>OW387023.1:2500000-5000000 GCA_936439885.1 Nowickia ferox | reverse complement strand
TGTATGCCAGCCAGTCCTTGCTATCATAATTTTGTTTATTTGTTTTATTTTAGCATATTTCGGGTATTCTTTTCTTTGACATTAGAAATACAATTAGTTGAATTAAAACAATAAATAAAGTAAGATAGCAAAAATATGAATAAACAAGGAACACATGGAAAATAATTAATGTTTAAGGACAAGATACTTGCTGTGTACAAATAAGTCTGTGTTTATATACATTTGATAAATGTTACAATATTGTTTACATATTGTAATATTTATGCTCATTTA
Source organism: Nowickia ferox (assembly GCA_936439885.1). Lineage (NCBI taxonomy): Eukaryota > Metazoa > Arthropoda > Insecta > Diptera > Tachinidae > Nowickia > Nowickia ferox. Next base: position 4,999,727 of record OW387023.1, on the reverse strand, counting down.
TACATATCATAAAACATTTGCGGGTTGTTTATTATCTTGCAAGCGATTTCTCAGAAAATTTTTATAATAAATGTCAAACTAGCAACACCCTACTGTAAGTCATTCGTCAATTCACCCGCCCATACATAAAATACTATTTTCATAAATGCATGTTAATTTTGCATGTTCGTGAGCAGAATGAAAGTTTTGTAATAGTTTTTATGCATTTCTACGTAACTGGGAAGTCAAAAGTGTCCATGAAAGTGATAAGGTAAATTTTATGACATCTCTATACGTGTTTTTATGACCACTAAAATTATTAATGTTTTTAAAGCATAGCGAAATATAAATTTTTATTTTGTGCGGTTTCGATTCAATATTAAAGATTTGGTCACATATTCTGCTTTAAAGAAGGATTTCATCTACAGTTGAGCAATTATGATGGAAATTTTGTTACATAGTTACTGTATCACTTGCATTACAATATTAAAAATACTTAAGTTTATTAGTATTTGGTGTAATTTTCTTCCAACGCTGTCTGCTTTGATTTGGAACTACTTTCCGTCATTTTCAGTGCAGCAACTTTTTTTAATACTCATAAACCATGCGTTAACATAATCTTTATCCATTTTAAATGACTAAATGAATTCCCATAGCAACGTACCATGTGTGTGTATGCATTAATTCTGTGCCCACAAGGAATAATTGCTAAAGTCGAGTTAGGATACAATTGAGTTATTACTACCTTTGTACTCCGTGTATTCAAATGCAGCTCCATTAAAAATTTTATCATTGTAGCTCAAAAGATTAACCTTTTATACCCAAAATCTAAACATTTAAAGTCGAAAATTCGCTTATACAATTTTGGAATAACAGCCTATCTTAAGTTTACTCAAAAAAAAAAATTTTTTAAAAAGTTGCACCACACCCGTGTGATCAGAAATAAAATTTGCAAGAATTTTAAAAAATTTAAGTTAAAAATAAAATAGTTAAATATAGAATTTTTACAATTGAAATTGGTTCTCAGCTATTTCGTAGTATGTACATATAAAACAAACAATATATATTCTCTCCAGCTTCCATTTTCTTAGGGCATTGCCACCCAGTGCGTATGAGTAATAAATTATTTGTATTGAAGTAACGATTACAAATGCCATTGCCTACTTTTGGGGTGCTAAATAAAATTGCTGTTAAGGGGTGCGAAGGAGTAATAAATAAGTCTAATTTTGAGCACCGAAAAAACAAATTTTAACTGCCACTTTTTAGAAGAGAAGTAAAAATCCTCGTCTGTGTATTTAAACTGCAAACAAAAACAAATTTGAGTGCTTAATTTTTGTTTTAAATATATTTAGGCAGACGAGAATTTTTATTTCTCTTCTATAAACTGGCAGTAAAATTATAAAATAGATAATTATTTTATGGCTGTAATAATCATTCTTAAAAAATTTGTAGATTAGACTATTCACACATTCGACAATTTTACTTATAAACACATTTAGTTTAGTTTGAAATTGCCTTAGTGTGAAATTTTCAAAATAATCTGTTCAGCCTCTTATTTTGCGCAGATAAACTGAGCTTTTGAGTTTAAATTTTTAATTTTTTCGACAGCATTGCAAATGTTATATGTGCATTCTAACAAGACAGACCGAATCATGTAAAAATACCTCGAATAAATTGTTAACACAAATTGTTAAATGAAAGTTTCATAAACGGTTGAAAGTATATGATATAAATTTTGCAAAGTTTTTTAGTTTTGGTTTTTATTGTATAACTTTTGAAATTGTGGAAGAAAGGAAAATAGAACGTATTTGCTTCCATGGACTCCACTTTTATTTAAACATAATATAGTTCTCGGTATTGGAATAGATTTGAAATTGATATATAAGATTATTATTATGCATGAAAAGAAACTTGTTTCAACTTAACCGAGTTTCAGAGAAGTGTTAACGAGAAATATAAAAATATTCAAAATATTTAAAATTAACATTATCAGATAGCAAATAAATTTGTGTTCTGCTTAGAAAAAAGACAACTGGCAAAAATTTTATATTTTATATTGTATTTTATCAATTTATTATAAGATCTAAATGTTTAATATTTATTTAGCACGAGGTTGGAATGTTTTAGCAAAAAAAATTATATTTATTTTCAAGCATTATATCATGTTATTTAAGCATAGACTTTCCGGTGTTTGATATGGGTTCGGACCATAAATCAACATAATTTAGAGTTGTTTCAAAGATAAAACATAACAAGTATTGTGTTGAATTTTACATGAAACTACTAGGAAATAAAATTATATAAAATCAATCTTATTTCGTTATGTTTGTTAAGGATATTGCTGACTTGTTGCAAATTGAGCGAAATAAATATTTTATATTACCCTATCACTTTGAGGCGCTCTTTGACAAACGTAGCGCGTGCAGTAAATGCTAGAAAATTTTATATTCTTGTTTATTTTATATTTTTGCCTTTAACATAAACTCACGCTTACAGTCAAGCAGGAGACATTTAAAATAAATTTAATCCAAAATTGTGATGTTTTTTTTGTTGTGCTGTTACTTTTCGTTCATTAGTTTAATATTTATAATATTTATATTACTTGTATACGAGTATTACTGCAACTGGAATACATTTATCAAAACTTTTATTAAATAATCAAAGAAAACTAAACACAACAAAATGAATTACTTGTGCATAAAACAAACATATTTTATATAAGATACGATACAGGGTTTAAAATAAGTAAAGGCATTTTGTTTATTTAAGTTTATTTATTTTAAAAAAAATAGTATTTTCTAAAACATGTCAAACTTACTTAAGCAAGACTTTAACTTCTTTATTCACTTAGAGATAAGTAGCTCAGCGAGTAGAAATGTAGCAGCTGTTTGTCTTTAAAATATTAATTTTGGAATATATTTTACACAGCTTATGCCAGGCCTTTATTTTAAGTTAAAAACAATATTGATGGAAATTTAAATTCCTCACATACTTTTGTAAGCAAACTTTATTTGAAATAAAAACAAATATCTGGCAAAAGTCCGACACAAACATCAATCAAATATACTATCCTACACGACTACTTTCACAAGCATATACATATACACATACATATGCATGTATATATGCACAAGAACACATACACCAAATTCTATAGAATTCATACCAAAATACAGTAGAACGCCGATAATTCGTAAATGCAAGAAAGCTGTTTTTTTACAGACCTGTAATCTGTTAAAGACAACTTTTGTTGCTAATTATTTTGAATGTTATTCATATATTAAATGGTTTTTTTTTGTAACTTTTTGCATTTAATTTTTGGGCCAAATATATCGCTTCCGTTATTAGAACTATACAATATAAAAAAATAACAAGGTTCCAATGACTGAATAAGGAATAGTAAACCAACAAAAAAAATAAATACACACACATACGGCGTCAAAATTTTTTACTAAAATCCTTCTCTAATGTTCTAGTTACATTACAAAGTACAATTAAACTTGAAGAACAGATATAAGAAATATTTTGTTAAAGTGAATCTTAAGTCACAACTAAAAATATCGTCGCTCGTACCAGTTAATTCGTTACGAGATTTTTGATTTCAATCTGGTAAGATTTATAGAGATTCTACTGCATTTATATGCATATTTTTCAATCATATACAACTACACATTTTGCCATTTCTAATGCAGTCAAAACGAACGAACATGACGTTGCATAATAAAACAAACAAAAAATAAATAAAAAAATAGAGAAATAGAAAAATAGCAACTATAACACTTAGTCACTCATATGAAATAAAAACTAAAACAAATCATTACAGACGGTATATGACAAATTGTTATTCTAAATGTCACTACATGTGAAAGCACAGCGTAGCAAAACAAAAATAAAAAATAAAAGTAATAAAGAAAACAAGCACAGAATAAAAAATATGACAAAATAATAATCAAACACACACACACACATATATGTATAAAACTAGAAAGAGTTTGGCTGGACTTTATAAAAATCCTTAAAATATGACAAATATTTTTAAAAACTTTTTATATTTTGCTGGGTTTTTTTTTACAAAAGAACTTCGTTCTTGGCTAACAACAGCTATGTGGCAAATTGTAGCATCGTGCAGGAGTAATTAAAGAAATGGTTTTAATTAAAATTATTTTGCTTTTGCTACAACTTGATTTGTTTCATTATATGCTGCAGTCTCAAGTGTATTTCTTAGCGCCAAGAAATTTCATTGAAATTGTTAAAAGCCAGGGCTAAGAAGAAAACTAAATTTATCACAATTTGGCTGATTTTGTATCCCCGTACTCAAACTTGACTCTCTTCAAATTTGTTGATTTTTTTTAACAGTAAAAAGCAAAAAACAGAAATTTTGTTGTATTTCAAGTTTATTGTTTAGTTTTTTTTTTCTTTCGTTTTTTTCCTACTTATTCATTCATTTAGTTGTTGGTTGAATGCTTGACTGAATATTTTGTTCTGTGTTGTGTTGTGTTGGTTTGTTGGTGTTGCAGCCATTGCCGCTACGGTTGGTGTTGCACTTGCCCTAAAAGTGTCATAAACACGTACGAGAAGTTGAAATTTTTCCTTTTATTTATTCTCAATAGTTCTTCATTACATTTGTGTTTTGTGTGTTTGGGTAACTGTGTTTGTGCATGCAAGTCTCTGTTCATTGTGGGCTCTTTTATCTCTTCATCTCCCTTTTGGCATTTCAATTGAATGCAACAAAAGTAATGTTGGGCTTGGCTATTTGCCAGCACATGCATGCAGCGCAACAAAAAAGAGATAAGTAAAGAAACAGTTTTTAATCCGTCTCGACCGAATTATTTCATTACCCTACATTAAGGATTATATACACTTAAGTATTAACTCAAGAAATCATAACTCAAAAAAAAACACTTTTTGAAGAAAACGAATTATTGGAAAAGTTAAATTTTGTTTTGCTTTCAAGAGTTGAGTAAACACTGAAGGTATTCGATGTTTGATGCAAATTTTCGTGCGTTAGTGCAAATGCAAAATATCGTAGCTTTTCTTTAAAATCCAACAACAAAATACACACACAATCCAAAGAAAAGCTACGATATTTTGCATTTGCACTAACGCACGAAAACTTGCATTAAACATCGAATACCGCCACTATATTTTTATGAAATTTTTACACAATATGAGAAACGATATAAGGATTAATTCTGCATCATTTACTCAAAAATTCAAATTTTTGAGTTATGACGTTGTTTGAGTAAATGAATATCGCTTTACATATTCCTACAATTGAACATTTTAATTAAAACCTTTATCACAACCTTACAACCATTTTTTACATTTATCAACATGTATCCAGGACAAAAACCATTTACTGAGGTTTTTTCTTAAACTACAATCAAGCAACTGCGAATTCGTCCAACACGACGAATTCGTTAGTAAGAATTCGCTGTGTAAATTTGTCGTGTGAAGCATTATAACGGCGAAAAAATAATAGCTGTTATACTTCGTAATATGGTTCACTGTCTGTGCAAAGTAAAAAAAATGATAAGAAATATAAATAAATCTATTGCTGCGTTCGCCGCATATGGCGAATTTGGGCCAATGACATGATTGTGTGTATTTTCATTTAAAAAAATATATGGGTATATTCTGCATTCCACGTGGAATTACAACGTGTGGAATTGCCATAGAATTGTTGTTGGAAATATGCTATGGCAACATGCCCGATACACTTTTTATTGTTTTTTATAATTGCGTGCAAAAATGCATCTTAGCGGAATTTACCAGACTTGTATGATTTATGAAAATTCTATAACAAAAGAAAATTAAACTTAAATTTACTTGATACGAACATCATGGTAATGTAGAAACATAATTAAAAAGGCCCTTTTAGCTAGTCCTAAAATTCAAAGTATTTATATTAATTCTTAAAACTTTATTAGCTTCCATTATAGTCGCATATTCTTCACCTCTTTTATACACAAATTTTGTCTGAAAATCCAGGTGGTATCTACCCATAATGCGAAATAGTTTTAATATAAACTTCCCAGTTTATGGCTTCCTTCATCATCATAATAAAAAAAAGACCTGAGAAAAGGCAAAATAAGAAAGAAAAATTAAAAAAAAAACAAGAACCAGTTCAACAAAACACCGCATTTACAGTCCGTTCGTGCGCATTTTTACGGCCGCAAGTGGATTTCAACAATTCGTATTAAAACCGGAGAGAGAAAATAATAAAAACAAACAAAACAAAAACTAAAAGCAAAAGAATAAAATTCCAGCTAGAATTGCATTATTGTTGCATGAAGCACATTCAATACGTTAAAGAAAAAGGAGAAAAAAAAATTAACTTAAATAAAATAAAATAAAATAAAATAAAATGTCTCAAACAAGAACAATTTAACTTTTTGTAAAAATTTTCTTCTTGGAAACACTGCTAGAATTTGTAAAAAAAAATTGTGTTTTTTTACTCACTGTTTTTTTTTTAATATTTTTGTATTTCCTACAATTAGATCTTTTATTTAAGTTAAAGTTCGCCGGAGCATTTCGTTACTTAAATGTGTCAAAAACAATTTTCGTTTCATGCATGAAAGTGGAAAATAATATAAGACCCAAATAAAATTATATATATTTAGTAAATGGAATATTATTTGGTAAATGATTTTGTTTTATAGCATTTCCATTTAAAAACATAATTTTAAGATGTTCTTCCAAGTCTGGCGATGAATGTTAGACACCAAAGCAATAAAAAATTAATAAATTCAAAATAGTTGTTTTATAAGAATTGCAAGCAACATAAAAAATTTAAGAATAATAAAAATATAATAGTAGCAAAAATCTAAGAATTATAAATTATTAAAAAAAAAAAGTTTGTTTGTTGTTGGTTAAGCAACATTTTGTTGCTGCTTAAATAACTCATGAGTCTATATTTTTTTAAATTCTTAATTATTTTGACATGCGTTCAATAAAATAATAATAAACATTGACCTAAAGCTCAAAAAATTAGTTTAATTGAATATATTGAAAAAGGTCGAAAAATTAGATAAAAGAATTTGATAATTTACGTTTTAGTTTTTATAACCGACTTCAAAAAAAGAAGGAGGTTAGCAAATCGTCTCTATTTTTTATTTTTTTTGTGGTGTTACCATCATAACTCTATTCATATTAAACTGATTGAAAAAAATTTTGTATTGTCTGAGAGGCTAGAGCTTCCCATTGGTCCCATTGCAAAAAAAATTGGGCGGGGATACGCCCACAAATTTTTAATTTAATTTTATGATATTCTACTTTGGTTCTTGTAATAAAACAATTTTAAAGTTGAAAAAATGGGCGGGTCTACGCCCATAAAAACTATTATTATATTTCAAGTGGTTCTACTTAGCGGATTTTTACGAAACTTACCACACACCTTGAGCTCTAAAATTGACACAATCTTCCGTTTGAAAAAGTGGGCGGAGTCACGCCCAATAAAATTTAATATTTTATTTTAAGTGGTTCTAATGTACCGATTTTTACAAAACTTAACACACAACCTGAGCTCGGAAAAACACAAATGCTTGCATTTTAAAAATGGGCGGAGGCACCTCCATGAAAATTTAGTTTTATATGCCATCAATTTTTTCCGAAAATATTCTATAAGTTTTTTTTTTGCGAAGTCGGTTTGTTTGGCAGAATTATTTTTAAGCAAAATAATGCCTCTATTAGTTATTTGACTTTGCTGACGATTAATTGCTACATAAAACGAAAGAGAAGGTCGCATAAGCGAATAGTCTATAATGTTGATATGACTAACTACTAATCGTTATTATTTGCTGCACAGTGGGGTAGTTTTATTACAATCGATTGACAACTGCGAGTGTGTGCTTTAATGAATTAGTTTTTAACTGCCAGTTCATAAAAACCATGTAAAAATTCTCGTCTGGCTATTTACATTGAAAACAAAAACAAATTTTGAGTGTTTTGTTTGTGTTTTCCATATAAATAGTCAGACTAAAACTTTTACATGACTTCTATGAACTGGCAGTAAAACATGTTTTTAGAAAATTTAAAAAAATAAGTTTTTATTTTTGTACATTTATCACAATTTTTTTGTTTTATTTTTTATTTACTTATTTTTTCTTTAATTCATAAAATTTTATTGTTAATACAATCAATGGTCCATGCTGCATGAAGAGAAAATGCTAGAAAATCTTAAAAATGTTTTTCTGTTTTTTATAATCTTTTATAATCAAAATACATTCGCATTTATGTAAAATTCTTTTTCTTTTTTTTTTTCTTTTTTATGATTGATTTTAACATCGCAATTATTTTTCATTGAAGACAAATTCTTTTTCCTTTATTATTATTGTCATTTCTTTTTTTTTTTTTGGTTTTTTTATTGTTGTTGGCTTTGTTTTTGATGCTGTATTTCTTATTGCAGCTGATTACAAGATGCCATCAAATCCTTTGACAATTTTACCCCAAAAAATTATTCGAGTGTGAAATTTATGAATGCAAATGAAGCGAAAAGGGTCACAGCGATGTTGAAGCAGACGATGTGTTTGTATGTTTAAATAGATGTGTGTACATATGTATGTATGTATGTATTTCAGTAAGTAAGTAGCTTTGTGGCAAACATATAAGTTTGGGGAAGAAGTTATAAATTTATGTGTACATATGCAAATGTGTCTTTATAATAAAATATAAATAGAAAAAATATGCAAATATATTATAAATTTATATATGTCTGTGTACGTATGTGCGTTTGTTAGTTAAATTTTAATATCTTTTTGTTTCGCTACATAAAAATAAGTGTGAATAATAGTGATTTTATGGGCATTTTATTTGCTACACAAGAGAAGAAAAATATCACAAGACAAGTCATACTAAATATATAAATGTACATATCGCTCGTTTATTGCAACACAGTCATATCTCAAAATATGCATTTTTGGAGTTAATATCATATTTAGTTTTGTGCAAAAATGTTATTTAAAAAGGCTTTTACACTCACGTCTTGAGAAAAGAAAATATTTTAATATTTTCTTTGAAGTGTATTTAAATTGCAAACTTTAAACTTATTTTCTGCAAAACTAGCTTTTTGAGTTATGACTATAATGCACTAAAGAAGCGATATGTACGTAAAAACGTTTGAATATTGCTCATTTACTTCAACAACGACATAACTCAAACAAACTACTCTTACAGAAAACAAGTTTAAATATTTCAATTTAACGAAAAGAGAGCATGTTATTTTTCTCTCAAGAGTTGATGTCACAAGATATTTGTATGAAATTTTTACGTCTATTTATATTGAATGCTTTGTTTTTGTTTTCAATGTAAGTAAACAGACGAGAATTTTAACTTACCTTCTATAATTTTGCATTATTAAATCAAAAACCGCTCCTTTTTTTATGACATTGTTGAATTAAATGAGCGATATTTACTCGTATGTATGTACTTTTCTACATATGTGACCTGCTCCACGAAAAGGGACCTCTGCGCCGAAAAATTTTTTTTACTTTTTGAGTGATTCTTATAGGAAAAAAAACCCTCTTTCAAATGCCGCAAACCGCAAGTTTCTATGTCTTTTAGTTTTTTTACAAACCACCTGTAAAGATGAACATAATCAATGAAAAAATTTAAAAATGTGATATAAACAGATAATATAGGGTGTTTTTTATTGAGGTATAGAACTTTAAGTTGGCATCACTTTTTTAACTGGCGGCCATTTTGTCAGCTGTCAAGTGATTAATATTTAGTTTGGTTTGCCATTTCATCATGAACAGGTTGACAAAAGAACAACGCTTGCAAATCGTGCAAATTTATTTCGAAAATAATGGTTCAGTTCGCGAAGTTTACCGCAAGCTCCGTCCATTTTATGGTCGACAGAGCAATTAATTCGGTTAACCATGGATCGTTTTCGCACTACGTTTACTCTATGTGATAATACGCATCCGCTGAAGTCGCTCGTCTACGCCAACAAACCAGAAACGTTAGGGGACTTGGAAGCCAACATTCGTGGCGTTATTGCCAACCCCCATATGCAACGCCCCATATGCTCGAAAAAGTGGTTGAAAATTGGACCTGTAGAATTGGCTTTATTCGAGCCAGCCGCGGCGGCCACATGCCCGAAATCATATTTAAACGTTAATGGCATAAAATTATCCTTCCAATAAAGCCAAATTGATGGACATTAAAACGATTTTCTTGTGTTTTATTTCAATTCGAAGTTCTATACCTCTAAAAAAACCCCTATATAATATATTATGTTATATAATATTTGAAATTTAAAAAAAGTTCAATATCAAAGGTACAAAATTACAAAAATATCAAAATTTTAATCTTCTGTATTTTGCTGCTTTTCACCTTTTTAGAATAACTAAATCTATTTTAATTTTAAACGCGTTTTTCTCAATAACTTCTTTGCGGCGCAGAGGTCCCTTTTCGTAGAGCAGGTCACATATGTAATTCATACACAAAAATTTTTTTATAGATATAAATTTTTTTTTTATAAAATATAACTTTCTCTGATGTTTTTTTAGATTTTCTTACAAAAAAAGAATTGTAAATACTTGCAGGAGAGATAATGTAAAAAAAAGAGAATATAAAGAAGATGATGGTGACAGTAAATTAATTGGCTTTTAAATAATGACAACAGCTTCCAGCAGAAATGTTTTTCATTTTATGATGTTCTTCGAAGTCAGTAAAAGTTTACAAAATAAAACTTAAAAAAATAATTCTGCCAAAAAACGACTTCAATGCAAAGATCTGTTAGAATTTATTCGAATAAAAATGTATGCGACCAAACTGAAAGCAAACACTTAGGGCCAATTTCACGATGTCGACAAACGTTCGACTTGTCGCACACTCACATTTCAAACAGCAACAAAATATGAAAATTTGTTTTTGTTTTGAATGTAAGTCTGCGACAAGTCGAACGTTGTTGACATCGTGAAATGGGCCCTTAAAAAATAATTTTTAAATCATTTGGTTAAGAAGAGGTACACGAAATATAAAATAAAATGTTAATGGGCGTGCCTTCGCCCATTTTTTCAAAGCAAGATTGTGTATTTTTCAGAGCTCAGGATGTGTGTTAAGTTTTGTAAAATATTAAATTATAAAGGGCGTGATTCCGCTGATTTTTCAAATGGAATATTGTGTATATTTTACAGCTCAAGGTAAAATATAATAATAAATTTTAATGGGCAGCAATCCAATAAGTATAACAACATAAAGCAAAAAAAAAAAATGTGTAGGTGCCCACTTTTTTTACAATAGAATGAATTGAAAGCTATTGGATAATATGAAAATCGGTCAAATAGAAGCATGTAAAATATACTATTAAGTTTTATTGGGCGTAGCTCCGCCCATTTTTTCAACTTTGCGATTGTGTCGTTACGAAATTTCAATGTGTTGGGTAAGTTTTATAGCAATCGAATACATAAAATATCATAAAATCATATAAACAAATAAGTGGGTGTGTCCCCGCCCACGTTTTTGCAATGGAACCAAATGGAAGCTATATCCTCTGGGACAAAAAATTATTTTTACAATCTGCCTAAAATGTAACATAACAAAAAAAAAACAAAAGAGACAGATTAATAACCTTTTCCTTTTTTTTAGGTCGGTTAAAAATCGCTGACTTCTAAAATTCGAAGTTCTCCCTCAAATTTTAATTTTAAGCTCAACTTGGCTTTGCAAGGTGGATTGAATTTTTAGAAAAAAATTAATTCCGTGAGAATTATTACCCGGGAAATATTGAAAATTGGGCTGAATATTGTTTCATAATTTTTCAAATAATTATAAAAAAACAAAAATAAAATATTCAAATACATATAAAGAAACAATTTATAATATAAAAACAAGAAACCTTAAGCTTAATAATGTCAGAGATTATTATTTTGAATTGAATGTAAAACAAAAATCAAACAACAATTTGAATGAAAGAAAGACATTTTCATTTTTAGTTTTAGTCTTTAATCTTTTTTTTAATTAAAACTATAAAAACCCAATAGAACCAACCAGAAGAAGAAACATTAAAAACAGCGAGAATTCCTGAAAAAATGAAATATGATTATAAAAATATTAATAGTAAAATACGAGTATATGCAAACTTAGTTTTACAAATCATGTTTTGCGAGGGATATCTGTAGTATGCCTTTCCTCATGTTTCATTTGCAATTGTTGAAGCTTAACGTTGCACGCTTATGGTATCTGGTAATATGACAAAAATACAATTGTTTGCTAAAACCAAAGGGTATTTAGAGTTTTTGTATACCAAACAAGAACATAATAAGAACAACGTAATCAGTAACATTAGAATTTACATAAATACGATTCCAACTGTGCCGGCAGCAACCAGTAGAACATTTGAACAGCATAAAAACATGTTGATTATGATGTTGGTGATGATGATGATGATGACCCAGTTGCAAGCATTCAATTACAAAAATTTCGCAAAAACAAAAATTTACTTTTAAATGGGTTAGAAATGGTCTAAAGGTGCAACTTAATATACATGAGATTTAAATATAAAACGCATTCTGTGAAACTAAGAAGAAACTGGATAAAAATGTGGCAAAATATGTTGTTTGCTTTATTCTTGTTGATTTATATTTTCTTTTGTCTAACGCTTTACTGGTGGCATGCATTGTTTTAATAAAAAAAAATCTTATGAAAGTGTTGAGAATTAAAAGATTAGCCAGAGTTTAGAAAAACTTATTTTAACCAAAATTTTACGATCTGGTTTTATTTTTACTGCAAGAAAACTAAAAAAAATTATTATGTATGTTAAAAATATTTCCTATTATTATTAATTATAAATAATTTAGTTATTTTGAACTACTTTAATATTGACACCATAAATGTATTTAGTATAATTAAAATATTAAAAATATGTTAAAATACTTTCAAAGCAATTAATTTTAACGGCTTTTTTTCTATTGAAATTTAATTATAATTCACCTGCAGAGCTGAAATTTTAAGCAATGAACTGCAAAACACAAACATGTTTATAAGAAAAAAATTTCGTATTAATTAAATTTAAAAATTAATGCCTCCAGTAGAATTTTTGCATAAAACAAGTACGAAAAAGTTTAACAAAAAAACCTAAAATTGTTGAAAAAATTACATTAAAAAAAGTAATACATATATAAACGTAAATATATAAAACTCTCGCGACACGATGTTTGTAATTGAGCTTCTCCGAAATGGCTTGACTAATTTTAATGAAATTTTTTAATTTTCATATCCCTAAATGGGCTGTGCCACGCCCATGCGAACAAAATATCTTATATCTTGACAGCTATAAAAGCAAGAATTTTAAAATTTGGTATGGAGGCTTTTGAGGGTCACCCACTTTACAAACTAATTAATAATAGTTTTATATCTTGAAAACTATAACTATACTCCCTGTTTCTATTACTCATATATCACATGCTCAAACACTTGTAATGAGTTAGATATTATTTTCTTCTCTATAAATTCTCTAGAAATAGTTAATGTGAAAAAACAACGTTTGCCGGTTGTTAAGTACACACAGAAAAATTTTATATAAAAAACTGCGAGCTTAAAGTTAATATTACATTTGTTGGCAATTATTTTATTTTATATGCGTTTCATGTTAATTCAACATGATTTAAAGTAATCTTCAAAGAAAACTTTTTCTTTTGAAATAATTTTATTTCATGTTGATCTAATATTCTGGTACTGTTAAAACAAAATGAAGAATCATGTTGAATCAAAGTTATTTCAATTTAAAACAACACGTGAACTTGTTATTGAAATAAAAAAAGAACCATGTTGAATCAAAGTTATTTCAATTTAAAACAACACGTGAACTTGTTACTGCAATAAAAAAAGAACCACGTTGAATCATATTTCTAGTTAAAACAACATGAATTTTATTTCCCGTAGTCATTTTATTTTCTTTGTTACACTAAACACACGGCCTGGACAATATTGATTCGGCGGTAATTAGGTGGAGGTGGAGGCAGAAAAATTAAAATATAAGTAATTAGACTAAAAGAATTTATTTGTTTTAGCCGAAACACTCTTTTAAGAGCCACATAAAACCTCACGATAAATTAATAAAAAAAACCGTGTTTAATTATAAACAAAATGTAAGTGACCTTAAAATGCCCCACAGTATTTAATTATACTCGTATCCTTAGCCAAACATTAATATTTTTTTTAGGAATATAAAAATAGAATTTATGCTTTAGAAATGTACTTTTAAAACTCAACGCTAATTAGGGTTTAATGTGATTTTAATCAAATGGTGTTAACACAAAATCGAGTTAAAATAACCCAGCCAGCCCCAGTACAACAAACATTAATTATAGAAATGTGTAAACAATTATAACAGTCGTACAAAACACAAGCGCATAAACGAACTAACATAAAACACATACATACAGATTTCCTTAAGCAAATACACATACGCACATACATACATACATGCATGCATACATACATACTTATTCAGTTATAACGTAAATATTTTGTAGTCTCAAAAACATATTAGAACTTAAGCACCGCACTTATCCACTTGTGCATACACTTCCACTTAAAAACACATGCACGTGCATGCACACATAAACATATATATACACTTACACATCTACATACATACAGATGTACATTCACAGTAACAATTGTGGTATAAATCTGTGTAATTTGTATTTAATTGAATGTGGTTTGAAATAAAATTACACAAGTCTACAAATTAATGTTTACAATCTTATACTTACATACATACAACATCACACACACACACACACATACGCACAATCGCACAAACTCTCTCACACTCTCTCCAGAACATAGTCAAGCTTATTTCAAAGATGTGTACACGCTCCCACGAAATTGACAATGTAATTATAGGAGTGTGATAATAAAATATGTATTCTGATTAATGTTTTTCTTTTCTTATTTTTGTTTTTTTACAAAAACACCCACTTGATGAATATGTTAATAAAAAATATAAAAAAGGGATGGAGCTTTTAGCATGAAATTGTTTTGTTTTAAATATCATTTTCTATACATTGATTCCAATGAAAACCATACATAAATGATAAATTGTTTCAAACATTTATATTCCATGTGTTCGTGTGCTTATCCTTTTCAATCAACCATTTTAGTCAAACACACACAGACATACACACACATATATACACGTGCGTGCGTGCGTGTGTGTGCAAGCATACATTTGAATTCCATCTTTGAACATTTTTTACACATCCCTGCACACACACATTTTAATGTGTTAACTGAGCCGAGTAATTTGACGTACATATTTTCTGTGTGAGAATTAAACTGCTTGAAAATAACACTGACAGTGTGTGTGTGTGTTTTTTTTAAAGTTCCTGTGCGAGTGGGGGCTAAAAGAGTTGGTTTTAAAAATATATGACGGCATAGCTGTCATTTAAGATAAGTTTCGATTATATTTTTTTTTTCAATTATATCAATTGGTTTCATTTTTATTTGCGATGATTTGTCCTCAATTTTTTTATTACCGTGAAGGAATAGAGTGTTCCAATAAGACATTGTAATTTGAATACCCTGCCGCTTTGGCAGCTGTCAGGACTCAATATCTAACTACTTAGCAAATGGCCAATAAAACTAAATCTTAAATAAAAATTAGTTTGTATATATGCGTACTTCAACAACGCATTGAAATAATTAAAATTAACTACGGAAAATGCTGAAATTTTCGCAGTCACAGTTCGCAAAAGTAATGGTGTGACAAATATATATGTAACTTGGTTTAGAACTTGAAAATTATCCTCGTACAATGCGATGTAAATATTTGTACATAATACTGTGCGAGTACGCAAAATGTGTAGTTTGTTACTCTACTGTTGTTAATGCAATAATGACCAGTGTACACAAGACCAACAATAAACAAACAAAATGAAACAAACATTGTAACGGCTATAAAAATTAATTGCTTTTGTGACTATGCAAAGAGAACAACAACAAAAACAACAGCGACAGTAGAAAGACCTATAAAAATAACTACAGAACAACATTGAAAATAAAATGCGCACACACACACACGCACACACACACTTGAAGTAGCAAGGACATTATCATAATTGAGTTATAGTGCACCAATTACAATTTCTCCCACTTATTAACATTTTAATCAAGATAAAAATTCTTTTTTGTTCATACTAATAATAATGATGGCTGTGGCGGTTGCCCGTTGTTGTTGCTGATGTTGAAATTGTTGTTAATTATATTAATGTAGCAAGCAAAACAAATTTAACATAAACAACATTTTGTTTCAATTCTCTTTCGTAACATGTATAATTCATTTATGTTAAATTGCGAAGGGCGGATGGCGTTTGAAAAGTTTAAAGAGAAAATGGTAAATGTGCTGTTACCCTTTACCTGGCAACGTTCGCTGCCAGTCAACATTATGCTGGAGGTGGTTTCAACATTTCTGTGCTCTTTGTCTTAATGTTTATTTTTATTGCACGATTTTTCCCCATCCGGACCTTAGACTGTAATTTATTTAAACAAATACGCGCACACACACACACACACATAGATGAACACACAAACTTGTTATTTTGCCTCATACAAACTCTGCTGCTCATTGTATGTAAACAATTCGTAAATTATATTGTATTTATTATTTGCTCATATTCACACACACACGCACACACACACAGAGACTATTCCGTAACATTTGATGTTTGTCTTTGCTTGCAAATAAGCAAACACACACAAAATGAGCCAGAACAACAAAATACATACGCTCGTCATACTCACACAATATATTATGTGTACTACGACGATTATAAATCTCTCAACCGAGAAGAAATGAAATGAAAGGGTTAAAAAGGCCTCCTTAAGAAATGGTCGGCAGGGGAAAAATCTTCAAGGAAATGCGGCGGACATTGAGAAAAGAACATATTTATTTGCAACTTGAAATTCATAAATTATGAAATAGCGCAGCAAAAAATATGAATTTTCTTGCAAACAGTAAGGAAGTGTTCTTTTATATAAAAAAAATTATTGTCTTAAGAAAAAAATTATAAATAAATAAAAATACAACAAGTATGTATGTGTGTAATAACTACATTTATCGAACTGCACTAAGAGAAAAAATATGTATTCAGTTAATGTTGGTGTATTTATTGTCTTAAATAATAAGAACAAATAGCCTCAAATATATACATATGTAGGTTCATATAGTCAAATTTATTCACTATTTATTATTTTGCATATGCGTACGTATGAGTAATATTTATAAAGAATAATACGTACGTATATTACTCGAATTAGGTGGGTAAACAGGTTCCCGACTTGTTACAAAAAAATTTTCGAATTCGAGCACAGTGTTATTAACTTGACTGCACCCGATCAAAAAATACTTGTGTGGCAACACTCTATTCTTGAACAGCTGTTGTTGTTATTTACATTTATTTTCTTTACATACGAGTACTTACTTCTTAAATTGTAATGATTCCCATAAAAGACCATAATTCTTTTTGTTTACCCATTTTTTTCTTCATAAAAACATTTACGTTAGCTCTGTTCGAAGCAATTTCCGTAACAATATATCGCACATTCAGTTCAATAGTGACATAACTCAAAAAATTCCTTTCTTGCGTTAATAATGCAGAATAATAATGCATTTCGTATTTTATATTGGTTAAAAATTTCATACAAATAGCTTGTACTATCACCTCGTGAGAGAAGAATATTTGTTCATGCCTTCATTGAGTTGTATGTAAATTGAAAACTTTAATCGTGTTTTCTGCAAAACTAGTTTTTTTGAGTTATGACACTTTTGAACTGAATGTGCGATATTTGCCAGCTATTCATGAAAAATAATTTTGTTTTATAAAAGTTTTATAAAACAAATTGTGTATGAAAAACTTTTTTGAAACCTCTTTTATAAGAGACTTATAATAAATATTTTTATGAAAAAGGTTTTCATAACTTAACAAATTTCTCTTTAATTTTCTCTTGTTTGCTTTTCAAAAAATATTGAAATCTTTCAAATCGAATAAAATTATAAGAGTTATGCGCTTCGTAACCCGAGTTGGTCAATTTTAACACCTTATACTTCACAGTAGATTACAATACATTTAAAAAGGCTGATGACCTCTTCACCTTCTTTGCTTACATCATTTTATATTTGAACTAGTCGTTCAGAAAATATATATTTATTATTTATTTGACTTCGAAACCACTGTGCATCATCTGATGTGAAATATCTTTTACTAAAAGTTTAAATTAAAAAAAACATCAAAAAAGCCGACTGCAACCAACTTTGAACTGTTCAATATCCTAAACGAACATTCGAAATGAAAAATCATAAGAAAAATCTCTTATGATTTTTCGAATCATACCCATTTTGATATAGTTCGCCGACTTTTTATTTTTTTTTTCGTATTTACAAAATGGCGTCTGTTGGCTGCGATTTTGAATTTTTACTACTGTTATATCTTTAGTGACACTCGCGGGATTAAGACAAATCGATTGAAGTAAGAATCATTAAAATCGGTCCCCGCTTTCGCCTTAAAGGAACACAATTGCATACATACATATATACATACATACACACATACATATATACATAGGCTGATAAACACAATACCCTTCTTTGCGTCGCGCAGTCGGGTGAAAAGCGCTTTATTTTAGCAACTTCTAAACTTCTTGTCAAATCGATTTTCTGCATTCATTTACTTTTTTGCACTTGAAAAACTGCGTCGAATACTATAAATTCAAATCAGTTAAATGTTTCATCTACATCAGTTGTCGACAGTTTGGAATAATTTATTTTTAAACGCCCACTAAAAAGGGGTGTAATGTGTGTCTGTATATCTGTACTGACCAAACGGCTGGACTGATTTCGATTTAGTTTTTTCTGTTTGAAAGTTGATTTGATCGAGAGTGTTTGAAGAAAATTGGCCCACATATTTCCTAGATGTATTCTGTTGAATATGTGTGTCTTTAACACGATTTTAATATAAATTTTTTCGTTTGAAAGGTCACTTGATCTTAAATCTTCCAGCCTATGCTTGAAGAAAATCAGTCCAGGCATTTGGTCTGCACGTTTAGAGGTTTAAAAAAAATTTAAGGCCTGTCCCACGATGTCACCAGCAAACGTTCGATCGACAACTTGTATTGCAAAGAACAACAACATTAGAAAATTTGTTGTTGTTTTCAATATAAGTATTCGATCGAACGATTTCTAGTGACATCGTGGGACAGGCCGTTAGTTTTTATTTTATTTTAAATTACCTTATACATCTATGGATTTTTCCAGCGCTTGGAAGTTGAAATAAGCGGGAGGTTCCAGGAATCGCCTGCAGGTTCAATCGTATCCCATATTTTTGTTTTTTGTTTCCTCTGCCAGAAGCAGTTCTTTGAAGCTTGTTATTATGGAAAAAGTTTGATTTTGTTGTGAAAAGGTGAAGCAATTTACATAAGTGAAGCTTAAAAGGCCCAAACTGGTTTTTACCAAAGTACAAAATATCACTTCTTTGCTGCAAAATTAATTACAATTTTGCCTTTAATAGAAAAGTATGTTTAGATCTGCTTACGCAAGAGTATGTACATACGTACATACGTACAGTGCGTGCGTATGTCCGCATGTATTTTACCGAGTTTATATAATTGTCATAATATTTGTATAATCAACAAGGGCTGTGTAACTGTAACTAAGTACTCGTATTATATTTGTGTACTATATATATTTTACTGTGTAGAAAGTGCCTCTTTCAAAGTTGAATTATGCCTCAACATTATGCTGTGGCGACCGCAGCAATAGTAAAAGAAACAAAAGCGAGTGTGTACGAGTACTTAAAGGCACCAAGTGTAGAATGAAATGTAAATGATATAAATTTAGCAACTATGAAGAAGGTATCTGTTGTAGTTACTCGTAATTATATTGCAAACATGGTCTACGCATAATAATCCGGCATGTTATGCGCGCTCCAGCAACCGCTGGTATTTTCTGCCATTTTTTAATTTGTTGCTGATGTTTTATCAACATCATTAACAATAACGGCAGCAACAACGTTATATACAAAATGAACAACTTGGCTGTTGTCATCTACTTCTCGTCATATGCTTTTATGAACAGCAAAAAAAAATCTTTTACATGTATACGAGTATATATCTTTTTTACAAACTTCAAAGCTTTGTCCCACCCAGCCGTACACCTTTCAGCCGCCTTAACTACCCCCAACATTTGCATTTGTAAGCCATTTACTTCTCGCTTATGTTCCTTTTTTCCACCATTAATATCGCTGGCTTGCTTTTATTGTAGGCTACAATAATTATATTTTCCTTTTTGCCCTGTCCTTTCATCCCACTGCCGTCTCGTTTTAATTAAGTTTGTACCTTCATTTTCGCCTTAAATTGCTTTTTGAATTATCCATTTGCCATTGTTTTTGCCGTGTTGTACTTCATATACTTTATAATAATAATTTTCATTTCACTGCCATTTAAAGTGTAAATATTCGTTAAAATACTGGGGAAAAAAACATATGTAATTGTATGTGTTACACAAACGATCAGAATAATCAAAACGTTAATCTCTTTTAAATAATAGAGCAAACAAGTGTAAATGTTAAGTAACCATTTGAAATGATTTGACTTACAAATAAATATCTGTTTTGTAAACAAGATAACAAAGATTAAAATGGCAAAAATTTGTTCCAACGTTGCGGCAGTAATTATTAAATAGATTGTGTACTCGTATATTGAAATTGTTGGTCTTGTTTTAAACAAGCAAATGAATTAAGAAAGAAGGGGAGGGTATTCTAAAAAAATTGTTGCAGTATGTGGTTCATTTTGTCTGCTTTAGAAATTGGATTATATCTTTGAAATCGGAGAACTGTTTTTAAAATAATATTTCTGGTGACTTTGTTAACCAACGTAGTTATTTTTAATAATCCGGAAGTTCAAAATGCTGCCGAATTCCATAAAACTAAGTCAATCTTTTTATGTACATTTAAGCATTTTTAAATCGCACAAGCCTTCGAAAAATATTTATATAATTCAGATTTATTAAACATATTTTGTTCATAAGACATAAAACTTTAATTGGTATTGAAAGTCAGCAAAATCATAAAGAAGACTCCAGAGCAGGAAAATTTAAACTTTTTTGGTATAAAAAAAAATTATAAACTAAAACGAAATTTTTCTTATATCAATATTTTGTTATTATTTAGCGAACTTAAAAGTTTTGTTGTTGGTATAAATAAATATTAAATAATTTTTTGTTTAATTTTTTTTATTATTAATTCAACATATTTTGTATTTTATAAAGATCTTTAATCGAGAGTTTTTTATATTTATAAAATTTTTGCACAAAAATCTTAAGCAGCATCTCTACAAAATTCAATTAGTGCAAAAATTAAAGCTTCAGACTTGACTTCCCCAGAAAGGGTCACATAATTTAGTCTAAGCGCAGCGCTTATGTAATTTCTGTGGAATCTATCCTCTGGAGATAATTTAAATCTAAAGCCGGCTTTTTGGCGTCTTGAAGAAAAAATATATGTTTCACGTAATGACAGCAGTCAGGTAATCTGCCTGCCAATTATTTGTAAAAATTTTTTTTACTCAATTGTATGAGCGTCACCAGCGCTGGGCCTTACATTTGTACAAAGTAAATTCCTAAATTGTGTAGTTGAATTTATTTGTCTACGAGTGATGATCAACTATTCTTCATCTTGAAAGCAAATGGCTGCAATCGAAGATTTTCGTGTGGTTCAGTCATGCGGGGCAGAAAAAATACATGAAATATTAGTTTCATAAATTCATATTGTTAACACAAAAAATAGTTTCCACAAAACTTTCTTCAGCCTAACAAAATGTTTATCAAGAATGCAAAGTGCCAAAAATGTTTATCACAGGAAATTTAAAAAACAAAATTATTGAATGGCGGGATTTTTGTTATTCAACAGCTAATTTTTTGTGTGTGTACTGGCCTTAGTGCATCGCTCCACGTAAATTGTGACGCAGCCAACTGTTTTAGAGTTGTCTGCCAAGTGGTTTTACGGCAACCACGTCGCCAATTGTCCTGTGGTTTGTATGTTAGAGCAGTTTTGGCGATAGTATTCTCCAACCTTAGCGTGTGACCAATCCATCCAAACATCTTTTGTATGATGTCTTGGTTAATCAAGGATTGATACGTAAGGCGCAATGGTTCGATGTAAGATGGCTTTTCCATAAGCAAATTTGCTTTGCAAGGTCTTGAGAGAATAGAAGCTCTTTTTTTCCTTCTCTTCGTCAAACTTGGGATGCTTGAAAGTGAAATTTGCGTGTGGAAAGTCTGCTTTAGTTATTTATAGTCTTGGGCCAAAAACATCCGATTATAACGCCAACGGTTAGTAAAAGTCCGTAGCCTTCTAGCAACTTTTTGATTAAGGCCCCATGTTTCACATTCAGAGAAAAGAATTGCATTATAAACGATTCATTTCAGATCATAGTACAAGTCTCACTATAAACAATACATTAAATTTTAAACACATACACCAAATTATAAGCTTAACTAAGCTATTATTCCATATAAAATTTTAAGGCGAAAAAATGTAAGCAGCCAATCATTGTGCTATAACTTCTGGAAAAATCTCACAAAATACTTGAGATTTTATCCAGAGATACTTTTGATTGTGATAACGGGAATGGGAAGATTAACTGAAAATAAATTTATCTCGACCTGAGTACTTATTTCTTTGTGCCTCAGAACTATTTGGTCGTTGGTTTCTTAATCGGTCCACTATACATAAATCATTTGCTTTTGTAAAACCCTGCAGAAAAGTTAAATACACAGACTTTTACATGTTCTCCAATTGAGCGGATTTTTATCATATTTAATTTTTATTTTTTATTATTATTTACCAAAATCTTTTTATGCGCAATAAAATTAATATTAAAATCTGCATGATCACTTTAATAATAAACAATTTAAAAGCAAATTAATTTTCTTGGGGGTATTTGTGTGGCGACTTTAGCATCTGCAAATTGCTTTCCAAACACAATACACTGTTGATTATTGAAATGCCGCCAGCTGTTTTCTGTTGATTGCCACTTAAATTTAATTAAATTCATACACATACATATTTTCAATTTTACATACAACAACACAAAAGATATAAAATATTTTTTTTATTTTAATAAATACTTGCCTACTCTTAATAATACTTACATACATAGACACTTAATTTAAAAATATATTATACTCGTAACTCCCACATATGATGGCATTGGGAGAGGCATTAAAATATATAAAAGATTCAAATAATGTTTGTAAAAAAAGAAAAAAACGAATAGCCCTAATCATCCTGTTTCCCATAGGGAAAGCGGAAGTAGAATTTCTAAACTAACAATAGTTAACATATTAAGCTTAAAGTAGCAGTATGTTGTAGCTTTAAGCACTGCATGCCTGTGCGTGCCTAAGCTAACAAATGGTATTCTCAATCTCAAGCATCTATCATACATGCGGAAGCAATTAAGGAAACTTATTTCAACAAATTTATAAAAAAAAGCTTAATAGGTTTTGCATCATTTCATTTATTTTGGCTTTATTTATTAAACTATTTGTATAATGGCAAGTTAATGACTATTTGGCTTTTTTATACAATCTTGACTGTTGTTGACATGACATCACCTCACATCAAAGTTGAAAAACATTACAATTACTGTTGTTTTTATTATTTGAGTATTGCTATTTATTTCTCTTTGGAATTAAGAGGCAAATGTTACTAATTAAGCTTATGTTATTATTCACAGTAGCTCACATGCTGGGCCTTTGTAGAGAATACAATATTTATACAAAAAATTATTATGATACAAAAATAACTTAGAGGTACCCCGCATGAGATTGTAGAAAAGAAGTCATTAGAAAAATGAAAAAGAAAATGCATGTCTTTTAATAAACATTCACAAACCAACTCACACTCTCTTATCATTTCTTACCATTTCTTACACAAAAATTTTACTTCAATCAACAACTTTAATTAAAAAAGACAAAAAACAATTAAAAATTTAATTAACAAAGTATTTGCTTAAAAAAGTTTAATTGATGAGGTGAAATTTTTAATTGATTTTTAAATAAACTTTCAAACAAAATTTTAATTGATTCAATTAAATTTGTAATCAAATCAAAAAATTAGTCAATTTATTCAAATAAATTTTTAAACAAAATTCTAATTGACTCAATTAAATTTTTAATTGAATTTAAAATCAGTCAGAATTTTAAACAAAAGCTTAATAAACAAAAAAAAATTCAATTTATCATTTGTATATTATTTTTTTTTCAATTAAAGTTGTTGACAATTTCCGAAATCTAAATCAAAATCATAATGAATTAAAATTCAGTTCATGATGGTATTTATTTACCCCATATTCATAAAAAAAATATTTTAGGTTTGTTACGTGTTTATTCCCATAAAAATATGTCAAATAATAAACCTTAAATAAACCTTAAATATTTTTTATGAATACGGCCGTTAGTGTCTAAAGAATATTTAAGGTTGACTAGCACGCGTCCATGCACGAGCATAAGCATGAGAGTTCGAGTTCAAATCTTGGCCGTGGAAGCCAAACACACATAAATAATCCTGATTTCTATGCCAATACACACAATTATGCAAGTTAAATAGTTTATTATGATTATTATTTAAAATTTAAATAACTTTGATTCAACGTGATTCTTCATTTTAATTTAACAGTACTGGAATGTTAAATCAACATGTAATTAAGTTATATCAAAACGAAATTTTTGTTTCAAGAATGCTGTAAATCATGTTGAGTTAACATGAAACACACATGAAAAAAAATGATTGCTGAAAAATGTTAAATGAACCTTGCGGTCGTAGATTTCAATATGATATTTTTCTGTGTACTCTTTTAGTTTATCTTTATTGCTAAAAAAAATCAACCAAGAACACAAATTATGAAAACAGAGATTATGGGGGTATATTCGTAAAAAGTAAAATGTAAAATGAGTTTTAAATCCATTTTAGGAAAATTTTGTATGAAAAACTTTAACTATTTTTAATAGGAAATCAGCCACGCACTTCATCAGCATCAGCCACGCACTTCATCGGCATCATCATGTCTATCTACTTGGGTAGAGATTGTTATTAACATTTAATGTAAATTTTTGATGAAGTGCGTGGCTGCACAGAAAAATTACGTTATTTCTCCCAGCTAACAAAGTATTGTTTAGATTTCTTCTCTTCTTTAGAAACTCATATTGGTTATTAAATATATTTCATTCAATAAAAATTTAAAATAATGAACTTTAGCCGGATTAAGAAATTATTTTGGATTAAAAATTCATTCTAGTTCAATTAAATTTAAAATATCTCAAAAAAGAAAGATTTTTAATGACAGAAAAAGATTTTTTTTGTCGACTTTAAGGTTTGTGAAAATAAAATATGGCAACACTGAGCCATACACTCTCAACAGACAAACCGGGTTTTGTCTTAGTCCCGGAAGTGCCACTAGAGAGATGAAAGTAGTCAAAATTCAATATGGCGACCAATAGAAGCCATTTTGTGCAAGCAAAAAATAAAAATAAAAAGTCGGCGAACCCAAAATTGGTATTATTCGACTGGAGGGTTTCCTTATGATTTTTCATTTCGATAGACCATTTAGGATCTGTAATAGTTTCAAGTTGGTTGCAATCTGGTTTCTGATTTTTTTTTATTTTTACTTGGTCTGTTTATTTATTTATAAATTTATTTCATAGGGTATGTATGTATTAGATCCCTGCAATGGACCACTTACAAGAATTTTTAAGACATGAACGATTTTTCAAATGCTTTACTGCAGCGAAGTCTTCTAAAAAAACGCTAAACAACACTGCTGGCAAGACATTTGTTTCAGTTATTGCAGATATAAAAGTAAAGAAGAAAATACTTCGTGACGGAAGAATTTGTGATGCTTGCTTCCTCATACGCATGGGCGCGTATGCAAACGTCATACATGTACATACGCACACACGATTCAGAAATGGACACTGCGAAACCTTTTTGGAAGGAGTCCGTGAGAAAGAGAGTGAGAGGAAGAGAGATAGGGAGGGACAGACAGGGAAAGGGAGAGAGAGAGAGATAAATAAGGACATGTGAAAAAATATCCTTTTTTCAAGGGTATCTTTTGTGTGGTATTTTTTTTAAATTTGCTTTTCTCACTTCTTTAAACGCACTTTTTCAAAAAGTACATTTTTAAAATAATTAAAATTTTTTTTTTTAATTTTTAATTAAAAAGAAATTTAAATATTATTTTATAAAAGGGTTTTTTATAAAAGGCAATTTTTTTAAATGTACTTTTTAAAAGATATTTTTTTAATACGTACTTTTCTGAAGGCTCTTAGAAATACTTTTTAAAAATGAACTTTTTCAAATGCTTAGTTTTAAGATATATAAGGGGTACACTATCAAAGAAGGTTAAAAAATTATATATTTAAATATTACATTTTATTTAAATGTGGTTTTTTTCAAAGGTAAAATTTATTTACGAATAAAGCTTTTAAGATATACGAGTACAAATACTCTCAACAATTTTGTTCTTATTACTTTTATTAAAAATTCTATTTACAAATATGGAAGTGAATATTTTACATGCTGTGTCTAGGCAATTGTACCATTTTTAGATTTTATCTTGCCAAAGGCTCTTAAATTTGTTTCGTTTAAAGGTAAATACTTTTAATTTTTAGGAGCTTTAGTTTTTCAAACATACATATGTAACTTTGTTGATAGAGAGATAAATTATGAAGCGACACTTCTTTAGGATACAAGTATATTTTTCAGAACTATTTAGCATTTTGATAAGATGCCTTTTCAAAAGTAAATTATGGAAGAGTACTTTGGAAATTGTGTTGCTTTTTTTTAAGGGAGTTATGAGCATCTCAAAGCAGAAAAAAAATCGATTTCTTTTGATGAAATAAAAATTCTATTTGTCAAATATCTTGTTCCAATTTAAAATTTCATATATTATTTAAATTCTTTTCGTGGTTATTTTCTTTTGCTAAGAATTCAATATTTTTTTTTTACACGAGTGTAAGCAAATTGTTCACAAATGCCAAAATACATAACCATACATACACATTTTTATCTATGTATGTACGTCTGTCTGTACATACTAACGAGCCTTTATATGTATGTTTATATATTTATAGATAAAAAAAAATAAAATAAAAAAAACTACCAACTAAGCATTAACGAGTTATATGCTGTGCTGGCTGCTTACAGTTATTGTTAGAATTGCCCCCGGCAACTTGCAGTAGTCAGTAGCACGGCTACCGTTACATGGAACGATGACTGGACAAATCACTTGTTCCATGACGCATTCTCATGTATGTGCATAAGTATGTATGTATGTGTGTGTGTACACACACTAAAATTGTTTGATAAACCCAACATGATCATGCACTCGTATTCCAAACAACATAAAATTGATTTTGGTGCATAAACTAAAAAAAAAGTTTTAATATTTACAAAGAAATTCTGGAATTAAGCCAATCCATCTCTGTTATTCATTAAATGTTGGCAAATAAGGAAAATAAACATTTTCAAAAATGTATAGAATTAAAAAAGAAATATTAAACGAATTTTATTTATGGCCGTTTTGCAGAATTCTTTTGTTATAAATATTTAAGCTTTGCAATTATTATTTTTGATAATTTTTTTGGTGGTTTTAATAATAATAAAAAACAAACTTAATCGTTTTGGTTTTTTTTTTTGGCTTGCAAATTTAGAGCAAACTATTGAAACATATATATCAGTGTTTTTTATTTAAATTTTTAGAAAGTTGTGTGTGAAAAACGAAATTAAGTGCGCGTATGCATTCCGAATGTTGACTGTGGCATACGGAGAAGCTACCTTGGACCGAAGCAACTTTTAGCGGTGGTACAAAATGTTCTTAGCACTTCAACAACAGACGAAAAAATTTATGAAGTGAAGAAAATGGTATTGGCCAATCTTCGAATCACCATTAGAGAAGTTGCTGAGGAGCTAGACATATCGATTGGCTTGTGCCATTCGATTTTTATCAATGATTTGGTCATGAGACGGGTCGCCGCGGATTTCGTACCAAAATTGCTATATTTCGACCAAAAACAAAAACAGCATCGCATGAACATTGCTAATGAGCTATTGGACTCTGTCAGCGACGACCCAAATTTGCTTCAGAGGGTCATAACTGGTGACGAATCGTAGGCTTATGGTTATGACGTGGAAACCAAAGCTCAATCATCTCTATGGAAGCTGCTGCACGAATCAAGGTAAAAATCGAAGACGAGCCAAAACACGTGCCAGCAAAGCAGCTGTCAACAATTAACTGAACATTCGAAATGGCCGAAATTGTCGGCATAAGTGAGAGACATGAGTACCAACATAACGCCACAAACAAATCAAAATTCGATTATACGTAACCCGCGAAAATTCAAAATTCACTCTACGGTTTGAACACACCATACGGAATCCTTCGTATGCTGCTCAACTTACTGTTTTTTTTCATCAGCCTTACTTAGCTTTTCTTTAAATCTCAAGAAAAATTACTTTCATGCACATACTCATATATAAAAAAAATGCAGCCCTAATAAAAAAACAGTATGGAAAAGGCATATTTATCTGATAAACGTTTATGTATCGTATAATTTTCTTCAAGTTTAACGGAAAAAAAACTTTACAGTTGGCTTCAACATCTTTTAAGAAATTCAAAAATATATGTAAAGAATCCCATAATATCTTTAAATTTAAGCAAAGTTTCTTTCATCTCTCAAGTAGGTTATTTGAATGTCTAATGAACTGTATGCCTTCAAGTTACGCTTTACGCTGCTCAGCAGCAGCCTATTTATACATTATACAATGTTTTAAAATCTTTAAAATAAATATTTTTTCTGCTAGAAACTGCACTTTAAATAAATTCTTTGCTTTAGTCGGCATTAAAATCAAACCTTTAAGGTTTAAGCAAAATATAAATATATAGTTCTTACTTTAAATCTTGCCGATGATATCAAGGAATCAATAAAAAAAATTGTAATAAAATATTTTTATCTTACGTAAAACATGAACAATTTAAGAATGTAAACTTTTTTACTTTCCACTTTGTACTTTGCTAGAATCATTATAAATTCCATTTAAATCATTTTCTTAAGAAACATTTTTTTTTTCCTTACTGCCAATTTTTGTGTTTGTGTGTTGTATTCGTTTTTGCTAGAAGAATATGCTGCTTATTCAGTATTTGTAAAGTTGACTGTTTTACTCCTTCATTTCAATATTATGCAAGAGATGGTTGCTTATTTCATTTCCCGGAATTGTAAGGCAATCGTTGCAAAATATCTGAAGTTTTCGAACCAGAGAGACTATCAGGTATCAGTAAAAAATTAAGTTGATGCATGCTTCCGGGAATGGTATATACTCGTATATACATATGAAAGTACATAAGAGTGCTTTATTTTGAAATTAAAGGCAATTTGTAAAAAACTACAATTCGAGCTTAAAAGAATTCTGCAAATGTAGCAAAGATGAAGTAAGAAACTAAAAACATGTTGATTATTGAGTTCATGTGTGTTGAGCTCCTCATTTGTTTGCATGGCAATATATCATAACAACATCAAGTTGTTCTAAGAAATTTTTTTTGCAAAGGTTCCCTGATGATCTGCATTAGCAACAGCGAAATGCGCATAGAAACCAGTTTACCCCCTCAATAAACAGTTTCAATGTATTTTAAATAAAAAACTAAGTGAAATAATAATTTGGGATTATTAGTGCCTTAAAAGTGTCAAACTTAATGAGCAAATAGAATTTTATTAAAATATTTTAAAACATTATGATACTTAAGAATACGATTTGTTGGTTACAGGTTATTTGCAAGAAATCAAAACAACAATTATGAAAATGTTTACAACAGTCATACTAAAAGAAGTCAATCATCTGAGCACAAAACTTTTTCTTAAAAAAAGAAAAAAAAACACTGTTTAAATATTTGTCTATACTCACATGAATTTTTTATTAAAAAGAAAAAAAATTATTAAAACGAAAACAAATTTCATAGACAATTAACAAAGAGTCTAGAGCAGAGTTATTTGAGCCTTTTAATGGCTGTAACTTTAGGGCAACTGGTTAAAATGATATTTTTTTTTAAGTTGAAAGAACTTTTTTCGCTTAGTTCTTTCTGCTTTTAAAGAATTCTTTTAAACCACATCAAATGAAAAAGAGAAATAAAAAACAGGAAGCATAAAAGAAATGAAAAAAATTCCCTTTTTTTCAATCTTACCTTTTACAGTAAATTAAACAATTTTACATTTATCTTTGCAATTTGTATTTGGAGTAGGAGAGAAACATTGTTTAGGTTAATTTGGTTCTTATGTAACGTTTTTTTGTTTGTTTTTATTTTTAAATATTACGTGCTGATGTCAAGCATTAGAGTGAAATAATATAAGCCTACAACACAAACATTGTTCAAAGCATTCTTGATGAGCATGATAACATCGAAACCTTATACATACTGCCAGCCATGATACGAATATGCAGCCGTCTTTATGCCAGACAGACAGACAGACAGACACCTTTGGCATCAATTTTTATTGTAAAGCACAAAGCAGACACACAAAATACGCATTAAAAGAGAAACAACTGACACCGCCACAGACAACTGTAATAATAAAACGTTTCTTTTCGAGGTAGAAATTTATGAAAAATTTTTTAAAAGGTCTACAGCAAAAGAGACATACTTAAGGTACTTGTTTGCATGTGTTGGTAAATAGAATATTATATTTTCATATGTGTGGGAAGGAAGGATTCATAGATGTCTCAGTCATATAATTGATGTTTTTTTTTTATTAATTGTTTCAAAAAGTCTGTTTAGTTTTCTAAGCTTTTTAAAAGGTGTTTACATTTGCTTAAAAAAATTTTTATTTATATAAAAAAAATAATAAAATGGTATGATTTTGTCCGAGCTTAAAGTATCGAGCCATAATCGCCAAATAAAAGCTTAACCGACACATTTGTGGGACCTCGTTTTCTTTTTTTTTTTTTGTGACAAAAATCGATTATTTACGATCGCAAATAAGTAATTTTGGTCAAAAAATTAACGGCCTGGCCCACTATGTCGACAAGAAAGTTTCTTTCGCTTACTTACATTGAAAACAACAACAAATTCTCTTATTTTGTTTTTGTTTTCAATATAAGTAAGCGGAAGAAACTTTCTTGTCGACATCGTGAGCCAGGCCGTAAGTTCGATTATTATGTCGCTTAAGCTTTTTTGGCGGTTATGGCGGCGGTTATTCTGCAGAACTTAAGGACTGTATTTCCTGCTTTACGAGGACGGCACTAGCAGATGGAGCTATCGAAGTAAATCTCTTCCATCTCATGTGCTTTTTCGATCTAATGATAAATTTACACTCATCCGTTCCGTATCAGTGCCGTTCAGTATCGCTGTGAAATATAAAATATCACTACTTTAGTTTTAAATGGAGCTATTTACACCCGTCTATTTCGGCCGTTTGTACTGCTTTCGTGTTTTTTCAGTGTCCGTTATGGGGTTTTTTTAAATTAGTCGACGATAACACATTCATTCAGACGATACGATTTGGCTAGCGAAACCATAAAAAATTTGGCGTTTTGAAACTTAAAACACGTGCTCGTTTAGGTTGCCACTTGTCACCAAAGTAATTTTTTCAAACTGCTACAGCAGCCATCTATTTATCAATTTTTTTTTAGTTTTGGTGCTTTCTTTTCTTTTTGGCGATTTTTTTCGGTTTTTATATTTTCAGTGATTTTTTAGTTTTGACGTTTTTCCATTTGGGCGATTTTTTTCGGTTTTGGCGTTTTTTTTTGTTGTTTTTTTTGCCACTATTTAGCTTTTGGTGATATTTTTGCATTGTGTCGATTTATTTTATATTTGTTAATATTTTTTATTTAAGTGCTTTTTTAATTTTGGCGATTTTTCGTTTCGGTATTTTTTATTATTTTTTAGTCTTACATTGTGAAAATGTCAAGTAAAATGTCAAAATCATCAGAAATTATCCAAATTTGCACTATTTCCAGATCAAAAGTTCGGGATCTTAGTGACTTTGTGTTTGAATGTCTTATGTTAAAAACCATTTAAGGTAATCAATACAAGGTTATGCAAATCAAAGTGCTCTAAAATTCTTTTTCTAGTGGTGCCATTCTTTGTTATAATTTTAGGTGCAGGCATTTAAAACCGCTTATCAGATTTCTCGGTTATGAGCCCATTCACTGCGTCGTTCTCTACGCTCAGGTTTGGCAGAGTTTGTTAGGAAAAAGCTTCAAGTAAATTTGCACGTTGTATACAAATAATTTTCGTATTCTAATTTCTTTAAATTTTTTCTGTATATAATACATTAAACACATTCATCACAGCAGGCTACACGAACACACGACTTCAAATGCCGCTAGCAGCATTTTTCGCCTCGTAGCCAGCTACTTAATTATTTTGGAGACGGCAGCAGCACCATCTGCATCTCATATTTAAGTATAAATACATACATAGTTCAGTATTGCCACCTTCAAATATTTCGCATTTATGGAAATTAAATTACTCTTTCAAAATGTACTTATATGACTTAAAAGTATAAAAATGAATCACCTTATGCTTTACATCAATTTTTGGATATTGTTTTTGTTAAATAATACAAAATAATTGTACGATATCATATATTCAACATTTTGTATTATACTTGCAACACCGAATTTTCTCATTGTAGCCAAATAAATAGAAATTAGTTTAATTGGACTACAACGACAAAATCAGCATAGACAACAACCTGCCGCCCTGTTGCCTTGCTGTCTTCAATAGCATCACTCTCATATAAACATGTGTATTCTATCCTTGACATTTTGTAGTCGGTAGCTTGCTGTGGTGAATGTGTTTAATGCATAATAAATTTTTTACTTTGCTTATCAAATAACTTTTTCTTCCACATCACGCGTGTATTGTTTTTTATTTCACAAATAAAATTTGTTTAATAATCTTTTCACTGATTCCCACCCTGGAATGATTTATTTTTATGACATGCAAACGAGATGGAAAGATTTTAAAGTATCACTGTTAAGTGTTTGTTTAAAAATTAATTTAATAGCATGTGTAAGCTCATTAAAAATTACTCTAACTTGACTGGAAACAGAAAACAGATTACCCAGAAAACAAAAATAATATATTTTATATTTCGATATAAAAAAAAGCAATAAATAAAGCAAAATTAACACTTTAATTTAACCAAGAAAATGGGAAACACATTTCTTTTTAATATGAAAAGGCAAACAGCTTGTTTGTAGGCAACCAAACATCAGATAATTTTATGAAGCTCAAAGGAAAGTTGCTGCAGTCTCACTTCATAAAAGGTGGCCTATTTTGTGTTATATAATTTTATCTGCAGTTAAATAAAACATTTGCTGACATATTAGACTTATTATATTTATTTTTATGTTTTTTTTTTTTTTGCATTATCTACAGACATTGAAAAAAGTGCTGGAAAATATTACAACAGCACGTATGAAATAATAATTTATATTATATAAAGGATTTCATACATATTTTTTAAGCACATGTAAGTACATGTTTTGCAAATTATTTTTATGGTATTCAAAACGAGAAGTGTCTTTGTGTGCTGCGATATTTTCATTTTATACTTTCTCTACTTCCTTTTTTGTTTTTTGCAATTGTAGCATTTTTCAAAATGTATCCTTGTTGAAATATTCCAAAAAGAAATGAAATAAGCATGACTCATCATACCTTTGCTGACTGCCTAAAATTTGCTTTTCCTTTTGCAAAATTTACAAAAACTTTAATGTGCGACGACAAACAGACCATAATAATTTTACAGCTGCACTACTTGGTTTCCCATACTTCTTTCTGTTCAGTTGGTGTTTTATTTTTTAGCCTACAAATTCTATTCATATTTTTTGTGTAGTTTTTATGCCAGAAATATTCTTTTACTATTTTCTCTTTTGTTATATGAATTTTTGTATTATTTATAGACATCATCTTTAGTTTGTTTTAAATTTCAAAATTTGTTGCACACGTCGGCAAATTTCAAAGTCATGCTGTTGAACATGTTTTTGGGGTTTACTTAAAGAATTTTATTTTTATTTTTATTTTTTCTATGTGATTCAAGCACTTTTGTGTTTATTTCTTTTGCTTTACTTGCAAGATATCTTTTGTTCTACATATATTTTGCTTCATTTAGAAAGGGCCTAAATCATTATTTTTTTATCTTCGAGGTTTTTGCATTTTTCGATACATTAGATAATTTTCTAGTGAAATATACAAGAAACTCGATTTCAACAAAAATTATAAGTTAGGGCCTTTCGATATTAAGCTAACGATATGTATATGTAAGCATCTAGGTATACATTTTCTTATTTCATCATAATTTTTGTGCCTATTGCATGCTATTTACCAACAGAAATACATATCGCTCATTTGCTCAAACAACGTTATAACTCAAAAACTGGAAACAGGGCTACGTGACGCACAAGTAACCATACTATCGCTTTCTTATATATACAAAAAGTTTATTGACCACGTGATTTCTGGCCACCGACATCTAATGATTTTAAATCCATTAGCCGCTTTTTTTTCTTCTTTTCTACGTTCAAGATAAGGCTTATGCCATTGAGCCAATTTGAAGAAAAAATTTGGTCTTTCAAGTGTAGCCGTGGTGTACGTTCGTTCTCCTCACTCTTCACAATTACATAAGCAACCTGTGATTACGCTTACAAAAATACTAATTTCTTACATACAAAAATCAAACCTCTTATTGCAAGACCCTTTAGTATATTTTTATATACTTATTAAAGTTTTAAGAAATTCAGTTATTTTAAGAAGTAAAAATTTGCTTAAATAATTGTTCTTAAACGACCTAAACATTTTAATGAATTTTTCACTTTTTGATGCACGTCTGTTCACAAGTTGACAATGTTCGCTTTTGGCATCCTTTAAATCGATTTTGTTTGCTTAATTTATATTATTCTGTCCTTTGTTGCTGACATTTGAAGAACATTTTTCTGCAGCTGTTTATGCCTTCCCTCCCGTTTGTACTCGTATAAAACCTTTTTAATTAATTTGGCCTAAAAGCTCATTTAAAATATTATCTAAAATTATTTAGCATTTAAATTTAATCGATGTGCTGCAATAATTAATTTGTATATGGCGCAGCCAATAGACGGACTTGCCTCACAATGTTTGGAACGTTGCAAGAAGAAAACATTCATTTCGGTATCAAATGTGATTTGATAATTGATTTATAAGACCAGGAATTCAAAGTTAAGCTCTTCAGTAATTTCCAAATAAACCCACACAATGTGCCAAACACATACAACCGCATTCACACCAAAAACACATTTGTATTTTCTGGCTTTGAAAAGGAGTTGGGCAGGGTATGAATGTGTCTGTATTAGTAAATTAATTCAAAAGTTGTGTAATTATTTTACTAAAGGGAGCTGGTAAGAAATTAAAAGAAAAACAGCAAATATTCTACGGACACCCCACTGTTCTTGTGTGGCCATTGTTTTGGTAGAGTTTACTTATCTTGAAATATTTTTTTTTTGTTATTTTTCTTACCTGTTTTTTGGCAACTGTTTTAGCAGTGTAGTAGCGGCAGCAAAAGCGCTCGTTGTAGCAGCAACATTAGATCCAACTTTTTTAACAAATTCTTTTTCCCTGCTATCACGGAAACGGCAACGTAGTCGTCACGGTTTATTTTTTATTGTTGCCAAAATGTTTTTGTTGTTTTTATAATTGTACTCGTAGTACTGTGCTGCTGGTGTTTTGTTTTGTTTCATTATGTTTCATCTTTGCAAACAACGTTACGTTGGCTGCCAGCGCTGTTTGGGATTAAGGCAGACACATCTTTTGGCAAGAAATTTCTGGCACGGTTCGCTTATTCATTCCCAATTTCTTTTACACTCTCATAATGTTAAGTCTTCATTGTCAGTGCATATTTGTTGTTGCTGGTTTTTTTGCTTGCTTGCCATGTTGCAACAATAATAATACAAACGTTAGCGGCAGCAAAACAAATGGCATTGAGTAACACTCGTCTAACTACTCAAGTATGTATGGCTGTGTATGAAGGAACGCATAAGGAAACACACACACACTTACTTGTTTACTTACATATTGTTATTGTTATTGTTGAATTATCTATATCTTGTTTACTTTCGTATATTTGAGTGTTTGCCTGCTGCCTGCATGTGATGAGTATACAGAACAAAACAAAACAAAAACGCAAAAAAAAGTAAATGGAGCTAAATGGGTGAGATGCAATTACTTTTTAATCTGAATGAATTGTGAAAATAGTCTGGTATTTAAAACAATATTCTTGTATTTTCAGCTTACATTCCCACATTCTTGTCTCGACTGCATAAGCTCTCGTCAGCAATGGAAGACAAGCAAGTTTGTGCTCTCAAAATTTTCAACGTGGCATGCTAGCAGCAGTGCTGAAGAAGAAAGCATTATACCACCACACATACACATACACGTACACAAGGAATCGTTCATTAAACAAAAACACAAGGAAAAATATGCTGCATAAGAAAAACAAAGAAAAAATATTTTTACTTTGTTATTTTTCTTTCGCTTTTTTTTGTTTTCTTTCTGTTACAGATATTGACGGACACACCATACATACAGTACAAATAAAAATATAAAAAAACAAACAAACAAAAACATAAACACACACATATTTGCAAAATTTCAATTAATTCTCAACGTAAGAGAGAAATTTGTTTAGACAAGAAAAAAAGAAAAGACAAATAAACCATCGTTGCCATTTTAGCTTTTTTACAACCAACTTCCAAAAAAGCTTAATGCAAGGAACACAACTGGGACGAACGACAAATTTCGTCCACGTCGACGAATTCGTCGATAAGAGTTCGCTGCGTAAGTTCGTCGTGTGAAGCACAGCAATGACGAATTTACTCAGCGTATTCCTCTCTTATAATTGATAAAGTTAATTTTTTCGCACGGAATTTTGACAATGTTGCATACTTTCAAGCAATAAAAGCGTGAAATTTATAAAAAAAAACACTGCAAGTTGGGCTACATTTACTACATGTCAAATTTTTCACGCGAAACAATCAATGTTGCTGAAAAATTTTCACAACTTCGAACAGAGTACCAGGCTTAAGCGGCCCATCCAATATGCAATATTATTGCGTATGTTATTGTACATATTATTGTAATTTTAAAGAAAATATTGCCCAATTTTCTTGGCAGTGAAAAAGTAAACAACATTGAACAATGTTGCCACCACATTACACAATTGACTTGATTGTACAATAAAAATCAAAAGTCTTTTGATATTTGCCAATATATTGTGCCACCTTCGAATATGATATACACATTGGCGATATTATTGTACAATACGAAGAATTGTGCAATTATATTGCAAGTGAGTGGGCCGCTTTAAGTGCTTATGGCTGGATATTCTTTCATAAAAAAGCATTAAAGTTTTTCAAAAATTTGTTAGAAAAAACTTACATACTCGAAAATTTAAAATCTAGCATTTTATTTTTTCTTCTAAAGAATGTTCGAGCACATTAAGTATAATCCCATCATCATTTGCTGGCAACACTGAAATGGAATTGCATACTCATAAGCGCACGCACACACACACACATGCATACTTACAAACATAAGCCTCAATGCACACATAAACCAAAATGATAAACAGGCGAAAATTTGTGTGCATGTGTGTGTGTGTGTGTGTGTGTGTGTGTGTATGCATGTCTGTTAAAGTTTTTAAGCAGAATAAAAGCTATTTTATAAATCAACCAAAAAAAAATATGGGAAATAAAATAAAAAATAAAACACTGTAATAAAGCAGCCAATGAAATAGTCAACTAAAGTCGGTGTGTTTATTTTATTTTATTAAAATTTTTTTTCTTATTTTGTTGGAGAAATGCAGGAATGTCATTTTGAAAAGAACTGAAATATGCACCAACGTATATATAAATTTTGTATGAAATACAAACGTGTGTTTGTGTATTTTGTTGTTGTAAAAACTAAGCACAATTTTTATTAGGACATTAATTGCTGGCCTAAAATTTTAATTATTCACATTTTGCTGGCCCATCTCTCCCTTTGTCTCGCTCACTCCTCTTTTTAATTTATATATTTTTATGTCTTTTAACAAATGAGTCTGTATTTTTCTTAGAGAGAATAATTGAAATAAATTTAGAGCACATATTAAAGGAATTAAAAAGAAATAGTCACAAAAAAAATCATAATAATGAAATAAAGTCCAAAAGAATTTTAAGAGTTTGGAAAATTGCAGTGAAATATTTGAATAGTTAAAAGAGTAGAGCTCATTTATTTTTATTTTTGAATTTTAGTTTTATTTTTGTAAATTTGTAAATTCAAGTTTTAAAACTTAAACCAATTTATGTACTGGCTTATTTATAAAAAAAATATGACGGCTTTATAAAGGCTTAATAAGAAAAAGTTTGTATGGAAAAGTGTTTTATAAACTCTTTATTAAGCCTTAATAAATTTTATAAATAAGTAAGTTAATATTTAAAGCTTGCGAAACACACACACAAAATGGACACTGAAGCATTTGAGTAACGTTGTAAGTGATACAATAATAATTTTGCAGGAGAGCAACTATACGTCCTTTAAGGGCCAGGTAGTTTGTTGTTGCTTGTTTGTTTTAGGTTATCAAAAATTACGATAGCTAACATTAACTTTTATTTTTCTATCTCTGTTACATTTATCAAGTAATTGATAAATTACATAAATTCGCTGTTATCGGCAGGTTGTATGCAACTCCAGCGTGTGATATGAAGTGAACTAAGACTGGAAAATTTATCTCATGCATGTAAGCAAAGAAAGAGATATTGAGAGAATTTAACTGCATAAACAGCTTAAGTTAGCAACTAATATTAACTGGATTAATAAAAAAAACATTATTTTTTAGAGTTCCGTACACCAAAGATGAAAAGCAATCTTATTGTTTGCGCTGCAATGTCCGTCTGCCCGTCACAGGCTGTTTTCTCGAGAACTGTACGACCACTACAGCAACAAACATATGACAATGTTTTAAAGTGAGTAGCGGAACATATTGAAATATTAATGTAATATACAAGTAAGTTCGAATTAATTAAAAACGAACTAAAATCTCAACAAGAGCGCATGTTATTGCAACACAATTTTCGCTGCATTTTCATAATTTTTTCAAAAGCGAGTTCATAAACAAAATGAAGGCCACTTACCGGCTTTAAATAAACAACAACAAAAACTTTAAACTGAAAAATATGCTCAAAAATAAAAGTCACAACATCATGGCTGACTTTAATCTGCAACAGATGTAAAAAAGTTTGCTTTATTTAATCCTGTAATTCATTATTTGAAGCTTATGGAGGGGAAAAAAACCCACCAACCCTTTTAATTGATTAAATTGAAGTGTAAAACTTTCTTTGGCAAAAGGGCATTAATTGGTTTTGAGAGAAAATTGTCAACAACTTAATTTGCAATTGCAACCACTGTTGTCATCATGGAAAAAAGCGACAGAAATGAACAAGTATGCTGGCAGGCAGGCAGGCAGGGGTGCAGGATTATGCGATGAAAATTAATATAAAAGTGAAGCATGATGATGCTGTTGTTACGATGATGATGATGATGATGTTGATTACGATGTCACATAGATTTGGGTCATGTTTGCAGTTGTAATGGAAAATTATTGCAACGACGACGACATCTACGTTCCAGCCTAAAGAAACTAAAAGCAATGAAAGCAAATATTGTATAGAAATGTAAAAAAGAGGCAGCCAACAGAGGAAACCAAATTAAAAGAAAAACATACATACATTGATGTATGCAAGCATGTGCAAGAGGACGAACAAAAAAAATTTGTCGTCTATATGACAACAGGAATGTCATACAGCAAAAAACCATCAGCATATACTCGTATGTACACAAGTTCAGACTCACACATTTTCAATGAATCAGCAAACAAACAAGCAAACAAACGAGCAACGAGAGAAAATAGACACAAGCTGTGCATCAAGTGTTGATGCAGTTTATTTTCTTCCTCGAAGAAAAGCAGTCAATAATGAACGCTCAGCTGGCACTGTGGGGGATATCAGCACAACTGCAAAAAGAACCCAAAAACCCATACATAAATAAGAGAAAACAAACACTAAAAAAGGTCCCAGCAACAACATATCAAAGCAACATGTCACCCTCTACCAGCAGTGGCACCAGCGAGCGCCAAAGCAAAATCACACACACACATACAAACACACTCCGCATTGTCAAGGATATAAAGATGTTCATTTTGTGTGTGTGTGTGTGTGTGTGTGTGTGTGTCTGAGCTTGTGTAAGAAATTTAAAAAATGAATAAAATAAAGAAATATTTGAAACGAACGAACAAAATCCATGCATGGCATCATGTCGTTATTAAAGCAGGTAAAGCTGGTAAATGGTAGTGCTGCGCCATGGATGGTTGATTTGACTGGCTTGCTAGATTTAAGACTGCACTTTTTTTTTCTTTGTCTCCTTTATGTATTTTGGTATTTATTTTTGCCGCATCTGTTATGGGTATCATTCAAAATGTCGTTAGGGCACGTTAGTGTTATGACAAAATAAATTGCAGATAAACATACACCAACCAACCAACCAACCAACCATGCAAGCCATCAACCCACTTGAATAGAAGTAATGAAATAGTTAAGCTAGACACGTTTGGCTATGTGCAGCAATATTGCAAATACGGAAGTTTCTAATGAAGTAAATAACGAAATTCAATTTGGAATCCTTAAAAATATACCTCAGCAAACAGGGAAATGAAGAAAGGCTGGAAAAAGCAAAAAAATTGCATACATTGCATATTTATTTGTGAAAGGAAATCAACTTAATGATCAAACGAGTTTAAGAAAGTTAAAAACATAATTCCATTAAGATTAGGAAGTCGGATGTAGAAAATTATAAATTTTAAATTAAATAGAGTTTTGCTTGTAACAGTGGAAATGGAAAATTTTTAATTTACATGCAACCATAGCGATATATATTTGTTCTACTTAAAGTCTAGTGATTTAATATGAAAAATTTATATTGGTTTTTGGTAAATCTAAATAAACGTAATGTTTCAGCATGATTATAAGGCAAATCATGTGATAATGTAGACAACAACATCGCTTAGCAAAACCTAGATCTGGACGTATTCTTGACAGTTCACAGAGCTCTAGCGTTTCTCTGGTCTCAGGTTAGGTTAGGTTAGGTTAATCTGGGTGGTCCAAAGACCTCGCATAGACCGGGATTGATCCTTAGCGATACCAGCAGATGAGAAGAGAACCTGTAAGTCTGACAGCCTAGTTCTTGGTGCCTGCATCGAATGACTCCCAAACAGATTTAACAAATTATAACAATCTACACAGTTCCACTCTCGATACAAGTTCAAGACTACGAAAAGTGTGAGCACCAAGACAGTTATATCTAGTGTGG
The DNA here is from genome assembly GCA_936439885.1 of Nowickia ferox. Classification (NCBI taxonomy): domain Eukaryota; kingdom Metazoa; phylum Arthropoda; class Insecta; order Diptera; family Tachinidae; genus Nowickia; species Nowickia ferox. The sequence continues at coordinate 4,958,330 of OW387023.1, read as the reverse complement.
CTTAGAGCCGGACAGTGACATAGTAGATGTTCCATTGTTTCGACTACACCGGGTTCCTTACATTTCCTGCAGGTACCTTCAAGTATCCACCCTATTTTGACAGCATACGAAGCCGTCCAGCAGTGTCCAGTTAATGATAAATGAAATTTAGTCAATTTGGGATCATAGGAGCTCCACATGATCTTAGAAGTTTTGCAAGTTTTCGTCGTACGCCAACATTTCTCCGCATGTTCCCTTATCTAAGAGTCTATAATCTCTTTAAGGTGTTGAATTGGTTTTTGGACATATACCGTTTCCTCAGCGGGTAATTGAATTCCCTTTTTGGCCAGTGTATCGACCATTTCATTTCCCTCAATTCTTATGTGTTCCGGACCCAGAATATATGTACTTGTCTACCAGCACATGACATATTAGGGTCTTCCTACACATAAGCACAACCGAGGAGTAATTGCAGTCAACTGAAATTGCTCCCTCTGGTCTCAAGTAGGCGCATTAGTTTAGTAATTTTACTTCGCCAACAAAATTTTTACGACGTCATCTCAGGAAACCGAATGAAATTAGCGTCTACAAATACACATTTTTTGTTCTTTTAATCTTTTTTGATTTATACTTCAATCGTAATAAAATGAATAAGAATTCATACTACAACATAATTTTTTCAGCATATTTGTATATATTCCAGAGTGATATGCAAGTTTTTAACTAACAAACGAGTAAATGACCTCCCTGCAATGTTGAAGCAGCACAAGTTTTCTCTTTTTTTCTTTCTTTTGCGCCATAACATATTGTTAATAATTTAGTGTTGTGCATTAGCGACAACATGAAAAGGGGGAAACTTGCCACAGGGAGTCAAGAAAATAATAAACTGAAGAATGTTAAAAATGTTACTGCATGTGCGGACGTTAAGTGATTCTAATTAATAACAATGACTAAATAACAAACATACACACACACTCAATTAATTGACATACATAACTGCATACTTCACGTGTAGATTTTACTCATACATGAGCAAGTCACGCGAAGTTTATGTTAAAACACAGGAAAAATTAAACAAATCATATAAAGCAATAGACCCAGAGAGGTTGTAACCTCTGTGGACATGTTTTCCATTAAATAAAAACTTTTTATATATTTTTTGCCAAATTTGAAAATTGTGCTGATGGCAGAATATTGCAAAATTCTTAGTAGTATGAGGATTGAAAATATTTTTATTTTTTTTTTTTATCAAACATACCCCCAGTGGCCACTTAGAGTTTGATTTTTAGCTTTTTGGTGGCAGGGTGTTTTGTAGGTAAATTCTGATTAGGATTACCAAATCAAAAGTCATTTTAATACATAGATGGTAATTTTCTTTCCAAGATTTCTTTTAATTATTATATCTTGATTTTTTTTAATTAAATTTTGAAGCCGTGAAAACATGTTTCTGATATGCAACTCTATTTCTTTTAAAAAATTTTAATTTGTTTAACTTATTAAGAAAAATAAAATTAGTTTATGATTTGATCAGGCTAAAGTTCGTATTGCTTTTTAAACCAAATTACATGTGATAATTATTAATGAACAAATAACACCAAAATTAGTTATAAATATTCTGACAAACACGTAGTATAACGGAACAACCGGCTGTTTCATCAGCGTTCTTTGTGTTTGGTCTCCAGTGTGTGGTAACAGTTGATGTAGATTTCTGCTTTAAGGGGCCCATACACTACAACAGCATGCATGCGCAATCAAGTGTTTGTGCCAGCAGTTTGGTCGTATATGGGCATTTAGTGTGACTGTACGTTTTGCTGTAGCGATGTCAAATAGAGTTGGATATTTTGCTGATGGTACCAGCTTGCTGGTATTGTGTATGGTGAAATTAGCTCAGTTGAGTAAAGTTATCGAGGAGTAAATATGCATTTAAAAATCATAATTTGTTGAAACTTAATTTGTTTCAATGGAAATTTGAATTTGAGCACTTTATGTATAACTACATATATAGATGCTAATATTAACAAAATATCAATAAAAATTGCAGCAAAATCTGTGTCACTATTCATAACCACCCTTCTTGAATATATTTAAAAAGTGAATATTGTACCAATTTGCTGATATGTTATGTGGTTCGAGCATGGTTGCTCAATAGTTCGATTGCGCATGCATGCTGTTGTAGTGTATGGGCCGCTTTACATACGCAACTTTTATTGCAAATGGAATATGTGAATTGTTTTGGTTCATCGCATTACAATTTGCTGAAAGCAAATTTCTGTTTAGTAAATTCACAAGTAATTGCAACTCAGTGCGTATGAGTAATAAATTCTTTTTAATAATGATAAAAAAGTTATTGCCTATTTTTGGGGGTTTTTAATAATTTGATGTCAAGTGTTGCGTATGAGTAATAAATAATTTTTGTTTTGAATACCGAAATAAAAAGTTTTATTGTCAAAAATGTGTCGAATAAATATGCACGTATCTAAAAAAATATTAAAATAAAATAGAAAACTAAGCGCGTGCAGTCGTCTCGTCTAGATTTTTTTTTTGGGAAAATTATGTAACAAACAAATTTGGGCTTTATTATGTAAAACTCAGCATTGATCAATTTCGTATGTGCTTAGTCTTTGGAAATTTGTCAACGCTGAGCATTGTTGTGTTTTTTTAAATAAGGCCCTTGTGCATTTCATATAAATTTTCTATTTAACTCATCTTTCTGGGTTAAGGAAATCGCAGGTAATATATTATAAAAAATATAAATTATTAATAAATAATAAAAAAAACTAAATTAAACATTCCTTAATCTATTTTTTTTTTAATTTTGTATGAAAAATGGATATAAAATACATTTAAAACTCATTTTAAATTTTATTAATATGAGGATCATATTTTATTATTTTTTTGTATTAAAAAAACTATAATCTGTAATTATATATACACTTCGTTCCCACCTCGAATTTATACAGTTTCTTTTAATTTCAGTTATTTTGAATGTAACTAATTTAGGTAAATTATAATTAATTAAAAACAAAGCCTTGACATTGTTTCCCATTTTGTATGCTACTGTAAAGACAAATATTTAAATAAAATCAATATTTGTTAAGCAAATGTTTTGTAGTCCTGCAGTGTTTTATTGGTTTTTAATTAAAGTGAAGCAAAGAACACCCACTGTTATTTTTCATTGACATCAAACTAATACCTTAAAGCCAAAATGTCTTATTATTTTTCACCAGAAACTACGGAAAATATTTACAACTACACTCAAACTTGACCCAATGTCAGGTAAATTGTATTCTTGTATAAATTAAACACGGCACTAAATGAAACATATACATACTCGTGTTTATGTGTGTGTGTTTGAAGTGGATAAATTTCCCTACTTTGCTGATCTACACACTCATTTACATGAACGAAAATGTAAAAGCAGGAGTGCAAGTATATGTTTTCGTTTGTATATCATTAAACGTGCGAGTGTGTTACAAATCCAAAAATTTATTTAAATCGATTTTAGTATATGTGAGGAATTATACAATGAATTGTAGAAATATAAATGTACATGTGTAGATAATTAAAACATTTCCATGTGTTTTAGTTTGTGCATGTAGTCTTAGCAAACAATTTGGTAGTCGCACGATAAGAAAAACAGAACTGCTGTAATAATTGTAGTAATAACAACAACAAAAAATCTTTCAAGGTAAACACATAAAAAAAGTTTAAAGCAGAATTGCATACGTTTAAAAAAACAATAATAAAAAGTGCGACCAAATATAAAACTCGAAATAAATGAGTTTTTTTTTTTGTTTTTGTTTTTTCGTTATAGAACAAAAATTCATACCCAAAAGAAATTGGGAGCAAAAAGAGAGTCTGAGCTGTACGTATGTATGTGTGTCAGTAACGGATAATAAAATCTAGCTTTGTATACATACATATGTGTATTAATAAATAATTATTAAAAAGAGTGACCGTTTTTTTTTAAATTTCACTCCCTTAGCATTTTGACTTTTTTCTTATATCCTCAAGGTAAGTTAAAAAAAACTTCCGATATTTTTTTACACTCTGCCTGACAAATTTTCTTTTATGTAGGAAACTCAAATTTTATAATTATATAAATATTGATTTTTATTTTATTTGATAAATAGCTCTATTGTATTAAATACTTTTAATGATTTTAACAAATAATTGATTTGATAAATAAAAAATATGGATACAACTAATTTCATGAAAATGTTTTTTTTTAATAAACTATTTCAAAATTATAAAATTTAAGGATAGATTTTGTAAATACAAAATATTTTATCGTTTTTAAATTTGTATGGAAAAAATATTTTTGGAACAAATTTTCGTTATTTTTCACACAAATTTGAAACGTTTAGAAACGAAGTAACTGCCCATAGATGACTAGAAAAGAGAATATAAAATGTAAAAAATTGCGTAATAAAATAATTGTTTGAGCATAAATATTTTGTTTCAGTTGATGGAGAAGAAAAGTATGCAATGGAGGATTTTTTTGAGAAATTGACCAACCTGAATTTATTTAAGTTTTCCTGCATACACTTCTTTGACGTGCGCAACAGATGTAATATTGGGCAAAAATGTATGAGTGGATTTAAAGAAACAGCTGATGCCAAATTTTGTATGTATTTTGCTTTCGTAATTTATATTTTTCCATATAAAATTTGTCATGACATGCCCTAATTCAGTACGAAGATTTACGACGTTTTTGTTTGAAAATACTTTTGAGTTCTTGTTTTTCAATTCTCTAAATTATTTACTTCAAAAATAGTTGTTGTCCTTGATAATGAAAAGTAAAAAAATTATTACCATGTTTTTAAAACACAAAAATAATATTGAAATTATTATACAATAGTTTGAAAAATATTTCAAAAAATATATGTGTTGGATATAATGTTTATAACAAAATCATAAAGCAAATACACGAACCTTCTAGCAAGGACAATAAATAATAATTGTTCTAAAGAATCACAACTGCGGCTTATTTTCGCCCATAGACAAGACGAAACAATCGTCGAACAGAATTAGAGCATTAACGTTTTCGTTTTACAAAATTTTGCCCTTATATTGCAGTCATCAAAAACATGCTAAAACAACAACCTTGGTAACGCTGCACAGTGGTGTGAAATAATGAAAATTTAGTAAAAAATCCGCAACTTTTGAATTAGTGAACGGATTTCGATGAAACCAACTGTTTTGGAAAGAAAAAGTGTTGAACTCTTTAGAAAGTATATTTGGAGGCACCCTGTTGTGAGACATAAAATTTAAACAAATTAATTAAATATTTGCAAAGTTCATATGACGGTGAGTTGATTGATGAGCATATTGGTCCTAAGGGTGTATTCTGTTTGTGAATTTTTGCTAGACCATAAAGTCTCGGTGCTACTGCAGTTCTTGTGGTAAACTTATTTTTCATACTTAAATCTATTAGGTTTGAATTGTGTTTTTCTAAAAATTCCATACACAATCTCAACGATGGAAAAGAGTTTAAGTTGAAAATAGACAATGCACGCATAGAAGAAAATGAAATATTAGTTTCATTTGACGACGTATCTTTTTTTCTGAGCGTCCCTGTAAACCTAGTCATAAAAACAATAGAAAATAAATGGGATATATTAGAAAAATGCACAAATATACCAAGGACACCTTTTATAGAAATAGTGACGTTTTGCCTATGGTATCCCTGAGCTTGCTTTTGCATACATTTATTTCACGAGCGTATCAGACTTAAGTGTAGAAGTCGTTGTAAAAGAAAATAAATTATAACTACCCAGGCAGAAATTGTGACTTTGCGTAAAAAGCATTTACCACCATAACACTGTAAATACAAAATTATGACTCTTTCGTAATTTGTGTACACCCACAGTACCGCAAATACTACAGCGTTCTTAGTAATCCTATACCACTACAACACTGTATGTACAAAAATTCGACGGTAGATTCCCAAATACCCCGTTTACAATAATTCTATACGGCTATAACACCGTAAATACAAAAATTTGACTTAAGTTTGGAAATTTTCATTGTGACGACCTTGTAAATTTGTTTTTAAAGTATTGTGGCAACATTACAAACAAGAGTCGGAGGACGGTCATACGACGTTATCATTTTAATATTATGAGTTTATTCAAATCTTGTTAAACAGATGTTGTGGTGGTGGTGTTAGTTGTACCGGGAGACCATCGTAGCAACGTCGTGCTGATTGTCTTTTTCTGCATGGGAAGTGTTTTTATTTTTTTTAACTTAAAATTTTTTGAGAAAAAAGAATATATATTTTGCAAATTCCTCAAAAATATGATAAAACATTAAATTTTGGTAACGCTGGTTGCAAACCATTACCAGCCACTCTCTTTAAAAACATTAACACTCTTTGTACTCAAACTGTGCTTTGCTTGCTTTTGATGTTGTATGCTTTTAGGCGCAAGTCTGCAATACATTCGTATAAGTACGTAATAATGATTTTGGTTGCAAATTTACATGCAGAAAACGTTGTAGGATTTTGGCACAATTTGCCAATTTTATTTTCAGTTTTTTTTTTAAGTTTTCTTTCATATTTATATGGCAAACAAATGGGGAATTGTTGGGTGAGCGAATATGTGTGCATGCAAGTAAAGAAAAGCATGATTATAGAGACGATTATTAAGCTATGTACAGACGACGATTGTAAGATCTTACAATATTGTCAGATCTGGCAATGTGCTGACAATGACAATGGCAATTAAAAAATGGCCAGCAAAAGGTAGATTGTCAGTTCACCCAATTGTATCAAATTTGTCAGAAAATCTTACAATTTATTGCCGGATGGTTGTATGACAATAAATTCATGTGACAAAATCGTCAGTCGAAAAATTGTCAGTTCACACGGTTGTCATATGCAAAAATTGTCAGATCTGTTGTTTGGTTATGTTAAATGTAAATAGTGAAAATATAAATTATTATGAACCATAAAGTAGCAATTGCAATGATTTTGTCGGCATATATTTTTTTATTTATCTACATTTTCTTATTTATATTTTCTTGAAAATAAAGCAAATGCAGTGTTGCCCATAGAAAGAATTCGCTTACAATGACGCCATTGTCAGATGCCTAAACTTCGCACATCTGACAATATTAAAATGTCTGACAAATATCTGGCAATAATTTTACAATGTGTTTACAATTTGTTGTCAGCTGCTAGTCTTCCATTCAACTGACAGTGCTTTTTCTGGCAACGATGTCAGACAAAAATTGCCCGTTCACACGGTTGTAAGAAATTTTTACCATATTTTACTAACAATATTGTAAGATCTGAGAACCGTCTGTACACAGCTTTAAGCATGGTAAGTATTAAATATTTGACAGACTGGGAACTACTCGTATTTGAGCAAAGAGTATGTGTTTGCATAAATATAAAGTTTTTTTATTTTATACACACACATAAACATCAGCTAGCAGCTTTTAAAGTGCACTTAAAAGTATGTGTGTGTGTGTATGTGTGTGTGTTTTCATGCATGTAACTATAAACAAATAAGTGTTATAGATATTTGTTTATCTTAACAAACTTACAGAGTTTAACTTGATATATCTTACACTCTTGGCGTCGTTTGTTGTGTATGTGTGTTCACGAATAGCAAATTTGCGGGTGCATAACATTTATTATGTGTTTATCTTTATTGCAGACTTTGGAAGCAAATATAAGCTCCCTGAGCGTCAATTTTAATCGAGGAAGCAGCGACGTGGAAAGACAATTGCATTTGGGCCTTTGGTGCTTGTGACACGCACACACTTACTCACATACAAACGATTTTTCAGCTCATTGTTAGTTGCTATACAATATTTTTTGTTTTGTTTGTTGAATTCTGTTGGTTATTACTTCTTTTGTTTTGTAGCTTTATGCGTTGACTTATTTGTCGGGCTATTCCACAGCTCAGTCATTGTTTGTAATATTAGCAAAACTTAATAAGCCCCAAAAACTAAGCAAACCAAGTAAACCATGCAACAAACCAGCCCACAGTCAACCAGCTAGCCGGAAAGCCAGTCATTCAGGCAGGCAGTCAGTCAGCCTGTTAGATAATCATACTACAGCTATTCAAGTTTCAACTCTAATGTAACCAGTTCGCCAAACATTGTTTACAAAACCTCACGTACAAACACAACACATAAACACACTCTTACAAACATTACCAAGAGAGAAACATAGAGAGAGAGAGAGAGAGAGACACATGTAGCTTAAACTCTTGCTGAAGTCTTTCTAACATCATCAGCTCCTGCAGACATTTTCGCCATTATCTTCGGGCATTAAGTTGTCTGACATGAATTATTATTCTCTGCGGTTAATTGATAATGTCGAATTAGCGTCCTTTTTGTTGTATTTCACTGCTGTGGCTGGTTTTGTTTTTAATGAAGTCTGGCCTGCTGTGTCCTGAAGGTATTTTTTGCTTTTACTTCTCATTGTTCCTTCCAATTTTTAAGTCTTTTCAATTTTGATTTGGTGGAAGAGCAGCAAAACACTATTCTTGTTTTGCATTTTAGCAACAAAAAATAAAGGCATAATTTTTATTTATGTCCTTTAGTTTATGTTGGTTGTTGGGTTTTTATATTTCATTTGGCATAATGAAAAACACACACTGATTTTAATCTAAAGCAAAGATGTCACTTATTACCGCAGCAAATTTGTTCTGGATAAATTTATGTCCCCTCGATTTTTAAACATTTTTTTTTAAATCTTTACGCCCTCACTTGCAGGGATGAATGTTTAAGGAATTTTATATTTTTTGTGGACTTTAATGTTTATGGTGCCTTTCGATAAGCATTTTGAATAACTTTAAAATATTTCAAGGCATTAGGCAAAAGTTGAAGTAAGTTAATTTATCTTAAAGCCAGTGACTTTGTTTGAGAAATTTTATATTTTTGTGGGATTTAAATTTTTTGATGCCTTTTATGAAGTAACAAGGCATTAGGCAAAAGTTTAAAGTAAGTTAATTTATGGGTATTAAAACTAGTTGACTTGCTTAAACAGAGATTGAGAAGGAGTAAAAAATTCCCGGAAGTAATGAACTTTTAAGCCTTGTAGCCGACATTTGTTTATTTCTTAATTTTATTTTATAAAAAATTATTATTTATGACTTGCAACCCATAAGCCTGCATAAATGATTTTAACATGTTACATGCCGTTCACTGTTTGTAACATGTAATTACCTTACACAGTCTGATTATACAAAATACTTGGGGTTTGCTGTCCATTTCCATTTGAGTATCAATAGAGCATTTGTGTCAAGTACAGACGAGTAAATATTTGATGCAACAAGTCATGTTATTAATTTGTGTATAATTAAGTTTGTTATTGAATTTTGTGTAGGCACATGTAATGTCCAAAGTAGCAAAATAGTTTGAAATTTTGCAGCAGATTTGACTGGCAGATTTCTTTTTTTTTGTTGTATGCGGTATATACAAGGTAGGCCAAATAAGTCATTCGATGTTGTTGGCTCTCATTTTTTTTTGTATGTAATGGAAAAACTTCAATTCTGTTTTTTGAGTATGTTTATTTGAACCTTTAGAATTTTATTGGTCAAGTCGAGTAGATGATACCGGCCAAATGGGCGCCGTCACAATTTATTGCTCATTTTATGGCATTTTTCAACACTTCGGCGAAAACTTCGGGCGACAGATTCTCGCACTCGTGTCGAATGTTGTCCTTGAAGGCTTCCAGGGTCTCGGGCTTGTTCACGTAAACACGGGACTTCAAAAAATAGTCTGGAATGGTTAAATCGGGCGATCTTGCGGGCCAGTGTAAATCGCCAAAACGAGAAATGAGGCGACCCGGGAACGCCACGACATGATTATTCCGCGTTCTTGGGGAGTTTATCGCTCCATGGCTTGTTCACTTGTATTCTACATCTGTCTCATTCACAAATGTCAAAACAGATTTGGCATTGGCCGCCATTTGCACAAATAACAGCATCTTTTAATAGGATGATTTCTTTTGGCCATACAGACATTAAATTTCCACTATTGAAAAGATTGCCTTATTAGGGATTGTTTTTCTAAAATAAAGACTCAAGAGAACAACAAAAAATTAAATTAAAAACAAAAAGCAAATTCAATTAAAATATGTAATAGATTAAATTTCAACTTGTCAATCAATTAAGGAGCCGCCGAACAAAAAGTGACTTTCTTATCTTTTAATTCTTGGGCCACAAACTTGAATAAACATATCGCTCGTTTACTCAAAAAACTTCATAACTCAAAAAATTAAATATTTGAGTTTATAATGCAGAATATATTTTCATATCGTTTTTAATATTGTGTAAACAATTTCTTACAATTATCTTGTTAAGTCAACTCATGAAAGCCAAGTAAAACTTTCTTTTTTCATTAAGTTGGGCATAAATTTAAAACTCCAATCAAACTCATTATCTGATAAACTAGCTGTTTTTGAGTTACTACGTTGTTTGAGTAAATGAGCGCTTTAATTCCTGAGCAGCTTAACTTTAAGCAGTTAATAAATTTGCTGTTTGTGCCTAATGGCGTTGCTAATTTTAAAGCACTTAAACAAATAAATAAATAAAGTTAGCATTCAAAAAGTCCATAAAACTGTAACTAAACAGCTAAACTTCCATTATGCTAAGCCACCAAATAAACATAATTTAAATCTTAAAAATGCTTGAGAGCACATTACGTAAATAGTGCTGAAGTCCTTTCGTTATGGGCATCAACCGATAAAGACTTCCCACAAAGTTCTTTCAAACTTTATGGTTTGTGGCATTAATAAAAGAAATTAAATTTAAAAAAAGAGCCTTGTTGTTAAATAAATTTTTAATTTATACTTTTAGAATAAACACAAAAAGAGATTTTAAAAATAATGTTTTAAGGATAAATAATATTCACTAACAAAATTTCTACGAGGAGTGCTCAAGAAAGGTATTATTAATTCTTAAAAACATACATACTTTGATTTTAGGGGAGCTGCTAAAGTTTAATTAATTAGCTTTGACTACAAAGCAAATGTTGGTCTTTGAAAGCCCAAGTTCGAGCACTAACCAGACTCAGTTGTGTCAATATCAAAGATTTTTCTGATATGCACTAGTACCACAGCGCCTTCATTGACCCATAATTATGGCAATGAATCGTCGGCAAAGTAAAATAAAAAATAAGGCAGCAACATGTTTTAACACCAGAGGCGCTGCTATAAATGCTAAAAAAAAAATTAATAAAACGCACAATTGCAACTGCTTTTGTTTTTTTGTTTTGAACGAAAGTATGAATTTAAAAAATTTATTTGTTGATGGTTTAGCATGTTCCGTTGCAGCTAAGCAACACTTCAATAGAATTGAATGCAAAAAAGCTTACTGAACCTCCATGTTTACAGACAAACTCCCAATAAATTATTGAGAATTAAAAAACTACAATCACAGTAGGCTGAGAAACTTTATCAGAAACAACAATTTATAATATTCAGCATGTGTTGCCTACTTTTTGTTTTTATATTTGCAATAAAAGGGTTTTTCTGATATAAAGAGTTTATTACAAATTATTGTATCACCCCTCACGAGCATAAGTGTTTACTTTAAACCAAGGCCAAGCTTAATTTTTCTTGATAAAATGTTAAAAAATGTTGCACTGTTTCTAAAAAAGCGGCATAAGTTTCTTTTATTTCCTTATATCTGCCACTTCACCATCTCTATTAATTTTTCTTGATCCTGTAAAAGACACAAAACATCAACATTTTTGTTGCATCTTTTTCTGTCCTGTGCTAAGATTTGTTTGTGTTTACCACGATTGATGATGTATTTGTGCAGTTTTTGTCCAATTTACGGCTGCCATGGTTGACTTGTGCATACTTTCTCTGCTACAGCCTTGAGTATAACACTCTAGAGCATGCCTGGTGATATCATGTGGTTCTCTACGGATGGTGTGGGCCGTTTCAACTGCATGTGATTTTTGCAATTTCTGCGAGCATTTAAGCATTTGGTTTGCTTCGAGATACAGTCATTGCTTATTGTTTTTGGCCAGAATGTTCATTAAATTTGGTGCACAAATCGATTTGCAAAGCCTTGCGCAAAAATTTCTGCGGCATAGGAAAATCCCTGTATTTCCCCCAGCTAAAAAGTCTGGTTTTTAGTTTATACTCTTCTTTACAAAATCGTATTATCGAATACAAATATTTCATTTTATTCAAGTTTATTTTTTGTAACAAGACGCCTTTAATAAACAAATGATTCATATATTATTGTTTGCTTCACAATATATATAACTATATGTCCAACATGCATTCCCATGTCGCAGCATGTCCTCATGGTGTAAGTGCGGCCTGATCTCAAATTGAAGGCGTGCAAAAAGAATGTCAAGACTTATTGCTAAGCTTATCACGTTTTCTTCTTTAAACTTTCATCGGTGTTCCATTTTTCCAGTCATATTTTTATTGCATAGTTTTGTGTATGCATGTGTGCTTTTTTTAACATTAGGAATGAGAAAAGCAAACGTTTTGACAATACATGAACCTTACTACTCGCTTCTTTTCTCCTCATCTCTCTCCTCTACAAATTAATCAGCTTAGCAATAAGACTTGCATAGTGTAAACTAGGACATAGTGGCTCTTCTAAATTTTGCCGGCTTCGTGTATTGCTGCCGCCGCCAATTCATATGGCCTGGTATCGCCGGCTCTCTTTTATCTTTATGTTATATATTTTTGAGCAGCATATAAAATATTCATATCTTTAAATAAAAAGGCAATTAATTGAAATAAATTATATATTGTGTTGAAAATTTTATTTAAATAATACATCAGAACAATTATCAAGCCCTGACGATTTGTATCTCTTGAGTGATTTCAACTGCGCTTGAAGTTTCAACAAGTTAATCCTTTCCTTCCGAGTGTTGTGGTCCGGAGTCCTTTCCAGCATATCTAAGTAATAGCCACCCCATATATATACTTTTGCTATAATAAAGTCTCCTAAAAGAACTTGTTGTTTGTATAAAAAAAAAACTCTATATACTCTACAAGCTGTCAAACTAACTTTATCTACATACAGGGATTAAAGCTCGAAGCAATAATAATTTTATGCTGGTGTATTAATAAAATTACTATCCTTGTGTAAAATTGGCATACCAGCTGCTACACATGTGATAAGGACACTAATGTTCACTAATTTTGCAAAATCCTGCATTTTTCTCTAAACAAACCTCGTACATACTCGTACATGTGTAAGTATTATTAGTATCCCTTAAAATTTTCTATTAACAATTTATTCAGCTTTACTGACTTGTAATCAACAATTATCTTTCTTTTTATTTATATATGTACTTTCCGTTCATCTAACAGTGCCTTCTAATTTTGGTTATTTCTCGCTTCAGCAAACAGCATACAATATTATTCGGTTTTCTTTTTTTTTCTTTTTTTTTCTTTAAATTATTCTTTATAAGAAAACAGTACAAATTTCAAGGTTTTCAAAGCAAAAATGTTAATACAAACTTAAGCTTTTCCACACTTTATCACACTCTGTACGGGCTTTCAGCTAAAATGAAAAAAGAAAAAAAAACGTTGCCAATTCCCATCGAGTAACAATCACTGACAATCACAATATTTTAATGTGGCTCGCAAAAGACAGAAGAAAAAAAATCGATATAAACATGAACAACATGATATAAAAAATATTCCAATGAAAAAAAGGTTTGTGTAGGTATACAGTCGAACTTCTCTTTACCGTAATAGCTGGTGGGCAACGATCTCAATTATGGAAAATATTCTTTTTTTTAACGAATATTTTTCACATGCTGTCTCTCATTATTAAGTATGTTTGCATAAGGTCGCTGCTAAAAGAGAGAGAGAGAGTAAAGTGCCTAGAAAATGCCCAAGCTTTTTGTGTTATTTCATTATCACATTTGCGTTGTTTCAACATGAAATAACTTTGATTCGACATGATTCTAAATTTTGGTTTAAGAATATTGAAGTAATAACTCAACACGAAATAAAAATTATTTTAAAAGGAAAATTTCTATCTTTGCAGATTTCTCTACATCATATTGAATTAATATGAAACACTTTTATGAAGCAAAATCATTGCCAAACAATTTTCATTTAAACCGTTTTGCGTAAATTGTATTAATAAATTTTTCTGTAGGCATGATTGTGCATATTTTCAATATAAAAATATAATATTATATAATAATAAATAATATTAACAAATATGTTTCATTTTTGGGGAGAAATATTGGCAGGCGAAAATTCTTCCTTCGTCCCAGTTGTGTTACTCTGTAACAGCAGCAGAGAGAGCAGTGAGGCAATCAGGGTTAAATATTCGTTGTAGCGAAGTTCGTCTATACATACAAAAATATTATATTCATGACTATAATATATAATATAAGTAACATAAATTATAACTTGGACCATGGGTCGTTTGATTAGTTTCCCGTGTACATACATACATACTCGTACATATAATAATGTGCGTTTGTGTTTGTGTATGTGAGTGTGTGTCTGTGTGTGTTGGTCTTCTTATGTTACGGTTTGCAGCACTTTAATACTCATATTTTTCATTATTTCTCTTTCCTTAAGCATCTTGAAACTTCTGATGTATATGAACGAACGATTTGTGTCTGCAGTGTTGTGACACAACAAATATTAAGATAAGTGCCAATAAAGGGGAAGAAAGAAATTGTACTTGAATTACCCAGGCACCATACGAGCGCCCACTTGTATTATGTTTTATTTACAGCAAGTGTTTGATGACATTGAAAATAATTTAAATAAATTGAAATTGAATTGATGCCTGTAAGCAAGGGTTGCTGGCAGGCAAGCAAAACAGTTAAGGAAACAAAGGGATACTTTAGGTTTTGAAAGCACAAGCACACAAAAATAAAAGGAAAACTAATCTATTATCCGTAGAGCAAGATGGAGCAAACTTTTACGCATTTGTACCTAGACAAGTGCAAGCAAACACATTTGTATACACACACACGAGCACTAACCTACTTTTAAACAAAAACTTAGTAATTTTATCATATATCGAGTTTTCCAATAGGTACTTGACAACCTTAAATTTAAGTTGTGAACGCACTATTTCACTGATCATCATCTAACTGTTGCTTTCCTTTCTTTCAGTAAACTCAACATTTTCATCATGGTAAAGTACAAGAACGAACAACGTATGCAAACTATAAAAATGTACTACCGGAATTCAAACTGCAATTTTCGGTCGTTATTCTCGCCCTAGTAGACAAGCAATAACAAGTTTAGTGCAAAAATTTAAAACTACATATTCATTGTGTGATGCTGCCATGCCAGTGAGACAACGGGTTGGTCGAAGTGACGAAAGTAGCGCTGACGTTCAGGCGTCCGTAACAAACGATCCAAATCAGTCAATTCTCCGCGGCGTTCTCAAGAACTGGACATCGCCAAGACCACTTTATGGGGAATTTTGCATAAAGATCTGGGTTTACACCCATTAAAAATCAAACTGACTCAAGAATTGAAGCCGTTGGACCATTTAACGCGACGTACGTTCCCGATTGGGCTCTTGAGAAGATGCTCCAAGATAATAAATTTCATCGCAAAATCATCTTCAGTGACGCAGCTAATTTTTGGCTCAATGGGTTCGTCAGTAAGCAAAATATGTCTTATTGGTATGGTGGAAATTCACATTTGCTTCATGAATCACCTCTTCATCCACAAGAAATAACTGTTTGATGCGGTTTGCATGCTGGCGGCATCATTGGGCCATATTTTTTCGTCGACAATAACGATCATCACGTTACTGTAAATGGCGATCGTTATCGCGCCATGAATGAATGAATGAATTAAGTCAAACGGGAAATACAGGACACTGCCATGATTGTCATTTATTTTTGGCCCGACGTGTGGTTTCAACACGACAGTTCCACAAGTGTGTGACTTGTTGCATACGTTACAATCGCGTTATTGAAGAGTAAGTTTGGTGAGCGTGTTATCTCAAGAAATGGACCAGTCAATTGACCACCTCGTTCATGCGATTTAACGCCGCTAGACTTTTTTTCTTTGGGTTTACGTCAAATCATTGGTCTATGCCAACAAGCCGACGACGTTGGAAGAACTCAGAGCCAACATTGAACGTGAAATAGCGGGCATTACGGCAGAAATGTGTAACCGAGTCATCGAAAACTGTGTCCAACGAATTGACCTCTGCCGACCTGAACGCGGTGGCCATATGAACGAAGTCGAGTTCCATTCATAAATGTTTTAATTGTATTTGAAGTCGATCATAAAGTTTTGGAAATATCTCAAATAGTTTGCATTTTACAAGGTGGGCCAAAAGAAATCACCCTGTTGAAAGATGCTCTTATTTTTGCAAATGGCGGCCAATGTCAAATCTGTTTAGACACTTGTAAACTAGACAGATGTAGAATACAAGTGAACAAGCCATGGAGCGATACACTCCCCAAGAACGCGGAATATTCATGACGTGGCGTTCCCGGGTCGCCTCATCTCTCGTTTTGGCGATTTACACTAACCCGCACGATCGCCCGATTTAACCGTTCTAGACCTTTTTTTGAAGGGTTTTTTGAAGTTCCGCGTTTACGTAAACAAGCCCGAGACTCTGGAAGCCCTCAAGGACAACATTCGACATGAGTGTCTCGCACTCTCTGTCGCCCGAAGTGATGAAAAATGCTATAAAACGAGCAATCAATTCTCGACTTGACCAATAAAATTCTTAAGGTCCAAATTAACATAATCAAAAAATCGAAGTTTTTCATTTACATAGAAAAAAAAAACGAGAGCCAAACAACATCGGATGACTTCTTTTGTCAAGTTGTCAAGTCCTAATTGAAAAACCCTTTATATACATATACTTACCCAGATCACACATTTTACGTTACAAACCAAGGCAAGCATGAACAATCTTTTCATTTCCTACGTAAATGAAATTGCTTAAGTTGAAAGCGTCTAAGGTAGAAGAAATGAGAAAAAATCTCTCTCTCTCTCTCTGGAAAAAATAGCAAAAAAAAAATTAACTAAACTGCAAAGGCAACTACCATAACGACAAATGAATATAAAGTTGCGAGAGAGATTACAGCAACAACATCAACTTTATTTCCCAGTATTTATGTAAGTTTTGTTTTTATATGCAATTTTCTTTTCACTAAAACTACTTCGTAATAAATAAACATGAAGTATATTTAATTAATATGGTTTATGATGCCATAACACTGAATTGCTGGTGCTTAGATGCTTCATATAAGTGCAGCTTTTATTGCCATTGTACGTAATAATAATAATAATGATAAGAGTGTTGTTAAAATTATATTTTATTATTATGCTTTTGAATGAAACGTTCTACTTATTTTGTTACTGTCAATGCGATATCAAAAAATTGGTACTTGCTTACTAGCTGTCACCATACAATTTCATTCTTAATACATGCCGTGCCATAACCGCCAATAAAGCTTAAGCGACATAATTTTTGAACTTAATTTTTTGGCCAAAATCGATTATTTGCGATCGTAAATAGTTAATTTTTGTTAAAAAACAAAGTTCAAAATATATGTCGCTTAAGCTATTTTAACGATTATGGCTCGATATATTGCTATTGCCCAGCAGAAAATTAGACATTACCATCTGAACGACTTGCCATATAATGACTTACTTTTTTGATTGACAAATTGAAGTACTCGCTTACAAATCACATTAACGTAAATTTTTAAAAATAGAAAGCAGAAGTTGAACATATTCTTTGGGTTTTAAAACAGGAAGTTAAATATCATTTCTGTAAGAAAAGTGCGTTGTGACACATTGAACTATTTTTTCTATAAGAAGAGTGTGCTGTGACATAGTCAGCCATATTTGCTATAAGAAGAGTGTACTACAACATATTCATCTATCTGTTCGATAAGAGAAACAGTTAATCATCTTTCATGTTCTATAAGAAAATTGTAATGTAACACAGTCGACTTTTATTTGGGATGTATTTTAAAGAACGTGTTAAAATAAATAAGCCACAGAGCACTATCACACTAAAACAGCAAGTAATGCAAGGAAAATAATGTAAAGTTATTTTTATAGTCTAAATTAAATAAGTGTAAAGAGATAAAAGGCTACTTGTTTCATCAATTTTTAAAGTCATAAATCTAAGCCAAAGCCAAACAACTAATATGTTAAATTAATGCACCTGCTCAGCACTAGAGGCGCTGCAATGATGCCATAAAATATTTAAAAAAAAACCCACAATATCAAAGTTGTAAAAAATTAAATTAAGCATTTAATTACTTTCTTTCTCGCCATCTGTACCTGGATTCAGTAACTTTTATTAAGACAATCGTATCGCTATAATAAATTTAACGAAAATTTATCGACTTTGCTATTCAGTAACATGTTTTAACGATATTCGCTGTCGGTTGAAGCAAAAAGAAATTAAAACACAAGCTCAAATTCATTTAGTTTTTCTTTATTTTTCTTTGTGCTTTTCGCTTATTTTCACATTTTCTATACAGAGATACCGCATAATATTGAATTAAACGTTGAGTAAGATAAAGCTGGAAACTATCGTAAAAAATAAATTACGGAATCGCATTATCGTTAGAGCAAACGAATAAATATGTCGATAAATATTACGATTTTCGGTTCGCAAAAAGTTACAGAATCCAGGTACTGTTCTCTCTTGATTGTGCTTTTCCTAGAGAAGGTAGTACATAAACATGCATGTCATTACGCAAATAAAGAAAGGCCCTAACTCATTATTTTATGGAAATCGAAATTTTTGCATTTATCGAAAGAGTAGATGTTCTTCTATTAAAATATACAAAAAAACTCGATTTCAAAAAAATATTGACTTAGGGCCTTTCTATATTAAGATAGCGATATGTATGTATGCCGGTCAGGCAAATTAGTTGCCTAAGTGTTACTTTTACTCCAAAAAAAACAAGATATTTTTGATAAATTTCATTACTTTTGCTGGTGCTGGCTGCAAAATATTTCGTATTGCCAACAGCCTTTTTAATGCTCTTGAAAATTTATCTTCGGTAAAATTTTTTTAAGCTGCTGCACCTCCTTGCACCCATTGAGCTCATTGAGAAACGAATTTGTGGCGTATAAAAATAGCAAATAAAAAGTAGTTAAAATGTGCACTTTCATTATTGTGATTATACGCGCAAGTAAATACACGTTGGCGTGTATTTAGTCAAGTGGATTTGCCCTGGTGCAACGCTTAACTGAACAAAAATGTAAGGACATTGTCCTACATTTGCAATGTGGTCGGCTAATCAAATAAAAACTTTCATGATTGAATGCATGCGGCCATTAAACTAAAATAAGAAAAAAAATAAATAAACATTAGTGTTACATTGTTCACCAGTAACAACAGCAAGCAACTAGAAATTTAACTGTGACTGTGGCAATTGTACGATGAAGGAGTAGAAAATAAAAATAAAAACTAACAGCTGCATGCACCACTACAACAATTGTAGCAAGTAACAAGCAACAGCAGTAACAGTCTGCCAGGAGTACCTTAACACAAACAAATTCACTTTGAATTCATTGGCTCGTCGTCAGGTCGCTGGGAAAGGCAATAAAACTGAGAACTATTATGGACATTTGTTTTAATTTTTAATGCTTTAGTTTAATTGAAACTATCTTAGAACACGCAAAGCAATAGAAATTCAAGTAGTCCAGTCAGTCCGGTCAGTCCAGTCACTTCACTATGTAAACTATTATTTGCCCGTCCGTTAATTCCTTAGATTTGCGTGTCTTTCAACAAACTTTTATTATTTAAATGATGTCTGCATGTGTGAAACAGCAAAGCAAAGAACTGAAGTGCTTTTTCTAAATAAATATAGTTGCTGGGGAATTTGTAACAGCATTCGTGCCAGGAATTAGCGCACCTCATTTTTCCGTTTGAATTTTTAGTTTTCCACCATGAACGTTTAACTTAGAAATAAGCGAATAGAATTTTCAAATCATTGTATGCTCGGTATAATAAAATTTATGGTCACTGGTAGTATATTTAGAGATAAAAAGTATTAGAATGTTTAATGCTTAAATTTTGTAATCAATAAAACTAATCGGTGAAGGGGGTAGTTTGCAAAGTCTCGAAGCTGTCAAGTCACATCATTATTGGAAAAAATAAATTATAATTATAAAAGAAAAATATTAATTAAATAAAAATATTAATATTTCGACAATTAGGTCGTCTTGTCTGTGGACGCAAAAAAGTCGTAGTTATTTATTGTCTATGCTAGGAGGTTCGTGTCTATGATTTACGCTATGCAACACATATTTATTCATTTATTTTGCAAACCATCGTATACTACTTTAATTTAATTTTTGGGTTTTAAAGAACATAGTAATACTATTTTCTACCAAACACAAACACAATAATAACACGAAATGATATTAAAAAAATAATAAAGCAAAATATATATAATTTTAGTTTTCATTGTCAAAGACAACAACCGTTTTGATGAAACGTCCTGAGGGCCTCATTTTTAAAACGTAACGCTTAGGGCCAATTTCACGAATTATATTTAAATATCAATTCATTTAAGTATGTAAGCATCTGCCTCACGTGAATTTTGCGCTGTCTCATCGACGACTAAATGAAAGAGGGTAAGAATACGTGGGGAACGCCCTTGCCTGCACTACAGATGCATGGCGGTGGAGCCTAGAACATGACATTGCAAAATCGAATCTAGCAAACCGAACTAGCTTCAAATAAAGGCAACAGATAATAATCGGAATATATAAAAATTAATTTAATATAGCTCTATGGGTCAAGGATCGGCGCTAAAGCAAGTACTAGAAGTAAATATTGGTCTACGCGATTTAAATATTCAAATAGTGCAAAAATGAAGTTCAAATGGCCAATGGACTGAAATACAAATTGATATTCAGCGGTGAAGCTAATTTTAAGTTGAATCGTTTAGTATATAAGCAATATTTTTGGATTAGGAGTGAACGTAATGCAAAATTGCCTCATCCGATTTTTAAAATTAAGTGGTTGAAAAACACGCTTTTTAACACCGAAATCCTACTGCGAAGCATGACGGCCACGTGGCCCAAATCATACCTAAAAATTAATGAAATCATACATATATGTACATAATTAAATTTAATTGAACTATAATGGATTTTAATCTGGAATAGTTTCTTAATCCGGCTTAAGTTGTATTTTCCATTTTTATAAAAAGAAATATTTTTATTAACTAACATATATAAAACCAAATCATTACGCATAAACACGAACAACACAGATTTTTTGAGGATGCAAGAACACCCACTTCTCGATGTAGAAACCTTCTGTTATCTCGGTAGTATTATAACAGCTTGGGGTGGCAGTAAGGAAGACATGGCCTACCGCATTTTCAAGCCAAAGAAAACTTTTGGCGCAGTTAATTAAGTATGGAAGTCCCATCGCATAACTTTTCGCACGAACAAAAAAATAATCAAATTCGAACTTAAAGTCATCACTCAGACTCAAGACCAGGAAGGCTCTTGACTACCATCCCCAAGGCAGCCGATGCAGAGGAAGACTACACAATAAGTGCAGGCGCCAGATTGAATTCTATCTACGTATAGTTAGAATAACGTGGAGACAATCAAAAACCCTAGCGGAGGACAGAGTCCAGTGGAAAATTTTGTAATGGCCCTTTGTTCCACCTAGGAATCCCAGGATTTAATATATGTATTTATTTATAATGCAATTTCTTTTTAAAGAAGAAAAGAAACATTTTATACACTATGCCCAAGTAAATAGACATGGGCGCTTATGAAGAAACTAGTTTAGTTTTTCTTCTCTTTCTTGAAAAAATCCCACCAATTAATAAAAATATTTTCTTTTATAAAAATTTGAAATATCAAACTTAAGCTCGATTGGGATAATATTCCTGATTTTTTTTTTTTTGTTTTAACTCCAATTTAAAGTGCTGTAACTCTTAAAAATACCCTTTCAAAATCTTATGCAAAGCTGACAAGAATAAGCGCGATGTATTCCAAATAACTATTTTTTTAAATAAAATCTTTCACATACTGTATATTCAGTATATTCAGTTGCATTCATTGAGAATATTAAGAAGCTTTTGCACTGAAGCAAACAGAAGAATTTGATGGGAATTAAAATTGCAATTCCACGATGAAAGGCAAAACAAGTAGTTATCTTAATTTTTTAACTCACTACAAATGTTCAATAAGAACGAAAAAGTGATAAAAATTTCTGTTTTATTTTCAAACTTTAACTAATTATAGTTTTAATGTCATCGTTATGGATGGAAAAAGAGCAAGAAAATTTATTAGCATAAGTTCCAAGTGATTCAAAAATTCCAAAAATTATCAATTCAAATTAAATAAATAGCTTGAAGCACATGCCTGCTAATGGCTGTCAAAACGATTTAACACCAAAAACCATTTGCTACAATTTATATTCAACATCGACGATTGCCAAACAGTTAAATTTAAATGTCTATGAAACCAAGAAATAACCCATAAGACTTAAAATAACAACAGAGCAGAACAATTAAAAATCCAATTATATAAAATCTTCGTTAATACTTAAATCCATATTGTTGCAGGAAAATGTTTTTTGTTTATTACACACGTATTTATATAGAAGAAATAAAATAAATGTATTAAAATGTTTTTTTGTAAAAGTTTCATTTACTTTGATTCATATTTGTGATAAAAGATGTGGTTTGATTTGCGCCAGACCACCGCCCACAGCTATTAGTGGCTTGTATGGGGTTGCCAAACACACGCCCCACAATTATTACACGAACCCAACATCCAACCCAACGGAAACACTGTTGCCGTCTTCTGCAAGAAGTATATTTTTCAATCATGCAATATTCAAATTAAATCATTTTTTTATTTGTTTTTTTTTCTTTTTTTTGCGTGCTAGTGTTGGTCCTTTATTGCGAAGGGCCTTCTGTATTAAATATGTATGCTGTATAATTGCTTTAACATAAAAAAGTAAAAAAAAAAAATTAAGTGAATAAAAAATTACAATAAAACTTTCATTATGTACACAAGCGAAAGAAAAAGGGCTTAGATGGCAAAATAAAAGATGGTATTTAAGCGTATTATGGTATTTAAGTTACTTTTTGTTAATTACATGCAAATTCAAAAGCATTTTCAGTCGTTTCGAACTACTGAGTAGAGGACCCCCTGATTGGCTGCTGTGCTCTCGTCGTTGTGAAAGCACAAAGCTTTTTTGCAAAAGCTCGCTTATTGTGCATAAAATGATAGGAAAGGTGGCCAGAATCTTGTTTTGGGAATTCAAAACCGGGAAAACCCAAAACTGGTGGCAACCCTGTTACAAATGGGATATTTTGGGGGGATTTTCATGCTGATCTGGTTTTCAGATCAGGTTATTAGGTATCAAAACAGGTCAGCATGAAAGTATACCCCCCCCCCACCCCAAAATCCACCAATTGTAACAGGGTTGCCAACATTTTTGGCGGTTTCCCAGGTTTGAATTCATTTAACATAAAATTTATTTGAAATTCCAGTTAAAATTGAACAAAGAAACAAACTGCGAAGCTACAGTGGCAAATTTATGTTTTAAATACGATTTTTTAAACGGTGCGGAAGGAGGGTAGCGCCTTTGGAATCATCGATTGTGCAGATTTGTTAGTGACGCATCGCGGGTTCGTTGTGGAGACATTTTTTAAAAGTAATGATTCTTATGCAATTGCTCGTCGACAATTTTTTCAAAGTTCGGTATTCGATGGACCGAGTGTAAATTTAATTCGTTCGTGGGCAAAGATTCCGCGCAACTGCTTCGGCTATGAATGTTCCACAGCTCCAGAGCTCAGTCGATCTTCCAGGACTCTCGAAAACATTGAACTGGTTGAAAGCAGTTTACATGAAAATCCGCTATTTTCAATACAGAAAAGAGCATCCACACTGGAGCTTCCAAGAGCGATTATTGATGAAATTTTAAAAAAGGATCTGAAGTTCTATCCTTTTAAAATTCAAATCGTTTAAGAACTGAAAGAAAGTGACTTTGGTTTGTCCTCTTTCACACACGTCAGGTTTGCCTCGTCAAGTCTTGAGTTTTTAGGAGAGAGTGGAAAAGAGAATGGAGGGGGTTACAGACTTGACCGTACCAGTGAAATTAGTTTTTTGCGTTTTGTTTTGTCATTCGTAATACTCTACGACAACGTAAATTGATCAAACAAACTTGACGGTGTGTATGAATACAAATGCAGGTTCAAAAGAAAATTTATCTAAAACTGATCAAGTAAACCTGGCGTGTGTGAAAGAGGACTTTACGCAAAAATTTTTGTGAAACAATGTTGGAACGTTTTCGCAATGTAAATCCCACTTTTTGGAGCGACGAGGCTCATTTTCACTGAAACGACCACGTCAACAAGCAAAACTCCCGTTACTGGTCTCCAAGAACGCGCAACCCTCGCTTGCAATATCAAGAACCACTGCATTGCCCCAGGGTAACTGTTTGATGTGCCTTATCCACACATGAGATAATTGGACCATTTTGTTTTTTTTTTGAAAATTGTCGAAGCCAGGCGACGAATGTCAACGGTGAAAATTATTGACGCTTGATTATTAAATTCTTTTTGTCAAACCTGCGAGCTCATCTATCGTACTCTTCACACACGTGTCTCCAACAGGATGGGGTGGCTGCGACTGGGAGAAAATTTCCCCCAGTTATCAGTCGCTTTGGGGACATCCCATGGCCACCGAGGTCGTCCGATCTATTTCCCATGGAATTTTTTTTATGAGACTACCTCAAAGAGAGGGTTTATAACGATAATCTTTAATCTCTTGTGGCTTTAGAGGAAAATATTCATCGAGAAATCAGCTCAATTGAACCAAGTTTACTGCAGCGTGTGGCGCAGAACACAAGGCTCGACGGAAGACATCTGGACGACATACACTCTTTAAAAAATAAAATCCGCATTTTCATTCAATCGTTCAATGCTCTTAATAAAACTTTGTGTCAATTGTTGCGTTTTTTATGTTACTAGACACCCTGTCTTCTCTAATAACTTCAATATGATTTCCAATCAATCAATTTCTCACGGAGATTTTTTACATTGCTTTTTTTTTAATTGAGTGAATACGTTTTCAGGCCAAGCTCGAGTTCAGTATTTTTCAATTCATGTTTTATTAGAATTAAAAAACTTGTACTTCCGAATCACAATATTTTGAAGTTAGTTTTTCGCTCGGCTTGTTTTCGGAAGCGCCACATGTTAAAACATTAAAAAGTTTTGTGTTACAAAATTAGACTTTAAGGTTTCACTATGCCAATAAAGACTGCACATTTACGCGCTTTTTTAACCCCTTATATTAGTGTATATATGTATGTGTAGGTGTGTTTGTGTATATGTGTGTGTGTGTGTGTGTATAATAAGAAGCTTTAATGGAGACAAGTAGTAAAAAAAAACAAAAGTTCTAAAGCTGCTATTGACAGTTTTAATGCTCGTACTTTATGGCAAATCCTTTTTAAGCTTAAAACTTTATTTTTTTACGCTTTAGAAAGAAAAAATATTTTATTCAACATTAAAACTATTTAAGTACGTATTTGTATGTCTTGTGTTTTTTTTTTAAGTCGAGAGTGTGTAATAGATTTGTTTCCCTCTTAATAGGATAATTTTAAAGATGTTATTTTCTTTAAAAACATTAAATGTTGTCTAAGACGTTAGGCGAGAGATTATTTTGAAAGCTTTTGCAGGCAAAAACCTTTTCATTTAATTCACAATATTTAAATAACAAATTTTCTATAAAGCAATCAAATCTGGCTTAAGTATAAAATAAATATATTTGTTTATACACAAAATAAAAAGAATCATTTGTAGTTTGAATTGAAATGGATTTGAGAAGCCTTTACAAATAAGTGCTAATCCTTAACTCTGTTTTCTTATATTTAAAACAAACTGTACGGGTATCAAAACAAGTTTATAATTGATTTAAAAGTATCTCAATAAGTATTCAATAGGGGAGATTTGTTTACTTAGGTACAGATAAAGCTAAATATATTCACATAACATGATTGATTCAACATTATGATGCCACACCATGAAACTACTCCATATAGAGTTATTTTTGTTCATCGTTTAAACACGAATGTTTGTTGCATACCTGGTGTGAACATACCTTGGATATTTTATAACTCATTTAAAGACTTAAAATAAGCAAACTTAAAATGCCTTTTTAAACGGAATCCATTGCTATGAGTGCAGTGCGTAAAAGAGATTAAAAATATTTATAAAACACTTGTTGCCTTTTCGTTGTATTACATTCCTTATTTGTTAGGAAACTTGTCTTTATATCGCAAACAATCATACCATACCACTTTTATTATATAAAATTGTATTGATATAATTTCCACACACAAAACCATATTAAGAGCAAAAATATATGAGATATATCCGATGATATGAATTTTATTCACTTAAATGACAACATAAATTGGTTGTTCACATGCCAACATAATCACGCGAGTGCCCAGTTTATTTTCTTTACCTGTTGTTATTTGCCAACGTTTATTTCTTTGACACATTTTTCCTTGTCACTTGCGACATTTTCTTTTAAACTTTAAGAATTCCTTTTTGTAGCAAAATGTGCAAGAGAAGTGAAAATTTTTTATTTTTGAAGAGAACAATTTCATAAGATCAATAATTCGATTTTTTTGCGAAACAAATCTTATGACAACGCGACCCAGCAAACAGTATCTGGCACACAGAGAAAAAAGATACGAATGTTAAATCAACATGCAAACACTTTGGTTGCAAAATGTTGTGCATCGATTGCTTTAGACGCAACAAATCTCTGTAAGCACAAACAATTTTTCTATGCTTTGGGCAAAATGAAGGCACGCCAAGAAGAAGTTTTAAGAATACTGCGTTTAATAGTCAACATTTCTTACCTTCCAAAGAAAGCATCACAAAAGGAAGTTCCAGGGCTGGAAAATTTAAACTTTTTTTGCCACATAAAAAGAAATAACTAAAGCTAGTTTTCTTGTTCTTTATTAACTAGACCTATTGAATATTTTAGAAAGAAAATCATTTGTTTGGACAATCAGAAAACTCAAAAAGCCATTTCCAGGGCTGGAAAATTAAAACTTTTCCTTGTTATACAAAATTAACTAATTAAAACTAATTTTTCCTGCTTTCTAAATTAATCATTTTTTATATATTAGACAGAAATAGATTGGTAATGAGAATCGGCAAGGGCAAAGAAATTGGTTTCAGGGCTGGAAAACTGAAACATTTTTTTTACACAAAAGTAGCTTGATAATACTAATTTTTATATTTATTTATAAAGCACATTTTATATTTTCGACGGAAATAGATTGGTATTGGAAATCAGCAATGTCGTGCTAGGGCTGGAAAACCTACATTTTTTTTCGTTTATTAAAGCAGCTATCTAAAACTAATTTTTTCTTTTTCATTAACTACTCATACTTTGTATTTTAGAAGAAAAAAATATTGCTAATGAGAATCAGCAAAATATAAAAATGGGTTCCAGAGCAGGAAAACTTAAACTTATTTGGTATATAGAAATAACTAACTAAAACACTTCATTGGTAATTTATCAAAGTGGGTGTAGTCCTTATTAACGTGGATAGAGCGTGTGTAATTTCTTTTAGGTGTAGATCAAGTGTAATTGAAAACTTTTTCGTTTGAAAATTTTATACTTTTAAATTTTTTCTTTTGCTTTCGTTATCCAATACTTAAAATATTCTATGATATACCTAATAAATAAAAATATACCTACATTAGTTTTTTTTTTTTTTTTGCTGCCTAAACTATGAATATTTTTTTTTAGTTTTCTAATAATAAAAGCGAATTTTTAAAATCCAAAAACATTGAAATCTTTTTATTTTGTTATCGCAAAAGAGCGAGAGAGGAATGCAAAAAGTATTTATTCCTATTTCAACACTCTCACACATATTCAAGAATTGCTGCAACAAAAATTGCAAGTCTGGACCGGCACTAAGATAAATTGGTACTTCGGCATATGAGTTTTTGTCATTCTTTGTTTCTTCTCAACCAAAAGCATTTTTTAAATAAAGACTTCCATGGCTTAATAAAGATTTGCAAAAGCTTCCATTTCGGTATGTATGAGCTTCATACTGAGCCCGAATTTTATTAGAGAAGAATATAAAAATTAAAAGTTAAACTTTAGATAAAATATGCTTCCAATATTACGAAAAGTTTTAAATTTAATACTTATTTTTGCCATTTTTAAATGCTTAGAGAACATTTCAATATTTAATTTTTGTTTCAAATTAAAATGAGTAGTTAGTTAATTTTAATTATTATTGTTCGAACTTTCATTTTATTTATATATTTATGATTTAATCAGGCTAAAGTTCATATCGCTTTGTAAGCCAAATTACATGTGATAATTATTAATGAACAAATAACATCAAAGTTAGTTGTAAATATTCTGACAACACATAGTTGAACGGAACAGCCAGCCGTTTTCGAAGGCCACTAAACCTTCATCATCAGCGTTCTTCTGTGTTTGGTCCACTGTGTGTGGTGTCAGTTGATGTAGATTTCTGCCTTATATACGAAACTTTTCTGCAAATGGAATATGTGAATTGGTTTGATTCATCGTATTTCAATTTGCTGAAATGTGTTTTTGTAATGAAGGCCCCAAATTTACCATCACTATATTTACAACAGTCTTACCATTGTCGTTTTTTCATTACTAATTATGCACATGTTAGTTAATTTTGCTTATTTTTGTTCTACTTAAGACAAACTTTTTTGGTTTGATACTGTAAGTATATTTTTATTTTTAGTTTTTGCCACTGGCCCATGACCATCTATTTAGTTAATTTTAATTATTATTGTTCGAACTTTCATTTTATTTATATATTTATGATTTAATCAGGCTAAAGTTCATATCGCTTTGTAAGCCAAATTACATGTGATAATTATTAATGAACAAATAACATCAAAGTTAGTTGTAAATATTCTGACAACACATAGTTGAACGGAACAGCCAGCCGTTTTCGAAGGCCACTAAACCTTCATCATCAGCGTTCTTCTGTGTTTGGTCCACTGTGTGTGGTGTCAGTTGATGTAGATTTCTGCCTTATATAAAATGAGTAGTGTTTAAAAAACTTAAGCCGTAGTAGCAAAAGTTGTAAAATTTTTAATTTTCGCTGCTTTGGCTTTTTCCAACTGTTTAAAATCAACCAATGCTTTTGCTTGTGCTTGTGAAAATCAACAACAGTCGCAGTCGAATCGGAAGCAGCAAACGATCTATGAACAATTGCGCAGTACTTTCAACAGTCGACGATTTCAAAAGTTTGAATTTGATTTGCTATTGCTTTTGGTTAGTTTCAGTAGTAAAATCATAAGCAGTCTGTATGCTTTTGTAAGTACCAAACAGGCAAGAGTTTTTGCTTCTTCGACTGTGACTTTTTGCGACTTCCAAAAGCATACAGACTGCTTCTGTTTTTACTTGCCATACTAACCAAAAGCAAATCAAAATAAAACTTTTCAAGTCGTCGACTGCTGAAAGTACTGCGCAATTTGCCATAATTCGTTTTGTGATTTTGCTTTGACTGAAACTGTTGTGTTTTTCAAAAGCGAAAGCAGAAGCAAAATCAAATGAAATGAAAAGCATTACAGTTTTTTAAACACTGTTAATCATCATTTAATTCAATATTATGTGAAAATGTGAAAATAAGCGAAAAGCACAATGAAAAACTCAATGAATTTTTATTTTAATCTTTTTCCTCCAACCGACAGCGAATATCGTTAAAATGTGTTACTGAATAGCAAAGTTGATAGATTTTTTTATATTTGTTATAGCAATACGATTATCGTAATATAAGTTACTAGTATAATTTTGAATTTTTTATCAAAACAATGCTTCAGATCTAGAAATGCTTCAGAGATTCATGCATATGTAATTTTTTTATAAAGAAAGGACGAATTTAAGGTTAGGAAGTAAATTGGTCTAAGAACACACACGCACACAAAGCTTCACTTAGCTCGTCAATGCAACGCCGAATTTCATATTGTAGAGCGACAGTTGTTTCTGTTTTGTGCACGTAAACCCGATCTTTCCAATTAAAATTCACAAATTTATCAATTAAAATTCTTTGTTCAAGAGTGTAGAGTTCCATGGTTCCCAATTTTTTACTAAATAAATGTCAAAAGATGACAGCACTTGACATTTCATCATTTGACAGCCAATTTACCCACCCTTTATATCACTCTCTTCTATGGCTCCTTTTTTGGCAAATAGAAATATTTTCGTGCTACAAACTTCATGAAAAAACTCGTAATGTAAATTAAGTATAAAACAATTTTTGTCCTTATTAAGTAAACATATTTTATATTTTAGAAACTTCCTTACTCAAGAGTTTTTTTTATATTCTTTTTAATGTCATACAATCATAAGCTGTCATTGCTTTTGGTTTTAACGTTAGTATTCTAATATAATTTTAAATTATCAAATTAGTATTTGGAACGTGTACCTTTATGCCAAATTCGCTCCAATTTCTCTTTATTTAATGGAACATGCGGTTTGGTGATTGAAATTGTCGCTCCAATTCGTCTTTATTTAGTGCTTTATGCGATATTTTTGGCGATAAGATATTTCTACTCCCGACGACGATAGTTTGTTATTGATAACTTTATTACACTGTGTGTATACTCGTATTTGATTTTGTGTGTGTATGTGTGTGACAGTGCGTGCGTGTGTCAGGGTCCAAATTTATGATTGAGCTTGCGTTTTTCTCTAGTTTTTCCATGCTACACGCAAATCTTATTGTATAACTTTTACACACACATTTTTCATACCAATTTTTTTTTTTTTTTCTTGGAAATATTCTGGCTGTTATCGACACACTGACGTGCATAGAAATGTATATTTGACTTGTATGTAAATAATTCTTATTTGTGGTTTGTGTTTTTCTTTTTCTAATGGCAGCATTAACAAATCATGCCTGCAGTATATGAGACTCCCAAGGCTTTAATTCAGCTATAAGTACCTACAACTTCAACAGCTTCATAATTTGACTTTATTTGTCGTGTGTGTGTGTGTTTAAGTATGTGCAGCATACTCTCTATATTCTTATACTCCTTTTAACGTGTGCCATTATTTTTATTGCTGTATAAATTGTACTTTTTCGTCATCTTTTTATCTTTATTGCAGGCAAAAATAATACAGAAAACAATAAGTGAGTGCAATTTATAGACACTTTCACTCTTATTGGGGTTTTTCCTTGCAATAGTACTATTCTGCGAGTGTGTGAGATTGTGTGTATGACATATTAAAACATTTCTGAACGGTGAATTAATTTTATGGCAAAAGTGTATAAAGTTGGTACTTAGGTTTGGTGTGGAAGTTTATCCTGAATTTAAGGATAACAGAATTTTGCTTATGAAAAAATATATCATCAAAGAAATATCTAAAACATATGAGATACATAAATAATAAAAACTTTTAAGTAAGTTATTAATTTTTTGTCTATTTCTTCATATTGAAAAAATTGAAGGAATGTCTAAAATCAAACTCTAAAGAAGAAATAAGCTAGCCTGCTAAGATGATAAAAAATCAACAAATTTAATGACTTTGAAAAACATTTTTAATAAATTATTTCAAATCACAGTGGCACGCTAAAAGGTTACTTTGGCCCTTATTATGAGCATCTGACGATCTTCAACTGTAGTCGACATTCCCCATCGAACGAATTTTCATTTGTCATTCATTAAACTTAAAGAAAGAACAGCCCCAAAAAAGAGTTCACTGAAAATCTTTAATTGAGACCATTTTCTCTCTAAGTAAACAATAGTGGAACATCATTAAATCCAATCAAACCAACTTCGTGCTAACTTGAATAGAAAATGAAAAAAGGGGAAAACAAATAATAAATAGTGATTAACTATTACAAATATATCAATAATTGTATGCACACTATAATCATTTCTGATATTCCACTTCATTGAAAATTTTGCGTTAAATAGCTGATGTCCTAGACATGGGTGCTGATGAAGTGCGTGGCTACATAAAAAAATATCGGTTTTTCCCTTAGCTAATAATGTCTAGTTTAATTTTTTTTCTCTTCCTTAGAAACTCACTTTACTTATTAAAAATATTTCATTCATCAAGAATTGAAAATACTGAACTTAAGCATAATTAAGAAATGATTCCTCATTATTTTTTTGCGTTTAAGTGTATTCATAAATATAATATTTTTTAAACCAATTATAATTATCATTGCATTTCATTGTTTTTTTTTTTTGAAATTCAATTGTTTTTATTGCAAAGTTCCAGCCTTGCTTTGATAAATTAATATCGTGAACTTTGTAGCATCGTTTCATTTTTGTTACATCTGGCCACACTAAAAAATAAACTATTCAACTACTTTCTCACACACTCTCCGCTATCTCTCACACACTTGACTCTTTCAAACACAAAGGCAGCCCATCATGTGCATGTGAGTGCATGCATGCACTCCTACAACCATACAAACACTTCATTTTTGCATATCCACTCAAATAAATACCAACACACATGCAAACGAATATGACTTTTTCGTCATTCAAACAGCCATCTGAGTATATATGTGTGTGTGTGTATGTGTGCTTGTAAGAATGCACAAGACACTTAAATTTAACGTCGACCCGACCTTTGCCTTTGAGGGTTTGTCATTTCATGGCCGGCCTCCTTTTGTTCGCAAGCTTGCTTGTTTATTGTGCTTGTATGATAATTGTGTTACATCAACAAACAAAAAAGCAACAACAACATCAATGGTAGCAGCGAAAGTAACTACAAAAATCTATACAAACGCATACATATGTACATGTACATAAACATACAAATGCTCATACATACATGCATCTACACATACGTATGTACATTGAAAGATGAACATCAAATTAAAAACGAAAAATTTGTTGCTCCTCTTGCACATCATACTTGTAGTTCACGTTATGTAAAGTAACAAAATAGTTTATACATTCTTTTGCTTACGAGGGTGGTTCAATTTATTTTTGCTGAAGGCACAAAACAAAAGAATTGTGCTGAATAATGAATCTTAAGATAATGGAACTATTTAATAAAATCCTGTACCTCGTTCTTTTTTTCTAACAAAACCGTGGCCAATATTTGAAGAATATTTGAACTTCCATTTCCTCAAAATTTGGCCGGTCCATCTTTAATAATGCTGCCCGGGCAGCGAACCATTTGGAAAAACCATAAGGAAAAAGTGCTTAAGTCATATTTTACTGTTTTGCAGGAGAGTAGTCTTAAACTTTCAAGTAAATTTTCAGACATTTACTTCTTTTGCAGTTAAATTTGCAAAAACGGTATTTACTTGATTTTTTTTTTTTGAAAAACATCGTTCTATACACTCTAACCAATAAATTCAATTTGAAATAATATCAGAGTATAAGTTAAATTAAGCTGTTATTCCGTATAAGATTATAATAAGTCGAAAAAAGATAAGCACCAATTTAGTGCCATATAACTTCCTGAAAAATAGCACAAAATAGTAGAAATTTTTGTCAGAGGTTCACTTGAATATGGAGATTATAGAGGTGCCACTAACTCAAAATGTGCTTATCTCTACTTAAGCACTTTTTTCTTTTTGCCATAGATTTATTACAGATTTCAAAAGCCTTTTGAAGCTGCGTTCACATAATTTCATTTTCATTTAAACGTAATCGTTGTTGTTGTTGCTGTTGCTGCTATATTTTTGGATTTCTCCTTTCATTTTGCGAGTTTGTTAAATGAGCGAGTTTTGGTTGTGTTACTTACCTTTGCTAATGATTCAAGTTGCACAATTACATTTAACAAGTTTAAACTTTTTTTTCCTTGTAATTAGCGGTTTTCCCCTCTGTTGGTAATTCCAAGTAAAAGTAGCTAATTTAGCTTTTCCCAATAGAATTTGTATACAAGTTGTTGTTTTCCTTAAAAACTTCTTAAATTTAATTCCATTGCATTCCATTTTAAAAACAAAAATATTTGTTTTGCGTATGAATTCGAAGGAGAGTGGGAAGCAAAGGATTTACTGCTTAATTTAAACTGAAACGCAATAAAAATTTTTACAAGTATCAAAACTTAATTTAATTATACATTAGAGTGCGCTTCACTTGATGGAAGTAATTTTAAGCAAAATCTCAAAGGATGGGGAAGGCAAATCGTTTTAAGTATGAAGCATTAAAATTTTCTCAGGTATACCAATATTCATAAATGGAAAATTATTTTAATAATCGGCTATACACGGGGGATTTATTTATCAAAGTATTATTGCAAGCAGCTAGATCATGAGAAAGATTTTAGAGAAAAAAATCTGCTTAAGGAAAATAATAATTTTAAACCAGTGTGAAGAAAATACGCACACATACTTCCAAGCAAGCATTGTAAAAAAGGCTCTAAAATTTTAGCGAAAAGCTCTTCTATAAAATAAGTTGTCATGAGTATCAAAATGAAACCAAAATACAGCGAGTTTTGGAAATATTTTTCGTTTTTTTTTTTTTAAATAAAAGGCAAGCAGTTAGATTTGTGCGAAAATATTTTCTACTAAGAGCTGAAGTACGAGTGGATTGGTTTGCCTAACATTTTGAGAACTTATTATTGATTATTATTTATATATTTACTTATATTTGTAATAAATTACTAAATGTTGTATTTAAATAAAATGCTTTATGTGACATTCGCTACATTCCTAGAAAAAATCATTTACTACACTAAAAAATATTTATTATTATAATTTCTGCAAATAATTTGTGATAAAAATCATTTATTAAACTTTTCGAAAATTGAATGCATTTTTCACGCAAGAAAATACTAAATCTAGCAGTGAAAACGCTCAAATGGCAACAATGTTCATAAGTGTACTATTTTGTAGCATATTTTTGGGGGAGCAAACGATAACAACAAATGCGTATACATTACAAATTACGTATACGTACTTTAAATACAAAATTATGTTTGTCGATTTTATTTAACGAAAAAACAAACTCATGGAGTTGTTGAAAGATTTAATAAGGCATGAAGTATTAAAATATTTTAAAAATTTAATGCAATGAAAATTCAATTTGAATAAAACTAATGAGAAACAGCGTTACCAGCCAGTTATATTATTATTATTATTCAAGCATTTTAGCAATCATCTTTATCGGGAATGAAAGTTCACGAGAAATGTGTTCCTTTTCCCAAAAATTGTGATCGCCAATGTTTTTTTTTTTTTTTTGTTGTATCAGTATACTTTTTTCTAACTTTGATAGGATATATTTCACGTGAACAAAATGTTCGCATTTTATTCCCGATAAGGGTGAATACGTCGTTGTAAGAATTCAAACAAATCAAGAAATATAAAATTGGGAAAATGATATCGCGCTTTTACAGCCAAAAAGACTTAAGCGACATTATTAAAGTATTTAATTTTTTTTAGGAAAATCGAGTATTTTCGATTGTGTGTGGATCATACTTTCTGTCTCACATATTTTGAAAACAATAATATAAAAGAAAATTTGTTTTTGTTTTCAGTATATGTAATCGAACGAAAATTTTCTGTTGATAGATTTTTTTTTTTTGCTAATCATCAATAAATAGTTCTGCTATATTCCGTAACAAAAACTCAAATTCTAACATAAATCACGATGTCAACAATGTTTGACTTGTTGCACATTTACATTCAAAACAATAAAAAAAATTTTAATTTTTGTTGTTTTTTTTAATGTAACTGTGCGAGAAGGCGAACATTGTCGTGGGACAGGCAATAAATAGTTTTGTTAGAACTTGGTTTTGTTTAGTTTGGGGATATAGCAAAATAATGTCGTGACTTTTTAGCAAAAAAATATTTACAATTTTGTTTTATGTTTCAAGAGTGTGTCACATATTTGGGATAGGCTCTTAATGAGTCAGAATAAATATTCTTATATTAGCTACTTAACGTTTATATGCAATTGATGGAATATTGATGGTCTTTCTGTAAATATCTAAAGTTTTCCACCTTACTTGAAAAAATTGTTAGTTGAAGTCTATTGATGATATTTCTGAGCAGAGTCAAAACTCGTGTAGATATCGCTCAGTTAACAAGCAAACATATATTCCTACTATTATAATAATATGTTACTTAATGTTTCTTCTCTTTACTTTCATCTAAGGCTTAAAGTTTTAATATTAATTTCCTCAAATGTTTTTTTTTGTAATGGCTCCATTTAGAAGGAATTCGGTTTAAAAGGTTGCACAGTAAATTCACGAGAAATATGCCACCGTTTGTTTGTTGGCTAAAAAGCTAAAATATTTAATTAGCAAAATATGGTTCTTATTTTCATTAGTAATCGTATATCAGCTGATTTCTTTGATTTTCTTTAAAGTTACTGTTAAAAATTTATTATAAATAAAATTTACTGAACATTAAATTAAGTCTTCCAAACTAGACAGCACTGTTTTTGATTCTCTTTTTTTTATTTCTTTTTAACACAGTCTTTTGCTTCAGTTTTAAAACTTTATTCAACAACCCAAGTGGTGGTTGCGTAAACAAGTTTTATTATGTTGGAAATTTTACGCGTTTGTGTGGTTGTTTGTGTTTTTTTGTAAATTTACTTGTGTATGCAAAGATCTTCATAAAGATGTGTGTGCATGTGTAGAACGCGTAAGTGTGACATTCATTCACTGGGGAGCAGAAGCAGATAAGAGTGTTTGACACTTTTAAATAGAAAGTAAAAGTTTACCTTAAGGCAAAGTCTTAAAAAAGAAAGGAAATGGAGTACGAGAGTCTTTTGTCAACAGTCTATATACGAGTATATGTATAAAGTTAAGTTTAACTTGGCATAATTACAGAAAAAAAAGTTTTTCATAAAGTTAAGACAAAGCAAAGTAAAACCTTGGAGGGTGGCTGTATAATCTTTCAAGGCAAATAATTACCTTATTTTTAAATTGTATATGTAAACATGTTTTACACACGAGTAATTAATTGATTGGCGTCGAATTTTCTCAACAGTAAGTACAATTAGTTGCTTTGATTCTTTTATACATACATTTATTTGTTCATCAAATTCAATTAGCCGACTACAATAGACCACAAGTAATGCTGAATGAATAATAATTATAGTTAATTTTGTTTTCGCTGTGTCTTGCTTGATTCTTTACAAAATAAAAGCAGCTTGAGTTGCTACAGAATATCATTCTTGGAATTGAAAAGTTTCATTTGGTAGAAAATTCTTAAGGCGTACATTTTCATACTAATTTCATTAAATATGAAAACAAGAAAAAAATATGAATGAAAGACTTGCGTAAACAAAAAGGCAAATAAAATTTTGCTTAGGAACTTCCTCATTCCTGTTTAACTTAAAGAAAAGCAAAATAAATGTTTTATGAAAAGGGAAGAAAAATTTAGGCAATTCTATAATTGTCTGTAAAAGAAAAGAATATCTACTATTATTTGGATAAAGAGTGGTGCAAAATTCAATTACAATTAAATGGAATAAAAATTATGATTTGTTTTCAAAATGTATAATTATTTTAATTAGAACTAAGCACAGAAATAGAATAATTTAATTGTGATGAGTAAGAATCAATAAAAATTTCCGAGCGGCTGTTTCACACACAACTAGTTGCCTTGCTCAAGTTTTGATTTTGTATGTGAGAGATTGTGGTCGGTAGCTTGCTGTGGTCTATGTGTTTAATTAATGCCTAATGCTGATAATGAACAAAAAAACTTGATTTTTTTCTAGTAAAACGTAAATTACAGTGAAATCTTTCCTACTTTTAGGCACATCCTTTGGTAATATTTTTGCTTTTCAAATTATCCCGTGTTACTGAACTCTCAGCAGACAACTGAGCAAACAAACAAATAAATATACATACATAAATGAATAAATTCCATTACGAAATTACCGCAATCACTACATTTTTTACATTTACATAAACATTCATGTTTTGCTTTCACTTGGGGAGTCCCAGCTTCTCATTTCGTTTCGTCTTCCTCTTAAATAAGTAATGACGATGTGCGCCGGCAATCTGCACAAACAACTTTATGTTTATATTTATGTACATGTTTTTATTATTTTTTATTTGTTGCTCTTGATTTTTTTTAAGCAAGATTAACAATTTTCAGCGCACAAATATACTTAAGAAAATACTTTTTCTATTAAACAAATAAAAGTAGGGAGAGGTAAAAACTTTTGCCACATACGTACATACAAACTTGTACATGAATAAAATATTATAATGTGTACATAAACATCTGCATTTAAAATAATATTTTTAAAAAATATAAAAATTTTAAATATGCTTTGTGATTTTTTCTGATATGATTGATTTGATTTGATATTATTATTATTATTTACAGAAACAACCGTTTGTTGGACTGTTAAATTTCACACAAGTAGGCATGTTAATTTTTGCATATGGCAATATTGGCTTCTCGCTGTTTGTTTACATTCAATGTTCATATAACAGAGCTCATGTTGTATTTCATGATGTCGGCAGAGAACGTTCGTTAATCATCACGAAATTAGTCAGAAATTAGAATAAAATTTCTTAAATGCAAAGTACAGAATAAATTATTTAACTATGGCCCATATTGAAGATAATATCTTTGAATAAAATTCCTTAGTCGAAAAATATCCTTAAGTCCACTATAACTTGCGATAGAGCAAAAAATAAATAAACCATTCTTATGTTACAAAACAAATATTTACATACTCTTACATACATTTACAAGGGTAATTCCAGAAAAAGGTCAACCAAAAAAAAATTATTTTTGGCTCAAAAATTTTTGTTTTGTTTGCAATAATAAAGCTGAGAGGTCTATACTTTGTAAATATAAAAGTATTTTTAATTTTTGAACTTTTTTGGCCAAAATATGCGACTGTAAAAAAGCTTATTTTTTTTAAAGAGAAGTAACACTCAGGCAATGAATGCCTACTACTATTACTAGTTGTTAGCTTCTTTAGCAAAAGAATAGTGATAGAGAAGATAAGTGGTGAAGCAAGAGATAGAGGAAAGCTTCATTCTCTTACAACTCTGCCTTTTGCACGTTTTTTTTTAGTAATGCAGTGATGCAGCCCCTCTGGTGTTAAATGAGGCCTATTAAATATATTTGAAGCTGTGCTTAGTAAGCATTTTGTTAGTGGTTTTACTGCGTCGATGATTCTGCTAGACAACGAAAGAGAGCGCTCTGATGTTACATTAGAATTAGTATTTGCTGAAGCGGGTATAATTCAGTGACCAGTGACTATGCCTTCATCACTTGAACTTTCCTACAACAAGTGATACAAGGAGGCACTAATGCTTATCAGAAAAATGCGTGGATACCGGCCTCGCCTTTTTTAGCGATTATTTAAAGAACAAGAAGTTTTTTTGTAATTTATAAATTTTCTACCAACAATAACCTTAAGCATTAGCACAAAAGAAGTAGAACGGAGTTCTAATAACAGCAGTTTTTTAGTTGGCTTTCATTTATACTTAAATGTCGCATGCGTGGCCTTAAATAAATATTTATTAATTTTTATCAGCAGTAAATTGCACAGCGGGCGCTACAATTGATTTACTCAAAGAAACTTTCGATGCAAAAATTATTTCACGTAATGGCCCAACTAATTGGCCACCAAGATCGTGTGTTTAAACTCCATTGGATTATTTTCTTTGAGGTTATTTTAAGTCACTTGTCTGCATCGATAAACCACAAACCATTGAACGCCCAGAAATAAACCTTCGAAGATGCGTCTTTTACGCGCCAGACGTGGCGGGAATTATATTTAAACATAATGCCTTATCACGCGTGTTGTATCACGACTTTGACTACGACGATTTTGTATTAGACTGAAGAACATTGCAACATTTTTTCTTTAATCTAGTCGAAATACGAGACTCGTAATAAGGCCCATTAATTTCATAAAATTTTCTTTCCAATAAAGCCCGTTTCATTGATATTAAAAATATATTTCCTTGTTTTATTGAGATTTAAACTTGTGTCACTCTATAAAAAAAAACACCCTTTACATACACACGTCGATGAAGGATATGTAAGATTCGGCACAGTCGACTAGAGAACTCTAGCTTGCTTCTTTAATAATTTATATTACATGCATGTGTATGTGTGTGTTTGTTTGTTTAAAGGTCACAAATGATTTCACCCATACATTTGTACTTTTTCTTTCCTGTATTTCTACTACTTTTCATTTTCATTTTTGTTTTTGTTTTTATTTCTCATTTTTAAATTACTTTTACTTTCAGCAAGTAAATAGAATATTGAAGTTCTGTGTTAAACAAAACTTTGAAAAATAAGAATAACATTTAGTTGGTTCATCATAAATCCTAATGGCATTATGCTTACATCTGCACACACATACATATGTATGGATATGAAATATCAATGTGTTTGTGTGCTTTCATATGATATACATACAAACTTACATATTCTGTGTATGAGTATGTGGCAGTCTTAAAATACAACAGCATGACAAGCAAAACAAAATTTAAATGAAAACTCAGCAGGATTTGGTTGTTTATGTTGTAAGTTTATTTTTAATGCGACATAATTTTTCCCCCAATTATTTCTTTAAATAAGAAAAAACTTACACACAAAGTATTTTAATGAATTAAAACAGATTTGACATGTAAAAACTCTAAATAATTGTGGAGTTGAAAACCAAACGGTTGCAAGTGCAAAAAAGAAAATTATGAGTAATGAAGCCTCAAAGATTAGTTGTTCCCTCGATGTTGTTGATAAAACTAAACTAAAACTTTTGGTCTATTGAGACATTTTGAGCTCCTCATAGAGCGATACATACTAATAGTATTAGCTGCTGGGTTCAGCATCTATGTAAATAAATTTTTACAGTTTTGGAACTTGTAACTCTTTGCTTCTCAAACCGTCAGTTGAAAAAAGTCTACTCAGCTGGGTTGTCAGTAGCACCTAACCTTCATCAAGTGATGCTTAAAAAGGGTCAAAGGTTACATAAGGATTTGGCATAGAACGATTACCTCCTTAATTTCTACTGTTCGCTTTTTTCATTTCCATGTATTTAATATTTGTTTTCGTTCTATGTATGTTTATTTTTTATTTTTATTTTTTTTTGCTTCGCAATAAATCTTCAACATTCATGACATAACGCACAACACAATGTGCCACCACGAAAATCTGTCTGCCACAAGCACACACAAAATCATACAACATGTGGATTTGAAATCGTGTGGTAATGTGTTGTGTATGAAGAAGACTTACTGGCAACTGAATCCGCCACAACTTCCATTAACGTATGATTTTCATTTATCGCAGCATACTTTTACGCTTTTTTTAATTCATGTTTTATTTTATTTTAGTTAAATCTCCGAGATTTCATGCACACATACATATTAATACGTCTACACTTTTATAAAGATATTTATTCTTTTACGTGGAAACTAAAATTAGTTTGAACTCTAAACTAAATTGCTTTAAAGCTATTTTTTATTCTTCTATATTTGTGGTAATAGTATTTCATATCATTTTATGCTTCTCAGAGACTTATGAAATTATAAAAAATTTGCAAATGAATCGTGGGACAGGCCGTCAATTTACACAACAGTGATATTAACAGCTCTTAAGCACACAATGTTAAATAACTCACTGTTGGAATAACACAATGTTAACTCTGCTGTTCTTTACACCAGACTGTGCGCTTAACAGATTTATCCTCATTTCGGTACTTAACATAAAGGAAACTGTTGATAACAGTACATTCTGTAGCTTTCTATCGTTTACTGATTTAGTGCGTGAAAAGCAATTTTTTTATATTAAAAAAAAGTGAGCGTAAAAGCTATTTTGGCGGATCTTAAGCTATATTATTGTCATATGTTCCTAGTAAAAAATACACTTCAAAGAAGGCATGCAAATGTAGAGTTTGCAATACGGAAGTAGTCCAAATTTGGATCATTGCTAACGATTTTTACATAGGGCTGCCATTAGAAGAAGTTCTCTTTTTCGATGCTTAGTCACCGAATTGAAAGCGATTTTAAGAAAAATTTCCTTTTTTGAGTACTATAATAACATTTTCATCTAGGAAAAATGGTAAAAAGTTACTCATTTTTTCATTTTGCTTCTTTTTATACGATTTTAAACGCAAAACAGTGCTTTGATGTAAATTTAAATAAGCAATTTTAAATTTTAGACCAGCATTAGTTTATAAGTTTCTTTAAAAATCGATTTTTTTTTAATTATGGTGAGTATTTTCTAAAACTATGGAAGAACTACAAGGTTCAGTATCACTAAAATAAACTTCTACTTGCTTTTCTGCAAATTATCAGTTAATAAAAAATATGTTTTTTTTTTGAAGCAATGAATATGTAATTCCTTCAGAATGACTTCCAATTTTTTTACTGGGTAGTTACGCTGTATCATTAAGGATGAATTAGCTATGGGGTAAAAACTGATGACACCTTTTTTTAAGGGCCCACTGATTTTCAGAATTAAAACTTTATTCAACAAATTGCTACTCTCACTTACTCTTATTATTCCTAAGTAGTAGAGGTGAACCGATACTGTCACGTCCCATTAGGAGGGGCAAAGGGGCTCGTTTCAAGAATTAACTTACAAAAAAAAAATCATGTAGCGTGGGGAATGAAAGTTCTTGCTTAAAATCCATAAATGTCTACGTCACGAGGCAATAAAATGTCAAGTAGGTAACGGTGTGAGAAAACTGGAAAAATAAACAGAAAAAAGCTAAAAACTCACGCGTTTTTTTTACCAACAATTATCACTTAACGACTTTCGCTTACACATTTATTTCATTAAAAATATACAATTGGCATGATTTTGTATTCTTGAGTCAGGCATAAGTCACGTGTGAGTCACGCGTGATCGTGAATGCATTTATATATAATAATGATTTTAAAAAAATAGCGTGTGCGACTTTAGCTAACTTTTTAAGACTTGCTAATAAGTCTTCTTTTGATAATTCGTAGCCAAAAAACATTATTTTTTTCTGATTTTGTTGTTATTTCTTATAGAAAAAAGATCATGTTTATTAATTAATTAATAATTATTTTCTTTAGAGAATACCCGTCTCTTCCCTCTTATACCTCAAGATTTTGGCGGAACATGCAGTTTGTTCAAATTTAGTGTTCCTCACTATTGTAGTTCTGAAAAAAATACGGCTCTTTTTTGCACTTTAACAAAAAAATAAGATTGAAATGCAACATTTAAAAAGTTTATACTTTTAATTCAGCAAACTCTTCCAAATTAGTTATTTCAGCGAGAGAAATAGTTTAATCATTTAAATCATTACAATTTCTGCTAAAAAATAGAATAACAAATACAGCTTGGTTAAATTTACCTATGTTGTTATGTTGACCTATGTTGTTAACTGTAAATTTGGTAATTGGAATTAGTTTTTTACAGTAAATTTTAACATCCTTAAAACATTATTTTGAATTTTCCATTGTAAGATGCAATATCCCTGATATTTCGATTAAAGAAGTACAAAATTGCCAAATGAGTTGTTCTTAATATCTCTAAAAAGCATATTTACATTTATACGATGCTTCAAACGACACTTAAGCGGCAAACTCAAACAATTTACTCGTAAGCTTGAATGTTTGTCATTCATGTTCATGCCCATTTCTCATTTCATTTTCTTTAATTCAATTCTATGCGTTTTTATTTTTGTTTTATTGATATTATGACTTGTTTGTATGGATATATGACGACGAGTGGGTGTATAAATAAATTTGCATGTCAAATGTTGCTTATGTTTTATTTCACTTCAAATCATACATTTGTTTATATATTCTTCTTCTTCTTCTTCTTCTTTAATTCACTTGAAGTTTGTTTTCTTAACATGATTTAAATTTTCTCTTTCATTTCCTTTTAGTTGTTTGTAGCGTTGCGTAGGCTTGTGGGGCATATAA
This sequence comes from Nowickia ferox, assembly GCA_936439885.1. Lineage (NCBI taxonomy): Eukaryota > Metazoa > Arthropoda > Insecta > Diptera > Tachinidae > Nowickia > Nowickia ferox. The sequence goes on along the minus strand of OW387023.1, from coordinate 4,914,565 downwards.
GCTTAGACATGTCTATTCTGCACTTATTTTCCATTTCCAAAGCCTGTAAGCAGTAGCTTTAATACGAGTATAAATAGAAAATAAAATAACAGTTTGTACTGTAAGATAAGAACTGCTCATTTTGGAAGTTTTTAACAACCAAACCATTTGGAATTGTATCATAAAAATTGAGGAAATAATACGTATTTTTATATTTTTTTTAACAATATACAACTCCATTAGCTTATTATTCAGCGGAGCCTAGGCTGACATTTCCATGACAAACAGTCGCCTAAAAACTATATATAAGCTGCGTTTTTCTTCTTATTAATATTACACACACATGTAAAGATGTTATTGTTGTCAATGTTTTCAGGTTATTGTCTTTAATTTCCTTTAAGTATTCGTTGGTAGCAACCGTAACACAGAATAATAATAATACACAATAATAAAAGAGAGCAACAAAAGAATGATAATAAACAACACAAAACATACGAGCATATTGTCACAAACAACATTGATGCGAAATTATCGTGTTTTCTTTCCATTTATTTCATTTACGATTGTTGGGTTTTTATTTCATTGTATTTCGTTATTGTTTGAGTTGTACAAAATATGTTTTCATAGCAAAATAAAAAAGAAACAAGAAATGTTTATAATGATAATGATTATTATGAGTTGTTGTTTTTAATAGTGTTTAAGCTTGCTTACACATCTATGTATGTATGTATGTATGCATGTATGTATTTTATATGTGTCTGTACATCAAAGACAAACATTAAGATGCGAAACTGCATACGAGTATGAGTTTGTTTTGATTTTCAAATACAACCTGAATTACATATAAAAGTCTTAAAGAATAATTTTGTAAAGTTTCAAAAATTCTTAATCATTTGTATGTATCACGCCTCCAGAAATTGGACGAATATGCATAAAAAAAACCTTTAATAAAAATCCTTCTGAAACATAAAATGTTTAAAAAAAACACTGATGATAGCAAAAAAAAATTTTAAATTTCCCAGCTCTGGGATCATCTCTTTAATTTTCAATACCAATTTTTTTCAGTCTAAAATATGTTTAATTAAAAAAGGAAAAAATTAGTTTAAATTATTTGCTTTTTATACACAAAAAAAAAATTTAATTTTTCTAAATTGCTAAAATGCTAAAAAAAATCACCACAAGTTAACACTTCGCAAATAACTAAAAAAATCGCCAAAGAATTTAAAAAAATCGCCGAAACGAAAAAAGCGCAACAGCTTAAAAATCGCTAAGACTTAGAAGCCACCGAAAAAGCACCAAAACTAAAAAATAAATCACCAATTACCGAAAAAAAAATCGGCAAAACGCAAAAAGCGCTAAACCAAAAAAAACGCCAAAACAAAAAAAGAATTCGATTATATAGGCTAAAGTTCGTAAAATCCCTGCATAAAATTTGGTGACAATTGATCCGAACGTACTCGTCCTATGACTGGTGAAAATGGGGTTGTTACCAAAAGTAGAGAGTAGTGTATGGAAAAAAGAAGACTTATCCTGTAAATGGTTACATGTTCATCACTATCGTGATGTATCGTGTTGATCTTTTTACAATTTAATTGGAAATTAGTCTAGCATTATAGTAAACGACACTGAGCAACTTCGATGTGGTTGGATTCAGGACCTATCCAATAGTATAAGTATAATGTTAATTGTTCCCTCCAATGATACCGCCAATCCACTCTGGAACCAGTTCCGCAAACATAGTTTATACTTTTGAAATATGAGTGAAATTGTGGTCGAGTGGATAGTGTGCCAGAAGTTCTCGTTTCAAATCCCAAAAAAATATCTGGTTAAAAATAAAAAATAATTGACCTTGTAACAATAAAAAAAATATAAGTTTTCGTTGTTACAGTTAAGTGGCGGCATGACATTATTAAATAATTTATATTTTTCTGCACCGATTAGTAAGATCCCTATGAGATAGTTCAGTGAGAAGGCACAAAGAGCATACAAATTATCAATTAAGCCCATCCTAGACCATCCCTATGTAAAAGTGACTGGTCCGCTTCATAAGATAGATTAGAACTTGGACTCGTCCCTATCACTTGGGGACCGATCACGTCACTTGACCGATCTTGTGCCAATTCCATTTCCCGCAGGCATATTAAATATGTAATGTCCGTACGGAATGCTTCGTGAGCGAGGTGGCTATTCTGTAAAACGCCTCGAAGAAATGAAAACAAAAACAAATTTTCAAAAATTGTTTTTGTTTGCCATACATTTCTAAAATGAAATAAACGTGAGAATTTCAGCGCATTTCTCTCTCTCTCTCTTTTAAAAACGGTTAATTTTGTATGAGAAATAAAAACAAATTTTTTACATTTATTAAGTTTTGTTTTTGTTTTACATGTAACTTTTACCGAGTTGATGCGTATTCTAGAATAGACAACATTATTTATAATATACCCATGAAACTCCGTTATACGGGCCTCTATCAACCGGCTAAAGCTATTTAAGGGCATGCGTTCATTTAGTTTTACCTCTGTTATCCGTGGAAAAAATAAGATTTAATATTTTAACACAAGGTAAAATTTCATATCTTTATTTAAATATTATGCACTCTTTTGCGCTTTTTTATAACCTCTGCTAATCATATTTTTTGATTATTCGTGTGTTTATGGATATGGATAGAAATTCGTTATAGATATATGAAATAAAAATTTTTATTAATAGTACTTTGTAATTACCAAACAAAAAAAGGAATTTTTCTAGTAAATAAGGGTAATAAAGGGTTAAAACATTTAAAAGTACAAGACAAAACCAAACAAATGCTTTCTAAACCAGAAATGAAAATATAATTGAACTTGTTTGCTTTTTCTTTCTTTTCTCTTCTCTACAGCCTTCAGCATTCAAGTACAATTTTTTGTCAAAAGTGTTTTTCTTCTCTTTGTTTCTTGTGGTTAAATTGAAAATTATTTTGTGTTTTTTTTTGCTGTATATATGACCATGAATTTTATATAAAATTTGTTTAATATTAATGTCATATTAAGTTTAGGATATAAATTTTAAATATCAAGTACATTTAAAGAATTTAGAAAATGGTTTAAAGGGAGTTAGAAGTAAAATGCGAAGCAGCAAGAATAAAAACTATTTCGGTTTTACTAAGAAAAAAAAATTCTAGAATTTTAGATGCGAGTATTAAAAAAAAGAAAAATTTTTGCAAAAACTCTCGGCATTTTTCTGTGCCGCTACGCTCATTATCACCTTTTTGGGCAGAGATTGTTTGTTAACATCATTTTTTTAACATGAACTGTTAATGAAATGGAACATGTTAAACAGCTGATGTTAACAAACAATTTATGCACAAGTAAATAGACCATTAACTGGATTCAGTAACTTTTTTTACGACAATCGTATCGCTATAATAAATATAACGTAAATTTATCGATTTTGCTATTCAGTAACATATTTAACGATATTCACTTTCGGCTGAAGCAAAAAGAAATTAAATCACAAGCTCAAATTCATTTAGTTTTTTTAAATTTCTTTGTGCTTTTCGCTTATTTTGACATTATTCACATGATATTGAATTAAATGGTGATTAAAATACAGCTGGAGACTATCGTCCAAAAGAAATTACAGAATCACATTATCGTTACCGCAAACGAATAAATATTTCGATACATATTGCGATTTTCGGTTCACAAAAAGTTACAGAATCCAGATACAGCTCAAACAAATTACTGTATTTCCCAGAGCTGAATTTTAGTTTAATTTATCTTATCTTCTTTAGAAAATCACATTAATTATTAAAAATATTTTATTCTGTAAAAATGAAACTTGAACTTTATTTCCTTCTCTTTCAAAAGGCAGAAAGTATTGCAGTAACTTTTAGTAGAAAAATGCCCCTGCATAAACTCTCCTCTCAATGAATACCCTTAATACAAAATAGTTGGTATTTTGATCATTCCATATTCATTTTCCTTTTGCATTTCTAATCCCTCATATTTGTGGTTAAATGACAAAACAATTTTTCAATGTGTGGGGCAAACCGACGCCTTGGCGTTTAGTATTTATTTTTTATTTTACAATCGAAATTAAGTTGTTTAAGTTTTTGTTTTTTGTTTTTTGCAAGCCACAAAACTAATTTTCAAAATTAAGTGGACAAATTGTAATGGCTTGAAAGACACGATAGATACAATACGAGTACATAAAAAAATTGCAAGTGGCAAAAATCTCATTGTTTTACCAGGCCCATCATTCCATTGACAAATTGAAGAAAACAACATACAACAAAGACATTAATGATGTTGTTGCTAATATGTTCATATGTAGTTAAAAAAAGTTAAATGGAGTGTGTGTGTGTGCATGTGTTTTAGTTGATTTTGTGGTTAAAGTGACCACAATTCTTTAAAGAGAACTAAGGGCTTCATTTTGTAAAACACAAACTTAACAAATTTTGTATGTATTTTGCTTTTAAAATTTAAATTTTACAATTTTTATGAAATATTAATACAAAACATTTCTTAACGAATCAGTTGTTCATTCAAGCATAATAATTCCTCATATTCATTGTTCGTTACAGCCGATCTCCACTGTGTTTCAATTAATTGTCATTGTGAAGTCTGCTACTTAATTAGCAAGATAAATCAAATTAATAATTTATGATTGATTAAATAGTAAACTTATCAACCATAAATAATTCAAATAGTTAATCAATTGCTTTCAAAAAAAAAAAAAAGACAGTATAAGTGTTAAATTTGCAAATTGTTGTTTGTCATTTAAGTGGTGTTTATATACATGAAAACACATAAATAAAGTAAAAATAACTTCCTGCTTTTTCTTTCTGTAAAACTTCATTTTGAAAGGAATAAAGTTGCGTTTGATAAACTGATTAATTGATAACTAATGTTAATGAATAAAAAATAAACTAATTTTCTGTTAAATACTCGTAGTAATGGCTGTCAGAATCATTGTCTTGTTTCTAGTTGGAACGCAAATATTTAGAAAGTTTGTAATTATATTTGTGCTTAAAAGTTTTACTCTGTAGCATGATAGAACTACAGCAACAAATACCGCAATACAGCAAAAACAGGCAAGTAGATTGCCTAAAGATGATTTGACAGACTGGCGATGATAAATTTGATGACAGCTATTGTACCAAACAAAAACTTGGTACTCATTTTGGTCTGAGTACTTTTCATGGCCGAAATTTTGAATAAGCACTTGATTTTTTTCACATAAAATGAGATTTTCTTTCTTTTTTTTTACTATCTGCTGGGATATACGAGTGTACATATGTATATGAGTACATACCCAGTGGGAAAAGGTAATGTATAGTAAAGGAGAAGGTAATGCACAGCATGTATAATTTTTCATTCCAGAATTCATTACTGTTAACACAGAACATGTCCTAGGAACGTAATGAATTATTTTAATACGTTCGAGGAATGAATTCTTTAATTTATAACACTCATAATGCATGTGGTAATCAATGTGTAATTATTGTGTGTGATCAAATTACCCTGTCGTTTCTAAGGGAATGCATTGTCTTGCTTTGCAAAATAATACATTATTTCTCCCATTATTTATGTAATTAAATGATGAAACAGAACAAAGCCTGCAACTTCAGGAAAATTACTCCCAAATTAATAAAGCCCATAATAACTGTCTAATTTTTGTTTTATTTTCTTTTGTGCTTATTTTTCTTTGTAGTTTTTTTTTACAAAATGTATGAAATTTATTGAAAGTATCGTAACATTTTTGAGAGAATGAGTACTTATATGTGAGAGCATAAGAAAAAAATAGATTCTATTTCACGACTGCTTTCTGCCGCTGCTTTTTTGTGGCAATTTGTATGGAAAATGTGTTTATGCCGGTGTTCTGTTTAATCGTTAATGCCTCTTTTTCCAGCTGGGTATGTAAGCATTCATATTTAAAGCAAATAAAACTACTTTAATTTGTTACATCCGACCATTTCAGCGTCAACCTTTCTTTTATAATTATAATTTTTAATATGTTGTCATTACAACGCAGTAAAAAATATATTTTTCATTTCATTTTTTTTTTTTAGTATTTCATTAATTATTATGTGTAGCAAACAATACAAAAAAAATCCCTTGTCTATGCTCATGTTTACTAGAGCAAACATACTTTTTATATATTTTACATTTTGCATGTATGTACATATATTCCTTCATTTGTATTGGTAATGAATGGGTAATTCGTTTAGCTGTTGGAATACATGAAGCACCAAACTCAGTGTTTCATATAAAATGTCGATTTTTAAAAATTTTGTAAATAAATGTAACTACAATATCAGAAAGAATTGGAAGCAGTTCAAAATGAAGTCAATTTTACATAATTACACAATTCTTAAAAAGGAGGTGGTAAAATATTTAGGTGTATGGATAAATTTCTATACTTTAATCAGCATATCAAAGAAACGCTTACAAAGGCTAGAATAGCTTTTGGTATATACAGGACATTATTTTACTCAAAATACATAAAACCTAGGGTCAAAATAATAATGTATCAATCCTTAATAAGACCAATTTTAACATACGCATGTCCCATTTGGTTCAATGTATCACCTTCTAACATGGAGAAAATAAGAGTTTTTGAAAGGAAATGCTTAAGGGCTTGTACAGCACTATATAGAGACCCACAAAGTAGATTTTTAAAATACATTTCAAATAAGGAGTTGTATAATAATGCAAATATCATTCGAAATTATATCTTAAGATGTTCACAGTGTTATGAAAATAAGTTTATAATGGCTCCTTTCTATACAAACCACAGCTATATAATTGAATGCTTAGAAAAAGGATTTGTTCCTCCTGAAGCTTTTCTTTACCTTGATAGCAAAAGCATCATTCAAGCTACAAATGGCACTCCAGTCTTCTACCACAACCATACACGTGCTAATATTAAAGCAGTTAACTGTAATTTAGAACAACTGAATATAAGATACAATACAAGTACATCAAGTAAAGACTTACGTTTAGTGCAAAAAACTAATTCTAAAAAATTTTGGTGGTTATCTAAATAATTAATAATTATAAACTTTTTTTTTATCCCCTGACACTACTTTTGCAAATTTTTTCTTTTTTTTATACTCAAGCAATGTTTTTAAATATTTTCATTGCAATTATTATTGTTATGTCGAATAAAGCCAATTCTACAGGTCCGATTTTCAACCACTTTTTCGAGCATATGGGGCGAAATTATGCGCTCATCGAATGTTTCCTTCAATAAATCGATTGTGACGTGCGCTGTGTGGCATGTAGCGCCGTCTTGTTGGAACCACAACTCATCCACATTCATGCCATCCAATTCGGGAACAAAATAGTCAGTTATCATGGCTCTATACCGGTCTCCATTAACGGTAACCAACGGTCGACCATAAAATGGACGGAGCTTGCGGTAAACTTCGCGAACTGAACCATTATTTTCGAAATAAATTTGCACGATTTGCAAGCGTTGTTCTTTTGTCAACCTGTTCATGATGAAATGGCAAACCAAACTAAATATTAATCACTTGACAGCTGACAAAATGGCCGCCAGTTAAAAAAGTGATGCCAACTTAAAGTTCTATACCTCAATAAAAAACACCCTCTATAATCATACTGAAAATAGTGTTTATTATAGTGTAAATATATTTTTTTTTTCTACCCAATAAAAAAAAAAAAAAAAAAAAAAAAAAAAGAATGGGTGCATGTATGTACATATATTCCTTCATTTGTATTGGTAATGAATGGGTAATTCGCTTAGATATTGGAATACATGAAGCACCAAACTCAGTATTTCATATTAAATGTCGATTTTTAAAAACTTTGTAATTTAAAATTCAAAATCTCCATCAAAACAAAAAAAAAGGTTCAAAAATTGTTTTTGTTTGCCAAACATTTCTAAAATGAAATGAATGTAAGAATTTCAACGCGTCTCTCTCTCTCTCTCTCTTATAAAAACGGTGAATTTTGTATGGTAAACAAAAGCAATTTTTTACATTTATGCAGTTTTGTTTTTATTTTCCATGTAAGTTTCAAAAATAATGAAAATACATAAGAAAAAGTGAAATTATATCAAAATTTAAAGCCTTCTTTACTTTTTCCTATCTGGGAGAGTAATTTTGTAAATTTTTGCTTTTCTGCTAAAAAAAAAGTAAATGAACTAAACTAATATTAGTTTATTTTTTTATTTATATTTTTCATTATTTGTTTTCAGCGTTGATGTCAACTATTGGTATTGTGCTTGCAAAACCAAACACAAGGCTCATTGTCTACGTCACACAAACAGCTGATTGATAGCAACAAAACTAACGGAACTGCTCAATGTATATCGTATACCTGTTTATTTTTTATTATATTATTTACATATTATATTTATTATTTTTTCTAGATTTTTTATGATTGCAGTGAATGCGTGAAATTGTTGGTGTTGCTTCATTCTTGATTAATAAAATCAAACACTATAAAAATCACCCTCTTGATACTTAAATTGATATTATATAAAATCGAATTAAAAAGTTTATAATTTTATTGAGCATAACTTGCCACAAGCAAATTATTTATTAAAAAATATTTCATTTAAAATATTAAAATCACTATTAAAAATGTTAATGACAATGACGTTGCAGTGTAAAAGGTGTAGTTTCCACTTTCCTTAGAAATCACTCAAATAATTTAATGCTTTTCATATAAATTTTAGGGAGACAATAATAACAATAATAAAAATATGAATTAATCCCTTGTTTTCACAACCCGTACGGTCGATTGGAGTGGTAAATGTATATGAAAAGCATTAATTTTTTTTAATGATTTTTATAAAACTTTTCTAAAAATTTTCTAGTCAAGCAGTCATCTGACTTGTGGAAACAGGGTATAAAGCTGTTATAAAAATAAAATTTTAACTTGAAAAAGTTTAAAAAGCCAACCTTTTATGAAACGTAAAAATGTTTCTAAGTAAAAACTTGAAAAAATGTTTTGAAACTTTTTTTCGTCAGATTTGATGGCCAATGACCAAAACATGAGCGAGGCAACCAAATGCTATTTATAAATCTGTGCAACTTTAGAAAATATTTATTTAAAAAGTTAATTAAAACATTATTACTTAAATTGATCTAATGAAACGAAGCATGTATAATTATGCTCGTGTAAGCTGTTGAGACATTTGATGGAAATATCTCAAGAACTTATGCACAAGTTTACGGTCTAATGAAGTGCACGAGTTTCAAATTATTTAAAAAAAAAAACTTTTAAATTAATTTTAGAAAAACTTATCATTTTTTTAATTCAACTAGTGGAAAAAAGGCTCAATGATAAGAGTTTTGCCAACAATGAAACCGTAAAGCCTGCGCTTAATGACTCATTTTAAGAAGCTAGACAGACAGTTCTTTCTATAAAAAAATAAAATTGTTTAAATATTTTTTATTAAATTGGATTGCTGTATTTATTGAATACATTTTTTCTCTTTTCGCAAAAATGCATAAATCCATGCAATAATTTAAAAAGTTTATGGCCCCCAATTGTCTTGTTTTTATGTGCAGTCTGATGTGCCACTCATGAAAATATTTATGGTTTAAAATAAATATATAAATATTAATTTAAAAAAGTTGGTTAAACATGTCTAGATGCATTTCTTTGCAGCATTATTACACTTAAGTAGCAACAAAAGGTATCTAAATATGTTTAATTAACAAAGAAATAAACTTTTTTTACTTCGTATTAATTTTGACAAGCGTTAAATAAAAACAAGAAATAACGATAAATAAATATTTTAATTTATATAATTTAGGCCTTTTACAGAAAAAAAAATTTTTCTACACAAAATTTGTTTTATAAACCATAACCAAATATTAAAATTATATTTTCTGAATACGGCAGTTTATGTCTTTAATTTTGTGTCCCATAGTGCTGATATATAACTTTTTGATTTATGGACATTTAAGTTTTATTTCATTTTCCCTTTTCCTGTGAACTAAAACTCTTACAAATGAACATTTGAAAACGCATTTACGTGAATGACAAATAGGAAATTTAGTTTAGAAAAAGCCTTTCACCATTATCACAAAACTGTCCTCTTTTTTCATTTTGTGAAGGGGAAGGGGAAGTGGAAATGTATACGACAATGTAGGAAAATAAAGTTTTATAACAATTTCATTTCATTCATTCATGTTTGAGAACTTGTTTTGTGATATTGCTTAATATTTTATTAAATGTTATGTAACCATCAAAAAACAACCACAATAACATAAATAAAAAAAAATAACAAACAAAAAAAATTAAAATTTCTAACTTTAATGAACTCAACTCAAATGCTTGCCTAAACCGCAAAGGGCAGCAACGTGGGCCAATTTAATAAGTTTTTATTATTTTATTTTATTTAGCTGGGGCTTTATTGCATCAGTGTTGTAGAAATTTCAGTGGCGAAGAGAGCTAAACTAAAGCTTTAGTTATATTAAATCAGCTGGCTTATTTGCAGCACGGTGAAAGCTCGCAACTATAAAGCAGTTCGTAGGACCATAAAGCAGCCGCCATTAATAATTACACTTTCATCAGCCTAGAGTATAAACCGGCTAAATCCACTTTTTATAACACATAACATTTTATTGCCGTTCGGAAGAGAAAGAGACGCCGCCTCCGCCTTTATTGGCGAAAATATTTATTTCAATTTGAAATGTTAACAGTTTCTTGTCTCTCCTATAAAATTTGGTTGAAGTGGCTAAGCAGGTTTACACTCTCAGCCGACAGTTTGTAGCTTTAAGTATACATATATTAAGCAAATAAATATTAATATTAAAACTTTGTTTTGCCAAAGTAAAATCTTTGCAATAAATAAATAAATAACGCTAATTTGTATTGCTTTAAAAATAATTCTATACAAAGATTTTGATTTCAATAAATCGGTGGTTGAGGTCTGCCTGACTTCTGCAAACAGGCGGTAGCTTCAGACAAGCCATTTAATTAAATTTAAAAAACTTTTTTATAAAAATTTAATGAAGTAAACTGTAAACTGCGACTGTGACTCCAACTTTATAGCCTATTTAATCGAATATCTTACCAGATACAGAAATTATCAATTTTTTTATATGTTCAATTAAATTATTTTTTCAAGCTTAAGGTCTGTTTAAATTTTTATTTTTTAGCTCGATATTTCGTTAAACTTCGGTTAACTTCTTCAAAATGTTTTTTATTTTTTGTTTTTTTTTTTTATTTAATTTTTTCTTTTGTCTTTTCTCATTTTTCCTTTCAATCACAAAATTGTAAAAAAATATTTTTTTAGAAAAAATTAAAACCAAAATAGCAAAAAATAATAAATCTCCTGAAGAAGTTAACCAAAGGTTAACGCAATGTCGGACTAATAAATAAAAATTTCAGCTGACCTAAACCTGGAAAAAATAGTTTAATTGATGCAGAAATTTTTTTAAAATTCTTAAGTACCCGGTAAACTTTTTTTATTTTTTTAACTTTTTCTTAAGTTTTGCGTTTTTTTTCGTTTTTGGGATTTTTTAGATTTTTGGGTTTTTTTAGTTTTGGCTTTTTTCTCATTGGGCAATTTTTTTTTTATTTTTTTTTTCGATTTTTTTTTTTTTGCTTTGGCGATTTTTTTGTTTTGACGATTTTTTCGGTTTTTGGCAATTTTTTTAGTGTTTTTGGCGACCTTTTTATTTATGGTTATTTTTTTTTTTTTGTTTCAGCGATTTATTTTATTTTTGGTGATGTTTTTCATTTAAGCGCTTTTTTATTATTATTTTGGGATTTTTTAGTTTTTTCGTCTTTGAAAATTTCAATAGTTTACCTCTTACGGTTGTCAAAGTAACATTAACTGCTAGAATATCCTTTAATTTTGATTTTTTAAATTTGTTAAATTTTTAAGCGTTTATATAAAATCGTGTGTATATAACATTAGTATTTTAAAGTGTTTCGTTTTTCTTGCTTTAGAACACTCTATAAGTTTTAACTCTTATTTGTTGTAGCGGTAAAAGTTTTACATAATCTGTGAAAATTTCAGGTCCGTAGCTCTGACGGTTCTCGAGAAAACAGCCTGTGATGGACGGATAACCTTGAATTTACTAAATCAAATAAAATATATAATTTTCTAAAAATGTTTCCTAAATATAAATAAATGTTTTTTCTTTAATATAAATTTTTGTAATATCTTTATTTACAATAAAACTCAAAATAACTTCCAAATTCACCCACCCTGGTTGTCATCGTGCTCATATCGGTTTTCCTGCATTTAACTTTTGTCATTAACGCACACATCACTAACAAACAAAATGAACAACAACAATAACGATAACGACTGCGAACCCCCAAAAACCAGCAACCAAATTTAAGTTGTCATAGCTATTCCTTTCCGCTTAATTTCGTTTCTTCTTTCAGTCAACTACATCTCCTTAGCAAAGATATTTAGCATCTTAACTTTCAGTCATAATGGAAAAAAACACACAAGCGACAAAAAGTATCTAGTTCTAATAACCTCGGGCAGGGTAAAATCAAAAAGCAAGTCGTATTAAATAAAATAGAAGGAAAAAAGCACAGATATTGTCCGTATTTCCGTTCGAAACTAAATGACTTTTCTGCAAAGCAAAAGAAGAAGAGTATTTAGTTTCAAGTGTGTACAAACTTTGTTGCCAATTTCATGACTCATTTAACTGATTAGGAATGTGTTGATATTGAGCAGAAAAAAATAACAACAACGTTTAAGTTTAAAATAACGTATGTTTACTGTTTACTGCCAATACAATCTCTTCCAAGCAGTGTTGCCATAAGTGAATTTCTTAAATTACCCTAAAGACCAGGAAAAATGATACTCTGAATAATTGAAAGGAATAATTTACTTTTTTGCAGCAAATATAGATTTTCTGTAATTTCATAATCTAAAGCTAAAAGATTTTAAATTGCACTTGGGGTTTACATACATATGGGAGTAATTTAGCTAATTGGCCACAAAATATAAGCAACACTGCCAAATAAAGACTTTTGTTGGGAGCATAGAAATATTTTGTAAAGAAAATTATTTACATTTCGTTTAATATATACTTTTTTCTATTACTTGTATACACTCACACACATACACATCTACACACCCCACACACAGCCCGTTACACCAATTAGATACAAAATAAATGAGAGAACGGCAAAGTTTGCATGAGAATGTTTGCTTGTGTGTTTGTGTGTGTAATTGATATTTGCTGGTAGTTTTTGTTTTATTTGTTACCGGCTGCAAGTTTTTAAATGCTGTCATAAAAACAAAACAGGAAACGGAAAGGCATTTCGTTTGTTTTGCTGCTGCCACTGCTACTCTTACACTCATTGTTGCTGCTTTTGTTGTTTGCTAAACCAGTTATCATTGTTAAGGCTTATGCAGGAGCACAAATGTATGTGGAACTTTAACACATGTACTGTAGATACAAATACAATATTTTTACGCATAATGATTTTAACGTACCCAATGCATGCTGCTACAAATAGATAAATTGTTACATGCCCGCTTGGAAATTAACACGTTACCGATCACTTTTACTTAATTTTACTTTTTAAGCTTTTTAATGGAAAGTTTATAAATTTGTTAAAATGACATTAGGATGAAAAAGTAAGTCTTTGGTAAAAAAAAAAAAGCGTTAAAAAGCGTCTACTTTTTTTCTATCACAACTGGCAACACTGGCTATTAATGCACTTGGTTGCTTAGAATGCTTGAAACAAAACAACAACAGCATTAAACTTTTCCAATTGGGCTTATTTACACCAAGCGGACTGAAGGTACTCGTAATACTGATAAAATGTGGTCGCTAGAGCGGAAATTAAAACATGTGTAGTACTTATGTTTAATATTTAGGAAATGCTTACTTATGCTTGTGTGTATGTGTGTGTGTGTGTATGTGTGTGTGTGTCTACACTGTTATAAGCTTTTTTAAACCAAGCGTAGTTACATTAAAATTCATATTCAAATGAATATTTAAAATAGCATGTTTCTGGTAAAAGTACATTGATGTTGAATGGCATCATCATCGTCGTCATCATCATCATCATCATAAGGTAAATTAATCAATTTAAGTAAACTTAAAGGAAATCTTTTTCATTTAATAAAACATAATGCGGAGCATAAAAAATAAATACCACAAAGGTTGCATTTAATTTTTTTTATTCTTATTGCTTAATTTTCTTTTTGCTATTTGATTATAAACATTTTAAGAAAATATCTCTCTGGCAGTTACAATAAAAGTTAAAACTATTCAATTCAATTAAATTTCAAATTGAAACAATGTTTCTTGAGGAAAATAAAATTTACGAGCATATTGCATAAATTGTGTACACTAAGCAATAAATGAGAAAATTAAATTTTATTTTTACATTTCTATTTAACTTCTTCATTAATTTTCAACATTTTGGATGGGAAAGGTTTCAATAGAGACTGTGACAAATGGTCAGTTAAAGCAGTTGAAACAAGTAAAGAAACCCATAGAAAAGTAATTTGTAAAATTTAATTTTATTTCATGACAAACATTACACCACAACAGAAAGCAAAATAAAAAAATTATTGACATGTTGAGAAAAAGAAATGTTGGACAAAAGAGTTTTTTGTTTAAGAGTTTTCACCTGCAGTTTGCTTAATGATATTTTTTCTCGTCAACTTTAGTGTCACAAAAACTTAATGTTTCTTTCCGATTAACAGTTAAATGGGTAACGATTGGTTAGAAATTAGAAAATAGCACAAAGCACAGTGGGATATGAATGAAAAAAATTCAACATAAAAATTTCGTTTCTATGCACTATGGTACCAAATAATTTTTTTTTTCAAAAATTAAATATAGAAGAAAAATTTAAAAGAGATGCAGATTTTGGAAAGAGTTTCATTTGAGGCTTTTAAACTTGTGATTGTATATTGTGATTCTCAATAACGTTTTGAGACATTTGCTCTATACGGATTAGGTTGTCCAGCTTATTTCCAAAAACTTTGGATTGAAGTCTACTGATTGTTTCCTTAAGCAGCAACGAAATGCATAAAGACGGTGCTTAACCATTAAAACAAGCAAATATGCTTAATTGTTTTTCTATGCTTTGATGTAACATTGTATTTGTTTTTATTTCTTTGCATTTTCATTACCATTATTTGCTAAAATTACTCGTTACACGTATTTGGTTCATATTGAACAAATTACTTTCCCCCATGCATTTGTTTTTGGATTTTCAAAGCATTGATGCAAATAACCAGACAGAGAGAAACACGTTACGATATTTAATAGCTAAAAAATATCAGATTTATGTTCCATAAAAAGGTGTTTATACATAATACTTATTTAATTCTAATTTTTTTTTTTTGCTTGCTTAAAAGCTGTAAGAAAATAAAATTTTTCGACACTCAATAAAACTTGATATCATTCACTACTTCTCTTCGAAGGTTTTCGCAATATACGAGTAACTAGATTTAAGGCTGAACTATTACGGGGGCTACTATTTATATTTCGGGAACTGGCAGCACTGATGTCAATAGCTAAAATCTGGCAACACCATAATAAAGTTTGACATTTTCTAGCATAAACGTACTCACAAAGCTTTGATGTAAAAGTGCTTTTTGTTTTGTTTACAGTGAGTGCAGAAAATCAATTTGATAAAAAAAATGGAAATTTCAAGAGTATTAGCTCAACAAGAATGTGTCAATGAACTGAGTTCGTTGTATTGCGATAAAGTACCATCAAAAACCACAGTATATTGCTGGTATATTAAATTATATTGTGGTCGTAGTTCCCTCCTCCAAAATCGGTTGTTGTGCCACAAAATATCGATGCAGTGCGTGAACTGATAATGCAAGATTATCATGTGACATATTATGAGATAGAGGCATCCTTGCACATTAGTTCCACTTCAAAAAATTCGATTTTGCTTAAATACTTAGTTGTAAAAAAATATATTCTCGTTGGATAAAAAAAGGCTCGCGTCAAGTGGTGTAAGTAAATCATTAAAGTGTCCAACCGTGGTGCTTCAAAATTCGTGTATAAAATTGTGGCAGATGACGAAGCAGTCAGCAATCGACCGTGTAGGTAGACCAAGATGGGCTAAATCCAACAAAAGTTGTTCAAGGAAGAAGCACAGCGAAGCAAATGGTCTGGCCTGTTTCTTCGGTCGAATGGGTCGTGTGGCCACTGTTTCGCTTGATTAACGTGAAACTGTCAATTCTGAGTGGTACACGACCATTTGCCGGAAGTCTTCTGAGAAACTCGTTAAACTAACCCCCGAAGATGAATCATTCTTCATCATGACAATGCGAGCTCTCACACATCTCGTCAAACAAGTGAATTTTTGAAGTGATGACTCATCCTCCGTACTGTCCTGGCTTGGCACAAAATGTCTTGGAAAAAATGGAAACACTGCTATGACAAATGCTGTGAACGAATGCAAAAGTGTCTTGATCATCAAGGAAATATTTCGAAAAACAATACAGTCATTTTCATTCAAAAATATTTGTAATTATTAGCTATTCCCTAGATATAAATACTAACTCTCGTACATTGTAATTTAAACTTTTCTTGCTTGTAGATAAAACCTTTTGTACTTTGTATATAAATTTCTGCCATAAAATTTTTCAAATACATGTTTGTATGTATGTATCACCTTGAACAGCAAATTCTATGGCCAACTATTATAGAGATTACATGTAAAGCTGGCGTAATCTTGAAATAAAATTTGTCTTTTTTTTGCTATAATTATATCTCTCACTGTTACACCCTAAAGAGTAAACAATTTATTTAAAGCCATTAAGTTTAATACTCATTTGAGCCAAAGTATTATGTACACGTACCAAAAGTACATTAGGAAAGTAAAATAAAAACGAGCAGCAAAAGATACAAGTGAAGTAGAATGTGTTACAGTTTGATCAAACAACAACCAAAGAACAATAACAATAACAAACAAGTTAAACTTTGTTTAATGACTTTTTGATAAACTTGTGCTGCCCACCCCAAACTCACAAACTTTGTTTCAACTTCTATTTAAATCTAGAAGTTCTTACGATTAGGGGTTTTTGGGGCTGTGACGCACTCACTCAGCACGTAATAAAATGTCAATCACAATGTGCGGCGTATGATTAATTTGTGTTTAATTAGTTTAACATACGCTTCCGCCCCCTTTTTCCAAATCATTCATGTCTTTCATACCTTTAGAAGCGTCCCCTTTTTCCAAATCATTCGTGTCTTGTTTTTAATAATTTATTGGTCTTTTCTTTTCTGTTTTCTATATACTCGTATCTTATATAAAAATGTAAGTATGTACAGACATATCTGCAATTTCGTCATATAAAATCAAAAAGGGAGTAACTCACAAAAAATTAAAAATTTTCTTTTTGCTAAATGTGATGTAATTAACGATAATTTATGTACTTACTACATTTCTATATGTTTGTGCCCAAAAAAATTCAATTTATTAAAGCAAGTCAAAAGATTACTGAGAACTAAATAAAATATAATATTTTTTCCTTCTCTTGTCAAATACTTTAAATGTACCTTAGAACCTTTTTTGATTTTATCTGACGATATACAGATGTGTATGTATGTACATTACATTCATTTAAACGGCATTGGCATACTTTTCCTTTCATTTATATTTTAACAAAACAACAAACAAACATGTCAGCGGAGCGTATGTTAATAAAATTCACTTTGTTGAAGGGTTCAAGATCGATCCAATCGATAACTTAGTTGCTCGTATTGTAAACAAATTGATGATAATTGAATAAATGAACAAAAGCACAATGGGTACGTCAATCACTTCGCTATAATTAATGCCTTTTTACAAGCGTGAATTCAGCTTCAGGAATTTTGAGGGGCAGTTGTGTCAAATTGTATAAAAAAATATATAATTTCTAGAATTTGCTATTTAACGTTTAACACAATAAAACATTATTTTATTCGAAAGCAGAAAGTACGAAAAGTTAATTATTCGGTAAGTTAATTGTTATAATAAGATAAAAAGTCTGCAATTAGTTTGCAAGTGTTCATGTGCTTTTGTTTTCAACACTTTCTGGTATAAACATTAACTTATGTGCTTGAGTATAATTCAATTCAAACTAAAAACAATGTTTTCCCGTTCCAATGATAATTTTCTGTTTGTAATTCCCATTATGAGAATAAAGAATAATAAACAAAAATTTTTTAGATTGATTTATTTTTGCAATTTTTAATAGGAATGAATACTCTAAGGCTGAAAAAATGTTTGGCAAAAGAAAACTTAAAAAAAATATGTATGTTCTATAAAAACAAGCTTTAGAAAACCAAAATAAGTACTTTTCGCAAATAGTACCTTTTGTAAAAAGTACCTTTTGAAAAAAGTATCTTTTGAAAAAAATACCTTTGGGAGGAAGTGCCCTTTAAAATAAAAGTACCCTCAGAGAAAAATACCTTTTGAAAAAAGTATCTTATCAAAAAGGTACCTTTTACAAAAAGTACTTTTTGTAAAAAGTACCTTTTAAATAAATTTCCTTTTGAAAAAAGTACCTTCTAAAAAATTACCTTTGAAAAAAGTACCTTTTGAAAAAATGGTACCAGTTTGAAAATAATAACTTTTGATATAAATATCTTTACATTAAAGTACCTCTTGAAAAAATTACGTTTTAAAAAGTACCTTAAGAAAAAAAGTACCTTTTGATAAAAGTACTTTTTAAAACATATACCTTTTGAAAAAAGTACCTAACGAAAAAAGTACCTTTTGATAAAAGTACCTTTTAAAACATATACCTTTCGAAAAAAGTACCTAACGAAAAAAGTACCTTTTTGAAATAGGTAAGTTTTAGAAAAACTACTTTTTGCAATAAGTACCTTTTGAAGTACTTATTGAAAAGAATCACCTTTTGAAAAAACTACATTTTGAGGAAACTGCCGTTTGAAAAAAGTACCTTTTGAAAAAAGTATCTTTTGCAAAAAGTACCTTTTGAAAAATGTACCTTTTGAAGAAAGTTTCTTTTGAAAAATTACGTTTGGAAAAATGTAGATTGGGTTTGATGTTTTGCTGAGAAGTTAGCACACTTGGCTCCAAATAACAGGTTTTGTTTCTGACCTGAGAGTAGGGGAGAGACAGTGCAAGTACAGGTGGTGAAGTTTTAGATAGATGTAGATAGATATAGAGAAGAAGAGCGTAATTAAATTTTTTGTTTTTAATACTCTACTATTGTGCGCTATGTTTTTTTACCTTTTTTTAATTCAATTTTGAAAAAGTACTTTGTAAAAAATGTACTATTTGAAAAAAGTACCTTTAAAAAAATACCTTATAAAAAAGTACTGTTTGAAAAAAGTACCTTTAAAAAAATACCTTATAAAAAGTACTGTTTGAAAAAAGTACTTTTAAAAAATGTACTATTTTAAAAAGGCTCTTGAAAAAGTACTTTAAAAAACTTTTCAAAAAAGTACCTTTTAAAAAAGTACCTTTTAAAAAAAGTACCTCTTAAGAATGAATATCTTTTTCAAAGGTGCTCATTTTTAAAACATACTTTTTTATTATTATTAAAAAATTTACTTTTTAAAACAACTACCCTTTACAAAAAAGAACTTTTAAAAAACAAGTATGTTTTAAAAAAAGTACCTTTTAAGAAAAGGACCTTTTAAAAAATTACCTTTGAAGAAAAGTACCTTTTAAAAAAACGTAAGTTTAAAAAAAGTACCCTTTAAAAAAAGTACCTTTTAAAAAAGTTCCTTTTAGATAAAAATAAATCAGTATATTAAAAAAAAAGTACGGTTTAAAAAAATTACCTTCTCAAAATAGTACCTTTTCAAAAAAGTACCTAATAAAAAAGTACTGTTTTAAAAAGACAGCTCTTAAAAAATTATTAAAAAACATTTAAAATATACGTATCTTTCGAAAAACAAAAAATCAAATAACTTTTAAAAAGCCGCTTTTCAAAAAAATTAACAAAGCAAATTCCACGAAAATCAACCCTAGCATAGGAAAGAAAATAAACTCTAAAAAATTACGCAAAAAAAAGTACTTTTTGCAAAAAGTACATTTGAAATATAAAGTTTTTATAAAAGCACTATTTAGCACGCACGAACTTATAGTTCGTGAATTATTTTTTTTTGCCCATATGACTACAGAAATTAAGGTAGAAAAAATTTATTTGCTGATAGATTATTTTGAGTGATATTGATATCTCGAAAAGAAAGTTCTTTCTAATGAGCGGAAAACAAACGATATATTTTTCTTTTTTTTCGGATATAGAAACTTTATGAATAAGAAAAAATGGACTTTCCTTATAGGCTGTATATAAACGCTTTTTAATACTTAAATAATAATACGAGATCTTTCATACTCACGGTTTGTTGTATCCCCCAGATTGAAGGAGAAATGCACCCAAAATTTGTTATTCACCTCAAGCACATCAATCCAGTTACCGAAGGCACCAAATAAATTTTAAATAAAACACTGATAAAAGTAACATTTTTTTATACTCGTATATTATTTTTTTTACTGGTTTTTTACATCTTTTTGTTTTTATTTTATTGTTCTTAATAAATTTAACATATTTTCTTTTTACTCTCTGATGAATTCTGTTGTTTATATTTATTTATTTCGATTTTCTAGATTTAGTTCTTTTATGGAATTTTATTTCAATCTCTGTGTGTGTATGTGTGTGTTTTTGTTTTAATGTTTACGTGTGTATGTTTGTTTGTGTTTATGTGGGCCTTTGTTATGAAAACTTATTTAAATTACAATAATTGAAACATACTCGTTTTAATATCTGTTTTATTAATAATATTTCTTTAAACTTATTTAGCATTTGTTTTTTTTTAATATCATTAATTATTTTTAGTTTAATCAAACTTTTTTTCTTTTTCTTTTTTTTTTTTTGTCTTTTTTAATATGAAGATGCTGTGGAATCGAAATGTTTTGTTTATTATTATTATTATTATTATTTAACTGATTAGATCATTATCAACATGTTGAAACATCCATTGTTTTAAATTTATTTTATTTGTTAATAATTTTTATTGTGTTTTTGTTCTCTTTAATTTTTTTTTCTTTTGCGAATGTTTGTAGAGTGATTTCCTTGCCTTTAGGGTTTTCAGTGAAGAATTTTCTAGAATTAATTAGTTGGCTGCATATAATTATCAATTAGAATTGTTGGTTTTTGGCTTACATATCTTACATGCGAAGCAATACTTGCCAATCTATAAAATTTAACATACATACCAGTATATGGCAAATAATTTAGATGTTGTTGCATGAGAAGCAACAATAAAATAGGTTATGCCACTTTCTTATTCATTCACAGGAAATTAAATTAAACAAGCAATACTTTTGAGCAGATTTTATAAAATCTTTACTTGTCTGCCACGTATAAGTTGTTCTAGCTTATTATGTATTTATTATATTTTGCGCTGGGTTCTAATGCTCTGCTCTTTTTTGCTTTGGCAACTGTTTGTATATCAAAAATGAAAATTTTAAATAAAAAATATTATCATAATTTATACCATAGTTTTTAACTAGCAAAAAACCGATTATTAAAACCGGCTTTTATGCACAAAACCGGTTATTAAAACCGGTTCTTAAACCCGGTTTTATGTACAAAAACCGGTTATTAAAATCGTTTTTATGTACAAAAATTGGGTATTTAAACCAGTTCCATTTATTGGTTATTTCAAACGGTTTTCTTTTCATAAGAACCCGGGTATTAACATCGGTTTTATATGTATAAAAAACTTTTTGTGTACGCCCGCTTATTTGAAATGTTGTTTTTTTATTAAATTTTCAAAAATTTTATTATTAAATTATTAGAACGTTTGTTTCTATTTGACATTATTAAATAAGGCTAATAGTTTTTTAAAAATTACACTTTATCAAATTATTCAAAAAACCGATTTTTTGTATTTGATAACTTTGATTATGTCTAATAATTTTGGAGCAAATTATTGTAACCAACTTTTATTTAAAAAAACCCGATTCTTATTGATTAACAAACCGGTTTTTATTTACAAAAGTGTTTTTATTTAAAAATTTTGTTATATTAACCGGTTTTTATTAGTTGAAAATCCCACTTATTTGAAACAGTTCTTAATGGCGAAAATAATTTTAAGCATAAAAAATTCTCAAACTTTTTTCAAAGAGATGCAAAGTAAATGAAATTTTTATGGTTTTTTAATGAACAAATCTGTTAAGGAATATTTGATAAATTAGTAGAACCGGTTTTTAAAATTAAAAAATCGTTGCTTAAAAATTACACTTTTACAAATTGTTTAAAAACCGGATTCTTGTATTCGATAACTTTAACCATGATCATGTCTGAAAATTTGGAAAAAAATTAAAATGTTCTAAAAAAAACCGGTTTTTAGTTACAAAACAAATTATTAAAATCAGTTTTCCCACAAAATTTGTTATTTAAACAGGTGTTTATTTATTTATAAGATTGGTGATTCAAACAGGTTCGCGGCTGTAAGACGCCAAGCAAGTAGTGACTTCTATATCAACAGATCAGTTAAGGAATATTTTATAAATTATTCCAATTATTCCAACCGGTCTTTAGATGGAAAAATCGATTTTTAAAAATTAATATTCTTCAAATTAATTCCCGGTATCTTGTATTTTATAACTTAAACTATGATCACGTCTCACAATTTGGTACTAAAACCAGTTTTTATTTAAAAAAAACGGTTACATAAACCGGTTAGAAAACTAGTTTTTTCTTAATTATTTATTTACAAAAGCGGTGATTCAAACAGATTCTTGCCTGTAAGAATACAGATCAGTCCAGAAGTATTTTACATACAATTTATTCCAACCGGTTTTTATATGGAAAAATCATTTTTCAAAAATTAAAATTTTTCAAAAAAACTGTTTATGACTTAGTATGTCTTACAATTTAGTAAAATATTATTAAAACCGGTTCTTATTAAAAACTCGGTTTTGTTTACTCGGTTTTTATTTATAAACCCGGTTTTTTTTAAATAGTTTTAAATGACGCAAATATAACATAAAAATTAAATGTGTTAAATTTTTGTTTAATTAAATTATTCTAAAGCTAGAACAACTGGTAGCAGAATCGCTTCGCCAATGTTCATTGCTGAATTACGCTCTACTCGTATGTTACACTGCATACAAATTTTAAAATTGTTCAGTAAGTTTTGTGAATAGATATTAAGTATTACAGACTTCATGAATTATATTAGAATGGAAATTTAACATTTGAAAACTTTTCCTATTTTCCTTAAAAAACCGAAAGGCTTTGGAAATCATTATCTTTTTATGGGAGTGTATTTAATTTATTTATTTTTTCTTTCTTTCTTTTTTTATTTTGTTATTTGTTTCATTTAATTAAGCCATTAGTAACATTTGGAATAATTTTATTTATTTAGTTTCTCTTCTGTTTATTTGAATGCAGTTTTTTTTTAATTTTAATTCAAACTTTGTTTAATTTAATTTTAAATGCATAGTTTTTTTTTCTTTTTTTTGAAGTTAAATTAATTGTAATCAGTATAATTATACAATAATGTTATAATTTTTAATACATGTTTGTTTATGTAGTATGCATATACTTTTTTTCTCTCTTATCTTCAGTTTCAATAATATAATAATAATTTACAAATGTTAATGTTGTTTGTTTTTTAATATGTTTTAATTTTTTTTATATAGAGCATATTTTGTTATTTATAAATGTTTTTGTTTAGTTTTTAAGTGTCTTATTTGCTTAATTAATATTTAACTAAGAGATATACATACAATTTAATTTACAATTTGTCATTAACTTTTTCAACTCTTTTTTTTTAAACGATTTGGTTAATAATTAACACAGTTTATAATTTAAATAAAACAGTATTTACTCGTAAGTATAATATAATATAAATAATTTATTTTTAATAGCAAAAAAGTTTGAACCCTCATCAAAATTTTGGTATTTCCTTTTCTAAAAACAAGTTTACGTTTACTGCCTCTCGTTTTTTTTTAACAACTTTCAATTTACAAGTTAAAAGGAGTAAGTCATTTACATTTTGCACACGAGAAAATTAGTTAATCACTTCACATAAATTACTTTCACTAAAAGGCATAACGTTCCTTTACTGGCATTAGTTCTTAATTTCAGTCAAATTTATTTTCATTTCTTATTAAAGATTTTCAGAATGGCGTCACAAAAATTAAGTTCTACTCACCTTCTCCAAAAATTACACTCCAAAAACTTATGATCAAAAAGTAACTCCAAGAAATTTGTTACAAAAGTTTGAAAAAAAATGTATTTATTGCACGTCTAGATGCATTTCGTTGCTGTTAACCAACACATCAGTAGACTTCAAACAGAATCAAAAAAGCTTACAAAACCCCAATGCTTATAGATAAATTCTCATTAGATTATTGAGAATTACAAATTTTCAATCACAAAAGGCTAAGAAACTTTTTCAAAAAACATGTATTAAAAAACAGTAAAGTAAAGTACAAAATTTACTTACTTTTGAAAGGTACTTTTTCAATAAGTGTTTGTTTCAAAATATACTTTTTTAAAAGGTACTTTTCAATACCCGCTGTTTTCAAAAAAGGTCATTTTAAAATGTACTTTGGAAAAGGTATTTTTTTTAAAAGGAACTTTTTTATAAAAGTACTTTTCTAAAAGGTACTTTTTTTAAAGGTACTTTTCTAAAAGGTACTTTTTAATAAGTAAGGCACCTTTTTCAAAAGTACCTTTTTAAAAGGCACTTTTTACAAAAGATACTTTTTACAAAAGGTACTTTTTACAACAGGTACTTTTTACAAAAGGTGCTTTTTACGAAAGGTACTTTTCACAAAAGGTACCTTTTACATAAGGTACTTTTTACAAAAGATACTTTTTACAAAAGGTACTTTTCACAAAAGGTACTTTTCACAAAAGATACTTTTCACAAAAGGTATTTTTCACAAAAGGTACTTTTTACAAAAGGTACTTTTTACCAGAGGTACTTTTTATAAAAAGTACTTTCTACAAAAGATACTTTTTACAAAAGGTACTTTTCACAAAAGGTACTTTTTAAAAAAGGTACTTTTTACAAAAGGTACTTTTTACAAAAGGTATTTTTTACAAAAGATACTTTTTACAAAAGGTACTTTTTACAAAAGGTACTTTTTACAAAAGGTACTTTTTAGAAAAGGTACTTTTTACAAAAGATACTTTTTAAAAAAGGTACTTTTTACAAAAGGTACTTTTTTAGAAAGGTACGTTTTACAAAAGGTACTTTTTGCAAAAGGTACTTTTCACAAAGGTACTTTTCACAAAAGGTACTTTCTACAAAAGGTACTTCTTATAAAAGATACTTTTTACAAAAGGTACTTTTTACAAAAGGTACTTTTTACAAAAGATACTTTTAACAAAAGATACTTTTTACAAAAGGTACTTTTCACAAAAAGTACTTTTTACAAAAGGTACTTTTTTCAAAAGGTACTTTTTACAAAAGGTACTTTTTACAAAAGGTACTTTTTACAAAAGATACTTTTTACAAAAGGTACTTTTTACAAAAGGTACTTTTTACAAAATGTACTTTTTACAAAAGGTACTTTTTACAAAATGTACTTTTTACAAAAGGTACTTTTTACAAAATGTACTTTTTACAAAAGGTACTTTTTACATAAGGTACTTTTTACAAAAGGTACTTTTTTCAAAAGGTACTTTTTACTAAAGATACTTCTTACTAAAGGTACTTTTTACAAAAGATACTTTTTAACAAAGGTACTTTTTACAAAAAGTACTTTCTACAAAAGATACTTTTTACAAAAGGTACTTTTCACAAAAGGTACTTTTTAAAAAAGGTACTTTTTACAAAAGGTACTTTTTACAAAAGGAATTTTTTACAAAAGATACTTTTTACAAAAGGTACTTTTTACAAAAGGTACTTTTTACAAAAGGTACTTTTTACAAAAGGTACTTTTTACAAAAGATACTTTTTAAAAAAGGTACTTTTTACAAAAGGTACTTTTTTAGAAAGGTACGTTTTACAAAACGTACTTTTTTCAAAAGGTACTTTTTGCAAAAGGTACTTTTCACAAAGGTACTTTTCACAAAAGGTACTTTCTACAAAAGGTACTTCTTATAAAAGGTACTTTTTACAAAAGGTACTTTTTACAAAAGGTACTTTTTACAAAAGGTACTTTTTACAAAAGATACTTTTTACAAAAGGTACTTTTCACAAAAAGTACTTTTTTCAAAAGGTACTTTTTACAAAAGGTACGTTTTACAGAAGGTACTTTTTACAAAAGGTACATTTTTCAAAAAGCACTTTTTAATCTACCTTTTTTGAAAAGTACGTTCTGCTTAAAAGTTACTTTAAAAAAGGTACTTTTTTAAGAGATATTTAAAAGATATTTTTTAAAACGTAACTTTTCAAAGCGTACCTTCTCAAAGCGTACTTTTTCAAAAAGTAGTTTTCAGAAGGTAATATCTTTAAACTTTTTTTATAGGTACTTTGTGAAGTAAGTTTTCAAAAAAGCACTTCTTGAGGTACTTTTATTAAAATATATTTTAAAAAAGATACTTTCTAAAAGGTGTGTTTTTTCATTTATTTTTTAACATAATTTTTCAAAGAGTACATAGTTTCTTAAAAAGTAATTTTTTTGTGTATGATAAAAATAATGCCAAGATATGTTATAAAAAAAAATGCACTATCAAATTATTAAATATTAAATTTAATATTTATGATGTAGAGAGAAAATGTTACTGCTGTTTTCGGTGTCTCAAATAATTCTGATTAATTAAAATAATTAAAAAACTTTTTTGTTCAATTATGCTTTCATTTATCTACTTTATCTCCGCTTTATGTATAATTGTGAATTCTATCTATACTTGAATCTTTCAGACGTTATTTAATTAATATTTTTTCGTCACGATTGTTCTATTATTATTTATTTCATTTGATTATTGTTTGTCTATCTATAAACATAATTAAGTTTTGCTCTACTCCCCGGTGTATTAGATGGAACTGTAAAAAGTATTTTTCTGCAACTGAATAAATGAATTTCTTTCAAAGACACATTCAATTAACGACTTAAGCATTTTTGTTTATGATCTCACTAACAGCACAAGACTCATTAATATAAATGTGTGTTTTTGGAACTTTGCTAAATGAAAATAAAAATGAAAATGATTAACATTTCGTAAACAACCATCAAGGACAACAAGACAATAGAAAACGGAAAGTTCGAATAACCAAGCAAAAGTCTTAAATTAATTAACACATATTAAAGATTTCTTTTAATCAGCAAAAGTATGGTCTATTTTGAGGGATTTTGAATAGACTCGGAGTTGAAGTCAATTTGTGTATTTTTTACGACTTCTGTTATTGCTGTGAGTGAACTATTGTTTCAGAACTGTATTTGTTATTATGCTAGGCATGATTTATAATTTTACAGAAAAAAAATGTCTGCAATTAACACCTTGTATTGAGAAAAACAATATAAATAACACTAAGCAACAGTGCAAAAATACCCACACATCTGACAGTATGGGTTCGATAGTACTACTTAAGGTAGATAAAACCCTATACTCAGTTTGGCGATTTTGCTGACCAAATTTTTTTATGGGCCTCCAAAGAGTTCCAAAATCACTGCACCCTCCAAAAATGGTGTTATCAGTTTTTGGTCAACAGCTAATGCAGCCTTAGTGATGGCGCTTAACTATATAAAGCAATAATGTAGCTAAGAGTCTACCAAACAAATCTTGTTAACATCTGATGCCAAAAGAATTATTTCTTTGCGCAATTTTCTGTGCAAAAATTAAATTTTTAAATGATTTTTAGTTTTTTTTCAGATTTTGATTGGAGACACCTTCTTCTGTGTTTATTCATGGACTGTTGCAGGATATCGCTTCCTAAATACATTTGTTAAATCTGAGAGGCCTGATTAGTGAAGAAATTCTAAACCCACACAAATCCATAATAAAAAGATTTTAATTATTGCCAGTGTTTCGTTATAAATATTTATGTTGACGATATAAATATTTACAGTTGAGTTCATGTTACATGGCTTGAAGCTGCATGTAAATTAATAAAATATATATACAGAAATATATCGGTTGCGTATGATTGATATTCATTTGTTTGCCAAAGAAAATAATACTCATACGCCTTAGAGCAACATTATAAAAGGGATTGTATCCTTCATAATAAATCATACATAGCTTAAGGCAAAGTAGCTGGTTGGCTGGATGCTATGATATCAAATACACACACTTACATCAAGTTATTTAAATTTCAAACAGTTATTGAACTTCTTGTGAAAAGCCTAATAGAATTTCATTTTGTTTTTGTTATGGTATATTATATTAGTATACCTTCTGAAAAGGTATTATTTTCAAATAATATATTATGATATTTACTTTTTTAATAAACAAATTTCAACACATACCCTAAACATTGGCAAATCTATACATAAACAACAAAAGCATATATAATTTATTTATAACTTTGGCAAAAAAGGCTGGAGAAAAAACATTTCACACACACATAAATAATAAAACAAATCAACAAACTTAAATAAGGTTGGCAAATCAACAACCACAAATTTGCTGTTAGACTTTCAAATAAAACCTACTTCAATGTCGAGAGGCAAACTAAAACAGTGTTAAGTAAGCACAGCAACAATACATTTGCCAAATAATTTATTTATGTTTATGCAAACTAAGGAAAAATATAAGTAATTGATTCCTGTTTAATGTATTGTAGAGAAGCAAAAAAAAAAATCAAATTGTAATGTTACAACAAGACAGGATTGCTGAATAATTAATAACTCAGAAATCAATTTAAAACTAAACTACACATACTAACATTTATACATACATACGAGTATGCATGTGTATATTTGATTATATTTGTTTATAATTTTGTGTTTCTTTAGCATTTTGCCAACAAAGTTATGTGACCTTTCCTTACAAGCCAACATTTTGTAAGTCATACACACACTCTTATAAATAAATATAAAATCCCTGCAGTATGTGTTTTCATTCATGATAAATATTTTATTTCCAAAAACTTTTTTTTTCGAAAGGTCAGGGTTCAAGTGAAATATTATTTCATGCATTATGGATGTGTTTTAATGAGAACTATTTTTTTTAGTTTCTATTTTAACTTTTGATTATGACTTTATTAACAGCTGTAAAATATCAAAAAAAAAAAAAATTGGTGGCCGACACACACACGTTTTTTCAAATGCCATTGAAATTGACTTTTGAACTTCAATTTGATGTTGATGAAAATTGAAATTACAAAATTAGAAAAATAATTTTTTAAATAAAAATAATTTTATGCTTTGTTGTTAACTTACGCTAAGTAAAAGCAATAAATTAATACAAACTGGGAAACACATATCGTCACCTAAAATTCAAAAGGCCGTAAGTACACTTTTTACTTTTTTATAGAAGAAGCAAAAACCCTTATAAATTTAAGGCTATTTATTTGTTAAGGTCTTTTGGATTTCATAAGCAAAATCGGTATTTTTGAACATATGTGAGTAAAATTTTAAGGAAGGGTGTATTTTGGTTAATCACATCATAATCAATTAAAAAGTTTTTTGAATGTTTTACTTGTTACGGCCTTTTGGATTTAAGGTGACGATATATACAAATACTAAAGGTATTGAAGGGAACAAATTTGCCTTAAGTTAAACAAAAATAAATATGACTAAAAAATAACAAACAGCAATGGCAGTACTATTGTAAACTACATAGAGATGGTAAAATTGGGCTTTTATTACAAAAAATCTTTTAACAAATTGTAATACTATAAATCAATATAATTCACGTATTTCAATTGCACTGAAAAAAGTCAAACTTCCGTATAATGAGTGTTTTTTTTATAAAGATAAGTAACACTCAGGCAATGAATGCCTACTACTATTACTAGGTGTTACCTTCTCTTAGGAAAGGTATAGTGTTAGAGAAGACAGTTGGTGAAGGAAGAGATAGAGGAATGATTCTGCTACACAGCGAAGGAAGGCGCTCTCTGATGTTACATTAGTATTAGTGTTAGTTAAAGTCGATGTAGTTCAGTGACCAGTGATTATGCCTTCATCACATGAACTTTCCTACAGCACCTGATACAAAAATCAGAAAAATGCGTGGTATTGTTATTTTTAATGCCTGTTGGATACCGGGTTCGAACCCAGGACCTTCGGTTTTGTAGTCAACGTGCTAACTAGTTCAGCCAACGCCACCCTTGGAATCAGAACATCACTTCATTGTAGAGAAACTTCATTATACAGAAATTATATTTTTCCACTTTATTTATAACAATCATGATTTTTTAATAAGTACATATGTACCTGCAGGTGTTTTACTTTATACTATAACAAAAACTTATTTACAGTACGAAAATTTCATATTAATAAAGCCTCAACATTTAGGAGAGGAAAGAGGAGCCATTATCTCATTAAATTAAAAATGAACCCCGTTCTCCACAGGAGCTCAGTATCGTTTATGTGGTCCTTCAAACTTTTCCAGTCAATACCTTTAAGGTGGGTAATGTGAACGTTTAAAAAAAAACCTTTGTAATAAATTAAATAACTAAGATATACACTCAAATTTATTTCATGCTTAAAAATACGAAAGACTTTTTCGTAATTTGATTTTTGTGCAATAAACGAAAAATGTTGTACATTTTACGAAATATTTGTAGCTTGTGCAGGAAAATATTTTTCTTTATTTTTCGAATTTCGTTAAGTTACATAAATTATTTCGTACAATTATTTTCATATACCACATTTTTCGTTTTCTTTCATTGAATTTAGGCGAAAATAAAACATTTTTATAAAATTGAAAATTTCGTAAAATAAACAGACTTTGTTTTGTTATCATTTTGTTTACAGTACAAAATTATTCTTAAATCTACAAAAGTTTCGTGAATTTTACAAAAAACAAACTTTAAAAAATAAGAATAAAGACTGTTGTTTTGTTTTATTTTTTAATATTTTCTCCATTTTTTTTCTGTCATTGTATATAATGGCGGTATTCGATGTTTGATGAAAATTTTCGTGTGAATGCTTTTCTTTGGACTGCGTGTGTATTTTGTTGTTCGATTTTAAAGAAAAGCTACGATATTTTGCATTTGCACTAACGCACGAAAATTTGCAGTACGGTACGGTAAAGTATGGAAACAGCAACGTTCGGCTAACCCAGCCTTTACAGTGAATAACTTGCGTTAGCAAACGATGATTAATAATTTTTTACGGCCGGAATTGGAAAATATTAGTCTTTAGCAAACCGGTAATGATAACATCCTTCCTGACCTGAGCACACTCATCGATTTTCAGAACAATCCGCAAAAAATTAGCGGATTTCCTAGTGAATTGCTTGTGAATGGGAGAACTTTCCAATATTTGAACTCTGAACCAAATGGAGTAGTCACATTTAGCTAAAATTTTCAACATTTAACTTCTAGACTAAGAGCCTAATTCACCTCTTCTATTTAAATATCAATATATATTTAAATATAACTGGCTCTCACGAAAATCCTGGCTCTCACGAAAATCCAAAGCTTATATTTTTTTATTATTTATGATTTGAAAAAAAAAAATAATAATTAAAAATTTAATTGATTCAATGAAATTTTTAATTAATTCAATTAACGCCTTAATTGATTCAATTAACTTCATTAATTGATTTAATTAATTCTTTTCAATTAAATTTTTAATTCATTTTAATTAATACATATGTAAAATTAAAGTAATATGTTTCATTCATTTTATTAATTAAATAATTAATTTTATTTAATTAATTAATATAACAAAATTTTTATTGATGTGACAAAACAATTAAATTTGCTGTATTAATACAGAATTAATGACTTTGCAAATAACTGTGTACTTCCTTCCATCATTCATTCATTTCCTTTTATCTTATTAAAAAATTGGCATTTCATTACACCAACATTTGTATGTATAAGTAGGTATGAAACAATAAATAATATAAACTGCATAAAATGCCAGAATTTATATAATACCATAAATGCTTATATAATCATAGACTACAAGTTATTAAAATTTTAATAAAATTTAAAAAAAAATAAAATTTAGAAAGCAAAAACAATGTAACTAATATCCACTACATTAATACTTAGATGAATGTACGGACGCTACATCGAATAAATAAAAATAATTAATGTAATGATAGTAAAAGATAAGCAAGAATAGTTAAACATACTTAGGTAGAGTGACATAACTCCGTGCTAACCTGAATAGAAAATGAAAAAACGGATAAACAGAAAATGAATAGTGATACTTACAAATGTGTTTACCAAATGTAAATTAATAATTGCATACACAACATTTCTCATATTCCATTTCATTGAAAATTTGCGTTAAATAGCTGATGTTAATAAGAATCTCTACCCCAGTAGCTAGACTTGGGTGCTGATGAAGTGTGTGGCTGCACAGAAAAATATCGCTATTTCCCCCAGCTAATAAAATCTAATTTAATTTTTCTTCTCTTCGTTAGAAACTCGCATTAATTAATAAAAAATATTTCATTCAACAAGAATAGAAATTACTGAACTTAGCCTGACTAAGAAATTATTTCTGATTAAAATTGTAATAAAAGTTTATTAGAATAATAAATAAAATTTACCACAAACAAGTAAACAAATAATTTTTAACGAATTGAATGGTCTTTGGTGATAAACTCAACATGTTCGGCAAACAATTATTAATAATGATATTGTATTTGATTTGCTTGTACAGGCATTTAAGAATTTTTGGGAGTAAAATTCTGCTTTGTTTTTACAACAAAAATATTTTAATTAATTAATTTAATTAAGCACTAATGTCGCCCACAAATGTTTGCTACAAAATTTCATAAACCTACAGATGACATATAATTTCAACAAAAGATTGTGATTGTATTTCAACATTTGCTGCATTTATTTAGTTATTATTATTATTATTATTATTGCACACAACTGCATTATGCGAGATAAAGCAAGATTTTGTGGTTGAAAGCAAATGAGTGTTTTGAGATTAAATTAATGTTTTTTCTGGAAAATATTAAATATTTAGTTTGTTAATGACTGACTAAGATTAAGCAATAGGCAACAGATTTAATTAAGTACGTATCTATGTATCTAATGAAAGTATCTTTATATAGTTTATATGTATGTATATGTATATTATTAATTATTTACAAATATTAAAAACTACTTTAGTTTGAATATCATATAAGAACTTAAGATAGCACACGCATACACACACGAGTATGTACAATATTTTTATTACATACGACTCACACTTAAGCTTTCGCTTGCACTCTATTTTCTATTTACATTCACTTCCTTCTCCTTATCTTTCTAGAACTCACACACACAAACAAGCATACACACAAGCACACACACACACACACACACACACATGCTTACATACATATGCTTATGTGCCTAAGGCTTCAGTCGTACTTTTTTTTCTTAATCCATTTCACTCACTCATACTGTTCAAATGCAGTCATCCGTGTCTAATGAATTTTAGAGTTTGCTTAAACATAATTTATAACATATTTTTTCCTTCTTTTCCTTTTTTTCCCCCTTATACAGATTTCATAATTTTTTTTTATTGCTTAGTGTTGTTAAGCAGTTTTTTTTTCATAAAAATAATACAAGATAAACAAGATAAGTTTCATGTGCAGAAGAATGATTTTAGTTCAAGTCTGATAATATTAGTAGAGTCCCATGTTTGGCGCCGAAAAAAAAACATTCGATCTAAATAACAAAAAATAAGCTGCCTTAAAGCTCAAAAGGAAATCTTTTTAGGTTTACTGTCAGTTTATCGAAGACAATCAAAATTTATCATCTGCCTGTTTATATTTAAAACCAAAAATCATTTTTAAGTACTTTTTTGGTTTTCAATATAAATAGACAACCGGACTTTTTATTTTGAGAATATTTTACTCTAGTAAAGGGCGTCCCTGGATAAAGTTTAAATTTGTTTAGCTTACTGCAGGGACGCAATGATTCTGAGCAGTCTGCGGAATATGTCATTTAGTAGGGTGGCTCTTGGGAGCGCTTCTCAGAGATGAACCGTGCACCACCTCCATGATGCACCAAACATACTTCTCATACCTTAAAAATTTATAAAAAAAATTATGTAGAGACCGGAAACCCAAAATTGAAGCGTCCGAGATCATCAAAAATTATAGAAAACGTGTAAAGTGTTAAACAACGATCTGTTTGTGACGATTAATAACTAATTAATTGTAGATCGTCATAACAGCTCTTTTTAATCAAAGAATTTAGACAACATCCCTAGCAAAATTCAATTAGTACCAGCCAGAGCCTTGACTTCCCCGGAAATTTTATTTCTAGAAGAGTTACAGAAGCAGTCCAGATATAATTCCGACATACTTTTCCACTTTTAAAAACAAATCTATGTCTCAAAGTGGCAACCATAATGAAATCTAATAGCTTTTAGATATTTTTCCACTCTTTTACAAAAATTGGTAAAATATTTGACACAACAAAACGGTCACACTCTGTTCACATTGGACACATTTTTGTTTGATGGCAAATAATTTTATTTTATGAGAACCAGCTTATTTTTTTTGCCAATCTAAAATATTTTGCAGTCATACTACGGCGAGTAAATATTTGACGAAATTCGTCATCTTCGTCATCCATGTAACCGTGGGGATTTTTTCCCCCTCCAAAATACAAGGGATTTTACTTTAAATATAACAAACCATTATTTAAAACAAAATTCATATAAATTAAATGACAAATAATGCCATCATTTGTAAACTTGATTTTACATATTTTTTTCAAAAATCTCAATGAGTTTCTTAATGGTTGCACGCAAAAAAAAGGGAGAAAACAAAATGGCAGCAAACAAGCAAACCATCTGGATTCGTAATGCAGTGATGCCACTGTTATTACTGTTTTTCGTTCCCACGGAATTTATGATTGAGGCATATTTTGCTAGAGAAAATAAATCCCGAGAGGCTATTCTTTTCATTGGTCTGTTTAGTTCCAAAAGTGGTTCTGTTCACAGGCACACCCATGCGTGCAATTGAACTCCTCTGGATTACTTTTTATGGGCCTATGTTAAGACGTTGATTTATACTCAAGCCGCCATTGACGCCCTACAGCCCAGTGCCTCTAAGGCTGAATAGTAGCGTTGCTATCCTATCAATACAGAGATCATGGGTGCGATTCCCGCCATAGATTGTGGGTGTTTTCTGTAGACAAGCTAATCGCTTTGCGGGTTGTGTTTATTTAAAAAAAAAAACAATTTTTTCTTTTAAAGATTTATTGAAAAAATTATCAAAAATGTTACTGATCGAATGGACTATATAGCCGCGGCGGACATAACTTATTTAAAAATAAATTCTATGAAATTATCTCGAAGATTATAATAAAAAAAATTATTTCATTTCATTTTAAGTTCTGTAGAAGAACAGAAATAACTTTATCAAAGAAGTTATAAGCAGCGTTAGATCGCAGCAATCAGCTGTGATGCCATAATTAGAGAGAGAGAGAGAAACATGTGATTAAAAATGTCGTGGAAACACAGCATAATTTAAAAATTTTATTTTTTTCTATTTTTTAAATTTTCATGCAGCTAAACAAAACACTCGTGGAAAATTTATGAAACAACTTATAAACAGCGTTAGATCGAATCATTCAGTCAGCTGTGATGTCATGATTAAAAAGAGAGAGAGAGAGATTACCAAGTGAAAATTTTAAAATGTTCTTTTTTATTTAATTTTTTTTATCTTAGCCTGGGACTCTTCCTTTAACAAAATAAAAATATTAAACCAATTAATGAATATAAATTCAATGAATATAAATTTCAGTTTTCCCTTTTTGTTTTTGTAATATGAATTTTCTATATATATATTTTTATTTTCGATTCTTGAAATACAATTATACCCTGTTTCCACAAGTCAGGCAGGCGACTCGTCTAGAAAATGTTTATGAAAATCGACCGCCAGCGTTGTGGGAGCAGGGGTTTAGAAAAGTATTCAGTATGAGCTAAGATTGAATGAGTAGTTTCTTTTATTACTAATATAATTTATATTATTATACTAAAGTTTTAGTTTAAGTCGTTTAGCATTTAGTGTTAGTGTTTTGTGTAATTTGTTTTATTGTTAGAATTTTTTTTTTTTCTGTTAGTATTAATAGTTGTTAGTAAGAATACTAAAGTATAAAAAAGGAGCGCGAGGATATTCAATCGATGATGGGTCATCGTAATTTACGGCCATTATGAGTGGACTCACCTTATATCGGATTCTTGGAAATATGTTGAAGTTGTTGATTGTAAGCAAGAATATTTGCGAACATCTAAACAGCAGCTGGATGTACAGCAACAAAATGATACTGACGCTAATACTGCTGCTGATGCTGCTGCTGTTGCTGATGATTTGTTTTTATATAAATTATATTCTTTAAAATGTAAAAGGTAACACCAAAGATCTAAAGCATAAGGAAATGTATAAGCTGCCGATAATGACAGTGTTGACAATGATGAAAAAGGTGATGATGCTGCTGCTGACAATGATGAAAAAGATGATGATGATGATGCTGCTGTTGCTTCTGCTTCTGCTGTTGACAATGATTGACGCTTGCACGTAGAGTTAGCAACAGTTTTTGTTGAAATTTTCTTAGTCGTGATAGTCGAAGTGGTAGTATGTTGTAACATGTTACGTGTCATATGATAATTTTCACGCAGTTGCATGTAATAACAACATGTTGTTATATTGTTGTTTTTACATTTGTTTGATTTTGTTGTTGCTGCTAACACTACTACTGCTGCAGTTGCCAGTTTTCTATTATTTTGATTGCTATTTTCAATCCCAGTATGTCTCGATAATTTATCAAACCCAGTCAGCGGTACGAGTATCAGTAGCAGAAATCCTAACAATTGTTCACTGGCTTCTATCACATAACCACAGATTTTGGACCAGGCTGTACAACCGGCAGCCTTATGAAGCGCCTGGCATATGCTAAGGTAAACAAGTACATTAACAGGTACACTGAGATATAATGACTTGGAGACATTCGATGATGTGCTAGTGCCGCGCGCTGCATTGCTGCTGGGAACTCCCCTGGAAACAGAATGAGAAACACCTGTTTAATTTACATCTTTTTTGCTGTTCTCCAACTCAATCATAGTAATTTATTTCTTTTGATTCTTATGACATTATTTCTGTGGCAATAAGCAGAAAAAGTGCTTAAGTCATACTCGTATTTCACTGTTTTGCAAAAGAGCACTTTTAAACTTTCAAATCGATTTGCGAAAATTTATTTCTTTTACAATTAAATTGGGAAATTCGTTGCTCACTTTAATTTCTTTTAGTAAAACATTATGCTATACACTATAAATAATAGATTCATATTTAAATATACCAAAGTATAAGGTAACTTAAGCTATTATTCCATATGATATCAAAAGGCGAAAAAATATAATTAGCATTTCATTGCGCTATAACTTCCTGAAAAATCGCACAAAATAATTGAGATTTTGCTCAAAGGTACTTTTGAATAAGACGATGAGGGGGATGTCATTAACTCAAAATCAGCTTATCTCGACTTAAGCACTTTTTCTTTTTTGCCGCAGATTTAATGCCAGAATTTTCGTCTAACGAAAAATGTTACATTAGTATCTTAACTTATTTAATACATTGACGATTACCTGACACCATGTTTTTTTTTTCCTAAAAATCTCTAAGAAATTTAGAAGTTCTTTATACGGTCGTATGTTTTTCTGCTTATTAGTTCATAAGTCAGCAATTTTGTTAGTTTGTTTACCCAAATGATTTCAGTGAAAGCTTGCAAACGCCAGATTCCACTACCGGCGCAATGAAAATGTTCTTACTCCTCAATTAATTCTGAAATAAGTAGACTAAGTAGTGCAATCACGTCCTTATTTTTCAATTAGTTGAATAATGCAGTGTTGCAGCGCCTCTGGTGTTAAATCAGGAGTATTAAATATTGTTGAAGCCTTTCATTGGTTATTTTACTTCGCCGATGATTCTGCTACACAACGAAGGAGGGCGCTCTGATGTTACATTAGGATTAGTATTTGCTGAAATTGGTATAGTTCAGTGAAAAATTACTATGCCTTCATCACTTGAACTTTCCTACAATAACTGATGCAAAGTGACACTAATGCAAATCAGAAAAATGCTGTTAAAAATAATGTTAATTAATGACTCTTGGATACTATGCTCAAACCCAGGACCTTCGGTTTTGTAGCCAACGTCGCAAAATATGGTCACCATAGGTTTAACCATAAAATTGCTGCTATGGAAATGCTCATCCCCACTCCCTCTCCACGAAGCGAACCCCAGATCGTGCATCGGATACGAAAGCCAAATAAACTCACCTCAAACTCGCCGATCACAGAAAACGAAAAAATTAGAATTATCTTCGGAATTACTTTAAGTCGATTCACTTACAAGCCCGCGTCTTTTAGAACCCATCATAAATGAGTTCTGGCATACAAGTCAACTCCTCGATGAGCTAAAGTAGCTCTTTATAATGAAAATATCAAAAAAGAGAGGCCTGATTGAATGCAGGCATTGGAGGAGTATGCATGGCTAAAAACATCATAGCAAACATCATCAATAAGTGTCTGAGCGACGCATTAAACCGCCAATGAACGTAATGAGCAAGCCGGATTCAGATCCAGCAAGTCCTGCATAGACGACATCAATAGCAGTTTTCAGAATGGCAATCAGCGTTATGTATGGATTTCATCGACCTGTTGAAAGCATTCGACACCCTTCAACTTCTAACAATCTGGAACTCACTTCACTGCAGAGGTGTAACCTCGAAGAAGATTATATAAATTTAATAATGCAAAGTGCCGCATTCTTTAAGAGAAGGAGGTAAGTAGAACACTAAATGTGAAAGTGGGGAGCTCGACAGGAATGTCTGGTTTTTCCGTTCAATTTGGTGAATGTGGTCAATAATGTCGAAAGCTACAACAAGACCCATGGTATAAATAAATATATGAAGGGTCACCTCAAAGTCCTGGATTACGCTGACGAAGCTGTCAAATGTCAGTCTATTTAAAACTAGCGCTAGAAATATAGAACCATTTACTCTACGACAACAAAACGCAAAAGATATTGAAGCATTTTGTTATATATATAACAGCATCACAGCAATAAGGCAAGGCAATGCTACGACCAACTCAGCGATATGTAGACATTTGTCAACAAATTCAAAAATAAAAATGTTTAAATATTTAGCCTGATGAAATCATAAATATAGAAAAAATTTTAACACCTGCTTAAAATCTGTGGCATCATAAAGCTGTGAAACAGCAAATGCAAATCGCTACAACCTAAACTCACTGCAAGCCTTTTTAAATCGATGCCTTCGTTGAATATTAGGAATGAACGACTGTGACTCCGAACAGGCAATGGTAGTGGTTGTGGAATCCGCTAAAAAAAATGGAGATAGATTGGCATAACGTAGTCTTCAGGATAGGCACAGAAAAGGCCGCCCCAGCCACTTATGTATTCGGCGAATTGAACAAGAACTATCAAAACGTGGAAGAAACTGAGGGACCTAGCACAATGCATGCAAAGGGATGGAACGAAATCGTTCAATCCCTATGCTCCTTATAGGACCAAGAGGGGTCAATGTATATGATTTTACATTCCACTTTCGTTTTCTTAAAGTATATCAATCTCGTAATATACTCGTAGTTTAAAGCTCGTTTTTATTTAATTCTAGTATAAAATTTAATTTTCAGATTCACTTCACATTACAAATCTTACGAAAGTGATAACTAAAACATAAACTGCAAAAAGCTGCAAGACATAAGAAATCATTGTGCATACTTTTAAGAGACACATAAGGAAATTTCTATTGGTGCCTCAAAGCAGGTGCCTTTTTCGCCGCACAATTTAGTACTGGAATAACTTAAACCAAAACTTTAGAAAAAAGCAACTTCTTCGATAGACGTGAATAAATAAATATTTTTTTCTCCATTGTATATTCGCAGTTGATTCACCTGCCACGAAAACTATCTCAATCGCAACTTTCACAAACTAAAAGTATTAAAACTGTCTCTCAGCCACATCTTATATTATACTTCACAAAAATGTACCATTTTTACAACTTTTCGAAAAAAAAAATCAAAACCATTGAAGTAGAAAATGATAAATCAATACTGTTTTATATCGAAACTTAAAACAGATAACAAAAGAAACCATTTGCGGTATTAAAACTGCAGAGAAAAACTGCAAGAAAAATAACAAGAATAAAATTTCTTTTTAAAATTGTAAAACAGAAAATTTGGGTCAACATCAATTTCGTTAAGTGTTATGGCTTAATTGTTGCAGAAATATTTAGAATTTTTTTTTTATCATTACACTGTCATCACCTTTTTATGACACTAAACAATGCAGCAACTGCTACTCATTGCATGATTTTCCATTCTTTTAATGCAGTTCTTTGTTTGTATGTATGTGTACACGTACATACAAGTATGAGTGAGTTAATGTGTCTGTTCAAACATTTTAGTAGATATACTTACCATTGAGCACGTGAACGGTAACACTTTTGGGTTTAGCATTCGATGGATTACATTGATAATGGCCAGAGTCTGATGGCCGTGCTGATTTAATCAATAAAAAGGAGGTCGTTGTTTCGCCTTTATTTGTAACAACCGAAACACCACCGCGCGGTGAATCATAGTTAATAATCTGCAAGTAACAAAAAAAACCAAAATGTTTTAAAATCATAAGACTTTTTTTTGTTTGATGTGCATTAGCGTTAGCGAAATAAAAATGTAGTACTAAAAACTTAGTAGTTATGTTTAACACATTTTTTGGGCAAATAAATGTTATTGCTGTATTTTAGTACTAAATTTTAGTACTAAATTTTTAGTACTAATTTTTCATTGCATTAATTTTTAGTGCTAAGCTCTTACTACTATAAATCTTCTAACTCATACTTCATAATCCAGTGTTTAAAAACAACTTAATCTGGAACAGGTTGTTTTTTGTCATCAGAATTTTTTATCAAATAAATTTTGTTACAATATCTTAGTACTAATTTTTTAGCACCAACTTTTTGTATTAAAACATTACTACTAGGTTGATACTTAAAATTAGTACTAAAATATAGTGAGTAATAAAATTTATGTGAAAAAAACTTTAGTTACAAAAAACAACCGGTTCCGAACTAAGTCTTCTTAAGCATTGGCTTATGAATTTAGAGTTAGGAGATTTTTTGTATTAAAAACTTAGCACTAAAAATTAGTGCAACAAAAAATTTAGTACCAAAAATTTAGTTCTAAAATTTTAGTACTAATATTTTGTGCTAAAAATTCGTACTAAAAAACTGTTATAAAGTTGATTGTCCAAAAAAAAATCCAGTCGCAAAAATGCAGCCTATTCCAAAAGGAGTTTGTACTAAAAATTAGTACTGAAATAAGCAACATCATTTATTTGCCAAAAAAAATTCTAGTCGCAAAAATGCAGCCCATTCCAAAAAGAGTTTTCACTAAAAATTAGTTTTAAGCTACAGCAATAACATTTATTTCGCTAAAATTTCTCGTTGCAAAAACAAAACCTGTTCCAATTTTGAATAGAAAAAATCTCTATATGGCTGGTTACGCCTCTTAATTTGTTATTTAAATATTACTTTTTATAATTTTTTTATTATATATAAATGTTCTTAAAAACTTTTAACTTTTGCACTTAAAAGTAGTAAAATAAAAAATGAGTACTAAAAAAATTTTTACTAAAATTTTAGTACTAAAATTTTGTACTAAAAATTAAAAAAAGTAATAACATTTATTCTACAAAAAAAACTTTATTTGCAAAAACAACCTGTTCCAATTATGTTGTTATTGAAATATTATTTTTTATTTATTTTATTATATTTAAAACGTTTTTCTATACTCAAACACTTCAAACGATAGGAGTTTTTAGTAAAACATCATATTTCCAAGTGGAAATTAAAACAAACACATTTTCAGGCTCGCAGCGATATGAAACTTCCCTGTAGACGTAATAGAAACAAAATTTAATAGGGTAACAATTTCTTAAACTGGGAAAAGTCTTTTACATACAGAAATAAAAAGGGATAAATAGAGAAAGGAAAACTAAAAAATAAATTTAAATAGATGAAAAGAAAACCGGAACTGTATATTATATCTGCTTGTCAGTCAATACCAGCCAAAGTGGGCAAGCTTAAAGAGTTTTCTTGCTTTTTTTTCATTTAATTCTTAAGTGACAATAACATGCAGTCACAGGAAAATATAAAAACTAAAGAATCCCCTGGTTTAAAGAAGCCATTGAATTTCAACTTGAATAAGAAGGAATAAGCAATAAGAATAAAAAAAGTATTTCAGGGATTTACCAGAAAATGTAAAAAAGGATTATACTGTATTTTAGACATATTCATACAAACGAAAGAACACAGAATGTGATAGACACAAAGAGGAAAAGAAAAGAAAAGAAAATAGCTGTTACAAGTACATACATACATACATATATACGAGTACTAAGAAACTTACCGCATTATTATGATTCCAGAATATGTAGGCAGGAGGTTCGGGTGAGTTTAAGATAACGCAGGTTAAATTTATAGTAGAACCACTTTCTATATAAAGGTCGGGAGCGCCTATAATTTCTGTAGAAGGTTCTGTGAAAGATAAAGCAAACCAAAAAGGCGTACATACATAAATGTCTTATGCTATTCAATTTAGTTGATAAAAAGAAAAATTTTGTTTTCATAAAAAAAAAGGTTTTTATTTCTATCTACATACGAGTATCTGACTTACCCACAACATTCAGGTGTATGTAATGGCTCATATGTGGCGTAGTTGATACTTGACACTCATATATTCCCGAATCCCTGTGCTGTGGATATTTTATCTGCAGTATCCAGTCTTCTGTCTGCGGCTGATGTATTGCACGAAATCTTTGATCTGATGTGTATGTATACCGGCCTACTGTTAGCAAATGTATATCACGATGCCGCACCCAAGACACTTGTAACAACATCTGCAATAAAATGTAGAAAATGTGTTTTGGTATTTGCATATTTTTCTTTAAAATTGTTTTCTAAGTGTGTAACTAATTTAAAAGTCAAAATAAATGCTATCTGCAAACCAACGAGCTTAAGTTTTTTTTTAGAGGGGGTGGGGAGGTAGGAGGGAAACTTATCGCCTGTGATATTGAGGAAATTTTTGAAAGCAAAACTCTTTAAAAGAAAGAAGTAGTAACCCTTAATTACAGTAAAAGTTTCAAATGTTTTTCAAACTTTATTCAAAGTAAAAGTTTTTAATGTTGTGACCAAAGTCCTAAAATCAACAACTCTTCCTTAATAATTGTTTATGAGGAAAAAACATCTATTAATTAACAATTTATTTACTGCAAATAGCAAATGTTAAGGAATCAATGATATTTATCGGAAATAATCAATAAATATTTATTTGTCTCGATTTCCACAAGTCGGGCAGATAACTCATCTAGAAAATTTTTATGAAAATCACGCAAAAAAAATAGCTCTCTCAAATTCAGTACGGCTCCTTAAACGCAAAGTACAAAAGTTGGCCAACTTTTTAATTTTAGCGTACGTTAAGTACTTTAGCAGCTATTAGTTGGTTTTTAAAGAGTTCCGTACGCCAGAGATGTAGCTTTTGCGAAAAACAAAAAATCGCCAAAATCCAAAAAAATCACCAAAAACCGGCAAAGATCGCCAAAAACCGAAAAATTATCCAAAACTAAATAAGGCGCCAAAACTTAAAAAAAAAACTTAGGAAAAAAAACGCCAAAACAAAAAAATCGCCCAAAACCAAAAACAATAGCGAAAACGAAAAAAATCGCCTAAAACCGAAAAAATTTGCCAATACTAAAAAATGTGCCAAAACTAAAAAAACATAACTGAAACGAAAAAATCGCCAAAATTAAAAAATCGCCGAGACGAAATAACCGAA
The DNA here is from genome assembly GCA_936439885.1 of Nowickia ferox. Taxonomy (NCBI): domain Eukaryota; kingdom Metazoa; phylum Arthropoda; class Insecta; order Diptera; family Tachinidae; genus Nowickia; species Nowickia ferox. The sequence goes on along the minus strand of OW387023.1, from coordinate 4,870,739 downwards.
AACAATAGCGAAAACGAAAAAAAGCTCCAAAACTAAAAAAAATAGCTTGAACGAAATAATCGCCAATAACAGAAAAATCACCAAAAACGAAAAAATCATCAAAACGAAAAACTCCCCAAAACGAAAATACTGCCCGAACAGTTGCGAAAACGAAAAATAGCTCCAAAACTAAAAAACATGAACAACAAAAAAATCGCCAAAAACAGGAAAAATCTCAACAACAAAAACGAAAAAAATGCCAAAAACCGAAAAAATCCCAAAACCGAAAAAAAAGTTTAAAAAATTTGCCAAAAGCAGAAGATCATTTTTACATCTGGCATTTATCGACTTTGAGAAGGAATCTGTGATACCCTATCTCAAGTAGTCATTTGGAACTCACTAAAAACATTATGAAAGCTTTATATGACAATGCAAAATCAACTAAGAGCAGTGCAAACGAATTATTTATTACGCTTTCTTTGATTCATTAATGGGACTTCATTATCATTAAAGATATATCTGTAGCTAAATATAAGTGGAATATAAGGAAATGTTTGTTCGAAACATTAAGTTCTCAAAATTACCCCTCGACGGCCAGAATAGCCTGCTGCATGTCACCGCTTTCGTATAAGTTAAGTTTCGCTCAAAACTTTGTTTAGCTTTCAAACATACTAAAATGGTCACACAGCAAGAATTTTGGCCGTACTTAATAAAGTATTTATATGTGTTTACATATAAATACAAGTCCGTTGCACATGCTGACATGAACAACTTGCAAACTTTGGAAAACTTTTAATTTACATATATACGTTTTGTGATAAACGTGTTGCTGGCATGACAAGAAAACTTGTGCACTGCCAACACCGCTGAAGTGGGTTTGTAATTAGAAGTCTGCGTATTGTAAAGAACGATTTGCCTTCAAAACGTGCGTCATCATGTTCGATGTGACCCTTGTTTATATCACAAGAATAACAACAACAACAACTGTTAATACAAATACTTTTTGTTTTTTTTTTTTGTTTTTATTTTACATATCAAACAAGTTTTTATTTATTCCACCAAAAAGAATAAAAAAATTTTACACACTCAATCAAACTCACACTCATAGACAAAGAGGTAAACTTATTTTCACATAAGCAACTATATGTATTTATACACATCAGTGTTGCCAGAAGTGGGTAAAAGCCCCCACAAGCACAAGTAGGTATTTTTGTTACCAATATTGGAATGCACCGAATTGAGCAAGCATTATAAAACTAGATGTACGAGTAGAGACCCCTGTTGCTAAAATAAGCATTTTCGAAAGGTTGTTGTTTTTTCATCAAGTGTGTATAAGTATTTTTCAATCAAATTATTGACAACTCTGATATGCACACACATTCACACTCATACATTGAAAGCTCACAGTAGGGAAATAACTTTTGCAATTTTGCGAAACATAAATAATTTCATAGCATACCCTTAGGGAGTATAAAATATCACTTTCGACGTCTAGAGAAAGGCTTCATTCAGCAAAAAAAAAGGCAATGCTGGTTTTTCCCTCATACTTGAAACCAATTTATGTATAAGTGAAATATATTATTCAAGTTGACTGCAATCTACAGCTTAAAGTGAATCATATAAATCAAATTTTTTTAACAAAACATGAAAATCATGTTGACTTCAAAGAATCTATTGCTCTTAATTTTAAATTAAAAAAAAATTGGCTTAACAAGAAACTTGAAGATTATATTGGCTTCAAAGAAGTAATTGCTCTTAATTTTAAATATAAAAAAACTATGGCGTGTGATTTGCTTTTGATGACTTTTGCTCCGCTGCGCGTTAAAAACTCAGCCTCCCTAATGAATTTATATATTAGCAATTTCTTATATTTTGCAAACCTTTTTATTTTTCTTTTTTTGTTTACAAATAATGGCACATATGCGTTTGACTAAACGTTTTAAGCGTGTATAATTGAGAGGTGGCAAGTTTTTGTGTTTGTTTGTGAAACCATAGAAACAGTTTAAAAGTTTATTTTTTTCACAAAAGAATAATTATCACCTGTCAGATTTATATGAGTTAAACGTATGTGTACATACACTGAATAATTTTTAAGAATGTGTGAAAATTTATTCTCTTACATTGCGCCAGCAATTCCATACTTAGCAGCCACTGATAGCCCAGCAAACACAAATTTTATTATTCGAGATATTAAACTTAGCTTGTGGTAATTTTGGAAACCAAAATATTTTTGGTTTGCAAAAGGTTTACGAAACAAATTTTGTGTGCAAATTTGTTTGCTAAACGTTTTGTAAGCCAAAATTATTTTTTTCTGACAAAGTCCTTTTCAATGTTTGTTTAATCAACTTTATCAATTATATGCGTACAAGATTGTATTACTCATATTTAGAAAAAGCAGTTACTAATGCAAAGACTTGAGAATTGGTTACAGTAAATATATCTATGAATTTCAAAACCCTACTCAGGCTTTAGAGTAACTAACATACCCTCTGTTTCCACAACCCAGACGGGCGATTTTAGTATGCATACATATTAAAAGCGCAAATTTTTTATTTATTTTCATAAAAATTATCTAGACCAATCAATTGCCTGACTTGTTAACGTTTGATATTATGTTTGTTGGGTTATGAATATCATCCATAGAAACAGTGTACCAAATGTGATGATGGATGGATGTTTGAACTTGGAAACATTTGTTAAAAAAATCATTTAAAAACCAACTTGTTAATGTACTTCTCGTCAAGAAAATATAACAATAATATTTAGTAGCAATCAGGGGGGGGGAAAAATTAGTGGAATGAAATTGTTCAACCACAAATGAAAAACATGTTGCATAAATTGCCTTTTTTTGAACAGTGAAACCAGAATATAACGAACGTATATATAATTTGGTAATTCATAGGGTAATCTCAAGTGTCATAGTATCATAATGTCTTAAATTATATTAATATTATTATTTTTGCTGTTGTTTTTTTAACAAAAATTTTAAAACATTATGACACTATGACACTTAAGACTGCCGCTTGAATCTCCCAAAATATATATATTTATTCCAATGACGTTATAAAAATTGGTAATTTTTTCATTTTGCATCTGTCTTGTGCTAGCAGTTTCCATTCAGAGCACATTATACTGTTTGAGTTCGCTTCCAGTTCAATCTTAACTTTCCTTGCTGGCTTGCCCCTTCTTCTGCTGCCTTGAGGGTTCCATTCAATTGCCATATTTTATATATTATCGCCTGGTCTCCTCGGGCCATGGCCATGGTGAGAACTTTTCCAGGCGAAAAGTTTGTTATCATTCTGTGAATTACAGGATTAATAACAAAAAACTTAGTACCCAGTCATTTTTCTTATAAACTTATTTCAGGTTTTATATGAATCAGCCTGTGGAAAACAGGACAACCATTATAATTGTTTGATTTTTCTCGACGCGAAATTTTCTCGCCGGTTACAGAACACAGCTACAGATCTTTTTTCGCTTAGTTATTTTCTTCCTGTAAGTCCTTCTTGGAGACAAAATTTCACTTAAATATCTTCAATATATCGAGCCATAACCGCCAAAAACCTTAACCGACACTTTTTGGGGCCTCGTTTTTTTTTTTTTTTTTTTTTTTTTTTTTTGACGAAAATCGATTATTTACAATTGCAAATGATCGTTTTTAAGTTCGAAAATTATGTCGCTTAAGCTTTTTTGGCGCTTATGGCATAAGCATCAGCTTATCAAATAAACAAGTGAATCACGATTCGTATTTTGACTTTGTAGCATTCGTATTTAGACATGTCGTCATCGGATGATGACTTATTGTTATTGACAAGTACATATTGTCAGCTGCAATGCAAAACAACGCAACAAACAAAAAATTCAAAATCACATTTTTAATTAATTATTGGGTATTAAATCGAAACAAATTTCAATTAAAAATATAAAAACTTTTTGATTTTCTTCAATCATTGTCGGCAACGTTACTGCAAGCGCACAACTATATGATTGATGAGTTTATTTGATGGTCTCCAGGGCACTTAAAAAAACCTTAGCGTAGTTTACTTATATTCTCAATAAAAATGTTTAACACTATAGAATTTTTTTATCATAAAAAAATATTCATTAATGCTCATCGAATAAATATAACTAAAACACCCTCTGTGATTAATCGCATTAGTGATAATATTGAGGTTTTACTGTTTCTTCCTCGTAACGCCCCATTTAATCTACTTACATACATAATTTCTTTTTCTCATGTAAGACATTTATTACTACATATTTTGTTAACAACTGTTGAGGTTGAGGCTGGCATGTTATTCATAAAAGGATCTGTTATTTTCAAATTAATTCATCATAAAGGCGGACACTTTCATTATTTTTGTAGGTAAAAAGAAAAACGTTTACGATTACGAATGCGGATGTTTTCTTTCTTTCTTTCTTTGGGAAATTGATTACAAAAATCAAAAACTGATTTATAACAATTTCGCTCGTAGCATATGTGTTGGCTAATTAAGCAAAAGGCCGTATTAGGGAGTTGCCATGAAAATGAATGTTTTGTTATTGGTTTATTTTGGCTTGGTATATCGTCAAAGGAAATGCAAAACCACGTTACAAAAATTACTCGAATTAAAAATGAAACTAAAGAAACTTTTATTTCAGCCACTTGAATAATTTTATTTAAATTTTTTCTCTCTCCTATAAAAGTGTAGTTACGAGATTTTGCATTTCAGCTAACGATATGTGTGTTTGGTGTAGATACTTACAGTTTTATTGCCTAAATTTTTGACACGACAATTTAAATAAGCCGTTTTGCCCAACAGCGCTGTCACATTCTTTGAAGCACCCTTGTCAAAATACGGACCATTCTGTGCTGTCTCCTGCAGTTCTATGGAATTGCGACTGGAGGAGCTGGATGTTTTGTGCGAGCTACCGCTGCCAGCAGAATTTGTGCCGGTTGTGCTGGTGGTGTGTGTGGATGTAGTGGTGGCATAACCTCCGCTGGTAGCCGAACTACTGGCGCTGGTTGAGGTGCTGGTGGACAAGCTCGTTGTTGTTTTCTGTGTATTCATGTTGGTAGTTCCAACGTTGTTGTTGTTGTTGTTGTTGCTATTATTATTAACATTGGAATTTCCGGTGCTAATGTCGTTGTTATTACTGTGACTGACAGCATTTCCGTTGCCATTGCCATTCGCACCACTTAGTCCACCGCCACCAGTTATAGTGCCCGCACTAACGCTGCCAATTTCATTGAATATAGCTTTAGCATTATTGTTAATACTGTTTGAGTCTTTGGGTTTGGATGACTCCCTTTGAGCGGCTAAAGCTGAAATAACAAAATAAAAATTGCTTTAACAAAGAACGGTTTCAATTGCAGATGAAATAAATTGTTTAAATTATGCTCATGTAAAGGTTGGAAAAAAACATACTTTTTTTTGACAAATTCAGTTTTTATTGATATCAATGCAAAGTAGAAGAAATATGGGAATTAATATTGAAATATGATGTCGGGCAATGTCCACCTCTAGCACAATGGCAGACGTCTGCTCTTTTCACAAAATTTTTAACCACATTTTGCAACAAAGCTTCGCTTATCTAGCCAATGCATCGCCGAATTTCATCTTTCAGAGCGCCAGTTGTTTCTGGTTTGTTCACGTAAAATTCACAAATTTTACAATTACAATTCTGTGTTCAAGAGTGTAGTTAGTGTTCCATGGTGAAAATTCCCAACTTCTTACTAAATAAATGTCAAGGGATGACAGCTCAATTCTTGACATTTCATCATTGGAAAGCCAATTTACTTCCTAACCTCAAATTTTGCCCACACTTTACTCTGTCAGATTTTCTAACTCCTTAAAGTATGCTTTACATTACACTGTACGCAACAGCCTTGAATTATTCTATAAACTAAAGACGTGATATAGTAATTATATTTCTTCACTCAATGCGTTTTTTTTTTGCACTTGAAACATTAAACTAACTTTTGCTTTCCTTTTAATTATAACAATTAACTACAGCTGTGTAGGAAATAAAGCAAAATGTTCAATTATTTTTTAAAATTAAAAATTTTGCAAATGTTTGCTTATTGGTTACAGCTGGTAGACTTAATTTTGTCTATTAAAATTTTAAGTGATGCATAATATCAACTGCCTAAAAATTTTACAACAAATATTAAAAACAACTGCATACTTTTGCGACTTCAAATTGCTTTATTTAACAAGTTAAGCCCAGTACGGAGTTTATAGGGAATTTCACGTTTGTAAATTGAAATTTATTTCTACACGGAAAAATAATTGTGTAGCCTTTTGTCTAGAATTATGTTTGCATACTAGTGTTGAGCGAAACTGTGATTTTTTAATAATGTTGCTCCTTTTGAACGTGATTTCTAAATCGCTGTTCTTTTAAACTGTGATTGTGATCACAGTTTAGCAGTATTTTGTTTGTAGCAGTTCTGTTACTTTGCCAAAATCTAATAAGAAGTGCAGTTGTGAAATTAAAAAGTGACTGTGAGCACGGTTTAACACATTTCAGCTCTTTTGCTTTAAAATTATGTATTAGTATTGGTATTTTGATAAATGCTAATAAGAAGAGCGACAAGAACAAACAATTAGCATCAACCCCAACCAAATATTGATAACTGCCGTATGAGAGTCAGAGAGACAGTAAAATTGCAAATACAAAAATGTGAGAGCTATACATAGTTGCCAGAAAAGGCGATTTGACACGATTACACGATTTTTTCTCGACAAACGGTGAACGTATACAAATAAATTCATGTGGTAGCTTTATTTACTGTAAAGTAAGCATGCAAGAGCATTCACAGTTTGTATGAAAGAACTACATTTGCAAAACCTGCTACTTGATAAATTCAGTCACAATTGTGATTAGTGATTTTTCAATCGCTGTGAAAAAGTAACAAGTTTCGAAAAATAGCTCATCACTATTGCATACACACAAATTCATTTATTTTTCAATTTACAAAACACAAAGACACTAAAAATTTATTTGATGAAAATTAGAAATGTCAAAAATTCCATGACCAAACAATTTTTTGAGCATTAATTTTTGTTTCAGTTGACTGAAAAAAGTCTCCACTTATATTTATAACATCCCTAAGGTATGCAATAAATTTAAAAAATTCCGTTGTACTTTTCTTTTAAAAAAAAATTCCTAAAGCAACCCAATAAAGTCTTTGTTAGTGTAATAAAATTATTTATATTATAATATTTTTTTTCCAACAACCAAATTAGTTGCAATAAAAATTTTCCATTATACCAAAAAAAAAATGTTTAATGCAAAATATTTCTTACATTCTGCTGGTTGCAAATTATACTGTACAACACAAAATATAAAAAAAATTTAAAAACTAATTTTGGCATAAAAAAAATCAAAACATTTAAGATTTCAAATTATACGAAAAACAATTTTCAAAATTTTTTTTTTCGTACAAAACACTAAAACAGTAATTCCGTTCGACTATTTTGCCGTCTTGTCTCGAACTAAACTTGCAGTTGTGTTTCTTTAATACAACTATTCACCCTTATTTCAGTTGTCGATATCGACGTGACTTTAACACAATAACAAAAAAAATATTTTCTACAAGCTACAGAAACAAGCTGCAATTAGAAGAACAGACGTTTGAATGTTATACGGCTGGCTCAAAAATCCAGCAGTAAGTTTTCGTATTGCAAAACGACTTATAGATCACTGCAGTGTTTACCAGGCAGAGACTAAATGTCACTTCAGCAAGAGTATTTAACATGTCTACTGATAGTCAAGCCGATATCATGGAACTAGAATCTCCGCTTCTATAGGAACAGCAACAGCCCTTGAATGCCGATTATCACTAAACGACATGGCAGAAGAGTTCAACCATATTAAGATCATAATGATACCGGGGCACAAAAGTTTGCAGGGAAACTCTAAGGCTGATGAGCTTGCAAGAATTTCGGGCAACATTGGAGATTTCCTGGGATGTGTGTAGGTACACACAGGTACAGGAGTACAGGTTCACTCTTACCCTCTTGCTAACTCAAACCTAATCGTAAAATTTAGCAATAAAGAAATAAAAGATGGGCCACAAGAGCACTAAGAGCGTTGACTGACTATCAAGTGATGAGTTCGGGATCAAATCTTGGCTGGGGGAGCCAACTAGACTGCAGCACATATTTTCCAGATATCTGTGCCAATAAGTTAAATAGTTAATAAAATGATTGACTACATTGAGTTAAGTTTAATATTTCGTAACGCACTAATAATCCCAAATTATTATTTTACTTATTCAGTAAAATATTTTTTTTTATTAAAAATACATTGAAATTGATTATTGAGGGTTTTAACTGCATCAATTTCAAATTCATGTATTTTTTATCCAAAAAATATTTTACTGAATAAGTAAAATAATAATTTGGGATTATTAGTGCGTTAAAAAACTAAACTTAAATTGTAACAATTCCCATAAAAAAAAATATTAAATTAAATTCATGTTTTTTCAACTTGAAATAACTTTGATTCAACATGATTCTTCGTATTATTGCAGTATCAAATTCATATTGTTTCAACTTAAAATAACTTTTATTCAACATGATTCTTTATTTGGACTTAACAATACTGTAAGCATTAATTCAATATAAAATAACGTTATTTCAAAAGGAAAAATTTTCTTTGAAGGTTATTGTAAACCAAAAAAATGTTAAATTAACCTTATTTTCGACGATGTGTGTGGAGTGTCTTAGGTGTCCGTAAAAAGAAAACTAATTTGAATTTTAGTGTCCGTGTTGACCGGAGGCAGGCATGCATAACGATTTAGGATTGAGTACAATGACTTTTGCCTCAGTTGTCAAGATATTGATGAAGAAGAAAACATAGAACATTTTCTCTGTCATTAACCTGGCTTAGCAATAAAAAAGAGTTCAGAAGAATTTCTGACATACTCGTAGCATGAGTAACTTTGTATTGAGTTCTGGTTTTTTGACGCAGCTGCAGAATCTCTGTGGTATCGCAATAGACCAGAAGGATCTAAGCTAAGCCAGGACTCTGACTGCCAAATTTACCTAATTTCATCTAATTTAGACCTTGCTGGTCCGTTTCGCTCAGTGTACTTTGTTTATTCAAATGCTAAAATTTTTTGCTTTCATCTCAATTCAATATAATTTTATTCATCAGCCATAAAAAATAAAAAATATACATGTCACCGCGGCAATAAATGAATTCCCTTCTCTATTTTCTTGTGTGCTTCTCTCTCAAATACTTTTTTCTCATAATAATATTTGTGCTTTAATTGGTTTTGTATGTTTTTTTCTCTCTTATATTAATATGAAAAATTTATTATCTTGTCATCCATCTAGCATAAAAATTTATTCCTTTAGTTTGGCATTTCACTTTTGATAAGTATATATATAGTAGGGTGTTTTTTATTGAGGTATAGAACTTTAAGTTGGCATCACTTTTTTAACTGGCGGCCATTTTGTCAGCTGTCAAGTGATTAATATTTAGTTTGGTTTGCCATTTCATCATGAACAGGTTGACAAAAGAACAACGCTTGCAAATCGTGCAAATTTATTTCGAAAATAATGGTTCAGTTCGCGAAGTTTACCGCAAGCTCCGTCCATTTTATGGTCGACATAATCGTCCATCAGAGCAATTAATTCGGTTAACCTGTCAATTGGCCACCAAGATCGTGTGATTTGACACCATTGGATTATTTTCTTTGGGGATATGTGAAGTCGCTCGTCTACGCCAACAAACCAGAAACGTTAGGGGACTTGGAAGCCAACATTCGTGGCGTTATTGCCAACATACGGCCCCATATGCTCGAAAAAGTGGTTGAAAATTGGACCTGTAGAATTGGCTTTATTCGAGCCAGCCGCGGCGGCCACATGCCCGAAATCATATTTACACGTTAATGGCATAAAATTATCCTTCCAATAAAGCCAAATTGATGGACATTAAAACGATTTTCTTGTGTTTTATTTCAATTCGAAGTTCTATACCTCTAAAAAAACACCCTGTATAACAGTGAGCATGGGAATATAAAACGACTTAACTAACGTACAACGCAATGTGCTGGACCAGTCGAAGAAGATTCCAAATAGGTTTTGCATTTATTAAGAATAAATGTTGTAATTTAGTATTCAGGTTGAAGTCTCTTAAATCGTTTTCTTAACATCTTTTATATAATTAAATTTTTTTATATTTTCATATACACACAGAAAAAAGTACCAATGTAAAATCGCCATGCAAAGATTTTGATTGCAAATCATATTAAATTTATTAGCAATAATATGTTGTTTAAGTGTGTTGAAGTTTAGTTGCTTTGTTCACAGCTACAAATGCACTGTTGTGCCTCGTTGTTGTTGTGGGCGCAGCGGTAAGTCACACCATGAGTTCGAGCTTAAATCTAGGCCGGAGAACACTTAAACATTTTTCTGATGCCTCTGCCAATACACACATTTACGTGAGTTAAATAATTAATAAAATAAAATTACTTCACTAAATTAAATTAATGATATTTCAACTTGCAATAACTTTGATTGATTCAACATGATTCTTCGCTTTGATTTATCAGCACGTTGCAGGTTAAATCAACGTGAAACAAAGTTATTTCAACAGGAAAAATTTTCTGATTTTAAAATTTTAAATAAACCTTGTTTTCGTAAATTCTAATATGAAATTTTTTCGTATGTGTATAAAATTCCACAGTTTTAAGGCCACAGCAATCAAGTCACAAAACCATTTCAATTTCAATAAAAAAAATTTACAAATTTTACGCATCCTTTGTTAATGGTAACTAACGATTTGTGACTACACTGGGGAAATGTTTCATTTCTTTGTGTCATTTGACTAGTTGTCATAATTTGTTTTGTTCTTTTTTCTATGTTTCTTTTGTTAATGAAAAGTGGTTTTTTTTACTTACTTTTTTTGCAAATTTTGCATTCGTTTATATATTGGCATACGAAAATCGGACAGTAAAGAATATAAACGAACAAGATAGTTGACAGAGAAGATTACCAGTTTGGCTTTGATGTTAATTTAAATTGACAATAACCTGGGATTACAACAAACGCCATAACAAGCTGACAGGGAATGTTGTAGTTCAATAATGTATGGTCTACAATCACACATACGAACAAAAATTACAGTTTTGCTTGTCTTTTTCATTTCATTTTATTTTATTTTTCATCAATTCGTATGTTAATAATTAATATTCAATGGCAGTTTTAATTTAATTTACTGACATTCGATCTTTTGTATAAAAGCTTTTATTGGTTTGTCTATTTAATGTGCAACAAAATGCTCAATGAAATAAGCATAATCAGTATATTTGTTTAATATTGCGTGACAGGAAAATAAAATTATATAAAACAAAATCTAATGGTTAGATATTTTGCTTACCAGGCAAAGATGTTATGAATTTCTAAGGCTAAACGCAACTTGAGTTCAATAAGACTATAAGAAACATTTAATTGATGTTTTTTTTTTTAAGATACACAGAATTGTTATGAAATATTGACTTTCAACAATTTTCGCACTTAAAATAAGCATATGGACGGTTTAACTACACAACTCGACAAATATTGGTGAAAGTTTTAAGACTGAAAGATAATTTTTCGGTTGCTTGGGAATCGGCAGCCAGTTACTTTAGATTGTATCTATCACAAAAAAAAATAAGTTAATAAGTTAATCGATTCAATATCGAAGATTTAAATTTCATTAACTATCAAAATTGGTTAAACCAACTAATATGAATTAGTTAAAAAAATGTAACTCAAAAATTTGTTATGTGCGATTCTTGGAGTAGATTTACTGTAAAAAAAATTCTAGTTTATTCTGTAAAAATTGTTTAATCTAATCAAACTCCTTAAAAATTTGTTGAATTCAAATTTTTCACCACCTTCTTAGTGGCCCCATAAATCAAAGGGAGCGTTTATTTAGTACTTGCTAATGCTCAAACTAAATTTTTATTTTAGTATTAAACTTATTTGTGTTAATTAATAACTTAATTGCTTTATACCTGTACCTCATGCACAAGTTGAACACACAGGCTGCCAAATACATCTCATGTTTGTTTCTCAGAGATAAGCCGACTTGAAATTTTAACAGCATTTAAGTAAAGTAAAAATTATTAAGATTAACCAATACAAATAGTTTATTCCACTGAAATAACCCAAATTTTGCTTACAGTAAAATCAACAATTGCAATTGGTTAGACTAACCTTCGTTGCTTGTATGGGCTTAGTTTCAACAACTGGTGATCTGCATCTATTACATTAACCAAGAAAGTATCAAATTTTATTATATTTTCAGTTATCAACCGGATTGTAATAACGATTTTAATTTACAGTAAACCAACAACTGAAATGGGTTGCAAGCTGTCACCCTATGACCATCGATTTGAAACATAATTGTGCTGAGAGTCATTATGCTCTCAACATATCACAAAGCTTCCTAAGACTAAATGAATATTTTCATATAAAAATTTAACAAATATAAATTAAAGATCTGCCTAAAATATAAAATATGTTTAATTAGAGAGCAAAAAATAATAATTTTTTGTTGCTTTTTGTACCAAAAAAAAGTGTTTCAATTTTCCAACCCTGGAATCTAATTTAGTATGAAGTATTAATTTCATTCTTTATAAATATAAAAACTAGTTTTCTGTAGTTACTTAATTATACCAAAAAAAAGTTAAAGTTTTCCAGCTCTGGAGCTGTTTTATATTTTTGAAATTTTTTAATACCAAACTCTTTCCTTTATAAGCAAAAAGAAAAAATTAATTTGACCTAGCTACTTTTATATGCCGAAAAAAAATTTAAATTTCCAACCCTGGCATTATCCTTCTAGATTTTTGTATTTTTTTATACCAATTTACTTCTTTTAAATACATAAAATATGTTTAATTTATAGAGAAAAAGAAAACATTTATTTTTGTAGGTTACTTTTATATACCAAAACAAAATTAAATTTTCCAACCCTGGAAGCGTTTTTTTTTTATTTCTTGTTTATTTTTAATTCTTATTTAATTCTTACTAAAATATAAAATGTGTTTATTTAACAAAAAAAAAAACTAAAATTAGTTTTAGTTAAAGTTTACACTTTCCAGCTCTGAAACTGACTTTGTGATTTTGCTCATTTTCAATATGAATCTATTTCGCACAATATGTGATATACCAGACTGAAGTCTTTAGCTTTTCTGGAAGCTTCGGAAAATCGATTTCACCTACTGACAGACGGATGGACAACCTGGCATCGCTTATTCGTCTTCCCTATTCATAATGACCCATTAATTTTTTAATTAATTAGTTAATCATTCATACACTGAATTAGCAAATTTTGAATTAATTCTTTGCGCACAAAAAAAAATTAATTGAATGCAATTTGAGTCAATTCAAATCAATTTGGTAAAAATGATTTACAATTCATTTCCAATTCAAATGAATTTGTCAAAGGAATTGAAATTCGCTTTGTCAAAGCGAATTGCAATTGATTTCCAATTCATTTGAATTGAATTGATTTTGAATTAATTCAAATGAATTAGACAAATTAATTAGCAATTCATTATCAGCTCATTTGAATTGAATTGATTCATTGTACTAATTCATTTGAATGAATTAAAAATCCATTCAATTCAAACGAATTGGAAATGAATTGCAATTCACTTTAACAAATTCATTTGAAATTTGAGTCAATTCAAATGAATTTGGTAAAAATTAATTACAATTAATTTTCAATTCAAATGAATTAGTCAAATGAATTGCGATTCGTTTCTATTTCAAATGAATTTGTCAAAGTGAATTCATTCTAATTCATTTGAATGAATTAAAAATCCATTCAATTCAAACGAATTGGAAATGAATTGCAATTCCCTTTAACAAATTTATTCGAAAAGAATTAATACAAAATTTAGGTAATTCGTAACGAATTTAAATGAAAAAAGAATGAGTCATTTACAGCTCTGACATATACGATATGAATTTTGTAGAAATTACATACATACAGAGAATTATATGCTAAATGTTTTCCCTTCATTAATTGATTGATTTGTGGATTTTTTTTACCACAAATCTTTTATAGGCCAAATACGATTTAAAAAAGTTCCCTGGCTTAAGCTTTCAAAATATAGAATAATCTCGAGGAATTACCGTGGGTCATGCGTGAAAGTGCGTAAGTAAGTAAGTTTCGTGCAAACGGAGCTGCTTTAAAAGATTTCTTTAATAAGTCTTGAAGGTAAAAATGCACAAATGGCTTTAAGACTATTTTAGGTGCGTGAATTTTGAAGTTTAATTAAACTTTTTACTGCTAGAGCCCATAAAGTTCTAACTAATTTTTTATTTTTTATTCTTATTTTCAGCATGATTAATAATTGTTAAGAAAGTTTTGTGCAAAGCAACATGAATAAATTTATGAACAATAATTGAGAAATATTGTATACTGCAGCAGTTTTATTTTCCCCCTTAACTTTAATCATAAAATACGAGTACGTGGACACTGTGAAAATAAAAACTTTAGTGTGCTGATGTACGAGTATTTGTCATAAAATAATTATAATTCCTAGCAGAGAATTGTAAATTTTCACGCGAACTGGCTTCATTCGGCTTCGGCGCCTAAATAAATTGTAAGCCTACTCACATCATAATAATCATAAAGCTTTCCAACATGCAAACCAGTCATCCAAACTTAAATTTAAATTCCTTATTTTATTGTAGTTGAAAAAAGAAATAATAATAATAGAACGATAAATAAATAAAAACTCACCTGAATTTCCTGATAATACAATTGAAATTAGAAACAACATTGTCAGCATAATACGGGCTAAGTCAGGCCTTAAATAAAAGCAACTCCATGAATTTGTGTGTGTGTGTTGGAATGTTGTTCTGATTGTTCTGGTTGTTGTTGTTGTTGTTTCTGATGATGATGTTAATAATGGTGTTATTGGAGCTGGCTTTAGTGTTAGTGGTAGTGGTAGTGATAGTGATAATTGTAGTTGTGGTATGTGTGATGAAGAGCCGATTGTGGAATTTGTCCCCACTATTGATGATGTTGGGGTTTCCTTTGTTGTCGTCGTCGTCGTCGTCGCTGTTATTGTAGTTGTAAAATTGTTATGGGCTCCCACTGGTGATGCCACTCTAATTTCACTACCACTATCACATGCGTTTTGTTGTGTGACCGTTCTTCTGCTTCTTCTACTTGAGAACGACTCTGTGGGAGTTGGACGCTTTAAATGAAATGCTTCCATAATATTTCATAAAAATAAAAGCCGCCAAGTTTCTTTTATTTCAACACCTGGCTAAACTTTGTAGGGAATAACAACCGTGAAAATATATATCGTATATATTTTATTGTTTAGTTAATCTCTTTATTGGCTCCTGCTGTCTGCCACTTTAAAGTTTTTGTTTTATTTTATTATCTGTAGGATTTAGGCAATTACAAACGAGTCCTTGTTTATGTATTTATTTATTAATTTATGTGTTTTTATTGTTCTTGCTGCTGATGTACGAGTAGATGTTGTTGTTGTGGCATGACTTGTGCTGCTACATCTCATTAAGAGGACTGTTTGTGAAATATGAGCAGGCCAATGTGAGAGCAGGAGGCAACTGCTACACAACATGATGCTGGTGGTTTTTGTTTTGTTGATGATGAATGTCCTCTTAGTGTCCTTTTTGTTTTTTTTGCGGTCAAAATGGTTTTCTGTTTATTCGCTTTGCTGTGTCGTTTTTCAACTTTTTTAATTTTTTCTGTTGGCTTTGAGGTTTTGGTATTTATTTTTTTACTTATTATTTTATAACTTAATCACAAAAATATTTATTCATTCATTTCTAGATTTTTGAGCTATGCTGCCTGCTTTCTCGTGCTATCATTATTGATTGTCCTTGTAATCTGCAAATAAACAAGCAAACAAAAAACGAAAAAAGGTTTTAATTGTGAGCCCAAGGATAAAAAAGGATCAAAAGTTTAAAGATTTTTTGCATAAAGTTTTTGCTGGCCAAGCAAAACATGTATTCAAATATATTTGCATAATTAAGGATCAAAAACAATCATGAACATTTTAGTTGTGTCTCTTAGCTCTTAAAAGTAAAAGATTAAAATGAAAATCAAAAAACCATAAACTTTTAACCATAAAAAATATAATTTATACACACTCATATCACACTCATATTGGAACAGTGCAGCTCTGCTAGAAATTATTATGAATAAAAGGTGAAACACATTACTTTTAGAAAAAGTGCCTCTGAAAAAAGTACTTTTAAAAAATGTATATTTGAAAAAGTACGTTTCAAATAAGTTCGTATTAAAACACCTTTTTCCAAAAGTACTTTTTACAAAAAGTGCCAATTACAAAAAGCACCTTTCGCGAAAACCAACTTCTACAAAAATTAACTTAACAAAAAGTTCCTTTCGCAAAAAGTATATTTTACAAATACTCCTTTAAAAAAAAAAAGAACACAAGAGTGAGTACCTTTAGAAAAAGTATTTTTAAATAAAAAAACCTTTAGAAAAAGTATCTTAAAAAAGTGCCTTTAAAAAAGTTCGTATTAAAGCACTTTTACAAAAAGTACCTTTTACTAAATGTGCCTCTTACCAAAAGTACCTTTCGCAAAAAGTATCTTCTACAAAAAGTCCTTTTTAAAAACAGAGGTGAATATTCAGAAAATGTGTCTTTAAATAAAAACCTTTCTGAAAAAGCATCTTTAAAAAAATTCGTATTAAAGAACCTTTTATATGAAGTACATCTAACAAAAGTACTTTTTACAAAAAGGACCTTTTGCAAAAAGTACATTTTACAAAAAGTGCTTTTTATAAAAAGTACCTTTTACAAAAAGTGCTTTTTATAAAAAGTACCTTTTACAAAAAAGTACCTTTTACAAAAAGTGCTTTTTATAAAAAGTACCTTTTACAAAAAGTGCTTTTTATAAAAAGTACCTTTTACAAAAAGTGCTTTTTATAAAAAATACCTTTTACAAAAAGTACTTTTTGTAAAAAGTGCACTTTACGAGAAGTATGTTTTACAAAAAGTACCGGTTACAAAGAGTACTTTTTACAAAAATTAATTTTCAACAACAGTTTTCAACATTGAAAAGTACATTTTTTAAAAAGCACATTTTATAAAAGTACGTTTAAAAAGTACGTTAGAAAAAAAACTTATAAAAATTTATATTTTACAAATGTACATCTTACAAAAAATGAAAAAAAAACTGCCTTTCAAAAAAGTACCTTTAAAAAACAGTAGCTTTTGAAAATCAATCTTTTAATAAAATTATATTTTGTTTAAGTATTTTCTAAAAAAAATAAACTTATTTAAAAAAGTACCTTTTAAAATAGTATTTTACAAAATAGTTCCTTTAAAAAGTGTATTTAAAAAAATGAGCTTTTAAAAAATGCGTTCAAAAAAGTTCCTTTTGCCAAAAAGTACCCTGCGAACTAAGATTTTGCAGAAGTTAATTTTATACTATATCTTTTTATATGACTTTTTAAACTTGTTTAAAGTAAAATGATTTTAAAATAATTATGCTGAGTACACATAATGGCATTTTGTGACATCGCATTAATGTGTACTAGTGGCAAAGTTTGTCATTTAGGAAATTTTTGTTGTTGTGTGGCATTGAATTACAAACAAAAATCGGCATTGCAGACATTGTGAAACTGAAAATGACACCACAAAATGACAAGAAAAGAACAAACAAATGACAAATGTGTACTCAGCATTAATCAAAGTCGTTCACATTACATTTGGTATGTTTAAGTTATCATTTTGACGGTTGAGTTATTTGTATAAAAAAAAAATACATAAAAATTTACAATTCTTAATATTATTAAAAATATAAAAAAAATACTTTAATAGAATACTTTTCGTATCACAATATTGAAATGATATTTCTTAAATTTCTTGCAAATATTTTCATGTTGAAATTTTCTTAACATTTTTTTTTTAATTTCTTGTAGCTGACCATTTTTAAATTGAAAAAATAGCTCAGCTGTGTCATCGCCAGCTACTACCTGGTGAATTTGCCTTGCACATAAATATATAGGAAAACCTCCCAAAATTTAAATGGTTTTTGAAGAAATTACGCTTTAAAAATTTAAATATTTATACAGTAATTCTTTATATAAATAAATATGTATGATGTTTGACAATCACTCACAATGATGCTGATATTTTAAAGAAAAAAAATGTTACACAAAAATTATATAAAGGTCACCTCACCTTCTGCTGGCATTTAGAAGTTAAAAGTAAATATAAGCTCTTCCAGGTTTAAAGTAGCTTCTTAAGGCATGGAAAGCTTTAGTAACAGAAAGCTTATATATAATGAAGTTCTTCAAGGTCGAAATTTTGCGACAAAATAATACAGTATAAAAATTTCAATAGCCTACGGGCCAATAAATATTTACATATTAAGCCAAACTTTCTTTGTGCACATAATTGTAATTTAATTTAAAAAAGATTTTGTGAAAGAAAAAAATTATCTTTTCTTTCAACTTGCACAACATAAGCTCCTTTTAAAACTTAGTTATTTATTCCCTGCTTTTCTCGACCTTGCTGTAATATTTCAATTTGTTTTTTGTGCGGAGTTTTTTCAAGCAACTTCTCTGTTGAAGTATTTTCATATAATTTAGACTTATTCGTGTTGTAACCACAATACAACGACATCCTGACGTATTCAGATAGGAGTAGATAAAGCGCAATCTAAATCTTTTTCCACAATGTCTATGCTAAGTAGACCCAAAGCAGTGAGTAAATAAAGAATTAATCCAATACCAAAAGCAAATATCTAGCTGTCATTCATTTACATACATACACATCGTTACCCTTAGAAAGGCCCTAATTTTTTATTTTTTAAATCGTGGTTTTTGTTTAATTCGATAGAAGAACATCTAATGTATTTAAAAATGCAAAAATCTCCATTTCAAAAAAATAATGAGTTAAGGCCTTTCATATATGTACATTTAACTTGTGTTGTTGCCTTATGTTGTATGAATATTTCCTCTGGATAAAACGTGACTGTTGTTGTTGTCAAAAGGTAATGTCGCCTTTTTACTTTGTTTTATTTTATTGTAACTTTTAGTCCGGAGCCATGACACGACATTATCTCTACATTTTATTGAAACCATACAATTTTGTTATCAAACACGCACTCAATTTGACACATGGCATCTTTGAATTAATTTTTTTTATCGAGATCGGTTCACTTTACATTCATTATCTATTGGTGTTAATCGATTGCTTAATATTCAAAAACATCACTGCATAAGAAAAAAAAAATAAGTTTTGAATGTAAGAATGTAAGAACTAAAAACAAATATATTGCTGAGTTGACTATGCATAACATGCGTAGACACATTATAATACTTTGCAGTGAAGCATTTGAAGTCCACAACTTCATTAGTTTTAATCACATTCTAATATTTATTTTAACAAAAAGTTGTTAAAAGAATTTTGAAAAATATAGCTAAAATTGTATCTCAGCTACAAATCCCTCTATTTCTCTCATCTCTATCTCTCTATGTATCTCTCTCTATGTATTTCTGCCTATGTATCACTGTCTATTTTTCTCTATCTATTTCACTATATATATCTTTTTATCTATCTCTCTATATCTATCTCTCTTTATCTAACGCTCTCTATATATCTCCCTCTATATGTTCCACTCTACATCTCTCTATATATCTCTTTCTATCTCAATCTATTTCTCTAGCTATCTCTCTCTATCTATCCCTGTCTATACATCTCTTTCTGTTCCTCTCTCTCTCTCTACCCATCCCTCTCTATATATATCTCTATCTATCTCTGTCTATCTCTTTATCTATCTATCTCTCTCTCTATCTATATCTCTCTATCTATTTCTCTCTATATATCTTTTTATCTATCCATCTCTATATATCTCTTTCCATATATCCGTCCCTATATATCTCTCTATACATTTCTTTATATAGCTCTACCTATCTCTCTCTACCTATCTGTGTCTATACATCTCTCTCTACCCATCCATCTCTATATATCTCCATCTATCTATCTTTCTCTCTCTCTATCTATCTTTGTCTAACTCTCTCTCTATATATATCTCCCTCTATTCCACTCTACAACACTCTATGTATCTCTTTCTATCTCAATATTTCTCTATATATCTCTCTTTATCTATTCCTGTCTATACATCTCTCTCTACCCATCCCTCTCTATATATCTCTCTCTATCTGTCTCTGTCTATCTCTCTCTATCTTTCTCTTTATCTATCTTCCTATATATCTCCCTCTATATATCCCTCTTCATATCTCTGTATATATCTCTTTCTATCTCTATGTATCTCTCTCTATCTTTCTCTCTCTATCTCTTCTCTCCCTATCACTATCTATCTATTTCTTGAAGTAAATTAGTTAAATATGTATGTCCGGCACTGTGTCCGTCTAAGGTTAGTAGGACACAACATTCTATTCTTAACAGAAGTAAGTCTCACTCAACTATGATTACGTGGAATATAAATAGTGTAACAATGACACAATATTGTTGGATATCGAATGAATGAAAAAACGTGATCAAATCAGCTCGATACTGAAAGCGACGATTAAGCCTCCGGACCTATGTAATATTGTTCGATATCGAATGCTATAATCTCAAACTGAAAACCGTGATCGTATAAGCTCGTTACCGGAAGCGACAATTAGACCCCTGTACCTGGGTTAAGTAACTTTTATTACCATTATCGTAACGCTATAATATACTATACAACGAAAATCTAACGACCTTGTTATTCAGTAAAATATTTTAACGATATTTTTTGTCGGTTGAAGTAAAAAGGTAAAACCACAAGCTAAAATTTATTTATTTTTTCGCATCTTTTGACATTTTGTATGCAGAAGTGCCACATGATATACAATCAAATGGTGAGTAGAGCACACTATCGTAAAAAAGAACTTACAGAATCACATTATCGTTACCGCCAACGTTACTCAGTCCAGGTACACTTCTATAAAAATCCTCATTTGACTTAAGTCTATAATACTTATACTAATTTTAATATTAACCAAATGAGACTTCTTTTTTAATAACTAGTTGTAGTTTGAATAAAAAATGTTGTTCTTGAAAATATAAAAAAAAATGTTTTGCTCTCATTCAAACTGCAGCTCTTATAGTTATAATGATTGACAACTTCTCAACATATTTTTAATTTCTAAAAGGCATTTAATTTGAAAAAGAAAGCAATCTTTTTCAAATTAAATGCCTTCAATTAAATGCCCAATTTTTAAATCGATGTACCGCTAAACCTTTCCAAAACAATTTATTATTCCAATTTCTCTCTCCCAGGGCAAAGCAAATTCAATGAGAGAGAATGTAATAACTTTCCAAAAATTATTACAATTAATAAAGTTTGTGACTAAACTTATTATTTATACAAGTAGAGAAGCAAATTTATGAAAAACAACAGTCTCATTTACAAAAATTAAAACAAAAAGTTAATTAAATGTAATTAGGTATAAGAAGGAAAAGGAAAATGGAAAAATGTCAAATTTAATGAAAAAAGTGCTTGTGTTTATCTGGTAACAGTAAAAATTTATTCAAATGAAAGTGACCCCATTACAAGTGCCCCCAGACTTAAGAAATGTTTACTTTCAGGGCTTCAAATAAACTTAAGGAAAGAAAGGGACTTAATATTTCACCACGCAAGAATTTTATTTAAAGGTTAAACCGTTAAACTGATCCCTTTGACTATTTAATGTACTATTACAAAGTCACACACACATACACACTTACACAAACTTGCTACACGGCTTATCACAGACTTTTCCAACAATCAAAGACGTTTCAATATGCCACAAAGAATTTACAAAATTGCAGACAGCAATCGAGACTGTGACACAATGCCTTTGTCAGTTTTTTATGAGCTTCACTGGCAAGAATTGCTTTGGCTTTAAACGACACAACACATTTAGGGCATTTTTTTAATGGAGCTTTAGCCATTTTTTATGCACAGACATTAATTGTTATATAATTCTTTAGTTATGTTTAAATATTCTCTTCATTTTATATCTTTCCTTTTAGTAGTATTTTAGCCGTCTTATTTAGTCATGTTTATTACTTAGAGATAACGAAATTCTATTCAAAGATTGTGAAACATTACAAGAAAATCCTTTTCTTTTTTTTTTTTTTTTTTTGTTTCCTCTTAGCGGTGCAAAGAATTAAGAAATAAATAGAAGAAAAAAAAGAAAAATTAAATAGAAATTCAAGAATAAAGGAAAAGACATTTATAACGACTACTAAAGTTGAGAAAAAGGAAAGGCAAGCAAAAGCAAGTATTTAAAGTTTTCTAGAAACCATTTCCTTACCAAATGTAGACACATTTTCAAAGTGATTTTAAGTATTTTGCAAATGTCAGATCTATTCTTTAGAACACATAATACGAAGAGGTGGCCTTTTGTTTAGTGGGATGTGGGCATTTCATATGGAATTCAGGCAAAATTTTATAATTTCTCATTCTAATTTTGATTGTTAAATGAAATAAAATAAATAAATTTTTAGTTAAAAAGTTGTTCACTATTGAACAATAAATTTCAATAGATGCGATGCTAAAGAGAAATACAGAAAAAACTAATAAAATTGAATTATTTTAGTTATGCTATCCTAGAGAAGCCAAGTCAAGGTGTGATGATTTTTTAATTAACAAATCGATTTAGTAATATATGCAGCCTGTTTTTCGAACATGAATAAATAAATAACGAACGAGAATATTTTTACGCTTTTGTAACATTGAATAATTTTCATGTGAGTTTTAGTTTTTCTGTGTTTTTTTTTTTTTTTTTTGTTATACGAAAACAGCTTTTTTTAAGTCAAAATTTTATACAAATTTACTATCAAATCTATTCACCATTTAGGGCCAATCCCACGATGTCGACAACGTTCGATTTGTCGCACACTTACATTCAAAACAAACAAACAATTTTATATTTTATGCGAGTACGTATGAGTAATACTTATAAAGCATAATGTATTAATCATACGTACTTATATTCAAAAATACTTACACCCATATTCATAAAAAAATAAAATGAATTTGAAATCCATTTTAGGAAAATTTTTTATGAAAAATTTTAAATAAAACACATTTCAAATTCATTTTAAATTTTATGAATAACCTTTTGCATAAATTTTAAAACCAGTAAAATCAGTAACTTTTAGCGAACCGAAAATCGTAATAATTATCGATATATATATTCGTTTGTTGTAACGATTCTATATATTCTGTTTTACGTTAATGTAAGGGCTGATTTTTTTTAGCAACTTTCCTTGTGGCAACACTGTTTTTGGCAACTCAGCTGTTTTCGTGTATTATGTTACTATTAAACGTGTTCAGTTTGGTCTATAATTTAACCATGAATTGACTTACAAATGAACAACGCTTGCAGATTATTAAATGTGATTATCAAAATTCATGCTCGTTTAAGAAAGTGCATCGTGCACTTCTTCCATTTTATGGTCAGTTTGGACGACCTTCTGAGGCGGCTATACGGAATCTTGTGACTAAATTTCGCACCAAAGTTACATTATTGAACATTACACCACCAACACTCAAACGTAGAGTGCGGACAGAGAAAAAAGGTCGCATCGACCTTGTGCGATGTTACATAGATATTTGGGTTGTACTTGTTCATCATAAATAATTGCCAAATTTTCTCAAAATGTTAAAAAAAACCAAAAAAATTGTTGGTCGATTATTCATTTCAAATTCGAGTTATTGTACATAATGAACAAACACCTAAAATGTTTTTGGGTTTTTCTTCACTTTTTTGGGCGATCGGGCAGTGTTTTTTTCAGTAAGAACGAAAGTACATTTTTTAACAAACACAACCCGTGAAGCGATTAGCTTGTCTGCAGAAAACACCCAGAGTCTATGGCGGGAATCGAACCCACAACCTCTGGACTGAAAGGATATCATCGCTACCACCAGCGACAGGAGCACCTGTTGTACCATTGGTACAATTTCATTAATCATATTTCGGACCACAGTTTTTATTAATTGGTGTGTATATTCCTTGGTCCCCGAAATAATATTCATTCATTACCAGGACTGTTAAGTGGTCACCAGTGAGCTGTTAACTGCAAAATGGGCTCTGCTTAAAATTTGGATTTTTGTCTCTGCTAGTTAAATTAAAATCATCAGCATCAATAAGTGCGTGAAATAGATAATTTAAATTGATTTAAAATTATCCAGTTAATTTATTTCCAGCATGAGTTTTTCATCTTACTTAATTCGTACAATAAAATTTTTCATTTTTGATGTTTAATATTTCAGTTACTTAACTTCAGTTGCTTTGCCAATTGCCACGCCAACTGATTTTTGGTTGCCATTCATAATCGCGCTTCATTCATCTTTTATTAAACTCAAATAACTTTTAAATATTTTTTCAATTACTTTAAATTACAATTACATCTAACGCAAACATAAAACTTAAATTTATGATAACTTTTTTATTTTCTGCGTTATATTCTATCTAAATTTTATTTTATATTTACATTTCCATAAAATTGCAATCATTTTGTATTTTTTAACATAAAAGAAACATTTCATTCGTTTTTCTAATGTCATTAACAAGCATTTTCGCTCCCTTTCGATTGTTATTTTTATTTATGTGTGTGTGTGTGTGTGTGTGTGGGTGAGTGTTTTAGAAGTTGTTATCTCATGCCCTGCAGTTAAAAACAACCAGGGGGATTCACTGCAAATGCCAGTTTGAACAGTTTCAACTGAAATGAGTGTAATTCTTAAAAATTTTAAAAATACATCGTTATAATTTTTATTTACATTTTACTTTATTTTATATTAAATTTTAGTTGGAACAATTGCAAAAACACACTGGCAATTTTTGGATCAACGGATTAACTACTATCCGTTGTAATAAGGAAAAACTGCTCAAGTCTAATATAGCGGTTTTTTAAACTTTAATCCTTTTCCTATAAAATATGTTACTTTCATGGTCAATTTGAGTGCAACATTTTAGTAATTTCCATAAACATTTTCTAGACGAGTCGACTGTCTAGGTTGTGTAAACAGGGCATTGAGATCAGCTTAAGGTGGCAACACAAGAACTACAACTACAACAATACAATAACAATATGGATCTTAATTTAAAATAAGACCTAAAGTAGAGAAAAAAAAGAAAGAAAACACACGCAAATATTAAAAAAAATGGTCCGCAGCGCCAATAATACTATTTCTAACAATTTATAATGATTAATTCATTTTATTTTATTTTAAATTGCGTAAAAGTCGCAAATGAACTTTTCAATCACATAATTTTGAAGTAAATTTGATAACAATCTGTGGCATAAATGTATTCAGAGCAAGAAATAGTCAGCTGCGTTCGGTACTGCCATCTGGTTAAATACGCTGTGAAGAGGACTAAAGGCCAATTTCTTGATTTGCTAATTAAATTATAATATTTTTAAGTTCTACTTAAACATGAAATATTGTAGTTGAGTGCATATTTAAGTAATACTTAAGTGCCCAACTTTGTGCATTTAAATTCTATTTAAGTTTAATGAACATACCATACAATGTTTTTGTACTTGTATGTCTTTATTAAAACCATGTACATGAACATCAAGTGGCTTTTGGCACTATTTTTAGTGCTTTTTGACGACTCGAAACGCCAAATTTTGAGCGTTAGTGCCAAATTAAAAAAAAGCACTAAGTAGTGCTTTGAAGAAATTTGAGTATTTCTTATGATTACTTTAATTAAAACTTGGTACATATATTTATTTTTTCAGTGTAAGGCATACCCTTTTCGTCTAATATATTTCATTAATAATAGTTCCATTGCCGATATAGAGAATAGCTTAGAAAATATTAAACATTATTAAGCTTCACTCGTTTGGATCTGCATTCCTTTTTCACGTTAGTGCTTTTTACGCTTTTTAGATCTCAAAATTACGCTTTTTAGTGCTTTTATTAAATTTTGATGTGCTTTTAGAGCCAAAAAAGTTGGCATCATTACAATGCCAATATATAGTTTCATATCATGGAATAAATAAATAGGAAAATGCATTCTGACGCTTTTTTTGTTTCATAAAATGTGTTTTAACGCAATTTTAACTTTCTACAAGTTGGTAACCTAACTTACTTATTTATATTAAACAGCTGTTTTCTTTTAGAACTATAGATAATTTTTTGACACTTCGCAGTGCTACCATACTATAGTAGTATTTAATTTTATGCTTAAAAACAAGAAAGTGCATTTAAGTGCAACTTAAATTTAAGTGGCAATTAAATAAATGATATTTAATTGAGAAGTCAATTATTGAGTCTAAATATAAATTTCAAATGTATTGAATAGAAAGTCAAGTTAAAGTTTTATTGGCATAAAGTGAGTAAAATGTAATTTTGGTGCACTTTCGTAAAAATCACACAAATAAATTTTAGTTTCACGCTGCTATTGGTTGTTTGCTTTACATGGCTGCCCACTCCATGCATGTATTCGAATAGAATCTAGATGATTCCTTTCAGACAGACAACTCGTATCCAACCAAGTACTCGGATACGGTTATTGTTACTACATCCAATCTGTTGCATTGATTCACACTGGTATATTTTTAACTCAAAAAATTATAATTGTGTCATTATCTCAATTTTGACTTAAGTCCACTTAAGCACTTTTTTGTGCCACAGAAAGTTTTGAAACGATTTTAATTAAAAACCTTAAAGGATATTTTTTTTAATAAAAAAAATATATTACTGAATAAGTAAAATAATAATTTGGGATTATTAGTGCGTTAACAAATGTGAAACTTAATTGTAACAATTCGCAACAACAACACCAATTATTAACTTGGCTGCACTCGGGCAAAAATATTTGTGTGGCAACACTATATTGCTGCGAAAGCAATGAATAGTTGTTGTTGTTTTTTACATCAATGTAGCAATGATAAAGAAATAAAAAACATGTCCATTACTGAGTTCTGGTTTCAACTTTGATATTAGATGAACTTCCCATTTGCTAAAATTGAAGCTTAACATAATAATTCTAGTTGTTCCAAGAAATGTTTGGGTAAAGGGATGTCTGCATTAGCAACAGTAAAATGCGCATAAGATCCAGCTTAACCCCTGAATGATCAATTTCAATGTGTTTTTAATAAAAAAAATATATTACTGAATAAGTAAAATAATAATTTGTGATAATGAGTGCGTTAACAAATGTTAAACATAATTATTTCAATGATTTTTTTTTCACAACATTAATAACATTAAACTTTTTAATTCATGATCTAACTTTACGAAGAGATAATTTTACTTTATTACGTATTTTTATAATTTTAATCTTAAGCCTTTCAAAAATTATTTAAGAACATATGTATAAAATAAATTAAAAATTGCTACACTAAAAAAACTTTACATAGCAAGGGAAAACCACAAATACAAATTGCCCATTATAATTTGCACAAAAAAGAAGCAAAGGATAATTTTCCTTAAACACAAAGAAAAGTTGTAAATGGCAAACATTTCTAATAATGACTCGTAAAATATAATTTTATATTTTCGGTTTATTATAGAAAAAAGCTAAAGCTAATTTCAAATATGTGCTAAGAAAACTGTGTTAAGTTTATTATGCAACGCGTTAAACCTTTTTGAAAGCTATTTTATTTTCTTTTATACCTTTGCGAGTTTACACGAAGAAATTAATTAAAATATAAAAAAAAATATTAAAAAGGGTTCAACAATAACTTTGTTAAAGCTGTAAGAAATATTATTTAAAAAAAAGTATAAAAATATTTAAATTTTCAATGAAGATATTATTTATTAAGGTGATATGAAAATAAATAATTCATGGCAATATTTAATAATTTTAATATATATTGTTTATAAACTAAACAATTACCGGTGGAAGAAACAGTACATGTCCGGAAACCAATTCAACACCTGAAATGGATCATAGACTCTAGGATGAAGGAAGAAGCGGAGGAAAGTTGGCGTGCGACGAAAACTTGCAAAGCTTCTAAAATCATGTGGAGCTCCTATGATCCTAAATCGAGTAAATTCCTTTTATCACTAACCAGAGGCAACTGTAGACTTCTAGTGGGGGTATTAACTGGACACTGCTGGACGGCTTCGTATGCCGTCAAAATAGGACAAATACTTGACGGTACCTGCAGGAAATGTAAGGAACCCGGGGTAGAACATCTACTGTACCACTGTCCGGCTCTAAGCCGCACTAAATATGACTGTCTTGGTGATCACACCTTTTCGAAGTCTTTAACTTGTATTGGGAATGGAAATGTGTAGACTGCTAAGGTTTGTTGTCATTCGATACAGGCAGCACGAACTAGGCTGCCATACTTACAGGTTTCTTGTCATCTGCTGGAATCGCTAAGGATCAATCCTGGTCTATGCGAGGTCCCTGACCAACCAGACTAACCTAACCTAACCTAAATTAACTGCATGAGTCTTATTAT
This sequence comes from Nowickia ferox, assembly GCA_936439885.1. Classification (NCBI taxonomy): domain Eukaryota; kingdom Metazoa; phylum Arthropoda; class Insecta; order Diptera; family Tachinidae; genus Nowickia; species Nowickia ferox. The sequence goes on along the minus strand of OW387023.1, from coordinate 4,842,352 downwards.
TCTTAAGGATGTAAAGAAAATAATATGGATATTTCCTTAATCTAAATATTCCGCATAAATTGCTACATTTTATTGTATTTTAAATTGGGTATTCTTATTTATTTTCAACTTGTTTGAATTTAAAAATAACGTCATTTGTTCCCCATATATCTTTAATAAGAAGTTAACTAGTTACTAATTTCTTATGGCTTCTTGCCCTATAGGTAAAAGACAAGAGAATAAATTCTAAACAAATTTATAAGTCTTTTCGGCTGCGTAATATATTTTATTATTATTTCTCTCGCCACCTAAAATCTTTTTTCGCTTTGCCTAGTTTCATTGCACACCAAAGAAAATATTATTCCGGGTTTTTTTTTAATATTAATGATTGTATTAATGATTGTAAAAAAAAGAAGAGAGGTGTCTTAGAACACCCGGTTATAGCTATGCTGCTTAGCTGTATATAAAACAAACTTAAAGTGTTAAATAAAAATGCAATAAAATTATATTCTATAATGATGTCAAATTTGCCGCAAACATTTCAAAACGTTTCCATTTCCTTCCCATTATTTTCTTTTCTAGCAGCGTACGATTAACTTAATGTATTGTTTGTAACCGGCAGCGGCTATTTGCCGGCTTACAGCCAACCGGCTGTGTTCTCTGGTTTGTGTTCCTGTGCAACAACAATACAAAATAAAAATTGAGCAATCCTTCTCGTTAATTTTGTTTTTTTTTTTTTGTTTCACTCGCTTCAAAGAACGAAACAAAACAAAATCAAACAATTTGTTTCGTTTATTTTATTTTCGTACTCTGGTTTTAAGTACAAAGAAATCAAAACAAAAATTTATTTATAACTGTAATAGCTTTGATTATTTTTGTTACGAAAATCACGTCCTAGCTCTTGTGTCGTGATAAAAGTAGCATAGCTATAAAAGTATCTGTATGATACAGTAAGTATTTAAATATTTATTTGTTTGGGAGAACCATAGGAAATCGAGTGCATTAACTACTCTCATTCTCTTGTCTTGTCTGTTCTGAACAGGAACGATAAATTTGGTACAATTTAAACTTCAAAAATTTAAAACGATACTCAGAGGAGAATAAGCCCAATTAATTCCCCTATTTATGATTCAAATTGGCATCAATAAAACTGAGTTAGCGTTGGCTGAAGTAGTCAGTTAGTGGACTACAAAACTGAAGATCCTGGGTTCAAGACCGGTCTCCGACAGTCATTAAAAATAATAACACCACGCATTTTTTCGATCTGCATTAGTATCAGTTGCTGTAAGAAAGTTCTAGTGATGAAGGCATAGACACTGGTCACTACAACGGCTTCAGCGGATACTAATCCTAATGTAACATCAGAGCTCCTTTCTTCATTGTCCTTTCTTCATTGCACAGCTTCGAAAATTTAATACGCCTCATTGACACCAGAGGCGCTGTCACACTGCATTATTAAAACCGTGCAAGAAGCAGAGTTGTAAGAGAATGAAGCTTTCCTCTATCTCTTCCTTCCCCGCCTCTTATCTCTATCACTATCCCTTTCCTAAAAGAAGGTAATACCTAAAAACAATACTTGATTAAAATTTTATAATTTTATTTAAATACTAATGTATTATATTTCAAGAATTGCAGGCACAGACAGACTGACGTTTTATGCTTCACAAAAATATTCCAAATTTCTAACACCTGAGGAAGTTTTGAATTAATAACTTTCAGTTTAATAGACAAATTTTCTTGCAGTAGTAATAAATAAAACTTATTTTAACTAAAGCAATTTATTTCCCAACTTTTAATGCAGTTTGTATGTACATATGCCGAGTATATAAAAACAAATCCACTTTGAATAATTGTATTCAGTTTAAGGTTGAAAACACTTTCGTTCTCAAATAGAGAAGAAGAAACAAAAAACAAACTTGACTCTGACCAAAATAATTCAGTGAATTTTAATTAAAAATTTATAAAAGTGTAATTAAATAAAAAATTAAGAAAATATTAATAAACAATAAAATTATTATATAGAGCAAAATTTTTATAACAGATGTTTATGGAACAAGTAATAAATATTCAGATTTTTAGTTTTTATAATTAATTGCTTGATTTTTCGAAATAAGAAATAGTTTTCATGCAACAATTTATATTGAACAAAACAACAAATTTTCATAAGGGTTTCTTAAATATAAATTACACTGTGCAACAGTAAAAATCCACACAATCTTGTTAGTATAGGTTCGATAGTACTACCAAAGGGCAGTAAAATCCTTTACTTAGTTTGGCAATTTAGGTGATAAATTTTTTTTCGAAAATAAGTGCGTCCTCAAAAAATGGTGTCATCAGTTTTTGGCTAACAGCTAATTTTTTGCTGGGATGTATCGGTTTCCCTGTACAGACAAGATACTGATAAATACCGTCAGTTTTCCTCACTCACAAAGTTAAGCTTATTATCTGGCCACAGACATTAGATGTAATTAGCAAACTGTGATGGATAAAAGATGGAGCAAAAAATAATTGCTCAAGTCTTTATAGCTTCTGATTTTTATAGTACATTTGTGAAGTTTTCACCACAGCAATTAATCATATTAATCACATTTTCAGCGAAAAAAAAAGAACAAAAATAAATCACACGCAAGGCAATAGAGAAGAAGTTAAGTCAAAATTACATTTTGGATTTTCAAAATTGTAGCCCAAATGTTATAAAAGGATAAACCAGACATCACAATATAGCAAACGAAAAGGAATATCAACTTGCCACCCACTGACATGTTGAATAAAATATTGAATCAATCTAGAGAAAACAGCAATTCTTAAACAACAATAAAGGTTTATGAAACACAAGATTCGATGTACCGGTGTAACAAAAAAAAACCTTTGAATATTAATACAAGAAACCAAAAATACACACATCGCAATCATGAACAAAAACTCCGCTCGAGTTTTTTCAAATTTCCCTTTTCTCCAATTATAAATTTTGCTGGGGAGTATTCTCTCTTAGCAATCAGTTGTGCCCGGCGGGCAAAAAATACTCCTATTCTAAATAGCCGGAGAATAAGCAAATACGGGAGAGCAAAAAATCTGGATCAGCTTTTTAATGTTTACATTTTATGCTGCACAACGCTAGAGTTCAATAAAGGCCGGGGCACAATGAATCCGTCATACGTTAAACTTTGCCTTTTTCAACTATTTTTTTATATTATTTTCATGTTCGTAAATTGTCGGCAAACTTCGCAGTACCAGCGAAAGCTTCCTGTTGCTGGGTAATAGTGTACTAGTCTTAGAGTCGGAGGGTCGCAGGTACGAATCCCAGGGACAAGTCAAAATAGGTTTGCAGTTTGAATTTTTTTAGTTTAATTATAACTTTTCAAATAAATTTTATGTTAAATGATCAATTATATTAATATATATTTAGTGTGTATCTAAATATAAAAAATATTTAAGTTTGTTGTGCCTGCAGCGATAAGCGCATTGAATACCACCACGGAATGAGTTCCGAATGGCCGGGGAAGGCCAACATACAAACATTTTCCTGATGTCTGTGCCAATATACAAACTAACGTTATTTAAATAATTAATAAAATACAATGACTACATTAAATTAAATTAGTGTTGTTCCAACTTCTTCGTGTTATTTCAGTATCGATTCAATATGACTCATTTGATTTAACAGTACAGGAATGTTAAATCAACATGACATAAAGTTATTTCAAAATTTTCTTTGAAGATTTCTGTAAATCATGTTAGATTAACATGAAACACATATGAAGCAAAATCATTGCCGAAAAAGGTTAAATTAAACTTGTTTATGTAGATTTTAAGTTGAAATTTTTCTGTGTGTATATACAACAGTAATACATACATATTTCTACTTTTAAATAAAATATTAAATACATACGATATGTCGGTGCGAATTCGCAACGACATGCAGCTACGGTTTCTTTTGGTTTAAACAGCAGAGTACCGTTTCACCGTTATGTTGCTGCTTGTGTCGAAATAATTTGCATATATATATATATATATATATATATATATATATATATATATATAAATATATATATATACATATATATACATATATATACATATTTATTACATACATATTTATTCAGACATGGATTTATTTATTTAAACTGTTCCCAATCATGTTGGATACTTCAAAATTGTCTATTAGTTATGTATGAAACTGTTTAACTTAATAAATATGTACGTGTCTGGATCAAACAGTTTTTCATTAGTAATTAGTGGTTACGCTTTTTTGGGTAACTGTGTGCCAGCTGTAAGCTCTGCCTTATAAATCAAAGTTGTATTGATTTTAAAAATTTTTTTTAAATAAATTGTTCAGAGAAACTACCGAATTCGTTACGGAAGTCTAAGTTTAGACAAACTACCGAAATATCTTAACTAATTCGGTACGACAAGTCTGACTTCAGAAAAAGTCAAAACATTTGGTTTGGGGGGCATGTATATATGTATATATGTGTATCTCTAAGTGTGTATACAATTACAATTGTTTGTATGTAAGCATACAGAAACTTAAAACAAAATTATTCTTCTTTTACATTCAAAAAAAGTATTCAAAGCGAAAAAGATGTTAGTAATTCATGCATGAATAATTCTTTTTAATCAACAATCTGAAATAACTTCTGGTTTATCGAACTCAATGGAATTACACATATACACACATATGTACATATGTATGTATGTACATATCGATGGCTTAATACAGAAAAGGCGTATCCTAATTTTTCGCTACTTACGGGAGAAAGAAAAAACTAAGTAAAACTCTAAAAAAAATTATAAAAGGTAAGAAATTATTTTACATTTTTAAAGTGTTTTTTTTTATAAAGTGAAGTAACACTCAGGCAATGAATACCTACTACTATTAGTAGATATTGCCTTCTTTTAAGAGAGGGATCGTGATAGAAAAAAGGGGCTGAAGGAAGAGATGAAGGAAAGCTTCATTCTTTTACAACTCTGTTTTTTTGCACGGTTTTTAATAATGCGGTGTTGCAGCGCCTCTGGCGTCAATGAGGCATATTAAATTTTGAAGCTGTGCTTAGTAGCCATTTTATTTATTATTTCACTTCGCCGATGAAGGATGTTTCATTAGCATTAGTATGCGCTGGAGCTGGTGTAGTTCAGTGATCAGTGTCTATGCCTTCGTCACTTGAACTTTCCTACACCAACTGATACAAAGGGACACTAATGCACATCAGAAAAATAGAAAAATGGGTGGTGTTGTTATTTAATGACTGTCAGTGGCGGGGCTCGGTTCGGTTTTGTAGTCAATGCTTAATTTTTTAATCGATTTATTATGTCTATCTGTAGGTAAACTATTACAATTTTTCAAAACTCAATTTGCAAAAAAATCGTAATACGTCTTTTCTATATTAAGCCATCAATATGTATTGTCTGTGTGTGCATACCTTTTTGGCTTCACTAAGCAGGAATTTATTTAAAATTAATAATTTTGTAAAGTTTCTTAAGGAAATGCACATTTCCAATTTAGGATACTACAAAATTCTTAAAATATTTCAAACGAAAAAAAATCCTAAAATATTTTAAGTAAAAGCAAATATTTCGCATAGCTTAAAACTAAACTTAAATGAACTCGCTGGCAAAATTCCAACATAACTTTATTCCAAAAACATACACACACATACACACACAAACATGGAAACGGCAACAAAATAAACACATACTCATACAATAATTTTTGTCATAACTACCTGCAGTATTTTTTCTTGATATTGTTTGTGTTTAGTATGAGTTATATCCTTAATTACAATGGCGTCACAACAACAACAATAGCAACAGCAAAAAAAACGTTCTGTTTTTATTTGTTTTTGTTTTTATTCTTAGTTGGTTGGTAAGTATTGTTGTAATCCGTTACAAGAGATTGTATGCACGTTGTGGTGGCTGGTTGGCTGGCTGACATACATTTGCCAGCATTTCTTAATAATTGAAAAAAGTATTTTAAAAAGATTTCTTTTTTTCACGTGAATTTTTTTTCTTTCACTTGTATTTTGCTTTCTTTCACTATGTTAAGGTATCTATTTAGACATTTGTTTGCATTCAAGCATGAAAAATACACAACAACAAACACTCAGTTAAAAATTTTTATTTTTTTATTTTTTATTTTTTGTTACAACGTTTTAACGATGCTAAAACATGCAACTGCTGCTGCCGCTAATATTTTCAGCTTCAGTAAGTTATCGATTGTTGTAAGTTAAACATGTTTTAGTGTTGATGTTGCTGTTGTTGTTTCTGTTATTGTACATTAATTTTCTTCTTTAATACAGATTTAACTGGTATGTTTATTTGTATTGGTGGCATATTTACAGTTCAAACTCACACTTACATACAGTTCAAATTCACATTAACATATACTTTGGTTTTTCAACACTTTTGTTACTTGTTTCTTTTTTCAGTTGCTGCAAGCCATTTTTAATATTTTTTTATTATATTTGCTTTTAATTTAATTAAATTACAAATTACATTTGGTAAATGCTGCTGCTCTTGGAATATTTTATTTTTTATGATTTTACTCATATTCATTTGCGTTTTATTTCCACTTTAACACACATTTTTTCACCTTCTTATATCTACCTACATACTTCTGTATGTATGCATATGTAACACAACATCTGATTTTCTATAATTTAAACTTTTTGTGCAATACTTGTGTTTGCTAAATAAATTATTCATACTCGTACATATTTTGTGCATTCACGTTCTCCAAAAAAAAAAAGCTTCTTCCAATTTTATTGTTGCAATTTCTTACTCTGCATTTTCACTTTGGCAGGGCAAAGATGACTTTTTGCAATGAAAACACTTTAGAATTCATTTTGCCTTCAATTACCAGCAGCAAATGATTTATTAACATTATTAATGTGTCACGTTAAATTGATTTTTCTCTGTTTCATAAATAAATAAAAAAAAATCTTTTTCAATTCAGAATTTTTAATGTTAGTTTTCTTTATATTAAATTACTAATGGCTTAAAAACATTGTATTTGAAATGCATGAATGACAAAAATATATTGTGTTGGTCACACTTTCTTTCAATTTTGTGTTAACGAAATTCCGTTTTTAGGCGAGACGTCTTTACTTTACAATTGAACTAGAAACACTGCCAGAAGGGATGAAAAATGTTGTGTGAATTTGGATGGAAATGGAAATGAGCAGCTTTATGAAAACAACAATGTTGCTTTTGTTATGCTCAAAAGCTTTAATACTTTAGTAACGGGAAAATCCAACATGTTTGTGAACTTTTTATGTGCTAAAAAACAACAAACATGCTTGTCTCTTCGTTCCAAACAAAAATATACAACTACAAGAGTAAAAATAAAAAATTATTCTAGCATGGCAAAAAAATAACGGTTTTTGAGAGAGTTTTAAAAAAATTACTCTTTAGTTGTAACACTGGAAAATTTTAAAGCTACACTACCAATGCAAACGTACATACACACACACATATACTACATATCTATTCATATATAAGGAAAATAGTTTTCTTTATTGTAAATAAGAAACGAAGAGCAACTTTCAAATATTTAACACACTCTTTCTTAAGAAGCACAAATCACTTTTGTAATGATACGAGTAGCAACCGGATTTTTGTGGAAAAATTGCAGAGCAATATTTTGTATCAATGGAATTGACATAACCAGGATTTTTAACGAGAAAGAAAAACAATTTATGAGAACATATGCTTGAAAATAAGAGTATTTGTACTTATTCTATCATCTAATAGACATTGAAGCTTGTTTTTTATTTTCAGAAGTAAGAAACCTTTAATTCATGGAAGCACAAAAAGTTAACCCCAGCTGTGTTTGTAGATCTCAATTTGAGGTGATAAAAATAGAAGAGTGAATTAAAAAATATGTATGTGAATACTCCAATTGCAATAAAAGATATAAAACTTATTGTCGCAGATCTTTGTGCATAATTTTTCCAGCTTTAGGAATCTATGGCTGTTATTATGAGCAACTTTCGAACTTGGATTGCAATCGACAGAGCTGGTCGAAAGTATTTTCATAGGTCCTAAAACTCGAAAATATTTTGTTTCGTTTCGAATTACAGAGTAGACCCCCATGTACAAGGGCCTATCAATAAGCCCCTGACTTTTCGAACTTCCCTCGTAGTTATATGAAATGCAACACTGTTCCCATCAAGTACCACCTGTCAATAGACTAGTCAAATTTTGAGCAACTGTTGTCATTCACTTTGCGTTTAACAGCTGTTAAAAACATACAACCTCGTGTGTTTTTCTAAACATGGAAAAAGTGAATTTCGAGTGCTCATTAAACATTATTGTTTACGAAAAAAAACCGTCAATCAAACCAAGGAAAAGCTCGATAAATACTATGGGGACTCCGCACCATCGATTTCAATGGTAAAAAAGTGGTTTACTAACTTTCGTTGTACAAATAACGCTGAACGTTCTGGACGGCCAATTGAGGTCAGCGCACCCGAAAATGTCGAAAAAAATCCACGATATGGTGTTGGCCGATCAAAGAGTAAAAGTGCAAGAGATATTTGATGTCATAGACATTTCATATGGCAGTGTGGTTTCGATTTTAAGTGGTCAGCTGGTTTTAAGCAAGTTGTCTGCAAGATGGGTGCCGCATTTGCTCTCAATTGACCATAAACGTAAACATGTGACAGCTTCAAAGGATTTTTTGGATTGTTGTTTAACCGCAATCCGAATGAGTTTTTGCGGCGTTTTTTGGATGAATCATGGATCCATTACTATACACCGGAGACCAAGCAGCAGTCTAAACAATGTGTTTCTCCGGCTGAACCTGCTCCGAAGACGGCCAAGGTAAATTTGTCGGCCAATAAGGTGATGGCAACAGTTTTTTGGGATGCACGCTGGATAATCCACATCGATTACCTTCAAAAGGGAAAAACAATAAACGGCGAATATTATGCCAACTTATTAGACCGATTTAATGAGGATTTAAAAAGAAAACGACCCCATATGGCCAAGAAAAAAGTTTTTTCATCAAGATAATGCACTGGTGCACACGTGTGCAGTCTCAATGGCAAAACTCTACGAATTGGGCTACGAATTGGTACCTCATCCGCCATATTCTCCCGATTTAGCCCCTAGTGACTACTTCCTATTTCCAAGCCTAAAGAAATGGCTCGGTGGAAAGAGATTTAGCTCCAACGATGAAATTATTGAACAAACAAATGCCTATTTTAAGGACCTCAAAAAATCCTATTTTTTTAAAGGGATACAAAAACTGCAGAAACATTGGACTAAGTGTATTGAGTTAAAAGGAGATTATGTTGAAAAATAAATTTTTGTTTTGAAAAATAAACTGTTTCATTCAAAAAGTCACGGGCTTATTGATCCGCCTTCGTATTATGACTTACATTTGAGGAGGATTGTCTCTATTGTGAATTTCGCTTTAAAAAAATTAAATTATTATTCGTGAAGCGGGCAATCAAAAAAAAATTATCCGAAATTTCTTGATAGTCGGCATAACCAGGATACCCAGATTTTTTCCGACCTATTTCCTCAAAGTCAAAATCAATTTTTTATAGTTTTTCTTAATCACTCCTATTGTGAATAACAAGTGAAATTTTTGTTCCCTTGAAATTTGCATTCCCTTCGAAGGGAAAAATGCTATCGTGAATCTTGCGTGAAATTTTTTCCGGCTACCAGTCCAGTGAATGTAAAAAAGGAAAGAAGATTTGTAAAGCTCAAATATGAATTGAAAATCAAACAAAATTAAAATTTAACTTTAAAATTATGTTTTCAATTATTCTAGGTGCAGTGGAAAAAATAATTTTTTTAGTATACCATCGCGGTGCTGAACTGTTTGTGAACCAAAAAGAATTATTGTTAACAATCGAAAACTTTATTTACTAATCTTGTCCTAAAAATATACATTTAAATTTTAATATTTAATTCGAAAGAAAATATTTAATTGTGCGATGCAATAATTCAGCTCGCCTGCAAAAATAAAGTGAGCTAAACCAAGCGGAAAGTGAAAAAATCTTCGTGAAAAAAAATGATTCATAATAAGGGCAATCGAAAAAAGGGAAAACATTTGCAGGCAAAAATTATTCACCACTGCAAGTATGTGGAAAAGGGAACCATTTCGAGAGAAAAATGTACGCGAATAGATTTTCAAAACCGGCAACACTTTACCACCCCATAACTCAGCAAATAAACATCATTAACTGGTGATTTTCATGTACTTTATCCTAATTAATTTTAAAGAAAATTTGCACTCACCTTGAGCTCTTACAACGTCACGATTTCGCATCTAGAAAAGTGGGAGGAACCGCGCCTTTTTATATTTTACAAGTATGTACATTATAAAAATCGCAACTTGAAGGGGATTTTTTTAATTCTTAATATATGCGCTGGTTTGCTGCCATAAGTGCGGTATGGATTTTTTAGCTCGATCTGACGAAGCCTTCTGGTGCCTAGTGGGGCCTAAAGTACCCCATACAATGTGGAGGATTTTGTTAAAAAATTTAAATAATTCTGCAGCTATGAAATTTCATACAGCATTTGAGAAGATGTCACAGAGCTTAAGTCTGGAACTTGGACTATGTATCTTTAAAGGGTGCGGAGCCACAAGTCCCCAAAATGGGAAACCTTGGGTTAATTAACAAATTAAAACCGATGCCAAGCTAATGTTTTTGATCTGATAAAAAAGATTTGTTTGCAAGTGGATTTCTTTCTATCCAAGTGCTAAAAAAAAGTCTGCTTAGCTACATTAGCTACATTTATTGGTTTTCTAGTAAAAAAACTTAAATTTCTGCTTTTTTACCCACTTAGCTACATTTATTGGTTTTCTAGTAAAAAAACTTAAATTTCTGCTTTTTTACCCACCTTGGCCTACTTTTCTGCTAATGGAGAAGTCAAATCTTGTTCGATTTAGAAAAGGAAACTCTTTAAGGAAATTCACAACAGGCATAAAGGATAAGATACACATGCCCTCCTATGAGAAGGCTGAAAAGGAGTAAAATTGTTTGTTTTGTTTTTTTTTTATTACTAAAGCAAAAGCAAAATCCATTAATTTGAAGGTCTTCCAGAATCTCTGGCCAAAGAAGGCCTATATACTCCTTCATACTTACATAAAAAATATTTTACTGAATAAGTAAAGCAATAATTTGGGATTATTAGTGAATTAACAAATATGTATTTAACTTATTTGTAACAATTCCCAAAAAAAGCAACAATTGGTAACTTGGCTGCACCCAGTCAGAAAATACTTGTGTGGTAACACTCTTAGTTTTGCGAAAGCAATGAATAGTTGTTGTTGTTTTTTACAATTATTTTCATTACATACTTCTTACAACTGCAATTCAAACTGAAAAAGGCAGTCACTGTAGCAATGGTAAAGTAAGAAAATAAAAAAATGTCGAGTTCTTGTTTCAACTTTGATATTCGTTGAACTTCTCATTTGCTTTAATGAAAGTTTAAAATAATATCTGTAGTTGTTCTAAGAAATTTATGGGCAATTTTTGATGATCTGCATTAGCAACTGTGAAATGCGCATAGGATCAGCTACGATAAACCCCTCAATAGTCAATTTCAATAAAAAATATTTTACTGAATAAGTAAAATAATAATTTGGGATTATTATTGCATTAACAAATATTAAAAAGAAATTTATTGTCAAATATATGTACATACGAGTATGTATATTTACCCCTATTCTACGTTTCGATTCAAATAGAAACTTTCTCCGTTTGGTCACTTTGCTATTTTTTTTTGCGGTTCATTCTACGATTTCACTTTCTTGTATGAATTCTGCATTACAATCGTAACTACATTTTTGGAAGTTGTTGTTTTAGTGACGGAGCGTCTTTCGATTTGTGTTTGTTTAGCGTGAAAAAGTGATTAATTAAAAAAATAATGAAGTATGTATTAAATGCAATAGACGGTTTAATTAATGATCTACACACTTTTTGTTTTTTGTACTGAAATGTGATTTTATTTTAAAAACGCAACGCTTAGCGTTAATAAATTTTATATGTATGTATTTTGTTTTTGTAATTTAAATTTTTTTTTTTTGGCGTTGCGTTTCATAAAATTAGGCCCTTAATATATTACAAGTAGAAAGCACAAACACCTGAACAGTATAAAAGTATAAAAGGTTGGCAAATTTAATGGCAACGAGGGACGATATTTTGTATGTGGACTAAAATAATTTAAAAGAAAGAAACTTTATTTTTGTGCTACAATTATGTATAAGAAATGAAAATATCAATATTTTGGCCAGAAATATCTAAACAATATTTAATTATAATTTTTTTTTCTATTATTTAAACCCTTGTTTTGCACTAAAAATATTTCATAATGTTTCATATCAAAGCAGCTGGTTCAAACATACTCTACTCTTCTTCTTTTTATTTCAATTCTTTTTTTTCAGACTACCTTTTTTCGATGCTTGCTTAAATGAATTCGGGAACGTAATGGAAACGCAGAATACGAGGAGTGATTAAGAAAAGCTACACATAATTGATTTTGGCGACTTTTGGCGATCTTCTTTAAAATCAAATTGACGAAAAAGCTCGGCAAAAATCTGACAACCCTGTTGACAATTGGAACAAGGGTGATTAATACGCAGTAATTAATATTATTGAGAGTAAAAATTGAAGCTTAAAATTAACAAAATTGTGGTTAATAGCAGTTACTTTTCATATCAAATACTGAATTTATATTATTAAAATTTTCATGAAATTAGTCTCAACAATTAAGAGATTTATTATTCGACATATTGTCATAATTATATTATAAGTGAAATTTATTTGCTGGTGGTTAAGCGATGTGTGGTTGAAGTCTACTGACGATTTGTTAAAGCAACAATGAAATGCATATAGACATCGCTTAACCACCAGCAAATAAATTTCACTTATAGTCTCAACAATGCAAAAAAATTTCCAGATATCCATATGATGCTATTTTCGTGTAACAAATTTAATGAAAAATTTTCTAATATAAATTCAGTAAAATTAAACTACTAATCTTAAATAAAATTAAAAAAACAGAAGCATATAAAATTTTAATATTTTTTTTTTATTATTATCTGTAGTTGTAGTTTTATTCGTCTTATAATTAGAAACGAAATCTAAAACTGTTTGACTTATTCTCTAAGACATTTTTAGAAAAAAGCCTGCTCTCCCCCAAATCGACTCTCAAGAAGATTGGCGGAGCCATATTCGACCTTTAGCTAAGTTTGTTTCGAAAACTAATACACGCTTACATAGATATAAAATATCGTCTATCATTATCGTTAAATACATATGTATGTATGTATGTGGTATTATTATTTTAATATTATCATGCTTAAACATATTAAATATTGAGAAAACAAAGAATTGCACAACTGCTGTAGCAGCACACTAACCACTACTTTCATTCGATTTGCATAAATTTACTAATTTGTGGGTCAAAAGCATTCACACAAATGCATAATTATTTAGAAGAAAGAAGAAGAGCGTTAGGTGCAAGTGTTGTACATACATTATTTTCTTTTTTTTTCTTGTTGTTGTTACTTTTTTTTAAATCGTGTTATATTCATGATCCGAGTGGTTTTTTTTTTGCCGCGGTTACATAAAACAGCATTGTATGTGTGCATTGTATGTATGTATGCGGGGGATATATGCGCACACACATACACAATACGCACACGCATGCACGCACTAGGTCTACCTAACTTAAAATCTATTGAAACACAAAGCGTTGGCTTAATTAAATAATAATATAATTATATGCTTTCGTTTAATACAATGTAAATTTTGTTACTTTTAATTAATAGATAAGTATGCAAGATATTTAAAGTAGACTAATGCTAAACAGTTCCAAGAGATATAAAGTTAGTTATACATACATATGTATGAATATTTACGTATCTACAGTTACAAAACAAAATTTCATTTGTAATGAGAACATACATATGTATGTTTCTCATTGATGTCAATTTGTTATTTATGTATACGATATATGCAATATTAATTGTTTAAAAAAAGCAGAATGTCTGTTTCATATTTTTATGGCTATTTACATTTTGTCTCTTGCCTCTAAAATATTGCCGCTCATTTCTCCCTGCTGCTGCTGCTGCTGCTACTGTTCTTTCTGTTTCTTTTTTTATGTATCTATGTATGTATTTTAAATGAAAATTCATATAGTATTCTTAATTCAAAGCAAGAAAAAACAAGTACAATATAAAAAATAGAATTTAAAAAAATCTAACACAAGAAACTTTTCGAGCAAGAAGTGGGGTGCGACATTCTTTAGAGGGAAAGATTTTATAATGAGCGTTTATGTGAACACAACACAAATTCACTTTTCTTTATCATCATAAATAATAACAAAAAACTGAATAATGAAGCTATTTAGCTGACCTCCTTAAAAAGATAATTCGTTTATTTTAATTGCGTGACTCTTTTTTCCCAAGAAAGAGAAGTAGGGGAGGAAAAGTAGATTTAAATTATTATTTTTTTTTAAGTAAAAAAACAGGAATATATAAGTGTATATAAAAAAAAGAGTAGTCGTTGTTTTTTGCTTTTCGGGAAGTTCGTTTTGTTCTCTAATTGAGTGTGTACGCTAAGTTTGCTTAAAACAGCCAACACAGTATACAGGATATACAAAAATGAATAAATAAGAACAGTCAATAGTAGTTTACTTTCCTATTTGTTTCTTTCGCTGTTGCCATAAACTAGATTCAATGAATTTCTATGAAATCGTGCAGAGCAGTGGGCACTAAGTCATTATACTCAATATTATGTTTTTGTATGGTTCTTGCTGCTAGACAGGCCAACGTGGTGTACTTAAGTGGATTTGCAATTTCGTGTAGTCTCTTGGGCTTGATAAGAGATTGAAATGTTTCGCCAGCATTGTTTCGAGCATCCTGAAAAGAAAATAAAAATATATATTTTAAAATTTTCGAATGTTTAAATTCATATTCCATTTAGAAATCAGTTTTTTTAAAGATATATTTTATACAATAAATTATAAAAATCTGTCTTTTTTTATTAAAATATGAAGTATATTTTTGGGGGTAGATGGTGGCAACCCTGTCGGAAAGTAAATTAACTTTAAACTAACTTTAAGCTAACTATTACGCAACTAGTACTGACTGACACTTGAATTACTTTACAATGGAAACAACTAACTATTTTAACACTGCGATGTCCTATGCGGAAGTCAACTGTCTCACTATGCACTACTTTTCAACTAACTTGAAGTTCACTTTATTTAAGTCAGCTGGTAGTCAGTAAATTTACAAAAAGATGCTTCTGTATAGTCAACAAGTTACCACCCAGCTAAGATATCATCTAAAATAATAATCCTTGTAAATTATAAAATTAGGATATTTCTTCTTCTTCCCACAAAAAAATCAGAGTGTGTTAATAACATTATGACTTTTGCACAGAAAATTTTGCCGATATTTTGTTCGTCAGTATGATAATACTACATATGTACTAAAAAAAAGTTTAAACTACCACTCAATAACATCAAACTCAACTGATGTCAGATTAAGTTAATTTTCGGATTAGCTAATTAGAGGAATAAACTAAGTTTAATCTCGAACCCAAAAATTGGCCCTTAATGGAAAGTATTTATGCCATTAATTTATGTTTTAAGCACAACCAAATGCGAAAAAGAAATTTTTTGATTCAATTATTCTTTTTTTTAGAAAATCCTCCATCACATCAATTTTTTTTATGTACATCGAAGCAAACAAAAAAAACTTACTAGGTGAGCTCCATGATCTAAAAGAATTTTAGCCAAATCTTTCTGACATGGCTGGGCTAAAGCTGCCAAATGTAGAGGCGTATTCCCAGCGTCATCGGTAGCATTGGGATCAGCACCTACCTCTAGCAGTGCTTTAGCCAAATAAGGCGATGGAAATTGACAAGCGGGATACCGGCCCACAAGAGTGCCCTCTCTATAGCAGGCATAGTGCAAAGCAGTGCGCCCCGAACGTACCGCAACATTAAGACGATTTAGCTTGTAAAGGGCCACAAGAATTTCACGTCTCATTTTGGGACAAAACGTCTCATCTTCGACTAACCAAGCCAATAGACAGCTCATATGTAAAGCACTAACTAAAGCCCGGCTTAAAGCATTGGGATCATGATTGCCTTCATGTACTGGTGTGGCAGCTTGTTGTTGTTGTTGTTGTTGTTGTTGCTGTTGAGTACGTTGCGGTGTTTGGTGTTGTTGTTGAGATTGAGATTGAGATGTTGCGGCGCTTTTTTGCTGCTCCACCGACCAACTTTGCCCTGCAAGTGAGGAGGAGACGTTTGCACCAGATTGTTGCATTTGATAGTTCGACAAACCTCGCTCAACTTCCAAGACAGCCTTATTGAAAATCTTAAGCATATCGCATGGTTCGATAGGTGGCACTACGCGTCCACGAGGCAGCAAGCGTCCAGCTTCCATCAGCATAAAACTGAAAAGTTCGGCAAATGACAATAGAGACGATTGTGTCATGGGACTGAGGGGTGGTAGAATTTTTTGTTGCATAGTTAAAGCGTAAGTCCAAAGATCAATGCAACGATCAAAGCGACCTGCGTCAGCATAATGAGCCCCCCTTAAAGATAGATGAAGAAAATCAATTGGTTTACATACACAATTTTTGATCAAGATAATCAAGCATACATACCTAAATCTTATGTAGTAACTTGTGTCGGGATGTGTTGGACCCAATATCCTTTGACGTATGACCAAAGCTTGCATACGCATCTCGTCCGGATCCAAAACTAACTCTTCCAAGTCCTCTATTGTTGTTACTTCCGATACATACTCGTAAGCCGCAATGGGCTCATTAACTACTTTTGGTATCTTTGGTTCCTGATTCCGTTCTTCCATGGCACGTCTCCACAACGACAACGCACTAACCATATCACGTTTCTTATCCACATACGTGGCACCCAGCAATTCTAAGGCATCGATGCGACTTTCTCGACTAACACTGCGCAGTGTTATCAGATGTTCCACAATGGGCAAGTGACCCGTTACACTAGCTGCCAGCAGAGGAGTCATACCGTAATAGTCCACTTCCATTGTAGCACCATGCTTCAAAAGCAACTGCAATATTTCCAATGAACCCGATTCGGCACAATCGTGCAACGCTGTATTACCCTTCACACTGCACCGATTCACATTCGCATTGAGCGAAAGCAGATACTGGGCAATTTTGAAATGACCCTTATAGCAGGCAATCATTAAACAAGTATGGCCATGACGATTTGCTACCTCAAAGTCAGCTCCATTGTGTATAAGATACTTAACTATTTCAAAATGCCCATCAAAGCACGCCGCTCGCAGAGGGGTTGAATTCGTGCGTGTCGTACTATTAACATTGGCACCATGTCTCACCAGTAATTTGACTATGCCCAAGTGACCAGCTGCCGATGCACACCACAGTGGGGGAGCATCTTCGATTGGTTCACCATCAAAACTAACGGAGCCGACCTGTTCAACATCAGCTTGACACCATGTCAACAAATATTCTACAATTTCGCTGTGTCCATTACGGCAGGATATAACCAGGGGTGTGGCGCCATTTACTTTTGAGGATATAAGTATTGATATCTCTGAAGCTGATCTGCCATTGAGAGCATTCTGGAATGATCAAATAAAGTGGGGCAAAAATTAGTTATAAAATAAATAGTTTTTAGTTTAATTCGGTTTCTCAGTCATAAAAAAGCAAATGTTACTTTGTCATGAATTTAAGAAAGAACGGTTTTATTTTAACCGATAACCGGAAGGGATTATTAAGGCAGAATTAGTTTTTACTTTCTGTTCTGTTACGAATCAGCTGACTCTTTTTTGTTTATAGAAATTTAATACAGGTCGTTAGTTTTTCCGTTTCGTTCTGTTCTGTTTCGGTGACAGCATAAATTAAATAAAAACATTTTGAAATAAATTGTGATTGTGCATTTAGAATTTAAAAAATTTAATTTTGAAAACAAAAACATAAAATTATGTATATTGGACCATAACAATGGACGATGCAAAATTCATAACTTTAGTGGAAAACAGCGACCCTTCTGGTAAGAAACAGCTGATAAATTTAGAAGCAGAACGGCACAGCACAGAACAGCAACAGAAAGTAAAGACTAATGAAGCCTTTAGATTGTGAAAGCATAAACAGAAAAGAAGGTACAAATAAAATAAAGTTTTAATTGCCGTATTCTAAAATAAATAATTTTGACTAAATTTGACACTGGAAATATAAATTAATTTTTTTATAATACGGCCGTTACGGCCGCTCTCAATTAGAATGTGTTTTTTTCTAAACTAACTGAAAGATAAGTCCTTGTGTTTTTTAGTCCTTTTGTTTTTTCGTTTTGTTTTGTCATTCGTAATACTCTACGACAACGTAACTTGATGAAACAAACTTGACGGTGTGTATGAACACAAATGCAGGTTCAAAAGAAAAGTCAAAAATGTTTCGCAGCAAATGTTTCACTGTATGGACTTTCGGCTGCACACACATTTACATGTTTCTGCATTTAGTTGCAAACCTAATTGTCACCAACCTCTGTACACATTAATGTTTTATTTAAGTTTTCAGTAATATAATGTTTATTTTTAGGGGTTTCTGAACAAATCTCTTTTAAAAATAAAACAACCATTTGGGAGCTCACTTTCATTTAGTTTCAATTATAATTTTAAAATACAATTAATTGCGTTTCATTACTCATCGACAATGTAATAATGCTTCCGTATTGTCTGCTATATTAATTGTAAATGACCAAACATTCATAAATATGCGAGTGTCCCAACGTTTTAGTGCCATTTTAAGATGGCTATCAAAACAACCCATCATCTCTGACATATATGCTCGTCACATGCACATTACAATTGTTGCAGGTGGTGGCCCTTCGAAGAATGTCTCTTTCTGTGCGCAGTTTACGGTCTTCTGTTGTTATGTATGTCTTTTTCTTTATTCTCATCCGATTTTTAATTTAAACTTGGCAATGAACTCTCTTACAATGTCAATTGCATTGTAGCAGTTAAAAGAAATAAGAAGCAGAAAAAATAAAACAAAAGCAAAAATTACAAAACCATCCAACAAAAAAAAATTAAAACTGCGAAATAAAAACTATTTGTTTTTTTTTTATTTCTCAAAAATCATGTGTATCTAAAAATATAATTGGCTAAAAACAAATTACTTGAAAACAACAGCAAAATCACGAATCACATTCTGTCGTCAAGAGGCAGCAGCATAGAAAATAATTTAGCAACTTTTTGTTTTTCTAACAAATGATTTGAGCAAATATTATTTGTTTTGAATTTTAAGGTAAGGTCAGATGCGGCAAATATTTCTAAATATATTTAGACTTTCTTTAATTTTAAATACATATATACATACACACATACATATGTACATATCGCGCACTAAATCATTAACAGTCACAACTCAAAATTATTAAAATCGTTTTGTTTGAGACATTTTAAATTTGAACTATAGTGAATTTTGAACCAGAAATAATTTCTTAATCGGGTTTAAGTTAAATTTTTTCAATTTCAATTCTTATTGAATGAAATATATTTTTTACTTAATTTGTTTTTCATAAACCAGTTCATTGACCAAATCTCTTGAACAAATCCAAATCCAAATCCTCTTGAACAATATAGAATACCGTTATGCCAGTTTTAATGTTACATACTGTACGAGTATATATGTATATTTTATATTATTTATACATTTTACATACTTTTAAATAATAAAATTAGCTAGATTCTTTTTCTTCCCATTAAAAATCAGAGTGTGTTAATAACATTATCAGCCCAATCATCAATATTCCCTCGGAAATTATTTCTCACGCAAAGTACTTTTCTCGAGAAAAAATTTCTCCAATCATAAAATCAGAGGGAATAAAAACCAATAAGTGGCAACATCGAATTTCGAAGACAGCTGTTATCTTTATTTACATTGAATTTTTCTTTGCGCCAGCTTAAACAAAAAAATTAATTTTTGTGTTTTAAACAAAAAAAAAACTTTAAATTAGAAGAAAGTGTACTGAAAAATGCATACAATGGCTCATGATACAATTATACAAGGTACTTGCACAAGCCCAGCCTGTTAATGTATACAATGCAGAAAGTTGTCAAACTTTGTTTACAAGCTGCAAAACTGTTAGTGTATGTGTGTGAATAAAATGATTACAATGTTGCCAATGAATTTGAACATTGAAGAAAATTACACTACACATGCTTTGTGTAGATTAAAATTAAAACAAAATTAAATAAAAATAGAACCCAAAGTAGAATTACACACATATTTCATGTATAATATGTGTGTAATTCATTACATGGTCTACAGATGAGAGTAAAAATTACACACTGTGTATTACACACATATTGGCAACACTGAATGACTATAATCATGCATGAATGCCGCCTCTGCAATTGTACTTTAGTTACCCTGTGATTGTTATTTTAAAAAAAAAGACATCTGCTTTTGACAATTATAGGTATGTTTCTACCAACAAAATACGTGTGTTTCTTGGTGTTGCAATTTTGTTGTAGTCGTGCAAGTACCTTGTATAATTGTATCATGCAATAGCTTTTAGAATAGTTACGGAGAGCATTTGCGTTGTAGAAGAGCAACAAAATAGCCATCGGATTGCTAGAAGGCAGTTGCGGGACGCATCAAATCCACATGAATTGCCACAGTCATTGTAAGTAAAAACAAAAGCATTTTACTATATAGAAATTAATCAATCTTGTGTATACACTTAGATTTTAGAAGTACTATAGGATTAATAAACCGGCGCACAGTGTTTCAGAATTGTTTTTCATCGGCGAAAACTCTACAACTTTTGAACTAATGAAGATTTTTTAATGGATAAATAACATTTTAGGCTTTTATTTAAATTTAGTTGAACTTTAGATTTTTTTTTAATTTTGCATAGAAAAGCTCACTTTTCATTATTATTTTTTGTAAAAAAAAGGCGTAATAACAAAAATTTTCCCATTGATTTTCGGGAAAAAAAGTGTAGGTCCAAAATTCAAGCAACCCCTTTCAAAAAAAAAAGTTGGAAAATCGGTGGACAAATTACAGTTATTCTTGAGGGAGAAAATATCCCCCGTCCGATTTCCGAGAAAATAAATGTAACCAAATCCTTTCAAACAAAAAAATAATTTTGCAAATTGCTTTGCAAATAAGAGAGTTATGCATAAGGGGAGCCAGTTTCCCCACATCCGTTTTCCGAGAAAAAAATTATGAGACCCAACTGCAGACAAACCCCTTCAAACCCCTTTAGCTCTTGGCCACTGAAAATTTATTCTGAACCACCGTTCAGCGCGGCGCGCCGTTTATTTTCAATAAAACGTCTACGGCCACACTTGGTGCTCGCTGCACTTTGACATTTCTTTTCAATATTTGCATATAATAAGCGTTGACTAATTTTAAATCTACCAATGCAGATTTCATTTTTTTTAAGTCAATTACGTCAATTTTACTTCTGAAATAAATAAAATTTTATTGATTTTATAATTTGCTTCTTTCAGTTACAATTAATTTTAAAATTCAAATGTTCGTTTTCGTATTTAAGCAGGAAGAAAAAAACTTTGCATATGGTCCAACTGAATAACAAGTTTTTATTTTAACAAATTTGTCGAGTGTGTACTCTGGTGACTGACTGGTTTAATTAATTTATACACGATTCTAGTTAGTTGTTTATTAACACAATAACATATAAAAATATCGTACTCTAACGATCTGCAAGCAGTAACACTTTAAATATTTTGTACAAACGAAGTTTTTGCAAAAATACAAATTATTTTTATTTAACTACGGTGATGATTGCCTATTTGTCTGACGAATTTTTAATTTATTTCAAGTAGAGTGAATGTGTATGACCTTGATTGTTTTGTGTTTAAAAAGACAACTTGCACCCAGAATTTGTTTTACTAAAATAAAAATAAATTTGCCAATCACAAAATTCTTGAAAACTAAAAAGTTTTCAATTAAATTGCTAATTTGTATGCCGTTATTTCCCAATACTCGTACACAATTAGCATTTTATTTTCCATTCGCCAAGTAAGTATGATCTGTTAGGAATAAACTATTGAAGCACGTGTTCGCTTCGTTCCGATGACAGATGCTCAATTCACAAGTCTTGTTGTATCGTGTAAAGTTGTATTTGAAAAGAAAATTTAGAAAATTAATTCTTAAAACAAAAACAAGTTTATTTGTAAAATATTTTGTTTTTTTTGAGAAATTTTATTTGAAATTGTGTTTTCAAATACATTTTTAAACGATATTACAAGGCTTGTGAATTGAGCAAGAGTGTTTATTTGAAGCAGCTCACAGGCAAAGGAACATTAATAGAAACATGGGCATGTTCCACTAAGAGCCAATTTTTTGGTTCGAGATTAAATTTAGTTTCTATCTAAAATTGACTAATCTGAAAATTTATTTCATCTCAATGAGTTGATTTTTATGAGTTTGAATGGTAGTTTAATAGTATGTTTCCACCAGCATGATTTAGACAAATCATGGTGATTTGCGCAAATCATATTAATTTATACGTGATTTACTACACATTTTGCATATGGATGAATCACCTCAAAGTCGTTGATTTATTTCGAAAATACTATTTTTCGAACTGGATTTATCTATGCAACCCTGCGTTGCTTTTAAAATTACAAGCTCCATCCCCGTGTCATCCATCAATAGTGATTGACACATTCGAAAAAATAACATTAAGGAATATTTAATCACTTTTAAATGTCAACTTCCTGTGGAATAAGATGCACACGTTCATAAATTGAATACGAAAAATCAAACAACAAATCACTCACAAGCTCTTTGGAAACACTTTGAAGTGATTTACTTACTCGGTGGAAACATACTATAAACTTCCTTTTGTATGTAGTATTACCATACTGAAGAACATAATAGTGGCAACATTTTCTCTGCAAAACTCATAATGTTATTAACTCATTTTGATTTTTTTGTGGGAAGAAGAAGAAACTGCCTCATTTTATTATTTACAAGTAAAATATTGCGCGTGTTAGAGGACATAGATAAATAATATAATATATATACATACATGTACAACAATGTAATGCTATGGTTCGATATCGAATGCCATAATCTCAAACTGAAAAACGTGATCGAATCAGCTCGTTATCGAAAGCGACGATTAGACACCAGGGAGCAAATTACGGCATTCGATACGATTCGAAATTTAAAAATATTTCTATATAAACTCTATTGAAATATTTCGTAACTTCGTTCGATATGAGTAGAGAAGCATTATTATATTTTGGGTTATTTGATTGTATTTATTTTTTCCAACACTGTAAACCTAAATGACCTAGACTGTAAGATATCTACCTATAAACACAATTTGTGTTTCTAAGTAGTAAAAGTTTTTTTATAACAAATTCAAATTGATTACGGTTAATTTTATGGCAAAATACAAAATAAAATATTTAAAACGTGTGTGCAGGATACATACAAAATATTTAAATTTGCGCTGCTAATTAATGAATAATTCAATAATGCAATAATCATTAATTAAACTTGATTAATAACACTACTCGACAAGTTAAAAAAATCGAGGGAAATTTTTGAACTACAGAGACAGACTTTAATATAATTTGAAATAAATTTAGTTCCGTACATACACTACATATGTAATACTATACGAACTCTAGCCTATATAATCGGAAATCTTACCTGATGTAGAATTTTTTTTTTACATTTTGTTTTTGCAAGATACAGCGAGATGTCAAAATTATATCGTGACAATTAAATTAGCTGATTCTTCAAGTTATAAAGGGTGTTTTTTTGTTTGAGTGTCACAATTTTGAGTTGGCATCACTGCTTTATTTGAGCACCCATTTAACAGCTGATAGTTGCTTTTTGTTTAGTTTGCTTTGAAATTTGATTATGAATCGACTTATACCAGAGCAACGCGTGCAAATTGTTGAAATTCGTTCTATTCGTCAAACTCAAATTGATATTGATTTTGAATTTCCGGTGAAGCTTATTTTTGGTTAAATGTGTAAGTAAATAAGCCACAATCTTTTGTTGAAACACCATTACATCCACAGAAAATTACTGTTTGGTGCATTGGCCCATATGTCTTCAAAAACGATGATGGTCAGAGTGTTACTATCAATGGTGAACGGTATAGGAACATGATTCGAAATTTTTTCGTACCTCAATTACGTGGCATTAATCTTGCTGCTATATGGTTCCAACAGGACGGAGTCACATGCCACACAGCGGGCGCTACATTTGATTTACTCAAGGAAACTTTTGATGAAAAAATAATTTCACGTAATGGCCCAATTAATTACTTAAACATTAATTTCATAAAATTTTCTGCCCAATAAAGCTAATTTCATTGATATTAAAATTATATTTCATTGTTTTATTATGATTTAGACTTGTGTCACTCTATAAAAAAAAAAACCTTTATATACTGTTCTGTATATTACATTAGGATTTGAAAATTTTTCGTTGTTCGCTTTGGAACACCCTTTAATTTTTAGCTGTCATATATTTGTTGTTGTAGCGGCCAAAGTTTTACATATTCTGTGAAAATTTCAGATTCGCAGCTCTTGCAGTTCTCGAGAAAACAGCCTGTGACAGACACACAGTCAGACGGACATCGTAGCGAAACCCCTTAAAATCTATTTTTAGAAACCGGTTGTCGATATCACGTTTTGTTTTGATATTTGACTACCACTAATGCAGGTGTTTGTTTTATTATATTTATTAGAAAAAAACTTTATTTATTCCACGAAAAAAATTCAACGGCGCATATTAGTTTCCCTGGAGCGACTTATAAATTCCCTAAATTACAGGTTAATTTATAATACGAGTTTTACACAGCAGCGTTTATCCTTTAATTCTCTTTTTTGTGGAGCTCTCTGAACGCATTTTACCTCTTTCTTCTATAAACTCTAAAAAAAGTGAGAAACAAAAATCGTCGTGTAAATCCCCAATAAGCGTAATCTAAAAATACTCGCGAACATAAGTATGTGTATACATATCGTCGGTTGGTTATTGGTTTGCTGCAGTCATAATGTATTTTGAATATACTGTGCCGCAAACCAATAACCAACCGACAATATGTAGTTTTACATTATTTTTTCTGCACCTGATAACACATACTCACTTAAACATACATTCGTAAATATGAAAATATTTGCCGACAATGCCCAACAAACACAAGGTCAAACGTTTGAAATATGATGATTTTATTGTTTGATATCAAACGTCTATTATTATAACTGTTTCCAACTGAACGTTTTGTATTTCCAATTTTAATTGAAATTAATTTTTAATTAATATACAACTTTTTTTATAATTATATTTATTGTCATAAAAAGGAAACTAGCAAAAAAGGGCGGTTTCATAAATAACGCTCGTTCAATCAAACAACGTCATAACTCAAAAAATGGACTTTTTGAGTTAATGATGCAGAATTAATTCTCATATCATTCTTTATATTGTGTAAAAATATTATACAAATATCTACTTTACTCAAATCTTGATAGTAAAATTTTATTTTATTTTTCCATTAAGTTGTGTTTAAATTGAAAACTTTATACTAATTTTCTGGCAAACTACTTTTTTGAGTAATGACGTTCTGAGTAAATGAGCGATATGTATTACCATATGGAAGAGAGTTGGAACTCAAAGCTGCGTGTCTGCTGGGTGTAAAATGTTACAGCAAAGACTATAGATTTACATAGATTCATCTATAGTCTTTGGTTACAGCGATGATATCTTCAGCGACGACAGCAACTTTTACAAATACGAAAGGTACGAGTGAATCATATGTTTGTAAGTATGTACATACATATGTATGTATGTATTTTATTTATTTTATGAGGTTAGTAGCAGCATTTCGTATCGCGGAAGTATTATAAATTCATAAACTATTCCGGTTCAAACAAATAATAAATCAGGCATTGAAACCACAAAAATATGGCATAAAATGGTTGCGTGTGTGTGTGTGCGTGTGTTTGTTTTTCTTTTAGTTTTGTTTATCTACTTTTATTTTGTTTTGTTTGTTGTTATTGATTAAAAAGTCAGTGGCTCTTATTAACAAACAGCACACTAGACTATTTAGCGATTTTTTGTTAAATTTTTTATAATCAATCGGTTTCAGGTATCAGTAACCGATTAATAATTTTTACAATTCGGTCAATGTCAATGCAAATTATTTAGCGATTTAAAAATTAGTTTTTTTTTTATTACGTTGACAATCTACTTCCTTATACATACATATGTATGTACACTGGAGCCGTGATTTGCAATGCAAATCGATTAATTTTTTATAAATGCGCCATGATGGTAGATGAGCTGATTTTTATTACTGAGAACTACATAATTTTTTACTTCCAAGAATAATTTAATGAAAAAAAGAATAGAGCAATATAAATTTGTATGCATAAATTGAAAAATTCCTTATATATGGTCACGATTTCAATGGGAAAATCCAATCGTATGTGTGCGACACAAATCGAAATTAAAACGACGTAAAGCAAACTGGACCGGCAACGCCAATCGAAACAAAACGTGCCTCATGTGTATCAAATTAATGCGAGTCACTGACAATGAAATTTTGACTAACATCACCTCAAAATTTATAAATATGTATGAAAAATATCAGCAGCATGTGTGCAAGAAGTCAAAAGCCTTCTTACATTTTTCATAAGTATGTACATATGTATGTAGATAAGATAAACGTCAATGAACTAAGTTTATTTAGTTGAATTGAAAAAAAAAAATTATATATGGTAGATTTAATTTATGCAATAAAATGTATGTATGTACGTTTGTGATCTTAAAAAAATTTAAATCATTATGATAAGAAATGGTTGTCAAAACATGATTTCTTTTATAACTCATTTTTATCAGTATAAAGTAGCTCATCTTTTATTGCTTGAATGGAAAGAAACTGAACTAATTTGCATGTAGAGCAGGCAAGCATCGGCAAGTTAGGCGCCTCATATTTTGTTGATATTCTAAATTTTACGCATAAAATACGCATGCGTCAGATGTAGATTTCTAATTAGAGATGAGATGATCACTAATAACAACTGTGGCCGAATTTATCAAGTAACAGGTTTTGGAAATACACATAGTTCTTTCATACAAACTGTGAATGTTTTTGTATGCTTACTTTACAGCAAATAAAGCTACCACATGATTTTTTTTTATACTTCACCGTTTGTCGAGAAAAAATCGTCGAATCGTGTCAAATCGTCTTTTCTGGCAATTATGTATAGCTCTCACATTTTTGTATTTGAAATTTTACTGTCTCTCTGCCTCTTATAGCACAATTCTCAATATTTGGATGGGGTTGATTGTTAATTGTTTGTGCTTGTCGCTCTTCTTACTAGTATTTATCAAAAAACCAATAATAATAAATACTTTTAAAGCAGAAGAGCTGAAATGTGTTAAACCGTGATCGCAATCACTGTTTAATTTCACTACTGCTCTTCTTATTAGATTTTGTCAAAATAACAGAACTGCTACAAACAAAATACTGCTAGACTGTGATCACGGTCACAGTTTAAAAGAAAAGCGATCTAGAAATCACGTTCACAAGGAGCAACATTATTAAAAAATCACAATATCGCTCAACACTAATTTCTATATACCAGTTTTGTCTGTAAAATCTATAAAAACTTACAAAAACAAATGTGTAAACTTAAAGCATTGTGGTAAGGTCACTCTTTTTCTTGCCCAAAATAATCAGATTTATTATGAACAGCAACAACAAAGTTGCATATATCAGTATTACGAAATGTCAGCGGTTGAACATAAATAGGTAGCACCCTAACTCATGATACAATTATACAAGGTACTTGCACAAGCCCAGCCTGTTAATGTATACAATGCAGAAAGTTGTCAAACTTTGTTTACAAGCTGCAAAAATGTAAGTGTATGTGTGTGAATAAAATGATTACAGTGTTGCCAATGAATTTGCACATTGAAGAAAATTACACTACACATGCTTTGTGTAGATTAAAATTAAAACAAAATTAAATAAAAATAGAACCCAAAGTAGAATTACACACATATTATACATGAATCTCATTACATGGTCTACAGATGAGAGTAAAAATTACACACTGTGTATTAAACACACATTGGCAACACTGAATGACTATAATCATGCATGAATGCCGCCTCTGCAATTGGACTTTAGTTGCCCTGTGATTTATATTTTTAAAAACAAAAGACATCTGCTTCTGACAATTATAGGTATGTTTCTACCAACAAAATACGTGTGTTTCTTGGTGTTGCAATTTTGTTGTAGTCGTGCAAGTACCTTGTACAATTGTATCATGCCCTAACTTTTCAATAAGCAACTAAAAAATCACTATTGTGAATAGCTATTAACGGTAATTTAGTTCTCTATTTTGCAACCACAAAATAGTAGAGAAGAATATTCACTCCAAACGTGAGTAGTAAATAAATAGAAATACATATATAAATAAATATCGTTAAAAAATAAACAAAATAATCGATTTTATGCACAGAGCGCGAATTATAAGCAAGAAAAAGCAAATTGCAAGGCTTGAAAGCTCATTCACTGCATCTTATTTTTGTCATTTGTCAGCTGTTATTTTTTTCCTTCAAATGCATATTCACAATAGCGAATAGCTACTTTAATCATTCACTAATTTATCAGCTGGTTTTCTTAATAAGTATTTCAACCTTAGTTGAAAAATTGTTGCACTTTTCAACCAGTTGATGGTTGCTGTTTTTCATAATAAACTTGAATAAAACTTCCTAAATTCAACCTTTTAAAGAAAAATACTATATACCCATGCAATCTAAGAATTTAATTTCATCAAGATTACCTTACCGACATTTTGACATTTTTTCGATTTTATCGTAAACAACATGTTATCGAAAATAGACTTTTCTTATTGAAATTAAAATTGTATGGGCCTACCTATAGTTTAGAATTATCAAAATGTCAATATTGTTGATAACTTTTAAGATACGGGCTGTAAACTTTTATCGTAAACAACAAAAACATATTTGAATATTTAAAATAAAAACTTCTCCTGAAAAAAATTAGTTTTTGTCGCTTAAGATTAAATCGAAAATAACACTCGATATAACAACCTTAATAAAGTAAAAATCCCCTAAAGTTTTATGGCCTCATAATAAAAAATATGTTTTGCTTATCAAGAAGGTTTATTTTATAATAAACCAGTAATAATGCAAAAATAGATTTACTGATTTATTCATAAGAAGTAATAGATTTACGAAAAACTCATTTGTGATAATCAAAAATATTTCTTTTTAAAAAGAATCTTTCTTCGACTTCGTTTGCATTCAGAAAGAAACTGAAATTCACTTATAAATTCTATTTATGCAAAACTTTGGCAAAAACAGAAAAAGTATCAAAAGCACAAATTTTTACCCGTTTTAACCCCTAAAAACTATCTTATGTTTGAATTTGGACCTACCAGAGAATGACAATGAGTAATCGAAAAATATATACAAAGCCTTAATTTTAGTAATTACGTACATATAATCAAAATTGTAGCGCAAACAATTCGTAAGCTCACATATGTTCTCTCCAGCAACTATAACTAAAGGCTCAGTTAGCCGACTGTAACGCAATGTAACTGTAATGTAGGAAACAGCTGATCGATATTTTTATATGAAAATTAGGTTACGTTACATTACATCTCTATAACCATTTTCATTAATTTTCACATAAAAATATTGATCAGCTGTTTCCTACCGTTGCAGTTACATTACATTACAGTCGGCTAACTGAGCCTTAAGGCCGATTCCCACATACAAGAGCATCTCTACTTCGTTGATGCAAAAAACTAAAATACACTACAACTAAAAATAAAAAGACATATCATCTGTTGGTTATTGGTTTGCTGCAGATATAATGTATTTTGAATATACTGTGCCGCAAACCAATAACCAACCGACGATATGCGTATTAAATTTAAAAATTGACTCTCTCTCTCTCTCTCTCTCTCTAGGGATATGAATATTTAAACGGACAAAAAAATAGGCTGATACTCGGGATATTTATTCATCATTCGCCACCGTAAACATACATATGTGTATATAAAATGGAATAGAGAATATGTGTGTGTGTGTGTGGATGTGGGTATGGCTGTTTGAAAACATGCTTTATTTGTGCGTGTGTAAATTAAATAGCCCTGTATTTACGCGTGTGTAGCCAATTAATAGTTAGAGTATTTTTATACTCATGCGTATGATTGCAGCTCACACAGTCTATAAATGTTAGTTATAGTTGTTTGCGCTGCATAATTTTAGAAATGAGTATAAACATAGTTATTGGTTGTTTATTTCTGTTATACACATTCGGTTAAAAAGATTCGTTTGCATATAAGCGTGTTTTTTTATTTTTAGCTGTATGCAATCATAGTTTTTTGACGGCCATACTCAAAAAGGTACTTAAATCATACCTTCGTCATTCTCTGATAGGTAACAGTTGGGGCATTTAAAAGTTTAAATTTAAAAATGCAATGATACAAAAATGGTTTGAAATTTAGCTAAATTAATTTTTTTTGTGAAGTTCAATTGTTCCAGTTAGGGATGGAATATTATTTTATTCATAAAGTTGCCGCAGCTGGCCTCACAATACCCCATTCTATCGGACCAATTTTCGAGCACTTTTTCGACTGCATGGGGTCGTATCTCGGCATTGGCCTTCAAATGCTCAGTTGTCTCTGGTTTGTCGGCATAACACTTGTCTTTAACGGCGCCCCACAGAAAATAGTCGAACGGTGTCATATCATTTCAGCTAGTTAAACGGCCATCAAACATTTGCCGCAATAAATCGATTGTGGCATGAGTTGTGTGGCAAGTTGAAGCGGGCAAAAAAAATTGGTTATCATGGTGCGATAGGTGTCTCCATTGACAGTAATGGTTGAGCCTTCTTCATTTTCAAAGAAATATGGGCCAATGATGCTTCCGCTCCACAAGCCGCACCAAACAGTCACTCGTAATGCGTGCATAGTCTTGGCGCATCAATAATGCAACCAGATTCACGAACTTTAGCAAAAAACTTGCGTATACCGGGCAATTTCCGACCAATTGCCTTTGTTTGGTAAATAAATTTTCAATAAATCCCAACGTTGCTCAAGCGTAAATCGATTCACTTCGTTCAGTGGAGTATTTTGTGACAGAATAGAAGAAGTACTGCCAGATAATATTAGTAGGATTATTTGCCAATAATGGGTTAATTCAAATCTTAGAATTCCTAAGGCCGTGATACAGTATCATACACAGTCGTGCGATTTTTGGGAAAATACAACCCTTGGAAATTATGAAAATTTTCAAAAGACAATAACAATTCATCAGATCAGTGTCATATTTTTTCCTAGATCGTGCGATTGTGTAGGATAGCGAGTCTTGGCCTTTAGAAAGAAACGTTCAAATGTAACCATTTATTATGTATTCGATTATTCGCAAATTAACATCACTGGAAATATCTATTGCCACAAAATACTTCCCCATATTATCGATTAAACATGTGAAAAGTTGTTATGACCAAATAATTTTGTGTGATTTTTATTTATTTGTTTTTTTATAATTTATATTTCATTGTTAGTTTTTGTATTTGCCATTAATTATTGCAACGATTAATTTGCAGTTTTTATTTGTTTAGAGAATGTATAAAAATTCAAACGAGATGCTTTTTTTACCAAATTTAGTAAACATTTCACTCATTTTGTTTGTTTCTTACATAAATAAATACATTAAGGTTTAGTTTCCACATTATAAAAGGTCAACTTGTCTACAAAATTTTTTTTATAGAAATCACTACAAAAATTGGCAGTTTTTCATGTAAATTTTAAATTACAAAAAAAAATGTTTTTCATAAAACAGTAATACATTATTTGTTTAATAAATAATTTCCGTTTTTTAGAAGTTTAGCTTATGGCAAATCAAAATAGATCTTTTTAAAACATTTACAGTGAAACTTCTATATAACGAATCCGAAGTGAACCGAAGAATACTTTGTTATACATACATAGCTATTGGTTCTTAAAAGTAAATCACTCGTATTATACTCGTACGTATGTCGAGTCAAATATTCGTCTACATTCAATTTTTAATTTTGTCCTAGATTAAAGAAAAAAACACATTTCTTTTAATATAGTACAAAATTCGACTCGACATACGTAATCCGGGTGAATATATGTATGCCGCAAACTGTTCAGCTTTGCTTTTTAGCATCGGTTCTACCAAAGGAATGTTTTCAATTTGACGTGGCGTAAAACATTAAGATAAACATGCTCAAGATTTTAATATTCAGCAAAGTGCTTTCTCTTGCACTTCAAGAACTTTGTGTTACAAATAGTCTCCCGATTTTATTTATTTTTATTGTAGAAAGATTACTCGGTGGTCTATTGAAATCTTTAGCAATATCTTGATTATATTATAGAATTATTTTGTTCATGCTTCGAAATTGATTTACGCTTTAATCACTCGTTATGGCAAGAATCAAAACAAAACTGTCTACACCCACCAAAAATTTTTCAAGATTTTGTACTCTTTTAATGGCTTAAAAAGTAATGAGTGGTACTTATTTATCTAATTATGTTATGCTTATAATAATGACTGTCCTGTAATGAATAAAATAACAACTTGTTTATATTATTACGTGAAAGTAATGAAATAAACAAATATATCTAGAGAAAAGTTTATTAATCGTGAAAATGAGCTTCGAAAACAATAAAATAACTTTGATTTACTATAATTTTTATTACAAAATTTAATTATTTTCGCACATTCTTCAATATACATATTCACATATTTTCTTTGAAAAATTTTAATTTTTAACAATCCCAAGAAAAGGTACAAGTTTTATAATTTTGTTACAAAATTCTATTTATTTTTGTTAGAAAAAATTGCCAATTAACTTTTGAATAACTTTAGGCAAAAAGTAATCCAAAAAATTTTGCATATTTGTAGGCAAAAAGCACAGGGTACCGCATACTTTTTGACATTCTCAAACAAAAATAATGGGTTATTTAGTCAAATTGTAAGTACTTACGACTGGGGAGTATATACGAGTACACATTTTTGCATTCTAGTAGGCAAACTTTTTTTCCGGCCGCTTGTGTGGCATTCGTTGTTGAGAGGATTTTGAATGAATTCATCGTTTTTGCTGGTTATCAAGTTTTGCTTATTTTTTTATTCTAACTTTGTTTTATAGAGGCTTTATAGAGGCTTTATAGCTTAAAATTTTTCCGTTATAGCCGTTGGGCTTTTTTACGTATTTTTATATGAAACTATAAAGTGTGTTTTTCAGCTGACGGAGAAAGAAATTCGTTACATTGAGTTTTTCGTTATAACGGAGTTTCACTGTGTTTACTGTATTATGCAAATTTGTTTACCGCTTATAAACTTATTTCTGAGAAATATACATTTTAAAAATCATAAAGTAAAAATTCATATATTAAAAATATTGCAAAATTATTATGTTCGTTACTCGGTCCTTAAATGCAAATTATAGCAATTTTATATTGACATTCAAGGTGTCTGTCATGTTTTCACCTTTCGCGGTACATACATACATACATACATACATACATACATACACATGTACATACATATTTGACAATTCCATAAATCAGAGTTTAAAAAAGAAAAGTAATCAGAGACAGAAAATCTATTAATATTTATCAATATAAAAAAAGTTTTTTAAAAGTATTTTTGCATGCGTGTTAAATATTTAGTTACAATAAGTTCAATCCAACAAACATATTAAAATGCAAATATCTTTTAAAACTTTGTCATACGGAAATGCAATATTTTTTTTTCAATTTTATATTTTCCAATATTATTATTATTTTTTTTTTTTTAAATCAGCTAATGGCTGCTTTATATTTTAAACTATCTTCGAGTGTCTTTAGCACTATATGTATTTTATTAAATATTCTTACATTTTATTTATGCGCGCACGCATGTACCAGAGTTCATATGTAAATTGATGATTTATTGAAAGACACATAAACATACATAAATATATACATACATATTGGCACACATGTCCACATGTAGATACATAAAAATATACATACATACTCGTACATACATGGACGTAGAATCAGCAAAATACTTGTTGCTTTTGTTCATTAACAATACACATTGGAAGGAACACTCATATTAATCGGTTGTTGACTCGATGTCTGTCTCACAGTGATTTCGTTGTCATATATTCGTACAGCTCGATTATGAATAACAATTCCAAGGAAATTTTTTCCTAATCATATTTTTAAAAATAATTTTTAAATTTGTCTGTCTGTCTGTTGCATGTTGTTTTCTCGAGAGCCGTAAGAGCTACGGAGTTGAAACTTCCATAGAATATGTAAAACTTTAGCCGCTACAGCAGCAAATATATTACAGTTAAAAATTATAGGGTGTTCTAAAGCGAGCAACGAAACGTGTTGAAATCCGAATTATATTTAGACACTTGAAATTTTCAAAGTTAGTGTATTTTTATGCAGACTACAGCAATTAAAACTAAAATTTAAAAAAATCTAAATTAAAGGGTATTCCAGCAGTTAGTGTAATTTTGACAACTGCTGTATCTTGGACACCGTAAGAGACAAACTCTCGAAATTTTAAAAAACGTTAAATAAGAAATCCCAAAATAAAAAAATTGCCGATAAAAATAAAAAATCGCCAAAACTAAAAAAATAGACAAAAAATCGCCAAAACGAAAAAACACCATAACTAAAAAAATCGTTACACTAAAATAAATTACCAAAAAACCAAAAAAATCGCCAAAACCAAAAAACGAAAAAATTAAAAAAAAACGACAAACCCCAAAAAAACGCCAAATCTAAAAAAACGCCAAAAACATTAAAAAAATCGCAGACACGAAAAAAAAGAGCCAAAACCAAAAAAATGGACAAAAAATCGCCAAAACGAAAAAAAATCAAAAATTAAAAAATCGTTAAAATAAAATAAATTGCCAAAAAACCGAAAAAATCGCCAAATCGAAAAAAACTCCAAAATTAAAAAAACGACAAACCCCAAAAAAAACGCCAAAACTAAAAAACGCCAAAAACATAAAAAACGCAAACACGTAAAATAGCGCCAAAACTAAAAAAATCGCCAAAAACAGAAAAAAAAGTTACCGGGTACGCGTCTAGGTGAATCTGTGTGTCTTTGACGCCGACCGATTTTAATTTGGTTTTTTTCGTTTGAAAGGTGACTTGAAAATCGGTCCAGTCGTTTGGTCTGTACGTCGTGGGGTTCTTAAAATTTTTAATTTTTGTTATTTAAACACTTCAAACACTGTTTTTTTTACATTGTTACTTCATAACTTGGTACATTTTACACCGATTGCAAAAATTTTGCCGGGTCAGCTAGTAAATAAATAAATAAATTCTTTCAACTAGTATTCATATGATAAATGGACAACAATTCATAGATTTAATTTGTTTTTATGAAATTTATAAATTAAGAAAGAAAGGTAAACAGTACGAAAAATATTGATGCAAAAATGTAAGTGCTTTGTAAATTTTGAATTCACCACCTTTTAGAGAAACAAGTGTGAGAAATACTCTTAATGGCTTTTTAGCTAAAATGTCATTATTATTTTCATTATGGAACAAATTAATGTGTATGACAGAAATGTGCGAATTAAAAAAGATATATTTTTAATTAAATAAAGAAAAATATAACTGACTAAATTAAAAAAACTCTTCATATTTTCTTAATAAACTAAAGTGGTAAGGTAAATAAAATTAAGGAATTAGCCTAATTTAATTGAACAAAGAAGCAAAAAAAATAAGTTTGAGCAGAAATTAAAATTACGAAAATTAATTGGTATTAGCTTGTGGCATTGGAACAAATACATATACATACATACTTGTGTATGTATGTATGTAGTATGTATGTAAGTACTAAACGTCTGCACGAATCTACTCGAAGAGCACTTCAAATCATTGAAAAAACAAAAAATATTATACCCTAGAAGTGCTAAAAAAATTAAAGTGCCTTTGAAATAGCATCCTGAAAATATAGATCTTAAAAAACTACAATAAATATTTTATAAATATTAAATAAATTTATATTAATCGAGACTAGTACAACTAAAAAAAAGCTTTTGTTACCTTCTTCTCAAATTAAAGCTAGAGTTTTCTAACAAGTATTCTCAAAATATTTGAGGGGTCTAGCCATGACTGCTCGTGAGCTGGGCCGTGCTTAAAAAGCGCATATTTTTTAAGTTTTTTGCATATTTTCCATTTTCGACCAAGCCAACGTTCAATGGTGCATTAAAGCATTATTCCATAAAAAAATACGATTTTTTTAATTTTACAGCACCTGCTACTTATATTAAAATAAATTCTATTATTCTTTATGTATTATTTGATTTGAGTCATTGTTAATTAATTTATTTCCGTTGGCATTTCTTGTGTGTTGAACTTTTTGTCGTTCCAGTGAATTTTCAAAGATTTCAACTAATTTTACTTTTCTACACACACAAGTGTCCATAAACGAATTACTGTGCGCGCCTGTCTGGGTGTCAATCATTCGCAACTATGATGACAATCGATTTAATATGTTTAAAAAATTGTTGTTCCATCCAATATGCGAAATGAATTGGAAGAATTTTAACAGAAGCAGAATTTTAAATGTACAAATATTTCGCACATTTTTTTCATTAAATATTTTTTTTGTTGAAATTGAACAAATAAACGCCAATTGTGGGTTCGGGAAATATAGTTTTGAGAAAAGCCACTTTTAATGTATGAACGTTTTGCAAAAATATATCAAAATTGACAAATTAAAATCATTTAGTCGTAAAATAAAGATTATGATGTATTCACGAATAGACCCAAGATTTTATGAATATGAAGTTTTTCATATAATTTAGCGTTTCTTAAAAATTTTATTGAACTCTTTTCAAGACTTCGTTCAATATTGTTTTCTTTATACAGTGCAGATTCGGCTAAAGCAATCAATAAAAATTTTAAGCTGTTGCGAAAACCGAGTTTGTTGCAAAAAGTACAGTACAGTACAGTACGAATAAAAAATTTCTATGCCTGTTTTCTACTAAAAAGCTTATTTTAATCCAAATAAAAGGTTTATTAAGTTTATCAAGTTGAAGATTCATGTTTTTAATGGAAAAAGTGTGAAATTTTCGACTGTGTTTTTTTGATGACATACTTTTTTTAAGACGAAAGACTAAAATAAATTTTAAAAAATTAATTCTGGCCTTGGTTGGCCTTTCATAATTGTTAGAATTTGGAAGAAAAACAAACATTATCAAAATTTTGTTTTTGTTTCCAGATAAAAATCACCTTGCGATATGAGTTAAACAACTAACTAAATTAAATATGAGCAGTAATGTGAACAATTTTACTGGACTAAAAATTTATTATGCAATAGTATGACGATAGTCTTTTTCGAGCTATCCGAAATATACAGCATCTTTTAATACATTTTGGAACCCCAAATGACTAACGTTCTTTTTCGGAAGGTAGGCTTAAAAGTTAATGTGAACTTTAAATACAAGTTCGTCATACAAAACCTGCCGTTAAAATCACTGCGAGCTTTTAATTGTACATTGTGTAAATTGCTGCAATTAAGTATCACTCATACATATATCTTTAAACGAAAACTGTTGCATACTTCGTTGGATACTGATACACAGGGGGAACTGTAACTCAGTGCGTATGATTAATATTGATATAAATCAAATCGCCAGCTTAAATGAAAAAGTATTTAGCTAAAACAACCACTCATAAAAAAAATTATTTACACTACGTTGGTTTCAAAAACAGAAGCACCACGCAAAAATTCTTTGTCATTTGTATTTCAAACTGATTAAACGAGAGAGAGAATCTTAACTTTGTTTGCAAAGTTGCATTAATTGAGATCTTTTTTTTTTGGAAAGCTGCGTTAACAGCGCGCTGCAACGTCACCAATGTTAAGAATTTGGATGTTGCGAATAGCGAGATGTTGCGCTTATCGAGGGTTGCGTTAACCGAATGTGCACTGTACATGTTTTATAAACATCGTTAGAGATATGGGGATTTAACGTAAATATGAAGCTTCGTTTGTGAAATTTTGTAACATACATATGTATATAACTCTATTTATTTTGAAGTCTACTTATGCTTTTATCGCTTTTAAGCAAAGAATTGTAATAAGCGCAGTTTTTGCATATTTTAGACATTTGTTACCTGCTGGTACATGCATACTCGTACATACATATATACATACAAATGTACAAATTCATTTTTATTTACTTCCCCATTTCACCTTTCATTTCATTTCAGATTCATTTGTTTATTTGAATTTGAAGTATAAACAAATTACTAATAGGTACCAGTATACGCTACTTGCGCTAATAAGTCGATTATTTTAAATGGAAAAAATCTTATCAGTAGTCAAACAATTTAAATGACAAACACTTAAAATCAATAATTGTATCTACATAAATATGTATGTATGTATATATATATAGTATGTGTATGAATAATGTAAATATGTACTTATATGTATATGGACATATGTACATATGAATGTCTGTCTGTATGTATTTTTGAAGCAGAATGTTGATGCCGCAAGTGCGTAACATACAGGCAACAAATGAAAAGCTGTGATTGCCAGATATTTGAAATTTCTTTGTATAAATTCTTTGCAAAATTACATTAGAAAATATTCCCTTAAAGATAAATTTAAATTTAACTAACAGAGACAAGAACCAAAAAAAAATTACAGAGGCCATTTTGCAGTTAACAGCGAACTGTTAAGCGCTTAACAGTCCTAGTGAAATAAAGGAATATTGGGTCTTATTACGAGTGTCGTATTACGACTTCGACTAAGACGATTTTGTACTAGACTAAAGAACATTGCAACAGTTTTTCTTTAATCTAGTACAAAATCGTCGTAGTGGAAGTCTTAATACGACACTCGTAATCCAGGAACGGGGACCGATACTATACCCAACAATTAATGGAAAATATGGTCCGAGATCTGAATAATGAAATTATACTAATTGGATATACAACAGATATATTAATAA
Organism: Nowickia ferox; assembly: GCA_936439885.1. Taxonomy (NCBI): domain Eukaryota; kingdom Metazoa; phylum Arthropoda; class Insecta; order Diptera; family Tachinidae; genus Nowickia; species Nowickia ferox. Next base: position 4,803,335 of record OW387023.1, on the reverse strand, counting down.
TACAGAAACTTAATTTTCAAAAAGGTCCTACTTTGGAAGGAAAAGTGTTCATTGTGGGAAATAGAAGAATTCTACATATATTCCACTATATAGAAATGGTGCTCCTGATGGTTCTCTAAAGAGCAAATGAAGTCGCATTTCTGAAATCATTTTGGGACTTTGGAAAAATTAGTGTGAAAAAAGTGATTTTTGAAGCAAGATTTCTTGAGAAGAGTAGTGGTCATTGTGGGAAGTATAAGAATACTTGTGACCAACGATATGTTTATTGAAATGACCTACATATCGTTAAATTGAAGACGACTTTAAAATTTAATAACATTACAACAAAATCAAAAAATTTTAAATATTTCTAACGATTGATTTTTGACAAGAAGACCAAAAGAGAAAGAAATCTGCGTCATTGAAAATCACGTAACTTTTGTATTAGGTGTATTATGTTCTCGTATGTAAAATTATACGATGAATTTTTATGGAACATTTTAATCTGCTGACTCCTACTTTCAAGAAAAATCCCTTCAATTTGGGTATAACGGTGTAGCTTGAAATATCTTAATGTCTATTACATATTTATGTTACGTTATGTTATGTTAAGTTGTGTTTGGGAATTATTGGGTCTCCATTTTATTATAACGTGATTTTACAACGTTTTTTTAACTGATAATTTAACTTTTAAAATAATTTTATTATTTTTGCAATACAAATAAAATTGTAGTGTTGTTGGCTTTTTTATGTTTTTGGCAAATTTATTTGGTGCCAGCGCAGTTTGCAGAACGAAACAATTTAATTGCCGAATTTGGAGGTCAGCTTCTTAGTTGTGGGTTTAAAGCTAGTTTGCTTTGAAGCGGTTCTTGTGTACTAATGCAGTCATTCGCTTGCTCATTTTTATTCGATCTAAGTTGTCAATGACAAACAAATCAACAACTTTTTATGACATTTTAAGTTTCTTTGCCATGCTCAATTGCTCGAATTAAAGTTGATTTTATGCACATATATGTATGTATGTATGGATGTACATATTTACATATTCATTTATGTAGCTATATATACATACATATGTACACACATACATATCTTTATCTTAATAGGCCCTAACTCATTATTTTTTTGATATCGATTTTTAGTACATTTCAATGGAAGAACATCCAATGTGTCGAAAAATGCAAAAATCTCGAATTCAAACAAATAATGAGTTAGGGCCTTTCTATATTAAGGTAACGATATGTATGTACATATGTATGCATAGAAGTATAGAAGTTCATCTTAAAAAGAGAAAAAAAATATACTAAAAATTTTTCTCTCAAGAACATATATTTTAAATTTCTTTGTATAAATATATATAAGTCAGGCAAACACATACATACATAATAATTAGTGTTTTTCATACGGGATTTCCCGGGAAAAATTTCCCGGGATCCCGCACAATTTCCCGGGATTTTTTTTTTTTGTTTTGATTTTATTATGGCAACTTTAGTTCATATGTACACATTCCTTGATGAGTGTCGTTGTTCACTTATGAAGGCGATGGTACAATAATAAGGTGATGGTACCAGCACAATAGCTAAAATTTTACAACAACAACTTATATTGTGTTGATTTTGTAGTAAAGATAACGCTGTTTCGATTAAAAAATAATAATTTTCATTAAAAAAGGAATTGCAATTTTTTGAAGGAAGTGGAAAAATACTGAAAGCGTCCTGAGATTATATAATGCTCTTCTGACTATAAGGCCAACATCCGTAGAAAGTGAACGTATTTTTTCATTAAAAGGAGTTTTTTTTTAAATAAAATTAGAAATAGACTGTCGAACGATTCTATTAATGCTTATTCTGTACTAAATTCCTATTTTCAAAGCAAGATTTTGTAATATTTTTTTAATAATGTAATTTGTTTTTTTTTTCATTTACATTTACATATAATATTGGTATTTATGCATTACTATTATATAAAGAACTGAAATTATATTAGTTTTTCGACTAATGTATTTATTTAATCGATCAAATGAATTGTTATTTGTTTTTTGTCGAAATAAATTAAATTAAAAAATATTTTGTATAGTTTTGCACTGGGCGGGAATTCCCGGGAAACTGAAGAGTCGTTCCCGCTTTCCCGGGAAATGAAAAAGTCCGGGAAAAGAAAAACTCTAATAATAATATAAAAGAGAGTAAAATTCATGCTTGTACGAATGTACGAAGAGCCCGCGGGCGGCCTTTTGCTTATCTCTGGATTAAAGTAGAAAATCGTAGTAGTATGCGTTAGTTAAACCGAAATCTACTACAGTTTGATGCTTTTAATGTATAAATAAATTAAAATATGAAATTTAAGTGAAATTCTAAGAAAACTTTCTTAAGAAACACTAGATAGGTCTACAATCAATTCCCATTGTCTGCTCGTATTCATAAAAGAGGTCAATAACACAAAATTATACAAGTTTTCGAACACGAGAAACAAAAAGTTGTTTCATTAGTGTTTTTTGTGGAAATGTTAAACTTAAAAAGTTGTTTCTTTATTAAATTTTTTATGTCAAATTTATATAAAACAAACTATCTATAGAACAATAGATTCTAAAACTTTTCATAATATTTAGCTTCTTATTTTATCTTTTGCTCAGCTAGTCAGATAGTATCATAATCTTCTGCAGAATTATTCTGAGTAAATGTCGAAACGAATTCTTTAAAATAAAATTATTTAAATTTGAAAATCTTATCCATGGTGTAATTATACCTTCTATTAAAATGCCTTGACTCGAGAGATGAGTTTGTAAGCTATTTGTATGAAATTTTTCACGAGATAAAATATGAATTAAATTATTTGTGGTTCAAAATTCCTCTCTTGAGGATGAATTATTTATTTATTTATTTAACCTAATACCCAAGATATATTGATAGAAAAATGTATGTAAAAATTTGTTGTGACATCTGAGCGATATTCAAATTACAAGTGGCGAATAGGTATAGTCACTTAGATTCTAATACATACAAAGAAAATTTACTGCTTAACTTTTTGTTTGTTCTTAAGTTAAATAGGTTTTTTTAACGAAAGTTATTGCAAATTAATATTTTTTGTGCCATTAATTTATTGCTTTTTACGCTTTATGGTGCTTTTGGCAAATACAAATGAAATACAGCAATATGTATGTATGTATGTTCGCACATGTGTTTGAATGTACATACATATATATACATACATACTTATGCACATGTGTATATAAGAAATTACGTGGTGTTTTGAAACTCCAATAAATTCTATTTTCTTATTTCCTTAACTTCCCTGTAGGAAGCTTGGGGTTAAGTGATTCCAAGTCATCACTTTTGCCGATTATTTCGCGGACTTTATGGGGCGACATTGTCTACATATGTATTAGCATTTTGCTTTTGATGAATGTTATGCATTAGTGCCTCTTTATCTATACTAACATAAAGCTGAAAGGTTTCTATGTTTGTATGTTTATATGTTTGTAAGAGGTAATCTACGGAACTGCCGTTTCGATTTAAAAAAAATTTCAACAAAATGAAGAAGAGACATAGGGTTGGTAAGGTTCCGCTAAAGTGCTTAAGGAAGGGTCCAGGGGCGCTAAACCCTCTATATATGAATTTTCGTTTAAAAAGACATCTATTAAAGCAACAGTTTCCATACTCAAAAGAAAAACAAAGCCATTTTAACGTAAATACGCTTTTCTCCCTTCATTGCGCCTCCAGTCTATCTCATCGCTCGACATACGGAGAATTACTGCCTCTCCGAAAATATCTAACCAATTTTGATGAAATTTGAATAAATTGAGAGAGTAGCGTAAAAAACGCACAGTGTTGTTGCGCCAAACGTGGCGACAAAAATTTGTTTTTGGCGATGATAATTTTGAAATGGCGATTGGCGATTTACTTGGCGATATTTGAAATCTTTGGCGTTATTTTTGGCTATATTTTTACGATTTCAATAAAATAGAGTAATGCTAAAAATATTAAATTTTTTTGATAAGGAATTTTTCTTCAATATAAAAAATTTTGTGCAAAATATTATAAATGTTGTAACTCTATATCTCAAACTCAAACAAAATTTTCTGAAATTCAAGAAGTTTTAAAGAAAATAATAGACCACAAAATCTCTGTTGGTGTTTATGAACACAGTAGGGAAAACTTCCTTTTATAAATTGGAACCAACATTTTGATAATGAAGCACAAAAAGCCTGCACGAGTTCTCACCTAAAATGCATGATTACGACGACGATGCTGCTGGTACTTATCCCTTCAGTTTTATCACAAGATTTAAGTATTAATGTTGATTTTGGTGTTTAAGTTCATTTTATCCTATTTATATTGATCTTTTGGAATTAGTTATGTTAATGTAAAAACTTCTTAATTTTTCTTAAGCAATATAATTTTTATGTACGGAATTTAAAATTTAACAATATTTGTAATTTAATTACAAAATAAATATATTTTTTTAGCTAATATTTAATGTTTTATTACATTGGCGATATTTGGCGATATTAGACAAGTAATTTGGCGATGAGGCTGAAAATAAATCTGACAACACTGCGCACAAGGTAAGAAAACATAAATTAATTGTGGGTAAGACAACGTTTGCCGGATTCAGCAAGTATTTTATAAGATTTTTTAAATAAAATACGAAGTGTTAAAAACCTGTACTCAACCGACACATTTTTTGGACCACATATTTTTGTCGAAAATGTAGTATTTACCATCGCGAATAATCGATTTTGTTGAAAAAATAAGTTATAAAAAATATGTCGCTTAACGTCATGACCCTCCAGCAGCAGATTTTCAATGACACACAAATTTTAAATGTCTATTGCATAAAACATTGTCTGGTGTATAATTCGTCATTAGTGCTGGTGACAAAGTCAACAGAAAATCAGTACTGTTCTAATACCGGCACTTCCTACAGGGTTATTATATACATATTATATATATACATACATACATATGTATTATATATGTATACATATATATACATATATATATATAAATGTGAATATGTACGTATTTATATATAAACGTAGATATCCATTCACCCATGTGTACACGTGCATGTATTCTTAAATTAATTTTAGTGTTTAATTTGCGTTTGTTCTTTAAATTTGTGAGATGATGGGCACTTTTAAAATAAGCATTTAATGTAAATTTTTAACATTTCCTTAATTTATAAATAAACTCTTTTTGGCGGAAACCCCAGTTAATAACGTCTTTCGAACGTTGTTTTGCTTTTATTAAAAAAGTGCTGCCAATACTATAAATAACAACGCTTATTCACATGTTTTTTATACATGTATGTATGTATGTATCTCAACTCGTTGTATGCACTTTATTGATTAATCACAAATGCAATAACAATAACAATAATATGATGCGTAAGAATGTACAAAGAAAGATGTGTTATTATTTTCCAATAGAGAAGCAAATAAAAAAACACACAAAAATGTTAAATACATTCGGCAAAACTGGTGCATTTCCTGCAAGATGCAGGCAATGAAGAAAAAAACAAATCAATTTTCATTTCCCCATAAAATGTCTTTATCATTCGTAAGACTTTTTCAAAGTTCTTTGTTTTTGGGTTCTTTTTGTAAAGAATTAAATGTATGTATGTAATTGTTTATAGTTAAACTACTCACCTTCAATAGGGATAAGTTATTCTCTCTGGCTGCATTACAAACGAGATATGAAAGATCCATGTCGATTATTGTGGAATTATTTCTTTTTGTTTTCGCTGGGGTCTTGGTTACTTGTTCTTATTTTTTTTTATAATTTTTCTGTGTTATTTTTATTTTATTTTTTTTCTTTGTAAATGTGTTGGTTCAATATTAATCGCTTCTAAAGAATTCAGTACCAACGCACTAATATTCCTTTGTTCTTTGTTGGTTTTGATGATGTTATTTAATGATTATTGATACTGATGATGATACTTTCAACTTAAATTAAGAAACTCTCGTTATCTTTGGAATTTAAATTTTCTTTCTTTTGCTACAATGGAGATCTTATTTAGACAGACGTATCAAGACCCACCAACCCACCTTTTGTTAATACAATTTTTTTTTTTTGGTTTCGTTATATTTTTCACTTTATTTCTAATACAATTTTCTTACACACGCAAAAAAGTTTACGATTTTTTATGTTAAAATTTCTTGTTTAATTTTCCTGCCAACTCAGTGAAATTTAATTCAAGTAAATTGCAGCAAGACACCTCCAAGAGAAATTTTTGGTACGTAATTCTTATTTATGAAGCAGGAAGACAAATATTTTTCCTTTTTTATTTTATTTATTATACGTATTCTTCTTTGTTATTTTTGTGGTACGTAAGTACATTCATATCCAAATAAAGAAATACTACTTCTAGGCTAAAACACTTTTAGAATTTTATTTCATTCTTTTTCACCCTTTCTTGATTTTTGGGCTAGGTTCTTTTTCCAAAATTTTTAAAACAAAACTTTTTTATTTGCAAATAAACTCTTTTGTTTTAACTTTTTGACAATACAATTTCAAGAAATAATCGCTTATTTATCTATCACGAATCTTTTCAACGTTGTATTCTCATGCGCTCATTGTTAATAACTAATAAAATTTTATAAATTATTTAAGAATATTATCATCTAATTATCTTTTCAATTCTTTTCTTCTATTTATTTCGTTTTCTCAGTTTCTTGTCTTTAAATTTTCGTTGCTGGCAGGGTTGTATTTTCTGTACAATAGGATAGTTAAAATTAGTATGGCAATATTAGCCAATGGATATGTATAGGAGTCCCAGCACAGAGAATTTGATTCAAGGATCTTCCAGGATTTGTTCCCTACAAGAAATGAATGACTGAAACCAAGACTGAAATTGACTTAAACCTTTAAGAAATCAAAATGAAATTTATGCAATATACATATATATGTTTATTGATAGACATAAAATCTTGTGTGCTACCGTACTATTTATTGACAATGTATTTCTACAATTTTCTTCAAGCATTGCCAGATGCATTAATAACGATTTATTAAAACATGACCGTTAACTTAATTTTGAAATAAAATGATTTCTTTAATAAATCTGTGGTCACAAGCGATAACAGCGTAAGTCGAAAAACATAGGTGCGAGAAAGATCACGTTTAAAGTATGAACGTTTATTTGAAAAAATCATAATGGGCAAATTAAAATGATTTTGCCTTAAAGTAGAGATTTCTGTACTAAAGAATGCACGAACCCAAGATTCTATGAATATGTAGTTTTAGTTTTTAATTTTATTGGACCTATTTTAAGCATAGTAATATTGAAAATCTGTAACTTAATTTACATATGTTTATTTACTACATATCGCTCCTTTATTGCAACACAGTAGTATGTGAAAAATGTGCTTTTGATTAAAAAGGCTAAATTTTTAACGTTTTTCTTAAATTAAGAAATTTAAGTCGCTTTGTTAAAGTAAAAATTCTATTTCTAAAAGCTTTTAGCTTCAATTAAATTTCTATCTGAATGCAATAAGTGCAAATGTTGTTAACAACCACTCTCTGCCCAAGTAGATACATGAAGTGGTATGAAGTGCGTGCTGGCACAGAAAATGCGTCATTTTCCCAACTGGTCTAATTTAACTTTCCTTGCCTTCTTTACAAAATACCTTTAGTTAATGAAATATTTCACTATATGTATTTATCGGATTAAGAAATTCTTCTTGATTAACGTGTAGTTTCCACAATTTCCACAAGCGACTTGTCTAGAAAAAAATATATGAAAAGCACTCAAATCTTTGAGTGATTCCTATACAAATTTTCTAGACAAGTCGCTTGCTTGCATTGTGGCAACTGCACATAAAAATGCATTACACTTCAAATAAAATAATAAGTACATATGTATCACAATTATTATTTTTTTCCTTAACTTTTTTTGAATATAAACGATTTTGTCATATACATATGTATGTGCTACTTTCGGATTTATAAACCCATTTCTAACCAATTGCTCTTTTGTGAAAGGCCCACATTAAAGTTTAAATTAAATTTAAAATATATTTATTTTCATATTTTTACATAACTTATTCGCCTGCAAATACATAAATAGCAAAGTTTTTACAAATTTTCATTCTTTTTAACATAATCCATGGCCAACAGCTTAACCCGTTGAACATTGGTGTCGTTACCATAACGTTCTTCGAATTCCAAATATTTTTTGAAAACTGTGCGCATTTTTCGCAAAGGTATTTTTTGAACAACAGCACGTTCCAAGATATTTCTGAAAATAACATATTGTAGATATAAAATTTATAAAAAAATTCAAACCAAAATGTAATGTAAAATGTAATAAATTTGTCTACATATACTAAATAAACTACAAAAGCTAGTTTAAAGTAAGATCAACTTGCTCGAATGCAGTTTTCGGATGGTTATAGATATTTTCGAGTGGCAGGTTCTTATTACAATAAATTTAATAAATTAGTGTCATGTGAGACAATTAAGCCAAGACGTCATGGTTATGAAAAATCGAGGTATTAAAAAAGTATAACACAGTGGAATCCCGATAATTTGTAATACCAAGGAACTAGCAATTTTTCACGATAAATCGGCTTAAACGTATTTCGTTTCTATTTATTTTATGCATACGCAGAGGTTACCAACAGCAAATTGCGATTTATGAGAGGTTAAACAGACTTTGTATTGAAAAAAATTACGAATTAAGGAGGGGATCAATAGCAAACTTTAATTTAAAATACAATGCAGATACTCTGATAATCTATTTTAGTAGTAGCCATGTTTATATCCCATATTTGACATTTTTTTGTGCGTTTTCTTGTGCAGTGAAGTACTTTAGGACATTTAAGTTTTCACTTGCAGCGCAGTAATTCATTAACGAACACGCCCTACACATTATTGGGCTTATAACTTATCACAGTTGTTTTTGATGCGCAGATAACAGCAGCAGATAATATGAGAAAGGTGTAACTCGAATTTTCGATAATTTACAGGAGAAGGAAAAAACTGAATATAAACTAAAGCATTTATATGAAAAAATAACTTTGTAAGTGGTCATACCTCCTAAAAACCTGAGGTTAGCTAAATTGTTTGATATTAATTTTCATCGAACTAATTATGCTAGTAAAGGCACATTAACTCGTGCTTTTGTGTTTCTGAAACAGTTAAATAAGTATTTTATTTTTAACTCTAACGTACTTAGTCCCTTAAAGGAGAATGCAATTATCTGTTGGCTACCAGAAAACGTTAAAAACTCGATTTCGAAAAAAAAGTCGGGATACACCTCTTTTATATTAAGCCATCGATATAAAAGTTTCGCTGCAAAGAGTACACAACGTCTACACCAAGTAATTACACAATCACCCTTATTGTGAATAACAAGTGGAATTTTTGTTCCCATGAAATTTTCATTGCCCTCGAATGGAAAAATGCTATCGTGAATCTGCCTTGAAGTTTTTCCCCGCTATCAGTCCCAGTGAATGTAAAAAAGGGCAGCGGTGCACGGCCATAAAATTTACTGTATGTGAACCAAAGAGATTCATACTGCATGATAAAACGTGTTGCAGGGAATTATTGTTAACAATCGTGAACTTTATTTACTAAAAAGTGAAAAAATCCCCGAGAAAAAAATTATTCATGATATAAGGGAAAACATTTCTAGGGAAAAATTATTCACGATTGCAATTTGGTGAAAAGGGGAAATATTTCGAGGGATAAAATGTTCACAATAGGGGTGAAAATGTGAGTGCGGTATTAATATCTGTATGTGGCAATAAGGATAAAGTGCTTAAGTCATATTTTACTGTTTTGTAGGAGAGCACTTTTAAGCTTTCAATTCGATTTTCAGAAATTCACTTATTTTACAGATAAACTGGAATATTCGATGTTCAATTTTATTTTATTTTAATTTGATTAAGATGTTATTCCATAGGAGATTATAAGTCGGAATAGATAAGCAGCAAAATGAGGTTTTGCTCAGAGGTACTTCTGAATATGAGTATTACAGTGGTGCCATTAACGCAAAATTAGCTTATCTCGACTTAATCACTTTTTTGTTTTTGCCACAGATATTTTATTGAAACGTTTACTTGCATTTGAAATTCGAAATTCGAATCATAACAATTTCAACAGCCAAGTAAAAAACCTGAATTTTGTACGAAATTGAAATTGAGTTTGAAGTTTATTTCTTTCGAAAGTGAAGTTATATCGTGGGAACAAGATACATATAGCTTCATTTTGATGAAAAACAATTTAGACACAAAACCAATTTGAAAAGGATAAAAGCTGTGTTGTGTTGGCCTACAGCGTTTTGTAAGCAATTTTAAATTTTGTGTTTAATAGTTTTTTCAATCATTTTCAATAGATTGCTCTTCACAGCCCTATTATATTGTTTATATTTTATCTTGTAGTGTGCTTTTTAAATATGATACGATACGAATTCATCACACCTTTTCATAGCGATTGGTTTGAAACCCTTTTAAAACCAACGGTTTACATCACATACCTGATTAGTACTCGTAACATATTTAGTGCCATTATTACAACGTGCCGATAGTTAAAGGCAGGAATTTGTCTGCCCAATAAAAAGCTCTGCATTATTACAACTTCAATTTTTGTTTGTTATTATTATAAATAATAATAATATTTATTGGATAAAAATGTAATAAATGAAGGTTATATAATGCTAAGCCATTTATCCGTCCGACAAAAAAAATCTTGCCTTTAACTATCGGCAAGTTGTTATTAATAATATTTTTGATTTGCTGAAAACGAGCGTAATCTAAAATTCTTCTATAGTATACAAATTTCGAACTATTTTATTTTATCGTCGAAATATTTTCGAGGATGCGCAGGGCAGTTATGGAAAATATGGCAAAGATTTTAAAATTTAATATATGTATGTACCTTGCCGAATCTATTAAGTTTTCCTTGACCAACATGTCCACATATTGACACCAAACATCCACACGCTTCGGATAAGATGTAACCACTTGATCCAATAATGTTTGAGCCATTTCGTTGTTGCCATGTCTATGATTTAAGTTGGCAAATGCGACAATAGTGTTAACATCTAAACGTTAAAAAGAGAAGAGAACACAATGAAGAAAAGGAAAAATATATTTTTTTTTTGGTGTTAAGTACTCACGATCTCTTTCCGGTAGACACGCTAGAGCTTTGTGCAACAATTGTTCTGCTCTTTCGGTCATACCCACCGTAAAATAGGCGTTAGCTGCAACTCGCCACACTTCCGGCTGCTTTTTGAACTTTTTCGTTATGTTGCCGATCATTTCAACAAGTTCGGCGGTCTTCTGGGCATCGGTGATGATTTCTACTGTGCGCAGATAAACCTTTAAAGGCTCGTTACATATCAAAGCTTCTTTGAATGTGTCATTAAAGGACTCTTTGTTGCCATAGCGCAATTCCAAATTAAGCAAAGCCACCCATATATTTAGCAAATCATCGGAACTTCTGAAGTTTATGGTTTTTAAGGCTCTCCGAGCTATCGCCCTGGCTTTGTCTATTTCGGTCGACTGCAAATGGAAAACCATGTAGTTGATCCAGTTTTTGCTGTTATTGGGATCGGAAAGCACCAGGCGATCGAATTGGTCTACGGTATCAGGCAAATGATTCGGATCGGCATATTTTTCTTCAATGGCTCTGAGACGTTCTTCCTCTTGGCGTTGCTGCTTAAACTTTTCCGTTGCTGTGAGTTTTTTCTTCGCACTAGCCTTTTCGTCTTTCTCGTGGCTGTCATCTTCTTCATCGGACGACGCCACATTTGTAGAGATGTTTGCCAAATTAAGATTCCAAAAGTCTTTTACGCCTGCTAAAGACTTAACTGCGGTAGTTTCCTCTTTTGTATCCTTATTTATGTTTGAAGTACTGCCAACATTGATAAATCCGGCAGCTGCCTTTTTATCCGGAGCTTTGTCTTCATAGAAAAGTAAAGTTTCTTCATTACTCGCAACACTATTCTCACCATCACTGGCACTGACCTCTTTAATAGCTTTAGTTTTGGTTTTCTTGCACGAAACGCCAACAGACTTTTCACAAGCATTTATTTTATTCGTGGTTTCTGTAGCAGTGCGCTTTCTGGCCGATTTCTTTTCTATTTCTTTTATTCCATTTGTATCTGATTGCTTCAATAATTTTGGTAACTTTTCTTTGTTTTTAATTCTGACTTCTTGATGCTCTAGATTTTTTAATTTGCCCAATTTCGATTTCTTCGATTCGGCGGCATCTACAGTTTTTTCATTGTTGCTAAGTTTACGTTTTCTATTGATATCCTGCCACAATTTATGTGTATCATCCAGCACAGCTATTGGCTGTGTGTCATGTATAAAAGTTAATTTACAGAATTGACCTTCGCTAACATTTTTACTGTACGTGTATTCGAAATCATTTAAATGCAATTGAGCGGGACAGAAAACTAATGGATGCTTCCCTTTCTTCAAGGAGCACACGAAAACAGTTTCATTTTTAAATAAAACTTTTGCATTTATGCCAGATTTCCCAATAAGATTTGTTTCTATATTCTTGTCGCTCGATATATGTTCTAAGTCTCCAGATTTATTACTTAAAAATACTAACATACTGCTATAGTCAATCCATAATACAACACATTCTTGTTCAGTTCCGGCTTTAGGTGGCTTCGATTTGCCCACTACAGATGCTTTGACAATACCAACTACTTCTGTTTCCTTTAAGACATATTCCCAATCGTTGCTGACTTCATTGACACATCGAAATTTGGTAGTAACTTTATCACCAGTAGAGTAACGAGCTATAGCATGGTTTTGTTTCTTGAGCATGGTTTTGATCTCAGAAAGTTCCGTTAAATAGCTGGAAGCGAAAAGAAACGGGGGAGAGAAAACGAAATGATATTGAGAAAAAATATTTTAATCTTTTTATTATGCCGAATTTAGAGTATGAAATTTTCATGGAATTTTATGAGCAGAGAATTACATAAAAAACAATTAAAATTTTGTTATCAAACCAGATTTTTTCACGCCTCTTATAAGAGGCGAAAGTAAAAATGTAAATAATCAAAAAATCCGACTGCGATCAAAATTAAACCGTTTAAGATCCAAAATTATCATTCGAAACGAAAAATCATAAGAGAACGATACCAAAAATTCACAAAATGTCGTCTATTGGCCGCCATATTGAATTTTGGCTACTGTCACATCTTTAGTGACACTCCCGGGACTAAGAAAAATTTATATAGTGCCGCAAAAAACACACATGCATATGTAATTGTCGACATCGACGTCACTTTAACACAATACCAAAAATTTGGGGTTTGTTTACTCGCTCTCGAGAATAATTTTGTGCTACTGACAATCTATTTCCGTTCCCTAAGGTCTTGAAAGTAGCATAAACCTCCCAACAGGAGTCAGCCCCAATTTTTTGGTATATTGATAAAGTGTCGTCGATGTCGACAACTGGAATAAAGGTGAATGAATACCCTTTCTCCATTCGCATAGTCTGATAAAAAGAAACAACTTCACGAAATACTTCATAATTTAAATTAAATTTTATTTGAATTTTCTTTCGATAAAATTAAGTGAATGAATTTGTTAAGCAAGTTTAGGGTGAATCCCACGATGTCGACAACGTTCGACTTGTCGCACAGTTACATTCAAAACGAAAACAAATTTTAATACTTTGTTGTTGTTTCAAATGTAAGTGTGCGACAAGTCGAACGTTGTCGACATTGTGGGATTGGCCCTTAAATAGATTATTTTCATGTACAGGCATATCTTTATTAATACCTGTGAAGCGTGTCTAAAATTCAGTTTTAGTAAAGAATTATTTTTTCAATTATAGTGAATTAAATTATTATACTTAATTTTAAAAATCATAATTTTAAAATAAAGTTTAATATTCAGTTTAAAAGATAACACAGTTGAAATTATCGATTACCATCGAATTTTCTATCGAGCTAACTTAAGTCTAGGATTCCCTATCCTGCACAATCGTACAACCCTGGTATGATGGAGTTTGTGGAATTGTTCAAAAGACGGTAATAATTCATTAGATTAAGGTTGAATTTTTTCAAAAGTCGTGCCATTGTGTAGGATAGTCTTATTGGTTTGTTTTTTTTTCTTTTAGCCACTAAAACACCAATTGTAAACTATTTCTTTTAAGTTTATGCAGGTCTTTTCTACTTAGTTCTGGTCAAAGTTAATAGAAATACACTGCGAATCACTTAAATTAGGAATTCAATTTTATAAATTTTGAACGAATATTTTTCGGACGAAAAAAAGTTTAATATCGATGGACCAGATGTATATTTTTAAGGGAAAAGGGATGGCGTCAAAGAAGACATTTGGTGAAGGAAGAGATAGAGGAATGTTTAATTTTTTTTTGCGACTCTGCTTTAGGGCAGAGTATATGTCCAATGCAGTTCACATTAAGTTTTTTATATGGAAAGCGATGTCACACAACGAAAAATATCGGAAATGAAAAACATTGCCACTAGTATAAACTGTTGCGATATCACAAAGTGCCATAGTGCGTACTCGGCTTAGAAACGTTTTTAGAGGGCGAGAATTATTAAATCGCAATTTCCATCCCTGTGATGCCTATTTACTTTTCTGGCAGCACTGATGCTTTAAGTGTGTGCAAATAAAATACAGCTGTATAAACTCAAGGCAAATTCATAGTAGGTATAATCGGCTCAATTCGCTTTTAGAAATACATATATAGTTTTTAATCGGATCTGTTCGATTTCAAAAATTAATAATAATGGTCCCGCAGACGTGTTTAAAATCATACACGATAATTTTCTTTCAGATATGATATTTGAAGTTCTATATAATTAAAAAAATAATAATAAAAAAAGCATCATAAAATGTTTCTATTATCGGAGTTATATAGGGTGTTTTTTTAGAGGTATAGAACTTCGAATTGAAATAAAACACAAGAAAATCGTTTTAATGTCCATCAATTTGGCTTTATTGGAAGGATAATTTTATGCCATTAACGTTTAAATATGATTTCGGGCATGTGGCCGCCGCGGCTGGCTCGAATAAAGCCAATTCTACAGGTCCAATTTTCAACCACTTTTTCGAGCATATGGGGCCGTATGTTGGCAATAACGCCACGAATGTTGGCTTCCAAGTCCCCTAACGTTTCTGGTTTGTTGGCGTAGACGAGCGACTTCAGCGGATGCGTATTATCACATAGAGTAAACGTAGTGCGAAAACGATCCATGGTTAACCGAATTAATTGCTCTGTCGACCATAAAATGGACGGAACTTGCGGTAAACTTCGCGAACTGAACCATTATTTTCGAAATAAATTTGCACGATTTGCAAGCGTTGTTCTTTTGTCAACCTCTTCATGATGAAATGGCAAACCAAACCAAATATTAATCACTTGACAGCTGACAAAATGGCCGCCAGTTAAAAAAGTGATGCCAACTTAAAGTTCTATACCTCAATAAAAAACACCCTTAGTATGTTTCCACAATTAGCAAAACAAGTTGTTTTTCTCAAAACACTTCGAAGTGTTTCCATTATGCCTTTTTGTTTTTTGGTTATACAAATTTTCGAAATAAATTTGATGTTATTGTCAAGGCCGCAAACCTTATTATTTAGATTAGTAAATTTTTCACTCAATTACATATAAACAAATTATAAATACAACCGTTGTGGTTTGTGTAATTGCTTAAAAAATTTTATATTCTATATTAGCGCCATCTTTTACCAGCATATTGCAGCTTTTTTTCGAAGTTTCAGCCAGCAACGTAGTGTTGCATGCTATCGACATTCCTATTCTCTAAAGTCTAGAAATTCACACTAGCCTATCAATGGCACTCAGTTGCTTTCGAAAGTGAGTAGACAAGCACTAATTTTTTGGTATTGTATTGTCGTGACTTCGACAGGCAATTACAGAAAAAGGGGGATTATGTTTGACAGTTATAGCAAAGTTTTAAAATAAAAAGATAAAAATATTTACAAAGCATCATAATCTTTAAGTGGCTGACTAGATTTTCTTAATGTGGGGACTTGGGAAACGTACAAAATAACATGCGGTTTATTATAGAAAAAATATATCATGAAAATGTAAAGAAAGAAAACAAGAGTATAAATTTGCTGTACCTTAAAAAAAACTAATCTGCTTTACTCTTTACAAATGATATAATAGATCAAATAAATATATATGTACTCGTATGTCTCTTTACTATCTGTGAAAGATTTTCTAATCAAGAAACTGATTTACTGCTTTAAAAATAGAAAATTTCAATTCACTCAACATGCTTATTTGTATTTCGAAATGATAAAAATTTATTTATTTTTTTATATGAATCTTTTCTGCTTAAACGTAGAACAAACACAAAACTCATTTTAGCAGCCAAAAACGTTCCAAAGCTTAATTAATCAAAAAAGAAATTAGTATTGGCCATAGAAAGTCTAGAGCAAATTGTTACTGGCAGCACGTATCTGCGACTAGGAAAGCTTAGCACAATATAGCGTTATGTGTAACTTAAAGCTTTTACAAAATTAATGAACGCAAGACATCACGGCAAAAAGTTGCAAATAAGGAGAGAACAAAAAAAAACTATTGTGGTTTTAGTTTAAGGCTTTATCAATCTTTTTTTTTTTTTTTTTTTGAAAATTTAATCTTTATTTTATTGTGTTAATAAATATTTAAGGCCTTATTCATTTAAAAATACTTTTAATTTACGAAAGTACAGTAGAGTCCCAATAATTCGTAATCACCAGCCAGAATATCCCTGTAATTCTTATAAAATGGCGAGCCCACATTCATTTTTTTTCTGTTATATCTCTTTATTAATTTTCCCCACAGTTCCAAACAGCCCCAGGGTGCCTCTATTGGTTAAAGTGTTAGAACAACCCCCATTACTTCTCTCTCTCTCTCTCTCTCTTTAGCGGAGGAAAACTGAATATGGTCCGTTAAACATTTGGTTCCTCTAGAAAAATTTTATAAAAATATTTTTGTATGGGAACTCCCTTAACGAGGGGAGATAGGAAGTTAGAGTCATTTTACACTATGACTTTTTAGCCTGCCTTGTTTTGACAATTTTCTTTTAAGCCCCCAACAAAAAGTCAAGCACATTTACATTAAGACTTTTTTCTTCATGCTTAATGCTGAGAGTACCAAAATGGCAAAGAGAAAAGTCAAAAATCCCTTCGAGTTTTCATTGCGTGCCTTTTGTTTTACCCCTCAAGCTTTTCACCCCCTCTCACCAACAAATTGAAAAAGCCTGACTGCGCAGGCAAGCAGCAAAGGCACAGTGTAATTGCGTCTTATATTATATTCTGTAAAAATGTTGGTGAGAAAGAATTATAGGGTGATCGGTCGGTCTTACATTTTACCCTTCTGGGAACGGGCTAGACAGTTATGAGACTTTTCGTGGATTTATAGCCTTTCATTCCGTAATTTTACCACGACCATATTAAATAGCCACTTGAAATTTTTACACAATAATTTTTTTTTTTTGCTAAAAGGAAGAGGTTCCTACATTAAATATTCCCCATTATTTTGGTTGGCGATTTTGTGGCGAAAATCAGGGGTTTTGTACTAGATTAAAGAAAAATGTAGATTATTTTCTTTACAGTCTGTTTGTGTAAGACTTCTACAAGTTTTTTTTTAATCAAACGTCAAGATTTCCAGCGCCAACTTCTTACACAACCAGGCTGTTAATCAACTACAAACGGACGAATTTGAAGGCGCAAAACGCCAACCACAATAAGACCCATTGTGACTTTTTCAGTACCAGTCTAACGTACATATTTATGTACATTATTTTTTCAGTGTCGATTTGCTTTTACATTACGAATCATAAGAGGTTAAAAGAATTTGTACTGAAAAAATACGAATTGGCGAGGGGTCCGAAATGTATGGAATTATTACGATTTAATGAGATTGTTTGCAAGTCACCAACAGTTTGTTACGAATTATTGAGATTTTCAATTTAATGGGGTACGAGTTATGGGGATTCTATTGTATTATTAAACAAATTTGTGTTGCAATCTTAAAAATACATACTCGTACATAAATATATATATTGCGATTTTCGAGTTTAACAAATATTTGGTTTTACTCAAACGCGATTTAACACACGCTAAGTGAGTTTTTTTCCATTTGACACACTTGATATGGTGAACAAATACATAATTCTGTAATCGATATAATGAATTTATTAAAAAAAAAACGAGATAAGATTACAAGACAATAGTTGCAAGGTATTTAAGTTAAGTGTTAAAATAAAATGTTTAATTTCAATCAAGAAGATTTTGATATTCCATTGTAAAGATTAATATTTTTTTTAAACAATAGCAACCCTCGAAGCGATTAGCTTGTCTGCGGAAAACACCCAGGGTCTATATGGGGAATCGAACCCACTACCTCTGGACTGACAAGCTGGCATAGCTGCCACTCAGCTACAGGAGCAGCCAACTAAAAAAAATCGCATATTTCAACAAATAAACCTCTAACATATTGAAATAGGCAAAAAAAAAACTCGATTTAAGAAAAATCATAAGAAAATATGCTAAGAATATGCGTGTAAGACTGATATATGCAAAAACATGCTTTAAAAGGTAAAATATGCAAAAATATGCAATAACAAATCGATGCCAAAATTCATAAAAGTTCTGAAACGGATAAATATCTTGTCCCCGCATTAATACGTCACACAAGAAAAAAAAGAAAAAACATACAATTGCATATTTGTGGTTTCCCTGTTAATAAGGTAACGATAAATTTTTTCCACCAAACTATACAAATTTAATGAAGCTTGCAGTAAAACTTTGAAATTTTGTACTTTGCTTAATGTTTACATCTTCTTTTATGAAGATTATCGAATGTCACATTTAAAGGGTTAATAAGAATGAACAGTGTTAATGATTTTTTATTATTATATCATATAAAATCATATCAATCAAGCAATAAATTTCATTCGGTATGGAGAAAAATTTACAAAACACTTTTTAAAATTACATGGTTTTTAAGAATTTATTTTATTTGGTCCATTCCAAGAACGTAATATGTGACCATTAAGAAATTATACTTACACAATAATACGTTTTACAAAATTTACAACAATATATTAAGGCTTTAAATAATAATTTTACATACAATAATTCAAACACATAAATCAATGAAATATGAATTTTGTTGATAATAAACTAGACAATACTTTTAATACAATTTAACATTTGGAAGTTTTCACGCTCCTGTAGCTGGATTCAGTAACTTTTTGCGAACATATATTTATTCGTTGGCCGTAACGATAATCTGATTTTGTAATTTCTTTTTAACGATAGTGAACATTTGTGTTTTAGTCGCCATTTAATTGTATATCATGTGGCATCTCTGCGTTCAAAATGTCAAAATAAGCGAAAAGCACAAAGAAAAATTAAAGAAAAACTAAATGAATTTGAGCTTATAATTTTACTTCAACCGACAGTGAATATCGTTAAAATATGTTACTGAATAGCAAAGTCGATAATTTTTCGTTATATTTATTATAGCGATATGATGATCGTAATAAAAGTTGCTAAATCCAGGTACTGGTATTTTCGAGAAAAGTTGGACAAATTCTACAGAGCTCCAAAGAGACTAGATGGAAGCCTTGGGGTCTACTATTCTGTAATTCGAAACGAAAGAAAATGCTTTCGAATTTGTATTCTTATAACATGTAAATTCGAAAGCGGGATAAACAAGGAATATTTGTTCCCGTGAAATTTGCGTTCCCCTCGAAGAGAGAAATGCTATCGTGAATCTCCCGTGAAATTTTTTCCCCACTATCAGTCCCAGTGAATGTAAAAAAGGGGAAGAAGACTTGCAAAGCTTAAAAATTAATTGAAAATCAAACTTAAGTTTAATAATAAGAAATACACAAATTTTAGGTTCCAAATGATTTTTTGTAACTTTAAAGTTGTGTGTTTTAAATATTCTAGATGCAGTGGAGATAAAATCTTTAATATGCCACCGCGGTGCACGGCTATAAAATTTACTGTGTGTGAACCAAAGAGATTCATACTCCAGGAAAAAAACGTGTTGCAAAGAATTATTGTTAACAACCGTGAACTTTATTTACTAATCTGGTACTAAAAATAAATATTTATAACTGTTACTTTTAATAACCAAGGGAAAAGTAAAAAAAATTATTCATGATAAGGTAATCAAAAAAAGGGAAAACATTTCTAGGAAAAAATTATTCACGATTGCAATTTGGTGAAAAGCGAAAATATTTCGAAGGAAAACATTTTCACAATAGGGGTCTATATCACGTACTCTTTCTCTCTCTCCCCCTCTCTCTCTCTGTGTCTTTAATGATCATTCTAATGCTCTTTTCCTCACAGGTAACACAAAGGGACCTAATTTAATGGAGCCAAGCGAATCGAAAACTTTCTCTTTCCTCGGGAACCTGTTAAGCTAACCTAACCTTGGTTAACCTATTCTTTTCGTCATATGCTCAAATACTCTTACTACAATTAATCTTCACTGGATACAACGTTTTCTTTTACTTCGTATAATCGGTTAATCCCGAAAATAATCTTGCTAGACAGGCCCCTTAATACAGGTTAGGTTTTGTATTGCTTATTAACAACTATATACGATAAATAGATACGTAAATGCATACGTAAATATATAGAAAATTGTAGATTAATGCAATTCGCTCTGCTCTTTCGCAGTAATAAACTTGAGTAGTTTTAATGTAAATACCAGAGTATGAAAATTAACCACAAGGTTACTTTTACTACCGAAACGTGAAAACCTGCATTATTTTATTTATTTTTTTTTAATTTTGATTTTTTATTACTAATACCTTTTTATATAATAATAAAATATATAAAGCAAATATTAAATAAAAAGGTAGTAAAATGGTTGTGAATGTATTTGATAACAAAAGCCACATACGAGTACATACAAACATAAACGATATACATACATACATATTTACATACATACATATATTCAAATAAACTAATATTTGTTTAAGAAATTAGCATGCTTTATTTAGTATAAAATATTTATTTATTGCCAAAAAAAAGCTTAAAATTTTCTTTTCAAAATCACATAAATTTTTTGTATAAATTTGTATTTTAGTTGATTTTACTGATAACATTTTAGTTCAATATGCATTATTGAATATTTCACACAGTGAAAAAAGCAAAAAATAAATAAAAATTATGTACATATATGTACGCGATATAACATCTTCGTAAATATGTATAATAATAAGTTATGGAAGTTATACCAATCTTTTGTTGTATTTTGTTTTTTATGATTAATTTTTTATTTTAAATTTTTGATTTTATTTTTTATGATTAATGTCTTTTTTCAATTCTTTGTAAAATTAAAATTAAATTAATATTTAAGCTTAACTTAAAATTTTTATAAATTTTAAAGAAATATGTATTGTAAAAATTTTCAATAGACTTGATTGGAAATCGAGTCTTTATTTAAAATTATTATTATTTGTTTAGAATATTTAGAAAGCAATTTGAGAAGTATTAATATGCTGCCATTTCAAGAAAAAGGGAGTATTATTCTCAAATTGTGCAATTTAAGCCGGTATTTATTTATTCCCATTACATTATTATGAGTAAACTCAATATCATTTCAATAATCAATTTTATTAAAATGTATGTATTTTACTGAAAGTCATTTCATTGAAGTTTCTTTTCTGATACTTTAGAATTGTAACCCATCAAAAAAAAAAAAAAAACATGACAAAAATGGTTTTGAATCATGGCTTCAAGTCATGACAAACTGGTTCGATGATTTTTACATTAGCATGTCATTGGAGATAATCACTCCTATCGTGAATGAAATGTACATTTTTTGTTCCCATGAAATTTTCATTCCCCATTAAGGGAAATATGCTATTGCGAATTTCATGGCAACGTTTGTTCCCGCTATCAATGCGTAGTGAATTTAAAAAACGGGAAGAAGATTTGTAAAGCTTAAAAATTTATTGAAAATCAAACAAATTTAAGTTTGATAGTAGGTTAGGTTAGGAAGGGCTGGTGCTATACCGCACCTCCACTCGGAGACCCAATTGGATCCATTGTGATTTGATAGTAAGAAATATACAAATTTTGGGTTTTTAAGTGTAAAGTTGTGTTTTAAATATTTTAGGTGCAGTGGAAAAATTTTTAAGTATGCCATCGTCATAAAATTTTTACTGCATGTGAACCAAAAAGGTTCATATTCGGAAATAAAAATAATTATTTATAACTTTTAATATTTAATTGGAGGGATAATATTGCAGTTACGCGATGTATTAGTTCAGTTTGCCTGCAAAAATAAAGTGAACAAAATAAAAATAAAAAAATTTATTAACGATAAGGGGAAACAAGAAAAAATTATTCACGATTGCAATTTAAGGAAAAGGGAAAATATTTCGAGGGAAAAACTGTTCACGATAAGGGTGATTATGCATTAAAAAGGGGAATCAAAAACGGGAGTACATTTCTGGGGAAAAATTATTCACGATTGCAATTTAAGGAAAAGGGAAAATATTTCGAGGGAAAAACTATTTACAATAGGGGGTGTATATGTTTGTGCGGAAATTTAAATAAATTGATCTTCATTAAAATGTATGAATCGACCAAATGCATATTCTCTGATACGAAAACGTTTTTTCATATACATGTTCCCTGATTTTAAACCTTTTTGTATGTTAATTTTCATGATTAGAATAATGACGAATTTATTGGGATTTAGGAAAGCGTTAAGCATGAATTCACTTCATGTGATGATTAAGAAGGCGTGATGACTGACAAGCTCTTTGATCTACTTCATTTCTTATTTTTTTGCATTGAAATGATAAAACACCTGAGATCATCTAATCATCGCCTTCAAGTTGTTTCGATCATATATTTTAATTTTGAGATCATGGCATGCGTTATTGAACAATGTGTTTGCGTTATTCGATAGCAAATAATATCGAAGAGAAAAAACGTGATCAAAGCATCAATTCAATTTCAATTTGAATTCTATTGATTTTTTTTTTTAATTTCACCAGGATGGCGTGATTTGGCCATTTTCCCCAACGTACAATTTGATTTCTAATAACTTTTATTTCTTATTTTGAGGAATATTAAGAAAGATCAATTGCGCAAGTACTTGTTTGAGAGTAATTTTCTTTTTACTCTCATTAGTCTGAACTTGCACGAAATCTTCTGGAACACACCTAATATTCCTTCAAAGTTACTGAACATACTCTACCCCCACATAGTTTCATTATCGATTTGGTGTATGCTGCAGGAATATGCCATACTTAAATGAAATTCCGATGTGATTTTCAGAAATACGACACACACGTATGAATGTACATATGTATATTTTTTTTGGCCTGTTCTACCAAAATCCATTGTCAGAACCCCGCAATTTTATTTTTGTGTTGTACTGTGTTACTAATAATATTACAACTCGCAAACATTTCCGTTTAAATCGAATCATATAATAGCTCCCTTGAACTTGTGTTTGTTGGGTTTTATAAGTTAACATAATTTTTTATTAAACAAATAATAATTAATAATAGAAAATCTATTAAGCTTTTTAACGAAACTTTTCTAAGTTGCAGCGGAAACTCCTCATTATCATTAGAAAAAAATTACAGATATACATACACACATCTATAAAAGTATACATACACACATATTGACTAAGATTTGTATATGGCTTAAAAAGTAGCGATATATTAGAATTTAGAATTTTATTTGCTTTTTTTTTGTATACATACATATGTATGTACACATATACGAGTACATACATACATACGTATGTATGCATCTACATTTGAGACTTCATGTGTTGGAAAATTAGCAGCAAAAAAAAAAAGAAAAGAAAATTTAGACAATAAATAAAAA
This sequence comes from Nowickia ferox, assembly GCA_936439885.1. NCBI lineage: Eukaryota > Metazoa > Arthropoda > Insecta > Diptera > Tachinidae > Nowickia > Nowickia ferox. The sequence continues at coordinate 4,779,520 of OW387023.1, read as the reverse complement.
CTACATCTTACAGGTAGTTAGAAATAGGAAAAGTTAGTATTTTAGTTTTTAAACAATTACTGGAATAGTGTAATATGCTGATTTTTTGTTTTTTAATAAAGATAACAATTTAAACTGTAAGGTTATATATTGTTCAATAAACAACATACGTTCTCTTCTATAATTTAACTTACAAACTGCAACAATACACTACACACAAAGTAAAAATAACTCAAAATTAAAATTAAAACAAATTTTAGCTACAGACATACAATAAACTTAACAAGAAAGTAAACATAACAATACAATTTCAAAAAATCAAAAATAAAATAAGAAGAAATAGTAGAATGTAATTACTATATGTACATGTATTAAATTAACTAAAACTATAGGAGTTTTTTTTTCAAATAAAACTTGGTTAAAGAAGTCAATAATACTAAACATTTTCATTAGTGTTTCCTTTCGAATTAGAAGTAAGGAAGCAATAACTGCATATATTACATAATACAAGAAGGGCAAATTAGTTTCAAACATTTTTCAGTAGTGTTAGCAGAGATCTTACAAATATGAATAATATAACAAGATTAATAATAAGCAATGCAAACAATTACGAGCATTTTTAACGCCGTTTATTTGTTCACACATTGCAAATTTTATACAGCTGCAGGCAGCGGCTAGCAGTTGCCAATTAAGTATCTATCTACTTTTCGTTTGCAAAGATATTATTTTGTTTTTTTTATTATCTAAAAGTTTGTTCTCTAGGTTTTAAAAAATTTTTCTTTTTGAATAGAACACAATATTTTGTTTCTTTATGGCTTGCGATTTTATGGCTAAAACGTTTTAAAAATTATTATATTATATTGCACTTGTAGCTAATTGCGTTTTAATAAACACACACTTACATATAAACATACATACATACATACATACATATGTATGTATGTGCACATGCATGGAGATATCTTACTTGGAACATCGTTAAGTAAAACATTTCTAAAATATCTATTTGATAAGCTTATTTTTATATTTTGCTGTAGCTGCTAAACCCATTTTATAGTAAATTATCTTATTTATTTTTTATTTTTTTTATATAAAAGATACCACGATTTGAAAGCAAGAGTTCGTAATTGTTATAAATTTTATAATAAAAGTCAAAAGATAACAGTTATTTTTTGATTTTTATATTTTTGAGCAGAAATAATTTTTATTTTCTGATAAAAGTTTCCCTCGAAACATTTTCCCTTTTATCCAAATTGCTATCGTGAATAATTTTTCCCAAGAAATGTGTTTTATCATAAGGTTTGTGGCAAATATGAACGAAAGAACGAGTTGGACCCAGCTCTATTATTTCCTGATTTCTATTTTTATCGAGCAGCAATGGAAAAAAATATGGAGGAATCCTCACACATTGATCTCATTGTAGTAGTTATGTACATACATGCATACATATGTACATACATATGTATATATTTTTTACCATAATGTAACTTCAACTTCTGTTAGAAAAAATAAAAATCAGAATTTGATTTTTATTTCTGCTCGAAAAAAAAATAAAAATAAAATAAACAATTATTTCTGCTCAAAAATATAAAAATAAAAATAAACAATTATTTCTGCTTAGAAAAATAAAAATAAATAATTATGAGCAACTTTCGATCTTCGACTGTAGTCGAAAGTGCTGATCGAACAAATTTTCATTTGGTAGTATGACCTGCATTCGACAAAGAATGTCGCTATTGTGAATTTCACTCAATGTGATTTTTAAAATTTGCAAAAATTGTAAAATACAATTGTTGCTGCACAGAAAATTGAGGTTTTTCATCCTTAAGTGAAACCTTGCGAATTGAGTAGTCCTTCTGATTTTAGATCTACATAAAATCGAAAAAAATATTCTACAATTTGTGTCTGGTTCTCTAAAAATAAAAAAACAGCCGTTTAACACTTAAATACTTAATAATTTTTTATATTAAAATACTGCATCGAAATCAAAATTCCGTTCGATAGAAAATTCGTTCCTCAACGAAATTTTCGATACTCATAATACATATGAACATGACATAAAATTTTCGATTTTCGATAGTCAGCGAAGATCGAAAATCGAATAAAACTCATAATAAGGGTCATTATTATACAAATAATAATAAATAAAATAGATTCATGTCAAATACAAATTATTTGCTGGGTTTTGTATAAGTTTCTAAGCCTACTACGCTTATTTCATTCTTTTGTAATTTTCAAAAATCATCACCCCTATAGTGAAAATTTTTTCCCCTCGAAATATTTCCTCTTTTCGCTAAACTGAAATCGTGAATAATTTTTCCCTAGAATAATAATTTCCAAAGGGATTTTTTTCACTTTTCGCCTGGTTTTGTTCACTTTATTGTTGCAGGCGAACTGAATTACATCGCATAATTTAAATAGTTCCTTCGAATTAAATATTAAAAGTTGAAAATATTTTGTATTTATAACAAGATTAATAAATAAAGTTTACGATTGTTAACAATAATTCGTTGCAACGCCTTTTTTTTCGTGGAGTATGAATCTCACACACAGTAAATTTTATGACGGTGCACAGCGATGGTATACTAAAGAATTTTTTCCACTGCACCTACAAAACTTTAAAGTTACAAAAATACATTTGGAACCTAAAATTTGTGTATTTCTTATTATTAAACTTAAATTTGTTTGATTTTCAATTAATTTTTAAGCTTTAAAATCTTCCCTTTTTTACATTCACTGGGACTGATAGCGGAGGAAAAAATTCACGGGAGATTCACGATAAAATTTTTCCCTGCGAGGGGAATTGAAATTTCATGGGTACAAAAATTGTACTTGTAATTCACGATAGGGGTGATTATTATTTGTGAATGGAGTTTGAATAAGTCGGTTTTAAACCTGCGACTTGCGTTGTTAAAGCAAATTCCGATATGAAAACTTATTAACTTTTGCAAGGTCGAATGAAATAAAAATATGTTAATAAAATCATTGAAAAGCTGCAGCAAGCAAATAACATCTTCAAAATCATGAGTATTTATATCCTTAACTGAATCACAGCCCATTTTGAATGAAAGAGAAATAATTATAAAAATTAAGAGCATATGTGAAACGTAGTATTACATAATTGGGTTTAGCAGCAGAATTAGCAGTATAACAGAAATGGCCATAACGCTGTAAATTTTAAAAATATTTTTAATACGCATTAGAACATTAATCAGAAAAGATTATTAGTTTAATACTTGTAATATGTATAATATGTGTACTTAGCACTGATACTTTTATATTTTTGAGCAATTTGCAAACAGTTAATTGTACTGTGAGCAAATATTTAAGTAACATTCTTTCGTTTGCCTTGCAAACTATCACGACATATCAATGTCCAGAAAATCAGATGACAGCAATATCGATTCTGATGGATTAGATGAGACAAGAGACAAACTGTCACCCATTATAGCACTGGCGAGATCAACAGAATGATGATGATGATGCTGATGATCAATGTCATCGGGATCAACGTGCAAGGGGAGATGTGGACTTAGGGTATCTAAATGGCTGTGTGGATCTAAGGTATGTTGGTGGGATGATGAGAGCAGAGGATCTCGTCCGTGCTTTAATGAGGTGGGGGAGCCTGTTAAACTGTCACTGTTATTGTGACGAGGGTGATGATGATTATGGTGATGACGAGAATCGTCAATAGAATTGGAACAACAAGCTACCATTAGATCAAAATTTGTTGAGGTATTGTTGGGACTTTGTTCACATTGTTGCAGTGTGCTATCGGAACCGTGGTGGTGATATTTGTGATGGCAATTATTTGGACAGCTGCTGGATAAACAGTCAAGACTACCGCCAGCCCCACAACATGCATTCAAGGGTGTTTGATGATGATTTGTAGGCGTAGGCGTGGTAGAGGTAGTATTTGAATTTGTGTGATGAGCTGGTGAAGATACCGGTGAGCTGCTGGCATAGATATCATCAAGCGACAATTGTTGACTGCTACTGCAACAGCTGCCGTCGTGATTTTGTTCGTTGTTGTAGTCATTGCCGCTATTAGATGTTGTAGTATAACTATGAACAACACCACACTGCACTTGTAGATTGGGTGAATGTTGATTGGTGGAGAAAGAAATCATAGGCTCTGTAACCCCCATTAAAGGATGTTTACTCTCCTCCATTATATCTTCCATATTGTTGACATTATTCATATTAAGATTGTTTTCATTAGTATTAATGTTATGCTCAGTTGATTGCTCCTCTAGTGATGGCATTTCGTTGTTTATGAGCGATGTAGAATGATGATTAATGTTGTTTGAAGGACTAGCATTTTTTAAGTAGGAAGTTGTTGGTGTTGGCGCTGAAACGGATGTATGAGAGAAGTCCGTCAAAGGTAGACCGTGCGATTTGGCTTGCATTTCTAACTCCTTGATGCGATTTAATAGACGCCTATTTTGCACTTCTATTTGTCGCTGCCGGTATTCGTTTTGCTTCAGGCGTGCTACTTCATGTTTCAGGCATTTAATATAGTCCACCGAGCTTTTCAGAATGGTGCCTTTGTTGGGTCTTATATCACGAACCACTTCATAGTATGGATCGTTGGTTTTTGGCAGCAAAGTACCCAATTCTTTAATACGATCGTTTATATTGAAACGACGGCGTCGTTCTATCATATTGTGATTATCTTTTTTCTGGCGATCTTTGGCCAAAGCGTTTGCCTCTACTTCGTTAACAGGCTGCGGTTCCTGTTTTATATTAAGATCTGTCGAGAAGGAATCATCAAACTTGAGGGCATCATTTAAGTTATTATTATGTAAAATGTCCTCAAAGTCGAGATCGGCGTCACTTTCAAATGATGGTGGTAGTTCCGAATTACTGGTAGCCACTGAACTTAAGCTGGGTGTGGCCGACTGTATAGGACTCGTCAGACCATTGGGACCGGAAGAATTCATGAAATTGGTATTGCGCATAATTTTTACTAAATTTCCAGGGTTTGAACGACTTCCAGTGGAATTATTGTTTGTATTCTTACCGTTGCCAATATTATTAGCAGAGTTATTGCTAAATGATTTCAGCGAAGATTGTGTATTTCCATTATCAGAGCTGGTATAGGGCATATAGTAAGAGTTAGTGCCATCGCTGTTGTTATTGCCCATGCTGTAGGGGGATAAAGGCATATTGTCATCGAGTATTGCGCCACTGTTGGGCGAGGCAGCAGGTGTCATGCGCATTTGGCGTGGGGAACTATTTACCGAGGAACAGTTATCATTTACAATACTAGTATTATTAGCATTCATACCAATTGTATAGCTGCTGCTGGAACGTTCGTTATTGTGATGCTGTTGCTGCTGTTGATTGGGATTTGAACTGGCTACGCTTACTCTTAGATTGGCCAAGGAGCTAGCTGCTCTACCGCTCCAATCGCTTTGATTTTTAAAAGATTCACTAAGATACTGGCGCACTTGATTCTTTTGCTTTTGTATGACATGATAACGCGTAGGATTTTCCAAAATTGTTCGCACTTGCAAGACTTGTTGGGGTAGCTCTACGCCTATTGCTTGCAATGGCACTTTAACAGTCACCGGACTCGTCTGGGCATGTGGTATCATTAAGGTGTCCATATTTTTTGAGCCATAACTGTCCGAACTTGAATTGCGATCTTGGCTGTTGCCGTTAGTGTTGTTGTTGTTTGACTGAATTTGTATCTGCGAACTATTGGTTAAATTATTGTTGTTATTGTTTTGCTGCTGTTCTAAAATGATTTGCTGCTTTTGTTGCTGTTGATGTTGTTGTTGTTGTTGACTATGATAAACATTTTGCAATTGAAGTTGTTGTTGTTGTTGTTGCTGCTGCTGCTGATGTTGTTGTTGAAAAGCAGCACTCGCTTCAGTTTCTCTCTTTTCAGCCTCTCTTCTTTCCAATTCTTGTTGCTGTTGCTCTCTCTGTAACTGCAATTTTAATTGCGTCCTTGAGGTGGGTGTAACGGTTTTAAATGTTGGTATATTATCTGGCCTTATGGTGCGTGTAGCCGATTTGAGCTCATAAAATTCCACATCATTTGAATTTGGTCCTGAAACTTTTACCGAGGGCAATACATCTTCAAGTCGATCCTCGTCCATGGGACATTGATAATCAATTTCAAAGTCGAAATCTAAATCTATACCAGATTCGGCCATTTTGTTTTCTTTTAATTACAGCTATGTACTTTTTTTTATTATTTATTGTTATTTTACTCGTTGTTCGTTAATCGTTTTCTTTTTTATCGATGACTGTTTCTCTCCCTTTTAATTATTACTTTTATTGCAGTTTAAAATAAAACATTTTATTAGTTATACTAGGTACTTTTTTATTTTAATCACTTTCGTTTTTTTTTTTTTATTTGCTATTTAACCTAATCAATCATGTTTATCACCGCGATTTTCTTTTTTCCATATTTTGTTAGCAGTTATTTTACACAGTTTGTCTCAAAGTTTCACTTTTATGTTGTATAGTACATCACTTTATTTAATTTAGAGTGTAGTGTTTTCATTGTTGCTAACCAGCATTTTAAATTTGTTACAATAATAATAATAATAATAATAATGGTCCTCAGACGGGCTGTTTTTTCGTTGAAATAAATGGTTGTACTGCGTGTACCAACATTTTTTTTTTCTTTTCTATATGTATATTATTTTTGTTTTTCTTCACATATAATAAAAGTTTATAAATTAGCACATACGCATATGTTCACCACCACCAGCACCACCACCACCAATCTATCCATCTATCTTTCTACAGCACGATCCCCACATTATACTTCTGCTCAATCCGATCAGTCGCATGTACAATAAGCAGCAACAACAACAATAAAGATAAAAATATGGACAATAAAATTTTTTATACATAAAAATTATTTTTCTATAATTTTTGGTGTGTACAATAATTATATGTATTTTTTTTAGTTGGTCGCATAAGTATCTCTTAACTTCGTTTAAATTTGTAAATCGTTTACTAACTTTCAAGAAGAATTATTTAAACAACATCACTTTATTGTAAAAAAAAAAATATATATATAATACGTTAGGCACAATTTCACAATGATTTCTGTTCACTTATTTATTGTTAAGACGAAAACGATAATTAAATAAATTTATTTTTAATTGTTTGATTAAAAATAGAAGAGTAAAAGAAGACAAACAAAAGAATATTATATAACCACTACTAGCTTCTACTACTCAGTGCGATCAATTGACAGAACTGAAAAATAAATGAAATGCCCAAATCATATGGCCGCTCTATGCACAAAGCGACTTATCAAAACGTAGTGTTGCCACAAAGAGACACCCACCACCGGCCCCAATATCCACCAATACAAATCCCCCCACCACATTTATGTATTTCATTTTCAAAAGCTCCACACAACGTGCGTAATGTAAAGTAGTTAATTCAAAGAATCAAGAATAAATGTACTTTTGATAACATTTATAGTTTAGTAACTTAAGTTTAGAGTCTAGACGACAATATCTACTCGTATGTGCGTATTTATCGATAAATGTTGAGTACGTATGCAGAGCTGGAGGTAAGTTATTATAAATTATCAGTTAAGGCCTTAAAATTAGAAGAAACAAAAACACGCACGTTTCCATCGAAAGCTAAATCTCTATTGCTAAAAATCTATAAAGTCGATTTATCGATTTTCCGCTACGTATGCAATTTTCAAACGAAATTTTAGTGTTTTATGTCATTGTCAAAAATTTTTAATTTTATATTTGTTCAGCATTTCAGCGATCGAATTTAGCTTAACTTTAGCAAATTACAGAATAAACTCAAGCTCAGAACTTGAGCAAGAAAAATTTATGTGTGTGAACGAGTGATCCAATTGTCACATCTGTGAACGTACAACTCGTCACGAAAAAATACCATTTTCGGATTATGACATATGTGAACGTACTGAAATCTCATTCCGCTTATACGATTGACTTATCACTTGATTTGTTTTCGTACAATTGTCGATACGCTCACGGATGTGACGATTTGAGCCCAGTGCCTACATTCTGTAACTTTGGTGAGACACAGGATGAATCATGTTTTTGTAAGCTTATTTCAGGTTTTATATGAATAAGCCTGTGGAAAACGGGACAACCATTATAATTATTTGATTTTTCTCGATGCGAAAACTTCTCGCCAGTTACAGAACACAGGTTTATGTATAAATTATTGGACATTTATGTATGTATGTATTTATGTATGTATATACGTATTAAAACATACATTAATTTTAGAGCTATGCTCTTTATGGCAGACACAGGAGGTAGGACGTGATTTTCGAAACAAAAATAATCGACATTATTACAGTTATAAATTTATTTTTGTTTTGAGTTCCTTGTACTTCAAACCAAAGTACAAAATAAACGAAAAAAAATGTTTGATTTTGCACAAACAATACATTAATTTAGTCGTACGCAGCTGGAAAATGAAAACAATGGAAACATTTTGAAATATTTGTGGCGAAATTGACATCATCATATAATATAATTTTATTGCACTTTTATTTAACACATGAAATTTGTTTCATACAGCTAAGCAGCATATCTCTAAACGGGTGTCCTAAGACAGCTCTCTTCTTTTTTTAACATGAATAAGGACTAAAATTCTCACAGCCATCTGTACAGGGATGGCAAAGTTGGTGCAATTGTACTTTTTTGATACTATTCAAACTCGGAAAGTACAATAGAACATCAATGACTAATTTAGTACATTTAAAGAATCTCCCCAGTTTCATCCCGCATTTCTTTTCAAATGATTGCATATGTTAATTTTCATTTTACAAAACACATTTTCCATACAAATTGACACAAAAAAGCAGCGCCACAAAGCAGTCGAGAGATAGAATCTATTGTATTTTGACAGCGTTTTTTATTATGCTCTCACATAGAAATACTCATTCTATCAACAAGGCTACCATACTTTCAATAAAATTCACACATTTTGTAAACAAAACTACAAAGAAAAATAAGCATAAAAGAAAATAAAAGAAAAATTAGAGAGCATTTGAAGTTACTGCCGTAGATTTTATTATGGGCTTTATTAATTTGATAATTATTAATTTTTCCTGATAATTATTAATTTTTCCTGAAGTTGCAGACTTATTCTGTTAACTAAAAAAATATTTTAGTACAATTTGGGTCAAGAAGTACAATTTTTGAAAGTTGTTGGCACAATTTTAAAATTCTCAATCCCATCCCTGGTATGTATACTGATTCTGATATATTTAAGAAAATGTTAAGTATACGCCCCACTCACGTTTTCTCACACTTCCAAAACGACAGTTATTGCTCTTTAAATCTTTGTTATAACATTTAATAAAGCCCATGAAAAATTTTTCACCAATGGAAAGCGTGAAAGCATAGCAAGCAAACAAAAAAACAAACAAACTCACTTTCACATTTATAATATTAGAAACACGGAAAACGTTTCATGACGTTGGCATACGTATCCAGTTGTGTTTGGAAATATTTTTCAGTTTTTGATTTGCTCTAAAATATGTTCTATTTAAGACTAGTCTGTTCAAACTCTTGAAAAACTTTGAGCACCATTCATTACTTCGTACAGAAAACTTTAAATGCAAACAATATTAACTAGTGCTTGTTTGTTGTAAATGCCATGCGAATTAACAGCATTTTTTCATGAACAATTCATGCCAATTTTTCTTAATATGTATTTTGACAGCATTTCACATGAAATGTGGAAAAGAGTACCAGGTTTTAGGGCCAAAGTACGAATGGGTTGATTGCCTAACATTTTGTAAATTTATTTTTAATTATTATCTATACTTATTTTAATATAATTTCATATATCTTTCTGTTTTAAGAATTTGTATTTTTAATAAATTAATAAATATTTGCTCAATTCAAGACTCAATTTAAATAAAATCACATCTATATACTTAAACAAATTTATGCATTGGCTTTCGAATTCGCATTAGCTTTCGCAAAAATTAAAATTGTTTTCACAATCGCCAAACTGGTATTCGTTACTCCCTAATTTATACTTACTTACCCTGTAGAAGATTAGACGCTAAAGCTATGTACAGACGATTGTAAGATCTTACAATATTATCAGATCTGGCATTGTACTGGCAATCAAAAATTGCCAGCAAGAGGTACATAGATTGTCAGTTGACACGGTTGTATCAAATTTGTCAGAAAATCTTACAATTTATTGCCAGACGGCTGTGTGACAATAAGTTCATCTGATAAAATCGTCAGTCGAAAAATTGTCAGGGGTCTAATCGTCGCTTTCGATAACGAGCTGATTCGATCACGTTTTTCAGTTTGAGATTACGGCATTCGCTATCGAACAATGTAATAATATGGCTCGATATCGAATGACATAATTTCAAACTGTAAGAATGTGACCGAATCAGCTCGTTATCGAAAGTGACGATTTGGTCCCAGTTCACACAGTTGTCATATGCAAAAATTGTCAGATCTGATGTTTTGCGTTGCCAGACTCAAAACATTTATTAGAAATTGTTAAATATCAATCGCTTTTGGTTGTGTTAAATTTAAAAAGTGAAAATATAAATTATTATGAACCAATTGAATGAAGTAATTGCAATGATTTTGCCGGCATATATTTTTTATTTATATTTTCTTTAAAATAAAGCGTATGCAGTGTTGCCCATAGAAAGAATTCTCTTACAATGACGCCATTGTCAGACGCATAAACTTCGCACATCTGACAATATTAAAATGTCTGACAAATATCTGGCAATAATTTTACAATGTCTTCACACGATTGTAAGATGTCTGACGATTTGATGTCAGACAAAAATTGCCAGTTCACACGGTTGTAGAAATTTTTAGCACATTTTACTAACAATATTGTGAGATCTGACAACCGTCTGTACATAGCTTAATTGTCTAAAAGCTACTACGAGTAGTTCAATTATAGTAGAACAGCAAGAATTTGTACAGAAAGGGTTAAAGCTGTAGTAAAACTTTAATTTTCTTTCTTTTCTCTTCTCTCCATCCAACTGAAGATTTTGCAAAGTAAACTTTGCGTGTGTAAAAGCCGTGATACATACATACATACATATGTACATATGTATGTACATATATCCCGATTTATACATTTAAAGAACAATGTTACAAATTATATAAAGTAAGATAAAACCATTGAGAAATTATGTACAACAATTATGCCACATTGAATTTCAACCAATAAAATTTTAATTTTTATTGCTTTTTTATTTCGTATTTCTACTTTTTTTTAGCTTGCTTCAAAATCGTACACAAATATCAGTCATCAAATTTTAAAAGTAAATGACATTGTCTTAAATTGCAATCAAATAAAGCATTCAATCAAAACATGTTCGACTAAGTAAGTACACACATATGGACATACATATGTACGAGTATGTACACATAAATGTATTTCGATTAATTTCCACGTAATTTGATAAATACTGCATGTGTAGAAAAATAAATTCAAAATGAATACAATGCTACCACCTAATTACGTTATGTTACGAACTTGTAGATCCATTTCAATTATGAGATAATGTTTATCAAGCAGGGTATTTAATGGGTATTCCCCAGCTCGTGAAAACAATCCCCTTATCTGGCAACATGACACGGGTGAATCATAAAGCGAATGAGATAAGCAAAAGATCGTAAGAAGAATTTTTCTCTCTCTCTCTCTTGTGTATAGGGCTACCCAGTTTACTTTTTCCCCTTCTCCCAAGCAAAACGTAAACAATCCCCGAAATGTTTCAAATTTTTTATACATCATTAAAGAACACGTTTTTCAATACATATTTGGTACTGGCGAACTGTCGTTACTGATATTTGTCAATTCTATGAATACCAATGTTTCTTTCAGCAATCATATAATGAGATCCGGATCACCAGTTTATTCTCAATCATTATAAGAATATAAGCACAATTTGATATTTTTGATGGTTCGGGATTTTTTTCAATTTAGTTTGGGAACAGAAAAAAGTAATCCCTATTTTTTATTTATTCATTTTTACAAATACGAAATGTAAACAAAAAAAAAAGAAAACTTGATTGGTTATAAGAACAGGGGGGTTATTATGTAATTCGATTCGAAAAGAAAACTGTTCGAATTTGTATGTTATTAACATTACAATTCGAACACATTTCCGTTCGATTCGGTTTACATAATAACCCCCCAGAAGACGAAAGAGAAGGACACAGTAGTGCAAACAATTATAGCAGTATGTATACAATATAATTAAATAAATAAATTTTTGGACACCATACTTGTTGACTCTTCTGATTAGAGACTTACTGCCTTATTCATAAAAAATATTTCAGGTTTATTAAGCGCTTATTTGACATATTTCTATGGGAAATTTGTCAAATAAACCTGTAATAAACCTAAAATATTTTTTATGAATTAGACGGTTAAAAAATAAAAAACCATAACATGAGATTATTTAGTTATTCATCATACTTACATCAATACTAAGTGAAACATGTTTCATCTTATGGCACAATACTTATTAATCAGATAATTAAATTTAAGCGTATCACTCACGAAAGCAAAAATTTTAAATTTATGTACCTGTTTTTGCAATTCGTATGTATTAAGATAATGCTTACAAATAATTAACACATGGTATTAATTGTACACATAAATTGGGGATGTACCTACTTTATGATATCTTATATGTAGTAATAACAATTCGGGAGTGATAAGAATCTTTTGCGTCAATTATTTATCGCAAACGCTTAATTCTTTTTCGGTCACATATTTTCTCCGCTATACATAAAAGAAGTTTTTGAGATTTTATTTTGTTTTGAAACTTTTCAAAGTTTTCACATAATCGTATACAAATTTTCAAACCTAAAAAATATGTACAGTGATTTTTCGGTTTAATGAATTAGAACTATTTTCATGTATAACGAATTTATTAAAAAAGAAACCAAACAAAAATAAGAGAAATATTTAGCAAATTATTCGAAGTGTTAAAAGAAGATGGAGGTAACAAGTGTGGAACTCAAATAATGGTAATGATATATTTATGGTATTTATAAACGTACAGTAAAATGTTGGAAACCTAAGCGTAAAGGCTCAGTAAGCCGACTGTAATGGAACAAAACAGCTGATCGATATGTGAAAAGTAATGTACAGATTCTTACATTCCGGTTACATCTCTATAACCATTTTCATTACTTTTCACAAAACAATATCCTACCGTTGCAGTTACATTCCATTACAGTCAGCTAACTAAGCCTTAATTTTCAACGATCAACTATAAAATCACTATTGTGAATAGCTACTAACGGAAATTTATTCTTTTTTGCAACTACAAAATAGTAGGGGAAAAATATTCACTCGAAATGTATGAAGTAAATAAATAGAAATATATAAATAAATATCGTTAAAAATAAACAATATAATTGATTTGATATTTTTTCGCAAAGGACTCTCACTGCATTTTATTTTTGTCATTTGTAAGATGTTCATATTTTTCCTACAAATGCATATTCACAATTGCGAATACCTAATTTATCATTCGCAACTTTATCAACTGGTTTTCGTAATAACTATTCCAACCATAGTTGAAAAATTTTTGCACTTTTCAATTTTCAACCAGTTGATGGTATATAACAAAACATACCTTTCTAATAGTGGGGCGCTTCAACAAGTAGACAACTTCCTTTTGTGACGTAACTGCTAGCTGACCTCATTACCTCAATAATAGGTAACTCAAATAACACAATTCCATAAACGGACAGACAACTGGACTAGAAACGAGTAACGGCAGATGAAATTAACTAGGCGGAGTTACCTCGCCTTGCTAATATACGGACGACTGCTGCCTAACCAAATATAGCAAGAGATTTAGTTAAATCTAAATTTACCGAATGCGACAAAACCGTGACGAAAAACTTGGGCAATAAATGGCGCAAACTACTTCTGATTTTTATATCTACTAAGAAATGCAGCGTTTAAAGGCTATAGTCTTAAAAATCACGCATTATAAACCAAAAGTAGTGAAAATAACTGGATATCTTTAATCACTTAAATTATTCTTCTGTTCGATATTTTTTCTTTCTTATCAGGACTTAAAATGAAATTTCACTTACCTATTTAAATGCTCGGCAGTAGAAGACATTTTACCATCCCAAACATCTGTCAGCTTAGCGGTTACTGTTATAGTTTTTGTGGTCTCGTCTTTACCCAATATTTTCACGTAGACAACTTGGTCGGGTGACAATTCAATATTTTCGTCATTGAAGGCATTCATTAACATCATCTTAATATGAAGTTTTACAGTTTTTGTGTATTTTTGAATTGGCACCACAACTTCTATAACATCTTCGTTCACGTCCTTAATAAAACTTTTTAAAATATCTCCAATTTTTAAAGATTTCCAACTGCAATTTATATGTTCCGAGAAATATTTAACATCTCTCAAGCTGAAGATTGCGTCGGAAATGCAGACAGCCTGGAATTCCTCGCCCACCGGATACATATGAAGTTTGGCCCTCAGTAAATCTCTGTAATCTGATAATAGTCGCACAGGTATCAAGCCTTTATGTTCGAAATCTTCATCTTCGCTGGTCGAATAGCATATTTTTATCTCCAAGCCGGAGTCGAGTATGTGAGCAACTGCAACTGGACAAATCTCACCTAATTTGAAGGCATTTTCTACTACGCCCAACACAAGTTGATCATCTTTTTTACTAACTACACGAAAATGCCTAGTTTGCCCCTCTTCCATATTTTCCAGTTGGCCTGACATGGATTTTTGCTTATAGAAAATGCCTCTAGCATTTCCAAAGAATTTTACTAACGCAAACGTTTTATTGCACTTGACAACAGTGCCGATGTAGTTAGAATTTACTTTAGCTTCTTCTAGACTTAATAGCGGTTTACTTGCTTTAGACATATATTCAGTGCGATTAGTCAAATAGACTAATTTGCGCTCCGGTTGTACATCAACTACACGACATTTAAGTTTTGTTTTGGAATCGATATTTTTTGCTGTAGGGGCTAAAAACATCTTTTCCATAATAGCTTTAGAGAAAAATAAGAAAATAAATAAGTCTATTACAAAAATCAAAATGTATTATTTAACTTTACCATTTAGTCTCCCAAGCTGTAGAGAAAAACCGCCAATTTTAGGATCAATTTCTTTCACTGTGGCTGTGACAAAATTACCAGGTTTGACATCTTCATAAGTAAAATATTTTTCATTCAATGCAACGGTATCATCGGTACAAATGTACATTGAGTCCATGATATCAAAGTTGGTAATTCTCACAGTATGTTTAGATTTACGCGCATATTTTGACAATATCTCATCTTGATCATAATTGCCTTTATAATTGGTTTTAATAGTTTTATATGAGATGATACCCTTTAATTTATTTTTCAATATTAAAATAACACCGCCTGATCCTATGTGGTGAACCATGGCATTTTCAACAATATCACCAGGTTTTAATTCAAGTTTTGCAGAAGGTTCATTGTGTTTTTCAGAAATTTCCGACTTTGTTTCCACATCTTTGTGTAGATTTAAAGTTAAATAAACGAACTTTGTTAAAGGCATAATATACAAAATTCGTGCCTCATACTTCCCATTAACTTCATAATCTTCTGGTAATAGTAATTGATCGGACAAGTGATGCTCATTTACGTAGGCTGTGTAAACCTCGTTCATTATAGATCCCTGTAGACCATTTTTCAAACACTTACTGACCTGGAAGTTTACTATAGTGGAAGGTAACAAGTAGTCCAAGCTGGGATCATTTTGGTCTTTGATTTTGAACATATTTGAATTATTTACTTCTGTACAAGTGCAGGTGCTAACCGACTTATCGGTAGTGATGTTTTGCACTTTAAGGCGTATCAATTCTCCTACAGCGTGGCCAGTTTGCGACTTTTCCAATGGAACGAAACATCGCAGTCCCTTGATACCAGATTCTATTATATAGCCATGTTCTTGAATTTCCTCTACGGCACCATTAAATACGAATCCCTTTTTAATTTTACCATGCACTAATTCTACATGCACGTCACTTGGCTTTAAGGTCATATCCACTTGCACTCTACCTCTTTCGCCGTGCTTCACTTCCTTAATACGGCCATATACAATATTTCCCACACTGTACAACTCGTTCAGTGGTTTATATCCATCCGATTGTGTATTCTTCAAAAATTCTTTCATACACTTAGTATAAGCATCAGAAATTTCTAAAACGGATACTCTAGCACTTATGCGCCCTGGCAATATGACATTCAAATACAATTGATCCACGCTCTTTATTAAACCCATAACAATCATACCATCCTGTATGGTGTCGTAAGATAATAATTCAGCTGATCGTGGTTTTAAGTCTTCATCAATATTTTCAGGTGTAGTTAAATTTTTTGTTTTATTTTTCTTGATTTTTCGTTGTACGGCGCCAAATATCTTAAAACAAAAATTTTTTATTAGATTATTTTCGTAGATTAATATGAATTGCTTTTTACCTGTTCAGGTTTAGTTTCTGCAGTTTGTTTTGCTGTGGGTATTCCACCGCGAGGGAAACTTTTCTCAACTATAACCATTTTTACAAATTATTGTTTTTTATTTCCAAAATATTACTAAATATTTTCAGGTTTAATTGTTAAAATTTGCGTCCGTCTTCTTCTGATACACGTGCATTGCAGAAATCACATAAGATACTGTTGCCATACTTTTGAGAGCATACCAGGTAGCCAGACCATTTTTAAAATTACTTTACACTGAACACCATTAGTATTCATACATTCTGAGAGACCGCAATAATCTCGCTTATACCACAATTACTGAACATTTATCTGACTAATAAAGCTTTTTTATACCGTTTGTCCTAAAAATGCAAAGTCGTGCCATTACATTCAGCGCAATATTTTGACATCAGAGTGAATAATAGACCGATTTTGTAGGATAAGCACATTGGAATGCTTGGCTACCAAGTAGCACACAAAGCATTTCTTTTAACCTGTGTTTAGACGTGCAAGTACTTTCATGTTGGTTTTGTGTATGTATTCTCAACGAAATTTTCCCAAGAATGCCCAACTGTCTTGCAACTTGCATGTTTACTTTTTAGTGCAGTTGACCATGACATAAAAAAGTTTTATTTTAAGGGAATAAGATAGTATTAATTTTCATTCGTATTGTTCCAATGATATTTATGTCACAAATATTCATTAATGGTAGAATTAGTCTAATCGTATCGTGAGCTTACGAATCAGTTGACAAAATCTGTGGCATAAATAAAATATGTTGTAGTTTATTTAATATGTATCGTAACGTATGTGAGGTAGAAATCTACAGATACAAAGAGAAATACAATAACAGCTGACACGTTCGCTTGCAGCTTCACATATATACATATACAGATTTAAACGATACGACAACTTCAAAAGCAACACGATACGAATCGACTAATTCTACCATAACTGCCTCGACGCAAAAACTTCTGGCAAGTTTAAGAAGTCAAACTTTATATTGAAAAAGAAAGTTTTTTATGTAAGCTGTTCTTCCTATATGGGATTTGACATTTGTCATGATACAAATACATATATCGGGTATGGACGCAGGGTAAATGCAGTATGATGGCAACTCTCTTGCTACACACTGACAGCTCATCCTACATGTGTTTATAAAAAATTATAAACTTTGTGCCCGGTTAAATATTTTCTGTTTTTCTTAATTAATATAAAAATAATTGTGTTTTAAACACATAAGCACATAGTATAAATACAAAATAAAATAGTATCAGGGCAGCGCAATATACATATACGGGTGTTTATTACATTGAAATTCTCCGAAGATGCAGACAATACGAGAATTTACGCGCAAAACAAAAAGAGGGAACATTTTGAAAGTAAGTAAAAAATGTCTTGCAATATACATGATTATGTGCATAAATGTAACTATACTATTTGGATTTAAATAAAACTTAAGATTGTACGAGAGCATTACCTGCGGATAGATTTGGGATGTGGCTCGGATTTATGTAATGGCTGCCAACAAGAAGAAGCTGATGTGTACTTGCGTTCTGATCGTATGGTCCAATCCACTTTATTCAATTTTCCTCATTATTTGGTTTTAGACACCAATGTTGTACTACAACAAATTGATGCCCTAGAAGAAGATGCTATCAAAAATGTTATAGTACTATCTACTGTTATAAGTGAAGTGAAACATCGTAGTTCCGCCGTCTACAAGAGATTCCACGAAATTGTTCAAAACAAGCCACGTGGTTTCTTTGTCTTCGTTAATGAACATCATAAGTAAAAATGATTATTATGCTATTTAAAAACGAATTATTAAATTCAATATATTTTAGGGATACTTATGTAGAGCGTCAACCAGGTGAAACGGCAAATGATCGCAATGATCGTGCTATACGCTTCGCTACAAAATGGTATGACTCTCACATTCTGAAGGCTCAGGATGAAAGATTGTTTAAGAAAAACAATCCCAAAAGCGAAAAAACTCGAGTCGTTTTGATATCGGACGACGCCGCCAATAGAGAAGAGGCCAGAAAAGATGGAATTTTAGTTTGCTCTGCAGAAGATTATATCAATTCTTTGGTTGACTATCCAATGCTAATAGATAAATTAGCCCGTAAAGATTTCAAAAATGAGAAGGAATCTTTACCTTTGTTTCCGGTGCATCTAAGTGCGTCCGAAATAAATGCGGGTATAAGAAATAAACGTCTCTTACAGGGGGCTTTTCAAGCATCAAGAGAAAATTTTCTTGAGGGAAGTGTCAATGTGGAAGGCTATGAGAATCCGGTAAGTACCTTATTCGAAAATTTTATTAAACTACATACCTATATTTACATACTTTGTATGTACATTTAAATAAAATTTCAAAATTAAAAGCGTTTTCAACGTACACTTCAAGCACACGATATGGGGGAAAATCTTTAGAGTATGTTTTGTTCAATATGATGTTCAAGGGATTATACAAACATATACATACTATATATCGTTACCTGAACGCATTTTATTCTCGCAGATTTAACACTTTTTGTAGCAATTATGTATGTATATTGATGAAATACCACGGAGTTTATAAAAAAAGTCGATTTGAACTTTTTGTTAGATATGGCGTTTTGCATTTTAGGTAGCGATATATATACATATATATATATATATATATATATATATATATATATATATATATATATATATATACATATATATACATATATATATATGTACATATCCATACACATATGTCTCCATGGCTCGATATGTGTGAATGAAAAAAAAACGATTGCACTGGGGGAAGAATTCTAAGCAAACCCGCAGAAATTTCAAAATATTTTGCAAGTATGTAAAGTTTTTAATTTATTTTTATAAAATCGACTTTATTGCAACATTGTTATAAATATCTAAAAAAAAACTTGGTTTTGCAGTAAATAATTTAACAATTTTATTTCATGGGAATTATTTCCCGGGGAGTATTTAGAATTGGGCTGATGAATGAATTATTCTTAATTTTTAACTCCAAAAACACAATAATAGATCGGTATGGAGATATAATCAGTTGTAAAATAGAATTTTGAAATTGAATAGAAATATTTTTGATATGTACACATACATATGGCCAATAAAATAGGTACGACCTTTACAATCTGTGAAAATGCATATTTTTCGATTTTATGTGATTTCAGATTCTATTACAAGGTCGCGAGTCTTTAAATCGTGCTGTTGACGGCGATCTTGTGGCAATAGAATTATTACCCGAATCCGAATGGTCGGCCCCCAGTGAAATTGTTCTGGAAGAATCTGAGGAAGTAGATGCTGGAGATGAGCCCGGCTCTACACCCGAAGAAGTTCTAGCTGCTGCTGCTTTGAAAGCCTCGTCAGCTGTCGAAAAAACACCAACTGCCAAAATTGTGGGCATTATCAGACGCAAACGAAGACAGTATTGTGGTATTTTGCAGTCAAGCCATATGGTTAACGCGACACGGCACATATTTGTGCCAGCTGATCGTAAAGCTCCACGCATACGTATTGAGACAAGACAAGCAGAAAAATTGCAAAATCAGCGAATTATAGTTGCCATAGACACGTGGCCAAGATCTTCACGTTATCCTCATGGGCACTTTGTGCGATCGCTGGGACCTTTAGGTGATGTTGAAACGGAAAATGAGGTAATTTTGCTGGAGCATGATGTGCCGCATAGCAAGTTCTCGGAAGAAGTTTTGGGTTTTTTGCCAAAAATGCCTTGGGAAATTACCAAAGAGGTAAGTTATTATCAGGGACAAGGTCTTCATGCATTTAAGAAATTTATTTTAGGCGCCTAAAATATGATAACAAAAACGCAAAATATGCACTAAAAACAATAAAATATGCACATATTTTAAAAAAAAATTACTCAAAAGAAAAGTTTTCAATTTACATACAAATAAATAAAGATATAAAAATATTTTCTTTTCACTAGAGCTGCGTGTACAACCCTTTTATATTAAATTTTTTAAACAAGAACAAATATGATATAACGGTTTTTTCTGAATTATTTATTCCAAACATGCCTTTTTCGAAATATGTTTATATTGTAGTAAAAGAGTGATACGTAAATGGATGTTATATATTTATTTTCATGTAAAAATTTTATATTTTTTATAAGCATATTCGAAGTTCAATCCATTTTGTTCTTAGAAAGCTTTTGTGCATTGAAAAAGGCCTTATAAGGTCTGTGCACGTAATCGGCTCAAATTTAAGTGATTCTTTTTACATAATGTTGTATATTTATTTAACTCAACCCTAACAATGAATTGACTACCAGCTATTCGATTTGTTTTTTAAACCTGTTATTAATTTTAAAAACAATATCAAGTTTCCGCAGAATTGTTTCACTGCTTTCGGCTTTAATAGCAGACAGTTCCCTCTTGAAATGATCAAAATGGTAGGTGTGTGTGTGTGCTTGTACAATCGTTCTTCCATTCTACACTAATTCAAGTGAATAAATTTGCCAAGAAAAACAGTTTTGCATTAATAATAACACTGTGCTAGTTCAAAAATGTAACAAGCGGTGGACCTGGTGGGTAAACCTAATTCGAGTATGCTGAATCCATGGGTTCTAACCATTTTTTTTATGTTAGCTCTCGTTTAAAAAATAATTAAGATTGAAAATTGGGTTAAAAGCACCTAAGAATTGCCTTTTTCCCAGGTCTTGTTACAAAAAAAGTTTAGAATCCGAGCACAGTGTAATTTGTCATCAATAATATATTTGGAAAATTTAATTTTTGACAAAATATGACACAAAACAATGCATTTATACCAAAATATGAGACAAAAATATGCATTTATGACCAAATTATGCAAAAATATGCATATTCAGCTAAATATGCAAAAATATGAATTTTAACGCAAATTCATTGTTTCGTAAAGTTATTTCATTCTTTCCATTATCAGGGTTAAGAAAAAAAACATGCATTTGCATGAAATCCCTGTCCCTGGTTATTATATAATAACTTTAATATAATTACTCTAACTTATTACATAAATATGTATGTATGTATGTATATATTAATTTAGGATTACGAAAAACGTGTGGACTTAAGAGACTTGTATATTTGCTCGGTGGATCCACCAGGTTGTACAGATATAGATGACGCCTTACATTGCAGAGATTTGCCTAATGGCAACTTAGAAGTGGGAGTGCATATTGCAGATGTTAGTCATTTCATACGACCTGGCAATGCTTTGGATAAAGAGGCTGCAGCTCGTGGCACTACTGTCTATTTGGTGGGAAAACGTATTGACATGGTACCTGAATTGCTTAGCTCTAATCTTTGCTCTTTAGTTGGGGGCCAAGAAAGATTTGCCTTCTCCTGCGTATGGGAAATGGATAACAAAGCAAATATTATAAATAAACGCTTTCATAAGAGCATAATTAAATCAAAATCAGCCATGACTTATGAAATGGCACAGCTTATAATTGATGATAGCAGGCAAAATAATGAAATTGCTAGATCATTGAGGAATTTAAATCGTTTGGCAAAGATTCTAAAAAAGAGGCGCATGGACAACGGGTGAGTGTGGTAGAGTTTTAAGTTCTTTTTGCTTTAATACTTATCTCATTGGCATTAAAGCGCCTTAGTGTTAGCCTCACCTGAAATACGTTTCCAAGTGGACAGCGAGACGCATGAACCTTTGGAGGTTGAAGCCAAAGAATTGCGCGAAACCAACTCTATGGTGGAAGAGTTCATGTTGTTAGCCAACATAACAGTGGCAGAACACATTGCCACCGAATTTCCAGAGTGTGCTATGCTGAGAAGACATCCCAAACCACCGCCTAGCAATTTTGATCCCCTCATAAAAGCTGCCCAAAATCAAGGCTTCGAAATTAAAACTGAAACTGGTTTGGAATTCTCGAAATCTTTAGATGAGTGTGTTAAACCCGGCAATCCTTATTTCAATACAATGATACGTATCCTGGCAACCAGATGTATGATGCAGGCATTATATTTCATAAGTGGCACCTTGCAGAAAGATCAGTTCCAACATTATGGTTTAGCGGCTGATATTTATACACATTTTACGTCACCCATTAGAAGGTAAATATTTTTTTTAATTAACTAACTTTATGCAGCAAATAATTTTCTTTTTTAATTTGGAAAAGATACTCCGATATAATTGTACACCGACTCTTGGCTGCTTCAATTGGCGCTGACAGCACTTATGCTCAATTATTGGATAAAAAATCCAATGAAGAACTTTGTCATAACTTAAATTATCGTCATAAAATGGCCCAATATGCCGGGCGAGCCTCAGTGGCACTTAATACGCATCTCTTTTTCCGGGGCAGAGTTCAACAGGAAGAGGGGTATTTTACTTTTCACAAACTCAAGTTAATTAAGTTTTAACTGTTAATTATGTTTTAGTTACATATTATTTGTGCGCAAGAACGCTTTGCAAGTGCTTATACCGAAATTTGGCTTGGAGGGTACCGTCTACTTAAACTCGCTTAAGGATGATGCGAAAAAACTGCCCGGAGCTGTTACATTTTCTTTTAATGAAGAGGTAAGTAAATTGCGGCTGGTTGCTGGTTGAATACAAAATTAAAATTAATATTGTAATTTTTTCTTTTAAGGACTATACTCAACGTTGTGGTGATATAGTATTTCATGCATTTGATCCTGTCACAGTGCGTTTGAGTTTGGATTCGACAAACGTTCAACATGAAAAACTAGTCTTTCAGTTGATTAAACCATATATCAAAGGATTTAGTGTAGAAAATGAGGAACCCACCAATAAAATTGAGGAAAGAAATGATATTGATATGACACCGGCCCCCCCGCCGCAAAAGAAAGTAAAAAAAACAAAACAAAATAAAAGCAAATAAAATAAAGCAAAAAAAATTAATGCATTAATAACTTAAAAGACTTTTTATTGTAATAAAACGAAAACAATGGATTCAATAAAATATTACCCTCTTAATGTCGGTCGCATTTTTTTATCACACCACTTTAATTTTTTTTTTACTTTTTTTCGCCTATCGATAAAATTACAAAAAAAAAAAGAATACCAAAGTGTGATTCAAGCAAACGCAAATGACCATATAATTAATTTAAAATAAAAGAACTTACTATTTACATATTAATATATTGTTTGTATTAATTAACATGCATTTATTTAATTTCGACAAAAAATTAGCACCAGACTTCAGTAAGTTTCTTTATGTTCCATGGAACGGATGTAGTTTAATCGTTTAAAGGATCAAAAAGAAACTATACATAAACGTTTGAGCTAAACTAGTGAAAATATTATTTAAATATTTTGAGGACTAATTTTATAAAAAAAAAAAAAAAAAAATAATTATGGATAAAAATGCAAGCAGTGATAATTGTAAGTGAAAGTGCAAAAATACACTGATCTACACACATACATATGTACATACATACGTATGTATATATGTATATCATAACGATTTGTACATTTAAAATTGAATTAATCAAAAAACTAAAATACATCCTAAATAAATAAAAATAATTTTCAATATTCTTCGAATTCGAAACAAATGATAACAAATTATGTGATATTTCATATCACTTAAAAAATATATGTGTATATATACATATATAAAATAAGCACTTTTCCACAAGGAAAACCAAATTTTAGAAACTTCGAGTATATTTTTTAAATACTGATTGTCTCCTACACAAACATCGTTCGTATCTTGTCTACAAAGCAAAGTTGGTTAAAATTTTATTTAGATATAAGCGTTTTGAAAATTTAAAAATTGTATATCGATAACAACACCAATTAATTGAAAAAGTAAAATACATACATACATGTGTGGTTGTGTTTATCAAATAGCTTAAAAAAAATAAATAAAAAATGATTTTCAGTATTCTTCGAATTCGAAACAACAATAATAACAAATTATGTGATATTTGATATCTCTAAAAAACAATAAAAAAAAATAATATAAAGGGTCTATAAAACAAATTTCCATAAAAAATGCTCTTATTAATAAGCCTTTATTTTTTTTATATAAATAAGGCAGATGTAAAATAAGCATTCCGAAAAGCTGCAATTTACTTTCACCCAACGAAAACCAAATTTTCGAAACCTCGAATATATTTTCAATAATGATAACTGATTAGTCTATGCAAACGCCGTATCTTGCCTACAAAGCAAAGTTGGTTCAAATTTAATCTGGGCTTCTTGAAACTTAAAAAAATATACATATGTATATCGATAATAACACCATGCATTATTTTCAAAAGTATCTCCACTTACAAGTTGTAATATCTTGTAGTGTGAATGTGAATGAAATAAGAAATAATATATAAGTACATACATATGAGGTCGTAAAGTAACTCTTGACTGAAGATCACCTCTTCGCGCGTCATTGTAATTATTTTTCTTTTCAAGTACCGTTAGGCTTGTTTTTGCTATGTCGCGTTCGAGAGTTTAGCGTCTCGCTCGCACTGGTTGATTGATTTGCCTCAAATAACTGTATGTTTGGGGCTCTTTTGTGTATTTTCGCATTCTTATGTAAAGGCAAAGGTCGTTCGTTCCGAGTTATTTACAAAAACATTCACAAAAATACTGTTAACAATATCATGGGTAGATGGTCTTAAGGTACCTTTACACTTAACAAACATTTGTCCAAAAAAGCATAACCACTAACAGTTTCAAACATATGTAACTAGTAGACAATGTCATAGAACCAACATTATGGAAAACTGTTGAACTTAATAAACTCGTGACAAAATCAAAAGGGTTTTTCATTAGCATTTAGTGGTTACGTTATTTTGGGCAAATGTTTGCCAAGTGTGAACGTACCTTTACTCACTCCGCCCATTTTTTTGGCAGCCATATTTTGCAAGTAAATTTTTCAAAGTACATACATACATACATATGTATGTATATTTTAAACAAATTCATACATACATACATATGTACATACATATACATATATTTTTATTTTTGAATTGTTATCTTAAGTTTATTGCAATACCAACCAATCCAATTAAGTTATTCGTTTTATAAAAATTCGGTGCTATGAAATAACGCCCAAATAAGAAATAAAGAAAACCCAATAAAAAATTAAATAAAGCCCAATGAAGCCAAACTCAAGCAGGGTTGTCACATATGGCGATTTGCCGCCAAACGTAGCGATTTTTCAAGTTGTTTGTTTGTCAATGATTTTTGGTTTATTTTTAATTAAATTTATTTTAAGAGTTTTTCTAAGATTATATAAAAAAACTCATTCAAATTTAATAAAAAAAAAATACAAATAATCAATTAAACGTTTGTTAAAAATTTAATTGATTACAAATTTAATTAAAAATTTAATTGAATCATTCAAACTTTTGCTTAAAAATACAATTGATTAAATGTTTGATTAAAAATTTAATTGTGTCAATGACTTTCGGTTTATTTTTAATTAAAGGTATTGCTTGGAGAAATATTTTTTTTGCCAAATCTATTAACCAATATTTTTTATTAACTTTACAGCATCATTTCGAATCTTAGTTTTTATTATTAAAAAAAAGTTTCACACTTTTATATGACGACAGTTTTCATCTAACACCCTGTTTCCACAACACGAACGGTCGGTCGACTTGAGTAGAAAATTTATATGAAAAGCACTAATTTTTTTAGTGATTTTCATACACTACATTTCTAGAAGAGTCGCCTGCCTGACTTGTGTAAACAGTGTGTTAAATCATTATATCACTAGATTTTGAAAGCAAAAATGTTATTTGTTTTTTTAATCGATTTCGCAAGTGAAGCGTTCATATAACAATCAATCGAGGATTTCTAAAGAAAAAACGGTGGACACATATAAGATTATTTTAAAGAAATTATTATTAAAATGTTTCCTTAAAAAAAAATATGGCACTCGGTTGACATTGCAGGCCACCCTTGCCTAGACATTTGACATGAATTTCAAATATTTTCGGAAAAGCATCGATCGTAACTTTCACATTTAGTCATGTAATTGATTTTATAAATTTTGAACGAATATTTCTCTGACGAAAAAAGGTGTGGTATGTGGTGCTATACCTTACTATGGCCCTACCGACTGCATGTTTGGAACGGAAAAAAATTAGTGGAGCATTGTACAAATTGAAAACTTATTTGCACCCAACACGATTTTGCTCCAACTCATACTGCCATTCGTGAGCAACATATAGAACTTCTAAATTGGACTGCATACCTAGTGGGGAAAGGTAATGAATAGTAAAGGAAAAGGTAATGCACAGCATATATAATTTTTTATTCCAGAATTCATTACTGTTAACACAGAACATGTCCTAGGAAAGTAATGAATTATTTTAATGCGTCCGAGCAATGAATTCTATAATTAGTTTCTTTTAATCAAATGTATAATTCATTGCATTATATTACTTATGCATTCATAATTAATTACATATACCTATATTATTAATTAATTATTTATTCATTAATTAACACAATCAATTGCTCAATTCACAACCTATTGTAGGAGTCGAAGTTCGTACATGAATTGTTGGTAACTTCAATATAAACATTGTTTTATTCTATAGAAATTACCAACAACGTTTGTACGATCTACGACTCCTACAATAGGTTGAGAGTTGAACAAATATTTGTTCTTTTGTATTTTGCTCCAATGCATAATTTTTAAATATAATTTTTGCAGAAGTTACGTATACAATTTTTACTTCCATTGAACTTCACTGGCACGCGTTCAAGCACAAACTACGTCTTCGAATAAAAATAATAAAGTTTGTAGGCGGCACAAAGGCAGCAAGAAGTAACGTATATTTTTTTTTAACAAATTATAAAGCCGAAGGTCCATACCATCCGTTCCAAGCGTTGTTGCGTTTTATGCATGTGTCAAAAAAAGTAGAATCAGGGTATCAGCATAGGACGGATACAATATGTTTACTTTCTACGGAAGAACACGAACACTCGTCACAGGCAAAAACAATACATTCCTTCTTCTGCATGGTATGTGGTAATGCACGTGGTAATCAATGTGCAATTATAGTGTTTAGTCAAATTGAATGCATTGTCTTGCTATGGAAAATAATACATTATTTCTCTCATTATTTATGTAATTAATGACCACTTTTCCCGCTATGTACTCTCTCTTCTCTCTCAGTATTTTAATATAGCCGAGTATGTGTGGGGTGGCTTGTTAGGAAAGCATACGACAATTTAAAGCAATTTGATACAGACGAATTTTTAAATAAAGCAATAAAAAATTCCTTGAGCTCAATATCACTAGGTTATATATCGTCACCTGCAATGCAAAACTCCCTAAGTATCTTTTTCATACTTTTAGAGGATAAGCAAAAAATGTCTTGTACGGCATTTACATTGTCTCGAAATCTAGTACTTACGAGATCTCGAGCTAAATCTACTTGCTTTTTACTAGATTCCCCATACAAAACGAAATCTAATTTAACAGTAGAAAATCTACTCAAAATCTAATATTTTTGTTTATTTATATGGAAGCGCTCTACAAAATTGTCTGTTGAAGGTGTGTGGATGAGCTAAGTCGGCACTTTTTGGGTTATAGTTTAAGACTAAATTTTAGACAAAGGATTTTGTCTTGGATCCGAAATGATGAACAATGTCAAAAAAGCTTAGTGTAAAACATATGGATTTCGATAAAGATTTCAAATCAAATATACTAGATTTCGAAACAATGTAAATGCCGTATTAAATTATATACTTGATAAATTTTTTTCCTTTTTGATTTTCTTAGTAAAATCTCTATTTTTTGGGGGATTCGGATATTTGCTTTTACTGATGTATGTTGGTCAATTACTAATCGAATTTTTAAAGTTTTAACAGCTTTTGAGCATCCCATTTTTTTAAATTCGAAATAAAACTATTTAATTTTTATGACATGATAACATTCATCGATTAGAATGAAAATTTTTATATATAAACTTCCTTATTCAAGTGATGCGGGCCTTATTTTGTAAAACGCAAATTTTACATTTATTCCATGTGTAAATTACAACAACAAGACATATACAAAATTTGTCAACGCTTGGGCAAACATTTGCCCAAAAAACGTAACCGCTAAATATTAGTGAAAAACATTTTGATTCAGACACGTGTTTTTTAAGTTAAACAGTTTCATAACACAGAAAAAAGTATTCACCAATTAATGTTTTCAATTAATAGTTTAATTGATTCAATTAAATTTTTAATTGTATTAATTAATTTGAGTGGAAAAACTTATTTGATATTATCAAATTGTTTATATTTAAAAAATTAATTAATTAATTTTTTAATTAATATTACAAATATTTTAATTAATATTACAAACTCATTCATATTACTCTTTTGTGTGTAAACAACTAATAGACAATGTCATAGAAACCAACATTATTGGAAACTATTTAACTTAACAAACACGTCTCTGAATTGAAAGCTTCTTCATTAATATTTAGCGGTTACGTTGTTTTGTGCAAATGAATGCCCAAGTGTGACCATAGCCTTAGATTTTCGTTTTACAAAATAAGTCCCTCAAATTTATTGCAGGTGTGGGTATTTGAAAAAAGCTATTTTTTTATTTAAAAAAATCCATGAACTTCTTTGATCAAACTTCTTAAATGAATGAGTTTAAAAGTCCAAAACAAAAAAGTCCCAATATCTGGCATACAACATACTCGTACATATACATATGTATATATTCAAAATTGTTAAAATTAAATTCCTTATTTGAGTGATTCGTAGTGTGTATGCCCATTTAAAAAAAAAAAAAACTTTCGATTTCTTTCAAGTACAACTGAATAAATTTTACGTTTTCCGTAATAAAATTTAATTTAATTAGAACTATCTTATTAATTTTAAATCATTAATATGCATTAAATTGAATTATGTATAAAATAGTGAATTGCTAGTGGGGCAAAGTAGTACGAGCACATGTGTATAAATATTTATTGACTGAACTATTTTTGTCTATTTAAAATATTTATTAATACTACACAGGCCAAAATTTACATTAATTAGTTTGACACGGCTTGATATTGCAATACATTCATATGTATGTATGTGTTGTATTCTTTTACAGTAAATGGTATTGAAGAAAATATTACACACACGTGTACTTACATAATGACAAAAAAAATCATTTCGATACAAAGCAATTATTTATTCCAAATATTTGAACCTTTAAGTGCCACTTTTGGAGTTCAAGATTAGAAATTAAATGAACTTTAATCTTCATTTGTGGTTTGTGAGTAGTCGATTATATGGTTTTACTTGCTAGTTTAATCTTGCATTAATACTGACAACATACACTTGTGAAACATATAACTTTTTTTTAATTATGTATATGATAAAATAATTCAAAAGCACATAAATAAATATGTATATTCATTTTATATTATTTATCTATCTCCAATATTTTGCTTGTAAATAATAAAATGAAGCAGTCTCTTCTTCTTCCCACAAAAATATCAAAGTGTGTTAATAACATTATGACTTTTGCATAGAAAATTTTGCCACTATTTTGTTCCTCAGTACGGTAATACTGCATACAAAGAGAAGTTTAAACTACCGCCGAAAAACATCAAACTCAATATTCAAGAGATTTATTATTCGACATATTATCATAATTATATTATAAGTGAAATTTATTTGCTGGTGGTTAAGCGATGTCTATATGCATTTCATTGTGGTTGAAGTCTACTGACGATTTGTTAAAGCAACAATGAAATGCATATAGACATCGCTTAACCACCAGCAAATAAATTTCACATCAAACTCAATTAATGTGAGATTAAGTTAATTTTCGGATTAGCTAATGAGAAAAGAAAGAAAAAGTTTAATCTCGAACCTAAAAATTGGCGCTAAAAGTTGTTTTACTTGGTACCACAAATCACCGTAGTTAGGTACGCAAAAAAAAGTAATCACCATTTTCAATTAAGAATTTAATTGATTCAATTAAATTTTTAATTGTATTAATTAATTTGAATTGAAAGAACTTACTTGAAATCAAATTGTTTACAGGTGAAAATTTAATTGATTTTTTAATTGATATTATAAAATTATTCATATTACTTTTTTTGTGTGTACAAATTTTACCTTTTTCTCATTTCTTTGTGTCCTAATTTTAGTATCGTATGGCTTGCCCGATGATGTACATGATCCTATTTACTTGGACAACTATAGAAGATCTATAAATCAGCCCTCAGATTTTTGGGATAAATTGGGACATTTGATTGATTGGATGCGGCCATGGGACCGTGTTTTAGATAATTCAAATCCACCATTTACGAAATGGTATATTGGAGGTTATCTTAATGCCTGCTACAATGCTGTCGATCGTCATATCAAGCAAGGCAAGGGCACTAAAGTAGCAATCATACATGATAGTCCATTGACAAATACTGTGCGGCATGTAACCTATCAGGAATTATATGATCAGGTATATGATCGTAATTACAATTAACCGTTTCTTTACAATAATTTGTGTTTCTATATGTGTGTACAATAGATTACAAAATTAGCAGGAGGAATGGCCAGTTTGGGTGTCAAGAGAGGAGATAAAGTAGTCATTTATATGCCTCTCATACCCGAAACTATTATGGCCATGTTGGCAACGGTTCGCCTGGGGGCTGTACATTCTGTGGTCTTTGGTGGATTCGCAGCCAATGAACTGTGCACTCGCATAGAACATGCCCAACCCAAAGTTGTGATTGCCGCCAATTGTGGCGTCGAGCCGGGAAAGGTTATCTCATACTTGGATATCTTACACAATGCCATTGACATGTCTAAATGGAAACCAATTTGTAATGTTATTTTCCAACGAAATAATGTCATTCAAACGGCTTTGGATGCTGAAAAAGATTTGGATTGGAAGGTTGTACAAAATTTAGCTGGACCCATTGACTGTGTGCCAGTTGAGGCAAATGATCCTCTTTATATACTTTACACATCAGGTACCACAGATAAGCCCAAGGGCGTCCAAAGACCTACAGGTGGCCATTTGGTGGCGCTTATGTATACAATGAAGGCCTTCTATGGCCTGAACCCTGAAGATGTTTGGTGGGCTGCCTCAGATTTCGGCTGGGTGGTGGGACATTCTTATATATGTTACGGTCCTCTTTTGTACGGAGCCACCAGCGTTTTGTATGAGGGAAAGCCAGATAGAACTCCAGATCCAGGACAGTATTTTCGGTAAGTTTTATGGCAATCAAGAATTGTAATAAAAACTCAATTAATATAATGATCTATAAGCATTATAGATCAGCACAAAGTGGCGTCGCTGTTTTCCGTTCCCACTGCTTTTCGTGTCTTACGTCGTGTAGATCCCGAATGCAAATTTGGCCGTGAATACTCTTTAAAGTCGTTGCGATCTATCTTCATAGCTGGCGAGCACTGTGATTTGGAAACGAAAAATTGGACTGAGAAAAAATTTAAAGTGCCAATCTTAAACAATTGGTGGCAAACGGAAACAGGATCTCCGGTAACCGGCACATTCATGGGATTTAGAAACAATGTAAATACACCACCTTACAGCACTGGCTTGCCATTTATAGGATACAACAGTAAGAGTTCTCTTTTTGGGTAAACTAAAATAATTTAAAAACTTTTCTTTCTTTTGCAGTCAAAATATTGCAGCCTGATGGCAGTGAATGTGAAACAAATAAATTGGGCAGAATTGTTTTTAAGCTGCCCCTTCCTCCCGGTAATATGACTACCTTGTATGGAAATGATGAACTTTTCAAAAAGTTGTACTTTTCTAAATTTCCGGTTAGTATTTGCGTGCTGCCTATCTTTTACATATGTATACATGCATACAAATGCTTTCAATAATTATCGTTTCCTCCTGAAGATTTTAAATTTCTATAAGTATTAAAAATAAGATTCATAGAGAAATATTTAGAAAAGAGTAAAGAAGACGTACGTATCGCACTGTAAATCACAAACATTTACAACTCACAAATTTTATCAAAAGAACAGCTTTGGCGACTTTTTTCGGTTTTTGGCGATTTTTTCGTCTTGGCGATTTATTTATTGTGAAATTTTTTTATTTTAGCGCTTTTGAAATTTTCAAAAATTTTCCTCTTAAATTTTCCAAGATACAGCAAGTTGTCAAAATTACATTAACTGATGGAATACCCTTCAATTTTGATTTTTAAAATTTCAGTGTTAATACATAAAAATACACTTTGGAAATTTCAAGTGTCTATAAATTTATAATTGACTGTGATAGACAGCCAGACGGACAGACGGATATCGTAGCGAAAAAAAAAACTAAAGCGTATAAACGGCGCACAGTGGGGCCAAATGCCGTTTTTTCGCGGATCAATTCGTATCTTCACAACTTCAATAGTGAGGGTCACTAAATTTTATATGTGTAGCTCTTAGGAAGAACTGCATGTTCCAATAAAAACTACTCAAGGTAAATAAGATTAAATTACGCAAATGTTTAGCTTTTTCCTGTGTATTTTTTCATTTTTCTCTCACAATATTCAATTTTAACGCTTCATTACAAAATTACCGTTACCTATTTGAAATTTTTTGCCTAGTGATGTAAAATTTTATGCACTTTAAGAGAATACTTTCAGTTTTAACGGTACTTAAAGTTTTATTTTAATTGATCCGTGAAATGACCTCCTTTGGCCCCAATGTGCCCCGAGAACAATCACCCCACCAAACCAGTTGCCCTCGACGGTGCTTTCAACTCCTAATTCTATTATGGAGATAATCATATATAACTCAGTAGAAAAACTCAAACTATTCGACTCAGGGTCACACTAGGAGGGGCAGAAAAGCTCCCATTTTGAAAAGACAAAATGACTTTGAAGCAGCCAGAGAAGTTCTGTGGAGATATAATATTTGAGATGGGATATGCTCCAGACTGGAGTAGTGAGGAAAAATATACAACGTGATACATATAAAAATATTAGTTCGGGGGCAAATTACGGCATTCGATATCGAAAACAATTTCACAAAATTTTAATTGTGTTTGTATAGAAATTTCGAAAGATATTTTTTTTTAAATATAAATAATTCTGCCAAAAAAACCGACTTCAATGCAAAGATTTGACTGAACATTTTCGAAAAAAAATTATGTGACCAAATTGGAAGTAAATTCTTTCAAACAAAAAAAAAATGCAAATCTGTTGGTTAAGAAATACATGAAATATAAAATTAAATTTTAATAGGCGTGCCACCGCCCATTTTTTAAATGCAAGAGCTCTGTGTGTTAAGTTTCGTAAAAATCGGTGAAGTAGAACCACGTGAAATATAATAATAAATTTTAATGGGTGTAGCCCCGCCCATTTTTTTCCACTTTAAAATTGTGTACATAATTGCAAGAACCAAAGGTGTTCGCTAGGTTTCGCAGCAATCAAATATGTAGACTATCATAAAATCAGATAAAAAATTGGGCGTTTCCCCGCCCACTTTACACTTTGAAACAAATTGAAACAAATGGAAGCTATACTCTATCAGACAAAAAAAGAATTTTTACAATCCGTCTAAAATATACCGGGTTATGAAGTAACAATGTAAAAAAGAAATACAGATTGAAGTCGGTTAAAAATATAGAAGAAATTTTATGAATTCATAAAAAAATACGCTTCCACATCTTTTTAGGGCTATTACGACACCATGGATGCTGGTTATAAAGACGAAAACGGCTATATATTCGTAACAGCTCGGGCTGATGATATAATTAATGTTGCTGGCCATCGCATATCTACCCAAGCTCTTGAAGATGCTGTACTACGCCATGCTGATGTGGTCGATGCAGCCGTGTTCGGTGTACCCGAACCAACTAAGGGGCAAGTGCCATTATGTTTATATATTCCTCGAGAAAATGTTTTGAAAACAACTACTAAATTATCGGCCGAAATCATACAGAAAATACGAGATGTTGTTGGGCCCATAGCATCATTTCGTTTAGTAGCACCGGTTAAAGCGCTGCCACGAACTCGATCGGGTAAAACCATGCGCAAGGCTTTGGCGGACTTTGCCAAAAATGAACTAGTCATGCTGCCTGCAACCATAGAAGATCCCAGTGTATTTGTAGATATTCGCAGAGCCTTGCAATGTTTGGGCTATGCCATGAATAGTTCAGACCAGCTTTTGATAGGTTCTATTTAAAACCGATATATTTTTATTTACATACATACATACATTTATAAATGTTTAGAAAAATATAATTTATTTTTAATAGAAATGCTTAGTTAAGGATAAAAAATGAATAAATTTTTAAATACATACATACATACACATAAAATCTGCGTGAACGTATAATGTGAAAAACTGAAGCAATTAAATTTCGTATAAATTTTTCATATCCATGCAAATTCAAAATCAAATCAAGTGGAAAAAAGTCTATGCAATGGGAAGTTTGTGGCATTTTTATAATAGTTTTACACACTTTTTTTAAGTTTCTATTTTACTCATACATGCATACGTATACACACACACATGCACATACATTTTTGTATGTATGTATGTATGTTTTATGTACGTACTTGTACATACTACAGTAATTTATTTATTTAAATATTATGTTAATAATGTATAGGCTGATACAAAAGAGGAAATAAAAATAAAACAATTAATTGTGTTATAATCGGTTGTGCCGAAATGTTTACGCCCTTCCGCAAGGTACGAAACAAGGAACCCAAAAAGGCAAGGTATGAGGGACAAGTTGTAAACTATCATCGAAAAAATTACGTTACTTACTGAGAACAAATCGTGCTCACGAAATGCTTACACAAAAGATTGCGCTGCTGGGTGAAATAACTAGTGCAAAAGTCGGTCTTCGAGAGCACGAGCTCGATGCTTGGCTAGACCCGGTCATATCAATCAGAGAATGACAATGAGTAGCCCCAAAAAATATACATATCTACATAAGTAAATAGTTTTCTTTTAGTAATCATAGCAGTAGCGCCAAAGAATTCGTACTCTCACATATTTTTTTCTCAAGCAACTATGCCTATGGCCGATTCCAACATACAAGAGCATCTCCACTTCGTTTATGCGAAAAGCTAAAATACACTACAACTAAAAATAAGGAGTATCTTTATACTCAGACTATAGATATTTAATCGGAAAAACAAAATATACACATGACACTCGGGATATTTATTCAGCATTCGCCACCGTATACATATATTTGTGTATATAAAATGGAATGGAAAATGTGTGGGTGAGTGGCTGTTTGAAAACATGCTTTATGTGCGTGTGTGTGTATGTGTAAATAGCCCTGTATATACGCATGTGCAGTCGATTAATGGTAGTCAGAGTATTTTTATACTCATGCTTATACAGTCTATACATTTTAGTTATAGTTGTTTGTGATGCGTAGTTAGCAAAATGTGTATAAACATAGTTGCTGGATTTTTATAGTTATAAGTATTCGGTTTAAAATTAATACGAGTTTTTGTATATGAGCATTTTGTTTTTATTTTTAGCTGTATCCGTTCATAGTTGTTTCACGGCCAATACTCAAATAATGATACTTTTGTCATTCTCTGATATCAACATCATAGAATTTTCTGATATGCATTAGTGTTTATGCTAATGTAACGATATTTGTAGCAATGAATCGTCGTCACAGTAAACAACTATTAATAAATAACTTTACACCAGAGGCGCTGCAACGATGCTATAAATATTAACAAAACGTATAGTAGTGAAGTTGTAAAAATAATTATGCTTAATATCTATATACTTCACAATCTGTCCTGTATTCACTCTCCCTTTCCAAAAGAAGTCCATATCGCACATTTAGTTCAAAAGTTTCATAGCTCAAAAAATTCGTTTTGCAGAATAAGAATGCATTTCGTATGCATTGGCGTTTTTTTTAGTTTAATCGCTTTTTTCCGTTATGCTGATTTTTTCTGTTTTTGACGATTTTTTTAGTTTTGACGATTTCTTTTTATTTTGGTACTTTTTTTTCGCTTTGGGTAGTTTTACGGTTTTTGACGTTTTTTTTCGGTTGTTTTTTTTAGTTTTAGCAAATTTTTTTAGTTTTGGTGCTTTTTTTGTTTTAGTGATTTTTTTCGGTTTTGGGCGATTTTTTTATTTCTTCTGCAACCTTTTTACTTTTGGTGTTTTTTTTTTGTATTTGAGCGATTTATTTTATTTTTTGTGATATTTTTCATTTAGGCGTTTTTTTTGTATATATTTTAGAGATTTTTCGTTTCGAAATTTTTTTAATTTTGGTATTTTTTTTTAGTTTTAGCGTTTTACATTTTACATAAGGATTTCAACATGTTTCGTTGCTCGCTTTATAACACCCTTTAATTTTTAACTGTCATTTATTTGTTGCTGTAGCCACCAAAGTATTGCATATTCTGTGAAAATTTCAGAATTCAGGGCTCCTTTTCACCTTTGGTTTACCCTAAAACCCTAAAAAGAGATTAAGTCAAACTAACGAATCACTTTTACCGAAAGTGATTTACGATCAACAATATGCCATTTTACTGTGTATTTGAAATGTTATGAAAAACTTTTTCAGAAAATTCCAACGAGATGTTACAATTTATTTTTGAATGAAAGTTCTAAATATTGTCATTACAATTTCCGTTCGTATGAAATTGCGGTATTTTGAGGGCGAATGACGGCATTTGATATCGATCGAAATTTTTAAGTATTTCCATATATGTAAATTCAATTGAAATATTTTGAAATTTCGTTCGATAAAAAAAATTTATTTGTAATTCTCTCAATTGTAAACTAAAACTTCGGAATTTTAAAATTGCCAATTTCATTTTGAATTTTCTTAATTTTAAATTGAAATTTCTGAAATTGAAACTATTAATTTCATTTGCAAGTTTCTCAATTTCTTATTGGAATTCTCAATTTTGCTTATATTGCGCTTACACTTGAGAAAAATCTACTACTAAAATCTTACGAGATTTCCCGTGCAAAACTAAATCTACGTTGTCACTAGATTTTGTCAAAATCTACTTAAAATCTAGTAGAACTAAGTAATGCAACTATGATTTTTATCAAATTTGTACTAAAAAGTCAGCTGGTGCATTTGAAAAGGTGTATGAATTGGCTATATTGCAGTTTTTAGGTTGTTGTTTTGGAAATTTTTCAGTGAATGGGCTTTATTTTGGATGGAAAATCTTGATAATCTTGTCCAAAAAACTTGTTGTAAACGGTACAGATTTTCATAAATATTTTAATTGAAATCTCCTAGATTTTGTGCAGCTGTAAATGCCCCCATTGGAATATTCTCGATTTCAATGAAAAATGTAGTGGATGGCATATATGTAGCTAATGTACATAGCTTCATGGTGACGTTAAAATTACATGACAGCAAACATGCTCTTTATACACATGTCGTGTACTTTAGTCTAGTTTTAATACTTTTATTATTTTTTGTGAATAAATATATTTATAAATAAATTATTGCTTGCTTAGTAAATCAATTGACTTAATTTTTAGTTGTTTATTGTTGTGATTTTAATAAGTTCTGATGAACTTTGGAAGACTTGTCTACCGTTTACTACACAACCCTGACTTTCGGCTTAAGTAGAAGAAGGAGTAAAGTCCTCATACAGTAAATGAATTGATTTGATTTCTTTTGCAATTTTAAGAAATATTTGCATAAGAAAGCATTTTTCATTTCAAAGAAGTAATTTTTAAATGGATTCAAAATCAAATAAGAAATGTTTGTTGTGAATTAATATTGGCTGGGAGGAGGGGGAGTCATCCCCCGTACTACTAAGCTAAGAAAATAGGTCGTGGGGAAGTTGAAAGAGGGAGTAGTGTCTGTCGACACTCGACTTGAACTTTACCACATTGAAAGTGACAGAAAAAAACTCCGCAGGTGGTTTGCTCCACATGCGAACAGTACCGCTAAAAAAAGGAATTCTCTCTGTAATTTGTAGTGCGATTCATTGGCCAATCGAGCACAAATTCGTGTGCTCTTAAAGGACGTGATACACTATCCTACACAATCGTGCGATTTTTGAGAAAATACAACCCTGGTATGATGGAGTATATGAAAATTTTCAAAAGACAATAGCAATTCATCAGACCAGGGTTGTATTTTTTCGTAGGTCGTGCGATTGCGTAGCACGTCATTGCCTTAATGTCGCAAAGTGTTAACGAGAGTAGACTGCGTCTTCAACACTGTAAAAGAAATCTCTTGCCAAATTTCAAAGTCCATTTTTTTTTATTTAGTTAGCAAATACCAAGGGGTGCTACTCCAGAGAGAAAAGCTAAAATCACCATTTTCGAAACTTTGCTTACGAGTATTATGACAATCCGCATATCATAGTGTATACGCATATCTATTTATATTTAAGTAACATATTAAACTAATCTTATTATTTACCTCCATACGAGTACATGATATTTATTAGGAACCATTAAGTTAATATATGTACTCGTATGTAGTATATGATAATAAAGATTTTTGCAAACATAAGAAAAGAAACCCCCAGACAACTGAAATTAAATTAAAGAAGAAAAGCAGCTCTACAAGAGCTAAACACAATTATTTCAAAATTTGATGTACATGCGAGGAAACTGCAGTAAAACAAACTTATTGCTACAAAACTTAATTTCAAACATGGTTTTTTATAACTTTAGCAAATTTTATGAAATTTATTAATTTTATAACGAGTATTGTATTGTCTCATTGAACAAATATAAATATTGATAGTTGGTATTAACTAAAATATAAAGTATGCACTCATAAAAAGTAGCAAACAGTGACTTTAATAGAAGTTCGAAAACAATCAAAAAGATAAAAGCCGAGTATGTGTGTTATTAGCTTTTTGCATAGTCCATGAGGGTGTTGAAAAGGACATTAAAGGACTATTAAACAATCACACAAAACCCACACACAACGCATCAACAATTCATAAACCTCATTTTTTTTTTTTTTTTTTTTGCTTAAAATCTTCATTATACTAAACTCAATTACTTATATGCACAAAATTAGATAGAGTCTTACGTGAGTGTTGTGTGTGTGTGTGTGTACGTGTATGAAATTATCTATGTGTCCTGTTTGAAAGTGTGTCATACTTTGCACCGCCTATAAGCTACAAGTTGTCTTATCGTTTTATATCGTTTGTTTTACGAACATTCCTCTAGCCAATAGAACTGTTGCATATTTCCTTCGAAGGATACTGTGCTCTAAATACAAATAAAAGCAGTTGTCCTTTCGTCAAAATTATCAGTTAAGTTTACGAATTCAACAAGTGAACAACTCAAGTAACCAACTCTAGGCTCATTTTTATTGCAAACTAAATACCAACTTCAATTATTTATAAAAATGTAAGTGTTATAAAGTGCTTATAATAAATTATGAAAAATAACAGATTGATATAAATTTTAAAGATTTTTTTTTTGAAGTGCAATTCTTTTTTACGAGGAACGAAAATAATTTTTCAATAACAATTTTCTTTGGAATAAGGCGTTTTAAAAATTTCATAATAACCAGCCGTAATCGCCTAAAAAGCTTAACCAACACATTTTTGGACCTCGTTTTTTTACGAAAGTCGATTATATACGATCACAAGTAATGTATTTTGGTCAAAAAATTAAGTTCAAAAATCATGTCGCTTAAGCTTTTTTTTAGCGGTTATGGCACAAGCTATCGGCCATG
This sequence comes from Nowickia ferox, assembly GCA_936439885.1. Taxonomy (NCBI): domain Eukaryota; kingdom Metazoa; phylum Arthropoda; class Insecta; order Diptera; family Tachinidae; genus Nowickia; species Nowickia ferox. The sequence goes on along the minus strand of OW387023.1, from coordinate 4,739,472 downwards.
TTACAGAGTTCAATTCCGTTCAAAAACGAAATTGAATCCACCTCAAGATGTCGAGCCCTAGCCGGAGTATAATCCAGCATACCAGCGCCCCCCACAGTCTGGACACACCTGAAAAATTCCCATATTTAATTTTTCTTTTTTAGACACCATCTCCTGCAAAAATGGGGCGGATTGAATTCCGTTTCCGAACGGAATTGAACTCTGTGACATGGCCGTATATATAAATATCAAATCGTTACCTGAATATAGAAAGGACCCAACTCATTATTTTTTTTAAATCGAGTTGTTTGTATATTTCGGTAGAAGAACATTTAATGTATCGAAAAACGCAAAAGTTTTGATTGAAAAAAAATAATGAGTTAGAGCCTTTTTATATTAAAGCCTGGTACTCTGTTTAAAATTATATTAAAAAAATATAAAAAAATTTCACATGAAATATTCATAAAAAATTGTTGCAAAACTTGTACTCTGAAAACTCGTGAAAAATGTATGAAATATATCTGGCAACATTTTCTTGCACTCTGCGAAATAAATTGACTGGCAATGTTGCATACTTTTACCAATAAAAACGATTATTCTTTTGGAAAAAATAATATGGGCATCATTTGTTACATGTAAAATTTTTCACGCTAAATAATCAATGTTGCTGAAAATTTTTCACAACTTCGAACAGAGCACTAGGCTTAAGGCAACGAAAAGTTTTAAAACGAATTTAAGCTGAGAATTCAAAATTTTTCTTTTGGATTGAGTTTCAGCGAAAATATTCCTTTCTCTTTGATAATGAGGACAATCATGCATAAAATTCCGCCAGAAATTTTTTTCGGGGAACAATTTCAAACAATAGCAAGTAAAAGGGAAAACAAAAAATTCTAATTGGAAAAAGGAGAAATTTCCCGCGAAATTTTTTTCACGATTGCCCTGAATATCTTAAGGTTTTCATTTAGTTCAATATTTTATGCAACTTGCTGAAAATTAGCAAATTGAGGGAAAAGGTTTTTTAAAAATTCAAAATGTTTTTAATTAATTTTCACTTTATTTAATTTAAATTTTATATGCATGAATATCTCATAATCTAATATCAAAAAAAATTAAAGAATTTCTTCACTAAAGCCTGGATCACACTATCTGCACAATGTACCGATTTTCGTCGGCTCACTGCAATAAAGTCATAAGTAATAAGCCAAAATAACATTATTACTATATTAATTCTGGAATAAGTCTATAAGGCCTTATTACCAATGCAGTGTGGTGCAGTTATGTATGTCCTACTATTTCAACTAATTGAAAAATAAGGCAAATTTAGCTTACGAGTATGACTTTATTTCAGTCAGCCGACGAAAACCAGATAGTGTGATGCAGGCTTTAGTAAATTAAACATAAACAAAATAATTTCTTTCCTTTTTACGATTAACTTTTTGTAACTATTGCCGAGCATTGGCATTTTGTGATATCGCAGTAGTGTGTACTAGTGGCAACGTTTGACATTTCCAATGTTTTTCGTTGCACACATTTTGAAAATGACAACACAAGAAATGCCAGATGTGTACTCAGCATATGGCTGACTTCCAAAACGTATCAATAAAAAGGTTGCATACTTTAATTTCAAAGTTGATGCTCATGGTTGCAATGTTTCGCAACTTTGTATCCTATTCACGATATAAATACCGCATCCGAAAAGTATGCAGCCTTTGTATCGATACGTTTTGGAAGTCGATCCAGTGATTCGGCACCGGAAGTAGTGCAACTTCGAACCATTCCTAATAATATTTACCTAGGTTTGTCTAAGCATAAGTTCTTTTTTACCCGAGTGCGCGACGCAAAGAGGAAATTGTGTTTATCAGCCTGTGTATGTATGTATGTGTGTTTCTTTGCGGCCTATTTTTATGATTCTTACGTCAATCGCTTTGTCTTAATCTCGGCAGTGTCACTAGAGATGACAGTAGTAAAAATTCAATATGGCGGTCGACAGACGCCATTTTGTAAATACGAAAAAAATACAAAGTCGACAAACTATATCATTCGACAGGTTTCTCTTATGATTTGTCATTTCTAATGACCGTTTAGGATATTGAACGGTTCAAAGTTGGTCGCAGTCGGGTTTTTTTATTTTTTTTTTTATTTACTACTTGTCTGTATACCTTTTCGTGGGATTGAAAGTTGTTAAAAATGACGTGGAAAACTAAATTATTGATGGCTCCATGAAAAATCGCCCAAAACCAAATCGCCCAAAATTCAAAAAACACCAAAAAAATTCAAAGGTATAGTAATTTCATTTTTATATTAAAAAAAGAATGCATAAATAATATTCGTTTCATACTGAATTGCAATGCAGAAAATCTTTATTAGGCTGCGCCGTGTCGGGAAACAGCATGGTGGAGAAAATCCATAAGCCCGGCCGTAGGCCGGCAGTGCAAGAAATCGTTATAAGGCAGGAAAACTTTTCGAAGCAGAAAATACAAAAAATCCAAGTTCCGGAAAGAATATGTACATATTTGTTCTAATGCATCACTGCTCTGCAAATTTAAATTTATATGTCCTAAAGTGCTTCACTGAAGAAGATAACGCACAAACAAATGTCAATTGTGCGTTACAAACATGACTATTACTAAAAGATAATATCAGCGAACCTGTATTGCATTTTAAATTAAACGTTCGCTCGCATGATGCAGAGCAGTGAGGCATTTACGAACAGGTCATATGTTTCATTCTCATGAGAAATACATATGCATATGAGGAAATATATTATGCTGCAAAACAAAAATTTCACTGTGTGGACAGCGAATGCAGTTTCAAAGGAGAATTTAAAAATTTTTCGCAGAAAATGTTTCATTGTATGGACGAGGATTTGAAATTGATTTCGGTTGCCGATTTTTCTCATGTCGGTGTATGATATCGTTGACGATACAACCGCTTTCATTGCCGTTGATGAGCACAATTGATGCAAGGGTTGGCATCGTAATGATTGAAAGTGTCACGGCGTCAACAAGGAAGACCTATGACAAGTGGCTTGGTGTCAAATTATATCACGGCTATGATTGATTTTTCTATCGGTATAATGCAATATTTTTTAATGAACACGTACAGAAAATAGCGCAATAGTACTGAAGCACGGAAGCTTTTAATGTTTGCAATATTATTGTGCAATAATTGATATTGCCTGTGTGTATATTATATTGGTATATAGCACAAAATATTGGATAAAATCAAAAGTCTTTGACAACATTCTACAATAATTATTATTTTTCTATTTTTTAAATTACTTGATTAAAAATTATTTAATTTTTTAGGATTTCGTATGTACTATCTAATATCGAGCCTTTTTATCACAAGCGACATGTTACCGAAAATAGACTTATTTTTATTGAAATTAAAACTGTACGGGCCTACCCAGTTTAGAATTATCAAAATGCCAAAATTGTTAACAACTTTTAAGATACGGGCTGTAAAATTTTATCGTAAGCGACAATTTACGTACAAAATTACATTTGAATACTTCAAAAAAAACCTTCTTTTGAAAAATTTAATTTTAGTCGCTTACGATTAAGTCCTATTTGTAAAATTATTGAGCAATATATTTTTATGGAATATTGTGCAATTAATTGAATAGTAGTGTGGATCAAAACGACAATACATAAAGTACTCAATAATATTGCATAGACTATTAGCGTTTTCACACTGACATGGTTTTAAAAGCAACTGTCAAAACCTGGGAGCAAATTACGGCACTCGTTATCGAACGAAATTACGAGATATTTCAATAGAATGCCGTAATTTGCCCAATGGTTTTACCATACAAATTGTTTTTGTTAAAGCGAACTTAAAACCATTTTTGAATTGGTTTTAAGTTGGGTTTTATGAAATGCAACCTTGTTTTTTCGCTGTGCTAAATTTAGTGCTACCAAGTTAAAATGTCCGGAAGCACCTGATAATGTTTATGCCAGTGAATAAGTAGAGATACCGATTGAAAGGTTTTCAACTTAAAAAAAGCCGCAGCTGCAACAATAAAAACAAGATTTTTTTTGGATGGAAAACAACGAAAATATTTTCACTGACCTCTGGAAAGTGAAAATTGACGATATGACTGATCTCCATGTGCCTATAAAAAAAAAGTTTATCTTATAATGTATTTGTGCATTTCTGTAATAATAACTTTATTTCTAAGCACTTCTTGACATTTTAGAGCGCATTGTGAAATTTCTGAGTTTTTCATACAAACAAAAACAGTTGTTGTACAGTTTGTCAAATATGTAAGTGTAAAAAAACAAAAAAATACAGCAACAAATACTCGCATTTCTGCAGGAGATTTATTTTATTTTGAACAAAGTTGTTAGACACTCTGTGAGTTAAAACCTGAATTTATCAAACTTGCAGTGTGAACGCAAGATCAGCTGTTTATGGTTTTAACGTTAAAACCAGGTTTTAACTTTAGGTGTGAAAACACGGTATGGGTACCTTAAGATAAGTCTAGCTAAAGAATTCATGATGTGCCGAATCACCGAACTTGTGATCGGCGATTGTCGAATTTTCTCTTTACTATAACTTCATTTGCAAAATTTAACCAAGAAATAAAACAAAATTTAAAAAATTTCAGCCAACTGCTTGGGGGTGGGTGTATTTTGTTGAAAATATCTCTTACAAAAACCAAGTTTAACTTTTATTAAGGCTTCATTAGTCTTTACTTTCTCCTGCTGTTCTGTGCTGTGCCGTTTTGTTTCTAAATTTGAGTACTTACTTTTTCTGTAGCAACTTATCAGCTGTTTCTGCTAAGAAGGGTCGCAGCTTTCCACTAAAGTGATGAGTTTTGCATCGTCCATTACTATGCTTGAATATAATTTAATGTTTTCTTTTAAAAATTTTATTTCTTAAATTCTAAAAGCACAAACACAATTTATTTCAAACTGTTTTTATTTAATTTTAATTTTTTTTTTTATTTAATTTATGCAGTCATTTACAATTACTTAACAGTTTTTTGATTTTCACAGGTTGAATCGAAACAGAACAGAACGAAACAGAAAAACTAACGACTTGTATTAGATTTCTATAATCAAAAAAGAGTCAACTGATTCGTAACAGAAAAAAATCTAATTCAGCCTTTAGTCTATAGAGAGAAACTAAATACAATTTTATTTAATTTTCAAGCCAAAAATTTTTGGTCTAATTAATCGATTACACTTTAGTTGCGATAATTGTGCAAATTTTCAATTGTTTGACAGTGTGAACGAAATATGTACATATGTATAAGGTGTAATAATCTTTTGTGAGGCAACCGCATCACGTTTCCCCATAAGAGTGCATGAGTTTTTGATTTGAATGCTGAACCAAAAACAAACGTATGTACACACATACATAAATATAAAAGTACATAAATTTTTACATAGCTACATATGTGCGTACATGCAAATGCTGCATGTAACAGAATGAAACTATTACGTCGAAAGAATAGTAATTTAATTTAGAAAAATTATATTAATATTTTTAAACTTCAACGTCATTAACGGATCCATATAAAAAAGAGATCAACTGAAAGACTAACTTGTTGATTAAAAGCAGTATGTCTTCATTTCACACATACTCGTACATATGTAGGTACATACACACGCGCATCCTGTATACACACACCTCTGTTGAAAACTCTACATATCCTATTTATTTAATTTATGCTTTGTTGCTATTTCAGCTTGGCAACTACATACATACATGCATACATACATACATTTATTTATTTCATTGTCATGCTGACTACACTGATGTTGATGCTCAAGACAATCCATCCACTTGTTACTTTGCGTCAATCAATGCTAATATCTTATGTCTAACATTTAGTCCTTCTATCATCACATAATAGATAAAAATTGTCAACATGTTTCAATGCAATTTACACTCCTTAAGACTTAATGCGACTAAAGACAATTTTGTTTGTCTTTCGTGAACAACTACAACAACAACAACAAGAACAACATTCGCCAGAATACAAACGATACAGATTATTGTTTTCCTTTTCCCGTTTAGATTTGAATTGTGAAGAATGCGGATATAAAAAATGTGTGTAAACAATTCGTTATTTAAAAAACGCCAAAAGGTGCGATTAAAAATAATTTGATTGTATTCACATTTACTTATTATTTCAAGGGCTTGATTAAGGCTTCTTCTCAATATGCACCATTCGACAAGCTCATGTTTAGTAAGCAAACACTTTTGTAACAATTTGTTTGTTTTTCTACTCTATTTTTATGCGTCTAACATTTTCAACGACCGATCAGGTCTTAAAATAGATACAGTCCCAACAGTTTTCGGTATAATTCATATAAATTATTACACAGGTCTACAAGATTTCTGAGGCCCGTGCTTTGATATTCAATTTGCGTACATATAATATTCAGCTCCAATGTCTACAAATTAGTTTTTTTTTTAATTGACTCTGTATCTCGAGATTTTCCGTTATAAAGAAAAAATAGAAAAAATACATCACATAATTTGTATTTACTGGAGAACCATTTCTTCGATTAAATAGAAAAAAAACACACACGGAAGAATAGAAACAAATTGACCTTTAAACGATTTTCTTAACAACTCTTTTTAATTTAAAAAAAATATGTAAAATATGTATGTGCTACCGCTCAATAGTGAATAAAATCAGAATTATTGAAATGATTTTAATAAATTTGGCTCATTTTATTGGTAACATATGAAGGTATCACAATTAAGAATAAAATTTAAAATTTTCTGCAGTTTAAAATATTAATGAGACTTTTAAAAAACGATTTTTTAAATTTTATTTATAAAACTTTCTGAATATCTCCGAAACTATAAGACTGTTAAAAAATTAACAAGTAGTAATTAAAAAAAAATCAAAAAACCCGACTGCGACCAAATTTGAACCGTTCAATATCCTAAACCGTCATGCGAAGTGAAAAATCATAAAAGAGAAACCTAAAGATGATTTTAAAATTTCTTAGTCGGGCTTAAGTTCATTAATTTCAATTCTTATTGAATGAAATATTTTTTTTTTATTAATTAATGTGAGTTTCTAAAGAAGAGAAGAAAAATTAAATTACACTATAAGCTGGGGGAGAAATACCGATGTTTTTCTGTGCAGCAACGCACTTCATCAGCACCCAAGTCTATCTAGAGGGGTAGAGATTGTTATTAAAATCAGCTATTTAACGCAAATTTTTAATGAAATGGAATATGAGAAATATTGTGTATACAATTATTGATTCACCTTTGGTAAACACATTTGTAATTATCACTATTCATTTTCTGTTTATACCTGACGAATGATACATACTATATCAAGTTCGCCGACTTTTTATTTTTTTCGTATTTACAAAATTGCGCCTGTTGGCCGCCATATTGAATTCTTACTAGTGTCATATCTTCAGTGAGACTCCCGAGATTAAGACAAATTGATTGATGAATCATTAAAATCGGTCCACGCCTTCGGTTTATATAAGGCCGCAAAGGAACACACATACATACATACATACATAGGCTGATAAACACAGTACCCTTCTTTGCGTCGCGCAGTCGAGTAAAAAGGACGTTAATCTTACAAATTTCATGGGACGACTAAGTACTGTGTTCTATACTTATTGAACAACAAAAGTCGGCTTGACTTGAACGAACTAAGTAAGCCAGTCGAAACTACTGTACAGTACAATATACTTGAGGCAATCGTCAAGGCAACCAACACAAAATTAACATTAATTTCAATGAGACATCCCACAATAAATAGTCCTTAGGAACCATATTCTATATTTATTATTATAATAATTTTTAAATTACAGAGAAAGCTTTGTGTTTTACCATAAACACATACAATGCTAATAATTTAAGTTCCAGAAATTCCTAATTCTTACACAGAATTATATTCGTTTAAATAGAAGGATTTAAGCGCCGTTTTTCCAATGAAAAAAAGTGTTGCAAAAAAAAACCTGCTTTTCATATAAATTTTTACATGAGTAAATTCACAAAAAGTTAGACAAATATACAAATAATAACGGCTCGTTTCACAATGTATGATTGAAAAATAACATGAACTTTAACCTTAAGTTGGGTTTAAAAAAATGTATAACAACTTGAAAAAATTATTTAATAAAACTTATAGAAAAATTTATAAGAAATAATAACAAAACAAAGTTTTTCTATCTTCAATTGTTTTGTTTTCAAAAATCAATTTCTATCGCATAGCTGCTCATTTTAAATTGTGTTGAAAAATTTTCCTAAACACAATACTTTACCAGTTTTACCTTGAATCTGTAAAAATTGTCCATTAATGAAATTCTTAAAACATTAAACTACAAAACGAAAAAAAAACTTCTTATTACTTTTTTCCCCCGCTGTCGACTTTGTTGCATTTAGCTTTGAAGTGAATAACATTGTTCCCATCTTCAAGCATTACAAATGTTTCCTTTTTTATTTAGATATGTAATAAAACAGATGCATTGCAGTAATGCGAGAATACCATACTCCTGTTAAATTATATATTTTTCTTTCTTTATTTTGAATTGTGCATCAAATTACTTTGTTTTTGGCGTTTCCCTATGAACTAAATACGCACAAAGAAAACACGTATAACTTTTCATTTGTTTTAAATTCCCTCAACGTATTGGGGAAAATGAAAAATGGAAAAAATAGTGCATTTAAATTAATATGCTTGCATAAATAAAAACTTTTGTAACAAAAAAAAAATCATAAAGTTGAGAACAATAGTTATTAATTGTTTAATACAATTCTGTTTATAATTTTTCATTTTCATAAAGGATGTCGAGTCAAATTGTATCCGCTGCTGCTTGTGCCCTTATCTTAATTGCCACATTATCATCAGGCTATGCTGCTACAATGGCTCCCCTATGCCAGCCCGGCATCATTGAGGAAATGCCTGTACACATTAAGAAAGTTTGCTTGGCTTTAGAGAATTCTGATCAATTATCGACTGTTTTAAAATCCTATATTAACAATGAGGCTGCTAGTAAGTGATTGTTTAATTAATATGCAAGCAAGTTAAATTGTCTGCAAATAATTAACGCTTTTGTTTTTTTGTCTTAAGCTTTGGTATCCAAATCAGATGAACTCATTAACAACTACGGCAAGCGTACCGATGTCGATCACGTTTTCTTGCGCTTCGGCAAAAGACGTTAAATTTATTATTGAACCCATAATAAATCTAAACCAACCCCGAGAAACCCAAAAAACAATTAATGGCTAATGGAAGAAATTTTTATATAAACGGACATTTGAACGAAATTGGACCATAACATTTGTTTTGTAAAAATAATTTATAAAATAATTATAACGAAAAAAAAAATAAGTAGTATTAACATGAAAACTTAAATTGATCTCTTTGTAATATTACAATAACACCACCATGTATCTATCTTATCTACATCTTTAGGACGTTCAGACACACACGTTCTATGCAAAACGTCACAGTGCAATACTCTGGAAAAGAAGGGGCTGATTGTTTTTCTTTTTCCAGTACTAATGTATTTTGACTTTAAATAATGTAAATAAATTAAATAAACTATTGCGAAATAGCATTCAAATGAATTTAAAACAATTGATTTTTAATATGAATTAATTTCTCACTAAATACAATGTAGTCTAATCGAATAAATGTCATTTGTAAATTATAAAATATGGGGCAGAGCGCTACGTACGCGTACATAGACACATACTCGTACCTTTTCAATTTACTATATTCATTAACTTAATTCAATGTATTTAATATTTTTTAATATTTTCGCATTAGTAATAAAAAATTAAGTTAAATAAAAAAATCTAAGGCATTTTAAATAAACAATTGAAGGGATTATTGTAATAACACCATACATATGCATGTGACAAAAAAATATTTCGAGATGATCGACTTTCAAGTACAAAAAATTTTAAAAATAGGTCTTTCATGAAATTGTACTGTGCACCCTTTTGCGAACTCCTTTAAAACGACTATTATCATAACACAACAGGCCCAGAAAAGCCATTCTGGCCATATTTTTTTTTTTAATTTAAAAACATATCTCGCGGGTCTTGAGATTTAAGGCCGAGTCACATAGAATCCTTCATACATTATATAAGGTGGGCCAAAAGAAAACACCCTATTGGAAGATGCTCTTATTTTTGCAAATGGCGGCCAATGTCAAATCTGTTTAGACATTTGTGAACTCGACACATGTAGAATACAAGTGAACAAGTCATGGAGCGATACACTCCCCAAGAACGCGAAATAATCGAGTCGTGGCGTTCCCGGATCGCCTTTCGTTTTGGCGATTTACACTGGCCCACAAGATCGCCCGATTTAACCGTTCCAGTTTTTTTTGTGACGTTTTTTGAAGTCCCGTGTTTACATGAAAAAGCCCGAGACCCTGGAAGCCTTCAAGGACAACATTCGACATGACAGCGAGAATCTGTCGCCCGAAATTTTCGCCGAAGTGATGAAAAATTTCATAAAACGAGCAATCAATTGTGACGGCGCCCATTTGGCCGATATCAGCTTCTCGACTTGACCAATAAACTTCTAATCAAAAAACAGAATCGAAGTTTTTCATTTACATAGAAAAAAAATGATAGCCAAACAACATCGGATGACTTCTTTTGGCCCACCTAGTACATATGTAGATTCTCAAATATCATATCTGAAAGCAAATGGTCTACAGCACCATTATTAATTTTTTGAAAACGAGAAATTTATTCGGATTCGGTTTACAGAACTGGGCCGAATAATACTATTCAACTCCTCCGCGCGATTAAATTAATCATTTATGCGCTCGTTTTCGAGTCGAAAGACTATTCATTCGGAAAAGAGTATTTTATGACTCGCGTTTCTGATCAATTCCGACTAATTTTCGATACTACTCTGTAGTACCTGTAATTCGAAACGAAAGAAAATGTTTCCGAATTTCAATGTATTTTCTTTCGCTTCGAATTACAGAGTAGACCCCCACAGTTTGTGGTAATAATTACAATCGTTTTCGCAGCAATGCTTCTAACAGTCACATTTCGAGCATATGCGTGATCAATTTATGATTGTGCACTTTCTGTACATTTTGGTTTTTAAACAAATCACTTTCTAAGCATTTGTGAAAATAATTTTCAAGTCTTATTTTAAGCCCAGAACTGACTGATTAATCAGTTTTTGATCATCTAAGATTGTCGAAAAAGAGTCAGTTTGGTGAAACAATAATCTTTCACATGCTGACTGGGAGAAATTAGAGGATACTCTCGTTCAGCTTTGATCAGCCGGAAATAAAGACATCAGCGAAACCAAATTAAGTCAGTGTCAAAAATAAGCATTTAAGAACACAATTGCAAATATGTATATTTTAATAAATAAATGACTTTTAAACTGTAACATTTCACAAATATGCAAATGCCTATTTTGATAACTTCGAGAAATCTAATTTTTGGGAAGAGAAAAAATTAATTTCAATGAAAATCCACCAGTAAGTAGTTCTTTGAGACCACATAGAGATATTGGCACCAACTTCTTCTTCACTTCATCAATTTTTTCGCTTGTGCCACCGATAAACGTTGCTTCGTTTTTAATTTCGTTTTCAACACAAAATTTGATACAGGTTCTTTGTTCCATTTTTTTTAATAGGTAAAAATCGAAGACGAACCAAAAAACGTGCAAGCAAAGCAGCTGTCAACAATTAACTGATACTTTTTGAACACACCTCGTATAACATGGGGTTGTCATTGACTTTAGCACTATTGACGAGGTAGTTCTTCTACGACCATATGTAGACATTTGAACCAAAGATTGACTAGTACATTTTAGTGACCCTCGTCTAAAATTTTATAAAAATTGGGGCAACAATTATTAATTTATTTATTTCATAAATACTTTACAAAGTAAATTTGCATAGTATTGTTGCACAAATATGGGCGGGGTAACTAGACCACATGCCCAAGATGGTATTAACAGTATTTTAAAAAAGTTTTTGTGACTGACTATATACGACCTATGCCTTCACATAGGAAGTGGCAACGTGGTTGTTAAAGAAATTCCACAAAAGAACCGCAAGAATATACGGTTATCCGTGGCAGATCAGTCAACCAGTGCGAGCGAGACGCAAAACTCTCGAAGGACCGTAAACAACAGTGGCCTGGTTGCACTTAAGAGATAATTGCCAACGACGCTTGATGTTGACTCGCCCAGAGCTGCTTTACGACTGGGGGCAACAATTATTTTTAAATTATTCATATTAATATTATTTTTTTATTAAAAATTAACTGTCATATTCATAAAAAATATTTTTTATTAGACTGAGTTGACATCTGGCATTTCATGTATGCCATGTGGCAAATAAGCGTAACCACTAATTGCTAATGAATAACTGTTTGATTCAGACACGTACATATTTATTAAGTTAAACAGTTTCATACATTGTTAATAGACAATTTTTTTAGAAACCAACATGACTGGAAACTGTTTAACTCAATAAATACATGTCTGACACGTGACACACAGATGTAAACCCGGCCAAACGTATTTCTACTCTAGCATAAAGGCAAGGTTGTCGACATTATCAGCCCAATCATGAATATTCCTGCGGAATTTAATTCTCACGGAGAATAATTTTCTCGAGAAAATAATTCTCCAATCATAAATTCCTTGGGAACAAAAAAGAGTAATACGTGGCATCACCGTATTACGAAGCCAGTTGTTTTGCTTGTTTGCTGACATTTTGTTTCTCCCCATTTTTTGAGTGAGAGAGTAAACAAAATTATTAAAATTCACCAACAAGAAAAAATATGTAAAAAAAAGTTTATAAATGATTTATTTGGGCATTATTTGTATTTTTCCAAATAAAATAACTTTAAAATACATGTTTATGTTTATAAATTTTGTTTTAATGGAGTATTAACCATGTTTTTATGTAAACTCCCTTCTGTTTTGCAAGAGAAAGATTTTTAGTGAAAAAAGTTCCAAGTTCAATTGCGTTCATAATACCTAATTTTTCGCCGGGGAGTTTTTTATTCCCCGGATTTGGCAAAAAAAAGGAGGAAAACAAATTCATGATAGGAGAAAAGGGAAAAGTGAGAAAACTCGTGCGAAATTTTTGTTTATGATTGGGCTGTATAACTAACTAGTGCAATTGTTGCTAGAGAAAAAGAATGTTGACATAGGGACATATGGTTCTAGGCTGACTAGAGGGTGTATACTCTTACCATTTTTGGTGAAGGGTATACAAAAACTATAATCGACAAACATACACACATACCTACTACGTATTTTCATTAATTAATGTGCATAAAATATCCATTTAGTGAAAGAAAAATACAAAATGAACAAACCGAACTCTTGAAATTAAATTTCTTAAACTCATTTATATAACTTTAATTATTTTCTATGCAGAAATAAAACGAATTGAAAGCATATAAAAGAGTATTTTGAACTTTTTATTTGTATTATTTATTAGGAAACCAAATAAAATATAAAAATAAATTATTTGTATTTATTTTTGTATTGCACGCACTTACCTCTTGCAGGGATATTAAAACTTTACATTCTTAAGCATATTTTTTATAGAAACATGGATGATTTATGGGAGAAATAAAAAATCTTAATGCTGTTTAATTTATTCAATTTCAAATGGAAGACTTTATTATTAAAATACGTTGATCGCTGTGGAGTATGGAGTTTTCATTCATTTATTTTATTTAAAAATAAAATTTATTAACAAATTAAGAGAAGAAAATCATATTAATAAAAAAAATTATAAACTTAAAAAAAGCAACACATATAAAAGAAAAAATATTTATGTTCTTTATTATTAATAATCCTTTTGGATTACCTGGGTTTAAATTTAATTTTTGCGAATAGTTGAAATATGTAATTGCAATTTTTTATAGAAAGTGAATTTCTTGAAAATAGTTCCAAGTTTTGAAAGTTTTATCGAGTCTAATTTTTTTTAATTATTTAGTTACTAATTTTAATATGATTCCTATATGTATATGTATGTATATTTTTTTTTTGTAAATATTTGAACTTTTGCCCAGTTGAATTAAATTGTGTTAGGTAATTAAAATATTTTCTTCGCAAAGATTTCTTTGTGTTTCATATACGATTGTTTCGATCGTTTCTGCTGTATAAAAATTGTATTTTCAAGTTTTTTTTTTGATAATTAAAATATTCTTAAAAAAAATTATAAAAAGTCAAAAAATTTTCTTTGCGTTTCTTTTGTTGTTTTCTCTTTTGTAATAAACCAATATGGCTTATAAAAATAGTGTATGTGTTTGTAAAACTAAGATTTAAAAATAAAAAACCAATATGGTTAAAAAATCATTTATCATTTGCTTAAAAAAGCCTTCGATGTCTTTCAGGAAGACTGCTTTTTTTTTCTAAGGCGAAAATGTTTTACCAGTTTCAGTTTAAAGATTGTGTATGTAATTGAATTTGAATTTCCATGCTGGTTCGTTTTGTAAACTTTCTCAATTGTTTGCTCTTAAATTTGTTATTATGTATCTATTTTTTGAACTTGTAAATAAATGAAATAATAATTTAAAAAAGGTTTAATATTACGAAACAATAAAATATATAATAAAAAGTTAACTAAAACAAATATATGAAAACACAATATTATATAAATTTATTTTTCATGATTATTTCTTTTTTTAATTTTTCTCAATACAATTGTTTGATATTTTTGTATAAGAACTAAACATTTGATAAGTTCAAAATGATAAGTTTCAACATTAGATAATAAAAAATTGACTTCAATGTTCCCAAAAAAAAACACTAATTATTAACTTGACTGCACGGTTGTGTGGCAACACTCTAAATATTCTTGCAAAAGCAATGTATAGCTGTTGTTGTTTTTTAAATTTATTTTCTTTGCATACTTCTGACAACTACAATTCGAGCTGAAGAAAGCCAATATAACTTTTTTTGTTGATCAACTCGCAATTCAGCTGTAAGAAAAAAAGAGATATTTGTATTTCCTTCTCCATCTTTCTTATAGCTGAATTAAGAGTTGAGCAACAAAAGTTGAAGTGTGTGAACCGGCACTTAGACAATAAAAAAAACATGTTGATTATGAGTTCTTGTTTCAACTTTGATGTTATTTGAACTGATCATAAATTGCACGATTTTGTGCATAGGAAATTGTGTAGAAGGAAAGTTTTTAAGTGCGTAAAATAAAAAAAAATCATAAAAAATTAACTTATTAGCAAAATTTTTTGCTACAAATCTGGTGTATTTAAATCGCAAAGATTTCCAGAACACGCGATATTTCTTTTCCTTTTTTTCTTAACTTATACAAAATATCAAACAATTTTCGTTTGTGCCAGCTCTTGAGATCTAAGCAGAGTGTTTAATCCGTTTAGTCTTTTTTTGTTAACTTGGTTTGAGTTTTTAAATGTTTTCTGTTTTAAGCTGAAATAAAATTAATTAATTGATTTTAGACTTAACAGTAGTTTTTTGTGATATTCATTAAAAATTGTAAAAAATATGTTTAAGTAAATATTAGGAGGGTTTATTAAAGTTCACTTACCACTTATAACTTCTAGTTTGTTTTTATTGTTATTTAAAGAATAATTAGTATTTTTCCAGATTTTTTTCAGAACTTTGGGAGTCAATTAAGTTTCTTTTCTGTTCACACATGTCATTTCTTTAATTCAATTTTTCTTAACTTATATTGATTAGTTAGGACTTTAAAATTCATTTTAAAATTTTGTGGTTCTTTATCTAAGACGAGTGGCGATTGGCACTTTTGTTTTGACATTTCCCGTTTTCATTTATGCATTTATTAAAAAAAAAGTTTGTTTCAATTTAAAATTATAAATAACTAATGTCTGCCATATCTTTACTATATTTTTTATTATATCGATCATAATCGCCAAAAAAAAAACAAAGGCATTTTTTGGATCTCGTCTTTTTTTTTTTTTTTTGACAAAAAGCGAAGTTCAAAAAATCAAGTTCGAAAATTATGTCGCTTAAGATTTTTTGGCGGTTTTGGCACGATATTATGACGAAGTAGCATATTTTTTTTTTTTTTTGATATTCAGCAGCATGTTCATAGAATACATTATGGATTGGTCTGTCGTTTATGAAACCTGTTTGAGCTTGAAAAAAATATTTAAAGTTTTCCGTGCAAAACGAAACTAAGAGCCTTTGAATCAAGTATTTAACATTGCTTAATATATATTTTTGACAAACACAGTGGAGTTCGGTTATACGAATCCCGCGGGACCGGACAATTTTGTTCATTATAACCGAGTGAAAATTTTTTTTTTCGGAAATTCTTAAATTAAAATTTAAAATTAAGAAAGCGATTGAAAATTATAAAAAAAATACATTCAATAATATAGAAGATAATAAGATAAAAATTATAGGACATGATTATGGATGACAACCGAACTTCAGTTGCCTTGTCAACTGGCAATGCTACCGAAATTAAAATTAATATTATGTACGACACCTTTTTCCAGTGGCCTAAAAGTTAGGCAAAATTCAATTATGAAAGATTGGCAACTAAAACAATATGGAAATAATGTAAGGCTTCAAAATTATTAAGTGACAATTCAAATCTTTTATAATTATCGCCTCGAATGTGAGTAAATGTTATTGCTTAAAATAATTTTATTTTTTAGCTTAAAAGCATATTTTCTCCTTCCCAATGAAGGAATGGTTTATTTAAATATATGTTGTCTCTTTAATTTTAAAACATTTTTTGCTTTAAAAGCAATGGAGAAAATAAAATTTGAGGTTTCCAGCACGGCAATTTTAAATGCGCATCTTTTGAGCATTTGGAAGAGGTAGAACATGGGAGCCATTAAATATTTTCTCTTTTCACTCTCCTTCCTTTATTAAGAAAATTTCTTTTATTTTTTTATGTTTTTAATTACTGCACGCACGATTTCATCTTCTTTATCTATCTCTGTAATTCGAAACGAAAGCAAATGTTTTCGTTGAACAATTTTTGAGCATTTGGAAGAGAAAGAAGATGGATGATATCATATTTTCTACTCTCGTCTGTGAACTAAACAGTTGTTCAACTAAAATTGCCGTGTGTGATTACAAGTTCAGTTTATAGAACTCAAAGATAAGAGTTCGTTATGTGAAATATTAAGGCAAAACTTTTAGGGCCCAATAAATTGTGCATTACGCAATAATTAATTATAACCGGCGTTCGTTATGGCCGAAATATCATCCAACAATTATCTATATACATATGTATATATAAAAATTAATCAGGTATGTGATGAAAAACGCTTTAGACACAAAAGCAATTCGAAAACGATAAAAGGTGTGATGTGTTTGCTATAGCCGTTTTTTCAATCATTTTCAATTTTGTTTTTAACAGTTTTTCCAATCATTTTTGATAAATTTCTTTTCACAGCCCCAGTAGTAGCTTAAAATTGGCTTAAAAATTAAACATAAAATCGATGCGAATTCATCACACATTTGGAAAGCAATGGTTTTGAAAGTTATAAGATTGCTATAAATACAGGGGACAAATTACGACATTCGATACGACTCGTAATTTAAAAATATTTCAATAGAGTTTATATGGAAATATTTTTAAATTACGAGTCGTGTCGAATGCCGTAATTTGACCTCAGTTTAAAATCTAAAATCTAGTTTCTTACTGGAAAAATATGAAAATAATTTTCTAAAAAGAAGTTAGAGTAAGGCGAATTCATGTGGTGGTCTCAAATGCTCAGGTGACTATTTTCGCCGCTTGCAATTTGAATTTGTCGTGCATTTTTTTAGTACATTTTTTGGCCATCAAAAGTATACATTTTTCAAAGCGAATTGTGCCTTTAAAAATAAAATAAACAAAAGTTTAGAGTTTCATTTCCAATGATATTCCGTAATGAATTCTATGAACAGACTGCTTATTGCTATAATTTCCAATCTCAGTTTCTTAGAATTTGTGCAAAATTCAGTGGCCTTTAAGCGATGTAACTTTGTTATGCTTCTAAGCTCACTTTTTACTGCTATCTTGATTTAAATTCTCAAATACATATCCTTTTTATTCCTTATTATTTTCCATTGAAATTTCTTTTTTATGATTGTTAATTATGTTAGTTATCTTGGGATTAGACGTGTTTTCTTTTGATTTTGTTTTAGTTTTGATTAGTTTAGTTAAGCATGTTCAATGCAATCGGAAAAATGTTTTTCCGTTTAGGAAATTTATCTATTTAAAAATATTTTCGTTGTATATTTAATTTTTTTCTTTTAAATAATTTTTCGTGAATTATTGGCATTTTTCTTCTTCTTATATTGTATGAGTCTTTTTTATTTGCACATTTTGAAAGCCAATCATTTTTCATTGAATTCAAGCCAATTCTTTAGGTGGTCGGTCTTCAACGTTATATCTGTGGCAATAAGGAAAAAGTGCTTAAGTCATATTTGACTGTTTTGCAGGAGAACATTTTTAAATTTTTAAGTAGATTTTCAGAAATTTATTTCTTTTACAGTTAAATTTTGAAATTCTCTGTTAACCATTATTTTTTATGCAAACACGTTATACACACTGTAAATAATACATTCAAGTTGAAATATACCAAATTATATCCTAAATTGAGCTATTATTCCAAATGAGATTAGAAGTCTAAAAAAGATAATCCGTAATTCATTAAAAAATCGCTCAAATTAATTGAAATTTTGCCCAGAGGTACTTTAGAATATGCAGATTACGGAAGTACCATTAAATCAAAATTAGCTTATCTCGACTTAAGCACTTTTTCCTTTTTGCCACAGATATATTGTATAAAAAACTAAACTGGGATTTTGTATATGCATATTTTGCTTGACAGAAACATTTACAGGCTTGAGTTCACCATTATTTGCCCGCCTTGGGTTTCAATGCTACCCAGTAGTAGCAGTTTTTTTTTAATTTGTATTTGATTAAATATAAAAGCTGATTAACTTTATGTATGCATTCAGTTTTGAAAGCTCAAATGAAGTTAGTTTAAAACTAAAGGAACTTAAAAATAAAATAAACATAAAGATACTTTTCGGTGACAATTATATGGGCCATTGTTTTATGGGGTTTTCTTTTCAAAAAAATAGGGCAACATTTTTTTTAGTTAAAATTCCATTTAGCGGTTGTAAACCGCTACTACTTCTACCAAATCAATTTTGCCTTACTAATGAACACAAAATTTATTAATTATTTTTGAAAGGGCAAAAAATGTTGCCTTTATTTTAAGAGAAGAAAACGCCATTATTTTATAAATAAAAATAACTTTAATTATTAATTGCAATTTGTGGACTTATCTTTATGCAGTATTGCAAGTGGTATTGGATTTTTTTGTTTGTTTATTTATTGTATATCGTATTATATGTATATCGTATATATCCGCTGATTTTTCGTTTTTAATTTTTATTGTTTAGTTTTGTACGGTGAAGCCCCGGCAAATTTGCCCTATTTTAAAAGTTAATATACTAATTTTTCTTCAGTTTTTTTTACCTTTTTTATATGTTCAGTTAAACTATTTTTTCAAGCTTCAGGTTTGTTTATACTTTTATTTTTTTTAGTTCGATATTTCGTTAACCTTGGGTTAACTGCTCCAGGATATTTCTTATTTTTTTTATTTTTTTTAACCGAAGGTTAACGAAATATCCAACTAAAAAATAAAAATATAAACATACCTAAAGCTTGAAGAAATAATAAACTAAGTAATTAAATAAAATAAAAATTAAATTCCTATTAAAAACAATTTAATAGATTTGCCACAATGTTTTTTTTTATACGCATGTAGTCATCTTATTATTCAAATTAGAAAATAGTTGCCAACTGTTTATCACTTCCTTTAATATTTTCTTGTTGTCAAAACAGTAAATTTTGTTCTATTTTTCTGTTTTTCTATTTATGTTTGTATATGTAGGTTATAATATCACAGTTCTGTTCCAAGTCATGAATGATCATCACATTTACTTCATTTAATATCACAGATTGTTTTCTTTTTTAAATTATTTGGAATGTTTTCTCCGTTAATTTATGTTTTCTTTAACTTTTAAGACATTGAAAATAAATATATAAATTAATTAAAAACAATAAAATAAATCATTGTAGGGTTTTTCTTATATTTCATTGTTTAAAAAAAGGAGTTAATAAAATTCCTGTAATGTTGTTGTTTTTTTTTAATTATTTTTTTATGTTTATCAGTTTGCTTTTTATTTATTTTATTTTGAATATTGTTCTCTGAAATTAAGAAGAATCATGCTTACAAATAAATGTTTCTTTTATGACAATTTTTAAATTTAAAGATATTAATTACTTAAGCTAATAAAATTGTTTAAATGTCAATGAATCAGGAATAATTTGTTATCAAGGAGAAAAAAAAAGAGAGCGAGAAAGATTGAAATTGGGTGGCAATTGTTATAGTCAATATTTAAGTACAAACTTCTATGGTAGGATTCTCTATGTAGATGCAATAATTTATATACAAACGACATATGTATATATTTACTTTGGTATACACAATTTCTGAATGTCGTATTGCTTGTGTGATCTAAAGTCTAAAATGGCCAAAGCTCTTTTCCACAGACAGGTTGAAAGCAACAAGAGAAGGGTTTGTGAGAATTGAATATATGTACTTGTAAATGCTTATGATTTGTATGCCTAATGTTGAAAAATAATATAAAGATAATATGATATGATAGTGTTGAAATTTTTCACGTTCACAAAACAATACTTCCAAGACGACTAAGCATACTCGTAAGATCGCCGTGTTGTATAATAATAGTGAATAAAAAAATTAAAAGGTTTTAATTTTGTATCCTATTTCCAAAATAGAAAGAAATATTTATTCACACTCATAAAATTTTGTTGAAATCCCTCTTCTCTCGGAAATTATAGCGGCCAAACAGACCCACGTGCTTAGATTATTGCACTACTTCCTAAAATTTTACTATTTGTACTTGCAGCATATTGGCTTGGTTGCGGTCTATACAGTGCAGGCTAAATAACAAACAAGGTAATTGATCTCTACCTGCAAGTTGTCAGCGATGCCAACTTGGTACTTTTGGCACTAATTTTAGTACTTTTTGAAGACTCAAAACGCGAAATTTTAAGCGTTAGTGCCAAACTAAGAAAAAGCACTAAATAGCGCTTTTAAGAAATTTGTTAAAATTACTTAAATAAAAACTTGGGAATATTTATTTTTTCAGTGTAAAGCATACCTTTTTCGTCATTCGTTTGGATCTTCACTCGCTTTTCACGTTAGTGCTTTTTACTGTTTGTAGATCTCAAAATTAAGCTTTTTAGGGCATTTTTTTAAATTTTGATGTGCTTTTAGAGCCAAAAAAGTTGGCATCACTGCAAGTTATACAGAAAATTTAAGAGCCTGACCCACGATATCGACAACATTCGACTTGTCGCATACTTACATTTGAAACAACAAAATGATAAAATTTGTTTTTGTTTTGAATGGAAGTGTGCGACAAGTCGAACATTGTCGACATCGTGGGTTTGGTCCTAAAACTAATAAGAGAGCATTTCTCATGTGAGATATTTTGGGGATGCCTGTTGTAAAGCTGTCTGGCCACCCAGAGAAATGTATTTGTGTACGTGTGTTATTTTGTATAAGAGGCCGATTGAAGTTCGGCACTCTTGTGCCACTTTGTTTTTTTTTTTTATTAAAAAAAAATTGCAAGATAGCTTAAAGTTGGTGAAAGGATCCTTAATAACAAAATATTAAATATTTTTTTTTAGTTTGCTTATGTTAAAAAATAAAAACACGAACTATTTTAGTATTGTATCTTAAATTTACAAAATTGAAGTGTTGCATTTTTATAATTTATTTATTTTTTTTTTTTTTTTTGCTTTTAATAGAACAATCAGTAATATTTGTCTATTGACTATGTCCAAACGAGGAAAGTTATTACATAAAAATTTTGTATGTATTATTTTTGAAAGTTTGGTCAAAGAAAATATAAGAAGTTAAAGTGAAAAACAGATATTTGTAGGAAAAAGATCAAATCGTCAAATAGTAAAAATACAAATTTATAAAATATAAAAAGAAAATATAAAATTTTTTAAGCAATTATTTGCAGGAGTCATTTCTTTGTCCGATGAATGTTGCTATATATTATTATTTTAATAATAAACATAAATTTTGTTGTTGTCACTTGTTTTTCTTGCATTTATATGTATGTATGTAAATATGAAATAATTAAATAAACTTTTTAGCTTAAACATAAAATTGAATCACTTGCTTATTAAAGTGTGAAAGTATTACAAAATTCTAATAGTTTGAATCTAGAAATTATTGAAATAAAAGATATTATTCAAGTAATGTATTTTTTTCATCCTACCATTGTTAATTGTTTTTTTTTATATATATATGAATTTTAGAGGCATGCAACATGTTGCTTCTGTTTTTATGTTGAAGTATAATTTTTTAGCATAGTGCAATGATTTACAATTCAAAGTTGCAGCAAACTGAATCATCGGCACGCACAGCGTTATAGTTGTAAAGATTATTTTACTCTGTTCATTATTAATTTTTAATCATTTTTAATAGTATCCCGTTGAATTGGAGTAGCTTTGCTGGTACGATTGTGTGTCTAATTTGAATGGATAAAGAAGATTTGTTTCGTCGAATATAACGTAATTTGTTAGATATTTTCGCAATAACAATAATTTTTTTTTTGTATTATTAATTAAGTTAAATATTGCGACACAAACAATAAAATATTTAAAAAAAAAAACTCAAACTGAAGACTATAGTAATAAAGTATGTATGGGAAAACGAAAATAGAAAATCAATTCGACTTACCGTAACCTGCATACGCTCGATCATCATAGCCTTGCTGAGCATGTTGTGAATAATCTGCTTGAGATGTGCTATAATCTACAGCTGGAGCACCATACTGTTGAGTATAGTCTTGCCCGTATGTTTGATAACGTGTATCTTGTTGAGCATAAGCCGAACTGTAAATGGCATTAGAAATTGAATTTTTTTAATTTTGCTTCAAAAAAAAACTTCTTAGCTCAAAATCTTTTTATACATATTATTTGTGTATTTAGTTGTATAAATTATGTTGTATATGTATGTATTTATCAAGTTTACCTGTAACCTTGATATTGGCTCTGATCATATTCGGAAGCAGCATGTGTAGTATAAGCACTGTTGGCTTGGTGTGTAGTGTGTGTTGGCGCTGCGTGAGAATAAGCTGATGTTTGTCCATAGCCATTATATGCCGATGTTGTTTGAGGAGCCGCATACGATTGAGCATATGGATCCAGTGTTTGAGATGGATCATGTTGAACATAACTATGATGACTAAAAATAGAATTTATCTTTTGAATTGAGACAACAGGAAATCTTAACTTCTGTGTTTTACAAAATAACTAACTATTTAATACCTATGCCTGTAATCTGTAATAAGCAAAATTCACTACGTAAATAAAATATCTGAATCTTGCTCTTCACTATATTTTTTCAAGGTTGTACAAGTGTACAATACCTGCACGTCAAATTATTCAAATAAAATAAAACTGATACCTTTGCGGTGGTGGTTGTGCCGGCTGATGTTGTACGGCGTAACTTACAGGCGGTGCCATATGAGCCTGATGATATTTTGGAGCTGGCGCACGTTGAGAATATGGACCTCCTTCATAACGACCACGTTTAGGACCGGGTGGTCCTCCAGGAGCTCCACGCTTTAATGATGTTTGTTGAGTAACTTGGGAATTAACCATATGTGGCTGTTGCATTAATGGTGGCCGCGTCATCCCAGTACCTGCATATTGCCCGCGACCACGCGGTGGACCACCCCGACGTATAATTCCATGTTCTCCCATTTGTGGACCACTATACATTGTCATGCCAGCGGTGCCATTGTGGTGTGGATTATATGCTCCACGTCCGGCACCACGAATACCGCCGATTCCTCGACCACGTCCGGTACCTCTATAATTTGGTGAGAATCCTGTTGATAAAGGTTTAGACGAAATTGGAGCAGCAGTATCAACCGTTGTTGCAGCATTGGGATCAGCAGTAGCTACTGATGCTGTATTTACAGAATTCACTGCTGTTTCTTCTGCTCCTGCTACTACTTGATTATTTGCGGTAGCTTGTACGGGAGATACAGTTTTATTATTATCAACTCCAGTATGCTGCTTTGGAGCTAAATATCGTTAAAAATGCAAATATGATCAAGCTTGGAGTATAGATTTCTTAAATACTCACGTTGGCTATATAGAGGCATGCGTCCCGTTCCTCTCATTGGTAGACCACCTCGAGGAACGCCTGCTCCCCTTCCTTGATAACCACCTGGACCACCCATGCCGAGACTTCCGCGCATTGGTGGCGCTCCACGCGGTACAAAACCGCCACGACCGGGATATCCCATTGGTGGCCCACCCATACCTCCACGTGGTATATAACCGCCGCGACCCATGTAACCACCAGGCCCACCCACACTGAAATGCCCCCTACCCATACCTCTTCCCCTACCGCGCTCATAAGAACCCCGAATCGGACCACCACGCCCACGTGTAGGAGCCACACCACCCGTGACTGGTGCAGTATCAACTGTAGTTGGAGGAGCTTCCATGTTTTTCGATTACCAAATTACACTTTTTCTTTTATTACTTCAAAGATTGCGGCACCACCCGGCAAACTATATAAACTCTTTATTTTCAATGACCTTACAATAAATTTCTTTTGAAGAAGTTTTTATATCACTTTTAGTGGTAAATTATCATTATATTTTTAAAGAACAAGTGGTAAATGTATTTTATTTTACAAGTTTTTTCTCTGGACGCTGCAAAATTTTAGTTTCAGGTTATTAAAAAAACATGGCTGCCAATATCGATTATTCTTGGACAGTGATGTCAACTAAAAGCTTTTTGCGTACCCTGGCGGTTACAACCTATGTATCTACACCAGACATGAATTTGCCACCAAGGCGATTTGATCCCAGGTGGTCTTGATTTGCAACTCTGCATATTCCACCTGTATATTTGTTAGTGTAAAATTTCCTGCTGTTAGAATATTTCCTAACGTTTTGCATTAATTGACAGCAGAGAAGTTATGTCAGCTGGTGAATTAAGATCACCTTATGTGATTTCGCCTTGATCAGCACTAGACGAGAAATTTTTTTGTTATATCAAAATTCGAACTTCGTGTGTGAATATGTATTAATACAGAAGACAAAACTTTATGAATATTCCCGAGGAATTTTTTCTCTTCCCTATCATTTATTCCCGGGGAATAGGCCTCCTATTCTAAATAGAAGGGGAATAAGCAAATACGGGAAAGAGTAAAATCTGGATCAGCTGTTGAATGCTTACATATGAGTTCAGCAATAGAAATTTAATAACAATTTTATGTTTTCATTGCCAATAAGATTGTGTGTTAATATAAATATAGTTTTTGCTTAAATAAACAGCATAACCATATACAAGCATGCGAAATAACTTTATGCTGAGAAAGTGGAGCTAAAACTGCACATGTGCAGATGCCAATGGATTAAATTTCCAATGACTGTATGTACAATGGAAATTGTAAATTTTATAGTTTTTCTTATTGATCTTGATATTAGAGGAAAACAAATCTTCTATTTACCTGCTATGTGAACTTGAAGGAGACGTGCAATTTTTATTGTTTTAGTATTTTTTCTAAAGGCAGAAGTATTTCATATTTTTGAAGTTGATGTGCACAGGGCTTGAATAAAAATGCCGAAAACAAGAGGGAAATACAACATTCTGATGCTTATTAAAACTTTTTGTTCTTAAAACATGCTTATACCATTATTTTACAACATTTATTAATTTGATTTTTAAATTTTTGCATTTTGGCATTAGTTCCATTCAAAATGTTTGGGGAAAAAACTCTCAAAAAATTTTCCCTCTCCCTTACATTTAGAATACTTACTTTTTCCCTAAGGAGTTTTTTCTCCCTCTCCCTCATATGTAGATTACATACTTTTTTACGGGGGGTTTTTCCCGGGGAACTTTTAATTCATATTAGGAGGAATGTGAAAAGAGAAAAAACTCCCTGGGAATTGCTACTCATAATTGGTCTGATTATCTTCGTTTTTTATTACATTTCATTTCTTAAAATGTTGATAAACACTATGGAAAATTTAATCGAATTCGGTTTGAAAAGCAACATAACAGTCAAGGCGAATTGATACCATGTGATATTGATTGCCGATCAGCTGTTAGTTGCCCTTGTATCAAATGAAGCAAAACGTTTGGAAAATTTCGGACAGCAGGAAATTCGAAATCGAGACCACTTGGCTTAAATTTGCCTTGATCGCAAGCAACTGTTATAGATTTTCTTACTACCGATATAAAAGTATGTCTCTTGCTATGACAAAAAAAGTGCCCACCAATACGCTACGTAGTTATTACTTATTGGCGCTTTTTCCTCTTGACACTTGCAAGCAAAATTTACTTTGGTGTTGGTTGTGTTCAGCAACCTTGTTATCGTTTTACTTTGTCTTATCGGTGGGAACACATAACTAGTTTGTTAGATTATACCATAATTAAGGAATTAATTAAATGTGAAATTGTGTTGAAAGTTTTCTTTAGCAGTGCATCTTTTGTTGGTTTTTCTCTTCACCCAAACCAAATACAGAAGCAACAATGCCTGGAAAAGTGGGTGTAAAAATTAAAGCTGGCAGGAATCTGCCCGTTATGGACAAATCATCAGACACAACAGATGCCTACGTAGAAATAAAATTAGGCAATGTGACACACAAAACAGACGTTTGTCGAAAAAGTCTTAATCCGCAATGGAATACAGATTGGTAGGTTCGCATGCAAAATAAGTTATCTAATATATTTGGCGCAGATGTTAAGGTTGCATTTTTTTTGGAGGTTTCGTTTCGAAGTGGATGATGCTGAACTGCAGGATGAACCCTTACAAATACGTTTAATGGACTATGACACATATTCTGCCAATGATGCCATTGGCAAAGTAAATATTGGCTTAAATCCTTTGTGTATGGAAACTTCCGGCCAGACAACACAAGGCAAAGGCAACGTCCTTTCTGGTTGGATTCCCGTGTTTGATACTATGCATGGTATACGGGGTGAAGTTAACGTTATTGTTAAGGTCGATTTGTTTTCGGATGCGAACAAATTTCGTCAGAGCTCTTGCGGCATACCGTTCTTCCATTGTAGGTGTATTTAAAAGTTTTTTTGAAAACAAACATGTATATTAAATTTTGAATTTAGCTCCCTGTATACCTGTTGGATATCGCGCACAAATCATACATGGTTTTGTAGAGGAATTGGTGGTTAATGATGATCCTGAATACCAGTGGATAGATAAAATTCGAACACCTCGCGCATCCAATGAAGCGCGCCAAGTAGTTTTTCTCAAATTATCGGGACAGGTACTTAATAGATAAAGTTTTCTTAAGTGATATAGAATTTTTCAAACGTAAGCTGCTTAGGTTCAAAGAAAAATGGGACTTAAAGCAATAAATATGGGTGCCAACGCTGTGATTGCTTATACTCAATGTTTCGATTTGGAAGGTGATGTTGGTGTGGTAGCTCGCGGTATAGGTACTGCTGTCACCCTAATCAAAGATTCGATGAATCAACCAATTTCGACAGATAACGCATTGATTGAAGAGTGAGTATTTGTATTAAAATATTTTAAAAATTCTATATAAAAACTATTCGATCAAAAAATTCTTCGATATAAGATTTTGTTTAGTTTTTTTTTAACACATACATGCATGTGTACATAGTTTTCCAGACGATTTTGTGAAAAAAAACTAATTATTCTTAAATGCGATATAGGTATGTACATTTGTATGATGGAAACAACGTTTTCAAAACGAACGTTTGAATATAATATAGGTATAAACAGAAATTTTTAAAAAATTATTTAAGAAGTATTAAAAACAAAAAGTTTGTATTCCAAAAACCGTTCAAATAAAATCTTTACAACTTTCTCATTTTGAGTTAATAAAAAATCTCATCTGTAAGTCAGTGGGATAAGAAAAAAAACAGAAAAAAAATTGTAAACTCATAGAATAGTATTCATAGAATTTTCTTTGAATCGAATATTTTTTATTTAACATTTACATAACACTATAATTAATTTTGAATTCAAAGTTTTATTAAATTAAATATGTGTACATATAAAGACGATGTGTTATTCAAATTGTTTTTAACAATTTATTTATTGTAATCTTTTTTCTTCTGGTTTCACTCTATCGAATCGTTTCCTAAAATGTAAAAAAATTTCCATTTGTATGAAATGTTAACTTTTCGTATTCAATTGTACAAAAATCTTGCCATCTTACACCCTTATAAATGCGCTTTAATGTATTTAAAAAAAATCACTAATAGACGCACTCTTAAATATTTAGAATTTCTGACTGGCGGTAGCATTAATCCCTGTCAAAAATCGTCCTCAACTTTGTCATTTAGCAGGCTTAATTTTGATAGTTCTTTCTTAGATGTCAGAGAAGCCGATTCAGATCCAGAGTCACAGCTGATGATGGATCTTATACGGCAAGAAGAAGGTCGAGGCGGTAGACGTGTTAAAAAGTTCTCTCATAGAGTAAAACATCTAACTTACTCGCCACGTAGCATATTTAATGATAAATGTGCTTCACTGATGCGTAAAATTGATGAACATTCACCATCTTCTTCTAGCGTTTCAAGATCAATGATTAGTGTTGTTTGTTTTAATTCTAAAAATTTAAACGTGCGACCAGAATCGAATTCTATGTTGGATATACGCAAAATAAAGAATTGGACATTTGGTAAACCGTTGAGTGGTAACAAACATTTACAAAAAACAATTCATCCCATTGTACGTTCTGTTAGCGATGATACGGCAATGAAACAAGCTTCACTATCTTTTAACAATTTAGCGCAAAAAACAACGTCAAAAGATCCTTCCGCGAGTTCTGAAAGATCTACAAGTATGTGTACACAATCATCAGTAGAAGTGTGCTCGTCAGAAAAATGTTCTTGTACTTTTCAACAACGTCACAATCTTGCTAAGAGCTCAACTACAATGGGGCATAATATCGAAAATATAAAAACTAATAGCTTACAATCGTGCAGTGAACGATGCTCAAATTCTGCAAATGATTACCAGGTTATGATCAATCAATTGAAATACACTCCACCATTATGATGAGTTACTACAGAAGTATAGTTTACTTTTGATGAGAAAATTAAAAAAAAGCTCATAATTTTTCTATGGTGGAGTTTGTTTTGATTTTATTTTCATATTCTTCTTAATTTTATTGCAGAATACAACGGATAATATTTCAGACATTTTTGATATTCCCGAAGAATTTAGCATTAGTTTTAGTAGACGTTTCTCTTCACAACCAGATTTAGTGAATCTTGCAGTTGACAGCACTAAACCTTGTTTACATACACAATCACTTAATAATGTCAATGTAGCTCTGATACCAGCTAACAAAGCTTGCAGCGAAACAAATAATTCAATCTCTCGCCCAGCATCCATAGTTTTAGCTGATAGCAAGGGAAGCATTAAATTTCCCATCTTAAAATTATGCCCCTCCACTCCCACCCCCTCAGAAACAGAGAGTACCGCATCTCAGCCAATATCCTCAAACGGTCAGGTTCCTTTTAATCATATAATAGATAAAGCTATTGCCAGTTTAATGCCAGCAACTCGTTGCCGCTCTAGCAAACATTTTAATACATCCTCGCTGTTCTCCTCCCCTAACACTGACTCAAATTTAGGCATCATAGATGAAAAAACTAATAGTAATTCTAAAAAATCATTGCTTCTTTCATTCACTTCCAATGCCGACATTAATATCACCGCTAAATCTCACCATCATCAATACCATGGTCAGCATAGGTCTTTAAATGAAATCAATGGCTGTGCCAGCTGTACTTCTAACACCAACAGTCCAAATATGCGAACTACCGTTTCAAATAATACATCGCTTATAGATGAGAAGATTACAGCAGGAAATGTACATACTAGTGGCCCTAATACCGCTGCTTTTCGTAGTAAGATATCACCTACACCTTCGCGTACTGGTGCTGTAGCTACTCCGCTTAGCCTGCAATCCCATTCGGATAGTTTGTCATCGGCAACCACCATATCCACAGCTACTACAATAATTCCCAAGGAAGTGGGTGAAATGGCTAGACGATCTTCAGACTCCGATTTGAGTGTCACACCAAAAGGTATGTTAAGGATTTTGAATTAATTATTTTATTTTTACTTCTAAATGTAGATTTTATTTATTCATAAATCTGGGTAATTCAATTGATTTTCATGACATGAATTGATTTCGATTAAATGATTCATTTCATTTGCATATGTATGTAATTATCTGATGTCCTATCGTACTTAAAAAAAAACTGTCAAGAACACTCTAATATAAGTAGTCTATGTATGAATCGGTGAACTCAATTGATTAAAGTGGATGCGTTTCGGCTTGACCATGAACCATTTCAAATTTGGTAAAACTGTTTGAAATTTTTCTCAATTTTTGATATTTTTGTTTGCTTATAATTCATGAATAGGCTCTCATCGCCAGAAGCTACAGTGGCAGGTAATGTGATGACAATAAATGTGTGTGAGATAAATTCATCGAGTTAAATACGTGTTAAAGAAAATTAAGGTTTTTTTATAAAAATGTTCACTTTAACCAAACCCTTCTTTCTCAGCGATCAAATCTAGTGGAAAATAAAGACAACAAATCATACTATTAAACTGCATTTATAGTATATCTGAATTGTATTTGAGAAATTTTTTAGAAACTCTTGAAAAATATAACTCAGTGAAAAAATCTTACTTCGAGTTTTATGAGGGAAATGCCCACTGTGGCCATATATCTAAATTGACCACTACTCACTTGAGGTCAAGCAATTTTGCTAATTTATCATATGGAAACTTTAAATATTGAACCAATTCTCTTTTTGTGAAAATCAATTGAAATTAAGGTAAAATAGAACAGAACAAAAATCACTTTGTAAGGCCGGGTTTACATCTGTGTGCCATGTGCCACCACGCGTAAAAAAAGCGTAACCACTAATTACTAATGAAAAACTGTTTGATTCAGACTTGTATTATTGTACTTATTAAGTTAAACAGTTTCATACATAGCTAATAGACAATTTTGTAGAATTCTACATGATTGGAAACTGTTTAAATCAATAAATACATCTCTGAATCAAACAGTTTTCCATTAGCAATTAGTGGTTACGTTTTTTGGGCACATGGCACACAAGAAATGCCAGATGTAAACGCAGCCTAAGAAATGTCCGCTAATTTTACTTTTTTAGTTTTAGCTCAAAAAAGTGAGTTTCCTTGAATTAAGGCCACAAGCAAATACGAAAGAAAAGCTTAGTTAAGAAAAATGAAACATTTTTTAAGTTTGATGTATACTTTATTATATATGTACATGTATGTGTAAATCTGTTTATATTTATGTATATAGAGTTTCACAAACGAATAATAATTGCTTTTTTATTGGAAAAAAATTAACATTTCATCCTTGCATTTCTGCTATTATTGTATATGTATTCTACTCTACTCTCCACTGCCATGCTCTCGTTAAACATTAAAAAATAAATAAAACCTGCTCTAATAATTTAAACTAACAGTTGTACATCGTAAAAGTAAGTAGAGTATGCAATTTGTACATTAAATCCATGTATGATGATGTACAATTTTGTATCTATTTTCTTTGATTTTTCTTTTGTATCCTAAAACTTAATGTTTTGTATGTACTACTTTCTTCTATTTGCGTGGGTGTATATTAAAAATAATTTTTACATACATACATGAACATTTTTCCGAAATGCATAAGTATTTCAAAGCATACATTTTATGTACATACTCGTAAATATACATACATATGTATGTATGTATGTACATATGTATGTCTAATTTCTGTTAATTTTCGCTTGGCTCGCAAGTGATTTAGCGTTTATTTATATCTATCTGGTGTAAAAGTATTGCGAATTAAGCAAATTTATCTATGCATGTCATTGTTTTGAACTGAGGCATTTCAGAGAATGACAAAGGTTAGGAAGCGTGGTGCTATAACGCACCTCCACTAGGAGACTCAGTTGTGTACGTTGTGATGAGTATTTCAAAAGTATCGTGTTAAATACTTTTGGAATGTTGGCCGTCAAACAGCTATAACCAACGACTATTTCATACTCATTCCTTAAAGGCTCAATCAGGTGCCATAACCATAACCATAAAAAACGGCCGTTCGAACCAAACTAATGGGCAACACTGTATTTGATTATAGGTGACTCGCCATAACGCCATAACTCTCACCATAGAAACCAATTGAATTTTGGTTATGGCTATGGCTATGGCATTATGGCTATGTCACGTAATTTAAGCTTAAATTACGCAGCAGAAGCAACTATTATTAAAATTTACACACTGTACGCATAAGTATAAAAATACTCTGAATAGTTATTCGATTAGTCATGAGTATATACGGGAGTATTTTATTTGCACACACTTAAATCATCTGGACTGCCAGAAAAGCGTATTGGTAAAACGCTAAACTGGCAACGCTATTCCACAGATGGCATGACAGGGATGGAAAGTGCCATTGAATAATTCTCGACTGTGCTAAAAATAGTTCTAACTAAATATTTACTAGCGATACTTTGACCACTTTACAAATTACAAAATATGAGTTAATTTACGACTTTTGTTCGTAAATCTTACGAACAATATTTCAGGAATAATATCAGTTAATTACAGGTTATATTTTTTCTAAATTTTACATCCTAATTATCTGATTAATGTTTTCAAAGAACGAAAGCACTTTTCCATTCCATTTCATAGACAAAAACGCATATGGGGGCGTATGTTGAATAAATACTCTGTGTAGCAATTTATTTTGTCCTAATAAATATCCATACTCTGAATATAAGCGTATTCCGAGTATATGCAGTTATTTTTATCTTCTCGCTATAGGAAGTTACTGACTTTATCCTTATTTTCGAAAATTGAATTTTCATCATAATTCGGCGTTTTGAGGTCGTGGAAGTCGAGTCTGTCCGTACCGATATCGATTTCGAATATGTCTCGAACATTCATCGTGTAAAACTATCGAGAATGACACTCAAAAATGAATCGAAAAAAGTTTACCTGTCGCTCACTTTTGTTAAAAAAAACATTCGATTTCGAAGATTCGCTAGCAATATCAAAAGTGAGCCAATATCAAACTAATTTCGATATCGCAAAAAGGCAACAGAAATATTATTATTTATTTATTTTAATTTATTTAAGTTATTTTTTAATTCTTTAACTTACGCTGCAGGATTTGAACACGGTACCTCTATTCTAAAAGACTAGCACACATACCCCCAAGCTATCGTGGACAATTTTTTTCAGTCATGGTTCCAACTCGGTGCCTTTAGACTAACAGACTAGCACACATTCACTATTCTATGGTCACACATTCGAGAAACTATCGAGAGAACATTCGATTATTTTAGATTTGCGAACAAATACCGAACAATCGTTCGTTTATATCGAATCTTAGGTCAAGCGGATATGGATGAACCAATGTATGTATATGTGTGTGTGTAAACATCTCATAACTTAAGAACGAGTCAACGGATCGGAAGCGAATTTGCAGCATTTGAAAGATGTTGAGCTTACTCATATTTTGTAAGAAAGTGAATGGATTCTTTCTTAAAAAAAATTTTAAACTACTAAGCCGATCAAGTTCAAAACCTAATCAGGGTATTCACTCAGCAATTCGAAACGAAAGAAAATGCTTACGAATATTCTTTCTCTTAATCTCAAAAAGACACGTCGATTGCTGTCAAATTGATTAAAATCACATGATTTGTTCGAGAGATATCGTTGACGAACAAGTCCAAAAAAAAACCGTTTCTTTTTCTAATAAGTAAAAAGTGTCTCGGATGGCGCAAATTCAAACAAAATCTGTAACTTAGCGATAAGTTTCAGGGATGGCTTGCAAGGTCAACCAATTCCCATATACTTTTTTTAAGTACTTATTGTCATTCTCTGATGCATTGACAAGTGTAATCTTTGTCGTATTGTTGCATTTGGAATTTATGTATGTATATCTTTATAAAAGAAGAAATTTTAGCAGTTACTGAATAAAAACTCCAAACTACAGTTTTTGTAAAAGTTCAGTGATTCTGAACTTTTAAAAAGAGTTTTCAATTTATAATTAATTGTGAATATTTGTGATATTTATGATCAGCATGGATTTAAATAAACGTTAATAGTGAAATACTTACATAATATGTTTTTTGTTTGTTTTTCTTCTCAATGTACATACATACACAAATAAGTAAAAAGAAAAAATGCGCATGAGAGCTATGGTTTTAAATATACTCGTATATAGTACATATCTCGATAGATAATGGATATTTCTTTCAAATGCCTCAACTACTGTGTTTTACTACTAATTTTACTTAAAATATTTGTCGTATTAAATTTCAAAAACAAGCCAATTTAAAAGAAAAAAGTATATTCTTGCCTGTAGTTTTTTTTCTAATTGCATCCATCTCTCACGATCGATATTCTCACTTACATCCTATACACCCCATACACTCACTCACTACCTTTCTCACTCACACGTCACATGTCCAGCCTTAAATCGCTCTCTATGTTTAACTGTCAGCATTAGATATACCTACACACATACATACATATTTCCCATAATGAAATACGTTCTCTTAGAAATTGTTTGTGCTCTTTAGGAAATTCGTTTTGTGTAGCCAGTGATCGTTTGATGGCAGCAACAGCAATGATGCGTATGGGTCCGGCAATAGGTAAATCTTCCAATTCGGAAGGAATGGATATGTTGGAATATCCGTTTTTAACCATGACCAAGTATCCACCGGGTCTAATACTTCATATTGGAGCAACTGTGGCAGCCAGATCAGTGAAACTCTTAGAGAGAGTGCCAAATCCAGATGAGCCAGAGATCAGGGATTCTTGGTGGACTGAATTACGCATGGAGATCAGATCACATGCCAGATCGTTGGGTTGCAATGTGGTACTTGGATATTCAGAGCTGACAACAATATCGTAAGCATACATCTAAACTAAACATACTCGTACATACATACATACATACATACATACACATATTGTTTTTGTTTTTAACAGCGAAGATGTTTGCGTTCTATCGGCCACTGGCACTGCAGCCATTATAAATATGGGCCATAATCGTTCAATTTCCCAAAATGATATTTTTAATATAACAAAAAGTGCTGGCGGCAGTGGTATGTCGGTGTCTCTTGAAGAAAGAAACATAAATAGTGATGCTTCTTCTAAGGAAATGTGCAGCGGCATAACAAACGGTTTAGTTAATAAACGATACGGGCTTCCTTCAATTTTAAATGTAACAAAGACTTCTTGTGGCATATGTCATGTACCCTATAACGTCACTTCGGTACCTTTCAATATCAAATTAAAAAAATGTGCAATATGCCTGAAAGGTCGTGTGCCAGATGTTCTGCTTGCCACTTTAGAAGTACCAGAATGTATACAAGTCACAGGTAAAAGCATATTAACGACCTTACAAAATTTAAATATGTTTACATGTGTATGTGTGTGTGTATCTAGGTCGCGGCTGCTTTTTACAGGCTCAAGTTGTGAGAGCAAAAAAGGATTTGCGCTCGGAGCTAAATGCAAAGGAAATTTCCGATGGTTTACCTTTTCTAGAGTATGAACTTCATAGAGTTCTTATAAATAAATTGAAGGCCAAAGGCATGAATGCCATATTTGGTTTAAGAGTACAAGTTTCTATAGGCGAACGTATGATTGCTTTGGTGGCCACTGGTACTGCTCTTTTTATTACAGCTCTACCCGTGCCACAAGTACCTAAAATTGTGGCTGGCAATTCGTGGACTGATAAGCAAAAACTAAATGAACTACAGAAGAAATTGCAGGAGACATTTGAACGTTATCAAGAAATTTATCAACTAAAACCCCTTGATCAGGATATGTTAGACAAGAGTTCAGATACCGATGACTCCGATGAAGAGGGTGTGGATGTTGATTTGAATTGCGGCAACAAAGACACTTGCGTTTTAGAGGTTGATGATATAGAAGATTTAGAAATTATATCGCTGCTGATGGAATCGCAGCCACCAGAGGGCTTTCATGTTGTTAGTACACAAAAAGTGCCGGGAATGGTAGATGTGGAAGCTGTTAAGAATTTGCAGATGTTTACACAGGTGTGGAGGGCCAAAACTGATACGGGCCAAACTGTTAGTGGTTTTCCCAAACATTTTCAAAGGTAGGAATGGCATGAAGGAGATTCAATTGTTTAATGTGTTAATTTTTCTATTATTAGATTATTGCAAACCATTTTCTTTAAATTGCGTACCATGATACCATGTGCTATTTGCGATTTAAAATTTAAATTGGACTTTCCGGAAAGCGTAAGTCATTTCTCAGTTTTATTAATATTATACTTCCAGAAAAAGGAAAATAAAAAATTTTAATTAGTTTCTTTTCTTCTTCTCTTTTTGGGAATTTTTACAATTTAATTTAAGCCCAAACTATTATTTTACTTATTCAGTAAAATGTAGTTTTGTTCAAAATACATTGAAATTGATTATTGAGGGGTAAGCTGGATCCTATGTGCATTTCACTGTTGTTAATGCAGATAATCAGAGAACCTTTACCAAAAAATTTGTTATGTTAAACATCCATTTAAACAAATGAGAAGCTCAACCAATATCTAAGTTGAAACAAGAACTCAATAATCAACATGTTTTTCACTTTCTTACTTTACCATTGCTACATTGGTTGATTTTTTTCAGCTCGCATTGTAGTTGTAAGAAGTACATATCGCTCATTTACTCAAAGAACGCCATGCAGTTAGTGATGCAGAATTAATCCCCATAACGTTCTTCTTATTGTGTGAAAATTTTGTACAAATATCTTTTTCACTCAGCTCTAGAGAGAGAAATAAAATTTTATTTTTCCATTAAGTTGTGTGTAAATTGAAAACTTCAAACTCGTTTTCTGGCAAACTGTTTTTTTCTTTGAGTTATGACGTTGTTTAAGTAAATGAGCGATATATACATATGTATGTATGTACATGTGTAATTTAAAATAAAAGTAAGAAACAACAACAGCTATACATTGCTTTAGCCAGAATAGAGTGTTGCCACACAAGTATTTTAGACCGTGTGCAGTCAGTAAAAATTTTTGTACAGGGTGTTTTTTTAGAGGTATAGAACTTCGAATTGAAATAAAACACAAGAAAATCATTTTAATGTCCATCAATTTGGCTTTATTGGAAGGATAATTTTATGCCATTAACGTTTAAATATGATTTCGGGCATGTGGCCGCCGCGGCTGGCTCGAATAAAGCCAATTCTACAGGTCCAATTTTCAACCACTTTTTCGAGCATATGGGGCCGTATGTTGGCAATAACGCCACGAATGTTGGCTTCCAAGTCCCCTAACGTTTCTGGTTTGTTGGCGTAGACGAGCGACTTCACATATCCCCAAAGAAAATAATCCAATGGTGTCAAATCACACGATCTTGGTGGCCAATTGACAGGTTATCCATGGTTAACCGAATTAATTGCTCTGATGGACGATTATGTCGACCATAAAATGGACGGAGCTTGCGGTAAACTTCGCGAACTGAACCATTATTTTCGAAATAAATTTGCACGATTTGCAAGCGTTGTTCTTTTGTCAACCTGTTCATGATGAAATGGCAAACCAAACTAAATATTAATCACTTGACATCTGACAAAATGGCCGCCAGTTAAAAAAGTGATGCCAACTTAAAGTTCTATACCTCAATAAAAAACACCCTATATTAAAAATACATTGAAAATTTTAAATCCAAGACCGATTAAAATAAGGGCCTTGCAGCGTACAAATTCATCTGCTAATTCGGCGTGATTCGATTGCTTTGAAGTTTTATTTCTTTTAATTTTGTTCTAGGACCAAATTCAAATTTTAGTAACCGGAATGGCTTTGGGTCTAGGCGATCCAGTTAAATTGAAACACAAACGTAAAGCATTAATGAACGTCCAGACGGAAGGAAAAGATTCTCACACATATTTGGGTGAGGGCAAAAAGTTGCAGCAACATTTGCAACAAGATCTAGATTACATATTTCCGCTAGACGAGGATCAGATGGTACAAACACCCACACCAGCCAACAATCTACCGTTGTTTGGAGCTCAATTATTTAAAAATCGGAAATCATCGCCCATTCAATTGTCATCGGCTCCCGGGTCCATTCGGCATAGACACGTAAGTCCCTATTCATAATAAATGTTTTTTTTTTTCATTTATTTCACATGTTTTTTAAATAGAATTGTTCTTATGAAAAAAACGGAGTGGATATAACGCCTCTGAGTTTCGTACCAGGTGGCAGAATTGAAAAGTATCTAGGAAATTTAAATTTCTTCTTCATACGTGAAAGTACTTCTATAAGGGAGAATGGAGGCATAAGTGGTTTTGTTCATGGTTTTATTACAGAAGTGAGTTAATAGTAATAAATTTTATCATTATTTCTAGTAAAGAAGGTAAATTAACTTTTCTTAAACAGATTTTAGCAGTTGTACGAGCACATATCTCGGCTTTGGGCGGCAATGCCATGGTGTCATTTTACTTAACAGAATTAATACTTTTCGATAATCAGCATAAAAATCAAGTATGTTTCTACAATATAATATTTTTTAAACCTCTTTATTTCATAATTTTCACTTAGGGCCAATGTCTTATAAGTGTGGGCGGTGATGCGGTTTATGTATCATATTACCAAGATGATTTATATGATACCTATAAATGTGAGATTTAAAACGAAGTCTACGGAAATTAATCACAAATTAAATTTGTTAATTATATAAACTTAAATTGCAATATTTTAGCCAATTTTTTTATTGCTCTCTATTTTATGTATGTATGTCGTGATTATACTATGTAAATCTTTAGTACTCTTGCTATTTATTTATTTATTTTTTATTTTTCCTTAAATTTGCAAATAATTTTCAATATACAAAAATTTGTCCTTAGCGTAGTCTCAATTGAATTATAAATGCAATATTGTAAACTGTGACTATAGTTAGAATGTACTTAAACTTGTAGAAATTTGATGAGTTTTTTTTAGAATTTTTTGTAAAAATGCTGGTTGCATAACCTTAGAGATAAAATTGTGAAAAATTTAATAAAGTAAGAAAAAATTGTATTTAATTTTTATTAATTATATTTCTTTCAACTAAATATCGTAGTTTTTGTAATTCAATTATTATAATACTATGTACTAGAATCTTCCCACGACTTCTCTCGCATCCAGGAAGAAAATGAATGTGTTAGAAAATGTATTTATACCAAGCATAGCAAAACATAAAATACCAAAGGTACACATTTTTACCATCCGTCTGCCAAATTTCATTTAAATCAAATAAGCCACTTTCGCGGTAAAGGGGAACAAACACCCAAACTCACAGACTCACATTAATATTACTTGGATAATTTGCTACTTTATTCAATTATAAGAATATTGTATGTGTGTACATACGTACATACATACTTAAGGGCCAAACCCACGATGCCGACAACGTTCGATTTGTCGCAGACTTACATTCAAAACAAAAATAAATTTTAATATTTTGTTGTTGTTTCAAATGTAAGTGTGCGACAAGTCGAACGTTGTCAATATCGTGGGTCAGGCCCTAAGAGTATCGTTTCTTTTCATATCTTGAAAATGTAAGGAACTAGAACAACTCCAGTTAACGGTTTTTTTATTTCAGATTGTATTTTTAGAAATTCAAAATCGTAATGCAAAGTCGTTCCCACTATTCCATTCGCACTACAGTTAAGTCTCATGTAATAGAATCGAAAACTGCGGCAGCCTTTTGTATAGAACAAGGTCTATTTATTAGGTCTATGCAACTCTACAAAAACACAGCAACACAAAAAACAACTTTATGTTTAAGTTGTCAGAAACACACATAAACATGAAGTAAATTATATGGCAAACAACTTTTGATAGTTTAAACACGAAAACATAGAATATCATCAGGACGATTGCATTGACCTGATAAATAGGCCTTGGATAGAAATTATCCGTTTTTGAAAATGAGGTGTCACTTTATAATAAATTTCCTATAGGGCTCATAGTTACGTCATCATTCATAGTGAATTAATGGTTATGAAAAAGAAGCACAGATGAGTAATGTTTTCATTTGTTATTATTACCAAAAACAATTGCGAATCTGCTTTACTCCAACTTTTCAATCAAGTTAGGGTAAAAATTATAAAGTTAATTCCTTAAAAAAGAACATAAATTAAATAAAATGGATTGGTTCTTTGGTAAGAAAATATCTCCCGATGAAATGCTACGCAGAAATCAAAGGGCTCTCAACAAAGCAATGAGAGACTTGGACAGAGAACGTATGAAAATGGAGCAACAAGAAAAGAAGATAATATCTGACATCAAAAAAATGGCTAAGGAAGGGCAAATGGATGCTGTTAAAATTATGGCCAAAGATTTGGTACGCACACGCCGTTACATTAAAAAGTTTATGCTGATGAAGGCCAACATACAGGCCGTATCACTGAAAATACAAACGTTGAAGTCACAGAATACTATGGCTCAGGCTATGAAAGGTTAGTGTTCAAATATCTTTACTAGAAATGCATGTGTATACACAAATAGCTAAATTTCTACTTAGGAGTTACAAAAGCCATGCAGAACATGAATCGTCAGTTGAATTTGCCACAGATCCAAAAGATTTTGCATGACTTTGAAAAACAGTCGGAAGTTATGGACATGAAAGAAGAAATGATTAACGATGCAATCGATGATGCCATGGAAGATGAAGGAGATGAAGAGGAGACTGATGCTGTTGTCTCTCAGGTGTTGGATGAGTTGGGCTTACAACTGGGTGAACAGTTAGGAGATCTTCCTACAGCTTCTGGTTCATTGTCTATAGCTGGTGGTGTGAAAAATACACCCGCCGCCGTAGCTGCTGGTGCAGCTGGAGGTGGTATAAGTAGTCCCACTGCTGCAGGTGGTGGAGCTTCTGGAGGTAGTGGCCCCTCTACCCCCATGTCGGATGCCGATGCTGATTTGCAAGCTCGTCTGGATAAATTACGACGAGACTAAATATCTATCTTTGCTTTAACCTTTTTTATATTGGCTTTTATTTTTGATTCTTTATTTCCGAAAACCACCACAGAAATATAAATACATTTGTTTATTGAAAATCGTGCAATTGTAATTTTTTAGGTAAAGTATAAACTAATTAAAATAAAATGTTTGCCTTAAAATAAAAATTATGGTAAATTTAGAAAAAGTCAATAGAAATTAATTTGTTTTATATTATGTATATTTTATGTTCTTATTTTTCCTTGAAACATTTTATACAATTCATTTTATACGTCCAAAAAATTCATTTTCTTCCAAATGTTTTTTTAATATACGCTTTAAAACTTAATAGCTTATAATATATAATTTGTTAAGAATTGAGCTTAATTTATTTTATATTTTAATATAAATTCACGCATCTTGGACTTTGATAAATCTTGTTCTTACAAAATTTTACTAATAATAATAAACATTTTTTCGCATCCTCCTCATTTTCCCCTTGAACAATGATACGAAGAACTACAAACAACAGCAACTAAGTTTTATATGCTACCACCCCCATCAATATTTATTCAAAGCCGCGTTTTACGAACAACTGCTCGACCTTGGCAAAAACTTCATCAGCTGATGGGGTGGCATCGATTTTTTCCACTTTTCCCAAATCTTCAAAATATTTAATAATAGGCAGAGAATGATTATTATAAGTTTGAATGCGTTTTTTCAAACTCTCCAAATTATCGTCCGAACGACCAGAGCCACTTTGTCCTCGAGACAAACAACGATTTACACACACATCCTCAGAACAGTTAAAGAATAAAACGAACTGAAAATCTACCTTGTCAGCCATTTGACGTTTCCAGCCATCCATATTATCTTGATTACGTGGAAAACCGTCAATTAGGAACTTATTTTTATCCGATTTTTTCATAGCAGCTTCTATCAATGAACAAGTCACTTCCACGGGTACAATGTTACCATTGCGTATGTAGTCTTCAATAAGAGCACCCACTTCCGAGCCTTCTCGTGCACGTTCCTCACGCAACAAATCACCAGCTGATAAATGAGCGAATTGAAATCGTTCTACAATTTTGGAGCATTGAGTTCCTTTGCCGGCACCTGGGCCACCCAAAACAAACACAACTTTTGGTTTTTCCGACATTTTCAATTCAATTTTAGTACGCGTTGCTGTTGTTAGAGAACGTTTGTAAGTGGAATGTTTTGTATCTGGTCTGAATATGTGAACTGATCCACGTAAGGCTTTTAACATTAAAATTAGATAATAAAAAAATGGTGCACGTAGGAACGTTTATCCAAAGTGCAGCAATAAATCAAAGCAAATAGTTGTTTGATAGTATCCTCTGTGGTTTGATAGCAAGATAAAATTATACAAGGTACTTGCACGACTACAACAAAATTACAACACCAAGAAACACGCATTTTGTTGATAGAAACGAACACAAATTAGTCAAAAACATATGTCTTGTTTTTAAAAATAACAATCACAGGGTTACTAAAGTACAATTGCAGACGCGGCATTCATGCATGATTATATTCATTCAGTGTTGCCAATATGATACTTTCATGTGAAGGCCATGTTATGAGATTCATGTATAATCTGTGAGTAATTATACTTTGGGTTCCATTTTTATTTATTTTTGTTTTAATTTTAACCTACACAAAAGATGTGTAGTGTAATTTTCTTCAATGTGTAATTGGAGACACAGCCATGTGCAAATTTATTGGCAACACTGTACACACACATGCATTAACATTTTTGCAGCTTGTAATCAAAGTTTGACAACTTTCTGCACTATATACATTAACAGGCTGGGCTTGTGCATGTACCTTTATTTCTTACCATGGTTGATAGTTTGTGGAATCTATTAGCTTCTTCTTTTACAAAATTGGTAAGCAGACACAGTAAAATGATAGCATCTTCCATTACTGCCACATTTTGCGAAAATGTAACGGAATTTATATATATACACACACAATTTTATTTTAATTATTCAATATTTCAGACGAAGTCTATCCGAAAATTATTAATTTTTCTAAAATAA
Source organism: Nowickia ferox (assembly GCA_936439885.1). Classification (NCBI taxonomy): domain Eukaryota; kingdom Metazoa; phylum Arthropoda; class Insecta; order Diptera; family Tachinidae; genus Nowickia; species Nowickia ferox. Next base: position 4,696,386 of record OW387023.1, on the reverse strand, counting down.
ATAATTTCTTAATAAGACTGGGGACTGTTCATATCCTGCAATTTTTCGCCCCAGAAATTCACCCGACAAACGACTTCATTACACTGTGAAAGTCTGGCAATCTTATTATAAATAACATTTTTTACACGTGAGAAGTTTGTTTGTATTTTATTGGGGAATCGCGAATTTTATAGTTAAAAATGAGTTTTCTGAAGCCAAAAGACACAATTGATGAAGGGGACACAGTTATTTTGTACTTAAGTGCTAATTCTATGCACGCGATAGAAGCAACTCCAACAATTGTAAATAAAAAAGGAGAAACAATTGAGCATGTCTTTCAAACAACATTTGGCGCTTTAAAGGTGAAACATATCATTGGAGTACAATATGGTAGTAGAGTGGAATTATCCAAAGGTTGGGCCTACGTTCTACAACCAAATCCAGAACTGTGGACGCAAACATTACCACATAGGACACAAATTATTTACACACCCGATATTAGTATGATACTACATCAATTGGAAGTGCGGCCTGGATCCGTAGTGATTGAATCCGGTACCGGTTCTGGATCGCTTTCCCATTATTTCTTAAGGGCACTTAAACCCCATGGTCATTTGCATACCTTCGATTTCCATGAAGCTCGCGCAAATCAAGCCAGAGATGAATTTAAAAATCATGGCTTGGGTGATTTTGTGACAGTGTATCATAGAGATGTTTGCCAAAATGGTTTTGGCGAAAACCTGAATGAAAAAGCTGATGCAGTATTTTTGGATTTACCGGCTCCCCAACAGGCGGTCGTACATGCAGTTAAAGCTTTGAAGAGCAGTGGTATGTGATAATATGTATGTATGTATATGTATTTATTTTAAAAATTATTTGTTAAGGTGGTCGCTTTTGTTCATTTTCACCCTGCATTGAGCAGTCGCAACGTTGTTGTATTGCTTTACAAGAGCAAGGGTTTACTGAAATACAATCATTTGAAGTGTTACAGCAGGAGGATGTTGTTAAAACTAAAACGTTTCCGGTTATGAATTTAGAGTTTCTAAAACACAAGGTAACAATTTATTATAGAAATTTCCTTTTTCCAATAAAAAAAACTCTCTTTTCAGAAACCCGAAGAGGAAGAAGCTTCTGGAAAAGATATTACAAACGTTATGAAGCAAGCCAAGGAAACGATAAAAGTTTTAACATCTTCAGCGCCACCCACGCAACCCGGTCACACGGGATTTTTAACGTTCGCGACTCTGCCACCAGCATTTGCTAGATAATTTTAGGAAAAAAGAAATTACACAAATACAAAATTCTAATCAAGATTCCATATATTTTACTCGCAAAACAATCAAGAAGCCAATGCCAAGTAAAAATGTAGCAATGTCTAAAGGTTTAGAAAGGTAAGAAAGTAGGAAACTGTTGCCAAAAATTTAAATTTTAATGTATGACAAAATTAGAGCATTTATTAAAATTTCAAGAAATGCTAAATCAATGTTGAAGTTTTCTCAAACTTTTTACATTAAAAGATAAACGTGGTGGTTGCCATGGTATTCGCTCTTCTGGTACAATCTGTAACGAGATAAATTATACATATGTTTAAATATTTATAGATATTTAATATAGGATATTACAATTTTTTGTTTTTCCGGCTGGCCTCTGCAAGTAGGACATCTGTTGCTTCTTGCTACTTTGGCTGAATTTGGTACAGCCTCCTTAAAACCTTCTAATGGAGTCCAGTTGTTATGGGCCGTGTGTGGTCTTGTTGCAAATAACTTTTCTCTATTTAAGAAACTTAGCAAAGAGGGAAATTAATTTCCAAGCATGTATTGTAGTATATTTAAAAATTTGGCAATTTACTTTGGTCTTGGTTCTCTCCAGAAGTCTGGCATACGTTTGGTTTGCATTATATTAGCTAAACGCTGCAGTAATCGAACATTTTCATTTTCTACGCGAAATATACGCTCTTTTTCCGACTGTTGTTTTTTAGCCTTTTGTATGATATGAGGATAAAATGTTGGTGGTGTCCGATCGATGACTGATTTAGCCGATTTAATTTTTTCTCTGTGCTGTTCATAGCGGCGTTGTTCCCAGGGCTGTGTTAAAAGTTTATCTCTTCTCGATATCATTTTAGCAATAAAACTACTGTATGGCAGAATATGAAACAACGTTTTAACCTTTCTGATGGAATGTAGTTAGAGAATTTTAAATATCGTTGCTTTGGTTATGATTTCTAAGGAGTTGTACATATGTATGCATGTATATATATATACATTTATGAATATATGTAGATCTCCATGGAATTTAGTCATTGAATAAACAAAAAATACAAAAATCTTGCAGTATGTGCATAGATATGTACGTATGTACATAGTACATACTCTGTACTTTTGCAGTTATAATCTGTTTTTCGAAAATAAATCAGTAACTGACTTCTTATTTATTTTAGTCAGCTATGTATTTCAAAATTTTATTTGTGATTCTATTAGTATAAATATTGTACGACGTAGGGACGTACATATCTATGTACCATTTTGTAACAAATCAAAAAAGGAAACATTTGTTACGAAACCTCATCATTGACTTAAGATATTCTTGTAATGGAAGGTACTTACATATGTACATACACAAAAACATATATACTAATTAGTATGTATGTATGTTTGTAACTTAAGTTACTTAAAAAAAAATACAAATATTTGCTATGCCGCTGGTTCGTGGCTACGATAAACGTTTGGTGTGGTGATGTGGTGAATTGTTGAGTGGTGACTATGGTTCGTATACTTGACTATGGTTATTCGTTCAGGGGGCAAATTACGGCATTCGATATGACTGGTAATTTAAAAATATTTCCATTTAAACTCTATTGAAATATTTTTAAATTACGAGTCGTATCGAATGCCGCAATTTGCCCCCTGGATTTGTTGTATTCAAAAATAATCGCTTAAACAGATTATTGTCGATTTTGAGTTTTTTTTTTGAGGCCAAATTCACCAATTTCAAGTTTTTAAACTAAAAACTTTTCATTTGTATGTACATATGTATCACAAACATTGAAGAAAACTGCTGAGGTATTCTCGACCTACCCTACTTAGTCCCATGTACATATCTCATTTACTTCAATAGTGTCATAACTCAAAAAACACATTTTTTGTATATAAAATAATTCGGCATTTTATATAGGGTGTTTTTTTAGAGTGTCACAACTTTGAGTTGGCATCACTGCTTTATTTGAGCACCCATTTAACAGCTGATAGTTGCTTTTTGTTTAGTTTGCTTTGAAATTTCATTATGAATCGACTTACACCAGCGCAACGCGTGCAAATTGTTGAAATTTTTAATCAATCAAACTTGCACTTCTTCCATTCAAAATTTTATTTTCCAATGAAGCCTATTTCTAATTGAATGGGTACGTAAATAAGCAGAATTATCGCATTTAGAGTGAGGAGAATCCACAAGCTTTTGTCGAAACACAATTACATTCACAAAAAATTACTGTTTGGTGCGCTTTATTATCTTCAAAAAAGTTGGTGTTCCAGATTGTGCCTTCTACACGCCAGCCGTGGCGGCCACATGGCAGAAATTATATTTAAACATTAATTTCATAAAATTTTCTTTCCAATAGAACCCGTTTCATTGATATTAAAATTGTATTTCCTTGTTTTTTTATGATTTAAACTTGTGTCTTATTTATAACCAGCGAAACCAGATATGTACATATACAGCCCTATTTTCGTTTTAATCGTAAGCGACATGTAGTACAAAATTAACTTTTTTTATTGACATTCAAACTTTATGGTCCTACCCATTGATTTAGAATTACCGAAATGCCAAAATTGTTGATATTTTTTCAGATACAGGCTGGAAAATTTTATCGTAAGCGACAATTTACGTACATATGTATGTAAATTATATTTTCGATTTTATCGTAAGCGACAAAAATTAAAGTTTTCAGGAGAAGGTTTTTTTAAATATTCAAATATGTTTTTGTACCTAATTTGTCGCTTACGATAAAATTTTACAGCGAGTATCTTAAAAGTTATCAACAATTTTGCACAAAATTTCCATTTCAATAAAAAAGTATGTATATTTTTGATAACATGTCGCTTACGATAAAATCGAAAAAAGGCTCAATATTTGAGTATTTTAACACGTTGGCTGCCAAGTACGAGATAACTCGTATATTGCGTTCTTTTCTAGGACGCCAACTACGAATTATCTCGTTGGCTGTATAGTTGCCATTTTTCTGCAGCCACGACTAAACTTGGAGTATATCTGGGAAAGAACAAAAATCGAAGCTGGCTTACATGAACAGAAAATGTATTAAAAATTAACAAAAAATATGGTTTACAAATTTATTAAAATTCAAGAAATAAAATAATATTTTATTGTTGTTGATGTGATTAGGTAATTTTAGGCCAGATGTCGGACAATTGCCATGGCAGTCAACGTGTTAAAAAAAATCTTCTCCTGAAAACTTTCATTTTTGTCGCTTACGAGATCATGCCTAATGTGAATAACGATATGTGATTAATTCTGAACTATTAACTTAAATTGTATTTTTTGAGTTATGACGTTGCTCCAGCAAATGAGAGATATGTAAATAAACAAACATGCATATGCACATGCATAAACATATTTTGCATTTAATACCTTGGCGCGTTATTGTCTGCCACTGATGTTTTGTAATGTTTGCCTGACTACGATGATGTTGATGATGACGATGATGCGCAATAAATGCGGCGGCATCATTTCTTTTGTATGTCCGACTGTTTACTCACATGTCAACTGTCCTGTAGTTCTGGTGCTCATTGCCTGATTGATGTTAAGTGGTACTCCATGTGAGTATCCACTTCAATTTTACTCTTTTTTTCTCGTCTCTCCATCCTTTCATCAATGTATGAATACGTAAGCATGCATGTCCGTCCGTCCGTATGTCTTCCTTTTCTTTCTTTTAAACAGGCCAGGCCAAGACAAACATTTATGTTCGCAATTTTATCTCCTTTAGTAAATTGTAAATGCTGATGTCACTACATGCTTACCAACATACATATGAACATATTAAACATATCTACTCAAGTTTGTTGCAACAACAGTTGTGTTGTTGTTGTTGTTGATGGAATTCAATTTTTATTTTGTTCGTTTGCCCGGTTGTTGTTTAATTTATTTGACCAGTAATCAAACGACGAAAAGAGTCACATTAAACTTGTTAAAAGGAACAGAAAAATCAGAAATTGTCGTCACATTGTAAAGTGAATGAAATAAATTTGAGAATGATGAACATAATGAGAATTAGTTACCACCTCAATTAAAATTTATTTGCATATTCATACGAGATATTTTTCTCAAACAAATTTTACTTAAGTACGTACATATGTACGAGTACATACATACATACATACATACATATGCAACTGCAGCATTGTTTTTTTTATAATAAATAAAGTATGGAATTTTTAAAAGCATTTCTTTACTGTCACACAGTGTAATATTAATTACATTGTACAACAATTTCAAACAATGGATTCTGGTAGATGAGTCCAAAAAAAATATAAATACATGTGTCGTCGTTTTTAAAGATCACATCGGAATTTTATTTAAGGGTATTAAAGGAAATTTTACCCATTTTGGTGCCATAATTAATTGCAGCCGAAACGGCAGGGCCGATTGAAATGATTTTTTTCGAATTAAACTTCGAAAGCCTCCCTCTTAACGTCCTTAAACTTTTTATCCCTTAATCTCACGAAGGAATTTTTTTGTCACTCCCGCTCATATCCTCTCGCGCGTGACAACATTTGACTAATATTAATAACACACTCACCTTCAACATTCTATTAAATTTTTTTAATTTTCAAAAGCTTTAAATTTTTACTAAGAAAACTTTTACTACACTCAATCGTTGTTCGAAATCACACACCACATCCACTTGATAAAGTGACAGTAAATAAAAATTGTCGAACATTTTTAAGACAAGTTGTGTTCTTTGTTATTTTTTTTATATTAAAGCAAAAAAAAAATAAAAATATTTTTACTCACTAAACACTTTTTGTTTCGACATTTTAATTGTTATTTTTCTATTCTTTTTATATAAAGCAAAACAAAATTTTATCACTCACGCTCACACACTCTCATGCGTGACAATTTTTAAATAATCCTTTTTTATACCTTATGATTTGGTTTAAGCGTGTATTAAAAGAACTTTTTTTTTAAACTGAAAATGATTTTCGATTTCTACCCCGTACGGCAAGTATTTAAGTTGAGTTATCTAGAAAAATAGGTGTTTTTTTTGTAAAAAATATGTAAATATTTGCAGCTGAAATATTTCAAGTTCGGAAGATTCTCCTAGACAACTGATATGATGTTATTGCTAACATCTGCTATAATTTTTTCAAAGTCCAAATGAAAAAAGACTAGTTCTATTAGTTGACCTTAAGGTAAAAAAACTTACTTTCGACATTATCTTAAATTTATTAAATTTTAGAATTTATAAACTATTATTGCTGAAACCTTCATCTGAAATTTGCACTATATTCACTGCATACAGTCCTTACTTGTTAATTCGTTTAGAAAAGGGCGCATATTCATAGTGAAAACGAAGTATACTTTAAGAATTTAAAACCAGTATTACTCGTACCATACAAAATAGTATTTAAATTATTAGGGTCTGTCCCACGATGTCGCAATGTTCGATTTGTTGCACACTTACGTTAAAAAATAAATAAACAAAACGCCGACGCACGTACTTTTTCTCCTTTACCAAAGTCCATTGTTAGAACCCAATATTTTTCTGGGAAGTGGAAATGTCCATCTTCTAGAAAGTATGTATATATATGTGTATGCACATACATACATATATATATATATTTTTTTTGTTGTGTATCTTTCTTTTTCATTGAAAATATCAGCTGGCATCTGTCATTATTTTACAAAATTTTACTTAGTTGAATTAAAACAGTAGCTAGTTTAAGTTGATGCTACTAAACCACAAATAAAATAAAAGCAAAAAACAGCAGCAACAACAAAATTCATATTTTTGTCTGCTAAGGTCCAGGTTCCCAACAATAACAATTACGGTTAACCTCACGTTTTACGACGATTCTATATGCATCATTGCATTTACAAAAATATCATACATAGAAATACGACTGTATTTTGACTATGATACATACATACATACGTACATTCAGAGAAATGTACATATATTTATATATGTATGCATGTATGTGTATGTTTGTATGTACCAATCTTGGTAGATAGGTATAAAATGTGTAAAAACTATATTTCAAACACGTTCACAAGTGATGACATAAAATAATATATACATATGAATGTATGCACATGTACTTATGGAAATACATACATACATGTGTGTATGTATGTATGTATATGAATGCATGTACGAGTATGTAAAGAAAATAGCAGGACTTTTACAGCCTGAGTGGCAGGAATGTGATTAATAATGCGATAGAAGTCACACATATAAATGTCGTTGTAAGAAAACGATGTTGGAGAAATTAACAAACCAAACATTTTGCATACCCTACATAAAAAAAAGAAAAAATATGGTAATCGTTTGACCTTGCGGAGCGCCAGTTTTTAAGTTCAATAAAAGTTAATGTGTATCAAAAATCAACGGCCTTATGTATAAGCAAAAACTGGCAGGAAGTTAGCATTGTAATTTTTTTTTGTCGGGGACTCCCTTTGAAGCCTAGGAGGATGTACATATAATGATTTTTAGGTTGAATTAAAAATAAAAAACAGCCAGTGTAGACTCTGGGGTACGAGTACTTTATATTAAGCAGTGAGTAGTAAAAGCTCCCATCAACACTTAGTTGTTTGTGTTTGAAGATTTCGCAACTGGTTATACATACATTAGTACATACATATGTATATAAATTAAAAAAAAAATAGAATAAAATAAAAAAAGGAAGTAGAATTTAAATTAAAACTTGTACGGTCTAATTCATAAAAAATATTTATTTATTTATTTAATAAACCTGAAATATTTTTTATGAATAGGGCAGCTATTATATAAAAAAAATTTGTTTTCGGCTCTTCACATGGACCCTTTGGATGATTGATAGGGACCCCCAGGCGCCCGTGTACCCCGTTTTGGAACCGTTGCTGTGGTATATACATACATACAGACATACATTTACATCACGATAACGAAGGGTGCAAACATTGTCGAAGTCTGCTTTTGACACATATATACATACGTATGAGCAATATTGAATATTTCTTATACCAGTATTAATCATACTCACCAGGGATCGGATTTTAATGAAATGATTAAAAAATTATATAAAAAACAGCAAATCAGTCACCCCTATTCTGCATTTTAATTACGTTTTCTCATTTAGTTACGTAAAAATCCAAAAAAGGTATTCCCACAAAAAATCAGCTGTTGTGCTGTGGAATGTATGAAATAGCAACAGAAAAAATAAGCATTTTTCTAAGCATTTTAGTAAAAAGTTAATCTTAGTGCAAACACAGCAGTGATTTCACAATTAAAACAACCGAGAATTAAATAATGTGCAAAGTTTAATCAAATAAATACATCAGTAACTTACATTACATTATTACATTAATACTGATAAATTAATTCAAAAACACATAAATAAATATAGTATATCTACGAGTATATACATATTCGTAACGCATAAGAGCTGTTGAGCTGAAATTTTCAACACAGTTTCGGGTCAATACCGTATAGGTTTTCGTTTGGTTTGTGGAGTAATTTGTAGTTAAGAAAACAATAATTGAGAGTAAGACAATGTTTGCCGGGCTTCATCTAGTATTTTATATTATTGATATATTTCTTTAACATGCACAATATTTTACTTGTAAATAATAAAGTTAAGGTAGTTTCTTCTTCTTTACACAAAAAGTCAAAGTGTGTTAATAACATCACGAGCTTTGCAGAGAAAAGGTTGCCACAATTTTGTTCTTCAGTATGGTAATACTGCAAGAAAACGATATACAGTCGACATATCTACGGATTAAAAATCTTACACCGTTTTTCTACTCTTTCCCTCTTTGTGATGTAAGAGTATATTAACAAAAACCAGTTTTTGCCTCTACTGACAATTTGTAAATTTTACATAAAGGGATCTATGTATATTTCGAAAGAAACAAAAATTCACGGGGAAATCATAATAGAAAATTGTTATTCGGGGGAAAGAAAAATTATAGAGGAATGAATTTTTTTGTCTCTTTTCAAAATAAGAGTGTGTTTGTTGCTATGAAAATCTGCAATAACGTTATTGAATTAAGCCAATTCAAAGTCTTTCTTTCCCTATTTCATAAATTTCTTCTTTTTTTGCTTAGAACAGAGAAGAGCTCCTCCTTTATTAAATACATTTTGATCTCTAAGTTCAAATTTAAAGATTAGCTAACGTATTCATAAAAAAATAATTTAGTTCTACAAAACGTTCATTAAATAAATTTCCATACAAAATTCGTTTTGTAAACGTTTTGTAAACCTAAATTATTTTTTATGAATACAGCAGTAGATATTAAATTTTTTTAAATATATTTCTTTTGCATTTGAATTCTTTGTACAAAGTAGAGATTCTAATACTTCAACTCGAATCGATTTTAGAAAACGAAAAAAAAATATAAAGAAAATATTCAAAATTTGTTTAGTAAATGTAATAAATGTTTCATGAGCTAACTAGACATTTATTTTTTATAGACAACATTATGCAAATGTAAAACACTCTCACCCGCTAATAGAGCATGTTGAACTTCCAAGAATAATGGACACACAATAAAAAGAAGAAAATATAAAAGATGCACTTTTTTTCTAAGAATTGTCTTTATCACGTATTTAAAGCGTTGTAAATGTTGATATGTTGAAAAAAAAAGCAACGAATGAACAAAACATACTAAATACAATAGTATTCCTAAAAAAAAAGAAAAAAAATAACATAACAAAAGGTCGGACAGACATTTGTAGCATAGATAGAAACAAACATGAAAAAAAGATGCTGAATTTAAGTAGTCAAGACATTTAAAAATACATTTATTTGCCATGTAACACAGAAGGAGGACAATTTCTTCATTTCTATGGAATACTTAATACACTTTGTTATAAAGGAGCTGAAGTTTGTATATACTTAAATGCTTACCAATATGAAAACTTCACCGACGGCTTTAATAAATTTTATTTGTTGTAATTGTGTTATATTTATCAGCTGCAATAGATGCCTCTAGCTCAAACGTTCCCAAATTAGGGTCCGTAGCAATTTTTCTGAGAGAAACGCGGGAAGTTGAAAAATATAGATTTGAAAATTAAAATTAGTTAAAATTTTCATTTTTATGCTCTTTTTTATGTTGAACTTTCTTTCAATACGTAATAAATGTATTTCTTTATTGCAATTGGCAGCCTACATCCCTACATGAAAATTGAGTAAATGAAAGCAATTTTCACAGAATACTATTTACCTTCTTTTTTTTTTTTTGCTGCACTAAACAGCCCTTATTTTAGTCATTGAGCAATTTTCAGAAAGTAACTCGTCAAGCAATCAAGTGTTTGAAAAGTAAACAATAGCAATGAAAATAAAAACCGTTACTCAAAAGTTTAAAAGGGTGTTAGTAAAGTTTCAACCAAACGTTCCATAACCATAACCATAGAAAATAGTTTTTCGAACTTATGGGCAACACTGTATTTAATTATAGGTGACTCGCCATAACGCCATAACCATAACAATAGAAACCAATTGAATTTTGGTTTTTCGCCCATAAACAGCTGTTTACTGCTTATACATATTTGTTATTGCAGTTTTGAAATTAATAAACAAATGAAAGCAAACAGCTGTTTATGGTTATGGCTGTAAAGTTCTGTAGTAAACTTTGTTCTCCTCTACCAGAACAAGACGTTAGAACCTTAACAACTGTTTTATGTTTTACAGTGTAATATGTCAAAAAACAATATTCTTAAGACTTTAAGGGAACGATAACACTTTTATTAAAAATGTGTATCAACTATTTTTATGTTTTTATATAGTACACACATATTTAAAGAAATATGTCGTTTACTAAAACATCTGTTACTTTGCTTAATTCTCACACAAAAAAAAAATGGCAATCGAACTGTATCCCTCTTCTTTCTGTATCTCAGTTATGATTTAAATTAGAATTCGCTCTGCTTGTTTTTATGTGTTTGTGTGTGAGTATGGTGGTTTTTTCTTTGCTGGCAAATTATCTTAGACAAATCATCAATGATTTGTAGCAATTTGTAAAGTAACAAATGCATAAATGATTTGTTTCCTTTTGGGGTTTCCCTCCGTCATTTCTCCTTGCAGCGTCTTCAATTGCAAATCGCAACCAATAATGGCTGGTTTACAAAAAAAAAAAAAAAAAAATACCTTTGCGTGAAGTGATTAACACGCCACTTGTTGTATTTGCTGTTACTGATTTTTTTTTCATTTCTCTTCAATGCAACACGAGCATTTATCAACAATTGTATCGATACCCAACGTCTGTGACCCTGAGGTTTTAACAATATGTTTTCTGATTGTTTTTGTTATTGCTGCATTTACTGCTGCTTTTCTTGTTGTTTTAATTCGAATGTTTTTTTTTCTATACATATTGATTTTTGTTGTTTAATTCTCTTTCTTCACACTTTTACCCATCGAAATGAAATTCTCAAAATCATTTTGGGCAGGCGGTAGTTGGATTTTCTTTGGTCTTTGGGCGAGGAGGAGATAGTTTTTTTTTGAAGTGTCTGCTAAGCAGTTTAACAATATGATTTTTATTTTTTATACATATCCACTTAAATTCTTGTGTTAAACAGTGGATGGAAAGTAGAAAATTATAAATTAATTTAATTAATTGTAATATGATTTTTTTCTTAATTATTTGGTCTATTTATTTAGTAAATACAAATTACAAATTATGAACGTCTATGTTCGCGCGCCAAATTTCTGGCGATTTCTTTAGTTAAAACGAATTTTAAGCGATGTGAGTTTTTCAGAACATGGGAGACAGTAACTTATTTTATAGATACTACACTTATTTTGACCTTCATCCGTTGAAGTGCTTCAGCACCTTTTTTAAAATTCCTATAAATTTCCTGAAAATAAAAAAGATGTTCATATTTCCTCAAAAAAAAAGATGTTCATATTATCTGTTCATTTTGCGTACAGATTCAAAATATACGAAAAATGTCGGGATTACACATGGTACCTGAAGTCATCAAAAGATACGAAAAATGTATCTTTCGTATCCTAATGGCATCACTGGTGAGAACACTCTATTCTTGCTAGAGCAATGTATAGCTGTTATTGTTTTTTACTTTTATTTTCAATGCCCTTTCACACACGAGAACATGTCAGTTTGGCGGTAAGTCCTAGTTTACACTATGCAAGTCTTATTGCTAAGCTGATTAGTTTGTTAGGAGAGAGAGACGAGGGGAAAAGAAACGTTACTGTTCCTCTCGTCTCTCTCTCCTTCAAACTAATCAGCTTAGCAATAAGACTTGCATAATGTAAATATGGACTAAGAGAGGCAAAGAGAGTGGTTTTGTGGTTGGCATAATTTTTCAACCATGTACAACCCCGCATCAGCAGCGCAAAACCAATACACACAACTTAAAAAACAGCAAATGTTAAATGAATACAAAAAACACTAACACACACAAAGCTGTGTGCAAATATTCAACTTTTTTGCACGATAGGCTGATTATTTCCGAATATAAAACTACTAAACCACTGTATGCAGTTTTGTGTTGATCTTTTATGTGGATAATTATTACTTTTGTGCGAAAATTTGCTTTTGATACTTCTTCGAAAGCAAAAAATGCATTAAATTATATTTGAAGCCTGATTAACAGTTCAATTTATGGTCTTGTGGGCGTGCTTATTTTATTCTAAAGAGGGGCGTGCTTACTTTTAATATTGAGAAAATGATTTGTGGCCAACAATAACAATAACAATCAGCAAAACTGAAATACAAAAGAAAATTTGCTATAAAAGGCTAAACAATGTGATGCATTTGAACCAGATTCTTTTCAAATTAATTACGATTGTAAATATATTTTTTTGTTTTATACTTTTTAGAACCAAACCTTCCACAAAAAAAAACTGTTCTCATGTTTAAAATTCAAATTGTCCTTATAAATAGATTAAATATAAAAAAAAAAAATGCTAAAGAAAGAACTCCAAGAACTTGAGCATAGTATTTAAACACAAATGAAAATCCTTTTCGATTTCCATTTATTTACCTTTTAAGCGCCTAGACATGGACACACAAAACAAAAAACAATGAATTCATTTTTTATTTTAATTTTTTGCTTTTGTGTGGAGCTTTTCTATAATATAGTCCGTGGGAATTTGTGCACGATTTAAGTAATGGCAACTGGCAACTGGCAACAATAATAATAACAATAATGATGACGACAAGCAAGGCAGGAAAAGAGTATGCGAGTATGCTGGGGATGAGGAAGCACACAAATGTGCAACCACATTACAATTGCGACTACATAAAAAAAGTCGCCAAAGTCTCTGGAAATTTTAGTTGGGTTTTGTCTCAAGTTTTTTTATGATTTTCCTCTGCAAGCTGATTTGGAAACTACACCACAGTTAAACAGAAACAGAAACAACAAATAATAACAATGGAAAGATGACATCCCCGAATGAATGTAATGGTTAACAATTGACGCCAAATAAATCAGAGCAAATATGAAGTCAAAACGCTGCATATATATTGTGTTACAACAAACTTGCCAACATATTTATTCCAATCGATGCAATTCGATACGAAATCAATTCAATTCAATTCAATCCATTTGTTTATGCATTTTGTCCATCCGTCCGCCCATAAGTTCGTCGTCTGTCTGAATGTCTGTTTATTGTTTTAATGTTTTTAGTACCATTACAAAAAAAAAACTATTTAGTACTGGCAACAGAAGTTTTTACAAAACTTTTCAATATTAGTCTGCTTGTATTGTGTTGCCACAAAAAGGTTGTAAAAACATTTTTAACATTATTTAAATAAAAAAGGGCAATTTGAAGTTTTCGTAGTTAAAATAAAACTTTAAGCCACTTTTATAACTGGTTTTGTTAATATTTTCTCTCAAAGTTACACTAGTCGACACATGAAACTTGGCTAAAAAAACAAAAAATAAAAACAATTATAATCGTAAATGGTGTCCCGATAAAACATATTTCAAAATCAGCTTATTTCGAATGAGGTAGTTTACACGAGAATAATTTTCAAGCCGCACAATTTTGGTTCTTTTCCAAATTACACCAAACTAATTCATCTGGCATAAAATGTATACGTATACACAGCTTTGCGTGTGTTAGTGTTTTTCGTATTCCTTTAACATTTGCGGTTTTTAGAAGTTGTGTGTGTATTGGTTTTGTGCTGCTAATGCGGTGTTGTAGCTGGTTGAAAAGTTATGCCAACCTCAAAAGCACTCTCTTTGCCTCTCTCACCAATATACTGGCATGTTATGCAAGCATAATTATGCCCGTGTAAATCAGCGCAATTAAACCCTTTTTTATATTACTAGCAAATAACACTGTGTGACAATCTGTTTTTCAACTTTTCAAAACACCTCCAAAATCTTGAGTTAGAGATAAAACGGGTTTTTGTACCAGTATGCATTCTCTGCCAAAGACAATATGATAGAAATATGGCATTACAAACATGGAGAAAATGCGCCCGATTGCCAATGATTTTAATATAGGCTTGTCCTTGTGGGATGTTCTCTTTTTTGATGCGTATTTATTGGATTGGAAGTCGTGAAAAATGCATTTAATTGATACTATTTTTCATCGAAGGAAATAAATAGATGTATAAAACTTCAAGCTGGCAACACCTTTTTAAATGGCGGCCATTTTGTCAGCTGTTAGTGATTTATTTGGTTTGGCATTTCAACAGTAATAGACTGACTCCTGAACAACGCTTCCAAATTGTGCAAATTTATTTTGAAAATCATGGTTCTGTTCGAAATACGTATCAAGATACTCGTCCATCAGAGCAATTAATTCGATTAACTATGGAAAGTTTTTGCACCACTGATAATAAATCCACAGAGACGTCGTATAGTGCGTACCGAAGAAGTCATTGGTGCTGTAGAGCGTAGCGTAGAGGAAGACCCGAATCAGTACAGACCCATGATTACTGACTTCATCGTTTATCAATTGAACAACCATGATATGCAGGAGCTGTGGTTTCAAAAAGACGGCGCCACATGTTACAATTGAGTTATTGAAGGAAACGTTTGGTAACGTTTGGTAATGAAACCACATGTCAGCCACATCTGCTGCGAATGGCGCCGAATCGACAATTCACGATCATCAACAACACTGGCGGATACAGGTGCGGTATTTTCCTCTGTCCGTACTCTACGTATGAGTGTTGGTGGTTTAATGTTCAATAATGTAATTTTGGTGGGAAATGTATGCCCCTATCACGGTTCTCAACCATATTTAGTTTGGTCGTCTAAGAGTAGACCAAACTTACACACGATCAACCTGTATTTTAGTATTATGAACCACAACTATTTTTTAGTTAAAATTGTCATCGCGTTGCCAACTTAAAATATTAAGTTTGACAGAAAGCAATTAATTTGTGTGAAAATTTTAAACACAAAGTTTTAGAAAAATATATTGTTGGATACAAATAGGTGTAGATTTATTTTATGACGACGAAAACGAAGTCGCAAATATAGATGTGCTACGTATCAAAAGAAAAACTCGTGATGATTCCAACCCCTTGAACTACCCAATTTCCGGCAGAACAAAGAAACGCTTTGTTATTTGTTGTATTACCTAAAACCATATTTAAAGAAATCTTTGTATGTGCCGATACTAAAACTGTTAAGAAAATTGTGTCATTAAGCACAATAAATATTTCTAGTTACGATTTTTCCATTTTTTCTGCTTTTTATATCGCACCAACCTGTAACTAGAAAAACCCAACCACAGACCCAACTACTAAAAAGCAGTTGTGTATACTCAACGTGTTTCTCAACCAAACTTACGCAGAGTTGTAAATAACAATACCAAAACACAACTGAAAAGTCAACTGTTAATTTAGTGGCGAATGGCAATGCAAATTTATCAATCCCAATCAAACTATTTTAAAAGTTGAAAACCGTGATAGGGGCATTAGTCACAAGATTCCGATTAGCCACCTCAGAATGTCGCCCAAACTAACCAACAAATTAAATAATAAATTTTTGATAATAAAATTTAATAATCTGCAAGTGTTGTTCATTTGTAAGTCGATTCATGGTTAAATTATAGACCAAACTGAACATGTTTAACAGCAACATGATACACAAAAATAGCTGAGTTGCCAAAATCAGTGCTGCCAATAAGAAAGTTGCTAAAAAATTACCCTTTAGATCCTTTGGAAGTCATGAAAATTTTGTTTTTAGAATGACTTTCACTCTTCTTTTCTGGGTCGTTATTGCTTTAAGTTATCTTTGTCATCAGCCATCTTTCTCATCATAAATGCTTTAGAAAATAATCGAAAATTAGTTTTATAATTTAAAATTCCTTTCTCATACATTAATTTCAATATGTACTCGTATGTATGTATTTATATGAAGATATTTGACAACCAAAATATGTATTCCTAATCTCATCTAATTAATTCTATAATAGTAATCTTTTAGTCTATTCTCCATGTGATCATGAAATGACAGTAATTCCAATTTGTGTGTCCCATTCCTATTCTCTTGAGATATGCGTGCTGATTTTCGATCTCTCTCTCTCTCTCTCTCTCTTTTTGCCACAATTCATTTTGTTCAATTTGCAAAATAAAATTCAATACCAATTATACATTGTGGCAGAAAAGAAAAAATAAAAATAAAATTCCACTTTTATTCGGTGCGCTAAGATTTAAACGCATGCAATGCCGGCTTTTGCTCTGTTGACTTTAAAGTGGCCCGAGAAGTATCCAGAGACAACTAGCGTGAGAACTAATTGAGTCATTCAATTTTAAACTTTAATCTCCAAGTCGACACTTCCTTAAAGAGTTTTCTTTTTTTGTTTGTTTTCAGTTTGGACGATTCTACAAATGCAAATATAAAGCTCTAAATACACAGTGGGACAAAAATGCAAAATTTTGCCATGTACAAAGAAAAGGGAATATAAAGAAAATCAGTTAATCTTCTCAAACGCTCTAGTATCGATGTCATTTGATACCTTATAAGCACACAGTGGGCCAAAAACTAAAATTTTTTCATCTGCCAAGAAAATAGCATATAACGAAGATCAATTACGTTGCTTAAACACTGTAGCATCGATGTACTTTGAAATCTTCATAACACACAGATGGCCAAAAACACAAAATTTCGCCATCCACAATCAAAAGGGAATATAATGAAAATTAACACTGTAACATCGATGACACCTTATAAATGCACAGTGGGCCAAAAACTCAAAATTTTTCATCTACCAAGAAAATGGAATATGTATAATAAAAGTCGATTATGCTTCTAAAACACTGTAACATCAATGTCAAATGACTTTTTACAAACACACAGTGGGCCAAAAACACAAAATTTTTTCCATGTACAAAGAAAAGGGAATATAAAGAAAATCAATTACGTTTCTCAAACACTGTAATATCAATGACTCTATATAAACATACAGTGGGTAAAAAACACAAAATTTTTCTATCTATTACGCTGCTCAAAAACTGTAGCATCGACGTAACTTTGGACCTTCTAAACACACAATGGGCCAAAAACACAAAGTTTTATGATCTATACAGAACATGGAATATAACGAAAATCAATTACGCTCAAACACTGTAGCATCGATGTCATTTGAAATCTTAAATTGAAAAAAAATATCACAAAAAATTACAGTTTTGTTTATGAATGGAATTAAAATTATGCAAGCCGATTTAGTTGATGTTAAACGGAAAATAGAACGAGAGGAGGAGGAAGAAGAAAAAGTAACTATAAATATTGTAAATCCACACATACGATTTTAGTTTTTGATTTTTTCCTCATTCTCATCTCTTTCAGCGTCTTTTAGTTCATCTTCTTACATGGTAATTGCTGGTACTTCATCTAAATGTCAGGCCGTAATTCACAACTAATTTGATACCGCCAATGTTACAACTAACAAACAGCCAACTTAAAAGACTTTTTAAGATTCACTCTGTCTCTGTTCTAAACATCTTTAAATGCGTCGCAGTTGTAATTTGAATCTAAATGCGGCTAGTCAACTTTTTAACTTTATTATTATTGGCGATGCTAGAAACTAAACGCTGTAGTCAGTCGCTCGCTGTACTCGTATTCTTGCCGTTTCTGTTGTTTTTGTTGTTGTTGCTGTTGTTTTTGCGGCAAAATCAATTACACCACATGCATTCACATTCACAGTTGTGAATTGCATCGTTTAAGCCCGGCTCATAGACATTAAAGGTAAGTAAATACATACTTACATATGTATCTAAGCACTCTTATACTACATTTATAAGTACTTAGATAGTGTCTTGTTTTACACTCTGTTTTCATTTTTGCACTGTGCCATAGGAAAGAAATAAGTATGAAGCCAATAATAAGAGGCGATTAAGCCACACAACCACTACAATAATCAGGATAATTTAACGATTTATGCCTGCTTTAAAGATTGATGACATGTGATGATTTCGATTTGTAGAACAAGCTGTAATGTTTGTAATTGGAATTATTCACGTCTTAATGGCTATGCTTTATTATCTATTCTTATACTCGTATGCATAAAAGTATGTTAAGGCGTTGGAAAGAAAAAAAATTAATACTAATAATGTCATTTATAATGAGATAGAAATTATTTATTGATACATATTTGTTTTTACATGTGCAAATTTAATAATATTAAAAGGAAATTATTTTATGTTTGTGAGGTTATTTCGAAAATAAGCAATGCGATTTCTGAGTTTTCAACAAAGGCAGCTAGTTGAAATATAAAGGCTCAGTTAGCCGACTGTAATGGAATGTGACTGCAACAAATGTTTTAAAAACAATATTTGAACTTCCATATGATTCACGTGACGGTCCGACCATCTTCCCCTCCAGCGCCCCCCACCTTCAACCAAAGACAGTTGGAAGTCACTATATTGTCAGTTTACTTAATAATAAAATAAAATAAAATAATTTTAATAATGCTGCCCGGGCATCGATCCCTCCACCATCCTCTCGGATGCTATTGTTATGTGAAAAGTAATGAAAATGGTTATAGAGATGTAATGTAACGTAACCTACTTTCCATGCAAAAATATCGATCAGCTGTTTCCTATATTACAGTTACATTGCATTACAGTCGGCTAACTGAGCCTTAAGGAGAAAATAGAGACACTACATGGAATTAAATAAGAAGAAAGACCAATTTGGTTTATTACTCATGATTTTATTACAGTGAGCCGGCAAAAATCGGTAGTTAAAAAAGGTTCGCTAGGTAAAGCGTAATAAGTTTACATAAGAACACTCGGCTGATTTATCTAAAGGCGAAATCAATTAAAAAGGTATGGCTGATAGAACGCGCTTCCAAAATGAAACGTGATAAATTTTTTCTGATTCATCGAAATTTTTTAAAAGTTAAAATTGCGAAGATGAAACACAATCAGTCCAATCATGAATATCACTTATTATTCTAACTAAAAATAATTTTCTCGAGAAAAATTTCTCCAATCATAAATTTTCATTGGGAGCAAAAAAGAGTAATAAGTGGCATCACCGCATTACGAAACTCGTTGTTATGCTTTTTTGTTGACATTTTGTTTTCTCCCCTTAAGCCAGTGTACTTAAGTACCAGAGTACTACATATAAAAGTATTTGGTGTGAAATATTTGCGAAATAAATTCGCAAAAGTAGTACTCTGTTCTTGTGAAAAACACGTAAAATCATGTCTTTCCATGCAAAATTAGTCTGGCATCATTTTAGTTTAGCTGCGAAACAACATGAGCAGTGCTTTTTTCGCACGAAATTTTAACAATGTTGCATACTTTCAAGCAATAAAAGCAAGAAATTTATAAAAAAGAATCGCGAGTTGGGCTACATTTAGTACATGTCAAATTTTTCACGCGAAATAATCAATGGTGCTGAAAATTTTTCACAACTTTGAACAGAGTACCAGCCTTTACGCTAAAACTACACGACCAATATTCTCTTTATTTTTTTACACATAGTCCTTGTCCAGACTTGCAATTTTGTTGCTGCAATTTTTTTAAAATTCTGCTTTGAAATTTAAATTAGTGTTCATATTATGAAATTCTAGTTTTACAATTATGTATTAAGAACTTCTATTACATCACAAATTTCCCTGAAAAATTAACAATTCTGTTTACTTTTCGTTATATTTTGTGAATATCATACAACTGAAGAAAGAAAATATAATAGCACGTCAAATACATATACATAAATTGACAAGGGCGCATTTAAAAAAAAAAGAGAATTGCAGAGCACATGAAACTGTGTACCCCTGCCCAATCTTCTCACCTCTCTCACCAATAAACTCAAGAATTGCTGCAACAAAAATTTCAAGTCTGTAGAGGGACATACTGGTTGCCAAAAGTCACGTAACTTTAAAGCTGTGACGTAGGCTGTACGCAATTTTAAAGCAATTTTATTTTCAAGATGTCAGCGCCACACATCGTTGTTGTACTTATTATTTTATTTAGCTAATTACACTTATATATACATACAATGTAGTTTAATTTTTTCAGTTGTTAATTAAAATTCGTATTAAATTACGTTGAAAGTTCGGCAGCACTAACAAAATCCCAAATATTATGGAAATCTTTCCAAACAACAGCTGTTTAATATAAATAAAAAAGTTAGGTTATAAATGTGTAGAAAATTAAAATTGCATAAAAACACATTTTATGAAATAAAAAAAGCATCAGAATGCATTTTTCTATTTATTTTTCCATATACATATTATATATTGTATGTATGATATATTTATGAAAATTAAACGAAATTCTTTTTTTTTTGGTCGTACCACATGATGTGCATGCATGTACATGTTTTCAATAAACACACACAAGCACAATAACATATGATATGCTCGTAAAACTTAAGTAGGATTTAAATGCATAGGGTTGGGCAATTAAGTTTCATTTAAATGTCTCTCAACTTTGTACTGACAAAATGAATTCGGTACTTAAATGGCATTTAAGTCATACTTTACTGAGAGCACACTTTTAAACTTTCATGTCGATTTCCAGAAATATATTTATTTTACAGTTAAATTGCGAAATTCGGTGTTCGCTTTTATTTTATTTAAGGAAACATCCCTCTACACACTATAACTAATATACTCAATTTGAAATATGTATACTAAAGTATAATATAAATTAAATAAATAAGAAATCATAAGTAGAAGAAAGATAAGCAGCAAGCAATTGCACTATAACTTCCTGAAAAATTGCACAAAATAATTGAAATTTTACCCGGGTGTATTTTCAAAATTAACTTATCTCGACTCAAGCACTTATTCTTTTTTCCCACGAATTTTTAGACTTGAGCTAGGCCATCTAAGGCAAATATGACGAGTTCGAAAGGCCGAGTGATTTGTACTTAAATGTGAGTGCGTTTGTCATATAAAAGCAAAACTTTTTTTGGCGTATAGCCAGCCCCTAGGATTGAAAATGTCAATAAAATTCTACTTATTTATGATGCTTAAGTATTGGGTGTTTTTTATTGAGGTATAGAACTTTAAGTTGGCATCACTTTTTTAACTGGCGGCCATTTTGTCAGCTGTCAAGTGATTAATATTTAGTTTGGTTTGCCATTTCATCATGACAAAAGAACAACGCTTGCAAATCGTGCAAATTTATTTCGAAAATAATGGTTCAGTTCGCGAAGTTTACCGCAAGCTCCGTTCATTTTATGGTCGACATAATCGTCCATCAGAGCAATTAATTCGGTTAACCATGGATTGGCCACCAAGATCGTGTGATTTGACACCATTGGATTATTTTCTTTGGGGATATGTGAAGTCGCTCGTCTACGCCAGAAACGTTAGGGAACTTGGAAGCCAACATTCGTGGCGTTATTGCCAACATACGGCCCCATATGCTCGAAAAAGTGGTTGAAAATTGGACCTGTAGAATTGGCTTTATTCGAGCCAGCCGCGGCGGCCACATGCCCGAAATCATATTTAAACGTTAATGGCATAAAATTATCCTTCCAATAAAGCCAAATTGATGGACATTAAAACGATTTTCTTGTGTTTTATTTCAATTCGAAGTTCTATACCTCTAAAAAAACACCCTGTACTAATTTAATCCGATTGCTTTTTGAAATTTTTTTATTTAATTAATTGTATTAACATTTTCAAATTGTTACCTTGACTATTAACCTAAAATATTGCAATCAGTAAAATATTTTATAAAAGCTGCAATAAAGAAAAAACAAAAAAATTAACGTATTAATGTGTTCGTTGTAGAAATTTCATGTGGTCTGTATGAAAAACTTGCATACACACACGCACACACACCTGCATTCATCCATGATTGTTGTATGGAAGAGAATAAATATCTTGGATGGAATCTTTTTGTTTTTTTGTTCATTGCGTTTCTTGAAACAAAAGTGATGTTCAATAACAATTAGGATGGTGTTTATGCCACTTATAATAGTGTGCAATGAATGACTGCCAAACTCTTTTCATTTCAGGCAACAACAATGGTCTTCAACATCTGCACCGCAATTTGATTCTTGTTAATAACCATAATTTCAATGTTGAATATACATTTGCTGTTGCTGTTGTTGCAGTTGTTGGTGATGTTATTGTTATTATTGTTGGTTGTTGTAGGTTTGTTCTTTTGTAAATCACTGCAGTTATCTTAATCGATACGCTGGGGTGCGAATCCTCAATAATATTATATGAAATGGGTGGGGGCGTGGGACACGCTGTCGCGTACTAAGACAAAAAAGCGACACCGTTTGGTCATGGGGTCGTCGACGATTTTTAAAGGTGCTGAATAGGTGCTGCTATTAAAACTTGAGCGAGCTGCTTGCTTGCTGGCTTGCTACGAAACGAAACGTTTAAAGTGCTAAAGCTGTGAAACGAACGAAACGATTGAGTTGACTCAATCGAATTGAAACAGTGCGCGGCACAAGTGTGCTCTGCACTAACTTCCAATAGCTGCTCGCCGTACCCTGTCCTGTCCTGTCCTGTCCCTGTTCATTTCTAAATGAGCCAAAACGGCAACAGTAAAACACTGTATGAATAGTATTTTATCGAGACATCATATTACACGCCTCAAAGAGCTGTTTCGTTTTTTTAATTTTTGCTTTTCTTTCTTGCAGCCAGCCAACATTGTTGGTGGACTATGCGAATACTTTACGATTACTTTAATACCACTTGCAAAATAAAATACTATTTATCTGTGGACCATACCGCACCGTGTCTACTGGCAACTGTTATTGGCACACCATCTGTTGCGCTTTTGTTTTCTCTCTTCTTATTTTTGTTGAATGCTTCCAATTGTTGGTGTTAAACTTGCTATGGAATGAAAATAGTAGGAACAAAAAATTGTTGGTGTGGGTAATTCCTACTAGCATCGCTGTTGGAAAATTCATTGTTGCACTTGTAACCACCACTAGCAACAGCATCAGCATCAGCACCAGCACTATCATCAGCACTGGCATTGCACACCATGTGCTTTATGTGCATGTAACAGAACCATAACCTCAGACATTTTTCATTGTCCAAACAATCAAACATTTACAAACGCTATGCACTTTTTTCTCTCTCTCTATCTTTATCAAAGTTTTATTAAAAAATAGAAAAAAAAAATTAAAATGTGATGTTGCAAAAAGATGTATTATTTTATTATAAAGGTTTTTTTTACAAAATAGGTATATTTTAAAATTTATTTAAAAATTTAATCAGTTTCTAGAGTAATTAAAAGTTTTAATCGTGGCAATCGCCAGTTATATTTTGCTTCAGTCACATGGCCGCGCATGAGTGTAGGTGAGATTATTTTTTTAATTTATTTATTTATTTCAAACAAAATTTCAAAATCTCAACTATTAACAGCAATCAAACTTTATTTGCGTTGTAAACTGGCAACGAAACTGAAATGAATGTTACTGTCAATGGTGAACGGCACGGGAACATGATTCGAAATTTTTTCGTACCTCAATTACGTGGCATTAATCTTGCTGATATGTGGTTCCAACAGGACGGAGCCATATGCCATTGGACTATTTTCTTTTGGGGTTATGTTAAGTCACATGTCTACGTCGATAAATCACAAACAATTGAACACCTGGAAATCAACATTCGAAGAGTTATCGGCGAAATACGTCCGCAAATGTTGCGAAAAGTTGAAAATTGGTGTTTCAGATTGCGCCTTCTACGCTCCAGCCGTGGCGGCCACATGACAGAATCATATTTAAACATTAATTTCATAAAATTTTCTTTCCAAAAAAGTCCGTTTCATTGATATTAAAAATATAAAAATTTCCTTGTTTTATTATGATTTAAACTTGCCTCACTTGATAAAAAACACCCCAAGGCAAATTTATATAAGCTACACTCAGCTAAATTTGCTTTGAGAAATTTATACTTAAAATGTCAAAAAAAAAGTACTGAAAAATGTTTGTTGACATCCAACGTACATATGTATACTCAAATTACAAACGGCGAAAATAGTATGGATTCGCTTTGAAACACTCTTTATTTTTTTGGAAATCCTGATTTTCGTATTTTTCGATACATTAGATGTTCTTCCATCGAAATACAAAAAACTCGATTTAAAAAAAAAATGAGTTAGGACCTTTCTATATTAAGATAACGATGTACCCTTAAAAATGTTTGTTGAAGGGTGTAGAAATGACCCAAAATTTTCTATTATCAATAACAACACGAATTTCGCTGCAATTCTTCCTTCTTTTTGGATCCTTTTTTATTTTGTTAATTTGAAAAAAATTAAAAAATCAACACAAACAAAAATTAAAATTAAAAATGCCGCCAAATCAACAAAAACATGGCACCAACATATTGTTGTTGGTTTCAAAAATTCTGGGCTGCCAGAAGACAAAAAATAATTATGCCGGCAGTTAGAATTTTCTGGTTGCCAGAGAACAGTAATTATGTCTGGGGAATGGCAGCAGGTAATACAGTTTTCCGCATCGGCTACCCATAACTCACACATTAAATTTTTATAATTTTTTTTTCTCATTTAACACTCTCCTTGTAAAAACTCTTTTCCTTTTATATATAGAAATACATACAGTAAACATTAGCTAGAGCTGGAGTACAGCTACAGGTTTTAGCGCGAATAATCTCCACAATTGGTATACGTTTGGTGGCCTCTATCAGCGCGCAGACAGCGTCTGCTGACGTAAGTTGCTGGTGAGACTGTGAGTTTTGGTCGGCTTCGTTGTTGTTTTTGAGCATCATTAAGCTAAATTTAAAGACTTTTTTGGTTTGGCCTTATCAATTTGATTATGTTGTGTGAAAACAAATTACATTTCAGCCTTTCGATATTAACCTTTTCCCCAATAGTTTTGTGGCCTATAGCATGATAAAGTGAACTTAGTATTTCTCTGCTTTATTATATTGTTTTTGTTGCAAAACTATTTGCCAGGAAAGCATTTAAGTGACGCAATAAATGCAATGATATGTACACAATGTTTATTGGCCACATAAGAAATTAGAGCATTATTAAAATTGCACATACACAAGACAATTTGATTATTGTTGTAAATAATAATTCATAAAAAATTTTTTCCTTTACTTCCCTTTTTCAAATAAAAAGAAACAAAATTCGATCAGTTTGCATTTTGATGTTGAAACAAAACTTGTTTGAAGTTGTTTTTGTTGTTGTTTGTTTTCCTTTTCCTTTCTGGCGAATTTTGTTTATTTTTGTTTTTTTTTTGCACTAAAGCAAACAAACCACTCTTACTTACATTTTCAAGTCAATTACTAAGTTTTAGTGATCTTAATCGTTTGCAATGACAAGTAACCTTGTTAATGACTCCTTTGTGTTGTAAATGACACACATACTGCAAAATGCTGCAATTGCAGCATGCAACAAATAAACGTATACCAAGCAGCGTTAGCTATTGGTGTCTGTGTCCGTAGAAAGAGTAGAGTATGTATTTGGAAAACAACATGTAGATGATTAACGCAGTATTTAAATTAAAGAAACATTATTGCAAATGTTCCGCCGTTCATATCAGATTATGAAAGCAAAGTTGAAAAGACTTCTTAGGTTGTTTCTCTGTGTCTTTATTTTTTTTTTATTGAATTGAAAATGCAACAGTAAGGAGACCACCATAACACTGATACAGACCACACAAAACCCTTTTTAGAAGATATGTACACAAAAATAAAATATATTTGTGATGACTTTGAATAAAATGAAAATTGATGAAAATGACAATGAGTTCAATTTATATTCCATTTCTGGAGAAATAACATAGCGATTTTCTTAAAAGGCTGACACAAGCTTGAAAGTTTAATGCCCTAATTCAGTAAGCAGAGATATTGTGAAACATGAATCAAGAAAACAAGATTGCGCATTCAACCGTACAAAAAAAATTCTACTGCGCATCTACGTCAATATAGAATACACACGTGTGTTTGTTGTAAAAAGTGTGTGAGAGAGAGCACATTCTACAAACAAATGTATGTACTTTGTATACAGCAAAATTCTATGCCTACGTCACAAGCAGAAAATAAAATAACGGACCTGCGCAATGCGCAATCTTGTTTTCTTGATTCATAATTGGGAAAAATATGTAATGAAAACTTATGGGTATACATAAATAGTAATTATGTTCGTATATTGATCCCCATATAAAACAAAATATTGCATATTGATTTGGCTTGCGGCATATACATAAATTATTGCATATTTTCTGATTAATTACATGTACAGTTATCCATTGACAAAATGGCCAAGTCATATTGATACTAGGGTATACTCGCTCTAATTCGCCTTGAAAAATGCGTTCTGGGGATGTCAAAAAACCTGTACTAAAAAATGTGTGTTGAAATATGTAAGAGATTCAAATTCCACCTGGCATGAATTCGCCTTGCTAATGAAAGTTTTATGCAAGGCAATTTGACACCAAGTGCCTTTGACAGCCCATGCGATTGTTTTCGCCGCTTGCAATTTGGATCTCCTTAAGATAGCAACACACATTTTTCAATACATTTTTTGAAATCGAAGGAATTCATTTTTCAAGGCGAATTGGGACGAGAGTACCTGGTATAAATATGCCTTGGTTGCAAGGTGAATTCATGCTCGTCTCAATTCGCTTTGAATAATTTATACTTCTGATGTCAAAAAAATGTACTGAAAAATGTGTTTTGTCATCTAAAGCAGGGCAAATTCATATAAGGTATACTCAGCTAAATTCGCTTTGAGAAATTTATACTTTAAATGTCAAAAAAATGTACTGAAAAATGTGTGTTGACATCCAACGTATGTATATTTAAATCACAAGCGGCGAAAATAGTCACCTGATCCCTTGCGACCACCTAGTATGGAAGCGCCTTGATCTAAAGTATAGTCAAATTACAAACGGCGAAAATAGTGCCCTGTGCAGTTGAGACAATTTAATTTGAATTCGCCTTGCTTTGATTGTATACAATCAATTATTATTAAAATGATATACATACATATAACCTTTGTCTTACCAAAGATTGTATTGATTTGACTATATCCTGTCTAAAGCATCAAATCAAATCAAAAAAATCATACTAGATGCACAGATACAAGTTATTTAATACAAGCAAACAAATTTACACACAAAAATAATTAAATTCTATATTCACTTTGCGAAAATTTAAAGGCATTTCAAGCAGGCTGAATATACATACATATGTATGTAAGTGAAAATCACATTTCCTCCCACAATTCTTAAAAAGGAAGAAGGGTGGGTGAGTGAATCACACTGTGTTTTGTTATCTCCACATTATCGCTGCAGTTTTTGCTTTTGAAAAAAAAAATGCTGTGTAAAGCGATAGCAACTCCTACAAAAACAACACACAAAAAAGGGAGCTTGTTGTCGATACTTTTTAATTAGCGCAAACTTGGCATTAACACAGGTTTTAGGCTTAAAGCATCATCAATATCCAACATCGGCTGTTGGTGATGACGATGGTGATGATGGGGTCGCTGCTGCAGCAGTAAGAACAGCAGCAGGCGCCAATGTGGGAGATCCCTGTAAAGATAGTAAAGTTTCGTGCGCAGCTTCCCAATCGATCTACGCTTATTTGGTATTTTGTGAAATATATTTACGGCAATATTTTTGTGAGTTGATGTCCAATTCAGCCGAAAGGCACAAAAGCAACAACAACAACTACTAGTACTACTTGCTACGTGGAAAGTGGAAAGATCAATCTCAGTTAAAGAAGTATGGTGAACATCAACAGCTCTACAAACGAAAAGTAAACTGCTGCGACTTGAAAGTTCGAAAAATGAAAAGAAGAGATATTGCTAATGATTATTATCACTTTATAGCCAAGACTTTGTTTGATTTAATGAGTTTTAAGAGCGGTTATTAGTAAAGATTACAAGTCAATCTCTAGTTTAACTCTTAATACATACTTAAGGCAGCGCTTGCTCGTAATATTGCTGCTGCCAACTTTCCAAGTGTAGATTAAAAAGCTCTTTTGCTTCTTGTTGTTGTCATTGTTGGGACAATTTTTCTTTATTTTTTTTTTGTAGATTGGGTATGTGTATCTTGTAATTGCTTATGCCGAAAATAAAAAAAGATGACTATAAACAGTGTAACATATTGACTACAAATTAGTTATGCATAAGAAGTCCAGTATATGGTTTAATACCTTTCTCATAATTTTCCATAAACTATTGTATCGCAATGAAAAAGACATTTCAACCAAATCATGAAAAGTTTAGAGTTTTCGATCCGAAAGTAAAGCAAATTTGGATCATCTAGCACTAGAAACTAAAATAAGGAAAGTTTATTTTTTGGCGTTCTATAATTTATATTTTCCTTTGGGAAAAAGGGTAGCAAATTTTCCGTTTTCAAAGCTCGTTTCTTTTTATGCCAATTTAAACGCAAAACATGGTTTTTGTTATATGACGTTTTTTGGGATCTTGCAACATCTTCAGGGAAAATAATTTTATTGGAACCTGGTAACATTAATAAATCAAAAATATGCAATAACCATAACGATAATAAAGCAATTAATCACCCTATCGGGAATAAAAGTTCACGTGACATGTGTTCCCTTTCCCTAAAATTGTGTTGTTGTGTCATTACACTATTTTCTATTTTTGTCCATTTTTTTTGTTCATGGGAAATATTTCACGTGCACAAAATGTTCGCTTTTATTACTGATAAGGGTGGATATTTGGTTTAAACGTGCATATTTTATCTTGTAATAAAATTTGCACTAAAAATGTTGTTAGATAATGTAATTTAACGCGAAATGGCAACATAAGGCATAAAACGCATGCAGCCCTGTTACAAAAATAAAACTCCATCGAAATTGACTTAAGTTCTCTAATTATGTTCTTCATAAAACGAAAAACGAAGAATTTGCTCGAAATGAAACCATTTTATGCTTAATGCTCGTAACAATTATTTTCTGTATGTGCAAATACAAAAATACATTTGAAACAACTTTATTTTCACAAAGAAAAAGGTTTTTCAAACATTTATTTAAAATTTCAATATTTTTTCAAAAATTATAAGAAAAAAATGCAGCATTATAAAAACTGAAATAAATAAAGCACAAATTATAAACTTGACAGCACCCAGTTTGAAATGCTTGGGTGGCAACACTCTATTCTTGCAAAAGCAATGTATAGCTGTTATTGTTTTTTACTTTTATTTTCTTTTACATACTTCTTGCAATTAAAATTCGAGCTGAAATAAATTCAGCGAATGTAGTAATGGTAGAGTGATAAAATTAAAAACATGTTAAATATTGAAATCTTTTTTCAACTATGATCTTATTTGAGATTGTCATTTATTTAAATGAAAGTTTGACGTAATATTTCTAGTAGTTCTAAGAAATTTTTGTCTAAAGGTTCGCATTAACAACAGTTCAATTATTCAATTTCAATGTATTTAAAAAAATATTATTATTATTAATTAAAATAGTTCCAGACATTTGGTGTATTATTTTTTAAACTTTGTTCGATTCAGTGAAAAAAATGGTGCACCTTTTTTATTTTATTTTGCTGTTTCAATAACCATATGGTTTTTGCTTTGGGCGCAGCAGTATTGCCATATTTCAATTGCAAATACTTGAGTTGCCGCTTTTTGGGAATGAACAAAATCGATGAAAATGTGGTGGATATAATGTAAATACGTAATAAAATTAATTTCGATTGACTTCTGTGACGGTAATTCAACAAATAATTGCAAATATAATAAAAATAGGTTAATTTCACAGTATAAAACCTTTCTTAACGTTATAATAGTTAGTTGGAGTTACACTAAAGCTTAAACTAATACAATGTCACAGATATAATTAGTGCTATTTCTGCCAGTCTATTTTTTGTTGAATATTTAAGGTTTTCAATTTTCTTTCTTTGTGTTGTACGAGTATTTTAACATTTTGCAGATCAGCTGTGTGAAAATAATCCAAGCAATGTTGAGCTAATGCAATTTATTGTCGTTCTTTTTTTAATATCAGTCTCATGTTCAGCTACTGTTATTGCCCAGATTCGTTTTTTTGTCCCCATGAAAACTTTTTCACAGCTCTGGTTTGTGTTTTATTACATTTTATTTGGTCTTTTTCTTGTAAGATTTGTGAAAAGTGCATTTGCTGTTTCGTTCATTTTGTCTGCAAATATATAATTCCTTCCTCATTAATTATATATTTTATTGTATTACGCTTATCGCGAATCTCAAGGGCATACATTTTTGGGAATAATTTTTTTATTCCCATGAACAACAAATTGGCATCGCCAATTGTTAGGGAATAAAAAAAACATCTGTTGCGAGTCGAACATGCTATTGTGAATTGATGTAATTGTATTTTATACTTTTTGCGCGTGTTTTTATAATTTTCTTAATAAATTGTTATTATTCAGTAAAATTAATAGCATTTTGCTCCGATTTATGTTATTTTTATTGGAAAAAATAAAGAGACGAAATTTGAGAGATGCATCAAATTCACTGTGTTTATCGCAAGTAATGTACATATGTATGTACATAAATAAATTTGTAAGTGAAAAACATGAAGAATTGTTGGCAGTATATAATATAATATAAATATATATGTATGTGTATATATACTATAATATAAATAAATATATGAATTTTCACTCCTTTTAAAAATAAAATCAAACAAGTTTAAAAAACAACAAGAAAACTACTTACATTGTACTTTTTTTTTTAATTCCCAAACAAAACGTTTGTAAAAAAATGCACATATTTTTTGGGGAAAAACTCACGGGAATACAAATCAGCGATGCCATATTTTTTTTGAACATGCAAGTTTTATTTACGTGGAAATAATTCACATTTGTAACTTTAGCGAAAAGGGAAATATTTTGAGTGAATAAATACGAGTATTCACGATAAGGATGATTATTTAAATGTAACTTTTATTAAGCTAATTTTGATGTATTATTCTTAATTTTTTACATTAAAACTCCTTATAAGTAATAATTTTGCACTGTGCAATAAATTTTTTTTCACTCTGTATCCTTTACCTCTACATACATATGTGGGAAAATAGTATGTAGCATTAAAATCCCCCTTAATGACTAGTTTTTCGATACACCTACATTAAACATACCACAGAATAAGTATCTCTGTCTGATAATATCTTTGAAATGTTCTAAAACGTAAATAAATTTAGGTGACCTCTGTTGAACGTTTTCAATATTTAAGACAATATCGTGCCACTTATTCATACTACATGAAAATTGCACGTTGTTTTCTTTTTCTTTGAATAATAATAATAATAATATTGAATATTGAATTAAAAAAAATCACATATTCTCCAAATGAAAATACCATAGTGGAGACCATTTACGCGGTAAATGATGACCTAATTACCATAATCATATAAACGTACCTCATAAATCTTTTATTTTTATTTTTTGTGTTTGTTCGTCGTCGTTTGATACGTACATTTTAAGCTTGCTTAAAAATATTTTGCTCTTTTCTTGAGCTTTAAAGTTTATTTGCAACCACATGCGGCGGTTTGTGTTTTTTGTTGTTTTTTTTTTGTTTGCTGTTTTTATTTTAGTTAAAGTTCTATGTTCAACCGACGGTAGATTCATTCACATCGAAATCAGCAAAATTCTCGTAAATGATTTATGGTAACAACTTGTACGAGTACGTTAGATACCTTTAACACAGTTTGAGGAAAAAACTGCACTAATAATAACTGCTATAAAAATAAAAAAATAAAATAAATGCTTGAACTTGCAATAGATAAAACTTTTCTAAAGTCAATATGCAGCCTCTCTAATTTACACTAAAAAAAATTGTTGCTGCATTAACAAAATGAATTCGTTCCTAACAACTGAATACTGGGAGTGTTGTTTACTTGGTAAATTTTGTTGGTAGTGAAATATTTTTGGCTTATAGTTTTGAAGGTGACAGATAAATATATGTATATATTATAGTATTTATATAATATAATATACATACCTACATACATCTACATACATATATGTATGTATATCAAAATCCGCCGACAAAATGTAAATATGACACCTACAACGCTGAATCTCAAATATAAATTACCTTTCTACAGACCTTCAGCAACAAGGTGCATCAATAGGGAAACCTCACTATGTCAGGTGACTTTTGTTTGTCAATCAACCCAAAAGTCAAATTTGACATTTCTTACAAGAGACATACACTGTGACAATTGTTTTGCATTGACAAGTAAGACGTGTTTTTTTTTTGGAGTGTCACAACTTTGAGTTGGCATCACTGCTTTATTTGAGCATTCATTTAACAGCTGATGGTTGCTTTTTGTTTAGTTTGCTTTGAAATTTCATTATGAATAGACATACACCAGATCAACGCGTGCAAATTGTTAAAATTTTTAATCAAAATAATTGTTTTATTCGTCAAACTCATCGTGCACTTCCTCCATTTTATGGCGTACATAAGCAAAATTTTCGCATAATAAGCTTTTGTCGTAACACCATTACATCCACAGAAAATTACTGTTTGGTGAGCTTTAGGGGCTGGTGGAGTCATTGGTCCATATGTCTTCAAAAACGATGATGGTCAGAATCTTACTATTGACAGTAATGAACGGTATAGGAACATGATTCGCAATATTTTCGTACCTCAATTACGTGACATTAATCTTGCTGATATGTGGTGCCAACAGAACGAGCCACATGCCACACAGCGGGCGCTACATCACTTTTGATGAAAAAATTATTTCACGTAATGGCCTAATTAATTGGCCATCAAGATCGTGTGATATAACCCCATTGGATTATTTTCTTTTGGGGTTATGTTAAGTCACATGTCTACGTCGATAAACCACAAACAATTGAACACCTGGAAATCAACATTCGAAGAGTTATCCCAAATAAGCCGCAAATGCTGCGAAAAGTTGAAAATTGGTGTTCCAGCGTGCGCCTTCTACGCGCCAGCCGTGGCGGCCACATGGCAGATATCATATTTAAACATTAATTTCATAAAATTTTCTTTCCAAAAAAGCCCGTTTCATTGATATTAAAAATATAAGTTTTTCCTGGTTTTATGATGATTTAAACTTGTTTCACTCTATAAAAACACCCTTTACATACATATTTCGGTTCTGCCTAATGTGTACTTGCAAGTTTTTACCAGTGTACTTAAGACTCGAAAATAACTCAATATAAGAACATACAAAATCTCACACAAACGTTTAATTCATTATTAATTCATTTTGCATCACTTGTAACAAAAAATTAAATTGCTGTTGCTGTTTTTGCACCAATTCTTTGTTGCTTATTGATTCTCAGTCCCAATATAAATTCATACAATTCTATTGTGCAGTATATACTCGTACTCGTACATATTTTTTTCTTTGCGGGCCTTTTTCATTTGCTTAAAGGCGTAGTTTAAAAATATTGACCATGAATTTAACATTTGGAAAGTGTCAATAAACGCAAAACACAAGCAGTCAAAGTAAAGCAGTAAAATGAATAAATAAAAAATTTAAAAAAAAAGGTGAAACATTGAGTTCGTGCAATTTGAAAACCTGATAAATATGTTTGATTCAATTTTCGAAACATAAAGCCCCACAACATTCGCATACGAGTGCAATGTCGCAAAACACCCAAACGCAATTAATAAAATTGATATTTATTAAATCGACACATATCGCAACGAGTAGAATTTGAAAATTTTCTTATTTGCAAAAAAAAAGTTGAATTTCAATAGACGTATTGTAGTCGTATTTTGTTTTTGGAGTTTCGCTTGCTTGAATTTTCTTTTCAAGTCACTAATCAATCGCTCTCTTTTCACTTATCAATCAATTGAAATAAATTGGATTTGAAATCGATTGCCAGGTATCGAATTGAATGTTGGTAAGAAATATTCTTGTAGCAAACTGACAACACCAATAAAATACTCGTACTCCTTTTCATCAATTTTCAGCCTCAACATGATGATGAGGCTGACGAAGACGAGGATGATGACGATGACGATGACGATGACGAGACACACACTAGCCATTAACAACAATCAATTTAAGCAACCAACCACCAGCCAAGCAAACGACAATATTGGGTTGACACTGCCACAATAACAGAGTTAAGAGTAAGAGTAAAACATTAAGTCAATAAATAAAATAAAATAAAAAGTAGAGAGAAACTCTAAAAAACGAGATCAAAAGATCAACAAACCAAACAACATTTTCAACTAAATTTTTTTTAGTTACTTCAAACATTCGGAGCACCAAAGACCACTTCATTTTTGCTGCCATATCCAAAAATCAAATCAATTTTTTAGAAACAAAAAAAAAAAAAAGAAAAAAAAACTTGTAGCAAAAAAAAATTATAGACAAGCAAGCTCTAAATTAAAATGAAAATGCTTTGGACGATCCTCATTGCAGCACATTAAAAGCGTATGTAGAGAGCAGAACAAAAAAAAATTAAAAAAAAAAATAGAAAATAATGATTATTCTTGTTTGTAATTCAGTGGGAAGTCGAAGCTTTTAAATGTTGCTGAGGATGACGATGATGCTGTTGCTGCAAACATATTCGTTAATCAGAAATTGTCATCATTTTGAAGTTTTTTGTTTGTCCTTTTGTACGTTTTAAGTTTATTATTTTTTTCTTCAAAGCTTCTTCGCATATGATCAGTATCTCAATGGAACACACTGCGAAGTATACAGATTTTCTTAGTTCAATTCTTACTGGCCAACAGATCCCTACATTAAACAAACAAATAATATTGTGACTTAGGAATCTTGTTACCAGCTTATTGCAGATATCCTTATAACTGTAGAACATTTCGTGAAGCGCAATGATATAAGCAGCAGAATGCAAGGTCTTAAGTTTTCAATTATACAAATTCAGCACCATGTTTCTACAGTTTGCGGGTTAACTGCAATTTTGCTAACCGAAGCGAAAAAGCTGCGTCCGTCTCTTCCCTCAAATACTAGTGTTCCAATTGCCTGTGCCTCTGTCCACAACGGCCGTCTTTGTCTTCGAAACTGTTCACTGTAGATTAAATAAGCTTGTAGTCCTTCATTAAGGCTCAGTTAGCCGACTGTAATGGAATGTAACTGCAACAGTAGGAAACAGCTGATCCATATTGTTAAATGAAAAGTAATGAAAATAGTTATAGAGATGTAATGTAACTTAACCTACTTTACATATAAAAATATCGATCAGCTGTTTCATACGTTGCAGTTACATTACATTACAGTCGGCTAACTGAGCCTTTAAACCTTGCTCGATACTCTCTTCCTTTCTGCTATTCTTCAGTGCTGCCATATGCGTTTGAGTAAAAAACTGCCCATATCGAACAAAAAAAAACCGTTTTTCAAAAGAATAAAATTTGACAAAAAGAAATCTAATGCTTTATCACATTTAGTTGACATTTCAGTTGTCGTTTTAAGACTCCTAACCTCCAAACAAAATTCGAAAACGTAAGACAACATTTTACAATAAATCCTAGAAAGAGCAAGCAATAATGAAACAATGTCTCAAGAAAAGCTTTATTGAAAAGTTTGTAACTGTGAGCTAGAAGCATTAGGTAGAATATCTGATTAACGGCCCTTTTCAGAATGTACAATTGAAAGCTAACATGGATTTGAACAGCGAGTTTTGTATGAAGAATTTGCAGTTAAAATTCACGTTAACTCTTGATCACACATTGTGAAATGGGACGTTAATGATGCAGTACAGCCTGCAGCGATGTTATGATGATTTTACGTTCTAATAAGAAATATATTACTTAAAAAAAATTTTTGGGCAGCTTTTTCTTCTGAAAAACCGATTTTTTGTTCGGTATGGGCAGTGTTTTGCTCAAACGTGTATGGCAACACTGCGATTGTGAACCGGGACTTTCCAAAGGCAATTCCACTTAACGAAAAATATCAGAAACCTTTCTCCCTTTCCCTCTCTCTCTCTCTTTTTTTCTTGACTCACCTTTTTTTTCTTGACTCACCCAAAGTGTATTAATACCAAGTGGCCTTATCATTACAACATAATATCGGGTGTTTTTTATTGAGGTATAGAACTTTAAGTTGGCATCACTTTTTTAACTGGCGGCCATTTTGTCAGCTGTCAAGTGATTAATATTTAGTTTGGTTTGCCATTTCATCATGAACAGGTTGACAAAAGAACAACGCTTGCAAATCGTGCAAATTTATTTCGAAAATAATGGTTCAGTTCGCGAAGTTTACCGCAAGCTCCGTCCATTTTATGGTCGACATAATCGTCCATCAGAGCAATTAATTCGGTTAACCATGGATCGTTTTCGCACTACGTTTACTTTATGTGATAATACGCATCCGCTGAAATCGCTCGTCTACGTCAACAAACCAGAAACGTTAGGGGACTTGGAAGCCAACATTCGTGGCGTTATTGCCAACATACGGCCCCATATGCTCGAAAAAGTGGTTGAAAATTGGACCTGTAGAATTGGCTTTATTCGAGCCAGCCGCGGCGGCCACATGCCCGAAATCATATTTAAACGTTAATGGCATAAAATTATCCTTCCAATAAAGCCAAATTGATGGACATTAAAACGATTTTCTTGTGTTTTATTTCAATTCGAAGTTCTATACCTCTAAAAAAACACCCTATACATACAATTTTGTTGTAGGATAATTTTTATTTGAATGTTGACAGTTCGGGTTAAGATTTTATGCTATTTTATATGGAGTTTGAAGGATGGGGTTAAGTCAGCTGACGAACAGCTGCACTTGATATTGATACACTTTGGACTCACCTTCATCTAATGCCTTAATTCAGGGCCGTAACTCAATGAATTTTTATGCGATCTACATATTAAAAATATGGACTGATAAAAGAAAAAACATATATTTTCAATGGTGTTAAATTTGGTTAATTTAAATTAACAGTTCTTAAGATTTTTGGAAATATCTTGGTAAATTGCAAAAAATATGTTTTTCGCGAATATCTCGAAAACGCTTCTTATGAAAAATAAATTAATGCCATATTCGTGTTCAGAGACCGTAAATTAGCTAAGAAAACATCTCATTTTAGAGGTTAATTTTTTTGTTGCATATTGTTATATACATAGATACTGATGTGTGTTTTATTTTCGTTTTAATGGCCTTAAAGTTAAATATTTATTCGTTCTTGAGTTATTTTACGAATTGTGGAAGCGCCAATACAACAACACATTATCGTCACTTGAAATCAAATGCCCAGCAATAAAAACATTAAATAACAACAAATAAATAAACAAACAAACAGGCAGCAGCAGCTGATCGACATACAGCAAGCTGGAATAGTAGCGTAAGAAATCAAAGCTGGTGGAGAAAACTCTACCAGCTAAACAAGCTGCCATAGTGCAATATTAACTCAATATAAATCCAATAGCAAAAGTCATTCATCGAAATTGATGTGACCATTTCGTCTATTCCATTGTTTGTTTGCATCATCGTCATCATCAAAATCAGCAACAGCAGCAGCATCAGCAGCATCAGCATCAGCATCAACATCATCATCGTCATCGTAGAAAGGGACATCTCTCTGCAGCCGAAACGACAACATCATTTCGCAAAGTTATTAATTTCAAAATGGGATTGATTGACTGACAAAATCTCTGGACACTAAATCGGTAAATAGTAAATGACAGCCAATATTCATCACTATATCCACACAGTGACGAACAAAATTATTGTTACAGTAAAAGCACTCTACTTTACGATTGATTTAATCGATTTTTATTAAACAAACAGGCAGGTTCTGAAAATTACATGGTCCTGCAGACGTTTTTAAAATATATATGATAAATTTCTTTCTTCAGAAATTATATTTAATGCTCTATAAAATAGAACAATTAAAAAAAAAGTGAAAAATATGTCTGCATGACCATTATTACTTTTAAAATCACATGTGATTTAATTAGAAAATGTGATTTGCAGAACGTGCCTGAAATATTTTTAATAGATAGAAAACTTGTACTTCACTATTTATTAAAAAAAAATACAAAATTTCGCTGAACAAAATTATGGGCACTTAATTACTCACGTGCTTAAAGTTTTGTCGAGCTGGCAACTTTCTTCTAAGAAATCACCATTACTGTTACTACAGATGCATGTCCGAGGCCATTTAGATGAAGGGTGACGCAGCTGCGACAACGCTTACATTCTCTTTTGGAATCCCTTCTCAAATCCACGCGTTTACATGAAGATTTTGTTTGTCGCAGTAGTCAGGAAACTTTTTGATATTAATTTGATCAATACTGATTATTCGTTCATTCGTAGCAGTGTTGCCATAAAGCAACTAATTGTTGGGTATTTTTTTTTTTTTTAAATAAATAATATAACAAAAGTTTTGCAATGAAACAAACAGGGGTGTTCTGTAAACCGCTCGTCTTAAATTCGTTCGATTTGCAAAAACGAAAAACAGTGTTATGGTGATCGGACGATTTAGTGTATTCGAAGTTAAGCTCGTATAAAATAAATATCTTAAACATCTAAAGCCTTAAAACCAATTAAAAAGCTGCAAGAAGTCACCTTTTCTTTCCTGTAAATTAGGCGATTTCAAAACGCGCGATTTATAGAACGCCCCTGATAGTGAATTTTATGGAAAACTTATCATTGTATCTGATAAAAATATTTGTTTACTAAAATTCGTTTTAATAAAGCGATTAAATAAATTCTGAAGTAGGAAGTGCTTACTGTGCCAATAATTTGCTTCGTCACTGTATATGCATAAAAAAATGCATAAAATCTAAAAGTAGAATGCAAAGATCTCGCAACTATTTAGATGGATGAATGAATGAATGGTTGTTTGGATAAAACTTTAGATACTCGTATTTTTGTTGTTATTTTATGGCACTGTCAATTGTATTAGCGACCAATGAATTAAGTCACTTGAGCCACCAACTTCTTCCATTCAATTCAATAGAAAGTTTATTATTGTTATAAGCTCCAGCAGCTAAAGGAGTCTCAGAGAGAAAAGAGCAGAATTAAATTTCATGCTCGTAATCGCGTGTAGTGGCATAGTTTTCCTTAAGAAGAAACTTCTGACAATTGAGTGATTTGTCATGGGCGTCTCAGATTAATAGTATGTATTATATACAATATAGTTTCAAATAAATAACTAGACTTAAAATTGGACATAAACAATACAATACGTACATATGTATGTATGTGTGCATGTTGCAGCCAGCAAACACAGTTACAACTACAGCGTTGGGAACTAAAACGATGACGATGACGATGATGACGATGAGAATGACGATGCCGACATCACTAGCAATTATAACAAAATATATGATCTTACTGTTATACAACGAGCATAAGGGAATTGGATTTTCTATAGGCGTATTTAGCAAACATTTGCATTCATCTTTTAAATTATACCAAACCAAACTAAACTAAACTAAACCACCGTCCAACCGTCCTCCTCAGCTCTTAGTTTATTTCTGTTTGTTTTAAATTGTTGCAAAATATTATATATTTTTTTCTAGACTTTAGTTTGTTGATTTTTCAAATTACATTTTCGCAACACAATTTCCTATGTTGAAAGTAGAAGAAAAAAAAATAAAAATAAAAAATTCAAACAAATAGCCATATGTATGTATGTATGTATGTATGTACTTCTATTTGGATTTAATATCCACTTTGCAGTTTGTTACTAGATCGAGTTGAAAGTGCTTCAATATATTTTTATTTGTAGCCCGCTTCGACTAAACCACTAGCAATAGCAC
Organism: Nowickia ferox; assembly: GCA_936439885.1. Classification (NCBI taxonomy): domain Eukaryota; kingdom Metazoa; phylum Arthropoda; class Insecta; order Diptera; family Tachinidae; genus Nowickia; species Nowickia ferox. The sequence goes on along the minus strand of OW387023.1, from coordinate 4,656,131 downwards.
ACTAGTAATAGTGCTCTAGGTTTTTTTAGGAGCCTTCCATGACTAGCACATGTCTCCCCGTGGTACGAACTATTTTATGAAAACTTGATGATCTACGTACAACGGCAAATAACATTAATTTTATTAAGAGTTTGGGGAAGAGGTAAATTCTTTATACGTTTATAGACAAGTAATTTAATGTGGTCATTAGTATTGTGAACAGCTGATATTTGCCAGCTGAAACAGCTGTTAGTTTCAGTGCAAGGAATAAGAAGGAAAACTTTTATAGTGTTGCAATATACGGCTTAGCAAAATATTAAAACGCATGGGAAGAATGTAAAGGGTCTGCTACTTGGCAACTTATTCTATCAAGAAAGAAGTTTAAAGCTGAATTAAAAAATGCTAATTTATTTCAAATAAAAGAAGAAGCTTCCCAAAAATGCAATGAAGAAAATCGTAGACTAAAATGAAGTGCAAGAGCTGACAAAACCGGCTGATAACTTACTAAAAAATGCTAAAATAACCAGTGAAACAAGTCGATCCACTGTCCTATAAAGGATCAAAACAGAGATAGCTGATCACAATTACTTTAATATTAAGCCTCTAAAGAACGCGGAAGGTCAACTTGTCAATGCCAAAGACCAACATTTGAAAATATGATTATGATGATGATATGTATATAATTGATCAAACATATCGTGCCATAACTGCCAAAAAAAGCTTAAGCGACATAATTTTCGAACTTGATTTTTTGGCCAAAATCCTTTATTTGCGGTCGTAAATAATGAATTTTCGTAAAAAAACCAGGTTCAAAAAATTTGTCGGTTAAGCTCTTTTTTTGCGATTATGGCACGATATGTAACTGCGATGCAATGCATTATGCGAAATTTCAAAAGCAATTAGTCTGATAAAGAATGAAATGGAATGAACTACTACCAGAATTAAAAAAAATAGATCCATTTATCTACAGTGAGTCTCAAGCTTTTAGTCACGGTTTACACTATGAAAATTGTCTTGCAAAAAGTGGCAGTTTGTTGGTGGGAGTCGAGGGAAGGATGGAATGTGAACATGAAATTTTTTACTGGAGTTCTAAGTTTTATTTATACTTTAACACTTTTTTATAAAATTATTGTTAACTAATTTTAATTTTTTTTATGGAAATGTCAGAAAAAAGAAAGATAAATTTAAAATAAAAATTGCAAAAATAAAATTTCATTAATAAAATTTTGATAAGCAAACGCAAATGAAAGTTTAAAAGAGAGTTAAAGACAATTTCAGAAAAAAAATTGCTTAGTGTGAACCGTGACTTAGTGAAAATTTTCTGGAAAATTAAGCTTTCCCCGAAGCTTTAAGAGAAGACCTAACAAGAAAAATTAAAAAAAGGGAAACCTGCAAGAGTGTATGACTTGGAGAGTCATCACTCTGCTCAATGTGACAAATAATGTAATAGCCCACGTTGTACACAAACGTGTTCTACCGTCCTGAAACCGCATTTTAGAAGAGAGCGAGCTGGATTCATACCAATTTGGGAAGCACTAAGATAATGTAATAATAATTTGGGATTATTAGTGCGTTAACAAATCGCTCATTTACTCAAACAACGTCATAACTCAAAAAAACCACTTTGCCAGAAAACGAGTGTGCAGTTTTCAATTTACACACAACTTAATGGAAAAAGGAAATAAAATGTTTATCTCAAAAGTTGGGTAAACATGCTATTTTTGTACAAAATGTTTGCACAATATGTAAAACAATATAAGGATTAATTCTGCATCACTAACTCAAAAAATTAATTTTTTTTTTAATTATGACGTTCTTTGACTAAATTAGTGAAATGTTAAACGTAAAACACCATTATTAACTTGACTGCAGCCGGTTAAAAATACTTGTGTGGCAACACTCTATTCGTGCTAAAGCAATGTATAGCTGTTGTTGTTTTTTACATTTATTTTCTTTACATATTTCTAACAACTACAACTGCAGCTGAAAAAAGTCAGCCAATGTAGTAACGGGAAAGTAAGACTATAAAAAACATATTGAAATGTGAGTTCTCATATCATTTATGATATTAGTTCCTCTCATTTGTTCAAATGAAATTTTAACATAATATCTCTCTAGTTGTTCTAGGAAATTTTTGGCTAAAGGTTCGCTGATGATCTGCATTAGTATAGGATCCAGCTAACCCTTCAATAATCAATTTCAATGTATTTTTAATAAAAAAATATTTTACAGAGTAACACGGCCCTTTTATCAATGCACAATTAAAAGCTAACAGGGACCTTAACAGCAAATTTTTTATGAAGAACTTGCAGTTAAAGTTCAGGTTAACTTTTAATCATCTCGTACATTGTAAGTAAAGTAAGTAAAATAATAATTTATTATTATTATTATTAGTGCGTTAACAAATGTTAAAAACCATTCATATTTGAAAAATTAATTAAGCGGAAATTACGGTAACTAGAAATATTTTCTAAAAAAATACTCATTCAAAGCACAAAGCCCTTACAAACAAAGCTCCTCAAGGCTTTTGTAAAATGGAAACTGATAATTTTGCTCCCAACCAATATTAAAAATTAAAGTTGGTTTGTGAGCACATAGACCTAAAATGGAATTACACTAAAAATAATCATCTTTATTTTTTTCTGCTTTTTCGAAGATTACTGCAGTAGTTGTTGTTGCTGTTTTAGTTGATGTTCCCACTAACTAAAGCGTAATTTAAACTAAATCGATGTGCGAGCCTTATGCGTGCGACTTACATTCAAGTACGAATTATACATATGTACGTTCATAATCACAGTTACACATGTGCAATGTATATATAAATAGTACGTATATATATATAAATGTGCATACATGCATAAGTATGTATGTACCAGCACTTACTGAAGGATAATGGCCTTCCTCATAAACACATTTTGTAATGAATAAACGTACTGCGAAGCACAGTATGTGTATAAATATTTCCCACAATTGCTTAATATTTTTTTCCACAAACGGCATTCAGCATAACGATGAAACAAAACACAAGAAGAAACTTTTCTCCTATTAAAAAAATACAAATAATCAATTAAAAATTTAATTGTAACAATTTAACTTTTTAATTAATTAAATTTTTTAACAAAAGTTTAATTGACTCGATTCAATTGTTAATCAATTAAATTTTAATTCAACCAGTGTAATTGTCTAAATTGAATTTTTTTTTTATATATTTTTTTTTCAATTAAAGGTGTTAATGGGAAAACAATTTTTTCTGTGAATACAAAATCCCCAACATTTTTGAAAATTGTATACTTTTTATAAAGAGTTTTATTTTAATATTACTCGAGCAGTTGCGAAATATAACAACAAATATATGTTTTAAATTTGTATTCATTTTCACACGCGTTAAAAAAAATAAAAAATAAAACATTAAAGTAAGTATTTCATAAATTTTGGTCTTGGCTTTTTAGTATATTCAATGACAACCAAATGTTGCCTTGATTCAAAGAGTTGGTAAAAAAACAAAATTGGTAACACATGCTAAATAATCATCTCTATCGTGAATTATAAGTGGAATTTTTGTTCCCATGAAATTTTCATTTCCCTTAAAGGAAAAAATACTATCGCGAATCTCAAGTCAAATTTGTTCCCGCTATCAGTCCCAGTGAATGTAGAAAAGGGAAGAAGGTTTGTACAGCTTAAAAATTAATTCAAAATCAAACAAATTTAAGCTTAATCATAAGAAATGCATAATTTTATGATCCAAATGAAATTTTTTAACTTTGAAGTCGTGTTTTTAAATATTGTAGGTGCAGTGGAAAAAATCTTTAGTGTACCAATAATCTCAATAATCTATTGAGAGTTTATCTATACGCATCGGGGCTTTGTAAGCTTTTTTTAATTTTGGTTGAAATCTACACCAAGCAACATATCAGCTTGAGCAGCAACGAAAGGCATCTAGACGTTCTTAAGCAGCAACAAATAAAATTTTAAATTGAATATAAACTTAAAAATTTAGAACATTCAAATTTTTTTGCTCTATTTGCTATGACATGAAATAATTTCAAGTAAAAAGTCCAAAACCCGATAAAAAAATTTTATGTCACAAAAAAGGAAAATTTGCAACTAATCCTTAAAATATTAGAAACCTCATTAGAGCAAATAATGGTGAAATATGGAATATTATATTTTAAATCTCCTTGTATCACAACAAACAAGTTGGGTAAATAAAAGTGTAAAACTATAGTTTTAATATACGAGTAAATACTCGAAAGTATTTGTAATTTTGAGACTCAATGAAAGCAAAGATGAAAATGTCTTTGCTTCGTGGGTATCTGCATAAAATAAATTGTTTCCCGCAAAAAATTGTTTTTTATATCAACATATTCTGCTTTGAACTCCGTATTTCTAGTTTTTAGGGTTCCAAAGCTGAAAAGGAACTCTATTATTTGCGCCTTCACAGGCTGTTTTCTCGAGAACCGTAAAAGCTACGGACCTGAAATTATCACAGAATATGTAAAACTTTGGCTGTTACAACAGTTAAAAGCAAGCTCTTGAAAATTTCCAAAAACGCTTAAATTTAGAAATACCAAATTAAAAAAATGCAGAATCGAAAAATCGCCAAAATGAAAAAGGCGTTTAAATGAAAAATATCACCAAATGAAATAAATCGCTAAAGTGCAAAAAAATTATCAAAAGTAAAAAGGTCGCCAAAAAACTAAAAAAAATCTCCAAAAACTGAAAAATCGCCAAAACGAAAAATGGCGCCAAAACTAAAAAGTCGCTAAAAATAAAAACATGTATTGTAAAAAAAATCGCCAAAAACGGGAAAAAATCGCCAAAACTAAAAAAGTGTCAATAAAAAAAAAACAAGCCAAAAAGAAACAAGTGTCGTATGGGAATCTTCACCAAAAGTAAAAAAAGTCGCAAAAAAAAACTAAAAAAACGCCAAAAACCGAAAAATCGCCAAAAAAAAGCCCCAAATCTAAAAAATCGCTAAAAGTTAAAACATGTTTTGTAAAAAATTGCTTAAAACGAAAAAAATGCCAAAACTAAAAAAGCGCTAATATAAAAAAATCGCCATAAGGAAACAAGTGCCGTGTGCGAGTCCAATTCGCACTTTTTGATTTCGAACCAATTTTTTTCTGTCACACTTTTAATACAGACGAGAATAATAAGTTAAGTAGTTTTAGTACAGAGTCTATATATAATTCACTCTATTAAGAGTCTGTTTTTGTTGTTGTTGCTATTTTGTTTTGTTTTGGACTACCACCAACAACTAAACAGTACTTAAATTTAGACACATTCTTACTTAAAGATTTAAAAACATTTCATACTCGTACGTACGTTGTATACACTTGCTTCATCTAAAATTTTGCAACGAAAAATTATGGATCGTATGTCTTTCTTTGCTGTGTGTTTGAGTGTGGTGGCATGTGTTCCCTTTTTCCGTCGTCATCGCTATGGCCCTGTGTTTCTCCTTCTCATTTTCCCGGAGATTCATAATAATCAATTATTTCTATGTAATTTATGGTAATGTTTATCCATGATGGATTGACTGCTCTAATGTCGTTCTAAATCTTTGCTTTCAGCCTGTGTGAGTTTTGGCAAAACTACAGCTGCTCAGCAGCTCCAAAATAGAAATAAAAAACGTTTTAGCCAGTATTGCGTACACTACTAGAGCAATATTAGGACAGGCGTACATACATAAATTTGTATGTATGTATGAATGTATGTATGCATGTTCCCAAGGGAACAACATTCAATAAGATGATTTTTGCTGGCAGTACGTTACTCATGTTGTTACGGCCTTAACTTACTTACGAAGTTGGTTAGAGTGATGCTGATGAAACTAGCGTACTACTATATGCCTTTTGTATTCGTATGTGCATTTTGCTGGTTTTCTTTCTTTATAAAAATTGTGTGGTTGTCAGTTATATTCTTTCCAGCCAGCCAGCCAGCTTGGGTTACAAGTGCATCATCAAAATTTTTTTTGTAAAACTGATCGTTCAGTGTGACTTTGTGTTTCATACACACATTCTTTCACAAAAAAAAAAAAAAGTTAAAAAAAAGTCAGCCCGAAAACAGAAATTTTTGCCAGGCAAGTCAGTTTGTACAATCCTACAAGCCAACACAAACATTCATACAGACATATCCTACATACTTCTGTGCCATATGAATGTGTGTACTCGTATTTATTAAATTTATTGTAGCATGCGTCAAGTGTGTGCGGCATGTACGAGTATGAGTATTATAAATGTTTGTACTTGCATCTTCTAAGTTTTGTTTGAACGATGAGAAGTTTTTCCTCACATATAAAAACTTTTGCTACAAATAAAATTAATGTACAATGTTTATATGCTCTGTGTAACCATTGAATCATTTAGATGAATGTTGTTTTGTTGCTGGTGTTTGTTGTCTGTTCAGCTAAAATGTATGAAAAACTACCGTGAAAAGTACAGGTGCCTTGAACTTTTTTCCGTTCATTTATGTGTGTCGTTGTGGGCTGTAATTGAAAATTCATTTCAAATATGTATGTATGTATATTTTTTTGCTTATGGGAGGGAGGATGCTTAAAAAGTTTTCAAAATTATTTATTATAATATTTGGTCTTTCTAAAATGAGAAGCTTTAAAGTTTTCAAACTATTTTATTATCAGTTTTGGTCTTTCTGACCAAGCTTAAAAGTGTACATTGGAAGTTTTATCAGAAGTCTTTGTATTTGGATAAACATTAACGTCCAAAAAGAGAGTTTTAGTATATCAAAAAATTATCCTCAACAGCTGTTAGTTGAACTAACAATGACAGATGCAAGGCGAATCCATATTAGATGGTCTCAATTGTCCAGCTGACTAATTTTTGCCGCTTGTAATTTGAATATCCCTCAGATCAGTCAATACAAATTTTTAAGTAAATTTTGTTAACAGTCCCGTTATAAATTTTTCAAAGCAAATTGACGCTAGTCTACCGAATATGAATATACCTTTGTTAGATATACACAGAAGAATTTCACTTTAAAATCTACGTAAGCAAGGTAAATTTAAAATTTTTCGTCAATGATTTTACTTCATATGTGTTTCATGTTAATTCAAAATGATTTCCAGTAATGTTCAAAGTAAAATTTTCCTTTTGAAATAATTTTATTTCATATTGATTTCACATTCCAACCAAAATGAAGAATCATGTTGAATCAAAGTTATTTCAAGTTGGAAGAATGTAAATTCGATACTGAAATATTACGAAAAACCACGTTGAATCAAAGTGATTTTAAGTTAAAACAACATGCATTTAATTTAGGCCCCTATTATGGTTTACAACTAAATTGATAGTTGTCTAATCATGTTGAATTCTACAAAATTGTATATTAGTTATGTATGAAACTGTTTAACTTAATAAATACGTCTCTGAACCAAACAGTTTTCCATTAGTAATTAGTGGTTACGTTTTTTTGGGCACATGGCATACAGATGTAAACTCGGCCTAAGTTCCATTTTTTTTCAAATCTGGCCTAGTGTGCTGCGTTGGCAAGCAAATATTGAATGCAGTTCACTTTATGAAGTCATACATAAATTCGCAAAAAATAACAATAAAATTAAACAAATTAAAAAATTCCATTTCGCCAACACAAAAAAGTCGAAAATGTTCTCTCATTTCAATTGATTTGTTTTGTCATTGATTTCGTTTTATAAAAACTTTAGCAATGTTATTTTTCCGTTATATACACATTTATTTTCTACTTTGACTCTTTATTATCTACATACATATATATCAGTAATCAGTCGTTGTCAGAAAGTTGCCATACACTTAGAAAGTGGCTTCCACCGCTTTGTATCATTTAATTGTGGAATATGTGGAACTTAAGCAAATATGTATAAGGCAAAAAGCTGATTACCGCTACTATAGTTTTTTTCACATTTATTATAGTTGTTCTTCTTCTTTTAAGCAACTTATTAATTTATCTACCTAAAAATTCTTGCATACATGATATCATAAACTAAAACAAATGATTTTAAGCAATTTTGCTTAAATGTAGGCTCATATTGCTTAGAAATTACACGAAAAAAAATAGAAAAAAATAAAATAAAAATAACAAAAATTTCCAACAACTTAAAAATGCGAAACACATTGATCAACAACAGTCACTACTCAAAACGCTCGAAAGACCATGCGAAACAAAATAGAGCGGCGTCAAATTTCTTTTGTACTCGTATACAGCAAACACTTTTATAAACACAAACTTCTGCTTTCTTCACAAACAGCATCTTCAGCATCTAATACTTGTACGACGAGTACTTCAACTACTTTAACAACGAGACAACTCCCTGTGAAAGGTTTTCCTACAACTTGTAATGTTCTCGTTTTATTATTTTTTTATAGTCATACAAAACGATTATACACACTTCTTGTGTATGAAGAGAAAACTAAAAGTTCAGCTAAAACAAAAAAAAAAAAAGAAAACTCAAGTTGAAATGATCAATCTTTAAAACATTGGATTTTTATGTGCAATATTACAACAGTATTAATGTTTAAATAACAGCACAACAACAAGAGCAACAGCAAGAGCAACAGCAACATCAAGAGCAACAGCAACAAGTATAATATTAATAAAGATTCGAAATAAAACTCTGGTAGAATTAACTGAAGCTGTTGTGTTTTTTTTTGGGGAAAGGTGTAGATAATGGGGGTGTGGGGGCAAATTGCAACCATGATAAAGTGACCACAAGCATTTATCGAAAAAATAAAGTTTAAAATGTTTTCAGATTGAAGGAGGAAATTTAGTATAGCATCTAAACACAGTCGCTCGCTCATGTGTTAAGACAAACGAGGATCACTTGAGAATTGATTAAAAGAAAATTTGTGCTCATTTGCACTTGAGTTTCTTTAGGCTATTCTAAATAGCAAATAAGAATGACGGATCAGCTGTTTAATGTTTAGATAATATTAGAGAGATACAAATCTTCCATTTATATGTTATGTGAACTTAAGGGAGGCGTGCAAAATTTAGTGTTTTTGTATTTTTTCTGCACGACTTGGTTAAAAATTCCTAAAACCAGAGAAAAATATAACATCCCGTTGCTTATATAAACTTTTTGTCTAAATAAATGCTTATACTGTTGTTTCACAAAAATTTTTGTATTTAATTTTAAAATTTTTACTTTACTTCCCTTTTAAATATTTGGGGAGAAAACTCGCAAAATATTCCCCCTCTCCTTCATATTTAGAATACCTACTACGGGGAAAAAGTTTTCCCAGGGAAATTGTAATTCATAATCGGACGAATGGGAAAGGGAAACAATTCGCGGCGAATTTGTTATTCCTATATATCGTCGGCTGGTCACAGGTTTGCCGCACACTATATTAAAAATACATTATTACTGCGGCGAACCAATAACCACCCGACGATATATATATACATACGTTTGAAGGCAGTGACATGTAATTTCTAATCCTATTCATGCTCTTAATCATGAATTTGCAGAGATAGAAATTATAGTTCCTATTATTAAAATTAATATAGATATAATTTTTGATGAATTATTAAAAATTAAAAAGAAAATGCTTGAAACCTTTATAAATGGGGTATGAACCCAGTAGCTTAATTAGCTTATCATTTTATATTTTAGTGTATGATGCACAAAAGTTTTTGATACTTTTAGAAATAGTTTAATTCTATTAAATATAATAAAATATAAATATTAATGAATGTGACATTTAGTCAAAAACTTACTTAATTTACAAAATCACTCTAAATAATTATCACATACAGATGTTGTTACATCTGAAAAAATGATTCTGTAGATGTAAGAAAGTTTCCGTTTTGATGAACTAAATCAAGTGCGTAAAATCGGAAAATTCACCCACTCGTTTCGGAAAAATTAAAAAAAAATTACGGCCTGGCCCACTATGTCGACAAGAAAGTTTCTTTCGCTTACTTAAATTGAAAACAAAAACAAATTCAGTAAAAAACTAGACTAAAGTTCAAACGAATACATACATGTATGTATAGCCTAAAATTCGAGTAGAATTAATTAAAAAAAAAACCAAAAATCAGTTAAAAATTTTATTGAGTCAATTAAACTTTTAATTAAATTGAATTTTTTTTTTTTGAATTTTTTTTTTTTTTTTTTCAATTAAACATGTTTATCGCAGGAAATTTTTAGTTTTGTTTTTTTAGTGTCCGTATACGGAACCCTTCTTGTGCGAGTCAAAGTCTCACTTTCCTGTATTTATTTTAATTAAAAACTTTTTTCCCTTGCTTGGTGCAACCGGAAAGTTTAATCCTTTTAATTGTTGAATGTTTTAGTGAAACTTTTTTTTTTGAATTTTCAATCAGACCACTCATGTTGTAAACATGCGTGTATTTAATCGCCAATAGAACCATTCAATGCTGTAATCGCTCTGTTATACTGTTCCGTAGCTGTAGCGAAATAATTCAGTTTTATTTTTTCCATTTTCTATACATGGATGGGCTGCTGCAATTTGGATGATTTGGATGACTTGGAAATCTGTGTGCTCGTCTGCTTTTGTAAACCTTTGCTTTATAATTAGAAACACTTCCTGAAGCGCAGCCGGTATAAAAAAGTGTGTTAAAAACAATTTTATTTGCGTTTTAGGAAAAAAAGCAAAAACTTGAAAGGAAGGAGAGTCTTTCAAGATAGAAAAAAAAAATACTTAAGGAAGACTTGAATCGATTTGCAGCGTTGTCCATATGAATGTGATTTAATTTGAAAAAGGGTTTTTAATTCAATTATGCTGAAGTTGCATAAATGTTTGTTGCGTGACAACAATAACAAATTACTATCATAAATTGATTTGTGATGAAGTTGAAAGGACGTTGAAAGTCCATTGTTTTGCATTTGAAGTTAGAGATTTTTATCAAACTTGTTGCTTCTTTTTTTTTATTTATGTACACAAATGCACTATTTGGAAGCTAATCGCATTGCAAGCGGATGGCTGCCATTTGACGTTTATTATTATTTTTTATTTTTATTTTTGGACTTTATGTGTTGTTGTTTTGCTGTTTTTGTAAGTTCTCCTCTATGAGCGAAACGCCCAGAAGCTTGTTTTTCTTTAACACGTTCGACCTTTAGCATATGAGGTCGTTGCATATTGTTTTATTTTATTTTCTTGTTGTATATTTGCTATTGCTGTGTTTCCCGAGAATCCTGGCAGCCATCAATGGTTTTTGCGCATTTCTTTTTCTTTCTTTTTTTCGGTTTGCTTGTGTTTTAAGCAACAAAAATGTTTTGTCTTAAATGTTAAACTTTTATTAGAATAAACTCGTATGCATACGATATATGACATATGTAAGTGTTACATGTGTGAACGGCTAAACAAAAAAAGTGTCATGTGTTTAAGGGAATATGTCCAAGTGTGAGATTCCGAAATAGTGTTGAATTGTGTTCTTTTTTCCTAAACCGTGATACTGCTGCAATGATTGAAGTTGTAAAATGAAAAAATTTAAAGAAAAATTCGTGGAAAGAAGAAACTATGAAAAGTTTGACCTCAAGCACCTGAAAATTGAAACTTCCCGCTAAGCTACAGTTTTTGGAAAATTTGCGACTTTTTTAGGATTTCGTACACCAAAGATGTTTTCGCTACGATGTCCACCCTGTCTCTAAGTCTGTCACATTCGATTTTCTCGAGAACCGTAAGAGGTACGGACTTGAAATTTTCACAGAATAGGTAAAACTTTAACCTGTACAACAACAACTATATGGCAGTTAAATATTAAAGGGTGTAACGAAAAATGTTTAAATCTTAATGTAATATACACACATTATATCGTGCCAAGAAAGCTTAAGCGAAATATTTTTCGAAGTTAATTTTTCGACCGAAATCGATTATTTGTGATCGTAAATACGAGTAATAGATTTTCGTAAAAAAATTAGGTTCAAAAAATTTGTGGCCTGAAAATTTCAAAGTGTATTTTTATGTAGACTACACGAATTAACACTGAAATTAAAAAAGAAAAATCAAAATTACAGGGTATTCTATCGTTTAATGTAATTTTGACAACTTGCCGAATCTTGGAAACCGTAAGAGGCAAACTCTTGAAATTTTCAAAAACGCTAAAATTAAAGAATCACAAAATCAAAATAATACCAAAACGAAAAACAGACAAAAAAAATATCACCAAAAATAAAATAAATCGCTCAAATGCAAAAAAATCATCAGAAGTAAAAAGGTCGTCAAAAAACTAAAAAATCGCCGAAAACCTAAAAAATCGCCAAAACGAAAAAAGCGCCAAAACTAAAAATAGCTGAAACTAAAAAAATGTATTGTAAAAAAAAATCGCCAAAATCTGAAAAAATCGCCAAAATCAGAAAAAATTGGAAAAAGGTGGCAAAAAAAACTAGAAAAATTGACAAAAACCGAAAACCGCCAATTCCAAAAATGCTCAGACTAAAAAATCGCCAAAACTAAAAAATAACTGAAAAAATCGCCAACAACTAAAAAATAGCCAAAAGAAAAAAGCGCCAAAACTAAAAAATCTGCAAAACGAAAAAAAGCGTTAAAACTAAAAAAGCGTCAAAACATTACAATTCGAAAGTATTTGCTTTCGTTTGAAAGAAACGTTGTTTTGTCGATCTTTTTAAAAAAAAACTAAGAAAACCTGAATTTTTTCAAAAGTACATATATAAAGAGTTTATATATATTTTTTTTTAGTTTAATGACTAATAATAAAAACTGACTTGAAAACTTGTGAAATTTGCTATTGTAAATATTCCCAAAAAGCTTATGATTGTGGTTGTGGAAACAAATTCCAATTTTCAAATTGGTTAATGGTCAGACATCTCCTTCCATTGCCAAGACGACCATTCTTATATCTCAAAAGTTCCCAACGTACATATTTAAAGGAAAACGTGTACAATCGACAAAAAACATAAACATATAAGAAAAAAATTCACAAAAATATACTCGTGTTTAGAAAATTCAAATCACATTTTGATGCTGACTGCTACTGCTACACAAAATTTTCCAAGATTCGTACGACAATGAATTTTCAAACAGCAACAGCAAATGGAAAAACATTTTGCACTCATTGTCTGTCAGAGGCCAGTAATTCTATAAAACGAAACATATGCAAAAAAAAAACTGTTAAAAATAGCAACAACAACAACAATAACCCAAAAAAAGAAGATTCAGTCAAACACTGCAGCAGCAATGACAACAACAGCAGAAATAGAGAAATACAGCAGGCAGGCAGGCAGACAGCCATGCATACTCCGTGATACATATGTATGAAATTCGGAAGGAAGGACGGATGGACGGATAGATAGCTGAACAGGCAGACATGGCAGGCAGGCTGATATCCATTTAAATAAAACTCACCCTCACACCCAATATTAAAATCATTCAGAACAAAAGGTATGTCGTGACCCCAACGTGAATGCGTTTTATGCGATTTAAATGTTGCCAAATAGTCGCGAACTTTTCTTTATTGTTGTTTTTGTGTTTGTATTTGTATTTGGATTTGCTTTGAATTGTTTCATACACATACCTGCAAATGCATATGTATGTATGTATTTATTTTGCTTTGTTGTTGCTGTTGTTTTTATTGTCATTGTTAAACGGTGGCTGTTTGTTTGGGCTAAAACCCCAAAAGTTGAAATTAAAGCATTGCAGCGTTTAAGCAAAGCTTACAGCAACAACAACAGCATGCAGACCAGATTTAGCATAGTTTATATTGAAGAAGAAGAAAAAAGGGAACAAAAAGCAGAGCAGCCAGCCAGCCAACAGCTCTTTAAAATGTAACAAAAATAAAACAAAACAAAAATTGCAATGTAAAAAAACTCAACAATACTATAAAATATTTTTTTTGGGTTTTATTATTTTTTTTTTAAATCATTTTTGTGGGCCTTATTTAAAAAAAAAAAAATTAAATCCCTGAAAAAGTAAAAATAAACTGATGTATGTGTGTATGATTGTTGCGAAAGCATTTAAAAATCTACAAATATGTTTATAGTACATTGTACGAGTATATAGCAAAGGTAATACATACATAGTAGTATGTGTAGTATTTGAACATAACAAACAAAAACAAAATAATCATACATTTGTACATACAAACGGACAAACAGACACACAGACACACACACACACTCCCAGGCAGAATCCTGCAATACTGCAAGTACTTTTAAAAAGACCAAACTTACTGCCATAATACACATCTTAACTTTTTCTTATATTTCGTTTTTCTTTGGAATATAACAAAAAAAAAATTAAACTAGTAATATTGTTGTGGCAGAGTGAAAACGCCACAACAACAGCAATCATATTAACAGCACCACCAAACAATTAACCCTCTGTTGTGCTGCAGATTTTGGCTGAGGGCCAAATAAAAAGAAAGTTATACAGAATTAAGGTGACTAAGTAATCAATTAAAGGGGTTTTCACTAAGTGCTTGCTATCTTTAAATTTAAATAAAATAGAGTGCGTGTTAAATACGAGGGATCTTGATTTTGGATCAAAAATCATTTTATTTTCCAACATAGTTTGATTTGAGCTCTATACACTTTATCTAACGTTTCCCTTACTTCTTTTCTTTATCTTTTCTAAAATATACTCTCAGATTTATTATGAACAGCAACATCAACTGGTTGAAAAGTGCAAAAAAATTTCAACTAAAGTTGAAATAGTTGTAACGAAAATCAGTTGATAAGTTTGTGAATGATTAAGTAGCTATTCGCTATTGTGAATATGCATTTGAAGGAAGAAAATAACAGCTCACAAATGACAAAAATAAGATGCAGTGAATGGGCTTATAAGCCTTGCAATTTGCTTTTGTTGCTCATAATACGCCCCCTGTGTATAAAATCAATTATATTCTTTATGTCTAACGACATTTATTTACATATTTCTATTAAGTTAGTACTTACATTTCGAGTGAATATATTTCTTCTACTATTTTGTGGTTGCAAAAAAGGGAACTAAATTTCAATTAAAAGCTATTCACAGTAGTGATAAGTCAGGGTTACTACCTCTTTTCAACCGGTGATATTTCGTAATAATGATTTATCAATTTTGTTGTAAAAATTTCTTTCATCAACCGCACGTTGCTATTCATAATAAGCCTGACTATATGTCGATGTCATCAAAATAGGTATTTGCTTGTGAGAAGATTTTATCGTTGAAGTCAAATGTATTTCCGCCAAGCCATTTCTGCAGGTTTGGGAACAAGAAGTAGTCACTCGGAGAAAAGGGCGTACGAGGGATCATTGCATTGTCCTGGTGGAAAAGAACTTTTTGAACTTGGCCAAGTGCGATCGTTTTTAATCTACTTCAACAAAAAGGAGGATTTTATCAATTCGTCTGTATTTTTATTTATTTATTTATTTTTTTTAATATGTTACCTCATTTTAGACCGATTCTAAACATTCTTTTTTTGTCAGAGGGTATAACTTTTATTTGGTCTTGTTGTAAAAAAAGTAGGTTCAGAGACGCCCACAAATTTTTTTATTTCGTCGTGTGATATTTTACTGATTCGATTGATATGAAATTTATACAACACATTGCGCTCTCGGAACGACAGAATCTAAAAGTTGAAAAAATGGGCGAAGCCACGCCCAATAAAATTTAATATCATATTTCACATGCTTCTGTGTGACCGATTTTGACAAACCTTAACACAAAATCTTGCATTAAAAAAAATGGGGCGGGACCACTCCCATCAAAATATTATATTATATTTCACTTGCTTGTACTTAATAAATTTTTACACATCTTAGCACACAGCTTGAGCTCTTAAAAAGATACAATCTTGCATTCAAAAAAGAGGCCGGGGTCACGCCTATTAAGTTTTTTTTGAATATACAAATTGCTGCTACTGTATCTATTATTACGAAACTTGGCACACACCTTAAACTCTGAAAAATACTTAATCTTATGTTAAAAAAAGTGGGCTGGGCTATAACTACGTCTCTAAAAATGTGAACTTTGCACTAAAAATTTTGAAATTAAACTTAAAAAAAAATTAAACCGACTTCAAAAATAAGCAATAAAAAGTTAAAAATAATCTAGATTCATTTAAATAAAATATTTTTATATGTGTTATCGAAAATGATATTCAATATATCATTTGCTCATGTTGTTTAGCAAACAAAACAAACAAACAAATATATGACAGCCAATTTAACAGATATATGTAGCTTCAACTATATGGGCGCTGTCAAATGTCAAAAATTCCTATCGGAAGACCCTTATTAATCTTCCCGAGGACATGCTTAATTCCTAGTTCATTCCTCACACATTGTTTTTTGCATACTTGTAGGACAAATTTGATATATTTAGCACTCTGCTCTGGTTGCATCAAATATATCAAATCACATAATAATATATCAGAAATATATCAATATCAATCGCTAAAAGCCCCTTCTCTGGAGCAGCATTTTTTCTTATCGGTGCTAGCACCACTTTTCCACACGCAAAGCTTACTTTGCAAAGTCTTAATTCACCTGGGAGAAAGACAGAAACATTATGTACTACTTACTACCTCTGTGTTTCACACAGCTGAATTATGGCTATGCAAAGTAAACTTTACGTGTGGAAAAGGAGTATAACTAAAAAAATAAAAAACGCAATATCAATATCAACCAATTCAGAGCGGCTAGTTTTATTGATACCAATTTCTATATAGAAATGTCAGAGGAAAAAATCTGGCCCATTGCAGCAATAATCGGGCACATAAAAACGATAATTTTATATTGAAACGGTAATACAGTACTAGGGTAACACGGTATATTTTCAATGTAAAATTTACATTCCCATCTGTCCGATTATAAATTTTTTGAGAATGATGAATCGCACGATAATATTAAAAGTTGTAATTATCCACTTAAAATAAAAAATATATTTAAAATTTAAGGGGTTAATAAAAATTCTGTTTCAATGTTTATCTTTTTTTGTTTAACTAAAAATGCCAAAAATTGTATTAAACATAAAGGAAACCCTTTCTTCTCCTTCAATGTGCTTAAGCATTTAACGATTTTTTTTCTCCACTACAATAAAGCAACAGCAAAACCAAAAACGCCACATACAATCCAAAGAAAAAAAAAACTTGCTAATATCATGCAAACCCACTCGACCACTCGCGATGGTTTGACAATAAATGAATAAATTCTATAGTAATTGGAAAGACTTAAAAATCTCTCGTGTAGTTACTGCTTTCAGCATTTAATCACGTAAGCATGAGTTTGAAGTTTAAAAAACATTGATGAAATTTAATAATAAAGGCGAAAAAGAAAAAAAAAACAAACCAGTTCACACCTGCACTATTGCGATGGAACAAAATAAATGAATTAAAGTTGGAATTGCTTCATCACATACGTATGTAAAAGAGTTTCCAATAATGAATAGGCAAATCTTAAAATTGGTGGCGGCCTAAAAGAATTAAATAATTTTCAAATTTCTCCCTACTATTCTTTAAAATTGTTCTGCGAACTCCTACTGCAGGAGAGTGATTTTTTTTTTGCAACTTTTCTCAAACTTTGCTACTTTGTTGTTATTTAGGGTTTTTGCGTTTTTTCCATTTTTAATTATTGTTTTCATCAAATCAACTCAAAATCCGTTATAAAAAATGGCGACGACAAATTTAAAGTCGTGTCAACACTACGCCTGTATGCATTTGTTAACAGTCATCGATAGTTTTCGATAACAATTTGAAGTAGGCAACGCAAAACAATATCGTTTTGTATTGATGTTGATAAGTAGAAAAAGGGCGAATATTTTAGTTAAACCTCTGTTGGACGGCTGACTTGAGTTTACAATTTATATGAAAAGCACTTATTTTTTTCAAGTGATTATCATAGAAATTTTCTAGGCGGGTCGTCTGCTGGGATTGTAGAAACAGGGTGTAAATATTTATTAAAAATCATTTAAAAATTTTATTAAAAAAAATTAATGCCATTTGCTTGCTTGGGATAATTATCATAGTGTTTGAATTTTTATAACTTTTTTTAACGCTCAATCATGAGTAATGTTACTACACTTTACTACCGTCTTGCAGATATGTTTTCTTTAATCTCAGATCATTTGGTCAATTGGGTATTACGGTGGTGTATGCAATACGTATGATTACGTAGTAAAATACTCTTACAAGTTCTATAGATGAAATACGTTATTTTCGTATTTCATCCGCGCTTTTTTTGCTGGTACTTTAAGTTTTGTTTTTTGTTTTTTATTGTTGTGTGTTTTTTTGGTGCTTATTTTTTATTGTTGGTGGATTTTTTATACGTACGTTTGTTTGTTTGTTGTTTTTTTTGTTGATGCATTTGCATACAATAAGGAAAAAGGTACACAGCATGTTATCTTTCTATGACCTACACCAATATTTCTGAGAATGATGTGTCTGTCCAATATCTGTTGCGATTTGGAATCATCCTTGTTGTCGTTCATCGTATTTGTTGAATAACTTGACGCTTTAATATCAGTACAACCAGACAAAACAGTAAAGACAGACGGAAATTCGTATATTTTTGGAGAATGCTGGAGATACACTCGTAAAAAAATTTGAGAAATTTTGATGACATTAAAGAAAAGTTTATTAATTAATTATACAAAAATCTTTGGATAAAAAAAGTCTTTGTGAACAACTTAATTCGTTAACAAATCTGTCGATCACTTTTAATAAAAATATGTTTTTTTTGAAGAATATTCTAAATCGATTGTTAAGAAATTTCTCGTTGCTTCTAAAAAATAGTTTTGTACTTTGAAATAGATTTCCAGAAAAAAGAAATTTTTTCGAGGAAATTTTAAATTTCTTAAGAGAATAGCTTCGTTTTTTAGGAATAGCGGGAACACCTAATTCGATTTATGGAAACTTTTTTATGTTAGTACATACTAAGAAACAATATCAAACTTTATTATTCTTTAAAGACTCTTTTGTGATCCCTGTAGACAAAATTAAAAAAAAAATATATACACTTATGTGTAGTTTCCACAGTGTAAGCAAGCGACTTGTCTAGAAAATTTGTATAGGAATCATTCAAAAATTTCAAGGTTTTCTTATTTTATTTTCTAGACAATTCGCTTGTTTGTTTCATGGAAACTATCACGTTATTAACCGACTTAAAAAAAAGAGTAAGTTATAAATTCGTCGGCGAAGACACGCCCACTACTCATCCAACACATTGGGCTCTCGCAACGACACAATATCGAAGTTGACGAAATGGGCGGGGCCACGCCCAATAAATTTTAATATTATATTTCACATGCTTATATTTTCATGGATTTTGCGAAACTTGGCACATACCTTGAGCTCAAAAAAGGCAGAATCTTGCATTCAAAAAATTGGGCGGGTACACGCCAGTTAAAATTTAATATTACATTTCACTTGCTTGTACCCAACCAATTTGTTCGAAATTTGGCTGAGTTCTTAAAAAGACATAATCTTGCATTAAAAAAAGTGGGCGGGGTCACGCCGATTAAAATTTAATATTATATTTCGATTTGTATGAAACTTGGCACAACTTGAGCTCTGAAGAAGACTTAATCTTGTGTTAAAAAAAATGGGCGGACATACGCCCATTAAAGGTTTGTATTAAATTATATGTACTTCTGTTTATCCGATTCCCACGAAACTTGGCAAATAATTAAAAATTAATATTATATTCCACCTTGAGCTCTGAAAATGACGTGATATTGCATTTAGAAAAGTGGGCGGACTCTAATACATATTGGCCAATTTGGGTATGACCACGCCCCTAAAGATATAAGCTTGGCACTCAAAATTTTAAAATAAAACAAAAAAATTAAACCGACTGCAATAAAAAGCAGTAAATAGTTAAAAATAATTTAGATTAACTGAATCAAAATAAATAAATTATTTCTATATGAGTTATCTATAATGATAGTCAACTATGTGTGAGACATTTATTCGTTTGAATGGCCAATCGATGACATTTTGTATGACATTTTGTTTGTGCAAATGTCCATCCAGAATTTGGCGCACATACCAAATGCCCAAGAGTTGTCGTTGGTGTCCATATTAACCAAAAAAATTTGTAATCATTGATTTATAGTGTGAAGGTCGAAGCGCTCAATATACATATTGCCGACTGAAATGCAAAAACACGTAACTAACAAAAAGATTAAAAATCACATTTTGAATTAATTATTTGGTATTACATCGAAACACGTTTCCCTAGAAATTCTCGAACCTTTTTCATAACAAGCAGCCGAATTAAAAAATGAAAATAAAAGAATTTTGTTTACTTTTTTAGCTGGTTTTGCATTTCAGGTAACAATGTGTAGGCTCAATTCGCTTTGAAACAAAAAATTACTGTAAAGTGTTTGTTGAATGAAACCTGAGGGATATTCTAATTACAAGCGGCGAATTGGGGACCAACTGATAAGGATTCGCCTTGATATTGTTTATTTACTCGTAAACGAAGTTTTTGAATCGATCATTAGAAATAAAATTTATTGTTGTTTTATACAATTTTTATTACGTATTTTCTCCACACACATTTTTTTGAGTGTAATTCTGTTTAGTTATTTTAAGATTACAAAACTGCTGCTAAAAGAACTATATACTTATAATATGTATGTTTGTGTGCATGTAAATATGTATTATTTTCGGAAATTAATTTAAAATACAATTGACCAGAACAATGCTCAACAACAATTAAAGGCATTGAACGGAAAACTTATAGCCTTCTGTTGACCTCTCCGTGTTTACTCCGCCAACATAGAATTAGCCATTATTGATTATTTAGTCATTAAAAATTGGGTCGTTTTGTGACCACTCACTACGCCCTAATGCTTATTTATCCCTTGGCTCCGCACAAATAACCATGAGTTAGGAAATGTTATGGCAAACATTTTATATTTTAATATTTTCCCACGATAGAGAACTTTGATCGTGCTTAAATTGATATTTTATAGATTTAAGGAAAACGCTGCCTACAGCGATGAGCGTTTTTTCTTTGCTATTGTTATTGTTGTGTTTTTCCTTTATCTAAATAGAACCTTAGCAGGAAAACAATTTTCATATTCTTGGGGGTGCCGCGGGAGTAGAGAAAGATTGGAAAAAGAAAAATCAAAAATTCAAATGCAGAAAAATCACAATATAACAAAAATAACAACAACAACAACAACAACTGACTGTTACTGAGAAGCAAATATACACATTCTAATAAAATCGACCAACAAAAAATAAAAAATAAAAAAGAAAAAGCGAAATTATACTTCATGTAGCTGCAGGAGAGATTTTTATGTTAGACAACAACTTTAACAACAAAAATTATATCTGCAGCGATAAAAAAATATAAAGATCTGCCTTTACTGTCTCAGCTGCTTTCTTTCTCCACTAAGATAATAATGATGAAGCATGAGCATCTTCATTATTGTGTAATGATATGATGATAACCAAGTTTCCATTGGTATTAAAAGTTCTGTACATAAAATGTTTGTCATAGTTTTATTTTTTTTTTTTTGTTTTCATTCATTCCCCGAGGCATTACAACATGGACACTAGATATTGTGGTTGTTTCTTTTATGGGGGTTTTTTTTTTGAACGCATGTCATGTTGATTTAATTGTTTTCCATTAAAACTATTGACAGATTTAATTATAAAACAAGCAATTGTTACAAATTGTGATTAATTGTGATCGTTTATGTGCTCTTGAGTTAGCAAATCGTTGTAGGACAACTTGATTCTCTAAAGTGCATTGAAATAGTTTATTGTGAAAGACCCTTCGATTCGCAAACATGTTTGAGGTGTTTTATTTCATTTTAAATGTGTATAGTTTTCAATATTTATGCTTTGTTTTATATTTTTCAATATTTGTGCTTTATTCTCATAGAAAATTTGAATGACAGTCACGCGCAGTTGAGTGAGTATAATTATTCTCAGCGTGAGTATGCGTGAGAGTAAGACATGTCATCTATGTTAATAAATTTGTACAAATACTCCAACTTGCAGGAAATTTGGCTCATTTTTGTAAAAGTTATTGCATATTTTCTTCAAAGGACACTTGACAGGGCCAAAGGTCCTGTTCACAATTGCGGTAAAAACTAACCCGGAAGGTGCGATTATGATGATCATAAAAAATATAAGATTATACAGTTTTATTTTTATATCAAATTTAAACACTTTGACTCTTTGAAATGTGGGCGGTAGGCGTGTCCTAGCTAAAGTAAATGTATGTACTGTACCAAATTTCAGAAGCCCACGTTAACTCATACTAATTTTTTCCCATCTTTATACGGTGTGGCGTTCAAATATTGGCTGCGTCATAGTTTATGTCGGCTTTATTAATTTATTGTGCACTGTAGAAACTGTAAGTTTGTATAGTGTCCGCCCATACAGTAAAACATTTGCTGCCAAACATTTTAAAATTCTCTCTTGAAACTGCATTCGTCTTTATACAGTTTGTTTCACAGCTTAATATATTTTCTCATATATTTATCATGAGAATAAGATAAAAATAAGATGTTCAGCAAGAGCTGCATGTACATGTCACAAAGTCCCCTTTTGCATTCGTCTTTCCCCTTTCATCACTCATCACAAACTCAAACCTTTTGCATCAAATGTTTCATAGTGTGGAACACGACTTAAACGTTTGAAAGCAACACATTGATTTTCGTTAATATTTTATTTTACTACAACTTAAAGTGAATTTATACAATTAAAGGAAGAATTATTTATGGTGTGAAGAACATGAATATTTCTTCCTTTGAAATACATGTTTCCCTTTTCCCTGAAGTTCCAAAAGTGAACGATTTTTTTCTTATCATGAGCAATATTTTTCGCGTGAATTTCCTAAAATTTTCCTCAGTTTTCTTAAATTTATTTTTGCAGGCAATTGCTTTATTAAATTTAAAAGCATTTAATTTGAAAATAAAAATTTTTATTTCTTTACTATTCAACTTAGATTTGTTTGGTTAATAATAATTTTTTAAGGTTTTTCCCTTTTTGTACATTCACTGGGAACTGATAGCGGGAAGAATAATTTCGCCTAAACTAACTTCGCGATGCCAATTTGCCCTTTAAGGGGAATAAAAATTCTGTGGTAGAAAAAATTACTCTTTTTATTCACCATGGGGGTGAATGTGAAAATAAGTCAGACATAAAAAACAAAAAAGTTGAAAAAAATTGAGAACTTTGAAGTATGTACTTGTGTTTGACTTAGAAACAAAAGTCTTTTCCAATGTTGCCACTTCGTTCGTTTATTTCTAATAAAAAGATCTTCCCTTGTTATTGTTTAATTTTTTTTATATTTATTCCATTTTTCTATCTCTTTCCCCCTAAATTCATTGTTCTTTGCCATAAATAAATCACAATTTTTAGTAGTTTCAGTGTCAAATAAATAAAATTATATTTTATTTGTTACTTTTTTTTTAGTTAATTTGAGTTATTTAAAATAATAAAATATTTATAAAAAAATAATAATACAGTATAAAATTTTTTTTGAAAATAATAATAATAATACCATTTAAATACAAATATAAAAGAAATACTAAAATTAATTAATTACACATACCAAGTATGTTTGTTATTGCTTTTTTTCTGTCCATACGGTCTGTCGTTTAGTTTTTTCGTTTGGGTATTGTTTATTTTAAATTGTTTAATAAATTCTAAAATGCTTAAATAAGTTGCTCATTCACTTGCTGGCATATTAATATTTTGCGAGACTTTAGCAAATTTTTTACTTCTTTTTTTCTAACTTAAATATTGTACTTCTTATCTAAAATGAATATACATGGTTTATGGCATATTCATTTAGTTTATAAACAAATTGCACTATTTTTCCATTTAAAAGCTAATTTATGTGCTATAGGTATGCCATAAAAATAAAAATAAAAATAAAAAATAAATTACAATTCTTTTATTTCTCAATTTTGCTTAATCTTACAATTATACTGTTGAGTTTGGCTATAATGAATTGGCCAAAAGTCTGCTTAGATGTTTGCCTGGTAACATGTACCAGAACAAATTTTAAACATCACTGGATATTAGTCAATTCATTTCATATGTTACAAATGGCAAAAGTGCTATTAATATAAATACTTTAAAAATTTTCATAAATTTTTTAATTCTTTTAGAATTTTCACTATTCATCAAAAATAAGTAAAAATATTTTTTTAACAAATTTGTTTGTATGGAAAAATTGTAACCTGCACTTCCCGAATAGTTTTTCGTCAGATGAGTTAATTTTGAAAGTTGTGTTTTTGTACATAAATTTTTAAATCTGTATGTTTGTGATAAATCTTAGTTTTTTATATGACATGAACCTGTTTCAGTGACCTTCATGATGATTCTCGGAATCTGTAACGAGAATAAAAAAATGGAATTTATTAAAGAAGATTTATATATATTTTTTAATTTTTTCGGACGCAAAATAAGAATAGTTCTTTAACCGGTTTTTATGAAACCATAACTGAGACTGGTTTTTTTGGAAACCACCACAGAACAACCACTTTAAGTTTAAATCCAGAACTTATCACCGATATGTTCTTTGATTTGAAGCCCACATAGATAGTGTTCAAATATAAAAAGTACACGTCACTTGGTATTTTGATATTGTAATCAAGTGAGACTTTTTTCGATTTAATTACTTAAGCCAACACATCAAGCCCTCTTATTTGAGCCCGATATTGTTTCTAGTCTGAAAACATCCATTTCATCAAATATTTTCAGTATACATATTTTGTGTTTGCTTCTCAAAAATCGCCTTCATTTGTCACCCAGACAAATGGGACTAGGTAAAAAATATGGTCTGCCGTTTTTAAGCGTCGGTACTATTGTGTTTGGACCTATTTCATTATTTTTTATCTTCTAGAAATTCTCTTTAATTCTCATATCATTGGGGAGGATAAAACTAGTAAAAAAGTACCCGTTTTAAAAAGTACTTTTCCAAAAAGTACCTTTTTAAAGGCGTACTTTTTCAGAAATGTACTTTTTCAGAAAGTGTTTTTTTCCAAAAGTACTTTTTCAAAAAGTTCCTTTTTCAAAAATTCCGTTTTTAAGAAATAATTTTAAAAAAACTACTTTTCTGAGAAAGTACCATTCTCAAAAAGTAGCTTTTCCAAAAGTTTTTATATCCCTAAAATGCATTTTCAAACATTATATTTTCATAAAAGTTCCATTGTAAAATATTTCAATTATATAAATTCTCCCGAATTTTAAAGTTTTGGTACCTTTTCCAGTATTTACACTTTTTGGTACCTTTTTTGGTCCATCGAAAAAACATACATTTTATTATTTTACATTCTACTGAGCGGAAGGTTCATACTAAATTATTCTTACATGTTTTATTTTTATATGTACCTTACAATTAACAAAAAAAGTACCAAAAACCGTTACGAATTTACAGAAAATGCCAAATAGTATTCAAGACTCTGTCCAGAAGAAAAGAAGTCGCCAAAAGGATTTCTGCTGCAGTCAATACTTTAGAAGATGTGTCGAGTTTAAAAAAGGTACCAAAATGCAGCTTTTAACCCCTAAAGGTACACATATCGAAAATGAACTAAATACGTGTCGGCTTATTTTTTAGAATTGGGAGTGCATCTGTCGTAGTTTTTGAGATATATATATATACCGATTTTACCATTTTTGGCCTCTTTTTATCCCCTTCTCATTCGTGTTTCCAAAAATGCCTTCCTAGTGGATCTATACGTTGGAAAAGGGGAATTCAAAAACCACATTTCAGCTCTCTAGCTATAATCGTTTGCGCTGGGCGATGATGAATCAGTGTGTCAGTCAGTCACTCAATAACGTTACTCTTTTATATACATGCATACATATGTATATGTATATAGATATGTAGATGTACAACGTGAGTCACACATTAGTCACGTATGAGTCACTCATAAATGACGCGTAAAAACGTCATGATTTGTTACGCGTGAGTCACGCATTAGTTACGTGTTATATTTATATATATAACAATGATTTAAAAAATAACGTGTGCGATTTTATTTCGTATCCGATTTTAATTCGTATCCGAATTCATTCAATGGAAAGCAATTTACCAGAATCGTAAAATTATAGCTTAACTTACCATTCGATGTTGTTAAATCATCGATGCGTTCACATTTCGTTTGGGCTTCCAAAATTTCATTTCTCTCGTGTGGTATCGTTTCGGGTAGACTAAGAACACGTTGGTTTTGACTCGATATCAGATGATTGTAATGATCCGACGAAATCATATGAGATGTCCACGAGGCAGGCGAGCAATGAGGGTGGTGAGAGCCAGAATGAGCTCCATGATGCATATGATGTTGATGCGGATGATGATGTTGATGCGGATGATGATGATGATGATTATGGTGGGGATGAGGATGAGAGACCACAACAGGCAAGGCTTCGGAATTTAGACAGGTAACACACGAATCTACAACGGGTACTAGCTGATCCGGCATCCATTCGAATGAAAAGGCTGGACCTAAGGTATGTACACTGGTAGCGCAAGATGCTGGACCCACAGACGGAGGCGCACTAGTAGGAGTAGGTGGTGTTGTAGTTATACAAGGACTTAAATCCTGCTGTGAGGATAAAGAATGATCCAGGGAGGATAGCTTTTGATTGCTTTCCGACCAGGGCGGGCTGGGATTCCATTGCTCCATAAAATCCGATGGATCGGGTGGTAAAAGTTTGTTCAGCAAACGACTTCTTGTAGGTACAACAGTGGCAAATATAACCGAGGAATGAGAATCGGCGCGATGCGTATGCACTTGATAGACCGAATTCATTTCATGTTGCAACTCATGTTGAGGAATTTCCGAGGAGTTTTCATGCAAATAAATGGGTTCCAGCTTTGTCAGCGCTCTGCGTTTTGCCGGTGGGGAAGTTGTTCTGCTATGGCTGGCACATGAGAGCGTATAACTAGTGGCTGCCGAGGCATGGCTGGATATTGAACTATTTGTGCTCTCACAGCGTATATCAGGGGCATTGTTTGATTTGCTTGAGAGCGGAGATCTTGAAGGTGATATGGAATGATTTGATATACCGCCCAATTGACTATAATCCACCGGTTCCAGACCGCCATTCGTTGCATGACTCATATGTATATCACTAGCTAAATTTTCCCTACTCGCCTCCAGTATAGAGTCATCAGCACCATTCGTCCTTTGCAGAACAGCGGCTGGCGTGTTTGTGGTGTCTAGCGTTGTTGAGGCATGAAATGTTCCATACGGTGGCATGTGATGATGGTACTGGTGATGATTATTTGGATGATGTAACGCCGTATAAGGAGAGCCTACTACCGAGGTGGGTGAAAACGCTGACGTCGGCGTGTGATGGTGTATGTGATGGTGGTGGTAGTAGACTGATGTGGGGTTACCGGCTGAGGGAGGTGTGGCCGGGACTCGAGTTCCTCCATCATAAGGCAAACCGAACTGTATCTTTGATTGTACGGTATAGTAGTGATAAAGCCACGAGTTAAGTATCATAACAGAGGCCTCACGCTCGCTAAAAAGTTGAAAGGGAGATAGAGATTTTTTACTGAATTTTAATTTAGAAATAGAGGTGTAGTAAAAAATAATTATATAAAAGTAAATAAAAAACTTAAAATACTTAAGTGTACTTACTTTAAGACTTGATTGGTACAAACAACGACTGGTTGTTGATTTGTATCCTGGGCATCTCGCACCTGCAGCACAACATGGACCCATATAAAATCTCCTTGTCTGCGCTGCATACGAACCAATAAAATACATGAACGATCTTGTTCTGACTGGGTTACTACAAATAAAAACAAAAACAAGCAACAACAACAACAACAATAGCAATTAGTTAACAAATTTTAAATATGTTTAAATTTTACATTTTCAACTTAATTGAAAATGCAAAAAAAAACTTACTGAGCCTGTGTTTGCTTTGAGCCTCTCGTATATTATCGGAGTGTATAAGACTATACCAGGATAAGCCCTGAATATCACATCTTGTATAACCTAAATGAAATTCGCCACTGAAAATATTCAAAGAAAATTATCAAAATTCCATGTTTTACTAAATTAAAAAATACGACCCACAAATGTCAATAAAGTGGCCTTCATACAATTTTTTTATTGGCTAAATATTTTTATTTTATTTTTATTTGCTAAAAAAAACTAGTTCTATTTACTTTTTGTCAATGTGTGCTATTTTCATGTCCATTGAGTGTATCGTTGTAAAGACATTTGTAGCTCCCTGCACTACACATTCTCGAGTCTCTGGCATGGCGATTGGTGTGCAAGTTGCCAAGAATACGGGTTCGTTGCGACTGCAAAGTGGCAAAAATGACAAATAGTGACCCTGAACCAGCACAACCTAGAAGAAAAATAAAAATAAAAAAACAATTCATTGAATATAAAGTTGGCGGGGTTTTTTTTTGTAGGTTTCGCTTAAAAACATTTTTGTTAGCAAAACTTACTCTCAAATACACATTTCCTAATAACAAATTTTCATACACGAATACGTAAGATTATGTATGTATGTATGCATGAATCTGTGCTAGACTTTAAAGTTACAATTTACAAAAAAAAAAATAAAAAAAAAATAAAAGTGAATGTTCATACGAGTACAATATAAAGTTTCTTTGTGACTACGCGACGTTTTGTTTGTTTTACAAAAAAACAAAACAAAAAAAAAAGTTTGTGTTCTACATGCAATTGAATTTTACACATTTTTTGTCACTTTTTGTAATTTTTATGTGTGTTAAAAATAAATTGTATTGATGACTCCAATTCTATTCAATTCAAACTAATTTAATACATTGAATTTTAAACAAGGTTTGTTTTTGTATTGCTGCTGTTTTCAGGAAGTTTTTAATTTTAAATAAAATGTATTGGGATATACTTAATTTATGGAGATGTGTGTTCAATATTAGTTGTTTTAGAATAGAATATAAGACTAATCGCTTTGTTTTTTTTTTTGAACTATTATTTATTAAATAAATTTTAATGGCGCTAACTCATAATGTGATAGAAAGTGCCAGCGAGTTATATTAAAGCAAATGCTGACGACAATTCGAAAATCAAACAGAAAAGGAAAACAAATTGTTTTTGTTTTGTTTTTTGCACTAATTCATGCAGAACGATTTTAAATTTTTTTCACGCAAATATGCGTGAACAAACCTAATACAAATGTTTTCTGTCAAAACATTTGAAATAATTATCCAGAAATTATTAGCTGAAGAACAAAACACACAAACAAGCGTTTAAATAAACAAGATGACGTTGCAGTAAGCAGCAACTACAATTTGCTTATACTTTCTGCCTATCAAGAAATATACAATCACACAAACACATAAGCCAATGCAGTTGAAATACACAAACCATAATAATTATAATGTTATAATATTATACATATATATAGGCTAATTAAGAAATATACAACCACACAAACGCTTAAGCCAGTGCAGATGCAGATGATAAAAACAACTACAAATAATAATTAGTAAGGAGCAAACGACAATGGCAAGACTGTTGTACATTTAGAGATGGTAAAATTGAGCTTGCATTCGAAAAAAGCTTTCAGCAAATTGTAATACGATGGATCAAAACAATTCGCAAAGCTGAGTATATAAGCAGAAATTTACACCACACTCTGAACACTGAGCTTCGAAAACAACTAGTTGTTCCGTTCTGCTAGTGTTTGTCAGAATATTTACAATTAACTTTGGTGTTATTTGTTCATTAATAATTGTCACATGTAATTTGGCTTACAGAGCGATACGAACTTTAGCTTAATCAAATCGTAATATTTTGATACGACTACTTGCGCTTTATGAACTCAATCCTTTAAAATTAAACACTTTATAATTAAATTTTTAATTTTTCCAGATTGAAAAGATTAATATTAATTGAAAAAAAAAATAACACATATTTTATAATACGATTTAAAGTTTAGAACATAAATATTCATAAGCTAAAAAAAGGTGGCAAATATTTTGTTTGTTAACATTTTTTTTTTGTATAAATTTTCTTTTATTTATTTACTTTTTTTAATCAATATTGTGGTATGAACAATATAAACAGCAATCGTAACTGAAACATTTGTTGGCACACAGTCTTGCATGGGTTTTTGTTTTTTTTTTTTTGCTTCAAAACGCTGAATTATTCATCATGCCTTTGTCTTGTTTCGAAAGGAAGAAGATTGAATGAATGAATTGTGTTGAGGTTTGAAGTGAGCTCAAGTGATTTATAAACTGACAAACGATGACAGTTGTTACTGAAGTGAGGTTTTGTGTGTTTGTTGTTCCCCACATGTGTATGTTGGGATGTAGGCAACAATGGGAATATATGAGAATGTAGTTTTAAAATATCAACATAAACGTCGTTGAACTGGGGGTGGGATTTAAAAACATTAACATAAAAATTTATTAAAAAAAAGCAGGCGCTTAGAAAAACTATATTTTTTCGGATCATAATTTAATAATATCAAATATTTTCAAATAATCACCCTTATTCCAGTTGTCAACATCGACCTCACGTCAATGCAATATCAAACAATTGGGCCTTACCTATCCGGTCTAGAGAATGATTTTGTGTTATTGGCAGTCTATTTCTGTTTCCTGAGGTAAAGAAAATACCGGGTAGACAATTACATATATTAGGAATTACATATATTTACGTGACATCGAAGTTGACAACTCGAATAAGGGTGAATAATTTGAGAAAAACTGTTTTGTTAAAGGCGAGAAAAAAAAACGTATAATTGCAGTCAAATCGAAGAAAAATTATGCCTAAAAACATCCCAGCCGCCACTATTTGGCGCCGTCGAAAATTTTTCCGCAAACTAGACATCTTCTACTATCCCAGGCCACTTCTTTACGCGCTTAGCGCATCACTCTTCCATAGCCAAAAATCTCATACAAACCAAAAAATTTTGCCTAATTCTTCATCATGTTTAGATCAAGAATTGAAGCTCAAGAAAATTGGAAAAGTCATAAAAAATTATATATCAGATTGAATTTGACATAATGAAATTTATTCAGGGTTTTTTTTAAATTCTCTTTTGATTTTGCAGTGAATTATTGCATCGTGTGAAATTTTCACTTTGATTTTCGAAAATCCAGATTTCAAGAAATCTTTACATTTAGAGGTCATGAAAATCTATTCTGACTATTTTTACGACGATGGCCGTATGGATGTGTGTGTGTGCATTTGTGTTCTTAAGCTAAGAATTAAATTTTTATCATTCTAAAGAATAGACCTCACTTAGGTTTCATAATATAATGGCCCGATTCGATTTATTAGATTTTGATTAAATCTATTATTTGTAAATACATTTTGAAACTACTTAGCCCATCAAATTAAAAACTTAATCCGCTCTTAAACGCAACGTCGACTGTTTCATTTGAGAGACATCGTTGAGGAAAAATTTCGAAAAAATCGCTGTGCCTCAAAAACTCGAAAAGTTCTTGTCAAATAGATTTTTAGAATTCATTTGCTTTCTTGGACTTGTAAGTTTATGTCAAATATCGTATATTCCATTCAAATCGATTAAAAAGTTGAAAATTGAAAATTCCAAAAATATCGATTTGGTAACACTCTGCGCCGCTACCAATCGCCTGGTGTCCATGTTTCTGTTGTCGGATTGTCAGTCCCATGTCAGAGTTGGAATGTGGGTTCTCTCAGTTTTTCTATAGTATATTTATTAGTATATAAAAGACTTGACACTTTAGTCATGTTGGAACGTTTTGTTAAATTTGTATGACCAAACGACATTAGCGTCTACAAATTTAAGTGTTCAAAGCTCTTCTGACATACTCTATATATAATGAATTTTATTGAAATTGGAGAGGGCCAATCCGAACCGCTTTCGATTTGCCAGAGAAGTAGAGGCAAGAGCAATAAGTTGATAAAAAACCTTAAATTGATCACTTATCAATCAAAATAGAAATAATGTGCAATGTCCTTTCAGTAACATTTATTTACCACGCCACAGACAAAAAATAAGCATTAAACAAACCTTAACATTAAGAAAAGGTATCAAGAGAGGAGGAAAAACATGAGTCAAGACACACACACACACACACACACACACACTACGTGTTCGTTCGTTCGTTTGTTTCTTCATGTGCAGCATTAAGGATCACAGCAGTAGTCTTGTTGCCAGTAGTCGTCACATTATGAGTTACAAACGTCAAAAATTGCCATGATCGCCAAAAACTGATAGTGTCACAACGCAATAAAGTTGTGTATGTTGTCAGTTGTTTTGTTTTCTTTTTTTTTCCTTTAAAGTTTTTGATTTTTTGTTGTTGCAACAAAAGCTGTTAACTAGATACGGTAGCCGTAGAGATGCTAACGATGTGAAATAACTTGGTTGGTTGACAGCATGTGGGCGTCTTTATCACTTTTATAGCACAAATAAACGCACACACAAACTCATACACACACACACACACACACAGATGTTTACTTGAAGACATACGGAGTAAACGTTACGTATAAAGATTGCAGAGCAATAATTTAACATAAACTTTAAAGAAAAGTTAAAGCAGCAACGTTTTATGGCAGCAAAAATTATAAGTATAAGTGGAAGAATTATTTGTTCTTTTATTTTCTTCTTGCGCTTCTAATAATATTCATATGGAGCCGGTAATAAATATTTATTATATCAATTGATTTCATTTATTTAGTGAAGAATATTCAATATCCTCTCGCCGTTTTAAATTATTACACCAGAAAAGAAAAGAAAAATATAAACCAATTATTTTAACGCCCACTTGTTTTAAACTTCTTTTGTTTTTTTTTTAGTAATGAGTAAAAAGTCAGAGAACTAAAAACTTCTAACCGAAGTGCAACTGGGAATGAGTATATTAAGTAAGTTAAATATTGTAGTGTGGACAGAAGTTAGTTGCACTGTTTGTAAATCAATTAATTTTAGTCTGAGATGTGGCAAAATTTTGTTTGCCGAATTCAAAACTTTGCTTAGCTGGGAATTAAAACACTTTGTTTCGTCTTTCTCGTGCTATTGGAAGTAAACTTAAGTTTAATTTAAGTTGAAATAAAATAAAGAAAACTATGAAAAACTGTCATATTATTATATTTTTTCAAAAAGGAATCATCTAGATTCTAGTGGAATGCCTGCTTGAAGCGGGCAGCCACGTAAATGAACCATATTATCCGCTAGCGTATAATTTTGGTATTCAAACAAAACAAAAATTTTTGTTATTTAAGCAAAATTAATATTTATTTACAGCTAAATAAATGTGCCATTTCAGAATCAATTTCTCGAAAAAGTTATTTTCCAATTTTATTTGATAAAAGTCCTTTACAAAAATATCAGTAAAGAGCGGCAAATAGCTTGGACAAAAATTTTAGATTTTTTGTTTTGCTTGTTATCGATTTTTATTTGGTTTTGGCGATTTTTGTCAATTTGTTCAAGTTTTGCGTTTTTTCCGTTGATGGAAATTATTTCGTTGTAGCGATTCTTTTTTAGTTTTTGCCTTTTTTCGGTTGCGGAATTTTTTTTTGTCTTTTGGTTTTAGGCCATTTTTTCAATCGTCATTTTTGCAGTTTTTTTTTAAATTTTGCCTTCGTCTTGGCGATTTGTAACGTTTAACGGTTTTATTTTAGTTTTGGCGATTTATGGCAATTTTTTCAAGTTTCGCGTTTTTTCATCATTGGAAACTTTGTTGTCGGAAATTTTTTTCGTTGTAGCGATTTTTTGTTTGTTTTTGCTATTTTTCGATTTTTAAGGTTTTTTGTCTCTTCTTTTTAGGCGATTTTTTTCAATTCGGCATTTTTGCGCTTTTGGCGATTTTCGCATTCGTTTTGGCGACTTGTGGCATTTAACGATTTTTTTAGGTTGACTAGTTTGTTTCGTTCGAGTGGATTTTTTCAATTCGGCATTTTTTGCGTTTTTGGTGATTTTCGTATTCGTTTCGGCGGCTTGTAGCGTTAAACGATTGTTTTAGTTATGGCGATTTTTTGCAATTTTTTCAAGTTTTGCGTTTTTTTTTTTGATTGTTGAAAAAATTTTTCATCGCAGCGATGTTTTTTTAGTTTTGGCGATTTTTTTGTTTTTGTTGGTTTTTAGTCTTTTTATTTTAGGCAATTTTTTCAATTCGCCATATTTGCGTTTGGGGATTTTTCTTTCCTGTTGTAATTACATTGCATTACTTCAAGGGATACTTAATATTCACCCCTATCGTTAACAGTTTTTTCCTCGAAATATTTTCCCTTTTTTCCCAAATTGCAATCGTGAATAATTTTTCCCCAGAAATGTGTTCGCTTTCTTTATTCCCCTTATCGTGAATAATATTTTTCTCATGGATTTTTTCACTTTTCCTTTGGGTTTGTTTACTTTATTTTTGCAGGCGAACTGAATAAATACATCGCGTAATTTTAATATTATCCTTCCAATTAAATACTAAAAGTTATCAATAATTATTTTTAGGACAATATCAGTAAATAATGTAACAATAATTCTGTACAACATCTTTTTTCATTAAATATGAACTTCTTTGGTTCACATTCCACGGCATCTAAAATATTTACGAGTAAAAACACAATTTTATATATTTAAAGACACTGCATTTGAAAGAAAAAATTTTTATATTTTTTTACTATCAAACATAAATTTGTCAGATTTTCAATTAATTTTTAAGCTTTACGAATCCTCTTTCCGTTCTTTACATTCACCACGAATTCATAGCGGGAAAAAAACGTTCCCATAAAGTTCCCAATAGCAAATTTCTTTTCAGGGATCAAAAATGTCACATTTTATTCACGATAGGGGTGATTGATTTACGTTATAGTTTTTATCGAGTGCATGAGTACTATCGATATCGATAACTATGGTTTGACAGACAGTGAAGTACTGACACTTCTACAGTTCTGTTCAGTAAGGCTTGCCAAAGCCATCATGAATTCTTTAACATCATAGCAACGCTTCCAAATTGTGGAGATTTATTTTGACAAAAACAAAATAATAATAAGTTCATAGAGCACTTGGTCCGTTTACTATGAAAATGTCGGTGGTTTATATACACATTACGATTCACAATAGACTTTACAATTTCATTAAGTTGCTGTTACGTTGCTGCCTTTAGCACCCACTTTAATATTTAATTTTCATAAATTTTTACAGCCTTATTTATAAAAATTATTAAGGCTTTATAAAGGTAGTTATTTAGCAAAATTTTGGAAAGAACAAACAATAAAGAGCAAAGTTATTATTTCATTATTCTCTGCATTATTATTCCAGAGTTTCTTAAATACTTGTCAAAATAAAATATTACTTTGGCAGCGAAATCTGGTAACTGCGTTAATCGAATTCACTTTTTTAATAGCTACTTTCCCTGTTTCCTCAACTGCATTTAAATTATGTTAATTATGGCATAAACTTAAGAAAAATTCATTAAATACGAGTATCAAGCAGCAACTCGAAATAAAACAATTACATTTAAACTTTTTAATAAAAAATATTGTATTGATTACACACAATCGTTTACCTTGTCAACGTTTCTGTTTGATTTGATATTACCAACGTTAAGAATAAATAAATTTATAAAGTTGTATAAAGTTCAGTGCATAAATATGTATGAAATTTATGAATACAAAAAAAATGCACTTCATGCATTATTCATAATTATTATTTATTTCATTTACAATGCATAAAAAAACTAAAGTGATTTATTTTGAATTGAAAAACTCACTATCACACGTAATATTTGTTTATTTGTGTTTTCTCACTTACCTTTTGATCACCGAAACGCATTTGTCTACGTGCATTGCGACTAACATTCATGCGACACAGAAACATGCGATGCTCACCCTCAAGACTCGATATGGCAGCAGCAGCGGCAGCCGCTGAATTAATATGTTGTCCCGGTTGTGGTGGCACATTGCGATTCAGTTCAGCCTGTATGGCAGAGTGATCCTGCTTATCAATAATATCGTAAACCGAATCGCCATGTATTAAAAGATCTTCCTGTAAAAAAAATGAATTGTACAAATAAATTGGTTTGTTTAATTTTATTCTGAGTAATTTAATTGTAAATTGATCTCAGTTCATTAATTTATTTCGTGGGTCAAGAGTTCATTACAAAAGCTTTAAATATTTATTTCTTTTTTATTCTTTTACTATACTTTTGTAATTAATTCGTGGCCACAGAAAAAGGTAAGAAATCGTAGAGAAAAAAAACAATTCCCTTTCGAACTGAAGTTTTTCTCTGGTTTTATAACTTATCAATAAATCGTTGATATGTGGCTTTTGGCAATGGCCATAGACTTACAACGACACACCCAACACCCGTTTTTGGTAGTGGCTAGTATTTGCGGCATTTGCCACATGTGAGTGCTGTTGTTAGTACGGGTACTTTAAATGATACTGGCATAAAGTATTTTTTTAACATACTCACTAGTCATATGACTGCTGCTCATAAAAGTTGGTGAGTATGTGTGCTTGTATATTTGTATGTAAATGTTGATGATATTCAAATAAAATATAGCGGCCGCAAAACTCGAAGAAAAATACATATGTATATAAACATTTTTCTAAATGGTATTTTGTTAAGTATTTTGACATAAAACCCATTTTGTTGTGTTCAGCTGTCTTGTGCACTCGTATGGGGAGCTTTATATATATTTTTTTTTTTTTTTTTTTAATATCACACTAATTGAAGTTTTCTGGCTCTTGTTTAATTTATTGCATGTCGAATGTTTCGTATTTCTTTTTAACATTTCAAAAACATTTATTCTAGGGCAAATTTATCATAACAATGGCATAATGGTGTAGTTTAATTAAATGCTGTCTTAAGGCGTGTCAATATGTCCGTTAGTTACATATTTTGTTAAATGCTTACAATTCCCATCTCCATTTCAACAAAGTCCATTAGAGGCTGCCTTATGGTAAAGTGACGCTTTTAAGTGTCAAAAATGTGTATGCATATGTAAATGAAAATGTTTGTTATTTGAAGCATTTCTAGCTTAAAACAAAAGACTTAGGAAGCATACATTAAAGATTTGTAGCAAAAGACTTAAGAAGCATACAGCCAGAGAGCAAGCAATATGGGAATTTGTGAGAAAACACTCCGCATCAGTGTGACCATTTTCGCATTTATTTCTAAAATATATTTAGCACTATAAGAGGCAATTTTTGACTTGGTGATTAAATTTTAATTATTTTTAACTTCTATTTAAATACGAAATTGAGTTTTTCAGTGTATATTTAAATAATACTGAAATGCCCAACCTTATGAGCATACCATATGTCTTTGTGCTTGTTTGTTTATGCAAAACATATGTATATGTACATGAACATCATGAATTTCGTTTGATTTTCATAAATATTTACAAGACAAATAAATAGAAAAAGCATTATGATGCTTGTTTGATTTCACAAAATGTTTTTTTATGCAATTTTAATTTTCTGCATGTGTGATAATTTAACTTTCTTATTTATGTTAAACAGCTGTTGTTTGGAAACCCTTCCATAATATTTGGCAATTTGTGAGTGCTGTCGTACTTTCAACATAATTTAATAACAACTTTAATTAACCACTGAAAAAATGAGATCGTTTTTAAATACAATTTAAATTTAAATAAAAATTAGCTAAATACGTACTTAAATATTGAGTTAAAAACTAGGGCTAAGAAATATCGAAGTATGTGTATTTATACTCGTATGACATTTAGTTTTGAATTTATGTATTAGGAGTTTTTGCTTGTTTTTTTTATTTTTTGGTTAAGTGCCGTGAGAAAAAAACGATTGTGGAAAATTAACGCAGTTGCTTAAGGAAAGAACATAAATGTAAGAAAAATATAAAAATTAAAAAAAAAATATTTTTGTTTATTAAGCAAAATGTTAAATGTTTAAAAATGTTAAATAGCTGACATTACACCAGCTCAGTCTTAATAAATACAGATGTTGTTAAATCTATTGCGCGAAAAGTTTATACCAATCAATATTCATTTCCAATAAGTTTTCATTTCCATGTGGAATCAAAAATACCATCCAATTATTTGGAAAATATTGATCTGTTATCGTTCTTTATTTTTCGCAACAACTTTGAAATATAATTAAAAAATAACAACACCAATATACATAAATTTAAAGAGACCCTTTGTAGCCATGTCGCTAAAGAAACAAAAGTCTGACATCTGGCCACATTTCAAACTGATTTTAAAGGTGTTGCCACTATGGTGATTTTTTGGATTTGTTTTAGCTGGGAATTTTTAATTAATATACATCTATTAAGGGCCGTGATACACTATCATACACAGTCGTGCGACTTTTGAGAAAATGCAACCCTGGTATGATGGATAATTTAATTTATGATAATTTTCAAAACACAATAAGAATTCATCAGATCAGGGTTGTATTTTTTCATAGTTCGTATGATTGTGTAGAATAGTGAGTGATGGCCTTAAGAGCTGACAAAGCTGTATTGAAGAAATGTTACTGTGCCTCAAATTAAAAAGTACACAGTTTACCATTCATAT
The DNA here is from genome assembly GCA_936439885.1 of Nowickia ferox. NCBI lineage: Eukaryota > Metazoa > Arthropoda > Insecta > Diptera > Tachinidae > Nowickia > Nowickia ferox. The sequence goes on along the minus strand of OW387023.1, from coordinate 4,617,792 downwards.
TAATTTACTTCATATTAATTTACTTCACACTCACCATTGAATGCCCCAAATACTCAGCAGCATTATCAGAAATGTACAGCAATTTTCCATTCTGGGTAAGCATCATTAAGAATCCGGTTAAAGCCTTTAAAGAGAAAATGACAAGTTGAAAATTAAGTTATTTCCAGCAAAAGCATAAAAAAATTAAATGAAGAACATTTAAAGCCAAATTGTGTCAAAGCTCAGTTCTTAGCCATTTGCCTCAGTAGCACTAAGGCAAGTGGTTCCAAGAACTATTTCTTAAGACCATGTAACATATAATATCAGCGAGTCTCTACTAAATAACTCAACAAAATCAAATTGCATTTTTGTTCTCAGTTCTTCGGTTTTCGTTTGGTTCTTTTATTTTGAGACATTCATACGAATACATATTTATTTCACTTACAGTCACGAGTAAATGGTTTTGATTAATCTTGGTCAAACTTCAAGGTCTAGTAATAGTCAATTTTCCATTTTTCTTTTTATTTTTGTTTGTTTTTACTTCTTTTATTGTATTTTGTTTTACTAAATGGAATTGCTTAGCCTTCCTACTACTGTTGTCTACTGATAGTGATATCCATTTATTCATTTTTAAATAAAATGTCTAAATAAACCTTTAGAATTGTAGTTTTTTTTTTAAATAGTTGATGTCCCTGTTGTTGTTGCTATTGCTGTTGCTGTTGCTACTTCCTTGGAACTATGATATGTAAATGTCAACGCAGCAGAAAAATCACAAAAACTAAAAATAAATAAATTATATTCCGAAGTTAATAGAGTTGTTACGGTTTCTTAAGAATGATTGTCATTTATATGGCTAATGAAAAAATAAATAAATGAATAAAAATATAAAAAGAAATCACCTACAGAAGTCGACCTAAAGGAATGTAACTTTAGACAAACACTTAACGAAAAATTTAAACAAACAAAAATCTCTAGTATGTAAATAAAGCTAAAGCAGTTTTATACAAAACAACAAGTGAGTAAAGTAAATCGATTTTTTTTGTACTCTGATTTTTTTGTGTTTTGTTTATTTGAAGGCCAATTCCAACTAAATTCTAAAACCATTCTAATTAAATTATTTTATTTTTGAGCATAAAAGAAAAACAATCATACATACACACATAAACACATAAATCCTAAGTAAACAAAACACTCAAATACTTTATGCTGCATATGAACTTAGAATCAATGTGTTTGCTGGTATGGATACATAAAATTAAAGTGAAGGTTTAAAGTTATTTTTTTTAATTCATACTAATGAATGCCAAGTTTCACTAATAGTATTAAATCTTTTAACAATAATGTTGTGTCTACTTACAACTTAAGTAGACTTAATTGTATGTGCTCAGTACATGAGTCAATTAATCAGCAGCAAAAAATTTTAAATCAAATATACGGTACGAATCTGACATAATGAATCTTTAGAATATTTAATTTAATCATTTGCATGAAAGAAGAAGGTTTTAACATGTTGTGGCAACACGGAATACTTTTTGCTGTTAAAAATGCGCAGTGGCAACGCCTTAGTTTTGTTTATCTGCTCCAGAGGAAATCTTGTTTTGTCTATTCCTTTGTTTTTTTTTCGTGTTATTTTGTGTTCTGTGCCTGTTGAGCAGTTTTTCAGTTCAAAAGTTAATATAATATAAATTTATATGTGTATGTATTTATACTCGTATACTTATATGTATATGTATCAGATATTTAATTAAATAATCAATTGAGACTAAACTGTAAATATGATTATGGAAATGAAAAGTTTAATAAAACTCAATTTAAACTTTTGCTTGTCCGCGCATTTCTAGCTCAATAACAAGAATCACAAAGAAAATGATTTATTTTTTGTCAATCATAGTTGGAGACCGGAAAATAATCAGCCGTCAAACAAAGAAAATTAAAACTTTTTGATTTTATTTAATCATTACAGACAATGCGTAAGTCTAGCCGAAAAATATATGAGTTTATTTGATCGTTTCCAGGGCACTTTACCGAAAAACTTATTCTCACATACTTCCAATAGTTGCTTATAAATTATTTAAATGACAGATAATTCTCGCAGAGCAAAGCCACAGAAACATTTGTATGAGAAAAATCGTTTTTGTTGCCAAAGAATTCTACCAAAGTAAAGATACAGTAACACTTGTATGAGAGAAATATTTTTTGTTTCAATTAATATTAATTTTGTTATAATTCACTCGTTTGTGGAGGAAAATTTTACGACGCGCTGAATAGATAAGATAGCTGATTTTTTTTTTTCAGTCAAACAATAATGCATTCGTTTTACATTCCTTTAAGCCAACTGCTCGATAGTTATTAGAGAACCACTAAACATTTTGTTTAAAATTTTTAATGTTTACTTGGCAGCTTTAATAAATTGCCTGACCCAACTACCAAACTTTTTAAACCATTCTCTTAAAATATGTGCATATGCACACATGCATATGCATGTATTTATTTATGTACGTACGTATGTTTTCAGAGCCATTAATATTGGATGCATTAATGTTGACCGAAAACCATTCATCCTTAACATAAATGAAACATTTGTAAACAAAGCAAAACTTTAACTTATTTAAACATTTGTTTGAAAGGAAAAAACACATCAATAAAACGACTCGAGACAAGTCAAGAAAAAAAAGAGCCAAGCAAATTTCAATCACCTCTAAACTCCCCCATTAAGAATTTCACAAAAATTGAAACGAAAAATCTCAAGTCTGCAAAATGATTTAAAGGCAACAAAGTTCATGTGTTGCTTAAACATGAGTTATTTGGAGTAGTACGTAGCAGTAGTAGTAGTAGTGGTAGTAGTGTACGAGTAAGCAGTGGCAAAGGCTGGAGCAGCAGCAGCCACGACAGCAACAGCAGCTTTAGCTTTAGCATTAGCATTAGCGGCATATGGTGGCATGGGTTGGTTGGTTGGTAGTTGCTTTTAACTTATGACCAAAAAAAAATAAGGTAATTTTTTTCTAACATGAACTTAAAAACATAAATTTTTACAAACATACCAACCACTCAGTCAGTACTTCGCATATGAATGCAAGCAAATCAAGTGCGGTAGTTTATTTTCATGTTTTTCTTTTCGTCGAGTTTTTTTATTTTGTTTTTATTTTTTACACGAAAGTGGCACATTAGTTTTTTTTCCTTTAATTTTATTTCTTTATATATATACATATTTAAATTTGCGAAAATGAATTTTTATGACTCACCTTTGAAAATCCTATATTTGGTGTTGGTGCTTGGTGTATGGAAATGTCATGCCGCTTGAACACTAAAAAAATATTCAATGGAAAAAATTAAACATATTTGTATATATTTTTTGAAGTTGTGTTATAAACATGTCATATAAATATAAACCTTAAGCAGCTTTTTTTTTTTAAAAAAAAGCTAAACACATGTTAATATTTTCCTCATTTTATAGCTAATAAATTGTTATAGATTTTTTTTAATGGAACAATGCTACTTAAGTGTACTACCAACCGATCGCACTTAATAATAATTGATTTTAAAAAAAAAAAAAACTGAAGTAGCAGTACGTATACTTCTAATAAAATAAAATAAAAAAAGAACACACACACATATGGAAACAATTTAATTGTTTCTAAGTGGTGTCCACTGTCGTCACTTTTTAAATTTATATTTTGCTGTTATTTTATACATTATTAATGTTGCTTAAAGGAATTTAATCTTAAGCGAGAAATTTTCTTAAATTATTTTTTCTGTAACGAATGTGAGAACTTTTCAAGTAAAAAAAATTTGTTATGAACTTACGAAACACAGGAAAATTTATTTAAGCATTAGCCGATGGCCTTGGCAGCCAGTGCTATCAATGTATATATTATTGTTATATTTTATATAATTTTAATATCAAGTAAATAAATAAATAAATTATTTAAGCAATTTTTGTTGCTTTTCAAATTTCGGCTTTGAAATTGCATGAACACTAGTTCACATTATGAAATTCTAATTTTGCAATAATGTATTAAAAAAATTATATTACACCGCAAATTTCGCTGAAAAATTAAGAATTGCAGACCACATAAAACTGTGTACCCTTCCCTAATCTTCTCATCTCTCTTACCAATAAAGTCAAGAATTGCTGCAACAAAAATTGCAAAGTGTAAAATATGACAACCATATCATTATTTAATTTTTCCCCAAGCGAAAACAAAGTACTGAGCTAACAAGTTTGTGTGGGAAAATATTTGTTAATTTTTGTAAAACATAATTTTTCTAAACCTGGACTCTAATCGTTACATTTCGCGATTGTATCGACAATTGTACGAAAGATAATTGCGTGATACGTCAATCGTATGAACGTAGTGGCATCATTACATACGATTGCAAATGTATCATAATATTTCTTAAAATTCACAATAGTTTTCAAGTTCCACAGCGCTTTGAATAGTACATGAAATTCACAATAGAAGTATTGTTAAAATAATTAAAAAAATATAACTGGCATTTGCAATTAATGATTATTATTTTATTCAAGTTCAAGTGATAATGAAGAGCATGAAAAAATAATACGGAGGTAGCTGAGAGATCATAGCAATCCCTTGGCACTTTCGATTTTAAAAATGCGTTTCACAAAATTGATCCATTAATGCTGCATTGCAGCTTTGTACAGCAGTTCAGTTTGAACGAAGAGTATTTTTTATGTATCCTGGATGAACTAAATTTAAAACAATCGGATGCCATAACTGCTTGGCTGTAGCTTCTAGGAAGCAATGTGCTTATGCAACCAGGCGATTGCATTCAAACCACATTAATTTCCAGGTAATATCAAGATTACAAAAATACAACAATGAAAAAAGCAAACATGGCTTTTTAGTTAAGCGAAAACGTCAAAAATAGAAGTTGTTTATCAAACTAAAAATGAAAATTTTTCACATAAAGTTGAAGCCGCTATCACTAACAAAGTTTCCAACATTAAAAACTTTTGACAAGTTTTGAAATTTTTTTCTCATATTTTTAATTTGCTGCACTGTGCCTTTTATGCTTGCCTGTGCAGGCAGGCAAGCAGATTGTTGGTGGGAGGGGGTGAAAAGCTTGCGGTGTAAAACAAAACGCACATAATGAAAATTCGAGGGTATTTTTGACTTTTCTCTTTGCCCTTTTCGTACTCTCAGCACAAAGCATGTATATAATTGTCAAAAAGGCATGAAGAAGAAATTATTAATGTAAATGTGCGTGACTTTTCGTAGGGGGCTTAAAAGAAAATTGTCAAAACAAAAAGGCTGGTATGAATGGGCTCAAAGAATTTTTTTTAATAAAATTTTTTTCATGTGGAAATTTTTTTTTATTTCTTTTTCGTAAGAAATTTTTGAAGTTTCCGGCCAACTTTAATTTGGAACACAAACTAAAGCCTGGTACTCTGTTCACAAATTCGTGTGAAATGCTGTAAAACTACATATAAAAGTATTTGGTATGAAATATTTGCGAAATAAACTTTCAAAAGTAGTACTCTGTTCTTATTGCGAAAAAAACGTAAAATGTATCTGGCAGCATGTTTTTCCATGCAATATGACTCTGGCATCATTTTTTTCCCGCTGCGAAACAACATGAGCAGTACTTTTTTCAATGTTGCATACTTTCGTAAAACCGCGAGTTGGGCTACATTTAGTACATGTCAAATTTTTCACGCGAAATAATCAATGTAGCTTAATTTTTTTTGCAGCTTCGAACAGAGTACTATGCTTAAGGTGGACTCTCTATCAGATTAGAAAATTATCGCAGAAAATTTTTCAAACATATTGCTTTTGTTGCTATACTAGAATATTTGAAAACACAACTTTAAAGTTACACAATTTTCATATCATAATTGAACTTAAATTGGTTTGATTTTCAATCAATTCTTAAGCTTTAACAATCTTCTTGACTTTTTTTTACATTCACTGGGATTGATAGCGGGGAATTGACGATAGCATTTTTCCCTTCGAAGAAAATGAAAATTTCCCGGGAACATAAATTCCACTTGTCATTCACGATAGGGGTGATTATTTTGTTTATTCTGTTTTGTGCTTTCGCTTAGTTTTACATTTTATATGCGGAGATGCCAGATGATATTGAATTAAATTGTGAGTAAAAAAAAAGTTGCACACTATCGTAAAAAAGAAATTACAGTATGACAGTTGATACTGCAAACGAATAAATATATCAATAAATATTACAATTTTCGGCTCGCAAAATTATACAAAAGGTCATTTAAAAAAATAAGAAATAGGGTAGGAGAAATAACGCAGCTTTGTGCTATCCCTAAATTAACCTTGAATTCGTGTGATGAAATCACATCTATAACAAGTGCGATCCTTGAGAAATCGATATAAATTAAGGGAAATCATCACCGCAGGCTGTTAAAGAAATAAAAACAGTCAACTGCTTAGCTACTGATGTCAGTATTATTTTTTCTAATAAATTTTGGTTTTTGTTTTTTTTATTTGCTTTGATTCTTGTTTTTTCCCCTTTATATTACATTTAAACTAATTTAAGCAATTTTTGATACTCTGTATAGTAAAAAATCTTGTAGGAATAAAATTATAAAAATATTTTTTATACAAAAAAACCTAAACATCAAAAGCATTCTCTCAAAATGCTGTTTTTAATTAAGCTAAAAGCAACATAGTTTAAAGTCATGTAAATTTGCACAAAAAATTATAAAAATATATACTTGTTTTTTTTATTATTTTTTTTTTTTTGCAATGCACAAGCATTCATTCCATTGTGGGAGAACAATCCAAAATGTTTTAATGAAAAATAAACATTGTCACAAGTGTCCAACCCCAACAACAATACGAAAATAAATGTTGAATTAATATTAGAGAGAATTTATTTATAAAAAAAAAAATAAAACACTGTCAATTGGTAAAATGTCAAAGCCCAATATGAAATACTAACATGCATACATATTCAAACATACAATCAAACAATATTGCATACAAATATTCTTTATGTACAACACAGCAAATACACCTCATTGTGTTTTAGTTGTTGCTAGTTCTAATAAAAAAGGCATTACAACAAAATTAACAAAAAATTATACGTTTATAAACGAACATTTAGCAACTCATAAATACATTTTAAAAGTTGACATTCACTGTTTTATAGAGAGAAGTATGATTATTTGGCAGAGCATTGTTAAATATAAAACTTTTTTTTTCAAATTATGGTCTTAGTATATTCGTTTTGTTGTTGACTTCTCAAGCAGTGGTTGCTGTAGTGAAATTACAACAAGTGCTTATCTTAGTCAAGATTTGGTCAAGTATGGCTTTTAAATTTTCAATTGGCTTGTGGACACATGTGCGCATATTTGCAGTTACAAGCTAAAAAAAATAAAAATTTGTAACCAAATATGTACTAAAGCTTAATATTGTAGCATTGATGAAAGAGTTTTTTTTCCGATAATATTGAGTGAATTGGTATCATATTTTAAGTAATTTATTGGTATTGATGTTAGTAAGGGATATGACTAGTGCTGCAGTACTTAAAAGAACTAAATTTTTGCACTACATCATACACAACTTATTGATACGAAATTAACTTTTTTATACTTATGTGGGATCAGTACAGATGTACATACAGATTTTTAAAAATATTTTTGGAATATATTTTTTCTGTGTAGAAGTCCTCAAAAATATAAAGTCAATAACTAATTTCAATGTATTTTTAAAAAAGTGCCATAAAAAATAGAAATTAATATAAAAAGAAATTCCCAATAAAGCATTAATTATGAACTTGGCAGCATCTGGCCAAAAATATATATTTGGCAACATGCTGTTCTTGCGAAAGCAAAATATAGCTGTGGTTGTCTTTAACTTTAATTTACTTTTACATACTTCTTACCACTACAACTGGAGCTGAAATAAAGTCAGCCAATGGAGTAATGTTAAAGTAAGAAAATTAAAAATATGTTTATTATTGAGTTTTTGTTTCAACTTTGATATTAGTTGAACTTCTCATTTGTTTAAACGAAGAATTAACATATCTCTATTTCTTCTAGAAAATGTATGGGTAAAGGTTTCCCGATAATAATCAATTTCAATGTATTTAAAAAAACTGTTATGTAGTAGTTGAATATTAATTTTGCGAAAAAGTGCTATAAAAATCATAAACTTTAATATAATATAATATATAGTAATATATGTTTCTTGTTTTTTATGATTAAACATTTCCACAAACAAATTGTGGTTTCCGTTTAAAAAATTAACTATTCACAAATATATCAAAGAATTTCTTATTGTGGATATTATAAGTAAAGTTCTTTCTCTTCGCTACGGCCGAATTCAGCAGTGACTTATTACTACATTTGTACGCGCACTATTTGCAAATAAAAATATTTGCAAATAAATTAATTCACTGTTTATACTGCACTGTAAATGTATAAAAACTTGGTAGCACTTCTATAGAAATGTTACGTACATATGTTTACAAAAAAATTGCGAAATATAAAATAACAAATAATAATTTGTTTTTATTGTCACTATTTTCTTCTATCAATGTTTTTTGTTGTGCAATATTTATCAATTTATTATTTTTTATTAGGAAACATTTGTAAGAGTGGCAACCTCAAGCATTTTATTTGCAAATAGTGCGTTAATCGTGAATAGTTTTCTGAGTTAGCAAGTCGCACTAAAAACATCAATATGGCAACAATTTACAGCTTTATTTGCAAATAAGTTGTGCGTATTAACGTAATATATGTCACGAACACTTAAGTTGTTTTTGTTGTGAAAATACGAAAGACTTAAAACAAAAACTCTCTTTCCCCCACAGAGGATAAAAACATACATATTTGTTGCCTAATTTTAGGCTACTCGTTATTTTACTTTTCTTCACTATAACGAAAGACTTGAGAAACAAGCGTGAAAAACGAATTCTAATTAATTGAAATGCAAGCACTGTTGCCAATTTAGCATATAATTTTAAAATATTTCTTTTGGTATATTTTACATTATGTGTGAATGAAATTTTTTTTTGCTGTTAAATAAACATTTGTTTTACTGTTCTAATAATAATAGCACATAAGATGCTTAAATTTACTTTAAATAGAAGTTTTGAAATAAAATGTGATGTATTTATTTTATAAATTAAATAAGGACTTAAAAATGCATGTAGCCAATTATCATAAAATAGTTAGATATTTTTTAGAAAACACATTTATATGTACATATGTATATACCTGTGGCTTTCCATATTGCCAGTCGACTCAAGACTCAAGCAAAGCAGTGTTTTTCGGAAGTTTTGATGCTGCCGTTAAGAGATTAAGAGCCAATTTCACCAACTTATTTAAATATTAATTCATATTTATAAGTCAGTTTTCCATAAAAAAATTCATGAAAAGCGATATTTGAATATGAATTGATGATTAAATAGAGTTGGTGAAATTGGCCCTAAAACGCATAACATTTGGAAAATTCCAAACAAATTGAATTCCGGTTTTATTGCATTATTGGCTGGCTGATCATAAAATAATATTTCATATTTTCTAACAATGAAAGAATTTTAAGCTTAATTTTCAATGTTAATTTTTATGCAATCATAAGTTGTATGTAGCTATCGAATCATAAGCAAACATAAATTTGAAAACCAGTATAAAAACTTTCTTTGGTACCCTTTAAATATAGGGATCGGGCTACTTTAAACTGATAGGAATTATGTGAATCCTGCGATAAATACCCTTTAACTTTAAACTTAAGTGGCTCTATGACTATCTTACATATTCACTTGAATAAATTCTATTAAGTAAAAGTTATCTTCATTTGCGTTATATTTTTTTTTTTTTTTTTTTGTTACAAAAAAAAACTATTTTGAACAAAAGTGGAACAACAGCATTCATATTTTATTTAAGGCAAAGCTATTCTATTTTCCGACACTCCTTTCGTAGGAAATTGTTTCCTTTTCTTAGATCTTTGACATTGTCATCAAGGGAAAAACAAATCAAATAACAACGTAGGTGTTTTCTCAATTTTGTTTTTCTTTCTATTCCACTGCTCTCAAGTTTAAAATATTTGCTGGAGCTGGGAAAGTAAAATGACTCGTATATTCTATTACATAAATTCCATGATGTCAATAAGAGATGTTACAAATAATAACAAATGTAATATTAAGTCGAACTAATTGCTTTTATGATGATTATCTACAAAATTGAAATTATGTGAACAAAAATATGGAATAATGCAATATGAATACTTCGATGAGTAGATGGAGAAAAGGTGCGTCATTAAATTATGGCAAGATGCTGCTCGAGACACAAAACAAACAAAAAACACTCATGAATAATCTTATCTTAACACTTGGTGGCATCATTGTCATCATTGTGGAAAAATAAAACAATGTCAAGTATATGTAATAGATATTTCTGAGTTATGATTCAAAAATAATTGTTTATTATTTATGGTATGAGTTGCTATGATTTTTTGCATAGACTTTTACTTTGCTATTTAAATTAAAATAATAGATTTAACGAAATAATTTTCATACTTAATCCGATTTTATTTTTTCTAAAATTAATTAATTATGTTGTAAAAGTATTTTTGTAATATTTACAGTTTGAAAAATAAACATTTGTTTCAAATTATTCCAAGCAGAAACAAGGTGTTGACAAGTGTTAATAATTCTTAAATAAAATTTAATTCCGGCTGGTTTAAATTCTTCAAAAAGATTCTAAGATTTCGTATCGTATAAACAGTTTTGCATTATTTAAAAAAATTTATTTATAGTTATTAAAATTTTTATTTGATTTCCTTTGAATATTAATTTCTAACTATTTTATTATTATCAGATAAACTACATTTATTTTAATTAATTAAACACGGATGTGAGAATTTCCCTAGTGTCATTGTTGTGAAACCTTGGCAATAAACAAATTTTGTATATTGTTTGTATGGGCATTAAGCATTGAGGAACTTTAACCGCCAGCTGTTAGTTTACATGATAAAGCGACCACTATTACGTCAACAACAGCAGTGGCAGCAGCAATAACATTTCGTTCAATCTGTTCCTCTACATTGACGAGCTGTTGGTTTATTGTAATTTCTTACAACCGGGTTTCACACATTTTTCTTAAAGAGCGCACCAACAACAACAGCGCATTGCTAATGATTTATTGACAACATACACAACATTTTGCGAATAATCAATGGCTGTTTTACCACTACTTGGAATATCTTAAGTATTTGCTTTTATTTGTATTTATTTTATTATTTAAAACAATAAAAGTACAATACAATAAATGCAAAGCAAGAAAAATTACTGATAATAAGTGGAATATTTTAATAAGCTTAAAATGATTTTCGTAATATTCTAACAATAATACTTGGATTTATGCAGCGGTTTAAGCAGCTGTTATTGCTGTTGCTAATGCAGTTGCAGCTGCTGTTGCTGCACCTTTAGTTTCATACAACTAAAGCACTTGATCTGCACCCTGCAGTAGATGGTGAAAAATCCCATTTAAAATGTTAATTATATGTTAGAACATTTTGTTATAATCAGTCGCAGAAGTTACAGCTAAATTCAAGTTCAATGTAATTCCATAATGTTTCTTCTATGATTTTATTGTAATAATTATTTTAGTTGAAGGTGTGTTGAATCGGTAAATTCAAATAGATTTTTTTTTCATAAACAACAACAGCAACAACTGTAGCAAGCACAAGCAAGTTTAGAATTTTTTGGCTGAAGATGATTTCTTGAATATTCTAGAGTGTATGTGTGTTTGTTTGTTAGAGAGTTTCAGCAGCCTCCAAGCCCGCCGTTCAGTCAGCCCGGCTGTCTGTCATTCTGTCAGCAAGTGCATTTAAATTGCAATCGTTGTTGCATTTTGCTGTAGCTGCGAGTATTCTTATGACAATGACACATTTTCAATGATTCATTTGTTTATTAGAAATGTTTTTTTTTTTATTATTTATTTTTTTTTTAATTTATAGTTGTTATCTTTTCGCTGTCATCTCATCTGCTAAAAAAAAGCAGACAACAAAAAAAAAGCTTAATAAAAATACAATACAATATAAATTTTGTTTATAGACTTAACAGGTTTCGACCCAGTCATGAATATTACTTCTATGCTTATTCAATTTAATTATTTCTTAGTTATTAGTTTTCAAGTGCTCTTATGCAATGTAAATATATTATGCCTGGTACATTTGCAGTAAGTCTGTCATAACTAGAAATGTTGAATTTTTCAAGTTGAGTATGAATAATTCGTGTGATTTATTATTTTGAATGCGAAAATTCTTTTATCTAAGCAGAAAAAACTTATTTCATACCCAAACCCATTAACGGTCGTAGAAAGGCATCACAAAAATAAAGCAAAAAGTAATCAGCTGGTTCTGTGATGCCACCTTGTAAATTGAATTCGCCTTGGAATAGTTTTGCAATGTTGCCCAATAACGTTTTTTATTTTGAATGTAAAAGAAATGTAAGAATTTAAAATTCATTCAACACCGTACAAAGAGAAAAAAATTAAAATATAAACTTTATTATTTTAATAATTTGAAGTGTGATAATAATTTATTCCGCCTTTTTATTTATTATATACATATTTTATTAAAGCTTTAAGTCTCTTAATAATAGTTTAAAATTTTATTTATTTGTTTATCGATATTTAGCTGCAACTTTGTGTAGCTTTTTCAGGAAATAAAATAAGAATAATTTTAAAAATTAAAAATTAGAAGAATTTTAAAAATTTTAATTTAGAACAATTTTAAAAATTAAAAATTAAAATAATTTTGTTTCCTGAAGAAGTTACACAAAGTTGCAGCAAAATATCGATAAACAAATAAATAAAATTTTAAACTAAAAACTAAAGCTTTAATAAAATTATTATCTAATTTTGAAATATGTACTGAAAGAGCAATTGTCTGCAGATTGTGGAAACATCCATGTTTTTTTTTGTTTTTTTTTTTACCATATCATCGCCTAATATTTTTATCATTCATTACCTCACTTGTTGAGGATGCTATGATTTCACCTCGTTTTGATTGCTTAGAACTGCTTTAAATCGATACCAAAAATAAATAAATAAAATAATTTGTTTTAGTAATTTCCTTTACCTTTCCCTCGACTTTTGCTTAATTTTTCTTTATAACAGTTTTGGATATCTTCTCTGGTTAATTTAGTTTTTCGTCTTCTTTAAAATACATAGCACCGAAATCATTTATTAAAAACTACCACAACAAAATCCATAAAAATACACAAGTCACGAATCACAATTTTTGTTTAATGTTTCTTTTTTCTACAATAAAATTTTAAGCAAATGAATTACTTACGACTCAAATTATTACAATTGAAACATAGTTTTTTCTTTTCGATTTTTTGTTGGTTTTTATTCAACAATCGCCTGAGTTTTTGGTATACACATTCAAGTAACGAATGATGAATTCTTCTCCTTTAAAACCCAAAGCAATAACAATAACACCGAAATCACATATTAGAAACTACCACAACAAAATTCATACAAGTCACGAATCACAATTCTTTTATATGTTTCTTTTTTTTCTACAATCAAATTTTAAGCAAATGATCTAATATCATTGAGTTACCTAATGCACAAATTATTAAAATTGAAACATAATTAGTTCTCTTCGAAAAATTTTTGCTTTTAATCAACAATCGGCTGAATTTTTGGAATAAACATTCAAGTAACGAATGACAAATGCTTAGCAAATTGATTAAACTCATCGGTCTTGTTCTGTAAATCATTTATTATCATTATTAATTTTGGAAATCGTACAATTTCAAATCGATTCTCTCAACAGAACAGGCCGTATGCTAAAGATTTTCAATAAATATTTCACTTGCGCATGTTTTGAATAATTTTGTTTGCGTTGCAATTATTACTCATAGAGTCTTATGTTGTTTTCTTTTCTTAAAAAAAGTGCTAAATTTTTAAATTTTCTATTAAAAAAAGTGAATAAATATAAAATTTTTTTCAAGAAAAAAAAACTCCATTAATTAGTTTATGCAACTCGCCATTTCATTGATTAATTGGATAACAATATTCTTTATTAAAAAGAAAAGTCACGAATTACAAAGAACTTGTATCGCTCTTCATTTACAAACTTCCTTTATCCAACTATTTTACTCATCACATCGCTCCTTTCATTTTCAGTTATTTTAATATCCCAACCATTCCTAGAATCTAATAACAGTTATTTACTTTATAGAAAATTTTCAATTAGTTTGCCGTAAAAAAATTAAATTAGTTACTAATTTATTTAATGTGCCAACATTTACTAATTTTATATAATTACAATAATCTATTGAGTTTTTTGACTTCAAAAAAAATAAAATAAATTCAAGATTTGCAACATGAATGATAGCGAACTTGTGGAAGTATAATAAAATAGAAAATCTAGAATTACAGCAAAAGTCAGATTACAACATTAATTTGAGAAGGAAATAAAAAATTACAATAAGAGTTTGTTTTTGTTTATCCCACACATTAATTTCAGCACAAAACAATTTTTGAAATTGTCTAAAAGAAAAGGCAATAAAAAAAGGAATTACGTGCAATTTTAGTTACACTTAAACAAATAATTTTGCATTAATATATAAAGTAGGAAAAATATATTGAAGAAATCTAAGTTTTGCTAATAATTTTTGACAGGTTTCAACAAGTGACATCATCGCGTTTTACTTAATGGTCTTGATGTCAATTAAAGCATAATTTTGAGACTGATCTTATACTTTAATTAATTCAATCCTTTCTTATTTCTCGATTTTCAATACCAAACTGCTCACTATTGCGATGTGAAAGAAAAATGGTACCAAATCAAACAATTCGTAATAATTTACCTTTCATATCCCATATTTTCCCATTCATCAAGAGAATGTTTTCACTTTTCCCTCGATTTTTATTTTAATTATTGGATGGCATCATTTTATAATTTTTCTTCCAATTAAATATTGAAGATTATAAATACTTATTTTTGTGATAAGATCAGTAATTTTTTTTATATTTCTTGTTACGATTTGTTTGTTTGGTTTTCAATTAAATTTTAAGCCTTAAAAATCTTCTTCCTGTTTTTTACATTCACTGAGAACTGATAGCGGTAACAAGTGTTCACGGGAGATTCACAATAGTATTTTTTTTTCGAGAGGAATAAATATTTGATGAGAACAAAAATTTCTGCCTCTATCGTGAATAACAGATAGAGGTAGACAAAATTTCCCGTTAGCAGTAAGCAACAAAACATTGACTGCTGTGATAGTCTGCCTTATGCAAGCAATTTTAAATGCAGCAGCCAGTTTTTTTATTACTATTCGAATTGCTACGGATCTCAGTGGAACTTTCAGTTCTTCTTAAAGATTATCCTTGTAACTCGTTCCACTCGTTCGTTTCCCTTTTCAAATAATAACGATACGATGTAAAGCTAAGGAATTCATATTTATTTAATTTGTTTTCTACCAAAACACCATACAAGAAACTTAATTTTTGAAATATAATTTTTTTTACATGTTTAAAACATTTCATTACTGTCAATTTGATGTGTGAAAAACTAGACTTAAATTCTTTAGAGACAATCAAATAGGCCCGTCAATCAGTGCATATGTGTGAGTGTCGTATGCTTATCACTTAAAAGGAGACGTACATACGTCAATCACCATTTGTATTTTGACTTCGTAAGTTTTGATAATGTTCAATAAAATACAATATAAATTTTTGTTCATCGGCTTACTGCAAATAAACTGATGTTGTTGTCAATCGAGAGTTAAAGGCGAATGAAAAAATTAATTTTTTGATTTTGATCAATCTTTGCGTATGTGAAGCTGAAAAAAGATGTTTGTACAGCACACAACTAAATGATTGATTAGTTTATTTGACCGTCTCCAGGGCACTTTACGTCAACGAATGACTTGTAGTAACTTTCAGTGTAATCAAATCTCTAGCTCTTTATTTCTTTCCCTCCCTCTCTCTCTCTCTCTCTCTCTCTCTCTCTGCCCCTGTTTCTCACACTCTCTATCGTTTATAAACTCAGACTTCAAACAAAATAATAAGTATCAAAGTGTGTTAAACAAATCTAACTCAAATAAGACCAGCTGCTTAAATACACTGGCCTAACTTGCAAAAGCTTTTAATAAAAATAAAACCAATTTGTATAAAAATAATTTAATACACATTTTCTCTAAGTGTCCTTGGAAAAAGAAATGCTCTGGACCTTTTTCTACTCGAAATCTGTATTTGTATTAAGAATAAAGCAAACAAAACAATTTTCTATTGCAATTCAGCAACAATTTGTAGATAGATGTCCATACGAGGGTAATATAATAAACAAAGAAAGTAAATAAATTATATAAACATTCACAGATGTTAAAATAAAATTGTTTGATTATATAATGGCAATAGGAGAAAAAAAAGAGTTGCCTTAAAGAATATAAATTATTTCGTATAACTATTTTAAAATTCCTTTAAAGGTAGATTTTTTGTTTCGTCATTCACTCACCTTGTTGAAAATAATTCGCCTTCCTCACATACACACACACTAAAGCCATTAATTGCAGTTGCGATAAGCGCTGCCGCGTTGATTGTGGCAAGGGCAAAAGATCTCGCAGATTGGCAATTTCAGCATTAATTAAATCTCTACGCAGTTTGGAGGCACCTTTTGTTGATTTGTTGGCATCAAAGCTATAATTTAAATGAAGAAAATATAATTTAAGCATGTAATTATTATTTATATTGCAAGAGAAAAACTTAAAAGATAAATAAATAATTTCGTAGAATGCCTATAAAATTTACTTTAAGCAGACTGACTGCTAGTAGATTTGGATATGAATAACTGACTCTTACAATAGTCTTTAATGAATCATAAAATCAAAATTGGAAACGAGAATTTCCTTTGAATTTAACAATCATTATTTCACAGGTATTAATTTTATTTTATCAACTTTTGGGCTACTGTGCGCGACTCGGGTTTTAAATTAATGTGCATATACATAAGTATGGGTGTGTGTGTATGTGTATGATTCTGCATATAAAAGCATGTGAGTGTATGAACCTGCTATGGATTAGCATTTTTACTAACACACACGAACATCACTGGCATATTTTTTTCTTATTGAAAATTGGCAATCAGTGGCAAGATTGCCAAAGTATTTATCTGCTTCCCCTTTCGCATAAGTAATTTTAAATGTTTTCAGGACAATCAATCAGTAAGGATATTATTTTTAAAATGGAAAACGAAATTCAAAAAACAAACATATGATTTTCTTTTATGAATTATATAATAAACTTGGTAAAACCATTCCTACAACAACTACAACTACAGCAATTTGTACTAAGCAAGACTAGCAAATTCTACATGTGCATATCGTGCCGCAACCGCCACAAAAGCTTAAGCGACGTATTTTTTTAACTTCATTTTTTGATCAAAATCGATTATGTACAATCGTAAGTAATCGATTTTCGTATCGATCGAAAAATGCAAAAATCTCGATTAAAAAGAAAAAATAATGAGTTAGGGCCTTTCTGTATTAAGATAGCGATATAAGTATAAGTGCAATATCTTGTCGCCTTCAGAACTCAGTTTTCACAAGAATCGGTTAAGTACAAACACGTAAAATATAATAATGAATTTTAATGAGCGTATCCTCACCCACTTTTTAAACAAGAGATTGTGTCATAACAAAAGCCCAAAGCATATGCCACGTTTCGTTATATTCGTGTAAGTTGGCGTTGGCTGAAGTAGTTAGCACGTTGACTACGAAAACGAAGGTCCTGGGTTCGAGGCCGGCATCAGACAGTCATTAAATAACAACACCATGATGTGCATTAGTGTCCCTGCGTATCAGTTGTTGTAGGAAAGTTCATGTGATGAAGGCATAGTCACTGGGTCACTGAATTATACCGACTTCAGCAGATTCTAATCCTAATGTAACATCAGAGCACCCTCCTTCGTTATGTAGCAGAATTATCGGCAAAGTAAAATAACCAATAAAATGGCTACTAATCACAGCTTCAAAAATTTAATACGCCTCATTTAACACCAGAGGCGCTGCAACACTGCATTATTAAAAAATCTGCAAAAAGCAGAGTTGTAAAAGAATGAAGCTTTCCTCTATCTCTTCCTTCACCACCTGTCGTCGCTATCACTATCCCTTTCCTAAAGAAGGTAACACCTAGTAATAGTAGTAGGCATTCATTGCCTGAGTGTTACTTCTCTTTATTAAAAAGAAAAAATAAATAAAAAAATAAAACTACAAATAATATATAACTAAATAGTTGTAGGCTTAGCCACGCCCACTTTCACAAACGAAAGATCATATCACTTTCAGAGCTCACGGTGTACGCCAAGTTTCCAAAGAATCGGTCAAGCATAAGCAAATAAAATGTAATATTAAATTTTTATGGGCGTGATTCCGCCCAATTTTTTTCAGAACGACATTGTATTATTGCAAGAGCCCAAGGTGTGTAACAAGTTTCGTGGAAATCGGATTAGTATTATATGTATATAATATAGTGCTAAACTTTAATAGGTGTGGCCCGCCCACTTTTTTAAATGCAAGATCGTATCAATTTCAGAGCTCAGGATGTGTGTCGAGTTTCGTATAAATGAGTTAAGTAGAAGCACGGGAAATGCAATAAAAACCTGTAAAGGGCGTAGCTCCGCCCACGTTTTTAAGCACGAGATTATGTTATTACAAAATCTCAAAGTTTTGTGGTAGTAAGATGATTAGAAACATATAATCTATGACTACATTTTAATCGGCCGGGCCCTCCCACTTTTTTAATGCAAAATCGTGTCAATCTCAGAACTCATGGTGTGTGTCAAGAAGCGGTCAAGTAAAAGGCTCGTTAATTTTTTGGAGCACGACTCTGTTTTTTTTTGCAGTATCCCACGGATATTTGAAAGGATATTTAAAAGGTCCCTCCTATATTTTGGCAATAGGGCCAAATAGAATTATTACTCTACCAGAGACAAAAATAATTTTTAAAATCGGCCTGCAAATGACGCAATAATACAACAGAATTGGGAACCTCCTCCTTTTTTTTAAATCAATTAAAAGGTAAAGTAAAATATTTTCCAATGCAACCATTTATGTATGTGTGATTTTTTTTTTAGAAATTTTCCAAAGATGTTAATAATTCAGTGGTAATAAGGAAAAAGTGCAAGTTATATTTGACTGTTTTGCAGGAGAGCACTTTTAAGTGCTCAAGTCGATTTTCAGAAATTTATTTCTTTTGCAGTTAAATTGCGAAATTCTCTGTTAAACTTTATTTTTTTTAACAAACATCGTTCTACACACTGTATATAATACATTAAATTTCAAACATACCGAAATACAAGCTAAATTAATATATTATTCCAACTGAGATCAGAAGTCTAAAAAAGATAAGCCGCAAGTCACTTTGCTATAACTTCTTGAAAAATCGCACAAATTAATTGAGATTTCGCGCAAGGGTACTTTCAAATATGCAGATTATAGAGGTACCATTAACTCAAAATCAGCTTATCTCGACTTAAGCACTTTTTACTTTTTGCCAAAGAATTCGTTCAAACGCGCTTACTGCAATTTGTTCATTTCATATCCAGAATATGCAAATTTTGTTTTGAAATTAACTGCATAACTGCATTGTCCTTTTGCTTTCTAATTCGCATTGTTTGACTGAAGAATAAGGAAGAAAAGAGTGTTAAAAAATTTTTCTTGGAACTTGGCAATAACTATTTTAAATTCATATGTATATTCTCTTACCAAGAATGGGTGAAGCATAATTAAAAAAAAAAAAGTTTTTCACACTGAAAACCGAAACCTCTACAAAATACCCCTACACATTCTTGTACGACTTTCAAACGATTAATTTTTCCCTTCCTCTTTCTTTAATACTATTTTATGTTGCTTTTAAAAAAAAGTCACGCTAAAAAGTCGTCGTGTAAAGCCTGTTATATTAGCGGGCTTTTTTTTGTGATATTCTTCGTATCATACTTTATTACTCTTATTTCCTTTACTATTTTTAAAAAAAAAATTATAAGAAATAATTGAGAAACTCTACATTGAAAACCGATATTTCTAAGTAATACCTCTACACCATCTGACATGGATTTTACTCAATCGCTTTTGCCCCCTGTCTGCTTCTTTAAATATTTTTTTTTTTTGCTACCCCGTTCGTCTATAAATTTTAAAAGTCATCGTGGTTAAATATTATTTCCTCTCATTTACCCAACAAATGAAAAAGCAACCTGGCAATCTTTTTTTCAGTTCTGCTGCACAAACAATGTCTGCATACTCGTAGCATTCGAATTTGGTTGTCTTGTATTTTCTTTCTTTCTTAATGTCTGGCTGAAATAGAGGGAGGTATCAACGCTGGCGTCTGGCCTCATCAGTTCGAGTACAATTTAAGCAGAAAAGCAAAACATTGATGTATCACAGTATCACAAAAATTCACAAGCTGCATTGTTTTAAGACAAGAAATTTTTCGCAAAAAAAAAATAAAAAAATAAAATCCACATAGAATTCCATATGAAGAATTATAGGCAGCTTATTTCAGTTTTCATTTGAGTATTTTAGGTTTTTATATTATTAAAGCCTTTGGGTGGTTTTGATGATGGGACTTGCTGCAGTAAGTAGCAGCTTTTGAGTGCAGCAGCACTGCAGCTCAAGTTTGCCTTATGCATGCGTTGAAGTAGCTGCTTGCAAAGATTCCTATTAGTATTAAATATTTTTTATTTCTTTTTTTGGCTTCAAATTAGTTTTATTTACACTTTTCCCACGCTACAAATTCATAATATTTGTGGTTTGTAGATTTTTGTGCAAAAACTTGTAGCAAGAATGTATGCATGTAATATGTTTTCATGTAACCAATTTGTAATATTGATTTTGAAGGGAAAATTTACTAGAGCACATAAAAATTGTTTTATTTTTCTAGCAGGCTTATGCCTCATCGCCTGCAAAAAGAATTGTGGGTATTTTTTTTATTGTTTGGCCATCTTTCATTTAACGAACATTATGTTGTCAAATTATTTCCCATATCTGTTTTTATTGTTTAGTAATTATACCAAAGATTACCGTATAATTTTTTTATGGATTAAAGAATAAAATTTTTTATATACTCGTATGTGTGCTTTCTTGAAAAAAATACCATAAAAACAGCGTTTTTGTAGGCGCTGCAAAGTTATGCAGCTTCATTGGTTTTCACATTAAATTATTACGTTCATTAGTTTAAGGGAAGTGTATTGAGGAAAGTTCTGGGAATTTTCTTTATATACACAGAATTTTTATAACCACAGTTGGGAGCACATTACTAGCAATAACATCCTTTGACGTCGGTAGAGGTTGTTTAAAATTTATTTTTTGTTAGGGATGACTGACTAAGTATATTTTATGAAACTAAATAACGCAACTAAAGAGTCCAAAATTTTAATAAGCCTTGAAAAAAAGATCAGACATGAGTGCAGCTTGATAATTCCGCGACTTTCTGTCATATTATTTCCTTTACGCTCGATACATTAAGTTCTGGTTTTTTCTAGTTTCTTGTTCTTAATAATAAGATTTCTCAAGCCCTTCAAAAAAAAAAACGTAGGGCCTTCAACATCAGCTACGAGAATGTAATGTGATAACCATTTCGAAGTAATTTAAAAGCTAATAAAAAAAGCCATAAAAATCGCCAAACGTAACTCATTGAAAAATTTCTGTGAGTCCATAGATAGTGCCAGAGGTTCTGGAAGGGTTGCTGGAATTTTGGCTATGAATCACTCCCGTCTAACCTTTGTAAAAAGAGCGGACGGCTCCTGGTAAGATTCCTCAGCGGAAGCCTTAGACATGCTACTCAACACCCATTTTCCTGGCTGTAAGAATACGCCTTGTGCGAATAGCTTTATCAGAGGGCAACAAGACGCTTTGAATAATGAGATACTGTCCCTAGACAAAATCTCATGGGCAGTTGCCAGTTTTTCATCTTTTAAATCGAAAGGAACGGATGACTACATGCCAAAGATGCTACAGAGCGCATTGGCTTTCTAAATTCCATTAACTCTGACTCTCTCTCTCTCTCTCTTTTAGCTACGTTCCGACTAGCTGGAGAAAACTAACAGTTGTTTTCATTCCCAATTTTCACGCAAAGGACTTCCTACTAATCAGCCTTTCATCTTTCCTGATTAAGATATGGGAAAGACTAATAGACAGTCACATTAGGCAACGGCTGTTAGGATCGTCCAAACTCTCAAATAGCCAGCATGCCCACCTTAAGGGACGCTCTACAGAAGAAATCCCTGACTGCCTTCCTAGACAAAGAAGGTGTGTTCAGTAATGTATCGCTAACAGCCATCGAAAATGCTCTCCGGGATACTGATGTTAAGGATTACATCAGCAACTGGATAATATCATGCTGGGGGCAAGAAATGTCAGCGCAAAATTAGGTAAAGGCGAGAGGTCAAAATGGGCATGCAGAGGGACGCAACAGGGTGGAGTGGTCACACCTTTGCTCGAGTTTCTTGTTGTCAACACAATACTTTTCGTATTAGATGCCGTGGGAATTAAGTTGTAGCGTGGGCGGACGATGTGGTAATAATGGTCTCAGGAATGTTCACGGGCGTAATAAGCGACTGGGCTACATACAGTGGTCTAGGAGTGAACCCAAACAAAACGTAACTGGTACTATTTGCCACAAAGGCCAAGATACAGAACTTTAGACTTCCTCGGTTGAAAATTCATGAACTGTTCCTATTGGACAGCGCAAAATATATAAAAGTTATGCTGGACCAAAAACTTTCATGGAAAATATTGCACACAGGGCTAGAAAAGCAACGGTTGCCTACTACTCCTGTCGTAGAATATTTGGATCTAAATGGGTCCAATACTAATTTA
This sequence comes from Nowickia ferox, assembly GCA_936439885.1. Lineage (NCBI taxonomy): Eukaryota > Metazoa > Arthropoda > Insecta > Diptera > Tachinidae > Nowickia > Nowickia ferox. Next base: position 4,594,986 of record OW387023.1, on the reverse strand, counting down.
CGGCTGGGTAGTATGGTGGCCTGCCACAAGTAAGAAATACGTGGAAGATCTACTTTACAGAATACAGAGATCCAATTGCGTCGGGATAACAGGATGCTTACGCATTAGTCCTTCGGAAGCGCTTAATGCTACACTAAACCATGTTCCGATCGATCTTCATGTATTGGACGATATACACAAGTAGTGCGGCAAGATTAGCGAAGAGATCAAGATCTTATGGTCATGTCAGTATCCAGGATCAACTACCCCCTACGCTGAGGAAATCTACTGATTACATGGTGCCTCATCTGGACTTTGATAAAGTGTTTAAAGCTCTAATTACATGCAGGCGGGAGTGAAAGGGAGGCACAATAGTAAAAGAATACGATGTCAGAATATACACTGGGGGATCAAAAATGGTCTATGGTATCGATTCTGGGATATTTTCGGACGATCTTTACATCTCTCGGAACACAAGTTTTTAGGCAGTCATGTACTAGAATGCTCCTTCCGTCTCCCTAACGAAGCCACTGTGTTTCAGAGCGAAATTTTTGCTGTAAGGGAAGTGGCGAGAGTGCTGATCGAAAGCAAGCTATAGCGTATAATCGGTATCTTTGTCGACAGCCAAGCCGTGAGATCATATACCACTTCCTCTCCACTTCTGGTTAGGCAGTGTAAGAATGTGGTATTTAGACTGGGTGGTCCAGCTGACCTCACCCTCAGCTGTGTTCCAGCACATACAAATTTTTCAGGTAACGAACGGGTGGACAAGTTGGTTTTGCTATGAATGCCTCCAACGCCGAATCGGTAGCCATGTCGTTTGGTACTATAAGAAACTGCATCTTCAAGGACTATCTCTATTAGACTGAATGCAGATGGCGCAGTACATATGGACACGTGAAAGGTTGCTAAGAAAATGTTTCCCTGCTAAAATAATAGGCGCTCAATACATTTAACAAGTAGAAACCGCAGATACATCTCGAGGCTCTTTGCTGTCATGATGGGGCGCTGCACGGTCGGCAGACATGCTTATAGGATAAGCCTGTCTTATATAGGATAGGATAAGCCTGTCTTATAATGAGTTCTGCCGAAGAGACAATCTTCCACTTTCTTTACGAATGTCCAGCTTTGCATCTCTCGAGATACAAGTTTTTAGTCAGTCATGTACTAGACGACCCTTTATAGTTAGATTTATTAGAGATTGAGTTGAGTGACCTTATCCGGCGGATTGGATCTAGTACCAATAGATAGATACGATTTTACACAGGTTCTACATAAGTTGACACCGTCAAGTGGAGTGATCTTTTCAAAAAGGAATCATCTAGATTATACTTGAATGCGTGCAGATCGCAGCCACGTAAACCAATCAACCAGCATTGCCCAGTTAATAACCCCCTTTCACAGTCCCATCTGACAATTTTTCATTATCTTTGAAGTATATGCGAGTACATATCGCTCATTTACTAACTACTACTACTACTTAAAATTTTTACAGATATTTGTTTGAAATTTCTACACAATGTGAACAACGAAATGAGGATTAAATCTGCATTACTAACTCAAAAATTTAATTTTTTTTTTGCGTTATGACGTTGTTCAAGTAAGTGAGTAAAATATCATTTAACTCACTTCCAAGTGCCTTAGATTGGTCGCTGCAGTGTTTTATAGTTTAACGTTGTCTTAATGTTTTATAAGAAAAAAGGTGTACATCATTTTTCTTAAAATACAACAAAAATAATAATAAAACAAAATAAAAAGCATAGCGTAACACCGGTAGCAATATCGACGTCATCATCGCCATGGTCTTCATTATGGGGATCAAGCAACATTTTGTTGTTGTTGCTGTTGTTGTTGGTTTAGGAAATTTTTGTGTTGCCACAAACGAGATGTATGTATCTATCACTCAGTCAGTCACTCGCCCAGGTTGGTGGTAAATAAAAGAAGGAATATGCAAAAAGAACTCTAGACATATCAGCAAAGACAACAACAACAAACAGCAAAACCAGCAGCAACAGCTACGAAGAAACCGATGGCTAAATAAGTATGTTTATTGAGAAAAAATAAAAACTTAAGAAGAGCAGCAACATGATGCCATTGCAGTGTTGCTGTGCTTGTGCTTGTGCTTGTGTTTACAATGCAAGCGACGGCGTCGGCGACTCTATAAAAATCGAGTGTTTAGAATAATTTTTGTTGTCTGTTGTTCTTGTTTTACTTTTCGAACTCTCACACTTTTATTTCGGCTGCTGCTGCTGCTGATACTGCTGCCTCACTATTGTTACTGTCTGCAGTTCTTCTGTTATTTTTGGGGGTTTTCATCGCCAATCACTGGCACTACGTAGCAGTGGTGGTCAATTATCTTTTGCTGTGTTGTTTTGCTACCGGTATTAAGTTTAAGTTGGCATTTTACAGCTTACGAGCATAATGAAGTTTATGGATTTATGAGCGCTGTTCTTGGGAAACACCAACTTTGATGGCAATGAAATGGCGCGCAAGCAGTAGAAGTACAATTTCTCTCATATTTTTTTTTTTTTTGCCTTAAAGTTAAATAAAAAGAAGAAAAACAAAAACTAAAAATAAAACCGTGGTAGCTGTATGCCATAGTTTGACTACCACAATTCTCAAAATGAAAAAAAAAACTAACGTTTACGCGTGATATTGATCGGCGCTTGGATGCACACATAATCTGTAGCTTTTTTGGTTTTTCGGTTTGATTTTTGTGGTCTGCATAAGCCAAAGAAGTTCTTAATAACGGATTTGATGGTAGTACGAGTATTTTCCTTATGTGCTGGTTGCGCTGCTGCATGCTACTTATTTATTTCATCATATTTTTTTTTTATTATTAATTTTTACTTGCTACTGGGCAAAATATTTTTGTAAATCTCAAGTTTATGTTGTCTATCTGTCTGCATGCTGTATTTGTGGTACGTGCATTTGTTGTATGCATATTGGCTCATATTTATGTTCGTTTCTTTTCTGGCTACAGCTACTGTTTGCTATTTATTGGTTGAAATTTCTGATGTTTTTGCGATGATTGCTTTAATTTGCGTGCGAAAGTTTTTAATAAAATCTAGAGAGAAAAAAGTATGAAAATACAAATTGTGGCCATATAGTAATTTTTGTTTTGTTTTGTTTTGTTTTCTTTTGCAAGCAAAATACATTATTTACAATATTCCCATGACTCTTCTCTGGCTTTTCATTTTATAAAGGTAATAATTTTGTAGGCGACCAAAGAATTTTTTGCTTTTCAAAAGAAGTGAAAATATCAGTTCCTTGTAGTTTTGTTTTAAACTAAAATAAATTCTTGATAAGACAAAGAAAAAAATTTGAAAATTTTGCTTAATAAAAAAAAAACATTTTGCTTGTTGTTAAATAAAGACATTATGTCAAATAAATATACTGCGGTATTTCTTTTATGAAAATAAAGAAAAAATAAAATACAAAAAAAATAAAAAATAATAAAAATAAAAAATAAAGAACATTAGCCTGTTCAATTCATTAAATATAGAAACAAATGCAGTTCGAATAATAATAATTAAATTAACTAAAATTAATAGTCATGGGCTTGTGGCAAAAAGTAAATAAAAATATACTTAATAGTAACAAACCAAAAAATTTTGTCTTAAGTAGAACAAAAATAAGCAAATTAACTAACATGTGCATAATTAGTAATGAAAAAACGACAATGGTAAGACTGTTGTAAATTTAGAGATTGTAAATTCGGGCCTTCATTACAAAACACATTTCAGCAAATTGAAATACGATGAATCAAATCAATTCACATATTCCATTTGCAAAAAAGTTTCGTATATAAGGCAGAAATCTACATCAACTGACACCACACACAGTGGACCAAAAACAGAAGAACGCTGATGATGAAGGTTTAGTGGCCTTCGAAAACGGCTGGCTGTTCCTTTCAACTATGTGTTGTCAGAATATTTACAACTAACTTTGATGTTATTTGTTCATTAATAATTATCACATGTAATTTGGCTTAAAAGGCGATACGAACATTAGCCTGTTCAATTCATTAAATATAGAAAAAATAAATATTTTTTTTACTAAACTCTACCAGCTGGAAATAGTTTACATGTGTTAAAAAAAATGTTCCCCTCATTAACTTCTTTTTTAAAAATTGTGTATAATTTTATTTGTTTTATCAAAATTTTTTCATGTAAATTAAGTAACAAAATTTCCCACCGGTCACTTGCGCTTGGAATTTGGAATTGCCAGATTTGTATCGCAAAGCTTGACATCTGGCAACATGACCTTGTAAATTCAGCTATGAAGCTTGAATATTTAAGTCAACAAACGGAATTGCGCAACTTGGTCTAAAGAGCAACCAGAAGATAAATATGCTCTTTTTGGTGCAGTTTGTGGGCCGTACTTCTTTAAGAAGGATGCAAATCGAAAATTTATAGTTGTAAACGCAGTTTATTTTCCAGTCTGCCCAGGATCTAGTCAAAGGTCTGCTTTCTTTGAATAGTATGTACGAGTAGATGTTGTTATACTAACACAACCAGTTTTATATACGAACTCACGACTTCTAACGTCTACACTATTAAAAAGTGAAGAGTATGAAGTAAATCCGAGGAGACTTCGTATTCGGCTACTCTACGAAATAATATTAATAATACGTGAAATAATGTAAGGTAAAAAAATGCTAAAAGACGGGTTAACTACTAAGAACAACAATCGGTAAAGTTCTTCGGACGACACCTTTAAGTGGCTTGCTTATAATTGTCGTTCGTAAGGTATCGGCACTTGTTCCCCGATTGTGTACAAACGTTGATTACTTATACCAATTATAACATGATCGGAGTGAGAATCATACTTTGCGTTTGCATGTTGAGACTTGTTCTTAATCAGTGGTTGTGTTTGCATGTGTGTGTGATACTGTTGTTTGTATGTCGTACTTTGCTTCGGTATACGGTAAAACGTAGGTGCATTGGCACTTCTTTATGAATAAAAGTGTAAGGATTTGTAACGTCACAATAGAAAGTCCCACACTAGAACAATTGTGCTGGCATAAAATGCTAGTTTATAGGTGAGAGGGGCAAAGAGAGTGGTTTTGTGTTTGGCATAATTTTTCAACCAGCTACAACCCCGCATCAGCAGCACACACAAACCTGTGTGCACGTATACATATTTATGCCAGATGCATTAGTCTCGTGTGTTCTAAAAAGAACAAAAATTGTGCGGCATAAAAATTAGACTCGTGTGTGAAAGGCCAATGTTCTGCCAAGTGATTCTCGTAGAGGGGACTAAAAAAATATACGTGTATTGGTGTCTTAAAACTTTACATCTGTAACTAATTTTACGGCCTATTTAAAGTTTCACCCTTATTATAGTAAAATAAATTTAGGAAATCGTGCGATACTTAATTTTTTTGTATATAGTGTCTTCAGAACATTTATTCAAAACATTACTAGCGACATTTTATTAATCATCTAGCTCTTCTGAAAATGGGTCTGTTTTTTTTTTTGCAATTTAAAAAAAGCAAAAATCATCTTCAAAACCGATGTATGTAGTTGAAATATGCTGCTAAAATATTTGTCATGAATTTTTACTATAGGTCCCAGAACACGCTTAAGTCGGCAATTCAACTTTAATACCAGAAATAAGCATTAAAAGGTCTAATGGGTGATTTTTTATATATTACGCAATTTTAGGGAAATCTTACGAAAAACATTTTTTTGCACGTACGGCCGTCTTTATCCCTCTCATCAAAAGGGGCCAAATAAATACCCTTAAACAAGGAAATAACGGAAAAGTTCAAATCAAATGTCCAGAGACACTACTCCTTCAATCGTCCTCTCCATAATCTATTTCCCTACTTCTAGCACAATACATTGCATGAGTATTGTGTATACCCTGAGTGCTTGTACAATTTAAAAAAATGTACTCCGAAAATATTTGCCATAAAATTCTATTATATGTCTCTCAATACACCAAAACTCGAAATTCAACTTAAAAATCAGAAATAAGTCAAAACTTTAATATTCATAGATATTAAAAGCCTCTTCGCTATCTTCGGCCACAGACAATAAAAAAATTAAATATTAATTATTTCATCGACATTTTGATAGAAAACGAAACATTATGAATGATTTCATCGATATTTTGGGGAGCAGATTTGTTTTGTTTTAATATTTTCAGCCTGCGCGAGCCAGACTTTGTCAGCTGGACTAGCGTTGCCACTATTACATCATCCACAATAATATGCCTTGGTTGCCAGTCTGTGTCACCTGCACCAGCGTTGCCACTAGAACTGCATTATTAAAGAGTGCACGTGGCATTGACTTGAAATATTTTCATTGCATACTTTGGGGCCTTCGTCGCTGTGGGATTTTTCTAAAGTACGAAATTCCTACGGAATTTCAAATTTGTAAATTTACATTTATTTCTACACGGAAAAATAATCGTTTAGCGTTTTGTGTAGAATTATGTTTGCATACACACAAATTAATTTATTTTTGAATTTACAACACTTTAAAACACTAAAAATTAATTACAATTTCATGCAAATTGGAAATGTCAAAAATTCAGTTGACTGAAAAAAATCTCCACTCAATTTATAACATCCCTAAGATGGGCAATAAATCCGTGTACTATTCTTTTAAAAGTCCGTACTAGCAAATAGAAATTTCTTTATGAAATTTACTTATTTCCGTAAGTTTTTCTTTCATACCGTTCCGTAAGAATTCCGTACCAGTCTTAAAACGTTAATTTTATTATTTATTTATTATTACTATTTATTTAAAGTTAAATCAGGAATCTTTTGAAAACAAATCTTAAACACTTTCTTAATACTAATAACCTTTCCGAATACTTCGGTTTTGACTATCTGAAGTCATAAACTAGTGTGATACCATGGCAATACAACTTTATTAGTAATTTTGAAATAGAACTCAAAAAATAGAAACGATTTAAAAATTAAAAGCTTAAAAGTAATTTATGTATAACATATTTCCAAAAATAAAAATAATATTGAGCGTTTAAAAAATTAAATAATATTTACTGTTAAATAAGATTAATAAAAATTAAATTCATTTATGATAAAAGCTCGTTTTGAGATGGCATTTCCCATAAAATAACAAACTGAATAAATTAATTATAATGATGCCATTTATAAACAAGAACCTAAAATTGTAAATCTATATTTAACAAAAAAGCTGGACTCATGTTCTATGCCATCAAACTTGTAATCAGTAATATTAAAATTTTACATTTAAAGAGATTCAAGCTCATGCCTTACAAAGTAAAGTTACGTCATCATCATCTCAGTGCATGTATTACAAAGAAAAGCTCCAAAGAAGGTTTTGTAATGTGATTGGCAATTTGGTCCTAGATTAAAGAACAAATTTTGCCGTGTTCTTGAATCTATTACAAAAACGTCGTAGCCAAAGTACGCCAACTACTTACTATAAGGGGAATATTTTTAACACAAGTAATGTCGCTACATTACTAATACTGTAGAAGCATTGAAAAACTTATTCCTTCTAATTTATTTTTCTCTGAAACTGCGAAATTTAAATTAATAAATATGAATAAAGAAATAACGAAAAAAACATTTATTTAAAACAAAAATTTATATATAAAAAATTCCAACAAAATCGGCCAACAATTACAGGGGCGTAACACACATATACGCATACATAGATACATGCATACATATGTATGAGCACATGCACATAAATGCATTTTTCTGCACACAATACTTACATATGTATGTATGTTCATATGGAAGTACCCACATGCATAAATTTAAGCACACAAGTCATACATTCGCATATCCAAGCATACGCGTAAAATCATTGATGCGTGTGTCACATATTACACCAACAACACAGCAATTGTGAGTCTGCTTATCCCCAATGACGCCGTCACATCTCATGTGGGGTTTCAACAACAGCCGCTGTGACACATACACAAACACTTATGTACGCGGCCACACACACTTTCTTCGTCACATATTTTCACTAGTTGTTCGGTTAGTTTCTCATTCGTACGATTTTATATGCTCGTGCTTTTTTTTACAAAAATAAATAAATGTGTGATTGTTTGATTCGATACTGGAAGTGCGTGTGTGTGATGGAGACTGAGTAGTTTAGTTATTGTTTTTGTATTTATATTTATATCGGCGGCAGTCTTCGACCAATTAGTTGGTTGCTATGTATGTATGAATATTTATTTGATAAATTGCTGAAGCGTGTGTCTGTTGTCATGTCATGACGCAGTCAATTGAAATTCGTCAACACAGAAAATGTTAGCAGTAAACACATACGAGTATGTACATGCACACATTCAATCATACATCATGCATACATGCACGATTGTGCACAAAATGCATCAAGTACATGCATATAACCAAAAAGAAAAAAGGCAAGAAAAATATACAGTAGAATCTCGAAAACTGGGGTTTTCGACTTAAACGGATTTGTTTATCGAGGTTAAAATAAGAATAATAATAATTATCTATTTGTTTCTATTTATTTTATGCATGCACTTATTTGATATGCAATTTTGTAAATCAGATAAGAAGCTAACCAAAAAAAAAATTTAACAAAAATCCATAAAAAAAGTTAAATGTGCCTACTTCCTACTATAGGAAGGTTGAGCTTAAGAGTGTTTAAGTGATCACGTTTGTGGAATATTCTATGTTTCTTTTTGGCGACATTGTCTACGGAAAGTATACACAACTATTTGCTTTTGATGAGTAGAAAACATTTTGTCAGATACATACTCTCGGCAGCAAAGGCTAATTGGTAATTTTATATATTTTTTTTAATAAAACACCAAATGTGAACAAAATATGTGACATGGAAATTTAAAAGAGACCTATGCTCAGAAGATAAGTTTTGGAGAAAAACGAGTTTGAAACTAAGAAGTTGATTTTGATGCGCCTTAACGCTTCTATGGCTTAAAATTCGTTTCGGGGTCGCTGATTACGAATCTGGTATTAGATTTTTAAAATACAAAATGGCGAATCCAATATATCAATATCAATACTAACACGCGTTATAGTAGACTTTCAATGACACGTACATGTGAAATGTCTATAGCAAAAAAGAACTATTTGGGGTATAGTTCGTCAGTAGTACTCTGGTGACAAAGTCAATAGGGAATCAGTACTGTTTTACTATTGACACTTCCTACAGGGTATGTACAAGCATACTCGAATACATACATTAGCACATTGTTTTTTAAATGCTGTTTTTTGGACTTATAAGAGGTTATCAATACCATATTACCATTTATATAAGTCTGTTTAACTTTGTATTGGAAAAATCTTTGGTATTTATAAGATAAGTATCAAGTCATTCCGCTATAACCTCCTGCAAAATCGCACAAAATCATTGAGATTCCGCCCATGAGTACTTTAGAATATAAAGATTACAGGGGAGATATTAACTTAAAATTTGCTTATCTGGATTTAAGCACTTTTTCTTTTTTGTCACACAATTATTAAGATTTAATTTTCCACTTTCATAAAAATTCTTTTACCGGGGATCATAGAAAGTAAACTAACTAAACTAAACTTCTAAGATTTTGTTTAGATATTTAATTGAATAAAAGTTTATTTAAAAATGTAATTGATTCAACTAAACGTTTGTTTAAATATTTAACTAATTAAAAAGTTTAATTTACAGAAAAAAAATGTCATTAATTTTTTTTTTCAATTGAAGGTGTTGATTGGAAAAATATTGTTTGCTGTGATTGAGAACAAAAACTGACTTACATTGTCAGTGTTATTTTTCAATTCATTTGAGTAGACCAGAATCTGGAAAAATAATTTCCCCATAGAATCCTAATGAAAGTTTAAACAATTGTGTAGAATCTTTTAATGTTGAAAAGAGGTGCCACACAAAAAGTAACTACAAATTTTTTCTAACTATCATAGACTCAGAATATTGTATAAGCGTTGGTACGACCGATAAATATTTGTTTCAACAATTAACATATTTTCATAAAAGAACTGGATCAAAAAAAAAACCCCATAATAATCAAAGAAACTGGAAAAGTAACAGTTTAATATTTGTTGAAACCAAATAAGAAACTCTATGCAACCAACTTAAAAGTATGATGTACATATGTATAATAATTGTAGATTTAATGTTGTACTACAACAATAATAATATGTGTATTTGAGTCTGTGTATGTCTTCCGTATTTTCAAACGAATAAATAAAAACACTCAAGTGTTAATGAAATTAGCAACCCTTTTTTTATTTTATTCAATTTTATTTTTACTTTTCTATTGGAACTTCTTCTACTGTTTGCTTCAGTTGCTTGTTTTTTTTCGTATGCTGCACTTAATTTTATAACAGCTTTTGGCTACTAATGTTTGCTGGTCTGCAAACTAAATAAATAAATAAGTTTGTAAGTATACAATTATACACATAGTTATTTATGTACATATGTATGTATATTAGCTTTACTACAATTGATGTTTTGGTTACCAGCTTAAGTTATTTTCTCTTTTAATTTAGTGGCCGTTTCCCTACAAATAAATATGTATGTATGTATATACATATAAATAAATATAAATTTTCTTGGTCTGTTAAAAGTAAATAACTTTTGTGTACTTATTTGTATGTGTATGTGCATACAGTTACTTGTACCAATACATATTGACAAAATTTAGTAAACCTTTCAGGGTGCTAATTGACAGAATTCACAATGCATTCGCACGTTGGAATTTCTATTTGTTCAGTGTGGCCGGCGAAAAGGTAGCACACACACACATACACACACACTATCCCAAGTTGGTAGTACCAGAGCCCACGATGAATTAAAACTCGCTTTACTGCCTGCAGTCCATTCAAGCAACGACACCACAATGTGACTAAAATTTAGTGAATGATCTGATAGTCTGTGTTCTTGTGCACAGTCGTCTGAGTCGTATGCCAAGCAGTTTGTAGCTGTTTGCTGCGGATCGATGTGTTATATTTTCTCCATTTAATTAGTGTAATTAAATATTTAGAGCGCATTTAACGGTTAGTTTTCGTTGTCCAGTCGAAAGAGTTTTTGAACTTTTTACTGTTAAATTTTAACAAATTGTTGTTGATGTTGTTGCTGTTGATGTTCTATGTTTAAATTTGTTTATGTTAAACAGGAGGTGTTAGAATTATGATATTAATTAAAATTTAATTAACTTTCAAATAGTAATAGAATATTATAAGCTTAAGGGCTTTAACAGAACTACAAAAGTTGATTCAAATAGTGTCAGCACACTAGTCGATTGATCTTTCCGGAAGGCAGCAATGGCATATACATACATACATATGACAGAATACTTCTCTACAAAAAAAAATTATAATAACTTGGCTAGAGCAATGACTTTTCCCTATGACTGAGATGCCTTGTGGGCGAATGCTCTATGTATCCAAAAGCCGAAATTGCGACAAAATTTATTTCTGCGTGAAACTTGGAGTAGGGAGCTCCAGTTGCCAAACTAAGCATTTTTAAAAAGCAATGCACACAAAATTGCCACCCTATAGACTCCATTACATAAAACAAACAAAATACTACACTTGGAGCGGTAAGCTCGGAGCTAGCGTTATGGTCATTGGAAATCTTTAGCGCAATGGTTTTTTGTTTGAAAATATGAATGACGTTGATTCGGGTGGGATGTAGTTTCAATAGAATGGCCCTACATATCATACGCTGACTGAAACAACGGACTTATTGACATCAAAAATTGGCGTAAAGTTGGTTCCGAGATATAGGACCTCTCAATTGATCTTCAAGATCGTGCTATTTGAAATCTATCGATTATTCCTGTTATTTATGAAACACGTTCATGCAGAGTTCGCTGCTTCAAGAACAGTCTCGGTGTCCATATGCCCTTTCTTTTGAATAAAAAAATTGTTTACACTACAATTAAATTTTGTGTGTTATTTTTTACAAATTAAAGTTCTATCTTATTTAAAAAGTGGGCGGTACATTTTTCAATTAGATATACAAAAAACTCGATTTCAAAAAAATAATAACTTAGGGCCTTTCTTTATTAAGGTAACGATATGTATGTATAAGCAGCTGTGAAATCTTCAAACACAAACAATTAAACCTTAGTGGGAACTTTTACTGCTCACTGCTTCATATAAAGTACCCCAGACTCTGCACTGCCTGTTATTGCCATCACTATCAAAAACAGCTGATATGTTTATAGAATGTGAAGTGAAACTTAAACATGTCAAAGAAGAGACAAAAAAATGTGCAAGGAGTCCATTAATTTGGAATTTGATGGGAACCGCTGCTCTAACCAATCGATTGCTACAAAGCTTTGCACACATATTAGAGAAAATTACAATATTCCAAAACAATTGAATGAATATGTATATAGATTTTCGAAATTAGGCAACAACGTAGTTAAAATAAAAAGTTAAAAAAAAATGCAAAGGGATTTTCGACCCTCTTTTCTGCTCGCTTTGATCTGTTTAAAAAATACATAAAAACCGGTTTGAAAACTGGTTAAACAATCAAACACGAAACAAAAATTACCTTTACAAGCCAAAAAAATGTGTTTTTCGAAAAAAATTCGTACCAAATATAAAAAACCGGCTCTGAACCGGATAAAAAGTAGCCTATATTTTCATTGGTGAATTGGTGAATTTTCGAAATCGGGTTAGAGGTTTGGTCGTGAAAGTGTAGTAAACAAACAAACTAACTTTTATGTTTATAATATTAGTAAGGATGCTTGTGAATGTAATTTTAAATTATATTTTGAGAGTTTTTCTATACACAAACATATTCACCCTTAACGACAATAAAAGGCGAACATTTTGTTCACGGAAAATATTTCACGTAAACAAAATTAGAAAAAATATTCTACTGACACAACAACGCAAACATTGGCGATCACAATTTTAGGGAAAAATTAAATGTGTTTCACGTAAACTTTTATTACCGATAAGGGTAACTAATTTTTTTTTAACTTTTTTAAAAATTCTTTGGTTGAAGTCTACTGACTGACTTTTACAGACTTCTTTCCTCTTACTATTTCTTTTTTATAAAACTTAAAAGAAAATTTACTAAAATTTCTTTTTTATATTGCAAAGAAGCAAATATTTTATGCGAAAGGTACAAACCAACATTTTGGTAGTTGTAGACGCCTGCTGTCATAACTCTGCTTGCTCAAAAATAAAAATAGCAAGGATCAGAAGGTGCTAATCAAGTGCAAAAGAGAAAATAAAGTTAACGAGCTTGCTAACAAAGTCTGCAAATACTCGTAACAATAAACCAGAAAATTCACATGTGAAAATTAAAAAAAAAGCTTCAAGGCGTCAAATTGTTTAATTCTTAGAGACAAAAGAAAAAGAAACACATGCGTTATTGAATAGCAGCTAAACAATTCAAATATCTAAAAAGTGACTCCTTTGGTTCAAATTGTTATAAGTGCAAGAAGAAAATATTTTCATTAAAATGTTTGTTTTGCATGCTTTTAACTTAAAGAATTTGACAATTCTAAGTTTCTAATTTCCAATAATGTAGAATTCAATCGCTTAAAATTATATATACGAGTGGTATTATGAACTTGTATTTTTCGCACCATAACCCCCACACAAATTAGTTCCAACACCAACAACATATAGTACAAAAAAAACAGCTCACCTGTGTTTTTAATACTCGTATTATAGATATTTTTTCCTTTTAGGAATTTCAAAACGTTTAAGAAATAAAAAAGTACTTTACCAAAATGATACGTTTAAAACACCTTAAGATAGAACAATATTGCAGCAAAGCGAAAAGAAAATGTTCAATTTAAGGGTCGGTGCTTAACCTTGTTTCTTTTCATTATTTTAGATTTAAATTTTTTTCTTATTTTTTTATTTATTTTTTCTTATTTTTTTTTACCACCAACTGCATTGAGCTTATTTTCAACGAAAATTACTTTCAATCCAGCAAACGAGGTATAAGAATAAAACTCACAGCTCTTAGAGAATACGTTCTCATACATAAATGTGTATTGCGGCGAATATACAATTATTTTTATAGTGGAGCAGTTAAATGTGGTCCGAAACCTCAAGCAAACAGTGGTAATAGTGATGCAAAATGTGTGTATAATTTAAAGGAAATTTTTAACAACAGCGCTAAAGAACATATTGGAGGGCAACAGTGCGAGCTAAAAGTATGGATCTCCGATTATATCTAGGGAATACTAGAGTACCCAGCAAGAACAAGCACACTTCAATAATGAAAATTATATGAAAAAAAAAATTTGGTAAAAACTTTAAAGGAAAAACCAACATTGTACTCAGAAAAAAAATATTTCTGCAAACAACATCTCTAAATGAAAAGAAAAAAACTATTAAAAATTTAATTGTGTCAATTAAATTTTTTAATTAATTACGTTTTTTTTTCAAGTAAAAGCTCAATTGACTCAACTAAACTTTTAATTAAATTTTTTAACCAATTAAACTTTTAAGCAAAAGTTTAATTGAATCAAAATAATTTTTAAGCAAAAGTTTAACTGACTGAATTAAATTTTTAATAAAATTTTTGATCAAATTAATTTTTAATTGAACTTCTAATCAATCTAATTCTTAAACGAAAGTTTAATTGAATCATTTACATTTTTAATAAAACTTTTTAATCAATTAAATTTTTAAATCAAAGTTTAATTGACTCGATTAAGTTTTTAATTGAACTTTAAATCAATTTAATTCTTAAACCAAAGTTTAACTGGCTTATTAAAATTTGTAATTAAACTTTTAATGAATTAAATAAAAAAAAAGTTAATTGACTCGATTAAATTTTTAATTGAACTTTTTTAACTGACTCAATTAAACTTTTAGTAAATTTTTTAATCAATTAAATTTAAAAGAAATATGTTTAATTGACTCGATTAAGTTTTTAGTTCAACTTTTAATCAATTAAATTTTTAATAAAAATTTTTAATGAGTTAAATTTTTAAACAAAAGTTTCATTGACTCAACGAAATTTTTAAACAAAAGTTTAATTGATTTAATTAAATTTTTAATTGATTATGGTATTTGTTTTCATTTAAATGTATTAATTAGAAAAGGAATTTCTGTGTATATTTATTATTTGGATGGTGAGATGAGTTAAATTTTTAATTGCTTCTTTTGCCCCACTGTTCAACATCGCAACGTCATCATCATCGTCATCAACATTGCCATTATCCACATCAATATCACACAAGACTGTTGGCCAATGTTTCACACAACTTAAACAGAACAACAAGTACGAAACAGTTTATTTATTTTCCTTTTTTTTTTATTAACTTCAAAAGTAAAGTAGTTTTCTTTAAGACTGTTTTAGCGATTTAGTTTTTTTTTTTTTGGTTTGTGGTGGCTTTAACTTATTGGATTGCATTAAAAGCACTAATTAATTGGAACAAAATAAAATGGCTTTAAAACGTTTTATTTTCGCAGCATCTGCAATGACCACGCAGCAGCAGTTGAAGAACAGATTACGACGAGTAGATAAATGCCAAACTACAAGCTGCTGTAGCTGCAGCAGCTTCTTCTAAATATAAAGGTCATTTAATGAACCAAAATACGAACAGCTAAAAACAACACTACTGCTATAACGCGAAAAAGAAATACTGCTTTGAGAAAAATCTTCATATGTACTAAGATTTAAAAATAATAATAAAAAACATCTTTAAGATAGATTGTTATTTTTGTCTGTTTTCAAATACAATCCCACACGCCCTACCAACAAAACTAAAGTATTTTTTGTATACGAGTATATGAAAATTATTATTATTAAAAATTAAAAGAAAAACGATTTAAAATCTTTTCTAAATATTTACTTCTCATTACAAGCTTCTTAAATCGCTCAAAGTTAGGAAAACTAATCACATTTTTCTTGTGACAAATTGCCATTGTTACAGCTTATCATTAACTCAATAGATTTGTACTTATTTATACATGTGTATAATTGTTGTGTTCTATGGCGTTTGAGCCACTCCACAAATACTTTAGATGCTTGTTAATAAAATTATAGATTTATTAAGGTGCGTCAATAACACAATGATTTTCAAAAGTTATGATTTTTGTTGTAAAGGAAAGTGTCTGCTACTTAACTTAATATCACACAAATTGCATCAGATCTAATAAAAAAATAGTAAAAAAAACTTAAGCAGAAAAACCAAAATAATTTGATGTTTAATTTTAAATAAAAAGTTCTAAAACTCTCATTCATAACAGTTCCTTTGCCATGTTTTACCTTTAACTTTAATTAACTTTCCTTTGGTTTTACCCTTAAACTTCTCTCGTTTTGCGGCAAGAATATTTTTTTTTTATTCCTGCCTTAACAATCGGAAACACTAATTGTAAGTCTTGTTCTATTTCAAACCTCATTTTTCATCAAAAGCAGCAAAACTATGGAAGAATTAAACCGCACAAAAAAGACGCCAAAAAGTTGTGGCATCTCTACAATGTTACGACAGATACACCTACAAAAACATGGCCTCTGTATTCCTAAATTGAACCCATTATTGTGGCGTTTGCACTTTCGAAAAGTTTATTTTCAACATGTTCTTTTTTTTTTGCTTATTATTGTTGTTGTTGTCTTATTTTTTTCTCAGTCAACTCAAATCTTGATAAGCATTAGTAAAATCCTTTTACAAAAAAAAAGACACAAAAAACTTTTTTTTCGGTTTTTAAAAAAATTAAGCATATTAAAAAAAAGGCAACTAAAAGTTTGCAAGACTTTAAGAATGCAGCAACAGTAAAGAAACACTATCAGATATTTTTTTAAAAGTAAACCTGGTGCAAATATTGTCAGTAAATTCAACACATTGAACAGTAACTGCTGCAATACTAAAAACAAAAATAAAAAAAAAAAAGAGTCTACATACAAAAACAACAAAACTATTGAAACGGTTTTGTTTCAAATGTTTCGTTTCGTTTAACGAAAAAAAACAGGCAGTATTTGTTTTGTCTTAAACTTTTTTCTGCTTTTGTCGATTTAATTCACAAAACTTTAAACAAAAGACTTAAGTAACAAACTTATTTTTTGGTACCTTTTGTTGATGCTTATTGTTGTTGTTGTTGTTGTTGTTGTTGTTGTTGTTGTTGTTGTTGTTGTTGTTGGCTCTACTACACTGCATCTCACTCATTCACTCATGAACAGTTAGTTAATATAACAAATAACAGAAGTATGTTTGTATGTATTTATATTTATTATTTACAGCCAGGGATACAAAAACAAGAAGGAAAATATACACTCAAAGATTTTTTGATCAAGAAGCTACATATTGCAATAAAATCCTTTTTTCAAAACAAAAATACTTAATTTTTTCGTATTCGGAAAATGGAATTAAAAAAAATCACTCTTTATAACCCTCTACCGTGTAAATACCACGTATATTTTCTACTTAATTTAAATATTGCTACAATAGAGCCAAAAATTTTATATGATTATAATTTAAATTCAAACAAACTTTTTGTAGAAAGTTATCGTTGAAACATTTAAGAAGCGGTAAAATCTAAACACCAAATAATGCATGGGGGACAAGACAAAGAGGAAAACGAAAAATTCGACGTTATTGATACATTTGGAAAAAGTAAATAATAGCAACTCTAACGATCTCATCTTATTTTTGCTGGGAATTGGTATTTATTTTCAAACATTGGCACAATTAATAGCGAATTACGTTAATAAAGTTGCTGGGATATTACCAACATAAAAGCGCCAGCTAGTACAAAAAAAAAACATTTATTATGTGGCTGCTGCAAACTCAATTAATGTAGTTTAACTCCAACAATTTCCAACAATTTATATGCCAGCAATTGAAGGTTAAAGTTTTCAATGAAAGAAGAAAAAACATGCAACAAACAAACAGCTGTATCTAAATTTAGTTTTTTCCAAAGTTTACGTTTTTTTATTATTTTAGTGTAATAGAATTAGAAACAAATATGTACTAAGTAAGTGAATTAAACATAATTTAATAAATGTTAAAGCCTGACAACTGACAGTTTTGGGAAAATTTTTATATTGAACTTACCGGGTAAACATGGCAGAATGTTGTTGTTGTTGCTGCTGCTGTTGATTAGTGTGGTTCGGTTGGGTTGTTGGTTGACTTTGTTGCTGTTGCGTATGTTGAACGGTAACATGTTGCGGAGCTGTTTGCTGGGGCTGGAGTTGTGCATGATGTTGTTGTTGTTGCTGTTGCTGCTGTTGAGCTTGCAGTTGGTGATGTTGTGTTGAGGGCGCATGTTGATGTTGTTGAAGATGTTGATGTTGCTGCTGCTGCTGCTGCGCTTGGTGCTGTCCAAGCTGTTGCATGTTAGCATGTTGTTGCGACAATATTGCATGTGCCGATAAATGATGCGGATGTATTTGCAAATGATGATGCTGATGATGAGGATGGTGTTGATGATTTGTTTCAGTCGTTTCGACTAATTGTACCGCATGCGCTGGGAGTTGCTGATGATGATGATGATGCATTTCACTAACCGTCACCGGTAGGTGAGGCGCGGTATTATTCAATGCTGATTTTTCTAGACATTTATCTGGATACATCATCGTTAATTTTAAGGCCTCTATATGCATGTGTAGTACAAAGCAACAAAGTGTGAAATCTAAAATTCATGAATGCAAAATGCTTTCCTTGTGCTATTTTCTCAGTATTTCTTTTCGAACCGTTTTAACGAAACCACAAGCTTTGTAGCGGCTAATGATCTGAAATTTAAAAAGTAATTGAAAAGAATATAAGGAAAAAATTGTGATAAAAGCAGTCATAAGAGAACGGAAGAATTTTCAGTATTTCGCATGAATCCAAAATCAATCTGTTGGACAATTATTATTATTATTTATAAGCAAAGGAAAGGTTTTGTAGATATTCAAAAGGTCATCAAATATCTATGTTTCATTTCAAAAAAAAAAAAAGTTGTGATCTGATGAAGATATTTTTCTTCTCCCGCCATTGTCTTTTATTGTAAGTTTTTCAGTTCGAACAAACTAAAAGAAAACTGTTTTCCCATTAACAGTATTGCTAGAAGCTTTGAAAACAAAATCATGATTTCACAAAGAAAAAATTACACATATTTTGAATAATAACATACAAAAAAAAAATTTTTTTTTGATTACAGAAACTTTTTATACGTTTGGCTATTATAAAATTAAAAATAAACATTACCGATTTTGGTAAAAAAAAAATTAAGTTAAAAAACTCGGTCGCTTAAGCTTTTTTGGCGTTTATGGTACGATATGAGATTGAAAAAAATTATCATTTAGAAAAAAAATCATTAAATCACATTTGAATAACAAAAAAGCATTACAAATATTAAAAAAAAGAAGAGAAATGCCTTGGGACACCCGGTTGTAGCTACGCGGCTTAGTTATATAGAACAAACTTCAGGTGTTAAATAACAATGCAATAAAATTATATTATATTAATTTGACATCATCAAATTCGCCCCAATTCAAAATGTTTAAATTTATTTCCCATTATTTTCTTTTCTAGCGAAGTACGATTAAATTAATGTATTGATTATGGCCGGTGGCGGCAGTTAGCCGGCTTACAGCCGATCGGCTGTATTCTCATGTGCAAAAACAAAACAAAAACAAACTGAGCAATCGTTCTCATTGTTTTTGTTTTCTCTTTGTTTCACTCACTTCAAATAACGAAACAAAATAAATCAAACATTTTTTTTCGCTTCTTTTCGTGCTCTGGTTTTAAGTACAAAAAAATCAAAACAAAAATAAATTTATAACTGTAATAGTGTCGATTATTTTTGTTACGAAAATCACGTCCTAACTCCTGTATCGCGCAATAAATAGCGCAGCTACAAAATCATCAATTCTGGCAACGCTGTGCATATAAACTTTGTTGTATGTATGTGTATGTGTGTATACATGCACGTAAAGCTCGCAGCAATTATCAGTTTACTGGCGCTTTTCCACAAAATACATACATAAATGACCGTTTCATGCTCGCTGCCAGTCTTGGGATTGAATTTAATGAATTGTTACTTGTTTGGTATTTATATTCGTATTAAAGCGTTTGTAAGAATAGGAAATTCTTGCGTCCATGTGTGCTGATACAAGTACGCAATCGCTTATTCAACCAATTGAAACATTCAGTGGTCTTTAGCAGCATAATTTTTAATTACAGCAATTAGTAAAATGTAAATGTTAATGTTTACTTATTAAATTTCAATCAAAGATGTTGACAGAAAACATATTAAATTTGACCAGTTAACAATGAATTAAATGGTAGAGAAAAAAACTTGTAATGCATAATTTTTTTTTATATCTAAACAAGAAATGAATAATAAAAAAAATTTGCAATAACCTTTATTATGTACAAAGCTGTGTGTTTATTTTTTAAATGAATAAGTTTAAAAAATTCTAAAATATTTTATTGTATATAATTACTTTAAGTTTCACAAGAGGTTTGCTGGGGTGTAGTGTTAGACCAACTACGTCCGTACGTATATTCTACCCTCGTATAACAATAGACTTGCCTTTATAAAGTTACCAAGCTTAAAAAATCGTCGGTCGATGCTAAGCATTTTATTTGTTCTTAACATATTTTGCCGGGATGTTGATTCTGAATTCCAGCTTAGTAATATAAACATTAATCTTCTTGCAAGACCAACTCGTAACTCTCATCTGTAAGGTTTGCTAATAATAAAAATGTTCGCCCTGCATGTGAAAACTTTAATAATTATTATCATTGTATTAATATGTTAGAGACTACTGAAGTTTTAAATAGTTAATTCAAAAACTTACATCGCTTTTTTTTATATTTATGTTTAGCATTTAAAATCCATTTATAAAAAATAATTTTCTTCTTGGAAAATAGTTTGATAACCCTCTTATAAATCAAAAGTATTTTTTATGAATAAAACCTGTAATAAACAAATAAAATAAATAGTAAAACTCTTAACAAAAACAAAAGACTTAAGCAACGAGCACCAAGTAAATGCTCTGTAAAGAAAAAGATGTTCAAATTGTTTGTACTAAAAACAAAACAACACCTTTGCTTCTCGCTCAGTTTAGTATTGATCTAATTTTTTCGTTTAACTAAAATTCATGCAAATAGAAAAAGAAAGTATAAAATTATTAAAAATTCTAGTTATAATGCACACATGAGAACAAAAACAATTTTATATATTTTCATCTTATTAAGAAATGGGTTGGCGCCATTGACATGTGCATGAGAATACACACGAGACCACACACAAATGATAGTGAGCGCACTACATACTTCAATTCGTATTAAAGCAGCAAAGGTATATGTATGATGAGTTCTGCAAACAGCATTAGTTAATATAAAAAAAAACTCATCAATAACTAAAGTATGTATCACAAAATCTTTTTATAGTTCAACCATTCAGTTCTCTCTATTTATAAACTTACATATTTTTATGTCAATATATTTGTTGGCTTTATAAATTTTAAATACAATTATTAATATTATTCAAATTAGAAATGAAATCAAATTTACTTTCATGCAAAGTTAAATATGAGTTAAAAAAGTTTTAACTGTTTTTTGGAAAATCTTCAACTTTTTGATTGTGCTTACTTTTAATTTCATAGAAATGTAAAAAAAAATATTTAAAGTTTTTAACAATATATACAAAAAGTATAATTTTGTTTACTGCCTTTCTTTCGTTCATTTCCTATTTAGATAGAAATAATAATAATAATAATAAGTCATCAATCATGTTTGGCTTTGTATGATACTTTTTTTTTTTTTTTTTTTGATCGCGTAATATTGATCTTCGACTCTAAAATCTTTTCAATTGTTCACTTATTTTTATAATTTTTTTGTACCTATATATTTTTAATTACATTCATTCTTATACCTTGCTGAAGGGATTTCTGTATTAATACGTTAATTTTAATACAACAGATTGTACACTATTTCCAAATAAAAGCTATTTTTATCTTTTAAATGCAGTTTATTTATTATAGACTGGCCTTATTCTTAAAAATAATTTTTGATTTATAGGAGGTTTATAAAACAGTTTTCTATACAAAGTTTGTTTTATAAGCCCTTTATAAAACAGTTCCAAAAAATTTTTGAAAAATATGGACGCAAGTACATCATCTTTTTCCCTCTAAAACAACAACACAACTTCTACCTTTTTTTTGAATAAGCTTCAAAGAGAATTTTTTTGGATCTACTGAAGAAATTTGTTATTAATAAATACCACAGAATTAAATAAGGCTCAATGAAACCAAACTCAAGATGAAACAAAGCCCCAAAAAAATTAAATAAAGCCCAATTACAAATTCCTTAATTTTATTGGGCCTTATTTCAGTTAATTATTTGGGCGTTATTTCCTTGGGCCTTATTTAATGGGCTTTTAGGCCCCATATAACTTACGAAAAATTAACTCAGCTGTCATGCTGTGCCCTTTTTTGACATTTATGATCAGTATACCAAGGCAAGTTATAATGGATATGATTTACTTTGAAAGAGGGCTTCGTGATTCTTAAGGTGCACAGAATCCTCTGTCTGAGCAAGCCACCCACCCATCGAAAACTGTGTATATATTTCATACCACATACTCTTTAAATGATGGAATAACATAAACACGTTGAAGAAATCAACGTACTGAAAATGTGGAAGAAGATCAGAATTGGGGCCCTTTCCTTCCACACATCTTACCCTACAACCGTTTAAGATCCATCTGGTGTAAGAATTAAAGCCACGAGGCCATCATGTTTGTCATCCTTTCGCCTTTTGGGCTCCAGAGCACTTAAAAAATGGTCCGTAATTTTATCGCAAAATTGTGTTCAGCAATGAGTTGGTTTTAGCGTTAAAGCCAAGTAAAGGTATTATTTATGGTACTTATTATCAAGATAGAAGCTGAAGAATTTTTTTTAAATATTTGCTAAGTCCTGTGAACACGCTTATTTGGTTACCAGAAGTGCCTAAAATAAATAATTTTGCACCTAATTTTGAGCCCTCAATTTTGAGCAATTTCTACTTCAATTTCTTCTCATTATTTGCTGGAGCCAATTTGTAAAAGAAAATTGTTCCAAGCCATACACATACACATACACAACTAATAGTATCACACATACACTATATAAATCAAAGTAGTACCCACTTAGTCATGCGCGCAAAGACGCACGCACACACAGTTGAATAGTATTGTTATCATATGGTAAATATAACTGTTATTGTTAATAATATTATTTTGTCTATTCATCATTGTTCAATTGAGATCGAATAAAGATTACAAGTATCGATAAGTGGCTTAACACTCGAGCATAAAAGTGTTTAAATTAAGCCAGACACCACCAAAACGAATGGAATCGATATTTTGCTTTAAACTTTGCTGGAAGAAAAAACCCAAACAGAAACAGAAACAACTTTATTTGTTTTTTTTTTTCTTCTTTCTATTTGTTGATTAATGCAGCAATTGTATTTGGAAGAATAGAAATAAATAATAATAATAATAAAAAAAAGAATATTCACTGCTAAACATAAATTGTAAATAAGCGTGTGGCGGGCCATTATTTAGTTGGGCTTTTTTTTAGAAAATTATTTGTGTTTGTCAGCTTGTTTGGTTGTTGGTGAATAAGACAAACAGTTTTGACGAGCCATTGATAATTGTATAAAGTTACCAATAACAACAACAAAATTTAGATTTAATTTATGAAAACGTTGAAATGTTTGTTTCATTTAACATTGGTGATTTAAACTTTATTATCTAAGACTTCACTGATTAATATGGTGGGAACTAAATGTAATTGTTAAAGCAAAGCAAACAGAATCTATCAACTACAAATAATTTTGAAAACCATTTATAATAACAAATGAAAAGCTTAGCATAAGTGCAAGTATCTCATTACAAAAAATAAATTTTAATATTGAGCCCCCCCTTTGTGCTGTAAATGAAGTGATTTGAAATCGACAATGCTGTCTTATTGCCGCTTTTTATTGCTTTCTTATCTCTGAGCAGCTTAAAATGTTGTACATATTTTAACTTAATTTCGAATACACTAAATTGTTTGATTAAGACAACACGATTTAAAAGCACTTGTTTTACAACTCAGCGAGATTAAATAAAATTAAAATCAATTTTACTAAGTTAAATAAAATTTTAATTCAAATGTGTAAGTATTTTAGATACTTATTTTTATTTTGTTTTTTTTTTGTTGCTGATTCTCTGTTAATTTTATAATTTTGTAATAAAGATAAAGAGTTCGTTGCTTAAGTCTTTTGTTTTGCACTCGCAGCTGGAATTAAGGACGATTAGTGAAATGATTTTTTTTGGTTTCGAGATTAAACTTGGTTTCACTCTCTTATTAGCTAATCCGAAAATGAAATTAATCTCACATTAATTTGTTTTGATGTTTTTGAGTGGTATTTTAAACTTTTTTATTGTATGTACAGGGTGTTTTTTTAGAGGTATGGAACTTCGAATTGAAATAAAACACAAGAAAATCGTTTTAATGTCCATCAATTTGGCTTTATTGGAAGGATAATTTTATGCCATTAACGTTTAAATATGATTTCGGGCATGTGGCCGCCGCGGCTGGCTCGAATAAAGCCAATTCTACAGGTCCAATTTTCAACCACTTTTTCGAGCATATGGGGCCGTATGTTGGCAATAACGCCACGAATGTTGGCTTCCAAGTCCCCTAACGTTTCTGGTTTGTTGGCGTAGACGAGCGACTTCACATATCCCCAAAGAAAATAATCCAATGGTGTCAAATCACACGATCTTGGTGGCCAATCCATGGTTAACCGAATTAATTGCTCTGATGGACGATTATGTCGACCTTAAAATGGACGGAGCTTGCGGTAAACTTCGCGAACTGAACCATTATTTTCGAAATAAATTTGCACGATTTGCAAGCGTTGTTCTTTTGTCAACCTGTTCATGATGAAATGGCAAACCAAACTAAATATTAATCACTTGACAGCTGACAAAATGGCCGCCAGTTAAAAAAGTGATGCCAACTTAAAGTTCTATATCTCAATAAAAAACACCCAATAGTAT
The DNA here is from genome assembly GCA_936439885.1 of Nowickia ferox. NCBI lineage: Eukaryota > Metazoa > Arthropoda > Insecta > Diptera > Tachinidae > Nowickia > Nowickia ferox. The sequence goes on along the minus strand of OW387023.1, from coordinate 4,570,061 downwards.
TACCATACTAAAGAACAAAACAGTGGCAACATTGTCTATGCAAAACGCATAATGTTATTAACACACTTTGATTTTTTTTTTGTGGGAAAAAGAAGAAGAAACTACATAATTTTATAATTTACTAGTAAAATGTTGTGCTTGTTAAAGGAAATATATAAATAATATATAATACACATATTTATTTATGTGTTTTAGAATTATTTTATAAAATCTTTTTAAAAACGTTTCACAAGTGTATGTATGTTGTCCCACCACGATTGGGCTCTTAAACCAGCAAGTAAAGCCATTTTATCAACTACCCAAAAACCACAAGTAAAGATTAAAGTTAATTAAATATCGTATTTTAAATTTGAAAAGTAGCCCTAAAGGGACCCAATAAAAATTTAAAATTTTTACTTTTTGCAAGAAACCCATTTACGGCCCTTTTCACAATGTACAACTAAAAGCTAACCAGTACTTTAACGTCAAGTTTTGTATGAAGAACTGTCAGTTAAAGTTCGTGTTAACTCTTAATCATACATTGTGACAAGGGACGTTACAATGTAAAAAACTTACTTTATATTCTCTACTACTTCGCCAAAAAAAAATACAGTTGCATCTTTGTGATATAATACCTTGAATATGGTCCTCTACTGAGGATTTGTAAATTTTGAGTTGACCCCCTCATGTATTTTATTTAAGTGTGACTTTAGTTGTATATTTTTTAAGTATTCATATCGGTCCGTTAGTGCTAAATTTTCGTAATCCACGTACATATCACACACTAAATCATAAACAGACACAACTCGAAAAATTTCAGATGTTCAGGAGTAACAAAAATGACGCAAGTATAGGAAATAAAAACAATTACAGGAAAGAAAACACAGTCTTTAAAATAAATTTTTACGTTCGTTAGAGATTTGTTCATTGAACTGCTTTATTAAAAAAAAGTAAACACTTTGATAATTTAGAGTTGCGACTGTTTATGATTTAGTGTGCGATATGTATAACAAAATTTGTTTATTTACATGTCCTTAAAAATTAAAGCTATACAAGGTGCGGCGGAAGTAATGTAATTTTTGAACTGGCCGCCATTTTATTATAAATGAAAAAAAGAGCTCTGTTTTCACAAAAAAATCATTTGAGGTGTGTATCGCTTCATGGCTTGTTGACAACTAATTCTTTACACATCAACATCATAAATGTCAAAGCACTGTGACATTTGGCGTCATCTGCAAAAATGCCAATACCCAGCAAAAATTACTGCTTACCAGAAGCGTTTTTGTAAGGGAGACAAGCTTACAGAATCACTTGCTGTTGCGCATGTAAAAAAATTTTATTGTTTTTTTGTTCGAGATGGGCCAGCTAGAAGCAATATTTAATTTAGCTTCCAAAAAGCCAACAATTTTTGTTTGCCTTACTGAAGCGCTTCAGAGAAGTAATAATATATAATTTTTGTGAGAGCCCGCCTTAGGTTAGTGCTTTTCAGAATAATTTTTCGAAGCAATATATTGCTTCCCTCAGTTGTTAGTGCTCCCAAATCAGAATTTTTTTTTCCTGGGTACTTTTGCGTCACCTTGTACAAATATGTATATGGGAAAATTTTTAAATACTAACATATTTTTAAAATTAAATGAGCGTGGGTCGATAAATTCGTCTTTAATTGAAATGGCAATGCTTCTCCTATTAACAGGCAACAGTCAGTTGACTCATGTCAAAATTTGAACCATTGATAGTGGCTTACTGCATTTTGTGGTGACCGTACAACCACGGAAAATGCCGAGCATTCTGATCGCGCAGTTGAGGTGAAGGTGAGAGAAATTGTGGAAACCATAAGCATCTAACGTGGCTAAGTGATTTAAATTTTGAATGATCACTTGGGTATGAGAATGCTTTCCGTAAGATGGTTGCCGCGTTTGCTTACAATCGACCACAAATGTAATTGTGTGACAACTTCGCAGGAGAGTTTTAGTTTTTGCGCCTTTTCGGAATCGTAGATGAAACGCGAGTCCATCACAATGCACCAGAAACCAACCAACAGTTAAAACAGTGGGTTTCTTGGGGTGAATTGGCGCCAAAGAAGAAGGCCAATGTCGGCTTGTCAGTTAATATAGTCATGGCGACCGTTTTTTGCAATATACTCGATACACATTGAATGCCTTCCAAAGGATAAAACCATCAATGGAAAATATTATGCCAACTCATGGGGTCGTATTTTCAAGGACTTCATCTTTAAAAAATTTACAAATTTGTAATTATAAATTGCATTGGTTGTCAAATGATTATATGCAAATAATTGAACTGTAATTCTTTGACATTGACAAACATATAAAAAAATTCTTACATTATAGCTCACAAGACCCACAGTATTGGACTGTTGCATAAAAACAAAGCGAAAGTATGGTGATGTCTTTTGGTATCGTGATGATGGTCTTAGCACCTGATGTTGTCATATCTCATGATGAGATTGCTTGTAGTCAGGCAAAATCATCGGGCACTCTAATTTTGTAAACGACTTTATATTTTTGATTTTAAACTTCTCACTATAGGAAGTTACTGAGTTTACCCGACTTGTCGAAAGTCGAGTTTTCATCATATTTCAATGTGTTGAGGTACTGAGAGTCAGTTATGACTATTTCCGCGATGATGTCCGTATGGATGTGTGTCTGTATGTGTGTTTGAATATGCGTTAGTGTGTGTGTATGTATTTGCTTATGAATGTAAACATCTCATAACTTAAGAACGGATCAACAGATCGGAAGCAAATATTCCGCACTAGACGTTGTAAGATAGTGCATCGAATTTTCACAAAAATTAAAAAAAAATTTATAACTACAAGTTCAAAATCGAATCAGCTCTTAAACTCAAAAAGGAATGTTGATTTTATATAATCACTGATTTTTGTAGACTAAAAAAGTTTATCGAATACCGCAAACTTTATCGCTGTCTAAAATAAGCGAAAAGAAATGTTTTTTTATAGTATTACTCCGTAATTTCTTTTCAAATCCGTTTTTGATACACAATAAATTTTTTTGCACTTAAAAACTGGCGGATAAATTCAGGCATGGCTTTCAAGGTCAACCGATTTCCATAGTTTTTAATGCCACTTATTGTGGAACTTGCTACTTTACATTTCTTTGAAAGGAATGTGACTGACACCCCATTTAATAATTGTTTAACTATTTCTTGATTTATTGTAATAGAAAGGAACATTTTTGGTTGATGCCTTTTCATTTGATTATTTTGTTATTCACTTATAAATACTTGACAACAAGACAAACAACACTAACTTAATTTAGCTCAGACACTTTCAAAATAAGAAAATAACAATAAAAATATGTGCTTATTCAACAGAAATGTAACAATCTCATAAAAGTACATATAAGAAAAAAAAATTTGCTTTTATTTTAATTTTTCTACAAAAAAAACACAAGTTCACTCCTTAGAGTAACTAATCTATAAAACTAGAAGTTTCTTTTACCCGGTGTTCATTCTATACCAAGTAAATCATACCTTAATTGAATCTTATAAAAAAAATTCAAAAGTGCCAAATCCAACTTATGAACTATTCCGATATTAATAAACCCCCCCCCCCCCCCTAAATCAAATTAAAACTGAAATTTTTCTTTTTTTATTTTATTCGCTAAAAATCAAAATTCCCAGAAAAATAAAGGTTGTGCTCGGAAATGCATCATACGAGCAAACTTTAATTTAAAATGCAATACGAATTTGCCGATAATCTTTTTAGTTCTAGACATGTTTTTACCACATATTTGATATTTATTTGTGCGTTATCTACTTCAGCGAAGCACTTTAATGCATTTAAATTTCCATTTGCAGCGCAAGCCTAGAATGGTTGTTTTTCCTTGCCGTTAAGAGACTTCAAAACCTTTTTAGTGTGATTTAACGCTTTCTCAAAAATAAGCAGATTTGTAAATCTGGTTCTGTACAAACTACAGAACTATTTTATGCTGCAACCTCAGAAAGGCTGTCATCAACAAAATACTTACCAAAATATTATTATTCAATTGCTCCTGTTAGTAATCCTTAATATCCAATATTTGTTTAGTCTAGTAAATTTAAATTGAAAACACAAAAACATTTGCACTTGAAATTTATTTTTTTAATATTGTATAAAATTATGAATTCCTTCATACTTTCTTATTTTTAAATAAAAATATTTTTTATAGTATTCTTTACATTTTTTCTCTTTATATTCTTAAATTTCTTTAAAATTTTTCTTATAACTTATTGGCATTAATTTTTCGTATCCCTTGTTAAGTAACGAATTTTGTTTTCAATCTTTTTATTACTTTTTATCTTTATTTAAAAAATCACTCACGCATCTTGGTTTTAATGTGTCTGGCGTCTTAGTCAATACTAAAGAACACAAGAGCCCTTTAGCGAACGCTAAACCCTTTTTTCATTCTACTTCTTTAGCGTTTACAATCATTTTCAGGGTCTTAAACAAACAAAACGTTCTATATTCTAGTTGGTAAGCAAACTTAAAATCAACGAACGGCCACGAGTATTAACCGACGGCAACCGAATCACTTCAAAAGAAAACAAGAAGAAGAACAAAATTTAAAACCAAGATCAAACGCCGATGTTCTGTGTTAAGCGATCGTTAAGAATAAATAAGGTATTGTCTAAGAGCGTTTCAAATAGAAACTGAAACATATTTTAGCCAAATGCAGCACATGACTTGCAAACTCTTTTTGTTGATAGAGTAAAACAAGCAAATATGTACGTTTGTATGTATGTACGTCTACATGTGTATGGGTGCTAGTGTCATTTTGGAAGGGGGATATGGGATTGTGCAGCGGGTGTTTAAGGGGAGAAAACTTGTTTGGGGATGTAGCTGTTGAACCAAATCGAGAGAATTGTAACGCCCATTTGTGTTGATCTGAAAGAGAGAGAATGGTATTAAAAGTGATGCCAGATCTTAAGTGTTTTCATTGTACGAGTATGTTACAAACTTTTTTAAAAGTATATTTTTATGCTTTAATTTTCGTGTTACAAAGTGTGCGAATCGATTAGTTCCCGCGCCCATTGTCTATAAGCATATGCGATAAAACAGTTAATGGATCTGGATCTGATAAATTAATCTTTGTATTACGATTAACTGAAAGTCTGCTTGACTCAATTCGAAAAAAGCTTTTTAAAAAAAGTTATATATATTCCCCCTTATTCCATTTGGCGTCATCAATGCAACACAACTCCGATTTTAATCGTTTGGTTGTAAATCCGTATTCCCATTGACAGTACACATTGCTACTTATCGATATCTGTCAACATGTGTTTAGTATTCTGTAAAAAAAATACATTGATGTTGTCGCATCAGCTTACAATACGAGTATATGAAGAGTTTTCCGAGAAAACAGAGGCCTTAGACAAAGGAATGCTATAAAATTCGCATTTATAAATATTTTCGGCAAGGTGGAAAATGATGCTACTAATACACAGAAAGTACAAAGAAATTGCATTTACATTGAGTTCCCGGCAATTCACAAAAAAATTTCGCAAAATCCCAAAAATGGGATTTTTTCAGTATTTTCGCAGTATTCTTCTTATCTTTCGCCGGGAGCAGATAATATTTTTGGCAACATTTGAAAACATATCATGTTTTATTATATTTACGCGGTTATTGCTGCTGCCCACAGATAGGTACGTACATAAATACATATCGTCGGCTTAGAGTGTAAAACCTTTAACTCACTTCCAGCAAATTTTACAGGAGAGACAAAATACTGTTAACGGTTTCTATACAAAACTTGAGAAATCAGCCTAATATATTAAGTTATATTATTAATATATTAAAATAAATATTTAAGTAAATCGCTGAGGCGTCTCTTTCTCTTTCGAATGGCATTAAAATGTCATGTGCTATAAAAAGTGGATTTAGCAGGTTTACACTCTAAGCCGACGATATGAGTTTCATCAGAAGCAAAAATATAACAGTAAAAGCACACTTCTAACAGAGAGAGAGAGAATTTCTATGCCAACGAAATATCAATTATAAATATGTTCATACAGGTGGTAAAACTTTTAGCAGAACCGTCACAGGTGACATGATAAAGTTTTTGTCTTCAGCTTTGGAATTTCTGGTTCTTTCAATAACGAAAATTTTGAACAAAAAATTTCTCTTTGCATTTGGAATGAACGTTGGTTGATCTGATATATGTATTTTCTTAAATTCGGCTATATTTTCTCCAATATAGTGAATACTAGTGTTGAGTATGAGTGATTTGTTGGATAAAAAGTTAAAGTCAATGTGGCAACTCTTTATAAAACTTACATCTAAGCTCCACATTAAGCTCTACAAATAAACTTACACAACAAGCTGACGCCCGAGTGCCTGGCTGCCTGTTCAAATTGTTGTATGTATGTATAGAAAGAAGCGTGTAGCAGCAAGCAGTTGAAGAGCAACTATGATCCAGCGTCCTATCAGCCAGCCAATCATTGATGACTAAAAACAAAAAACTTAACTAGACAGACATTATAGATTCGTTTTTCGTTTTTTTTTTCTTCATTTTACCAAACTACAATATATTATAGAGTGGCAACAACAATAGCAAAAAGTATTAACCCATACACTTCTACACCATTGGTTTCTCGCTGTGCTATTTTGTTTTTATTATTTTGTATAAATTTACAATTAATTACTTTTTGACTAATACGTTCATGCCATAAATATCGCTTGTACTCCATACTCTTTCGTGGCACCTATCTTGTTTTTGATTTTTGGTGTGTGTGTGTGTGTGTGTGTGTTTAAATGTTGCTGTGTTAAATTGTAGTTAATTTTAAACACCACCAATAATATTATTTTTTACTACATTGGCGAGCTTTCGGGTCTCGTTGTTTTTGAAAATTTAAATAATCATGGGGTCATATACTAAAGTAAAATGTCTAATTAAAATGTTTAACATTCAATAGAGGTTTCACCAGGTACCGGGCCAGTCGCTATTGCAACAATAAGAAGAATGACAATATAATAAAATTAACTATGTAAGTACGTACATATTTGAATTATGTTGCCAGCCAATTGACAAAAGCGTTAAAGCGAAGAACAAAGCAATTGTCCTATTTTTATTTTATTGAATGCCACTGAAATTAACATTTTAAATAAAAACAAAAGAATGTAGATATGTATGTATAAAATTACCATATGGTCGTTATTTGAATTAAATATCGTGTGCAAGAGGTCTGTCTACATGTCCTGTTTGTGTTATGTATGAACTTAACAATAATAACAAGACTTTTAGTTAATGTTTTATGAACAAAAAATTCAAATTAGATAGAAATGTCATATAAAAAATATCTTTTACAGAATAATTACACAAAATCCCGATTTAACAAAAAAGGTAAGGACATTATTATATATATCGCAAAATATTCGAAGTGTTATTATTATTATTCTGAAGTGAAATTATTTGTGCAATAATAATGGAGTTTCTTGATAGGAAAATATCTCTGAGTAATAAAGCCGAATGAATACCGGCTACGGATGTTACCATGCACCACACATATCAAATTCTTTATTAGTATTTTTTAAGTTGTCGATTATATAGCTTGGCTTGCTAGCTTAAGCTGCCTATCATATTAGCTTAATCTTACATTAAGAACCGCTTTGTCAATCGACTTGTCTAGAAAATTTTTATGAAAATCACTAAAAAAACTAGTGCTTTTCACATGAATATTTTACTCAAGGCGACCGTATGGGTTGTGGAAACAGAGGCTTAGATAATTTTTACTTGAAAGTAAGTTGTATTTAAATATGGTTTAAATTTTTCAAAGACTAATTAAAGTTCTTATTTCATTACGTTGAAAGTATGGCAGCACTACAAAATTTTCAAATATAATGGAAAGCTTTTCAAACAACAGCTGTTAACGACAAATGAAAAAGTTGATTTATCTATGGTTTGAAAATTGAAAAAGCAAAACATAAAATTTTCGTACAGTGGAATCTTGGAATTTCTCTTGAGCAGACACCGAAGGGAACATTGAAATGTGTACGTACAAGGGGGCTGTCTGGTCAAGAAAACTACGAATTTAAATGTGTAAAATTTTTCTCAGATCGTTAGTTTTTATTTAAAAATACTATTATTAAAAAAAATAAAGAATTCAATTGGGTTTAATAACCAAATATCATTAATATGGAAATATGTATTTCCATATCGAGCAAAAATAACATGACGAAAATGGGATTGAATCATGAGTTCAAGTCATGACGAACTAGTTCGATTTAGGGGAACATACTTTTTACATTAGCATGTCTTTGGAGATCATGTGTATAATTTAAATAAATTGATCTTCATTAAAATGAATGAATCGATTCAAATATGTTTTTTTTGTATAGGTTAAACATTTTTTTTATAAGTCGTTGATGAACCGGTGCATGTTCTCTGATTTTGGATGCTAATTTTCATCTTCATTCACTTCATGTTATAATTAAGAAGGCGTAAAATTCGCAAGGTCTTTGAATTACTTAATTTTTTTTTTTTTTTTTGCTGGGTATGTCATAAAAGTTTTAAATGTTTTATGAGTACATACTACGTTATTTCAACAGATATTCCTCCATTCTAGTTTGGTGTGTTTGGACTTGGCAATAACATCTTGAAAAAGTAAGTCAAGCGATGAAAGTATATTCATAGCTTCTGCAACACTTTTACATTTCACAAACGCTATACTATAATTATGTAAGAGAGAGAGAGAGAGAGAGAGAAAATATTTACCATCCCACATTTAACTATGCTATGTGATGTAGTAAATATGACAAACCCAGCCTTGATGTCAAGGCGAGCATATTAAGAGTTTTGACAAGCTTATTTGTAAATTATGAGATGAAAAAAAAAATTGGAAAAAACATACAAAATGTCCGTTTAAGAGAATTTTTTTTGTCGGACGGATGTCCGCGTCCGTTCATTAGAGAGTCCGTTCAAGGGGGAGCGATTGCAATGATTTTCTTGTGGAGCGCTGCTGTTACCTGGCAACAGTGTCCGCCTAAAGGGGTGTCCGCTTATAGAAAGTGTCTTATAAAGGAGATTTCACTGTATTTATTTTATGCCATGCCATTATACATGTTAACATATATATCGCACTTAACTCGAAATTTTTAAAATTTCACTTGTTGAAAAATATCAACCAACAACATCAAAATCTATCTACTGTAAAAATTTCAACGTATTCCAATTATTCTTTCATTTCGAATACAAAAGTTTATATTTGCACTTGTATCTTATGTTTTCATAAAAAATGTATTATTTTGATTTGAGCCTTTATTAAAGTTAAAAATAATCAAATCGTTAATGTGACCACAAACAGTTTTTCATATCTACTAAAAATTTTAAAATTTTGATTAAGTGCGATATGTATAATGTCATTTATAAAAATTAAAACCAAATCTTCATATACATATGTTTGCAAAACTTAAACAGAACTTTAAGCAAAAAGCAATAGAATATAGGAGAACGAAAATAAGTTTAATCTTGAAGCCAAAAAAGTAGCTCTAAAAGTATTTGCAAAACTTAAAGATTTCAAGTCTACTTTCTCTGCTGCAAATTTTTTTCGGTCTATCACAAGCTTTTAATTATTAATTCAAATCCCTTTCAAATTAACAAAATCGTGCAAATTTGATATAAACTAATTTCTTACATGTAAATATGTGTGTGCAAAAAAAAAAAAACATTCGGAATAAAATTTAACAACCCAATAATTAAACAATTGGATTTACGTACGTATAAGAATTGTGCTCAGTGATTGCATAATTTAATGTGTAGTTTCAAGTGTAATTTTATTGTCATAATACTAGACAAGTGATGAAAATTAATAATACTTTGTATATTAAATTAAATGGGAAAATTTGTTTTTTAAAGAGAAAATCACTTATATAGTCTATAATTTATTTTCTTTTAATTAATTGCATTATAAATATTTGTTAGTAAGCGGATTTGTAATTGTGGCCATATTGTTTGTTAATAGTTTTTATAGATTTGCTAGGCAGGCCATTATAATTCTTTGTGTGTGAAAACAATAATAGTTTTTTAGTAGAAGCTCATAAATAAAATCTTAATTTAATTTAAGTTTAAAAAAATTGGAATTCGATTTCAAACTACTCGCAAAAATTATTAAATAGAAAGAGAATAGAAAGAAATTAATAAATATTAAAAAGTATCTTCAAAGCAAATAGTTTTGGATTTCTTTAGCAAAAGCGTAATAGCCTATTCAGCCTGATATGAAATTAAGTGACTTCACACTGAAATTACGAACGAAATTTTAATTGTTCATGCAGGTACTGAATGACACTTAAGTTGATTTTGCAAACATCTGATTCATTGCGGCATATCGAGCCGTAACAGCCAAAAAAAACTTACCGATACCGATTTGGCGAAAATCAATTATTTACAATCGCAAATCAATCAAGTTCGAAAATTATGTCGCTTAAGCTTTTTTGTCAGTTATATATATTAGAGTGCTTTCTTTCATTTGAATAAAAGTTTTGTAACATTAAAATAAATTATATATTGGCACATATTCTTTGAGCACAGGTCTATAAAAAAGTATTTATTTAACAATAAACAATTAACAAAATTCTTTTATTTTTTCTCCAATACTTCGTTAGACTTTGTTTAACTTCCTCAGAGATTTTTTATATAACTCAACAACAAAGTTTAACGAAATAATAAACAAAAGAATTTTGTTTATTGTTTATTTATAACTTTATTTTATAAAAAAAACTGACCTTCTTCTTAAAAGAAAATTTGCAAATATATAAATATAATTTATAAAATAAGTCGAAGCAAAAATAGTAATCGTCTATTTTGTATTGAATAAAAAAATTTATTTCCTTTTTTTGCCTTTCTTGGATGTAAATATGTTCATGGATAAAAAGAAAGTCGTTTTTTTTTTCGTACAAAAACGGCCGTTGTCTATTGTAATTTCATATTGATTTCGTCGTTAATTTGGAAAAGTCCAAAAATTTATGGGAAATTACTTAATTTCAACTTGATTTCGGATAAAATAATGAAACTGCTTAATCTGGCTTCAGCCAAGCAGTAAAATCTAGAGGCAAATTACGAGTCGTATCGAATGCCGTAATTTGCTCCCTGGTTTTTAGTTCACAAGCAGTTTTGTTATGGGCGCCTTAAGCTATGCAACATAAAATAATACACAGACGAATTATAAATATTAGCTGGGATACAATTCCCAGGGAATTAATTTTTTCCCAGCATAAAATATTCCGATTCTAAGCCAGTGTTGCCAGAAAATTATGACGGGAGAATGCTAAATTCGTCTCAAATTTCGGTTAAAATGTTTTTTCAGAAGAACAAATAAAATGCTAGATTTTAAATTGCGTTTTTTTTAGTTAATGATATAGAATAATTAAACATTGCGGTATTTATATAGATTCAAGATGTATAGAGAATATATATTTACTGCTCTTCATTGAGTTGTATGTAAATTGAAAACTTTAAACACGTTTTATGCAAAACTAGTTTTCTTTTTTTTTGAGTTGTGAGCGATATGTTCCTGTAGCAGTTTTTGTTTTTTGAAAAACTTAAATAATTTTTTGAGAAAGAATATGCTGAATGTAGCAGCAGTTGCTAAAATGGCAACAATTTTCTAAAAAGATGAAGAGAGAAATGAAAAGTGAGAGAGAAATTCGAGTTTTCCAAAATTATTTTTAATAAGGAATAGGTAGAAAACTTCCATGGAATTGTTATTCAGAATACTAGCCACGAGTGGGCTTTGAAGAATATTATTTCCACAAAAATTACAAACATATTTTGAAATACATATATATGCACAATGATTAAAAACAATAACTTCTAAAAAAATTACTTAAAATAATTATAATTTTTAATATTAAGAAGCATGTTAATCACGTCTACTAGATGAATTTCATCACTAAACTTTACAAAAAAAATTAAAAAAGCTAAAAATCTAAAAAAAAAACTTTTTATGCCTATTTACAAAAGAGATTTTAAAAAGTTGTTGAGAGTTACGTAAATTTATATTGACAACAAACATGTTCTTTAATTTCATTTATTTTTATTATTTTTATTTTTTTTTTTTTTTTAGATAAACATTTTATGGGTTTAAATACTTTCAAACGCAAGTTACATGATAAAGATTTTTGAGCACATGTGACAGTTTTAGACAAGCAATTTATTTCATTGGCAATTTGTATTATATTTTATATTAAGCCTGCTAAAAAGGTCATCATTCTGAAATATTAAAAACCGCTTAACATACTTAACATACTTAATAAATGCATACTTTCAGTCCATGCTACATGCTAATAAACAGTAGCAACTTAACAGTTTAACTTCTTTACATATAATAAAATACCCAATTGTTGAGATTTTTTTTGTGTGTTTCAGCTCCTTAAACTTTAAACACCTCATTCGTTTGTCTTTTGCTCCCGCACAACATCCTTATGCCCTTCTTTCCCTTCGGTTAAAAGTAACAATTGCAGAAAACAAAGAAATTTAAGAACTAAAAACCAAACAAAAAGGTGTTTCTTTTTATTATATATCAACAAGAATTCCTAACAATGCAACAGCAACAGAATATGCAACAATAACATCAGCAGGGGCAGCAGAAATCAGCGCCCCAGCAGCAACAACAACAACAGCTAATAAAATTAAACTATTGTAGCAGCATACTCCGTATAGTTTTCATGAAAAACCGCTTATGTCTTAAATTGCAAATAAAATTTTATATTTTCGTCGAAAGCAATTGCGACTGACAAAATCATAACTTGCTTTCACAAATGCAAGAGCGAATTCAATAGGGTGAACTGATTTTGATATGAAATGCAACTCTGCAGAAAAAAAATCTTGTTGTTCGTGTAAAATTTCCTGCTGCTGTTAAAAAATTTACGAACATTTTGCTTGATTAGACAGTAACTTTTATTACGCTAATCGTATCGCTATAATCAATATAACGAAAATTTATCGCTTTTGCTATTCAGTAACATGTTTTAATGATATTCGCTGTCGGTTGAAGTAAAAAAAAGTAAAATCACAAGCTCAAATTCATTTAGTATTTCTTTATACTTCTTTGTGCTTTCCGCTTATTTTGACATTTTCTATACAGAGATACCACATGATATAGAATTTTAATTTTTTTGTATTCTACTCGCTATTTAATTGTATTTCATGTGCCATCCCAAAAAATAAGCAAAATAAGCGAAAAGCACAAAGAAGAATTAAAAAAAAAGCTAAATTAATTTGAGCTTGTTATTTTACTTTTTTTACTTCAATCAACAGCGAATATCTTTAAAATATGTTACTGAATAGCAAAGTCGATAAGTTTTCATTAAATTTATTATAGCGATACAATTATCGTAACAAAAGTTACTGAATACAGATACAGTACTTCGCTTCTGTAACTTGTGAGAAGTTCTCACATCGCGAAAAATTAAATATTTATATTGGTTGTCCTATTTTACACAGGGTTATTCACATTCGACTCGAAAAATTCTCACATTCCTTAGTCCCGGTTCACACACGTCAACTTTTGTTGATCCACTTTTAATTCAGCTGGTAGAAAAAAAGAAATATTTGTATTTCCTTTTCAGTCTTTCTTACAGCTGAATTACGACAAAAGTTGACGTTTGTGAACCGGGACTTAAAGAAACGAGCCTCTAGCAGCTAAGTCCCAGTTCCCAAACGTATATTTCCTTAAGCTGCTTAATTTATTTATAAAAAGCCTGTGTCGAAAAAATAATTTAAAAATATTTTTGTGCCATCCCATGTTCTACATAGAGCTCCATTGTGTTTTCCATCCCTGCATTAATTATGCCTTTGTTGATCAAAGTTACAATTAACTATTTCTAAAAACCAAAGCAAATAGCTAGAAGTGGACATAAGTGGTTGTGGAAGAAAATAATAGAACTAGCGCATGAAGAAATTCTGTCTGTTCGTTCATTCGTTCCATCTTTCGCTGCCCGTTGCTGCAGTGCTAATTGTGAAAGCAAAAAAGAGGAAATTAATGTGCTGTTGTAAATAACAAATTATTGCACACTTATTTTGTTTAAAGCTACAACAACAACTGTGCAGCTCTTAAAGCAGCAACAAGCAACAGCAGTTAAATGTTGAACAAGTTCTTCTTGTGTTACTGTTGTTACATTCTAAGAATCCTTTTTGAATTGTTCATTTTTTTTATATAATTTTTGGTGGTTCAACGAGACAATCAGTTTTAATACTGACGCCGTCTCGTCGCCTTTTATTTGTTTTGTTGTCTCTTTAGTTACAACAATAACTAAAACAGCAACAGCAACAGCAGCAGGAAAAGGAGAAAACGTATAAAATCCATGCTTCCATATTGTTTTGTTAGTTTTCATCATGGATCAAAACAGCTTTAACCAAATCACTAGCTTTTCTAACAATTGTTGCTGTTGTTGCTGCCGCCGCCAGCAAAATCCAAATGCTCCAGGCATTAGCCAGAAGAGTTTCGTTGTTTAGCTTTATTATTTTTTTTTTTATTATTTCAATGCATCTAAAGAAACAACAACTAATATTTCTGTACATGATATCGAAGCTTTGTAAGCGCCTTTTAGTATTTTAAAATTTGTTGCCAGCATTTAGCTTGTGTTTAAAGATTTTCTACTGTTTAAACATTAACACTAAACAAATTTTGCGAACAAGTAAAATAAATGTTACATACATACATCCATAATTTTTTTCTCTCTTAATATTTAGCCATGAAAGATAACTTTTGTACAGTAAAAGACTTGAGACCTAATTGTCGGAATCACGTCACCAAAGCGATTTTTACATGGAAACAAAAACTAAATTTTAGAAATTTTTTTTTGTTTTCCATGCTAATTCATCAGCAAAAAAGCAATTCAGAGGAATTTGTTTAAATTATCAAAATTTTACCTTAGTTTATGTGCTTACATATATATTTATGTATGTATGTATATTTGCACATATAAATATTTGTTCTAGTTTGGTTTTAACTTCGTAATAATTATTAGACAGCCCAGTTTATTGATAAAGATTCATGTTTCATAAGGAATCTTACGGTTAAATTTATTTTTTAAACATACACACAACCCGCGAAGCGATTAGCTTGTCTGCAGAAAACACCCAGGGTCTATGGCGGGAATCGAACCCATGACCTCTGGACAGAGAGGATAAGATCGCTACCACTCAGCCACAGGGGCACCCTATTTGAAAAATATTCTCACGTTTCACTGTCGAAACTAATATACATATATGTATATATGTATGTATGTATGTATGTACATATGTCAAGTGTTGCTTTAATTATATTAAAAGTTATATATGTATATATGTATGTATGTAAATATGGGGCCTAAAGTACCCGATACACAGTGGGGGATTGTGTAGCAAAAATGGAAACAATTCCGCAGTTTCTTAACGGATAGTCCGGTTGTGCGATATTTTCGGCTGAATAATGCAAATAATACACAGAAAGTACGAACAAAGAATTTGCTTATGAGTTCCCGGCAATTCTCAAAAAAAAATCGCAAGATCCCAAAAATTGGATTTTTTCAGTATTTTTGCTATATTTTTCTTATCTTTCGCCGGGCGCAGAAAACATGTCTTGTCTCAAGGTGGCATAATAAATTTTTTGGCAACAACTTTAGAATTTGACAAAAAAAAAGGCCTTAAATTTGATATTTATAACAAAGATAGGTCTATTTCGAAACGATAGTGCGATTCAGTAACTTTTAACGATCCGACAATCGTAATTTTTGTCTATACATTTTTTCGCTTGCAATAACGATTGTGTGATTCTGTAACTTCTTTTTAATGATAGTGCGCAGCGGATATTTTCTGCTGATTTTTGTCGATAAAATTAACAGCACATAAATTATTATCGCTTAAATAACGACACAGCTGACATTAACCTACAGCGAATATCGTTAAAAATGTTACTGTATAGCAAATTCGATCAATTTTCGTTATAATTATTTTAACAATGCGATTAAAAAAAAGTTAGTGCATCGCACCTACAGGTTACTTCAATAACGAAAATTTTTAAGGAAAAATTTCTTTTATTTTGAATTAGTAAAAATATGGGGTTGGTATTTTTGCAAAAAAAAAATTAATGAAATGATTTACACATTTTTTTCTGCAAAAAAAACAGCGAAAAGTCGACTTTTTCAAAATTTTTATTTAAATTGCGTATAAGTTTGGACTTAAATTGAGTTTTTGATATCAATTTTTTTTTTTATGTTAAACATTTTGTTTTAAATCCATAATAAGTTTTCTTGCCCAAATCCAACAAGATTGGACTTCTCTATTAGCAGAACAGTGGACCAGGGTTGGTAAAAAAAGCTAAAATTTAAATTTTTTTTCTCAAATATTTCCTAAACTTTAAGTGAAACCCCATAAATGTAGCAGAGTTTTTTAGTTCTTGTATAGAAAAAAAATCCACTTGCAAAATCTTTTTTATCAGATCAAAAATATCAGCTCGGTTTTAATTTTTTAATAGCCCAAGGTTACCCACTTTGGTATTTTGTGGCTCCGGCCGGCCCCTTTAAAGATATATAATCCAAATTCAAAATTATTTCCATTTTCGTACCAAAGTCCCCCACTGTACACTGTTAAGATGTTGTATCCACACTACAAGCAATCAAGTTTTATAGAAAATTTACATGAAAATCACAACAACAACAACAACAACAAGAATTAGTTTATTCAACAGACATTTTCTAGACGCCTTGACCGTTTGTAATGTGGAAACTTCATTTCACTGATTTTATTTTTAAATTTAAATTTCCAACAAAAAGCCTTTTTATTATCTCGGAAATAAAATCCTTTAGAGTATGAGTTTATTTTTTACTTATTTATTTATTTTTTTGTTTTGTTTTAGAAATAGTGCGTTTAAGAGATTCTAAGCATATTCTTTTACACAATTTGAATATTTAATTTATGTCGATGAGTCACTGTAGTAATATCAAAGCCTCAATAGCGTCATCATTAGTATAATGATTTACATTATCTAATAGCCATTAATTATTACTAGTTTTTTAAAAAAAAGGTGGTAGCTAAAGAAATTTATTTTAAATATTCAAAAATAACTTAAATATTTGAAGACATACAAAAATATACACATGTATGTATGTATGTATGTATGCTTGTACATACGATTATACGAGTATATGCAACAATTTTACGAACTTTTTGATATTCTTATTCAAATAACAAATCATTAGTCTTAATAGATTTCTTCATTGCTTTTTAACAGCACACAATTGATTGAATTAATCATAAACGAATTACAAAAACTAAAATTGCAATATTATTTAATTTTGTTTTTTTTTTTTGTTCTTTAACACCTCTCAAAAGCCACATGTGCTGCTACATACTATATACATACATACATACATACATATGTATATACTCGTATTTCGGTGTAGTAACTGTGTTGTGTTACACCGGCTGCTGCTACACTTGCAGTTTTATTGTGGATGGATGGTTGTAAGAAGAAAAAAAAAAGAATATATTAAAGATGTGCCTTTTGCACTTCAACTAAACATTGTTTATCGGACTTTAAATAACAGCAGGGTGCCAATTGCACTCGCGTACAATATTTATCTATACGCGGTACAAGTTATAAAGTACCTTTGCCTGCACAAGTGTACGTACGAGCGAGTATTAAGGGGATGTCCAGTTTGGGGCCAAAAGTAATCGTAACATTATAATGATTAGTGCGTGTTACATTTCACACAGATGCAACAGCGAATGATGATAATAAAGAGAATTAATGCAATGACCAAGAAATACCATTTAAGGCAGACAGTGGTGTAAAAGAATTCATTTTTCTTCTATATATTTTACTATGGGGTCATACATTTTTCGGTTTCAAAAGTAAAGTTAAATAAAACACGCATAAAGCTATGATTTCGATGAAACTTTCATTTTATTGCAATGCTTGGAACTTGCTCGCCATTATTTCCCTCGAAATATTTCCCCTTTTCCTCAAATTGCAATCGTGAATAATTTTCCCCCGAAATGTGTTCCCTTTTTTGATTCCCCTTATATTTTTCCATGCATTTTTTCACTTTTCTCTTTTTCAAAACTCAAAAGAAAAATGAAAATAGAAAACATCCTTTTAATTCCTTTTCTCTTAAGGAAAACGAGTAAAAAGAAAGCTCTAGACATCATAGTTCTTCCATCCATTCATTCTTTTGAAGTGCGACTCGGTGCGCAATGGAAATTAATTGAAATTACAACAGATTTAATGTTTATTAATCACGAATAAGAGGGAAGAATATTTAAATGCAGGATCCCCGGTGTTTTAATGAAATTTAAGAAGTTGAGAGCTGAGAACTTGTAGATCTCTACTACATGAATATGTATTCGTACATATTTGGAAAATTTACAAAAGTGTCGACACAATTTACAGACCATAATGAGAGAAATTGATTTTCTCGTTTCAATTTCAGTTCCTTTTTTTTTTTTTTTTTGCTGTACCATTTGATTCATTTGCGACCGCGCACTGCAGCAATAGGAATAATAAAATGCGTATGAGGCACAACACAATTGGTGAGTGGCTGGCTGAGACCCATTGATCATTGAAATATCAATTCAGTATGGCTGATTTTGGTTGTTTGTTAGTCTGTCATACTTACGTACCTGTTTGTACTCGTATCTGTTACATAATGCAAGTAGTTCTTTGCGGTAAGAGTACATATTATTGCAAGTTGTTGTGCTTATGTTTCTTTTAAATGTCCATCGATGACATCGACGTGGGCTTTTTCTTGTAACTTGCCGGTGGCATAAATCAATCGGTCTCTTAAAACGTTTCATTTTTCTCATACATACATGTGTGTGTTTGTATTTTTTTTTTGCCAATAAATATTTGTGAGATAGTGTCGTTTAATATGCAGACACTTTATGTGTAAGACACCGTTAAATTATGTATTTTACAAACGAATAGCAACTCATTCGAAACAGACAATTGTTTCTTGTTGTCCAGATGACTAAAGAATAAACAAGTCAATACAACACAAAAAAATAAAGGCACAATACGATTGAATTGTCCATATCCTCCAGCTACATTTGGCTTTTTAAGATTTAAGTTAATAAATTAATAAATGTGCACTCATAAAAATGTAATGGCAAATGAAGAAAATAAACTTTTAGATTGCACGTTACTTTTAAGTTTCGATTTTTCATCAAATTTTTTTGTTAAATTGAAAAATAAAACTATACAACAAATGAAGAATTTTTTGGAAAAATACACGGACTGGACAGTATAGGTTCGATAGTATACTCAGTTTGGCAAGTTTGGTGACTAATTTTTTTATGGACCTGCAAATATTCTGACAACCAGTGGGCTCCCTCCCAAAAAAAGGTGTCTGTCGTCAGTTTTTGTCCAACAGCTAATTCCAACTTGATGATAACAGTTAAATATAAGTTGGCGAGGTAAACGATACAAAACAAAGAGGTCACGTATGTCGCGGAACAACACAGGAAGCTATATTATCTCCTTTCTTGTGGGTTACCACCATACACAACCTCATAAAACTTCTATCCGAAGAAGGATTCAAGCCCGTTTGTTATGCAAACGAAGTGGCAATTTTAATAAGGTGACACCTTCCTAGAATATTAATTAAAAGGGCTACAGAAGCTCTTAACGTATCTTACGACAGGCCAGGACAGAGCGAAGTCTTGATGTTAACGCGGAAAAAACAGAAATTTGTTTGCTCAAAACGAAACAATGCAAAATACCGAAAAGATCATCTGCTTGGGAGTGATACTTGATTGAAGATTATCCTGGAAAGACCATATAGAAAACACAGCAATTAAGTTCAGCTAATTCGGACCTTTTGCAGAAGAGCTATTGTATCCAAATGGTTATTAAATCTCAAGATGACACAATGACTTTACAGGAGTGTGGTATGACCAATCACAACGTAAGCATTATTAGTGTTGTGCATATCTTTAGAAAAAAAGGTGCTATATTAGCATTTGTGGCGCCATAAAAACCACATCAACTGAAGCTATGGAAAACATTCTCGTGCCAATTGTTATACAAGTTAAATATGAGTCAACTTTGGCCGCCACAAGACTGATGGTAATAGGTAAATGGCTAACAGGAGAACATACATCCAAGTACCAAAGTATAATACATATCTTATCCAAGGGAAACGTCACCAGCTTCATGTGTCATACAATCCCAATTAGATATGTATGGAATGGGAGAGAGCAAGGAAAATAGGGAATAACACCGAAACTATACTTTACATGGTCAGGTCAATAATTGGAGACCGGTCGGGTAGCGTATTTTACGATATGAGTAGCAATATACCTAAATTCTTTCGCTTGCCGAATCATAATACAGTCTTTCTTTCAGACTGAGATCACGCCTATAATGGAAGGCATTAAATATCTAAAAGAAATTGACAACGAACTACCAATTCGTATCCTTACAAATAGTAAAAAAGTTGTCGAAGCCTTAGAAAATCATAAAGTTTAATCTCGAAGAGTCCTTCATTGCAATAATGAGATAAACTCGTAAAAGTATTGTCGAGACATCTAGATATTATGGATTCCAGGACATCAGGGAGTCTCTGGAAATTAAAAGGCGGATAAGCTTGCAAAGATGGGATCAATACTGAATAGCATAATGCCAAACCTTTTCAAGAATTCCAAAACAAACAAAAAATCCTTAATTTTGCAAAAAAAAAAAGTGCACGAAAAAACTGTTTTTTTTTGCATAAGATTTTGACAAGATTTGTTTGGTAGACTCTTAGTTGCTTTACTGCCATATATATGAGTAGTTTAGAACTAACACCAAGTCTGAATTAGCTGTTGACCAAAAACTGATGACACTATTTTTTGAGGGCGCACTAATTTTTAGAATCTTTGGAGGCCTATAAATAAAATTGGTCACCAAAATCGCCCAATTCAGTCTAGGGTTTTATTACCCTTTGGTAGTAGTAGAACTCAAAATATAATGTCAGGTCCGTATCACTGTTTTACAGTGATATCAATGCGGCAATTGTATCGAGCTAAAAGTAGATTATGGTGAGAAAGAAAGAATTTTTTCCCCAAACTTTTTGAGTTTTCGTTGCTAGATCGTTTAGTTTTATCTTTGAAAACGCCTTTCTAGTTCTTTATAAAAGTTCGACAAACTAAAATGATTGAACAAAAGCCTCTCAGTCCAGAGGTCGTGTGTTTGCTGTTTTCCGCAGACAAGCTATTCGCTTCGCGGGTTGTGATTGTTTACTAAAAAAAAACATAGATACTGGTCACTAAACTACACCAGCTTCAGCGGATGCTAATCCTAATGTAATATCAAAGCCTTCCTTCGTCGGTATTGTGCAGCAGAAACATCGGCGAAGTCAAATAACTAATAAAATGGCTACTAAACACAGCTTCAAAAATTTAATACACCTCACTGGCTCCAGAGGCGCTGCAACACTGCATTATTAAAAACGTGCAAAAAAATAGAGTTGTAAAATACTTAAGCTTTCCTCTATATCTTCCTTCACCACCTGTATTCTCTATCACTATCCCTTCCCTACCACCTTCTCTCACTATCTTCTCTTCAACTCACAGGTAGCACAAAGGGGATCATTGTATTGCACCCAAGTGAGCTGGAAATTTCAGCCTTCCTTACCAGCAGCCTGCTAACCTAACCTAACCTTCTACTACACAGAAAAAATCATGATAAATTTAAGTTCTTCAGTTTTTGAAACTGACTTTGAGTTGTATTATTTTTTTTTACTTTTATTTGGTTTGATTAATATAGAGTAAATTATAATTTAATTATTTTAATAAAGAAAAATTTTTATTTTATTCTATTAATTTTTTACAAATTATTCGCGAACTCTGTGGTATTTCAGTCGAAATATTATTTGATTTTTTAATTGAGTAATACAATTCAAAATAAAGTTTTTTTTGTGTACAACGTAGTGCCTTTAAATTTTATTTGCTATTAGTGTTTGCTCTACTTTTTATAAACTAATTACACTTTATAAGCTGTAAAAATAAAAAAATGGTCATGCAATTTTTCTTTCTGTGTACAAGCAAAATATCTTCTCTTTGTAGGTTAGGTTTGTAGGTAGCAATTCAAAAATACTCAAAAATGAGCTAAGAAATAGCAAATATGTACATACATATGTATGGGAAGAACAAATGTGTAAAGAAATTAAAAAAAAAACATGATGAATATGTAAAAATAATTCTATGAGCAAATAAAAGATAACCTTGGGATGGTTATGAATTGAGTTGGTTAAGTAAAATTTAAAGCTCTTGTTATGCAATCCTGGCACACAAGTTTGTCTTGCAGCAGGAATGCATAAACCAACACATTCGTAAAACAATATTTTTTTTCTAAGTGCAACCCTTTAGGGTATGGAATACATGCATGTTTTTATGTAGAATATGATGCAAGAAAAATAATATCAACTAGAACAGAGAAAAGGAATCCTCACCATCCTACATTAAGAAAAATAAAAAAATTTATACATAAGGTCAGCCAGTTGAATGAATTCATTTGTTTCTACAGCCAGCGTTGCCGTTTTGGTATCAAAAACAAATAGTCCACAATCCAAGAACTTCGCAATACTGAACATCCCATCCACACGATGGACTTAAATACAAAATTTATATAAAAATTCCTTCACCAAAAATGATAAGGATACATATAGGCTATAGGTTTGTCATTCCGCATGTGATTTGCACATGCGACTCCATCTATGTATGTATATTCTGGGTCCTTATCAGTAGGGAAGTGGAATAAGTCTGCACGTGAAATCGATTTTCCGAAGGCCCAGAAAAAGCTAGAGACTTTGGCATGGGCGTAGTTAGGTAGGGGCAGGGGGCGCAGCTGCCCCCCCCCCTACGGCTTCCAAAATGAAGTTAAAATTCTGGGAAATTATTATTCGTGACATCTCTATTACAAACATATATTTATAAATCCTTCTAACGTTACGTTATGTTTATTTTATACCCATAACAATACCAAAATATGAAAATACATATGTATAAAATATGTTCACGTAAGTAAGTATGTGGATGTTTTGCATTCAAATATAAACTATTTACTTTTTATTTCGCATTTATAACGCAAGCACAAGAAAGTCTGCATACCAGTTGTATTCTGCATTGACGAGGCCAGTGTTTATCGTTGCTTTAATGACAATTGCAAAATATTCGGCGTTACTGGAACCTACAGCAAACGTTTTGCAAGCAAAGTCGATAGATTTCATAGCAGTTGCTCAGCACATTGAAAGTATTTTGGACGTGCTTAAAAATGATCGTATAGAATTGATGAGCAAATCGCGTATGATAACTACCGATCTAGGAGTAGAAATGTCTCTGCCACGTTTCGCTGAAAAACAAAAAAAAAAGAAGTAATCCTCCAGCAGCCAATAAAAATAAATACTGGCGACGATCTTTAATTATACCGTATATAGATTCACTAACGACCTCTTTGCAAGTACGATTTTCGAATGAAAATACTCCAGCTTTTGCGCTTTCTAGATTGCACCCATTGCATATGGTTAAATATTCTAGTGAAGAGGTATATAACAACTCGAAGCATTTCCAAAAGATATATATATGGTCTAGATATCGGTGGTGAATTGATTCTTTGGTACAATCTGTGGAAGGAAAAGAATTTGTGCGAACAAGACTTGAAGAATATTCAAGTTATTGACCTATTTAAGGACACAAACGAATTTCTACCTTCGATAACGAAATATATTTCTATTTTGAGTGCCTTACCATGCACAACAGCGACTGTGGAGCGTTCCTTTAGTACGCTACGTAGAGTCAAAACGTGGTTGAGGAGCACGATAGGAGAGGAAAGGCTTTTCGGATTATGCCTCATGAGCGTGCACAGAAAATTTGTTAATGAGAACCGGAAGATGATTGAAAAGGAAATAGTTGACAAATTTGCAGAAAATCCGAGGCGTTTAGTACTACTTTAGCATAAAAAAACAACTGACATTAAGCATTACATTGCAGCACAGGAGGTATCGTTGTAAGGCAATGTCTATTTCAAGAGAAAAATATATCAAAAAATAATATTTTTTTGTATGTAAATATAATATTATTTTCTATTAAAGTTAAATTTTTAATATAAAACTATGATCTCGAACTCAATTATGATTAAGCCACGTAAAAAAATATTAAGAAAAAAACAGCCCCCCCTTATTGTGATCCTGGCTACGCCCTTGGACTTTGGTCTTTGACTGATGTGCCCGAATTCGTCCTAAACAAATTGGAATTAATCAAATTACTGTTCCAGGACTGGAAAATTTAATTTATTTTTAGTATGTAAAATTTACTAACTAAAAATAATAATAACTAAAATTAATTTTTTTCTTTATTAATAAACATATTTTATATTTTAGAACGATCTTTACTTAAGAGTTATTTTCAGTCCCTGATTTTGAAAAATTATTACAACTTAACTTTTTTAATGGCAACGCTGGTTGGTTACATGCAGCATTATTGTTTTTATACTTGGACGTCTGTTATCCGCTTGCTATGTGTACTAGCCACAATAAAAAAGAAAGAAAATGAATTATACCACTGATGACACTAAGCGCGTGCTGTGAATTTTATGAGGAACTTTTAATTATTCAAACAATTTTACCTTATACCTAGTTCACTCAATTCATTAAATCGTTTTTTCTATGACTTTTAAATTTTGTGTATGTATTCTCTGTATATTTTAACAGATTTTCATTTATTTTTGAATTGACTCTAGTGGAGGAGTTAACCAAAAGTATAATGGTGTTTTTCCTTAAATAAACTCACATCGATATGTGTAGGAGTGTTTGCTTGTGCGGATAAAATAGAGGTCTTTATATAAGGAATTAAAGTCGAAGAAAATCTATAACGTTTTGTTAGATTAACACAGAATGGCACGTGCTCCTTTTTTTAAGAACATTCGATCAAATACATACATACATGCATATGTACATATACTATGCACACTTACGTACTAAAGACGTGAAGGAGTATACAAAAAAGTACGGCCAAAGCAGATATATGTACATACGTATGTACTAATAACAAACCTAAACATTTGCAATGAATGCCTACTACCAAGGCGAATTGATACCAGGTAGTCTCGATTTGCAACTCTGCATATTCGCCTTGTATATTTGTTTGCATTGATTTGACAGCAGAGAAGTTATGTCATCTGGTGAATTAAGATCAACTGATGTCAATTCGCCTTGCCTACTGCTACTCGTATAACTAGATGTTACCTTCTTTAGGAAAGGGATAGTGATAGAGGAGACAGGTGGTGAAGGAAAAGATATTCCTCTATCTTCATTCTTTTACAACTCTGCTTTTAGTACGTTTTTAATGATGCAGTGTTGCAGCGCCTCTGGTGTTTAAATGAGGCGTATTAAATTTTTTTGAAGCTGTGCTTTGTAGCCATTTTATTTTATTGGTTATTTTACTTCGCCGATGTTTCTGCTATACAACGAAGGAGGGAGCTCTGATGTTACATTAGGATTAGTATCTGCTGAAGTCGGTATAGATCAGTGACCAGTAACTATGCCTTCATCATCTGAGCTTTCCTACAACAACTAATACAAAGGGTCACTAATGCACATCAGAAAAATGCGTGGTGTTGTTATTTAATGACTGTTGGATACCGGACTCGAACCCAGGACCGTCGGTTTGTAGTCAACGTGCTAACTACTTCAGCCAACGCCACCCTCAATGATATTGTATAATAAAATTGGTTGTGTATATATTATATTGGTATGTGGCACAATATATTGGATAAAATCAAAAGTTTTTTGATTTATATTGCACAACAAGAAATATTATGTAATGTGTTGACAACATTGTACAATAACTATTTTCCAGGTATATCACTAAACATTATTTTTCTATTTTTTAAATTACTTAAGGAAAAATTTGGGTTAAAAATCTAGCAACTCCTTCTATATATTGATTATTTATCAAGAAAGTAGCGTGAGCAATGCCGCTGAGCTTTAACCATCATCTGAAAAGCCTGCATGTTACCTGCTAAGAATTGTTGTATCGTCACAAAGCGAAGATGTTATTAATAAATTGTTCATTGATCTTGATGTCTGCTTCGGTTGATCCAATAGCTTCTCGAAGGATTACATTAGAATAGAGGTGACAGAATTCACCCTTGGCGGACTCCTCCATTAATATATACACATATGTACATATATATGCACACACCTATCTGTGTTTACAACTAATTTTCCGCAACCTATAACTGAAACACAAAGAAAACGTAAAACTTGTGTTTTAAGTTCTAAGTGTGCACGCCTTTAATACATCAGTATGTAAATATGTGTATACATACATATGTACATAGTATATACATTTCATAAGTGAATGCATTTCTAATTCTTACAGCTCGCCCCATGCATTTAGGTATTGTTTATAGTCGATGTTAGTTATTATTTTTATTAAAATTCCTGTAAAAATCCGGAAGTTGTTGCATACGTGTGGACACATATTATAACCTTTGATGTCTGTGCGACAAATAATTTTTGTCTGCCAGCAACGAACGTGATTATGTAATTGCATTTACCTAAATATTGCAGCACCGATAAATTGGAGCAAACAAATACATATGTATATACAACTTTAGTTTAATTCATTAACTAAAAGTAGTTACTTATTATTACATTTTGATGTCAATTCAAAATGACCATTAGAACATTTTCATGTCTGGTTTGTCTTATTCAGACGAAGTGTTCTTAGGAATTTCGGCAACAACTGCAAACCTGATATTTGCACTTTATAGGAAATGAGACTAGAACTTACCCACCAATTTTCACAACACAATAAATAGGCTGGCCGATTAACGGCTAACCGATTGAATACCCTGGTACAGAAGCTCTGCCTACTCTTGTAGATACCCTGTCGGTAAATTGGTAGTCGATTACTGATAAAATCTACTTATAATTCCGCTATAGCTAGAATAGGTCTAGGTAAGAAGCCAACTAGAAAAATCCGAAAACCCGAAAGCTTTAATAAGTGGGGTGGGCCACACCCTTAAAGCTCAGAATTAAAAACTAAAAGCGTTTGACTCAAGCGATTTTATTGAACCTTTGTATGTGCTTTGCACTTATGCAAAGCTATAATTTTTCGATACAAAATTTTAACCTTCTGCTTGATGTACTTGGACTTAGCAGATTTTATTCTGTTTTTATGTATTTATCATTAGCCTATTCTTACGAAAATTTATATGAATCAGGAAACATTTCGACTTCTTTTCAAAAGTGGGCGTGAATACTTCCATAAGATTTTAGCTTTCTGTTGCATTTACTTACTTCGCCTTAGCAGATTTTAGTCTATGATTTATTTCTCATCACCCGCTTCCTAAAACTTTATATGAATTATAACAACTGGCCACAGTTAAATCTTGAGTTTGAAACAGTGGGCGGCCTCACGCCCATAAAAATTTTAAATTATATTTTATGCTTTGGGCTGAGATTGCCTGCATAAGTAGGTCTAGGTGAGTAAGGAACTAGAAAAATCTGAAAACTCGTACTATTTGCCAGGGAAGCGAGGTCACGCCCATAAAAATGTAACTTTATATTTTAGGTTAAGGTGCTGAAATTGGATACACAAGTAGGCCTAAGTGAAATATCGACGAGAAAAGTCGGAATACCCAAAAAAATTAATCAAGGGGGGTCATAACATTGAATCTCTATTCTTACGATTTTATTGGAACTATGCATTAATATTCCACTTCCCAGTTAAAAAAAGAGCTTTCCAAGGAAGTCAATAAGATGCTGAACTTGTGATCTGTAAGTAGTTCAAATTTGGATAATTTCTAATGATTTTTACTCAGGGTTGTCATTGCCAGAAGTTCTCTTTTTAAATATCCTAAATTGCTTCAATGTAGTATGTAGCGCACAAACAAATGGCAAATACTCGTATGGGATACAAACAAGGCTACTCCTAAAACAGATCATCAGCGAACTTGAATTGCATTCCAAATTAAAGTTTGCTCGTATGATGCAGAGCAATGATGCATTTACGAAAAGGCTTTATGTATGTACATATTGCTTATTTAGTCAAACAGCGTTATAACTCAGAAAACCAGTTTGCCCTAAAACGAGTTTAAAGTTTTCAATTTACAAACACTTTAATGGAAAAAGTAACTTATATATTTTTCTCCCAAGAGTTGAGTAAACAAGATATTTGTATGAAATTTTAACACAAATTTTAACACAAATTTTAAGACAGTATGAAGAACGATGTGATGACTAATTGTGCATCATTACTTCAAAAATTTCATTTTCAGAGTTATGACGTTGTGTGAACAAATGAGTTTTTTCTAACATTATGTTTTTTTCATATATTTTTTTTATTTATTTTCTTTCTTTTATCTAAAATACTAATTTAAGTTTGCTAAAAATGTAATCAATCCTATTTAATTTATAAAAAAAAACTGATTATATCACTCTTACTTTTTTTAATGGATCTGCTGAATTGTTTTTAAATTATTATTCAAAGTTTGCGTCATCAGTTTGCTTTTGCATGCCGCTTACAAAGACATTAAGCGGCACGCAGCCACAACTTCAAAGAGATGATGGTTCATTTGCCATCTAATTTCATTTGTTTTGCGATGCTACAAATTTGACTAGATTGTTTTTCACATGCGCGCCATCGGTCGCTGACTCGCTCGATCATCATCTATCTATTCATTGCAGGAGCAACAAAAACAAAATTCACCATCCTCCACACCAACTCACTAAAAAAAATTAAAGGAAAAAACTCTATAGTACTTATATACGAGTACAATAACATAAACAAACTTTTCAATACGCTTTACAAAATAGGAGATGAAATTTTCATACTTATTACAAAATACAACAAACATACACCCGCAAGGATTGAAAGAGATTCAAACATCTAGCCGGTTGACCAAACTATTTCACTATAAAACAACAAAAGCTTACTAATATGCACAGCCAGCGCAGAAGTTATGAAAAATTAATAATAATGTCGAATCGATTGATTTTGCCAAAGCCAAATCAGTGGGTACAGCTAATATGGATCCTTTTGCTATTTAACTTCATTTGTTGCTGCAAAGCCAAAGAGCTGCTTGCTCTTTTCCAATATAGAGTTTCCGATAGCTTCGTTGTGGTGATCAACGCAGAAAAAACGCTTTAAGTGATTTTGTATTTTTTTATTTTTTTTTTATTTTTTACGATTACTGTGTTTTTGTTGTCTTCTGTCTGCAAGTTTCGTAATTCAAATGTTACTGCAGAGTCCATACTCCAATCGACACATACAGAGAGATTCAAACAATTGCAAGGCCAGACGGATATGGACGAACGGGTAAAAACATTATACATACTCGTAGTATAGCGGCAAAACATTTATTGGCAAATGAAAAATAGCGCCAATTGCCCGCCAGCCGTTACATTATGTATTTTCCTATTTTGTTGTGGTTGTCATCATAGTTGTTGTATTTATTGCTCTTGTACAATTAATTCTTTACCTTTTAGTTTAATATACTAGGATTTTTCTCTTTTGCATATGTATGTATGTGTATGTGTGTCTGTTTTTACGAGAACATACATATGTATATCCTGTACGATATTCCCAATTATTTACATTCACTTTATGGGGTTTTTTGTACGTCTCTTGCATTGCTTGTACTGTGGAAGCATAAAAAGAATCTTTACAGTAAGTGGAGATGTGAGGGTGAGTGTTTTTGCTCACTTCACACACGCTCACGTGCAAAAAAAAAACTTCACTCGCGCATACTCACGAACAGAATGGGTTCAATGAGCTGATTCCTTTACGTTTTATCAGTTTGAGATTATGTCATTCGATATCGAACAATATTATTAAATTGTTTGATAGCGAATGATCGAATCTGCTTGTTATCGAAAGCGACGATTAGACTCCAGACTGCTGCAACGAGTCTTCCTACTCACTAGAGCTAAAAAACGAGTACGAATCAGTCAAGAGTATAGCTGGCTCAAACTCATTCGAACTCGTTCAGTAGGTCCTTTTACACACGAAACCTGTGATCAAACCGCTTTAATCTAAATTAGTTTTATCATAGGTTTATGTCTATAAAGACCGACTGAGCGTTTTCGAACGAGTTGGGCCCAATTCTAGTCAACCAAAAAATAATTAACAAGTCGCAACATTAATACTTGGAATGATTTGTTTGCCAACTCAGCGCCTTGTTTACGATCAATCACACAGAAAGTACTTTGATTTGTTTTGTAGTATCGAACTAGACTTGTGTCCAACAGCTCTTTTTGAACTAGTTCGTTCACTGTAAATTAAATGGATTTGAAATAACTTTTGATTCGAACGCTCTCAAACTGGTTCAAAAAGAGGTGTTGGACACAAGTCTATATCGAATAGAGCTGGGTTTGATGATAGGTTTGTGGCAAAAATGAACGAATGAACGAGTTGGACCCAGCTCTAATATCGAACTCTTTCCCTAGCTCATTTTAAGCAAAAACCTACAATCAAACGTATATAATTTAAATGAGTTTGATCATAGGTTTGTGTCTAAAACGAGCTATTTAAATTACATCGGTTGGATTATAGGTTTGTGTCTAAGACGAGCTACTGAAAGAGTTCGATACAAGCCTAGAAAATATGTATGTGACGAACTAAATTGATGAAAATTTGTAGACTTGGGTCGAACTCGTTCACTAGTTCATTTTTGCCACAAACCAATGATCAAACCCACGTAATTACGGCGGGAATCGAACCCACGACTTCTGGACTGACAGGCTAGCATCGCTACCACTCATCCACAGGGGCGCCCTAGGTTTTAAGCGAATTTCTGAAAGCGTTCGATACAAGTCTAAATCAAACCACTTCGAAGAATTCTTATATTTTTAAATACATGTGCTTATATGTGTTTGTACGTAAGTAGGTGCCCTTTCGCACACGCAAAGTAGATCAGGAAAAAGATTGGAGTACAGACTTTCTTGTACTGGCAAATTTGCTTCATTGTTCGTTCGTTTCTTTCGCTGTTTTTCCTTCGCTAAGTATAGTTGCTTCAAATTCAAAGTTGTTCAAGTTGTAAACTTTGCGTGTGAAACAAAGTTGAAAAAAAATTAAAAGACTTTACCAAAGCAAACTGTGCTTGTGCGAAAGGAGTCTATGTTAGACTAGGGTAGACCTCGTTTAGTTGGTTTGATAATCAAACTCATTTAAATTACAATAGTTTGACCAATGTTAGACTTGTTTTGAACTCGTTCGAAGGTTTGTGTCTAAAATGACAGACTGGCCCGTTCACTAGTTCATGTATAGACACAAACCCATGATCGAACCCATTTAACCCATTTAATTAATATGAGTTTGATAGAGAACGTTCGACCCATGTATGATCATCAGTTTGTGGCAAAAATGAACGAATGAACGAGTTGGACCTCTAGTTACAATTATTAATCCGAGTGAAAGATTGAGTATACTTTTGTTTTGTAAAAATTAGACACACATGAGCATGAATCTAAACATATATGTACATATTTAAAGGTTTCTAAATTTTTCTTTTTAATTCGAAAACAAAACAACAACAAAAACAATTTGCAATATTGAATATGATTAAAAAGCTCACTTTCAGTGTTAAAAGAAAGCTTGTTCGATAATTTATTTTTCGTAAATGTTTTTGAACTCTGTTTAATCACTTTAACTTCTCTCATACCATCCATTAAAAATGTTTTTAGGAAATAAGTTGACAAATATCATTAAGACGGTTGAGACAACAAAAAGTTTACCTATTCGAAAATTCATAATAATCGTTTCATTGAAGCTTTAATTATGAGTTGGTTTGTGAACATGGTTTTGCCTATATCAAAGTTTAAAACAAAAATATTTATTAAACTTTTTATGAACACAATTTAGCATTTATCATTGTGAACGCTAAGTCTGAGACTAAATATGGAAAACCATAGTGTATTTATTAGAGGCCGGCCGAAACCAGAGGGTAAATTACGGCATTCGATACGACCCGTAATTTAAAAATATTTCCATATAAACTCTATTCAAATATTTTTAAATTACAAGGTTGAACCGAAACTTATCGAAGCGTTTTTTTGGTAAAGTAATATTGAAATTTGTAACTGTTTATTCACTCTTATCGGAAATAAAAGTTCATGTGAATTTAGTTCCCATTCCCTAAAATTATGATCGCCAATTTTCACCATTTTTTTTTTTTTGTTCGTGGGAAATATTTCTACGACTCATTCCATTCTCTTCTATAAGTCTGAAATAAGGTGTTTTATTAATTATATTTTATGTTTGAAAATTTAATTTTTAATATCCATTGCAACTACATATAGTGCATTCATTAATCGAAAAGCATTTTCTTTAGCTTATTTCCTCGCAACTACATATTTGAAATTGTGGAAAAATTTTGAAAATGCACGAAATCCTAATGCAGTAGATATTTATTTATTTATTTCATAATAAATTTGCGAAGTATTGTTGCACAAATATGGGCGGGGTAGCTAGACCATATGCCCAAGATGTTATTAATAGTATTTTTTGCAGTAGTTATGTTTTTGTCTTTAATAAAAATGGCAAAAAATATAGTTTTTTAACTTTAATTTTTTATTACGATTGTCTGCGATCTTCATCGCCCCACAAATTTAAGGAATGTATACCATAAAGTTCTTTGGTAAGAAAATATTCGCGCCAACCAATTTTCGAACAAAATCTAACCAGTTGTTCCACTTTTGTATTTAATAATGTAGACGCTTGGATTGCATTACATCCATCAACTCGTTTTGGCATTTCTTGTTGAACATACTGTATACAATTTTTGATTTCACTCTTTACAGCCTTTTCCAAAAGTCTCACTTCATCCTTTTCAATTCTTGCTCTGACAGCAGCCTCTAGACTCTCTAAGTGTTCATCATGGACACCGGGAAATAGACTAGACATTACTGAATATAAATTAAATAAATATTCACGATTTCTGCCACTTGGACCTGCTGAAGTAAATATTTGTTCTGCTATTATATCAATTTTGCTATCATTTCCACTGCCAGCCCAGGACTCATTTTCAGGTGTTGCAATATAGATAACAATATCAGTACATTTCTTCTGGCCGCTGTCTTCGGGAAATATATGAAATGGCACTATGCAACGTTGATAGCCATTCTTTTCCCGAAAATCTAAATGTTTTATGACTTGATCTCTATCTTTGGATGACACACGATATGCTACACCATACACCCGATCTTCAGCTTTTGCCGGTAGCAGAGTAACAACTCGTCCTGGTTTTACTTTAACTCCCCTATGATCAATACTGTGTTGGTAAAAGCGTCTTAAGTAGCCACAAATATAACCCCGGTGCCAATCTACGCATGGAAAATCCACTTTCCATATTAACGAGCCATAACCAAATATCCAAATGTCGTCAGGGTCATACGGTTGATTATTTAGTTTATTATGAATTTCTTTATGAGATTTCGTTATATCTACGGTTTGCAAGTCTTTGGCTTCTACTAAACTTTTAAACTTTGTGTTATAAATAACTTCCGCTTCAATAGCATTAGACATTTTATGTATATTTTATATTTTTACAAGAAACTTAAAAAATACCACGTAAACAAAAGTTGTTTTCTTAATACAAATATGCACGTTATATAAATCGTATAAATCAGCTGTGAAGGGGATTTGTTAATTTTCAAGAGAGATAATAATTAGAGAAGAAACATAAACGATAAATTTACTCAGTCATCTCTGTAGTTGTATTCTGCAAATGACAGAGTTGAGTTTGCGAATGAAAAATTGCCAACACTGGCACTACAATAAAAAAAATTATAAGTGGGGGTCTCCACGCACAATAAACCTGGAAATCATTATGTTCTAATCTGTCAAATTCTATTTCTAACACCATATGCCCCAGTGTGGACCGCAGAAACATTTACTAGCCATGAACTTGGTATGGGCATCATGTCGGACATCGCAAGTAGCTAATGGAGACCGCTCATGTCCATTAGCATTTGTTTGTGTGAATGACACAAAAGAAACTTGTGGCTTTGGTAAAAATATAGCATTTTTAGTACATAATAAAGCAAAAAATAACATAATTTTAAATCAAATTAAATAAATAGATAAAAATAAACACAAAAACATGGATACATGCACAGTAAGTTTTTTAAATCTATTATACATAACACAACACGTGTTCTACAGCTTAAAACATAAACCTGTACATGATCATTCTAGTATGTACTTTTATTCTGACGACGTTATTGTTTATGTTCAGCAATAATTATTACGTGTGGAGACGTTCAGTAATCCTGCGTTTAGACAAACAACTGTTTCCATGCAAAATGTCCGACTGTCTAGCAAGTTGCGTGCTTACTTTTTAATTCAGAGTTGTCTATAGCACAAAAAAAGTTTAATCGTAAGGTTACCATCAAGACATATCAAACAGGTACACGCATCAGGCATATTGCTCATCCACTGACTTTTTGTTTACACGTTTATAACGAAGAATTCATTTGACAATTACTTTTATGCCTTGTTTGATGCATACAATTTTTTGACAATTACTTTGTAAAACTATGTGAGAAGCACAGAGTTGCACCTAATGCGTGTACCTGTATTTAATGTGCCTTGGGTACCAGATAGCCATTTGCTTTATACGTGTTAGTTCAATGATATTTAGGGCCAATTTCACAAACTCAATTTAAATATCAATTCATATTTAAATGTCGATTTTTATTATTTTTTGTATGGAGAAATTAATTTCAAATATGAATTGATATTTAAATAAGTTGGTGAAATTTGCTCTTACGTTTCAAAAACTAAATGTTATTAAAATAAGTAAAAACTGCAATAACATTATACTACAATCCAGTTAATTTGTACCAAGCTTTTAATAGGGCAATATTGTTAAATAACTTTTAATTTACTTACTGCAAGGAACAAAAATTACTGTTTGTGAAATTTTAATTGTGTTAGTAAGAAAGTTTGAGTTTTTCGAACTTGCACTTACACGTTTAAAACCTAGGATAAAATTTCACCGACCGTTTTGGTTGAGCAACATTTGAGTTTATGGAAAAGCATTCGGGTAGTGAGAAGAAAAAAATTTTATGTTTTCAATTTAAATATTAAAATGAACGCATTCTTTCGATATTGTTCAAGAAGTCTTATTAAATGCGCGGGAAAGCATTTCAAAAAATAAATACTGGAAGCATCCGACTTACTGGGCTCTGCTAACTAATTTTTTCTTTTATTATCACTTGTACTATACTTTTAATTTTTAATCGATAATAGTAAAATGTATTGCCATCACTAACTCAATGCAAGTGTAATAATTTTCTTGTTGGTCGTGTTTTAATTGTTGAAATATTTGTGAATATCTTCTACATTTTTGTGTATATGACTATTAAAAATATATAAATCTGAATAGATTCGATTGTGCAAATAAAAAAAAAGAGTTGTAATAATCAAAGATCAATTTTGCTGACGTTAGTTAGTTGAAGGCGTAGACGAAAATCACAAACACGAAAAAATTGTGTACTTGTTATGCTACATACATACATAAGTTTGTCTATGCTGAAAGTGACTATGAAATAAATAAAAGAAAATAACTAAATTGTAAGCTGAAGCAAAAAGAAAAACAAATGCCAATTTAAATTAATTAAATTTGGCGTGTGTAGATTTTAATTGGTAAGACTTTTTATATTATAATTCCATTTTTTATAAATATTTCAAATGTCTATTTAGTACATACATACATATGTATGTGTATTGCTTTAATGCATATTTATACGTACATACCCTGCAGGAGATCGAACTAGTGTCCAACTGGTATTTTACTAGTACAGAAATCACCACCAATAGTTCCCAACTGTAAACATTCCTATACCATCTTAATGCTCAAATTAGCATTGAATGTGTTTAGAAAACTACTAGTAACATTGGTACTAGCTTAGAACTAGTTTATTACCAGTTCTTTCGTAAAGAAAAATTCTATAAAAATTGTGGTTTTATTCCTTTGTTACCTTGTGGCAACTGCTATTTAAAATTCGTCATTATTTTGTTTTATTTATCAAAATACAAAAAGGTAATTTATAATTATTTAATTATAATTACACTGTGCTCGAATTCGAAACTTTTTTGTAACAAGCCGTGGACCTAGTGGGTAAATTCAAGTACGCTGAATCCAATGGTGCCAACCATTTTTGGGGTTAGCTCTTGTTAAAAAATAATTAAGATTGAAAACTTGGTTAAAAGCACCTACAAATCAAAATTTTTCCCAGTTTTCTACTATATTTATTAACCTTTATGTCGATATATAGCGCCTGAAAAGACATGTATTGATGAACTTGCGCCCTCAAAAAACTTTTTGGAAAAAAAAAATTTATTTTTTCAAAAATGGACGCATGTTCATCCGTAATATATTCTTTAAATTGATATAAAAATTATTGGATAGTAGAAAATTGAGAAAAATTTCGATTTTTAGATGCTTTTAACCAAGTTTTCAATATTAATTATTTTGTAAACAAGAGCTAACCTAAAATAATGGTTGGCACTATTCGATTCAGCGTACTCGAATTAGGTTTACCCACCACGTCACCCGCTTGTTACATTTTTGAACTAGCACAGTGTTATTTTTAGATGAACCTAAAATTTTAATAATTGTATGATACCAATTTTCATACAGTGCAAGGTCTCTTTTAGACAGGCAAAATTTACTTTGCAATGTGGTGCCTTGGAACTATGTACTATACACATATATGTAGATATGTGATTTTAAATCAACGGAAATTATTGCAAAATTACATATGTATACATTTAGGTATATCAAAGAGTGTCTAGGGCGGGAGCAGGCCTAAAACACATTTTTGACGTAATATTTTGCTTTTTTGTCTCTTATCCGTGATAAGGAGAATATCATAACGTTTTGTATATTTGCACGCTATGCAACCAGTCGGCCACTTAACAAATTTTTATTTATTTTTATTCTTGCTGATTCTGGAATTCAATTGAATTTTGCTTAAAAAAATCTTTAAAAAAAATTTAACTTCCAAATTACATTTCAGTACTTTTAATACACACAAACATACATACGTTTACGATCTAAATACATACATATGTATTTGGGGGGATTCAAACGGTTGTCGTAAAGCTCATGAATCTTACTAGTAAAAAAATTTAACGAGATAGAAAGATTCAAGACGTATTTGACAAGGTGGCTTTAGATTTGAAAATGTTGATTTTTCTTAGTTTGACAGCAGATAAATAATGACCCGTATTGCGTATGTCGAGTCGAATATTAATCTACGATAGTTTTGTCGTAGATTAAAGGGAAGTTGTAGTTTCCTTTAATCTAGTGCAAAATTCTCGTGGACAAATATTCGAATCGACATATCTTTGAATATCTTTACTGACTTTCCAAGTGTCAATCAACATATAAAAACAGTAAAAAAACAATAGTACATATATTGATGTCCATATTTATGAAAGTGGCCTAAGTCATATATGTATTTCTTTGGTCGAGATATTT
The DNA here is from genome assembly GCA_936439885.1 of Nowickia ferox. Taxonomy (NCBI): domain Eukaryota; kingdom Metazoa; phylum Arthropoda; class Insecta; order Diptera; family Tachinidae; genus Nowickia; species Nowickia ferox. Next base: position 4,532,612 of record OW387023.1, on the reverse strand, counting down.
AGTAGATAACAATTGAGCAAATCAACAAATATTTTTATAATATTTTTTATTTATTCATTTATTATTATTTTATTTATAGATCATTTTAAATTTTCAATAGGGGTTTCCTACGGGCTATTAAAAAAAATAAAAATTAACCTGCTTCATACGCCTCAGATTTTACTAGGATAGGTATTATAGTTTGAATGAACTCGAAAATAATAGATACATATACATGTTTATATATGCATAACATATAAATATTGATTTTGGGGAGTGTTTTCGCCAGGCATTTGTGCGAATATTTTTTTATTGGGTGTATTCCATACGTAAAATGTCATTACAAGTCAGAGTTAACAAATGGGAAATGTATTTCCTGCTTGTAAGCTATAAATAGTTTAGGTTTTTAGAAGTTATTGATGCTTTGCTTAAACCTACTTCAACAGACTCAAATATATTTAAGGTTATTACAATCATTCACGTCTTAGTTTGTAATATATTCCATTCTATTCACGTGTGAATATAATTTTATGCAAAATTGGTACTTTGCTTGCTTCTGTGTGTACTTTTTGAAGCGGCAACACTAATCAAAGAAGTTAATTTTTGGGCCTTATAAATATACATGAGTTAATATGTGTGTAGGTACATACATCCATATAAAAAATGTAAAAAAAATAACAACGACAAAAGTGTATTCACCTTTTGTCCGTCTTCCGGGTGGGAAACATGACGACATTTTCGCACGCTACATATATGCTTTTTTATTTACATGATACATATCATACATATTTATATAATTTAAATGGTAATCAGACTTACAGAAGTTGGAGTCTTTCTTTGTATTGAAATAAACAAATTAACATCCAATTAAGATGAATGGTAGCGTAAATTTATTCTATCAATTTGAGGTTCAAAGTAGCGTAATAATTAATAGTCTACTCACCTGACACATACATTCGCACTACATTATTGCACTTCACGATTTAAATCGTTAATTTTTGTTTTTGGAACATAATACAAAACTTTACAAACATAACAAACTAAAAGAAACTTAACTTCTTTTCTTCACATTCTTAAATATGAGTCTCAGCCAAGCTTAAATGAAGTACTCATTTTCAGTATAAACTTGGAGTTTGAGTGTAGAAGTATGCAAAAGTAAACGTGCGGATTTGATTAACTTTTATTTAGCATGAAATTGTTATACGTGTACAACATACATCTACATAAATATACGAAGTTAAAAAAAGAGTAATTTTTTCGTAAAGCAAAAGAGTTCGAAAAAGTGGAAATGAATTTTATTAAAACTATTCATACAATTGTTTATATCACTATAGTCCATGTGCTATATATTGGAGTCAATGGAGCTTTCTTACTTGATAGTTATTTACCAGCATCTATGCAAGCTTTGGCATACTACATAGATCTCTTGCAATATGAGCCTTTGTCGCTGACAACTGTAGAACCACCTTTTAATGACGCAGCGCAAGATAATAGTCTGGATAATAGTAGCACTGAAACTACAACCTCTCGACCTTTTAAGAATACAACATGGCAACCGCCAAGCTGGTGGACGCAAACTACAACAGAAGAACCTTACCAAGAACCTACAACATCTCATAAGCCGGCATTGTATGCGCCAGATGCAACCAGCTTGAAACCACCAGCAGAAGGTTATGAAATATTTCACGAATTGAGTAGGGTTCCACCAGAAGAATTCAATAGTTTTTCTTTTTCACTGATAAAAGACATAATAACAGAACCAAATCATGATGATTTTAACAATGATGTTGAGTCTCTGGATAATTTTTTGCGTTTATATGACGACAATTATGGCCGGGCAGCCTTTGATTCGGACGTGTCAATAGATCGCTGGTCTTCTACTTCAACAGCTGGCAAAAAACGTGCTCCTCCCACAAAACCTTATGTGGAATTTTTGCTAGTCTATGGTCTACTGAAACGCGATGCTAAATCCTCAAATCTTAGTAAATATGAAGGTTATTCAAATGAACTACTAAAGGAGCTTAGTGAATTATCTCATATGTCATCACAGCGCCAACTCTATACACTCTTCAAGCGAATGCTGGACCGAGGTGACATCAAACGCAGTGATGTAGTCTCACGTATAAAAGGCTTTATTAAAGATTTGGGCAATCCGTCAAGTTCTACTGTTAAGGCACTTCGTTATATTCCCGCTATGCCTTTTTTACCTTAAACAATATCTTTCAAAATATAGTTATAAATAAGACATAAGAAATTTATAAACATTTACATTAATGTTCACTTGATTAGAAACATTTTTAAAATATTTAATTAGTATACATCTAAATTTTATATTTATGTACATAAACAATAAACATTTAAGACCTGTTCAACGCAGTCGAAAGAATACGTTAATTTTTAAAGTTATTATACATCGTCTTCGAAAATCCATAAAAAAAATTCAAAATATAATTTTTGATTGATTATGATGTGATTAACCACAATCAACTTTCCTTAAAATTTTAATCATATATCGTATGTCCAAAAATTGCGATTTTATTCATTTTTCAATTTGGCACCTAACAAATAAATATTCTTAAATTTAGAAGGTTTTTTGCTTTTATTGTAAAATTGGAAAAAGTGCAGTTACGTACTTTTGGATTTTCGAAATCTGCTTTTGTTTCATTAAAAATTATAGACTGTTTAACAGACCATTATGATCAAAATTCAGGTACCTGCTAGTTTTTCAAAACCTTAGAGTTCTGCAGCCTTATCCATAGCAGCCTTGAGTGTAATGAAAAAATGGCATGGTCTTAACGAGTTTTGATATACAATTTTACATTAAAAATCACGCCAGGAATTAATAGTGGGTTGAAACTACATTATGCGGAAATTTTTAATGTCAAATTATATGGAGGAACTCTTTCAATTTCGTCATTTATGCTAACTTTATGTTTATTCTTCATTATGTATAAGGCTGCTAGAGTTCAATTGTTTTTGCTCTAATCTTTTAGTCACATTTCTGATTAAATCAAAATATATTTGCATCATAGTACTGTCTATATAAGGAAAAGAGAAATTTAAAAAATTATGTCTAATGAAAATATTTGAAATTTTAAAACTTGAAATAATTGTGGAAAGCATAAAAAGTGAGGTTTGTGCATATCGCATACTAAATCATAAACAGTCACGACTCAAATAATTCCCAGATGTTACGGAGTGTCAAAAAACTGTTGAAACTGTACAAATCTTTGGGTGGTTACTGGTTTGCCGCACAGATATTGAGAATACATTATTGATGTGGTTACTGGTTTAACCACCCCGACGAAATTATGAAAGTATGTGACATAAAAACAGACATAACGGTATTTTATATTGTTCGAGGAGACTGTGTCGCAGAAGAAATGTTTGCGGTTGTTAAGAGATTTGTTTAGTGAGCTGAACATTTTAACAATTTTGAGTTGTGACTATGATTTAGTGTTCGATATGTATGTATGTATATATATGTGCATTAGAGTGGCATTAAGATATATGGAGGAAACAAAACTTTGGAGTTCTTGAGGTTAAAATTCAAATATTGCAAAATTCGCATAATTTTTCTAAAAATCAGCGAGGTGTGCTATATCAAACAAATTTTTTATTTCAACCATTGGGAAAATACTTAAAATATTCCTCATATGAGTCAAACATAAATTTTTTTTATATCAAAAAAAAAATTTATTTCAAAAATATTTACCAGACCACTTTGGATCAAAAATTCTCTAATCAAAAACCTTAATTAAAACCTTAAAATTATGCAAAATATTTTTGATTGTGTTATTTTTGCTCCAAAATGTAAAAGGGTTAATGTTTTCAGCCATAAAGTATTTTTAAAGTTTTCTTTGGAAAGGATTTTCCAAATTTCTGAAAAAATAACTTTGAAATACATGTGTATGAAAAAATAAGAGTAATTTTAACCTACTTGACTGTGCACACAAACTCTAGTAATTTAATTCATATGGCTTATGATATTTTCGCTGTAAATCGTAATAAATTATTTAAAAGCAAATACATACATGAAATTTTTCAGCTTAGAAAAAAATTTGAATTTTTTGAAAACGGAGATTTCCGCTATTTTTCTCGTGTCCAACGATGGGTATGTGATAATAGTCGTTATAAAGGAGTTCTTGAAAGGGTGTACAGTATAATTTCATGAAAGACATACATATTTTCAATATTTTTTTTTTTTAACTTCAAAGTCAATTTTCCCAAAATAATTTTTTGTGGCATATTATGTTATTACAATAAAAACCTTCCATACATAAAATTCTTAAAAATTATTCGAATATTTGACTCAAATTATTCAAAAAATTTTTATTCGAAATCAAAAAATTTTAAAAATAATTTTCACTAATTCAAATATTTCTTGGTCATCGCAGCTCATTATTATAATAAAAAGAAAATTAAATATAAATACATTAAAATACAAATGGAATAATCTTGTTTTATTTTATTTTATAAGTTACTCTAATCTCACAATTATTGACGAATGCGCTGATTTACACGGGCATAATTGTGCTGGCATAACATGCCAGTTTGTAGGTGAGAGGCAAAGAGAGTGGTTTTGTGGTTGGCATAATTCTTCAATCAGTTACAACCCCGCATTAGCAACACAAAACCAATACACACACAACTTCAAAAACAGCAAATGTTAAATGAATACGAAAAACACTAACACACACAAAGCTGTATATACGTATACATTTTATGCCGGATGAATTAGTCTCGTGTAATGTGGAAAAGAACGAAAATTGTGCGGCTTAAAAATTGTTCTCGTGTAAACTATCTCAATGTCAATATATTTTTATTTTCAATTCATCTTGGCTAGCATAGCATTAATTTTTCTCTTACACAATAATACTCGTAGTAAACAAGTGGCTGCCTACTGTCTATTTTGTCAATGAAATTTCTCTTATTTCTCTGTTTTGCAAAAATATGAAAATAGTTCTTTTTTGTCTCTCATACGGCTCTGTAGTATTCTTAGTTTTTCCTTTTTCATTCAATATTCTACTAGTGGAAGTGCAAAATAATTGTTCTTTAGTTAGAAAGTATCGGTGCGCGAGCAAATAATGCCGCATTTATAATAATATTTAGTTAGTGTATATACACAAATATACTATATATAAATATGTATATGATGGAAAAACATTGATTGTTATGTACTCGTATAGTGCGGTTGAGAAAAATACATTTTTTCGTGACTTGGTGTTTTAAATCAAATAATTTATGCCTAAAAACACACTTTCGCACCATAAAAATTAAATTTTTATAAAAGATACTGACTGCTGTCAACAAAAATTATGTGTCAATTATTGATTTGTTTTAATTGCTTTTAAAACAAATAAGAAATAGTTACATGTACTACATACATACATATGTATATGTACATATGTCTATCTACTTGCAACCTTGAACTAAAACCATCTTTAGGTACACATGTATGCACACATCTATTACGATAATGGAAAATTTGGAAGCATACATTTTAAACAGTACCCCACAATTTTTGCGAAGAGCTATTGGTGATGCTAAAAGGTGAATCTAATTATAATATGGATGAAATGTTGCTTAAGCTTTCTTCCAAGAACTGTTAATAATGCGTTATAAATCAAAGTCAGTGAAAATCTCACATGTATTGCATTTTTAATTCTTTGAGTTTTGGACTTGAAAATAAATTATAAGGAAAGTTGAGTGCTGTTTCTTTAATTTATTGAATATTTGGCTGCTTTTGCTAAACCAGTTCGTGGGCGTTGTTGAATCATAAACTCATCTACAGAATTATTGGATTTTATATTTTTATATTATTATATAAACACGTAATAATAGGTCTGTTCCACAAGATTTCGTACAAGTTCGGACTAATGAGAGAAAAAAGAAAATTACTCTCTGAATATGCAAAAGTTATCCAAAATTGTTGGAACGCAAAAAACCATAATTGCACATCTTGAAATACTAATGTTGCTTACATTTTACATTAAATTTAATTTAAGTGATTTTAGTCGCTTAAAACGCATAACATTGTAATAACAAAAATTTTGCATCATTGGCAACAGCTGTAAAAAGTAAATGAAAATAAGTTCCAACAAAGTAAAAGCTACGAGAATTATTGAAAAAAACATATTTTTATATTAAAGAAATGGAGAAATATGCACAATTGTACTTACAACTTTGTTCAAAAAACTTCCATTTTGCTTTTTAATAAATTTGTATGTAAAAACTTTTTTCCTATATTTGCAAATTTTCTGATTAATTTTTCAGTTTCATATGTAAATAAAATACAGCTGATTATTTAATTCTTGTCCGAACTTATCCAGAAGAAAAAGTTCGTACTAGTTTGTACAGGAAATGAAAAAAATTACTCTCTCATTCGCTCTCACAATTGCACAAAAATTGCTATCTGGAACGCTTTTGGATAACTTTGTACAAGTTCGGACTGTTTTGTTATGCATCTGGAACAGACCTAATGTCAATGGCTCTGCTTGTATGCTACATGCACACGCGTTCAAGAGGTCTTTGTTAAGGTTTGCATTTTGGAAAACAATAAAATTATTGTTGTTGCCGTCTTATTAAACTGATTAAAAGAAAATCCATTATTTATGAAAAAAAAACAATTTTTAACAATAATCAATTTCAATGTATTTTTAACAAAAAAAAATATTTTACTGAATAAGTAAAATAATAATTTGGGATTATTAGTGCGCTAACAAATGTTAAACTTAAATTGTAACAATTCCCATAAAAACACACTAATTAAAAAAAATTTCTATTTACTTATGTATGTACTAGTGATGAGCTATTTTTCGAAACCTGTTACTTTTTCACAGCGATTGAAAAATCACTAATCACAACTGTGACTGAATTTATCAAGTAACAGGTTTTGCAAATGTAGTTCTTTCATACAAACTGTGAATGCTATTGCATGCTTACTTTAGAGTAAATAAAGCTACCACATAAATTTATTTGTATACGTTCACCGTTTGTCGAGAAAAAATCGTCTAATCGTGTCAAATCGTCTTTTCTGGCAACTATGTATATATAGCTCTCGCATTTTTGTATTTGCAATTTTACTGTCTCTCTGACTCTCATACGGCAGTTATCAATATTTGGTTGGGGTTGATGCTAATTGTTTGTTCTTGTCGCTCTTCTTATTAGCATTTATCAAAATACCAATACTAATACATACTTTTAAAGCAGAAGAGCTGAAATGTGTTAAACCGTGATCACAGTCACTGTTTAATTTCACAACTGCTCTTCTTATTAGATTTTGTCAAAATAACAGAACTGCTACAAACAAAATACTGCTAAACTGTGATCACAATCACAGTTTAAAAGAACAGCGATTTAGAAATCACGTTCACAAGGAGCAAAATTATTAAAAAATCACAGTTTCGCTCAACACTAGTATGTACATACATACTCGTACGTAAATATATCCATTCGTAACATGTGCACACTCATATGTGTCAAATTTTTATTATCTTTCCTTTACTCCAAGCAAAAAAATGATTATAAATGTTATACAGTAGAATCTCACAAATTCGTACCGTCCAGAAATTAGAACCGGCAATTTAAATGTATTGGACGCTCTGAAATTAGAATCTGTGGTTCTAACTTCTGGAAATGTTTTTTTTTTTAGTTTTTGTTTTCATTAGAAAATATTTTTTTCTATGATTTTGAAATAAACAGGCGAAAAGCTAAAACGCTCTAAAATTAGAACAATTTCTAATTTCTGGACTTTTTTTTTGCTCAGTAAAGTTAAACTAAAAAGGGGATTAACCGAGTTATTCGTGGTGTGTACAATTCGGTCATATGCGTGTGAAATTTGATATGCTTGTACAAATTTGGATCATTTGATGATGAAAACGCATTTACTGCAAGTGATGGATGGGTTTCCAAATTTAAAACCCATCATGGAATACGGTTGTTAAAAATTGGTGGTGAAATGACTCGCAAACATTTGTGGTGTTGGCGGTGTGACTCCATTTCTACAAAGATTTCGTGCAAAAGTCGCGGAAATCGGGTTATTGGAAACACAAATTTTGTATGCTGATGAAGGCGTATTATTTTTCCGTTGCCTTTCAGATAAAACATTTGTCGCTGCTTTTTGAAAAAAGTGCCTAAGGATTTAAAATTCCAAACGAACGCGTTTCAATTGTATTATTTATTATTTTTTATTATAATTTAATCATTTACTTAACAAAAAATATCCAAAAATTCGAACTTTTCAGAAATTCGAATTTCCCCGTGCACAATGTGGTTCTAATTTGTGAGATTCTACTGTAGTATTCTATTCGATTATAAAATAAGACCGTTCGGAATTCGAATATTATCATAGTTGCAATTCGCAAATATATCGAAGCATAACCGCGAAAAAAGCTTAAGCGAAATATATTTTAAACTTCGGGTTTTGATGAAAATCGATTATCTACGATCGTAAATAACCGATTTTCGTAAAAAAAATTATGCACGAAAATTATGTCGCTTAAGCTTTTTGGCGATTAAGGCTCGATATGTATTATTTCGATTTGAATTAAGATCTAGCCTCCACATTTACTATGCTACGATTATTTCATTACATTTTCAAAAATTGGTATGTATGTACATACATACAATATTTTGATAAAAAGAAATTAAATACTTAAGCTGTTTTTACGTAATCAGAGTCATACTCTGATTTCAACAGCAAACTCTAAGTTCGAGTTTAGACGGGCGAACATTTGGAAGGAAAACATCTGGAAATTTCTTTTTTTGTTTCCTTCGCGTTCACACAGACGAAAATGTTGCCGGCGACATTCCAATATTATTAGATAATACCAACCACACATGTATATGTATGTATGTATGTATGTATATGTATCAAAGAATATGAAATCAAAGCGTTTCGTGGAGTACCGAACACAAAAATTATTCTCTCTTCCCCACCCGTAAATTGCTACCGAACTAAATGTTTTCCTTCCAAATGTTTTCGTATCTAAACGGAGACTAGAGTATGAAGAATTTTAATTTTTGTTGTTGGCTAAACAACGTCTTATGCATTTCTTTTCTGCTTAAGAAACTCTGCAGTAGTGTGTAAAAAGGGGTGTTAGTCTCGATTTAAAGACGTCAAATTTCGTTGATCAACTTTTAATTCAGCTGTTAGAAAAACAAATTTTTATTTCCTTCTCCGTCTTTATTAAAGCTGAGTTTATTAACAAAAGTTGACGTGTGTGGACCTTAACTTATAGAAAAACTCTTAAAATGTTATTGAGAATTACGTACACAAACATAGTTAAAAAGCCTCAAACAAAAATATCCACAACAAACGTCTTTATTCGATTCTGAATCTTTTTTATTTAACAATTTTCATTTATATGATGTTGTTGCTGTTGTTGTTGGTTAAGCAACGTTCCTGCTTGAAAACTTTTCGGATAAATATACTTCAGTATTTTTTAAATAACTAAGAACTTAGCAGTAAAAAATTTGTATTGTACATCAGCAGGGGCAGATTAAGAATCCAACCTAAATTAGAGCGTCAAGCGTTGTGTTAGCGGCAGGGTACACATTTTCAGAACATTTAAACGTATAAAATATTATTTGAATGTACTGAAAATATGTACCCTACTGCTAACGCAACACTTGACGCTCGAAGGTTAGACTCTAAGGCACTCGATATCGAATTAAATTACAAGATATTCTAATAGAGTTTATTGTACATATTTTAAGTTTTCGATCAGTATCGGTATAAGAAAATAGAATAGGAAATGTTTTGAAAATCAAATGACTTAATTTGTTCTTGTTTTTGTCGTTTTTAACTTTTTGTTTTGTCTTAAATAAAAAGAACATTTGAATTGTATAATTGTATGACGAATCTCTATTCAGTGGAATCATTTGGTCATTTTATCATATTGTTCGCATCACGTCATTTATAAATGTAAAAAATACACACTTTTCTTTGTCTTTAACGCTTAATAAAAATATTAAACAAATAAAAACAAAAAATACATGCATATGCATAATTTTTTAGATCGTTTGTACGCTCAGAAGCTCATAAAAGAGTTTATAGTGCTGCAGAAAAAGCAAATACCTATGAAACGATGGAACTGGCAAATAGCTTAACTTTAAATGAAGATGCACTTAAGCAGTTGCCCGAACCAAAGCGGTCTGTATTTATATTTGAATGGTTGGGTTACTTAGAGAAGACCCTACTTGTTATAGATCGCAATGAAATTAAAAGTCATCAGAAGAAACTTGTGCAACAATTGACAGCTCAAATAAATGGCTCTCCTGGACCGCCAACACGAAAATTATTGGCGAGCTGCTTGGCAACATTGTTTTCTGTTGGCGACACTTTTATGTTATTTGATACGGCAAATATTTGCAATGATATTCTTAAGAATAAAGATGACTCGCCCAGCTATTTACCTACCAAGCTGTAAGTATTTAAAGATGTTAAGAAAAAAAAAAAAGAATTGAAGATTGCATATAATGTATTTTAAATTTTTAGTGCTGCAATATGCGTTCTGGGTTCTATGTACGAAAAACTCGGCCGCATGATGGGTCGTTCGTATGAGGAGACTGTGAATTTGCTTTTAAGAACACTTCGCAATGCTGAATCTCAAACCCGTATTGAGATCATGGTAACTTTGGAAAAAGTGTGTGCGGGTATGGGTACAGCTATTGCTAATGTCCACAAAGACATTTATAAAGCAACAAAGCATGGCCTAACTGATCGTGTTATGGCCGTGAGAGTAGCAGCTGCTAAATGCATTTTGGAAATGATTCAACACGCTCCTTTTCTTTATCAAACTGAACTGGAAAGTTTACCAGCTCTTTGTTTTCGTGCTTTCGATGGAAGCAGTTACGAAGTGCGTTCTTCGGTCGCAAAGTTATTGGGTACTTTATTAGCATTTACACAACAGCAACAAAATGAAGCCGGTAACAAGAAATTGGGAGTACAGCCAACACAAACGAAAACCACAGCAAGACAAGTGTCTTTGGATGAAACTTTAAGTATACTCATGTCGGGCTTTTTAAGAGGCGGCGGTTCATTTCTCAAGGGAACCGGAGAAATTATCAAAGGCAGTTCAAGTGTTAATCGCGAAATACGTGTGGGCGTAACACACGCCTACGTTGTCTTTGTGGATTACATGGGCAGTGTGTGGTTGGAGCGAAATTTATCGACATTTTTGTCTCATGTGCTGGATCTAGTGGCAAATCCTAAAGCGGCCTCTTCTCACGTCGATGCCGTTTATTCTCGCAAGTGTATAAATTTTATACTTCGCTCTGTTCTGGGAAAAATGCTGGGTGAAAAGGCTCAGACTTCGGCCTGCAAAGAACTGATTTATATGATAGCAAAACAAATGAACTCCATTGATTTCAATCCTGAAAATGCCAAGGACTCGAATCAGGAAACACTGTTCAGTCAGCACTTTTTAGTATGTGCGTTGCAAGAACTGGGCTCTTTGGTATTAGGATTAGGTACAACAGCTCAAAACCTTCTGGCTGATCAAACTCTGAATGCAATTGATACCACATGTGCTGTATTGGTGCATCCAAGTGCAGCAGCACGACTAGCATCGTCATGGTGTTTGCGTAGCTTTTGTGTGGCTGTGCCAAGTCTAATAACACCGCTAATCGATCGCTTTGTTGAGGCCCTCGAGCAAATGCGGTCTTCGCCGGAGGCCGTAGCAGGTTACAGTTGCGCTTTGGCAGCTATTCTAGGAAGTGTACGTTACTCTCCCTTGGGTATACCACATACCAAAGGCAAAATTGTATTCAATGCGGCAGAGGAGTTACTACGTTCAGCGTCTCAAAATAGTCGCATGTCGCTAAATCGTACCCAAGCCGGTTGGTTGTTAATTGGATCCATAATGACTCTGGGATCTCCAGTGGTGAAGGGACTATTACCCAGATTGCTGCTGTTGTGGCGCCACTCTTTTCCTCGTTCCAACAAAGAATTGGAGTCAGAAAAGGCTCGCGGTGACTCATTTACATGGCAGGTTACACTCGAAGGCCGAGCAGGAGCTTTATCAGTAATGCAAAGTTTTTTGGTCAATTGTCCGGAGTTGGTGACGGAAGATATAACAAAGCGTCTATTGACACCGATAGAAAGTGCTTTAGCTATGTTGGTAAAGTAAGTTTTATTTTAGATTACTGCACATGTACTTCCATGAAAAGTTTCCTTTTCATCTAAACGTGAAAAGTAATTAAACTCTTCACAGCAGGTGAAATATTACAGTGTGAATTTATTTTATTTTCGGTATTTCACTACCACGTCGTTAGCATCATTTAGCAATAAGGAAATAAAATATAAAAATAACTACGTACAATACAATAATGTTAAGAAACAAAATTAAAATTAAAAAAATCGGTTTTCAAAGTATTTCTAATTGACTTCGATTAGATTGTTTTTTCCCACTTTTGGGAATCTACTCTGTATTTCGAAACTATAGAAAATACTTGCGAATTTTTATGTTATTAATATTACAATTCGAGAGCATTTGATTTCGTTTCGAATTAGAGAGTAGACGCCTTGATGATGCTGCCTGGCGGTGTAGAGAAATATTAAAATTAAAATAAATCTGTATCTTAATATTTGACCTAGGGCTTGATTATTTTGCACATTTACTGATAAAAAGAACTTGAACAGAATATATGTAGTATGTATTAATAATTTGTTCGGCTTATATTTGTTTACCTTTAGCTTATCTTCTGTATTGAAGAGCTATGGAACGCAATTAAAAGCACCTGCTGCCATGGTCCGATTGCGGCTTTATGAAACTTTATCACAATTGCCATCAAATGCATTGGAAGCTTCCTACACTCACTTGTTGCGTATGCTTATATCGGAATTTACTCTAGCTGAAAATCCAGCAAATACAACAAATTCTCTCTTACGAAGCCTTTGTCATGCTGATGACTCTGTCATATTGGGTACTTGGCTACAGGAAACTGACCATCGTATTATAGAAGATCAGGTATTTAATTCAATTTATATAATATTTTAATGAAAGAACACACATCCGTCCTTTAACTTAAATAAATCTAAATAAGGGTTGATGTAGTTTGAAGAATTTCTTGTTTTTTTCTTATTGTTTACTGAAATCATAAATACAAATTAATATTAATTTTTGTCCAAATGTTGAAAAAAGATGGAACCAAATCGTAGATGGGACGGCGATCATGTAAGTGTTGCGCTGCTAAAATAAATTTTGCTGTTTGTTGTTTTATTTTATTTATACATACATCCGTTTCTTTTATATGTAATTGCCTTTATTTATTTTTATTTAATTTTATTTTTTTTGTGCTTTTGCTCAAAAAAGGTATTTAAGGATAATAATATTAGGTCTGTTTCATTAATCTAAGTTGGGCGCCCGCGGGATCCCAATCTTACCGAAAAGCGTTCTATTGCTCGATAATTGAGTGAATAAGAGAGGTGTTGAGAGAGTAATGCTCTTCTTCTTCCACGAAACAGTCCGTACTTTTTCTCCGGGCTAGTTTGGGCAATTAGATAAGCAATCAGCTGTTTGAGAAAAAAACAATAACAAAGAAAAACTAAATTTTCCTAAGAAGAAAAGAAGTATAAAGTGGATTTAAACACTATTGGTGAAAAAAATTTGTGGAAGTTTTTATAAAAAATTAAAATGGAAACGATTCTAGATATGTTTTGGTTTCTCGCGTTCCCGTACTTTTGTACATTTTGTCTCTTATTGAGAGAAATTATAGTTCGCTCTCATTGTACCGAACTTTAGCGAAAAAGTAAAGACTCAGACCTATTATTACCTATTTTAAAAATATTTCAAGCGAAGATTTTGGAAAAAAAACACCCACATAGATTTAGACCGATAAATACCTTTTATGCTAATATGTTTTTTTCATTGATGAAACAAAAATATGCTCCGGTATTTATACACAAAACGCTAACAATCTATTAACAGTTGCAACCAAATAGTGCAGCCGGGTCTGGAGCTTTGGAACACGACCCCTGTTGTTTGTATAGAATTTCCGGCAGTTTATATAATTCCACATTGCACGGAGCCTATGGCTATAAGGCAGACCAATGCCCTGGTCCACTTCCACTTGGTGTTGCCATCATAGACATGTCAATAACTTTGTTTGGTGTAATTTTTCCGAAAATAGCCAATAAGCATCGTTTACAAATGTTGGATCATTTCGCAGAATGCATAAGGCAGGCCAAAAGTAGCCGCCAGGAAGCAGTGCAAATGAATGTATATACAGCTCTTTTGTGTGGCCTAAAAGTGTTAACAGATACGAAAGCTGGTATTGGTCAGGAAGACGTACGAAAAAGTTTTACAACTCTTGTAACATCGGGTCTCAATAGTTCGAATTCAATGCTGAGATGTGCTTCGGCCGAAGCACTGGGACGTTTAGCTCAAGTAGTAGGCGAATCGCGGTTCACAGCAGAATTAGCCCAGAACTCTTTTGACAAGGTAAAGTCAGCTCGAGATGTGGTTACACGTACTGGACATTCATTGGCACTTGGTTGCTTGCATCGCTATGTCGGCGGTATGGGCTCGTCTCAGCATTTGAACACTAGCGTATCAATATTGCTCGCATTGGCACAAGATATTTCTTCCCCTGTGGTTCAGCTATGGGCCCTACATTCTTTGGCTTTAATCGCTGATTCCGGGGGACCAATGTTCCGAAGATATGTCGAGGCAACATTGACTTTATGTCTGAAACTTTTGTTAAATGTCCCGCAATCATATGTAGATGTTCATCAGTGCATTGGTCGTGTTCTGAACGCTTTAATTACCACAATGGGGCCAGAGCTTCAAGTACGTAGAACTATTGATATCTACATAATACATATTATGTATTTTGAAATGGTATTTATATTCAATTCTTTAGGGAAATGTTGTTGGGGTTACAAAAATGCGCCGCTCGTTCATTTGTGCTGCCTACATAATACAAAGTCATTCTGATCCTTTAGTACAGGCAGAGGCTACCGGCTGTATACAGCAAGTACATCTATTTGCACCCGGTAGCATTAATTTACCTACGCTGGTTCCCAAACTCGTTAAGGACTTGTCCAGCAATTATTTAACCCAGCGTAAAGCTGCCGTCTCTTGTCTACGCCAACTGGCACATCGTGAAGCAAAAGAAGTTTGCGATCTGGCATTGTCAATTAAACCTGATGACTGTCCCAAACTTGTTGTTACTGAATATGGTCTTCCTGGTATTCTTTTTGCAATGTTGGACTCTGAAACGGACATTGAAATGCTTAAAAATATCCATGATACTTTGATGTCAATGCTGCAGTTGATGGCTGCAGAAAGCTTAAGCACGTGGCTCAGTTTGTGTAAAAATGTTCTTACAGTTGCCGTTGAAAACTCTCCGCTGCCAGATGATGTAACCGTGGGTTCTAAAGCTGAAGCTGCAAAGACAAGCTCAGCAACGGTATCGGGAACATCACATAATTTGGCAAATAATGATCAGGACGACGATGACGAAGAAGAAGATGATGCCGATGATGTAACAGAGTATCATGCAACTGAAGGCTCTTCCTCCCATCCAGCCATTCAGCCACGTTGGACAACTCGTGTATTCGCTGCCCAATCTGTGCGAAAAATAATGTCTGCGTGCGAATCTGATTCTCCAATACATTTCGACCTTCTGCAAGCCAAAGAAATGCAGATGACAAAATCTAGTGGTGATTATCTCATACTTCACTTATCAGAACTCATTCGTATGTCATTTATTGCTGCAACCTCGGATTCTGATCAGCTGCGTTTAGAAGGCTTAAGAACCTTACAGGAAATTATAGACCGGTTCGCAAATGTACCGGAGCCTGAGTTTCCAGGTCATTTATTACTAGAACAATTTCAAGCTCAGGTAATTATACTTATATACTTGTATGTATATTTTAATTAGAAAATTGCTTAATAGTTACGAAATAAAAATTGTGGCTTTCTTTTTATTTTTTGTGTAAAGGTTGGAGCAGCTTTGCGTCCAGCTTTTGCTCCGGATACTCCTTCGCATGTTACGGCTGCCGCCTGTGAGGTTTGTTCAGCATGGATTGGCTCTGGTGTTGCTCGTGATCTAAACGACTTGCGACGAGTACATCAGTTACTAGTGTCGTCCTTAAACAAGTTGCACACGAAGACAAACAGCACTCAATTATTCAATGAATCCATGACCACTCTTGAGAAACTGAGTATATTGAAAGCATGGGCAGAAGTTTACATTGTCGCCATGATAACTAATAATACAGCACCTGCGTCCTTGCTAAGAAAACAACTAACAGCACCAAGTTTTATACCATCCCTTACAGATGATATTGAATTGGATGAGGAGGAAATTTCTGGGGCTGATTATGTCAATGACAGAAATTGCGAAAGCTTATTATCATTAGTAAAGCCGGAACTGGACAATCTGTCCACTCATTGGTTGGCTGCTATGAAAGACCATGCTTTACTTCTATTGCCAGCCGAGTTTCAGAGTCAATTGCCCCATGATGGCGGCGCTTTTTATACTCCCGATACCATAAACTCATCAAAACCATATTATTTAACCTCATGGCCACCGATTTTATACGCCGCTTCATTGTGGCTTAAGGATGAGGGCTTCCAATTGCATCTGAACTCATCTAGTGAAACTGAAGTTGACACCAAGAATATAGATAACGCTCCACTAGAAACTAACAATAACATTTCACATGGCTCTATTTCGGCCGACCGTTTTCATATGATTTTTGGCTTGTGCATGGAAGCATTGTGCAGTGCTAGAACATCAGAGAAGCCAAAAAATGTGATAAGTTGTTTGCAGTCTATGTATACGATATTCGATTCGAAGTGGGCACGCCAGCAATTAGTTAAAGATAAGGTTCTAACTATTGAGTTGTGTAATGTGTTGCACAGGCAGATACTTACAAGCGATGACTTGTTTGTACAGCTGCTATGCATTGAAATACTTAAGCAATCGGTTCAAGCTTCCAAAGAACAACTGACAGAATTGTGTGACGAATATTTGGAGAAGCATAAAAATGTTGAAAATGCCGATAACATTTCGTTGCAAGAGCAAATTGACCAAATGGGCGAAGGTGGAAATTCTGGAGAAATAAATCCTGGCTCCTCACACATTTATGCAATACTGGAGGTATGTTTATGTCTTTTCGTACGTCAGATTCCGTCTATGAATCCCGGAGCCGCCAACACAGTGCAGTTTCGGCAAGATTTAATAGCAAAGACCGCCTTATCCTCACAATCTTTCTTTAATAAGTTGGCAGAAGATAATGGCAGATTGGTTGCCAGTGCTTTAGAGTGCGTCGAAGAACTAACTAATCTTTGCTCTCCTAAAGGAGCTTTGGCCATATTACCCACCATACTTTACATGACAACTTCCATTATAAAAGAAATAGCAAATAAGTCATTTATTGACTCAACCATTTTGGCAAATACAGTCGCAATTCAAACTGCTCTACATGCTCTGGAATCTATTTGTAAAGATAAATGGTCCAAGCACCCTTCCGTAGCAAGCGAGTGGCAAGAATTATTACAAAGCTCTTTGGCCACGATAGTGGATCTAACAAAAACCGCTGGAAACAATGAGGAGCGAAAAATGGATGAAGTTACCATGCTTAGAGCTATAGCGGTCTACATATTACACACTCCGTCAGCCGTTGTATCAACACCATCCCTACAATATCCTTGCATCAATCATTTTCGGCAATATTTGCAGTCAGACAATTTAGCCGTCAAACTCAAGTGTATACAAACAGCGCGACTAATTTTTTCGCAATCAGAATTGAAGGTATCCACTCCCTACATTCATGCGCTGGCGCCACGGATTATTGAGGGGTTGTATATGGAAAATGCCAAATATCCGAAAACTGAGCTGGAATTGCAAATTATTTTGGAAAGCATTGTTACTGTTGAAGCTCTCATTGAATTGGCTGAACCGCAAAATCGTAAGTTAATATTTATATTAAATTTTAATTTTATATTTGAAGATTCATTCCAAATGTTGTTATTCAAAAAGTGCACTTTTTTACAGTGGCAAGTTTTCTGCCAAATCCCATATGCTAGAAATGATATTTATTGTAAATATATTTCGATATTGGTTAATTTTACACGATGCTTAATAGTGCGTTTACATCTGATCAAAATCTAGTACTAACGAGATTTCGAATAGATATCCCAAATACAAAACAAAATCTACTTCGTTGCCAGCTTTTTTTTTTAAATCTACTTAAAATCTAGTAGTACCTAGTGATGCAATTATGGTTCTTTTTTTTTAATAGTACCAATAAATAAAGCGCTGCACTTAAAAAGGTGCGTGAATTAGCTGTATTGCAATTGTTTGGTTGTAATTTAGGAAAATTTGCTGTCAATGGTTTTTGTTTTGGATACGAAATCTTGGTAAATGTCAAAAAAATTTGATAAAAATTTCAATTGAAATCTACTAGATTCCGTACAAGTGTAAATGTCCTTTAAGTAATAAATTATCAACAATTTCATTGAAAAATATTAAACACATACATAAGTGACAAAAATAAAAATTTATCCTGACATTTTTTTATCTATTTATTTTTATTTATCTTCTAATGCTTTACGATAAAAATGATATCTAAAATACAATGTACATCCTTAATATAATACGCTATTAAATAAACTTAATATAATACAGGAAATCTTATGCAAGGTAATTTAAGAAAGATACATTAGCAGTACCGGTAACTCTCTTATAACACGGTGTTCTTTAACGCGGCTTCACACCAAAACGGAGTGAAGCAAAAAACTTTCGGTGAAAGAAGATTAAAGGATGATAAATAAAGGTACACCATGAGCATTGATGAAGTATGGGAGTGTGGCGACTTCCGAAAACAATGTTCTTCTGTTGTGTAGTGTAGGTTGAAAAGAAAATTGATAGTAATTTTCCTTGTTCCTTGGAATATTGATGTCTGAATATATAATCAGCGTTATCATGGATTTTAATTTCGTATCATCAATTCCATTAAAATTAAAAACTTGCATACTCACCCTTATTCCAGTTGTTGACATCGAGGTCACCTTAACACAATCAGCCTTATTCTAGTTGTCGACATCACTTTAACACATAACCAAAAAATTTGGCTTGTTACATCGCTCTCGAGAACAATTTTGTGCTACTGAATATCTATTTCCGTTCCCTAAGGTACAGAAAATAGCATGAACCTGCCAACAGGAGTAAGTTGTTTTCAACAACGGGTACACAAGCTCCAATTTGTTAGTATTGTGTTAAAGTGACATCGATGTCGACAACTGGAATAAGGTGAATACCAAAAAATTGGGGCTTGTTTACTCGCGCGCTTTCGAGAAAAATTTTGTGCAACAAGCCCCAATTTGTTGGTATTGTATTAAAGTGACGTCGATGTCGACAACTGGAATAAGGGTGATTTCCACTTTTTCCGACAAGCAAATCTTTGTGAATAATGTTCTTCATAAATTGCCAAAATATTTCGCAATCGTATGAAGTTTTTTCAAAGCAAACAAATTTACAAACAATTGTTTTCTGAGTTAAAAATTTAAAAATTCGGAAATTTTTACCACACCTTTTATTCATGATACCAACTGTTCACAAATTCGGAAATTTCCATGTGGAATTTTATTTATGATAAGCCTGAATGTTACGCGCTTTAGCATGAAAGGAACAAAATGTTTTACTTAATAAAAGCTGCTTCACTTCTTTATACGCTTTTTTTTTTGTCTCACATAACACGATTTCACACAACACGTGACTTTTTTTTAAACATATTTACCGATTTATAGGAGGGTTAACTGCATTTATATCCTGATTGAAGATGCAAACTGCCTTATCTAACAAGAAATGAAAAATGGTATTTTATTGATTGTGTCTGTTAAGACAAAGTACATCTCTTTGCAAAACTTTGTACTCATAATTACGAGTATTTATTGGATAAGGCGGCTTACAATTTCGATGAAGATTAATACACACATATATACATACATATATTTATAATTATCGCCCATGTTCTGACATTCGCAATTCGCTTAATTTTGCAATTTCGCTTGGAGACCGCGAAATAGATGTTCTCCGGGATCTCTCCGGGAGTTTATTCCCCATTCATTGTTCCCCCATTTTAAAAAGTAATTTTCAAGCTTTCAGTTAAAATAAAACAACTGGAAACAAAATAGCTGCCTTCGAAAATTCGAAGTTTTCCCCCAAAATTAAATTTTTAGCTCAATGTGTTTAGCATAGTTGGATTGATTTTATTTTTAGAAAAAGAAATTAATTTCGAGGGAATTATTTCCCGTGGAATATTTAGAATTGTATTGAATAATTATTTTTTTATTCGAGCAGAAATAAAAATCAATTTCTGATTTCTACATTTTCGAATAGAAATGAAAGTTACATGCATATCTATCTCTCTTTTATTGCAACAGAGCGGTAACTCAAAAAATATAGTTCTGTAGAAAATGAGTTTTGAATTTTCAATTTACATGCAGCTGAATGAAGATATAGAAATATTTTCTCTTCTCAAGAGGTGCGTGTACAAACGTTTCATATGATTTTTTTTTTTTTTTTAATTTAAGAATAATTATTTTCGGTTCCTAAATGTTCTAGGCCTAGGCGGCTTTAAACCGCAAGTGTGTACTAGTGACACGAACTGATGTAACTTGTTTAAACTCACCTTATATATTCATATTTTCGTTTTATTTAAAGATAAGTTAAGAAAACAGTTAAACGATTTTAATAGAACATTTGAATTAACGATTTTTTATTGTAGCTTTTTTGTAGCCAAAGTAATTTTTTTTTTTTTTTAAAGAGAAGTAAAACTCAGGCAATGAATGCCTACTACTATTACTAGGTGTTACCTTCTTTAGGAAAGGGATAGTGATAGAGAAGATAGATGGTGAAGGAAGAAATAGAGGAAAGCTTCATTCTTTTACAACTCTGCTTTATGCACGTTTTTTTTTTTAATAATGCAGTGTTGCAGCGCCTCTGGTGTTAAATGAGGCGTATTTAATTTTTTAAGCTGTGATTAGTAGCCATTTTATTGGTTATTTTACTTCGCCGATAATTCTGCTACACAACGAAGGAGGGCGCTCTGATGTTACATTGGGATTAGTATCTGCTGAAGTCGGTATAATTCAGTGACCAGTGACTGACTATGCCTTCATCACATGAACTTTCCTACAACAACTGATGCAAAGGGACACACTAATGTACATCAGCTAAATGCGTGGTGTTGTTATTTGATGACTGTTTGATACCGGGTTCGAACCCAGGATCTTCGTTTTTGTAGTCAACGTGCTAACTACTTCAGCCAACGCCACCCTAATTTTATTTCGAAATAAAAACTTATTCGGCCTTATTACGAGTGTCGTATTTCGACTATGACTAAGATGATCTTGTACTAGATTAAAGAAGAAATGTTGCAATGTTCTTTAGTCTAGTACAAAATTGTCGTAGTCGAAGTCGTAATACGACACTCGTAATAAGGCCCATTATTTTGAGATCATGCTCAAGTAAGTTTTTAACTTTTCAAGACAGTATGCAATTGGAAACCCCGCAATTGTCAGAACATGGAAGTATGTAAGGAAGGAATATCACGATATACGGAATTATTTCTGTGACATACATAGCTGTATGATTTCTCAACTCATAATTACATATCGATTAAGAAAACATTTTTTATTTTTTTTTTTTGTAATCATTCTTGTAGGCATACAAATGCTAACTCTACTGGTGCCAGTGTTAATAAATTATTTAGCTGAACCTTCGAAGTTGCGTAATTTACCTAAATATCAACGTCAATTACATGAGCAGGCCTTGCAGTGGCTTATGAAAATCGGACCTAAATATCCACAGGAATTTAAATCATTAATGGGCCAGTCACCAGAATTGCGACAAAAGTT
Organism: Nowickia ferox; assembly: GCA_936439885.1. Lineage (NCBI taxonomy): Eukaryota > Metazoa > Arthropoda > Insecta > Diptera > Tachinidae > Nowickia > Nowickia ferox. Next base: position 4,510,755 of record OW387023.1, on the reverse strand, counting down.
AGAAACAGCCGTTCGTTGCCAACAACAGTCTGTTGCCATTGCCAACCGTGTACAGACGTCGCAATCTCGCAATGGTTTTGATAAACAACAAAAACCCACTATTAAACTGAAAACCGATTTTAGTAATTTTCAATAAATTAAAAAATAAAAAAATAAATAAATAAAAATTTGCGAAGCAAAACTTTAAATTTAATTTACATTTGGATTAGCAATTATTTTAAATTATATAGTGCATACACACATACATAAGTATATAACTAAAAATAAGTATTAAATATTTAAAATTATGCATATGCAATTACAACATAAAAAATTTAATATACATATAAAGTGTTTTTACATATTTTTAGTTGCTTCAAACCATGTTGATATTTTTTATTGATTTGCAACAATTTTCAAAATCAAAATTCTTAGACCCACACCTATTAAGTTTCACCAAAACTCAAATATTAAAATTACGTATCTACTTACTTATATATCTGTAAAAAAAAATCGCATATTATAAATATTAAAAAAAATATATGTATGAACATACGTCATTTTGAACTGACTATGGAAATATAAACAAAATTGTATTTTGTTTCTTTTTGAACTATTCACTACAGCTGGTAAGTTTATATCTTTTCTATCATCGCTAAATTTTCATGTGCATATACAAATTTTATAAAACAAATGAATTTTATAATTGTAAAAACTATTCCGATTGAATATACTAATTAGGGATTAGGGATGCCAAACTGGACTTGTTTTTATTCACGGAACTTCGAATTTTTGGGAATTTTTGGAACCCATTATTTTAATTTTTTAATGAAAAATGATAATATTTTGTAATAATACTGTTCTATTTAAACCGATGAAAATTTTGAGTAATACCTATAAGTTAATTCATTAAACAAAAATTTAAAATAAATATAATTCACTTTTGACACTAATAATCATGCAGAGGTCCCAATACCAAATTTAGCGCGAAACAAGTAGTTTTTTTTAATGGTACGCAAGTGAAAATTGTTTATGGTTTTTTAATGACAAAATTGCAATATTATCACTGCAGTATTGTTTTAAACACAAATAATTGCTAAATTTAGTTTTTAGTGAGAAACGAGTCGATAATTGTGTGTGGCTTTGAGAGGTTATAAAATAAGGTAAAAACATTTCTTGTATTATTTGTTGGTTTTATAATACAATATAGGCATGAATCAAAAAAACAAGATGGCGTCATCATAGAATACTAGTTTTTTATAACGCGTTTTAGTGCTTTTTTTAATTTTAATGTGCTTTTGCTTGGGGCCACACGTTCAATGTTCGCCTTTCAATTCCATTCAATTTGCAATACACTCACATTTTTTTTTACAACACAATCAAACTTTTTAAGTTGAAAACTAGATTGCTTTCAAATTCACCTATCCATTTATATGGCAATTTAATTTTCAATTTGAACAGCTGGTCACAGCACAAATTTGAGTTGTTTCTTCGTCGGTGGTATTTATAAAATGAATTTGACCATCAATTTGTGTCACACGTATCAATTTCAAGGAATTGTGTGTAATGAAATTGAAAGCGATTTATTGAACGTGTGTCTCTAAAAGCACATCAAAATTTAAAAAAGCACTAAAAAGCGTAATTTTGAGATCTAAAAAGCACTGACAAGAAAAATTAGTGAAGTTTATTTTCTATTTAATGAAATATGTATACCAGATGAAGACGGAATGCTTTACACTAAAATAATAAATACACCAAGTTTTTATTAAATTAATTTTAAGAAATCACTAATTTATTAAAAACACTACTTAGTGCTTTTTCTTAGTTTGGCACTAACGCTCAAAATTTGGCGTTTTGAGTCTTCAAAAAACACTAAAAATGGTGCCAAAAGCACCAAGTTGTCATCGCTGGTTTGTTGTAAAGTGTGTACAAATGTATGTACTTTGTTTACAAAAAAAATTCTATGTCTACGTCACCAACTGAAAATGAAATAACGGACCTGCGCAATCTTGTTTTCTTGATTCATGACATAAATGTATGTATGCACTTATTTAGGATTTGTGTTAGCTTTTAAAAGTGAATTTCACCAGCTTTCGCTAAAATTTTTGTGCCGTTATATTCTGTAACATGTGAATTGTTAAGTATTTAAGAAATCAGCTGCCGATATTTTAATAAACACTTCATATCGAATCTTTAGCTTGCAATGTCTATCACCAAATGGGATTTGTTCAATGTTTGGTATGCTGAAAAGGATCAAAAGAAAAATAATGATACTGATATATTTTACATTTTTTAATCAAAAGTGACGACTATACAAATAAACTAAAGCAAGCAGATCGAAATTTTATTAGCAAATAGTCGAAGAAGTGGATGAAAGTACATCGAACAAGGAATGTTTTCGAGTCTACTTATAAATGTTGGTTGGATGATATTTTTCTCTTTGCCAGTAGAGTCTCGTGGATGTTTTTGGAAGGAGACTCGGCGGACGAACCCTCAACATCGAAACACGGCAGATCTTGCAAATTGTTTTTAAAAGGGGACAAAGACTGAAACAATCGAAAATGAAATCTCTTGTGAACACTTACTCCTCAGAAGAGTTAAAATTTGCTGCTGCAAGTAGTCTTTACAAGTCAGGTAAACGAGTTGCTACAGACGTTATTAAAACCACAGATGTAAAATGCCACGTGTTAATTACTTAAAAAAAAATACGAAACGTGTGAAATCACAATGAACTTATCTTCTTGTGAATTTTTTGATTATTTCTTATTTTATGTGTGAATATTTATATATTTTGACTATACAAAACACAGAAATCAACTTATGTCAGTTAATTTTTATATGAAACGTGCCACACCCACTCAATATATGTAATTCACCCATTTTTGGCGTGAGATCGTGCACTGCTAAGTCATTGTTATGTTTATACTTAGGTACTTCTAAAAGACAGTTACAACTTTTTTCGCGCTAAACTTGTCATTGGGACTACTGTATGATAAAAATTCATACTTTTGCATAACTTGGAGATAAATGCATGTTTTTGCGTCATATTTTTTTAAAATTAAATTTTTAACAATATAATTATTGTTGACAAATTATTAAACCAATACTATTTTAGTTAGATTTTAATATTTTCTTCAAACTTATTTATTTCTGTGATTATAATTCGATTAGACTAAAAAATTCGTATCGCTTTGTAATTCAAGTTTGTGTGTTTTTTAACATATAAATTCGTCTATTTATATATACAATTTATACTATCAATTTCAGTCATAAAGCGAATGAAACGGATTAATTCATAATAAACCGGTATATAATGGAAATCAAATGATTTTGAGCCAGTCACACTTTAAAGACTTCCAAAAACTGCACTAAAAGTTAAGACAACAAAATATAGAACAACTTTTAAAAGAAATTAAATCAAAATAATTGAAAAATATACATCATTATGTAAAATGTAAAAAGGCGTAACTTACAAAAATATAATTTTATTGAAGAAGCAAAAAACTAACACACTTGAAGTCACGTCTCTTTGTTATTTGTTAATAAAACCCATAATTTTTTATAGCAGAAGTGTAAAATTTTCAAGGCATGTAGTTTAATGGCATTCATAACAATCAATCAAAAACTCAATTTTGAATTATTTGTTAGTTACGCCTTTTTGCATTTTAGCTATCGATATGGTAAACTTTTTCTATTTTAAATCGGTGCATTTTTAAAAATTGATTTTCATAACATACCTGAGTATTAAAATTAAATACATATGTAATGAAAAATAAAATGATAAATCTTTTATTCAGCTCAGTTTTTTTTTCATTGCGTTTTAAATTTAAGAGTATAAATGACTAAAATTAACTTACATTGCTTATGTATGCAGCCGATGAAATTCAGCGTTCAGAATCAACACTTGTGGGCATAATGGCTAGTAATTTATTATCATTCGCAGCCTGTAAATTCGTTCCTGTATTGCCTCCTGAAATAAAAAATTTTTACTTTTTCAATATTTTCCTACACTTTACCAGTGGTTGTATTAAGTTTTTAGCAGGGTCTTTAGCTCTTATCGATCGCTTGGTTTAATTTTCTTACTATTCTCTTACCATTGCAAATAAACAGTATTTATTCTGGTAATTCAATTGATGTAGGATTTTTATAGAATCGTAGCATAAACTGATATAATTCGAATACCAAGTATTACATAATAAAAATTTCGGTACATATTCATTAAGACAAATTTTAAGAGCTGTGATATGCATCACAATCACTCCTACTTGTTTTGGCGATATCGAATGGGGTAATCAGGGGTCTACTCTGTAATTCGAATCGAAAGAAAATATGCACTTTCGAATTTGCATGTTAATTACATGTTATTTACATGCAAGTTCGGAAACACTTTCTTTCGTTTCGAATTACGGAGTATATGTATATATTTTAAATAAAAATACAAAATACCTTTCTTTTTATTTCCATCATATCCATTATCTTTCCTTCCCTTATGATATCGTTTTCGTTTAAACGTCTTCGGCGTTTTATCATTTATAACCGTATTTATTCCCACAACGTCAGGACTTAATCGACTGAGAAGAGCTGTGGAGAAGAAAATAAAACGCAAGCGTTCACGGAATCTTTGAATATATTCATTGTTTATATCGTTTGTTGGTTTCCGGGATGGTAAAATAGGCAAAATAGCTGCAGTGTTAACACACAGTGCGCGAAACCCCATAGCTGTAGACCAATTTGGAGGTAAAAGTTCAAGCGTTTGACAACTTGATAATTGTGGAGTAATTTCTTCTATGTTGTCCTTGACACGCTGCGGTATACTTGTATCGAAATCATAAAATGGTATTTGAGGTTTTAATGCAGATGTAACAATAGAAAAATCGGCCACTTTTATTTGAATAAAGTCGCAGGGATGCCGATTCAATTCAAAACTATATGCATATTTGAAAAAGTCATAGTTTTTTCTCTCATTTGTCCTTAACCTGCTAATATACGGTTTGTTGGCCCTGTTTATATAATTACTTTTTGCTTTAGTTTCATTCGCCGTTTGTTCAACTGGTTCATGTTCAGATTTAACATCTTCTACTTCTTTCTTTCTTTTTTTAGTTTTGTCTTTTTTTGCCCTTTCAGGTTTGTCTTTTCCAACCTTTTTCTGTATTCTCCTCTTTGCTTTTGGTTTTACGCCATTTGAGCTTAGGGAGATTTCTTCAACTTTTTGTTTCCAATTGTTAAAATTTACATTTTTTTTAATTATGCTAGACTTTTTCCTGGGTAAATTCTCAATGGTACTACCTGGATGTCTTGCAAGATATTTCTTAATTGTTACGTATCTTGTGCGGCAACTGAGTCGTGTATGTCTTTCCTCCAATCGTTTTTCGCATTCTACCCACTTCATGCCATTTTCAGATACAAAGTTCATTAATTTAATGTCATCTTCTAACGACCATGGATGGTGTTTATGTCGTTTGGCTAAAACATTATTGTAATGGGTGCGCAATTGAACTACAGATCGATTGGGAAACAGACTACGTGGTATACAGCCAAACCTTTTTCCATACTCTTTCACCGCTGCTATCAAAAGAAGATCTTCTTCCGTTGTGAAAGGAGCTGTTTGCATAAAGTTTAAAATTGCTTAAACTGCTGCTAGATTAATAATAATAATAATAATATTTATGTATACATACCACCACGTTGTATATTTGGATTGAGAGTAGAGTTATAGCGGGAATGTAGTGTAGTCTTAGCCTTATGTGGAAAGTATGTATTAACAATGCTCCAATTGATGTTTCCATTTACAGTATTTCTAGCTATGGCATCAAGAAGACGTTTGTCATCCTCTTTTGACCATTTGGTGTGAGGTTCCGGCAAATTTTGATATACGTTATTCTTATATTGTACAAAACACTAAAAAGCAAAAATATTATAAGATTTTTAATTTAACTTTTGTTTGAATTTGATTGAGTACATAATCGGCCATGTCACAGAGTTCAATTATGGTTGTATCGTATGGACGGGACGGGACAACGGTCAAAAAAATTAAAATTGATCGCTCATTTACTAAAACGACGTCATAAATCAAAATATGGAATTTTTAATTAATGATGCAAATTCTGCAAAATTTTTGGCAACTACTCACGTTGGCTGAGTAAATGAGCGAAATTGTTAATTTAGAAAATTGCAAGGAACCCCTCGTCGAATTTTACCTGGAAATCTGAGCGTTGTCCAACCTCTTTTGCTATTGCTGGCCAATTTTGGAAGTCATATTTTTTGGCAGCTTCCAAAAGTTTAAGGTTTTCTTCTTTAGACCATGAAGACCGATTTAAAGATGGATGCAGGAATAAATTCCAAATGGCTTCACAATTTTTAGCTGAATGGCGATGTAACAAATTCCCACTTGATATATAATCCCAATCAATACAGAAGTCATCGGGAGCCATATTCAAAAGTTTCGTCAACTTTTCACTATCTATTACTTTACTTTTTTTTCCATACCGCTTAGAGGATAATTTCAGATGATCGATTATCTAAAATAAATAAATATGTACGTAAACTAATCTTTTCCTTTCACAATCAAAAATTGTTCCTTACTTGTTCCTTAATACCCAGTATAATTCCTTGTTTATCTGCAGTAGACCAGACGTGTCTCGCTCTTAAATTTAAATCCATTGGAAACATTTCGTTTTCCTGTTTTCTTTTTTCATAATCCTTGTTGTTTGGACAAGTACGACAATTTATATCTCGAAAAAACATATTGCCTTTCAAATAGAAAGTCGATCCCTTCAAATAAGCTCCTCTCATTCCTACTCCTATCCTCTTTTTCCTTAAAAGGCCTTCCTTAAGCAGGAGATCATTAGCTTCATAAGTAGATTTTACGGTTGTCAATAGAGTCTCGAGCTTGTCCCGCATTGCCACTAATTCGGCTTGCATTTCACTGTTAAAGGATAATGCTTTCTCCAATTGAGTTTTCATCGAAGGATCATAGTTTGATGTCATTATTATTATAGTTAACTTCCTCTTTGCAGACTTTATGTGGTTAAATACGTATGTATGTATGTATATTTAAAAGAAAAAAAAATAAAGTCCAAACAAATCAGGGGCCTTCTAAACAAATGAAAATGAAAAATGTTACCTTACTTTTGGCAATATCAGATTAATTTGGCACCTCTGCATAAAGATGGTATTGTCATCAGGGTGACCGAGTATAAAAAAGTGTTGCACACAAATAAATTCGGGATTGTGCTATGATGTTATCACAAGGAAAATTAACAAATATAGTTTTACGCTGTAATTACACATTAAACGAAAAATTGTTCGAAATAGTTGAATCTCTTGCCATTTGCTTCACTATTTACACTTGCAATTGCAAGTTTGCAAGTTCATTTTAAAAATGTCGGCGAAGAGTAAACTTGAGAACATTTATTTACTTCTCAAGTAAAAAAAAAATTGCTCCCGTTTTGTTTATAGAGTTACCGAGTTCATCATATAAGCACATGCTGAGAGACTTGGCTAACATTTATTATTATAAGTATTATTTTGATAATATTAATGCTCTATAATTAACAAACTTGCATTTTTATGCGCAGTACAATAAATAAATCATAACACTACATTTAACAAGTTAAAACTTTAATTTAAATTTCACAGTTATCCAATAAATTTGCATCAAATGCTTAACAGGGCATTCAAATGCCAATTTTCAACTCGTATGCAAATTTGCCTGCCACTGGAGCTGTCACTGCAAAAAATTTAAAAGTGTTAGTGAAAAATCGTGAGTGTATTGATTTTTTCGAAATGGCATGCCACTATAGTGGGACGTGTAAATGTTATGTTACTGCCACCACCTTATAACACAAGGACGCTCTATTATATCCCAAATTTTTATAAGGCAAACTTAGTGCACCGATATGAGCAACTCGCCTTGGACACATTCATTAAAGTCCTAGACAATTCTATTTGAACGTTGTTATATAGCACCAAGCACAAAAATTATAAACGAGACATTTTTTAATAGCACCTTACAACTAGATTTACATAATCAGCGTAAATTTGTTATTTCAGAGATTTCATGTATAGCTACAAATAAATGTTACTAGGGTGACTACACTTTTGAATTGGAAGAAGTGTTTATTCACCACTAGATCCACCATTGATCATAATTTTATTTCATTTCATTTATTTATTAAATTAAGCAATACATGTGGCCTCAAGGCCAATATAAAATATATTACAAGTATAAAATGAGTTGTTAGAAAATAATAAAATAAAATTTATACAATCGTAAGACATTTATTTATTAAAAAGTCTGGCAGCTCTTTGCTGTTTTATAGCATGTATATTTTTCTTCGTATTTGATTTAGTGTTTTGCAGTTTTCTTTAATTTGACAGCACTTTTATATGAAGTTTTATTTTCTTTATTTCCACAACAAATTTGGCATTCAAAAAGGAAAAGTTTCAGAATTACATGCATTAATATCCAATTTGTTTGTTTGAATTTTTAAGTTACTTGGTGATTGGCAAAAATAATTATTTGTGCCGTATAAACTACAAAAGGCCATCACGTATATTCAAATTGAATTGATAAAAATATTTTGTTTGATGTAAAAGAAGTGTGAACATTATGTACAATGCCAATTACATGGATGGCGTACCAGTCAAGATAGCCGAAAAGTATAAACCTCCTCCGACGGTATATACATTAACTCAGCCTTTGGCACACAAATTAAATTTGGAAAATGACTTTTACTGGAATTGTCCTCAGTTTTCATATGACTTGGAACTTGAAAAAAAGGCCTTGTCAAAAATTGAGCAATGGAAACGAATACGTCAACGTAATAAGGAACAAAGAAAGGAAAGAATTTTAAGAAGGGAAGAACAGTGTAAGCGGGAATATGAAGATAGACAAAAGAACTTGCTATATAGCGTATCATATCCCAGCACCGATGACCTTTCCTCGGGCGAAGAAGAAGACAAAGAATTGAAAGATAACTGTATAGATAATTCAGAATTGGCAGAAATAGCTTCTCAGACACGTGCAGAAGCAACGGTAAATAGTTTCCATAATATATTGCAACCGACAGTATTGTCACTTAACAGTTCCACTTCTAACGGCTCCCAAAACTTAAAAATTAAGTCAACATTGGACACTAAAATATCAAATTCGTTTAACTATAAAGATTTTGAGGATGATACGTCATCTCCTTTTGATAACATTGAGTTAAAAACAATAAATGACTTGGATGTCTTGGCCCAAGTACTACACAATACCCAGATAAAATCTCCAGCTGACGAAAAATTAAATGAGCAATTAGATAATAATTCCTATGGAAGCACTAAATATTACAATTCTGAGTGTGAAGAGATTGCAGCAGAAAACATTCCAAAGCTTAATAACAATTCATCTCGTTTTGGCTATTTTAAACCTCATGAAACGTTACCACTATTCAGAGACCGTCATTTGATTACAGCGTCCTCAATACGTCACAAGTCCCCACTATCTCATTCTTCCTTAACACCCCTCCATATATTCAATGGGATAAATAATTCAGATGGCTACTGCAATTATCAGCCAAGTTATAATCAAAGTATCAACAAGATTTGTTCAGTGAGTCCACAAACGTGTGTCACGGAAATATCGTTAATTGACGATCAAATAACCAAATCGAAGAGTGTTCCCGATATCTTGAAAGAACTGAAAGATGAAATCCGAAAATCTGAAATAAAAAGGCACAGAAATTGCAGTTGCAATATGGATGACCCTTCTCAACATATTGGTGTGTAGTCCAAATCCCTTCCAATGCAGATATTCTGTCTGTTATATATGTTATAATATATATACGTTCTTTTCTACTTATAGATGCATGTTTAACGAATAAATCTACAGTCGAACCAAATTATGAAATTGAAGACACATTTAGTCAATTGGATAGTAAAGCGAAGCAACTAGTTGAAGAAATAAGTGCAATGGGATTTCCTTTTAAACGTGTAGCAAGAACTGTTCACCTATTAGGAGCTGATGATAAAAAGGTAAGTTTACTTAATTTCTATACGTAGATACACATATAACTAGCGAGCTTTCTAAACAGGTAGTTGAACATCTAATACCACTTTGCGAACTTGCGGATTTAGGATTTGAAGAGAGCAAAATATCTGATGCTCTAATACGAAATGAAAATAATAAGAATAAAGCTTTGGATGATCTGATTTCATAGTTTTATGAAAAATATATGATGACCAATTATTCTGCAATAGAAATGCAGTAAAAAGATGCTTAACAAATTTCTATTAAATATACATACATACATGCATATATTTCCCAAAGTGTATAAAGCTAATAAAATAAAATAAACTACATTTTTTCAAAAACTTTTTGTCAGTACCATAAAGGATTAATATTTTAATTGTGGGAAATATAATACGAAATTCTTCAAAGACGTTCAAATTCAAAATTTTCTTATTTAAATACCAAACATTCCTTTCAAATACCATTTATTAAGTCTGAGCAACGGGCAATTCGGTATTAAGTAGATGTATTTAACATAAAATAAACAGAACATTTCCATTATATTATTTGACTACAATATCATACTTGGGATAAGTAAAATATATTCGAGGGTCCAATATAACGTAAAATCCCTATTTGAAACCAAAAATTCAGACGGCCAGAATTTTCTTTTGATTCCCCTTTGAACAGCACCGAGCATTTACACTCAGTGTTTTAAGCAATCTTTATGATGTTTAATTGGATAAGAGGGACAATACTCTAAATGTAAATGACGTTTATTTATACAACACATGATAGAAGAAGATAGAGAAATTGTAAATGTTTTGAGATTTAATATATATTTCTGGCAACACTGATTACAACTTTTGCATGCATAAGAAAATAAAATAATTTGGAAATTGTTGAAAATCGCAAAAAAAAATATTTTGATTTTCTGAAGATTTTTCTTATTTTACAAAATTATTTACGAAATTAATTAAAATTCAGGCTTAAAAGATACATTGGAGGAAATCAACGTAACGGGAAAGATAGAAAAGTGTGAGTTTGCAATATGAAAGCAGAACATCAAAGAAGGAATCTCACCAGGAAGAAGTATTAGGTTCTCGATGAGAAACTAAAATCTACATCATTATTATCGTAATAACAATTGGCAGTTGAAGGTCTAAATTAATACTGAATGAAAATTAAGATTTTTGTGATAAATAGCGAACTTAAATAAAAATTTGTCTGGTGGGGTGTGTTTGGTAACACCAGTGCTTTTTCATGATCCCGTTAAAAAGAGAAAAACCAATTTTGCTAAGGGAACAAGTCTTTTTGAAATAATGGATACTGCTATGACTCAGCAACGAAATCGTTTACAGTCAGCTGCCACAACGACAGTAAGCGCAAGTAGTTCGACGCCTGCCATAAATTCTGGACAAAACGTAAGCAACATTAGCACGGTTGGAAGTAGTATTGGTCAAGTTAACAGTGCACTATTAATGAATACTGAAACATCAGCGCCAATAGAAGTCCGGAGCACATCTTCATTTGCCAACTTATTAGATGGATTTACTTCCCGTGTTTCAGGAGACCGAATTCAAAGTGCAGCCAGTACTCCAAGCTCCAGTAATTCATCTAGTTTGGGCGCAATAGGAGTTGTGGGATCAGCACCTGGAATTGTACCAGGTGGAGTGACAAGTGTTGGTTCAATATCTAGTTTGACTAGCATTGGTAATACAGCCAATGCATTCTATTCTTCTATAGGACTAGCATTCAACTCGTTGACATCTCCAATAACTGCTGCAGCGGCAGCTGCCTCTGCTACAACAGCAGAAGCTGCAGCTGTAGTTGTTGCTGCAGCTTCTGCAATTTCAAATCATCTAAGTTCGCCAACAAGTACCACGCCTCCAAGAGAACTCTATGACGAGGACGAGGATTGTGAAGAGGATGGAGACGAAGATGATGTAGATGATCGAAAAGAGGTATTACAAACAAACAAGAAAACATGGACTGAAATTAAGGCAACTGTCAATGAAGTTCGAAGGCAGGTTTCCAATTTGTCTAGTATGGTGCCGACAAATGTTCAATTTCGGACTTTATCCGACGGGCGAATTCGTTGTTATTTTCTTAGCACACCGCCCAATGCGTGGGAAACCACTTTGATATATACTGACATAAATCTTATTTTCTCATCTTCTGTTGACGAATTGGCAATGTCTGATAGCCTAATTGATAGCGGGAATATAATAATGGGTTCTCCTTCCTCATCGAAAGATTCTTTACCGGCTGCACAATCGAATGCTTTCATGAGTGGTGGACTTATAAGCAATCTTAGCAATAGTGGTATTAAAAGGTCTATTCTAAAAAAATTGATTCGTTACTACAACAGGAATAAATTTTAACTCCTTTTTGCAGACTTCAATGGAATATAGTATTACAGCAGCCCATGTCAAGTGTAGCGGCATCAATGAGTGGTGGTAATGTTAATGTTTGTTCAAGGGAATTCCAACTGTTGCAAGAACGGAAACGTCTTTCAACATGGGGAATCACCTCCTATGAATTGCACAAACCAAGTGGCAAAATAGTGTTTCCATGTTTTAACGATTTGTATCAGTGTCTAGATACCGGATATAATGTAAGTCTACATGAAATTCTAATTTTTATTATAAATCTTATTTTTAGACCGATAGCGTATTTTATATACGAAAGATTATTTTTAAAGTAAAAATTTGGTTTAAGCAAGCACAGCAAACCTCATTAATTTTAATTTAGAATAAGAACACAACTGCCACCGATATCTTATCAATTTATTTCTCAATGTTACTAATTTTTGTTTATTATAAAAATTAATTTTTTATTTACAATGTAATTAACACGCGGCTTTTGTGCTTGTTTCATTCTAACAGACAAGTCCCCTCTTCCCCATTCAATTGCGCACATGTCCACAATGGGCTGCCTTGGATCCTCAAATATGTCCAAAAAATTCCGATTTAATTGCCTACATAAGTGGATGTGACATTTGGGTTACCCATACACTTAGCGGTCATGAGGAAAGGCTTACATTTGCCCATGACGGTCGTCGGTCTTTTGCCGATGACCCTTTGAGTGCGGGTCTGCCATCATATGTAATGCAGGAAGAGTTTAGCCGATATCAAGGATATTGGTGGCAACCTCATTCGGATGGTAATTGGGTTTTCTGATAAAAGTTCATGAAAATTTATTTTTTTTTTCTTTATTTCAATGCATGTTTCCAGATGATATCTATCGTATTGTTTATGAAGAGGTAGATGAATCTGATGTGTGCTTGTACACATTTCCGTCTGCGCATTCTGTACCCGGTGAAATGGAAGAATATCGATTTCCCCGCACGGGCACTGCAAATGCCAAGTCTAAGTTAAAACTGGTACAGTTTATGTTAAACGAGTCATTGCAAATAAGTGATATATGCATTAAAGACTTACCTTATTCGTTGTCGGTTGTTTTACCTTGGCTGGAGTATATCGTGCGTGTCGGATGGTCTCCAGATTCTCAATAGTAAGCACTATAAAGCAATGCTCTGTTTGTAGTTTATATAATTAAATTGGATTAATTTTTCAGTGTATGGATGGAAGGCATGGATCGTAAACAGCAACGTTTGGACTTGTTACTTATACCTCTAGACAATTTTTGCGAAACCTACAGTAGTTCAACATCATCTCCCTCAGATTCAACCGATCACAGTTGGAAAAGTCCATACTGCAAGACGGTATCGCCATTACAAGTAAGAGCTTTTAATATATCGCCTTAGTATTGATGCTAATAACCGCATTGATTGAAACAAGGTTTTATATACTCAAATTTCTGATACATGGATAAATGTTCATGACCTGCTGCACTTTCTGGAAATAACCGACACAACAGTGACGTTCATTTGGGCGTCTGAAGAGACGGGCTTTCGACATATTTATTTAGTTACATCCAGTCTTTCGGCTAAAGCTGTGAATGGTTTTAAAGACGCTTTAACGGTGCACAGTAGCACTAGCAGCCAACGTTTGAAGTATCATTGTACATCAAAAACAACAGATACTCATGAGGATATAATGGATGCATCTACTTTACACCCGAGAATTATAAACAAGGTAAAATAATTCCCTATCGATAATACTATGCAATTCAAAAATAAATATGTATCTACCATATGTGATTATGATTCGTCACTCCGAGGACTATATATATATATTACTGCTTCATAATTTATGTATCACGTTACAGTTAGTGGTAAAATACACTTGTTACTTTTGCACCAACTGATACTTAAATTATTTAATTTTTATTCATTTTCGAATTTTATGTAGAATTACCCACCTTTTGGAATTACACCGTGTTTCCACAACTCAGGCAGTCTAAAAAAAGTGCTTTTCATATAAATTTTCTTCTCAAGTCGGCCGTCCAGGTTGTAGAGGGAGTTAGGGTGTTAATTTTTTTTGTTAGTTGTTTTTTTCTTTTTTGTTTTTCATAGAAAATGAAAATTACTCAAAAAAAATTACTGCTTTTCATATAAATTGTCTACTCAAGTTACTCTTTGAATTTTACTTTTCTTTATTAGAAACAACAAAAAATTAATTTTTAAGATATAGAAAGGGCATTTTCTTCGTTAATATTAATATTAACCGATTTAAGATCGAATTTATCACTAGCGTTCATGCAAAAAATCTTACATATTTGTTAAATTAATTTAATTTTAAAATTACCCTTTTTAAGCAAAGAAAAAATAGATTAAAAAGTAATTTTTATTTCCTAAGCAAAAAAATAAACCCTAGAAATTACTGGCAGTTTATAGAAGCCATGTAAAAATTCTCGTCTGCCTATTTATATTGAAAACAAAAACAAAGCACTCAAATTTGTTTTTAATATAAATAGATATATGAAAATTTTTACTTGTCTTCTATAAAATGGCAGTTAAACAAATAGAAATTAATGCATCTAAAGTAGCCTATGTAACAAGGATTATCGTGGTGTATTACTTGTGCACGTAGCACTTCTCTTTCAGTTTGATTTTTTTAGTTTAAATTTGGAAAATAATCCTTATTTGCGGTCCCTGGTTAGCACAATTCTAAAATACATATTTGCAAAAGAATTTTTTAAAAAACAGAGACTTCAATCAACTGTATTGTGTTTCATAATGCCGCATTACAAAAGACTGACAATGCACACCTTTTTAAAAAATTACTTAGAAAAAGCATTAAGAACGTCGAAAACAAGCAGCATGGTTACAATGTTTCGCAACTTTGTATCTGTACACGATATAAATACCCCATTCGAAATGTATATAAACATTCAGGTATGTGATGGAAAACGATCGTTTTCAAAACGATTTCAAAAAACAATCGTTTTGAAAAGGTGTGATGAATTCCGATCGATTTTGAGTATAATTTTGGAGCTAATTTTAAACTACCCACTTCTAAAAAGTACACTAGAAGATAAAATATAATTCACATAATAGGGTTGTGAAAAGAAATTTGTCAAAAATTCTTGGAAAAACCATTAAAAATAAGTTTTAAAATTATTGACGAAACGACTATAGGAAACGCATCACACCTTCTATCGTTTTCAAATTGTTTTTGTGTCTAAATCGTTTTTCATCACATACCTGATTGTGTTGATATCTACGTTTTGGAAGTCAGCCAAAAATTTCTTTATTACCTCTATCTACATACATAAATATGTATGTAAGGAAATATTTTTGATTTATAAAAAATTGTATAAAATATATAAAAATTGTTTTATAAACACATTTGGTAAAGGCAAAAGTTTTGTTGCAATAGTATATAATTTACAAGAAAACTAGCTGTCTGTATTTTTATTATTTTATTTTTTGTATTTACTGTTTTACTTGCAAGGTTGCTCTGACCTCTGGAGAGTGGGAAGTATTGGGCCGAAATTTATGGGTAGATAAGGAAAACCAGCTGGTCTACTTTTTAGGTCTTCGAGAAACGCCACTCGAAAAGCACTTGTATGTTGTTAGTTTACAAAGGCCTGAACACATCAGACAATTAACCGAGCCAGGATACTCATATTTAGTAGAGTTTGATGAGGTAAATAAATCATTGAATACGAGTATTGTTACTAAACAGTTTTCACAATTACTTCTTATTGTTTTTAGTCATGTCAATTAATGTTGCAAGTTTACTGCAATATTCAGCGTTTACCATCTAGCAAAGTAATGCGCGTATCACAAACTTGCCAAAATGGTGGCGTAAACGGAATTCAGTTATCCTTAATAGGTTACTTACATGAAGGGGGCAAACCCGAGTCACATTATTGCCCTCAAATATATTCACCCCAATTGCCTACGGGTGAAATTGTATATGCGATGGTTTTCAAACCGCATAACTTTCAGCTGGGCGTTAAATATCCTACAGTTTTGAATGTTTACGGTGGGCCGGAAGTGCAAACAGTCAATAATACGTTTAAGGTTTGTTCATGAATACAATTATAAAATTTTTGAGCGTAAATCAAATAATGCATGCAAACTCTTCAGGGTAAACATCAGCTACGCATGCATATGCTGGCAGCTCAGGGTTATTGTGTCATTTGTATAGATTCAAGAGGTTCAAGACATCGTGGTAGCAAATTCGAAGGTCACATTAGATGTCGGATGGGCCAAGTTGAGCTAAATGATCAAGTGGATGCTTTAAGGATTCTGGCTGACCAACTGGGATACATAGATATGAGTCGTGTTGGCATTCACGGTTGGTCGTATGGTAAGTAGGGAATTTAAAATACATATTAAGCATTTTAAAATATTTGCTACACTTTTATAGGAGGATATTTGAGTCTAATGGGGTTAGTGCACTATCCACACATATTTAAGGTTGCCATAGCAGGTGCTCCAGTCACAAACTGGGAATATTATGATACGGGCTATACGGAACGTTATATGGACTTGCCACAAAACAATAAACATGGCTATACTGCTGGCTCGGTACTCAACTACATACATGAATTTCCCGACGAGTAAGTCATCTACTTTTTTTTATTATTTTGCTGGCTTTAAACTTACTTTAAATTTTATTACAGGGATAACCGTTTATTGCTCATTCATGGTCTCATCGATGAAAACGTACATTTCTTTCATACATCTCAACTGATTAATGCCTTGAATAAAGCAAACAAGCCCTACACTCTCCATATTTTTCCAGATGAACGCCATTCATTGAGAAATCTGGAGTCTAATAAAAACTATGAGACAAAATTATTATCGTTTTTGCAAAACCTGTGAATTTGTCCTCCTTCTCTAGTCTCGTCGTTTGTGCAAATAATGATGTAATGATAATTCAAATAACTATGTTGCAACAGACTTTTGCATATATTATGTTTTGAAATCATGACTTCGTTAATGCTACAACGGGATAATACTTCCGTTGTGTTTTGTTTTTAATTGCTGCTTCTGCCCTTCCCTCCCTCTAGTACTACGACAACTATCTATCTTTCTACAGCAAAACTTATTTATTTAAAAAAAAGAAACCGAAAACAAAAACTGCTTCTGATTTATTTGCTTTCATCTTAAGCGTCTGCTGAAATCAACAATAATAATGACATAAGTTAGGCAAAGAACAGAAAGAACTATTATTGCAATCTATAATTAAGCAACTGACGTGTAATATGTATTTAAAAACTAATTTGTTTCCTAAAATCTTATGTCAAAGTTGAAAACGTTTAAGACAAATTCGTATACATGAAGACAAAAATGTTATAATTGTGTGCTCGTTCAAAATTTTATTTCAATATATTTTTGTAATTTAAATAAACGTAAATTATCAATGTTTTTATATAAATGAAATTTCAAAGTGTTGGTTAATTAAATTTTTAAACAGTTTTGTACTGGTAGCCCGTGCAAGATAATTAATTTATCAGTATTTTAGACCATCTAATTTGATTAACTCTGTTTTACTGGAAATAAAAAATGTAAAATTTAATGTTTTTATAACGAAGATAAACTGTTTTTCCTTAAACTTGTTTTGTTTATTTCTAAAAAAAAATTAAAACTGGCAAAAAAGTTGCGTTGGTTGGTTTACGTGATTGGTGGCTGCTCGTTACCTACAATCAATTAAATAGAATCGTGAGATTTTGTTGTGATAAATACCACTCTACTCATCCGAATACTAACCTATGAAAACTGTATGGATCCAATACTAGATGCAGTTATGAGTCGTACCCACAAAGTCTACTTTGTGGTCGTACCATTGTATTAAAATTTGAAGAAATGTGCCGAGTTGCTTTTACATTGATTGTTGAATCGACTAGACAGTTTGTATTAAATTAGAGAATCATTTTGTGTTTCTTTTAGCCGGTGCAACAAAGAGAATCATAATATTCACGTCTTATTTGTTTTATTGTCATACATATCGGCCTATCGTAATTGTGTATACGATATGCTCTTAAACACCGAATGAAAAATTGATATACAGGGTGTACCCCGGGAAGGTATACTACTTTGTTTTGCCGCCATTTTGCTAAGCATTAGTCTTGACAATTCACATTTGGCAGTCGTGAAGTAGACACGTGGCAAATTTATTATGGAAACGTGTTGTAATCGTTAAAACATTTTATCAAAATCAATCATCGATTACAGTGACGATGAGAAAGTTACGTAAAATTTTTGGGAGAAACAAAGTGCCAACAAAACGCACTATTTATCGTGTAGGGAATGATTTCGAAGAAAGAGGGTATGTACTGTACTGTGTAATTCGAAACGAAAGAAAATGCTTTCGAATTTGCTGCTTATGACATGTAAATTCAAAACACATCCTTTCGTTTCGAATTACAGAGTAGACCCCTGCTTTCTGAAGATAGTGCTTAAGAATATTATTTCTAATGGGCGGAACGGCACAGCGGCTGATAATTCATTAGAGGCCTCCACCTGGTTCGTCCACCCACTCATTGCCGCTTAAGTTATTGTTTGCAAGAACCCAGATAAGAGTGATATCGGTCTGACGACAAAGTCTAGATGATACCACATCCTTACATTGATAAATTTAAATTGTAAATTAAATTTACCATCTTAACCTTTCATTACAAAGAATCTTTCAACAAATTTTAATACGATGAATCGAAACAATTCACATATTCCATTTGCACTAAAAATATGTATGTGCATACATATGTACATATTTAAGACTGAAATTCGCATGAACTGATACCACACACCGCGGACCAAACACAAAAACGCTGATGATGAAGGTGTGGCGCTGATAAAGAGTAGGACAGTGACAATATTTACTATCCTCTTGATGCGATGTCTACGATGCCATTTACAATAAGAGCGACTATCTGCTATTACGCGAAGCTGCAACGTCATAGGATCAAATGGCTGAGCAGACGTTTCCATGAGAGCATTAGTGATATCGCCAAGTATAAAGTATCCGGGTATCAGGTGCTTCATAATGAGAATTCAGTGGCTAAATTTAAATTTAATTAATTTAATAGTTACTAACAGTTATTAATTAACTCAACTGGCTCTCTGAGTGGATATGTATTGTAGCACAATACGAGCTTGTTATTTTTTATATTTATAAGTTTTTTCAACAATATTTTTATTTTCGATCGACTGGCAAAAACAATTCATCGCAAATGGCGGACATTCTTTTATAAATGAGCAAATTTAAAACAATGTTTTCATATATTTATGTATATGTATTAGTTTCTTTATCTTTTAATTACATATGTATTTATGTATATATAAAATTTTTTAATAAAAATTATATTATAAAAAATTAACATTAGATAATAATTTTCATTCTAAGCAACCAAAAATTAAATTAAAGAAAATAGGTAAGTATGTATCTACGCTATATGAAATTAAAAGTATTCTTAGTATATACTAGCGAGTTTTAAAAATATGTATGTATGTATTTATGTACTAGGTATATTATTTTCAAACTCCCATCATCTTTTGTTTCATATAATACAAGGAAAAGTTACAATCTTTTTAAATAAATAAAAACTAAAAAAATACCATAAAGGTACTATGATGTACATAAGTGGAGTGTTCAAATATATCAACATATTCGAATATATAGAAATAAAATATAATAATTGTACTATAACATAATAGTTTTTGTTTTTATTTTTTAATGCTAAATTTTTAGAATATTTTTTGTTTTGTTTCGAATATTTTGAGAGACAGTGTGTTGAAATTTGTATGTATGTAGTATGTATTTAATAAAGGGAGGGATATACGAGTAAGAAGAGAGTATGGTATGTAAGTATGTATGTATAATTAATTGATGTTTTTATTTTTAAAAATTTTAAATTATTTAATATTCTCTTAGGTTTTGTAGTTGTTGCAGATTTTTGTTAGTAATTAAATACGTTAAATTTATGTTCAATTTACTTAAATATGTTTGTACATAGTATGTGTGTGGGTATTGCATGTATGCATGTATGTATGTATGTATGAGTGTACGATGTTCAAAATTTTAAATCGAAAAAAGTCTTAGCGATGAAATAAGCTTTTACACTCAACAACATTATTGTTAAATTGCAATAATTGTTAAAACTCCGAATGGGACAATCAATATGTGCTTAATTTGGTTGATCGTTTGATCACATCTACAGACACTGCGAATGCATTAAATAAGGATTTTATTAACTTTTAACGAATATTTTTCTGGCGCAAAAGAGTTTAATGATGGATGAAGCAAGTCTGAGTTTATGGGAGACTTGCTTGTACCGAAAATTTACTTCAATTCTCTTTTCTTATTTCATTCGCTGCATTAAAACAATAGAAAAATTTAACAAGAAACCGTCTGTGTGTAAATAAACGAGCAGTTTTAAAAGAGAACTGTTTAAAGAAAAAGTGCCGAGTCTAAAACAAGACTTTGGCAAAGAAGAAATAGTTTTGCAAGGAAGACACAGCGGGGAAGTCGGAGTTGTGATAAGGGGTGCCATATCCCACTATCGACTTGGTATTTGAAACGGGAAAAATTATTGGAGCATGAAACAAAACGATAATTTGATTGTGGATGGCAAACCAAATTTTAGTTGTGTTGCAGGCTGCCAAAATTTTACTACGTATAGCAATCGGCAACTAACAGCTGTTAATTTCAGTTGCCAAATTGCAACCACAAGCTTTTAGTTTTAGCCATACTTTTCAAGGCAAAAAGGTGATAAAATTAAAAAAAAAAGATTTAAATAAGCGGCCTAAAACTTTTTTTATGTATTGCCTATTGCCGTTCTCAACTCTAAGAACTCCAAACTGATTTGGTTGTCTGAGAGTCAATCCAACTTTGTTACAACCCAATTATTTTTTAGTATTGTGAATCACAACTAATTCGATGCCGTTGTGGTTTGATTTTTTATTTCTCTAATGCATAATTTGATGATTATTCTGCAATGTTGGGGTTAAAATGACAAATTAATTATCCGTTTTTATGATTCAAATTTTGCGCCGAATATAGTACAGATTCGCATTTTGTCGGCGTGTATTCAGAAGAATTGGGTAATTTTACTATCGGAGAATTTAATTTATTACAGTGTAGTGAATTTTTTATTTGAGGATGATGAATATAAACTTTTCACTGTTTGTATGTATGTAAATATGTATACATACCCTGCAGGAAACGCGAGTAGTGAAATTATAGCGATTTACTAGTGACATTGTCAGTAGTACTACTGACCACTTGTACGCCAGCCAATGTAATCATCTTTTGACACTTAACATTAGCTTTTCATTGAAAATCTACCACTAGAATGTAGCATTACTGACTAAGTAGTTCTTTTGGAGCCACATGGAGATATTGGCACCAAAGACTCACTAGTAAATTTTTAGGAGCTCTAGTCTACAATATCGATAAAATTGTAGTGATTTACTAGTGACAATGTCAATAGTACTACTGACTAGGTGTACCCCAGCCAACGTAATCGCCTATTGACATACATATAATATAGGGTTGTCATTGAAAATCTACCAGTAGGCTTTAGCACTATTATTTTACGACCATTTGGAGACATTTGAACCAAAGATTCACTAGTACATCTTAGTGACAATCGTCTACAATTTTATAAGGGTTGGGGCAACAAACTTAAACACTTACATATGTATTTTTTTAACATTATTGCACAGCATAATAAAAAAGAAAAACCCTATTGACGCGTTCCTAGTGCGATTGCTGCTAGAGAAAATAGTGTTGACATAGAGACATATGGTTCTAGGTTGACTAGAGGGTAATAATAACTTTGTCGTAAACCGTAGCCGCTTTTCGACAATTTTCAAAAATGATAATGCATAAAAAATTTAAATTTGCGTTACTTTGTATTGCGCATGTCCGTTATTATTTTGCTACAAATATTAGCTTCCACTTTTCTGTTTAATTTTCTTTTCCTTTATTTGTAAGTCCTTAATTTTAAATTTTATTTAAGAATTATATATACATACATATCCATTATACATACATATGTACATACATACATACATACCCATTATACATACATATGTACATACGTACACATATATGTACATACATATTATGTATACATTTTCGAAAATTTTAAATGTTAAAATTTACATTAAAAAACGTGTATGGTTAAAATAATTCGCTCATATTCATAGTCAAAACAAGGTATACTTAAAAAAATTAAAACCAGTATTACCAAACAAAATCTGGGGTCGAATTGTCACATCCGTGAACGTACAATTCGTCACGTAAAAACACCATTTTCGGATTATGACATACGTGAACGTACTGAAATCCCATTCAGCTTATACGATGGACGTATCACTTAAACTGTTAAATTATATATGTACATACATATGTACAAATATTTTTGATAACATACATACATACATACACGTATTGAAATCAAATGGCTGCAATGCAAAACTATTGAATTTTAATAGTAAAGTGGAAATGGCAATATGAAGAAAAAGGGGCACAACTAACACCACCACAACATCTGTTTACCAAGATTTGAATGAACTCATAACATTAAAATGATAACGCCGAATGACCGTCCTCCAACTCTTGTTTTCAATGTTGTCACAATACTCTAAAAACAAATTTATAAGGTCGTCACAATGAAAATTTTCAAACTAAAGTAAAATTTTTGTATTTACGGTGTTAAAGCGGTATATTTTTTATTTATTTTATTTTATTTCATAAATACTTTACAAAGTAAATTTGCAAAGTATTGTTGCACAAATATGGGCGGGGTAACTAGACCATATGCCCAAGATGGTATTAACAGTATTTTAGAAAAGTTTTTGTGACTGACTATACACGACCTATGCCTTCACATAGGAAGTAGCAACGTGGTTTTTAAAGAAATTCCACACAAGAACCGCAATAATATACGGTTATCTGTGGCAGATCAGTCAACCAGTGCGAGCGAGACGCAAAACTCTCGAAGGCCAATAAACAACAGTGGCCTGGTTGCACTTAAGAGATAATTGCCAACGACGCTTGATGTTGACTCGCCCAGAGCTGCTTTACGACTGAAAAGCGGTATATAATTATTGTAAACGGGGTATTGGGAAACTAACGTCGAATTTTTGTATATACAGTGTTGTAGTGGCATAGGATTACTAAGAACGCGGTAGTTGTAAACGTAGTCATACTTTTGTGTTTGCAGTATTGTTGTGGTACACAAATTTTGGAAGAGTCGTAATTTTGTATTTACAGTGTTGTGGTCGTACATACTTTTTGGAAGAGTCGTAATTTTGTATTTACAGTGTTGTGGTGGTACATAATGCAGATCATCAGGGAACCAGGGTAAAGGCTGCCCCTGTGGCTAAGTGGTAGCGATGCTAGCCTCTCAGTTCAGAAGTCGTGGGTTTGATTCCCGCCATAGACCCTGGGTGTTTTCTGCAGACAAGCTAATCCCTTCGCAGGTTGTGTTTGTTTATTAAAAAAAAGAAGAAAAAAGCAAAGCAGCATATGCATAATGAAAATCTGGCATGAAGTTAGCATAAGATGGTCGAAAATGCAACTCTGTATTATTTTAAAAGAGTGGGTTAGTTGTATTTAACCCTCTGTTTCTACAATACGGACGACTGACTTGAGTATAAAATTTATAAGAAAAGCATTCATTTATTTGAGTGACTTTCATACAAATTTTCTGAACGAGTCTCCTGCCTGACTTATGGAAACTACACATAACTTTAGTTTTTATTTGAAAAGTAATCTTTCAATGACTTTTTTTATTAATGAAAGTAATAAATTTTTGAACTTAAGGAATGGGTCTAACATTAGATCGTTTGTTAAAACGGAAAACTTCTGCACATAATGAAAAGAAACTAATTCTTGTTTGGTTTGCATTGTCAATAAAAATTTAATTCAAACATGCTCCCTTATTCCAGTTGTCAACATCGCAGTCGCGTCAATACAACACCAATATATTGGGGCTTGTCTAATCGCCCTCGAGAAAAATTTTGTGCTATTGAAAGGCTATTTCTGTTCCCTAAGGTCTGGAAAATAGCATGAGCAGTCAGTTGTTTTGGACAACGGGTATACAATCCCCAACTTTTTTGGTATTGTGTTGACGTGATGTCGATAACTGGAATAAAGATGATTGTTTTTGATTGTGCTGTTATTTTCATAAAACAGACATTAAGAAAAACTCAAGACATAACTTTCTGAACAGCAGATAAAACCCAAGAATTACTGCCGTTCATAGAAGCCATGTAAAAATTCTCGTTTGGCTATTTACATTGCAAACAAAAACAAATTTCGAGTGCTTTGTTTTTGTTTTTAATATAAATAGGCAGACGAGAATTTTTACATAGATTCTATGAACTGGCAGTTAATTTTCATATTAGAGACAGGCGGCATCATGTCTATTAAATTTTCATGAAAAACATTAAATTTTTCGATTGGTTTCTGTAGAAATTTTCTAGACAAGTTGACTGTTTTTAATGTGGAAACTACACCCAAGGCGAATTATTTATTTATTTATTTATTTAAGAAATACTTTACAAAGTAAATTTGCAAAGTATTGTTGCACAAATATGGGCGGGGTAGCTAGACCATATGCCCAAGATGTTATTAACAGTTTTTTAAAAAGGCTTTGTGACTGACTGTACACGACCTATGCCTTCACATAGGAAGTAGCAACGTGGTTGTTAAAGAAATTCCACAAAAGAACCGCAAGAATATACGGTTATCCGTGGCAGATCAGTCAACCAGTGCGAGTGAGACGCAAAACTCTCGAAGGCCAATAAACAACAGTGGCCTGGTTGCACTTAAGAGATAATTGCCAACGACGCTTGATGTTGACTCGCCCAGAGCTGCTTTACGAATGAAGGCGAATTAAATAAAGTGAACTCCTTTTGATATTAAATGCAAGATTGCAGAAAAATTTTCCTCTGTCAAACAATTTATGAATATCTTAATTCATTTGACACCAGAGAAACTAACAGCTGATCATCATTTGCTGCTGCATTTTTTTTTATATAAAAATTAAAGCAGCTGTAGAAGTATGTACTCGTTTGTCTCATCGTAAGAATTAACTTAAGGCTCAGTTAGCCGACTGTAATGGAATGTAACTGCAACAGTAGGAAACAGCTGATCGATATTGTTATGTAAAAAGTAATGAAAATGGTTATATAGATGTAATGTAACGTACCTACTTTTCATATAAAAATATCGATCAGCTGTTTCCTACGTTGCAGTTACATTTCATTACAGTCGGCTAACTGAGCCTTAAGTTAATTCTTGCGATGCCTGTTTATTTGTGGAACAAAGAAAGAATAATTTCGATAATTTTTTAAATACATACTGATGCACATATACATATATTAATATACATAATAGCCCTATTCACGATCTTGTGCATTTGAGACTGCAATTTCTTGCAATTATGAACGACATTTTTCTGTGAAGTTTACTATTTTTTTATTCGATTTACAGGTATGTATTTTTATTTTTTTTTATCTCTGGATTTTACATTTCCATTTTTTGCGTTTTTACTTTCCTTTGTGCTTGGAGTACAAATATACTCAATTACACACTGCAAGCCCATTTGCACAACATTATGAATAGTCTATATCTTTTTTTATATCTTTTATATACTTTTTTTTTATAAATTTATTTACATCTTTGACCATTTTATTATTTAAGTATTCAAATCTTAAATCTAAAAAATTCTAATCGGCCGAAAATCTGTACTTTAATGTGAAAATGTAGAAGACTTTTTGAACAGTTTCACGTCCATTTGGGAGTAGAGTTAATATATTCATTCGAAATATTTTTAAAGCTAATACAGTTTTTGCAGGCTGTGTACGATTTCAGTTTTCTAATATACATATTTATGTTTTACAACAAATAGAAAAAAAGGGATTAAATTGACAAAGAAACAAAAAATAAAACCATTTCATAGGTGCATGCATATTAAAAAAAATATTTCGATATTTCATAAATAATACATATGTTTGTATGTAGTATATATGTGTGTATGTTGTATGTATATAACTTCATGTATTTTATTTTATTGTTTTAATCATAATTAATTTTCTGTATATATTAATTATATATAATAGATTTACATAAAAACAAAGGAACTATATATTTCAGTCTTTTTAGTATAAAAAATATCTATTGTTTGCATAGTAAACATATGTAAATATGTATGTATGTGTTTGTAGGTATATTCATATTTTTTTTTAGTTATGTATAGTTTATTTTTCTATATATTAATGGCTATTATTTCAATTCAGTTTATTTTCACATATTTTCGGTTTTTCGATTATAAATATTATGTATTAATTTTGTATAAAAAAAGTATGTATACATTTTAATATCTACAGCTTTTGTCTTGTTTTTACTTGAACGGTTGATGTATGTATATATATATTTGTTCTATTTAATTAGTTTTATTTTCAAATATGCCTCAGAAGTAAAACAATTTAATGTACCTTTTGTTAGAAACTGAAACTTATGACATAACAAAACACAAAATTTTATTATTAAAAAAAAGAAAAGAAAATTTAAAACTTACTAACAACACAGCTAAACTATTTCAAAATTCAAAATGCCCTCACCTGGGGGGTCTACTCAGTTATTCGAAATTAACGAAAACACCTTCGAATTTTTATGTTACTCGTAATTATATGCAACCACGAAAGCATTTCTTTCGTTTCAAATTACAGAGCAGACCCCTGAATACGTTATTCTCAATCAAAAAGTACCTAAATTTTTTTGTAAATATCGAATTCCCATAGAAATATACAGCGAAAATTAGAGTTTTTATATGAAGTTTGGTCAAATTGTCAAATTTTTAGTGTAAACTAAATTAGAGATATCATGCATTAATCAAATTAGTTATTAGAATTCTAGGTCTCTTGTATTAATATTCACCTCTATCGTGAATATATTTTCCCTCGAAATATTTCCCCTTTTAACAAAATTGCGATCGTAAATAATTTTCCCTATAAATGTTTTCCCTTTTTTTTTTTGATTCCTCTTATCATGAATAATATTTTTCACTTTTCCCTTGGTTTTATTATTAGAACTGAATTATTACATTGAATAATTCCGATATTTTCCTTCGAATTAAATATTAGAAGCTATAAATATTTATTTTTAGGAGCAGATTAGTAAATAAAGTTCACGATTGTTGACAATAATTCCCTGCAATATTTTTTTCGTACAGTAAACTTTATGGCGGTGGTGTACCAAATAAACATTTTTTCTTTCCACTGCATCTAGAACATTTAAAAACACAACTTTAAAGTTAAAAAAATTCATTTGGAACCTAAAAATTGTATATTTCTTATTATTAAACTTAAATTTGTTTGATTGTTAATTAATTTTTAAGCTTTGCAATACTTTTTCCCTTTTTACATTCAGGGCAATCATGAATAAAATTCCGCGTGAAATTTCTCTATTTTGCAATTGGAATTTTTTGTTTTTCCCTATTACTTGCTATTAGTTGGAATTGTTCCCAGGGAAAATTTCACGCCGAATTTTATTCATGATTGCCCTGATTATCTGGGACTGCTAGCGGGAAAAAATTTGACGGGAGATTCACGATAGCATTTTTCCTTCCAGGGAAATGAAAATTTCACGGGAACGAAAATTCTCCACTTGTTATTTACGATAGGGGTGATTAAGAATGTACATGCATAAGGGCATTGCCACAGTGTCGTTACGTAATTGTCATGTTACGTTACCAAGCAATTAAGCTTGTAATTTACAGCCATGCTGTCCGATTTGTTTCAATCTTTTTACTAAATGTAGAGCTAACTACTTTCTAAACCAATATCCAAAAGAGAATATAAAACATGCGTAACTTTTTTTCATCAAGTAACGCAACGTGTCAAAAAGTGGATTTTTCTGTGGAAATGCTTATGTATTTTACACTACAGAGAGCGCCCTGTCCAGCAAATCAGAAAAGCTACTTAATTTTTTTTACAAAAGTTATTGGGCTACCGAGGTCCACTTATGGCATGGTGAAAATAAAAAATAAACATTTAACCTTGTTTCCACAACCAAGACGATCGACTTGAGTAGAAAATTTATTTCCCTGTACTCGTTTCTGTATTTCTCTCGTCGTAAAATTTCCCACATGAAACGAGGGAATCGCAACAAAAACAGTGTAAATTGAAACACAAAATGGCTTTTCTCACATTAATGCTTCTGTATCTTTAGTTTGCGAGAACGATGTGAGAAAAGTTTTTCTGCAACAATATTTTGTGAAAAGTTTCTCGCAAGAACTGTCAAAACAAATCGCATTTTAAATTGGTGCGAGAACAACCAAATTTGTACAAAAACATATGAATTTTTGAATTTGTGTGTAAATATAGCAAAATAAAACCCAGTAAAAAAAGACTACAAAAAAGTCATGAAAATGTAGAGTTTGCGATCCGGAAGTAGTGTAAATTTCAATCATTTCTAATGATTTTTACAAGGGGTTGTCATTGCAAGAAGTTCTCTTTTTCGATGCTTAGTCACCGAATTGGAAGCGAGTTTAAGAAAAATTTCCTTTTTGGAGGTCTATAATAATATTTTCCTCCAGGAAAAATGGTAAGAAGTTACCCATTTTTACAATTTGTTTCTTTTTATATTTAAGTAAATAATTTTTAAATTTTAGACCAAAATGAGTTCATTCATATATTTCTTAAAAAAATCGATTTTTTTTTAAATTATGTGAATATTTAATAAAACTATTTAGGAATTATAAGGTTATGTATCATTAAAATAAACTTCTTGCTTTTCTGCTAATTCTTAGCAAATTAAAAATATCGATTTTGGAAGCAACGAAAATGTAGTTCCCTCAGAATGGCCTCCAATTTTTTTTAGTGGGAAACTGTTTGAAATATGTATATATGTATGTATTTATGCAACGAATTGTTGAATTATATATTATTATCACGTCGATATGTTTACATTTATTTATAATTTTTTTGTGTAATTGTTTTATGTAGAGACAGTTGATAGAGAAACTTCTTTCAAGCATTTTGCATTAATTTTATATTCTTGTTCATTATTTTATTTTCTTTCTCTTGTAATTTACTTCATTTTTGTTATTGCTTAAGTCCTATTTTACTGTTTTGCAGGAGAACACTTTTAAGCTTTCAAGTCGATTTTCAGAAATGTATTTATTTTACATTTAAATTGGGAAATTCTCTGTAAACCTTTAGTTTTTTAAGCAAACATAGTTCTACACACTATAAGCAATACATTTTCGCATTCACATACAGAAACACTTTGTTTTCTCACAAATCGAGAAACGATGGAATTTTCATGTGAGAAATTTTACGATGCGAGAAATACAGAAACGAGCTACTGTTTGTTTCCACAAGTCAGGCAGACGGCGAAAGACGGCGTGTAGAAAATTTTTATGAAAATCACAAAAAAAATAGTGCTTTATTACATGAAAAACACAAAAATTTTTTGGGTGATTTTCTTAAAAAATTTTAGGCTAGACAACTACCTGGGTTGTGGAAACTGGGGGGTTGGATATTTATATTCATTTGGCAACAACAACTTCAAGCTCTTCCATAGGCGTCGAAAGGTCATTCTGGGGTGCATTCAAAGCTAAAGTAGAATTTTGTTCATTTAAATTTATATAAAAGATCAATAATGTTATATAACCAAGATTTAAATTTAATTATATAAAATAGCAAGTTTATACACAAATAAAAAAAATTTATATATCGCTCATTTACTTCAAGTCTGACAGAAAATTAGTTTAAAGTTTTCAATTTACACACAACTTAATGGAAAAAAATGTTAATTTTCTCTCAAGAGTTGAGTAGACAAGATATTTGAAAGAAATGTTTATATCAATATGAATATGAGGATTACTTCTGCATTATTAACTCAAAAATTAGATTTTTTGAGTTATGACGTTGTTGTAGTAAATGAGCGATATGTATGTATGTATGTATATAGTAAGGAGTAAAAATTAGTACAGTTAGGCCTCGATTATCCGTCGATAATCGATTTTCCCGGTTAATCGGGTAACAGCTTTTATTTTTTTTTTCATATATTTTATTCATATTTTTGTACTTATTTACATATCTTTGTATATACCGCATATAATAAAAGAAAAATTCATGGATTTTATGCTTGTGTTTAATCAAAAAATGCATAAATATGTACTATAAGGGAGCAAATATTTTGTCTGAAAACGGTTGCGTGCTTGCAATCCCGGATAATAGAGGTAATCACGGTTGATCGATGCAAAAAATAAATTAAACGGATGGACAAAAAGAAAACAATTACAATATTTCTTTCCTCGATAATCGACGTTGCCGGTTAATCGAATCACGCATAATCGAAGCCTTACTGTATGTATGTACGTTTACGTTTACGTTTTTTGTTTATTGCTTTTTTTTTTTTTTTTTTAAAGAGAATAGAAACAGAATAATTTTGGTTGCCATTTACTTCGCGTTCAATCCTAAATAAAGGGTATAATAATGAAACCAAATAAAATAAAAACAAACTCTAGAAAAATAAAACTTTAACAACTCGCTTGGACTCAGTTCTGCATTTTTTGGAATTTCAAAGAATTTTAATAGAATTTAAATTGTTACGAAAATTTGTTCGATGTCGAATGCCTAAATTTACATACTCCCTTTGTATTCAGTCCATACCTTTTATGACAGCAGAGTATTTCAGATGAAGTTATAGAAAATTGCTGGAAACAACGACAAAATGTGTAAGAGATATTTGACGTCATAAAGGGACTAAATACGAGAACAATTTCTTAATATACAAAATTACGTAAAAGGGGCTTGTTTTCGTTTTATTATTATTTTTTTTTTTAGAATTTGTTGTTTTTCACTTAGGCGTAGTTTCCCCAATGCAAGCAAACGACTTGTTTAAAAAAATTTATAAAAAACATTAAAATTTTAAAGATAAGTCGCTTGCTTGCATTGTGCAAACTACACATTAATTTTTTTTAAATCCTGTTAACATAACCCATAACTGTCGAGTTGTGAGAAAATAAAATTTTAATAAAAAGCACAAATTTTTTGAGTGATTTTCATGCTGCGTGGCTTGTGGAAACATTTACCCCCTGTCATAATAAAAAATATTTAATGTGCTGTTTACAGGGAACTTTGCGTATCTAAACGGGGTATTATTCATTTGACTGCTCAAATAATCCTTTTAGACACACAAAGTTTACTTTGCAAAGTCTTAATTCAGCTGTGTGAAAGATGGAGGTAGCAATACTATCTCTTTCTGTCTTTCTGCCAGCTGAATTGAGACTTTGCAAAGTAAACTTTTCGTGTATAAAAGGGGTAAAATTGAACCAAACTAGTTGCTGAAAAGAAGTGAACTGGTTGCTGAATGGATGAGAGCGAAATTATAGACTTTTGCAGACCATAAATACGAACATACATAAATAGATTTTTAACAAGAGGTAAAAATATATAATAAAATTTTTAGTTAGTACCTTGATTGTTGAATAATATGTACATATGTATATATGTACAAAGTTTGTTTATTAATATTTTGAAATAATATTGACAGACCGACCGACCCATGGTGCAAAACAGAAGAAAAAAAATATATACATATACGAGTACATACATACATATATGTATATGTATGTACATGTACATATGTGTATAAAATTTAATTGTTCGTTTATACAGTTTTTGGTAAGGCTGTGTGTGCATCATACAGCATATCGTATGTTGTGTGTAAATTTATACCCCTTTTAGACACGCAAAGTTTACTTTGCAAAGTCTTAATGCAGCTGTGTGAAAGACGGAGGAAGGAATACTATCTCTTTCTGTCTTACTCCCAGCTGAATTGAGACTTTGCAAAGTAAACTTTCCGTGTCTAGAAAGAGTATTATTAAACTTATTTTTCTATAGTTTTAAAATATTCATGTGGAATTACAACGTTATTCGTGTGATTGTATATAATGCGCTTATTATGTATATGTATGCTACTTAATAAAAATTTACTAACTAAAATTGCTTTAAAAATGCCAAGAACTAAAGAGGAAATAAAACATAAAGATTAAAATATGAATTTGTATTTAACTAGAAAATATAGACAGACGTGTGTACTCGTATGTCAGTAGTTTAGGGCGAATAGGTCTTATTTCTTTCTTTCTTTTTTTTCGTTGTAATTATCAATGTAACTATTTTACAATCTCTGAGTTTGATAAAAAAAAATAACCTGAATTTTATTGTACATACATATATTAATAAATCTGTGTGTGTGTGTGTGGGTGTGTGTGTTCAAGTTTATTAGTGATGTTTATGTTTTTAATTGAAATTAAATCTTTTATTCTGTTTTGGCATACCGTTTTATCAATCATATATTCAAGTAATATATATATATATATATATAGTTCATTTGCTTCTTCCATATTTCGTTTTGAAATTTTAATTCCTCTAAGTGATGCTTTGTTTTCTTATAAAATGTTCCTTAATTTAAGCGTAATTCTCTATTTACATTTCTACAAAACATATAAAAGCAATGTTGAAAATTGTACATTTTTCTTATCAATGGAAGTAAATGCCGACACCCAAATAATCTACTACTACACTATCGTGTAAAATACTTTAAATCTTTCTGCTACGAGAACTATTTCTTTTTCAAGAAGTACTTATGTAAGTATGCATTATTAACATGCATACTATGTAGTAGAAAGATACTTTTTAAAATGCATTTTTATACATACTATAAATGAGGAAGGAGCTGTTGCACAAAACTAGACATGTCCTCAGTAAATGATTTTTATTTTTATTTTTATTTTTTACGGGCTCTCCAAGTACACATCTATGAAGTCACGAAATATTTTCATTCAAAACCAGTTCGATCGTACATTAAAAAAATAACAATAACGAAAACGGACTTTCCTTGCTAGTCTGTATCAAAGGTAGTTCAATTATTTGCCAGTCCTATAAAAAAAAACAGGGGGGTTATTATGTAATCCGATTCGAACGGAAATGCTTTCGAATTGTAATGTTAATAACATGCACATTAGAACAGTTTTCTTTTCGAATCGAATTACATAATAACCCCCCAGTTAACGGTACTAGTCTGGTTTTGTTCGCCAGCTTCTCAAATATAAGAATGTACATGTCTAAATTTCAACTCTTGTTAACACTTCTTCCATCGACAAATTGAAAAAAAAAAAAAAAAAACGTTCCTTCCTTTGCTGTCTGTTGTACAACACTGTAATAATATATACATATGTATATGAATGCGTGTGCATGTGTCTGTTATGTATGTTACTTAATGTGTACTCT
Organism: Nowickia ferox; assembly: GCA_936439885.1. Lineage (NCBI taxonomy): Eukaryota > Metazoa > Arthropoda > Insecta > Diptera > Tachinidae > Nowickia > Nowickia ferox. The sequence continues at coordinate 4,477,102 of OW387023.1, read as the reverse complement.
GAATGAGTTTATACTATATAGTATGTATTTTTAATGTTCCTATTTTGTAGTACATTGTTGTTGCTCTTTTCGATATTATCTACATATATGTATGTATATGCAATTAATTATTAACTATTTACAGACGCACTTATGTATGTATCTAGTTGTGTCTCGAACCAACATTTTCTTTTATATGTATGCAAATAAAAATGCATATATGTATGTATATTGTACGAGTATGTCGTCGTTATTTAAAATTTTTGTTAAGCTTATGATGCTTCTCGTCCTACAAGACCATTTGGCGGCTGAGGAGATTGCGGATTCTGTTGATGTGACTGGCTAGGTTGTTGTTTTAACCAGTTTTCTTTCGCTAATAGTGTGGAAGATGCTATTGATGATGATGTGGGTGGATTAGCTGACGATTGTTGTCTTTGATGTTGCGATGATGTGGTTGGTGTATTGTTGCTTCGGCTACTACTGCTACTACTTTGGCTACGACTTCGATTATTAGGATGTTTTTTCTTTTGGCTACGATCATTGCTGCTACGTCTACTAAGCGGTATGCGATCTGATTTCATACCCTTTGGTGGGGGTACATCATCGTCTTGTTCATATGTTTCATGACTTGAAGAAGTTGAAACTACGGAAGATGAGGATGGATATTTCTTAAAACGAGTTCCTGTTCCCGCCGCTCCTTCTCCAACTCTACTAACAACTACTGCAGATTTAGGATGGGGTAATACTGCTGCCGATGACATTGTACCAGCTAAGGCTGAAGGTGGTGGTGGTGGACCCATCATTTGATAGTTGGGATTGCTGCTTATACTGATGGCACTAGATGTTGGACCTTTTGGTTCATTCATCATAACATATGATGAGACGTTTTCCTTCTTTTGTGCGGTGGGGGCCTGCATTAATTGATAATTAGGGTTGTCGGGGGCATGCAATAAAGAGCTGCTCGTTGCTGGATTGCTTGTAGAAGTGTATGTTCCCGTTGTATTTAGTGATTCATCTAATACTTGATAGTTAGGGTTAGAACTCATAGAAAATGCAGCAGATATTGGCATTTTTGGTTTGTTGAGGAGGGTATCACCACTGCCATCGTCAAACCTTTTATAATTTGGGTTCTCACTTGAGCTGCCGATTGCTTTATTAGGTGTATATGTTCGGGGATTTGCGCTGTAGCTACCAGTGCTACCACTACCACCACTTTCTATTGTGCCCAAATTCTGACCACTCAAACTTTTTCCACGTCCTCCCCTTGTTAAGTTGTTGTTGCTGGTGCTTGGACCCGCAACGCCGCCACTCGTTGAGCCAGCGCTTTTATAGCTGGCGTTGCTTCCCGAACGCTTGTGTGTGTTAAACAAGATGCTACGAAATTTTGAAGTCACATTACTTCCCAAGGAATCGGCAACGGCTCTCAAGCTTGGATATCTGCCAGGCTTAGAAGTATTTGATGAAGCTGCTGACGCGGTGGATGGATGCAGGGCTGACGGTGGTGGCTGTCCAGTTACTTCGTCGGGCATTGAACTGGACAGAGGCATTATTGTTGGTTGTTTTTGACGTTGCTTCGAGCGTGATAACAAGTTCTGTCCAGCCGTTGCATGCTCATTTAAATCATCTTCATCGTCTTCGTGAACATTGGTTTTGACTTTTTCGCTATAATTTGGACTTGGATCGTATATTTCGTAACCTTGTTCAGCCGATTCTCGCTTAGTTTCCATTAAGTCTTTAAGCTCAAAATCCGGAGGGACGTATGCATCAGCGTCGTCGGAACGATGATGGCGAGCTTGCTGTTGCTGCGAATATCGAGTGGGCTGATAAAGATTCCGATGGTGAGGATGCGTATGCGGATGAGGGTAGTAACTGGTTCCTGCGCCAGTCTTTCTTAATTCGGCCGATGTCGATGGCGCCGAGCTAAGCGTTTGATTATGTGAATTAATAATACGCGACATGTTAAAATTATTTCTAACATTTTCGTCCGGCGTACTACTGATGACAATTGGAGAGCCAGTGAGGCTGCAACATAACACAACAAAAATACATGTTCACAATAAATGTACCAGTGGATGGACAAAATTTTCTTAATCATACGTACATACAATATTTAATTTTCATTCAGCAAAATATTTACCACTTGCTTAATCGCTAATTAGTCGTACATACCTGTATGTTGAATGAGGATCATCGTCGTCTATTACCATTGATGAATTTCCGCGATGTTCAACAGAGAAATTATTATCCATGTTTAGTTTGTATTCTCTGTTTTCCTGTAACCGGAGTGGAGTTGTCACGTCTTCCATATCGTTATCAAGATCAGCAAATACATCTCCTGAACGCTGATTTCGTTCTAAAATTAATAATTTCATACCACGTTACATATACATATCCATACATACTTTAAGCTGTTTAGCTTACCTGCTATTTCTCTTGTTAAGATTTGTTGGCCCTCTTCTGTATGATAAAATGATACTTCACGAAAATGAGCATCAGCTAAATCAAGTAGATATCGGATGATTTCTAAAAATGAAGGTCTGGCTGTGGGTCTGTGGTGCCAACATTTTTGCATTAAGTTATATAATTTGTCTGGACAATTTTCAGGACGTTCCATTACGCCACCTTCGATGACATATCTTAAAACTTGGTCATTTGATAATCCCTGGCAGAAATATAAAATATCGATAAAGATCACGTAGAAAATTAATGTGTAGCTTTGCGCGAGTGTTTTATTATACATACTTTAAACGCGATATGTATAACTCGCGAGCGAGTATTGCTGTAGCTAAAAAATTTTTGGAAACCGTCATAAAACAAACTAATCTACATACATACATACATATATGTACATACATACATGCATACATATGTATGTATACATGGGTGGGTTATTACTCAGTGACTTTTTGAAGAAACACAGGTTTTTATGTACAAAGTTAATTTATTTTTCAACACAGTCTCCTTTGAGTTCTATATCGTTGGCTTTTTATGCAAATTGAGTTTTTAATGTAGAATGCTAGTGTCACTTAAAACACACCATTTCCAGAAATTAAAATGTTATTAGGTTTGATCCCGTACTCTACCATTGAAATTGATGGTGTAGTAGCTATCAAGCTTAGCCTTGGTTTGAGTGGTGTTTTTGTCCGCAAAAAAATAATGCTTAATGAGTACACGAAATTCACTTTTTTCCATTTTATTCTCAAAACGCGCGGTATTCTGCTATCAACGGCTGCCAAACACAAACTAAATGACGCAGCTTGTTCAAATTTAGACAGGAGTCAACTGACAGTTGCCTGTTGACAGGAGCAATGTCGCCATTTCAAAGGCGGGAAATTCAAAAAGACACTGTGTTAATGACCCACCCTCGTATAACTTTGGAGCGGCAACAAAAGCTGTTTTTTCGTAAACCGCAATATGCATTTTGCAATATGACAAATCTTCTCAATATAATCGCGAGTGAAAAGGTCTTAGAAGAAGAAATTAAAAGTATTAGAATTAACGGCCTGTCCCACGATGTCACTAAAATCGAATACTTATATTGAAAACAACAAAAAATTTTCTAATGTTATTGTTGTTTGCAATACAAGTTGTCGATGGAACGATTTCTGGTGACATCGTGGGACAGGCCATAAATCTTTATTTACCTGATACGGTTGGGAAGCCAACGTCGCCATTTCCCATAGTACAACGCCATAGCTAAAGACATCACTGGCGGTCGAGTATATTCCGTCTTTCAAACTCTCCGGAGGCATCCAACGGACTGGAAGTAAACCTTTAGTACCCTTGCGATAATAGTCGTTTTCATAGATATCTCTTGTCATTCCAAAGTCGCCTATTTTAACTGTTAAATCAGCGGCTACCATGCAATTTCTAGCTGCCAAATCTCGATGCACAAATTTTTTGGCTGCCAAATAGGCCATTCCGTCAGCTATTTCGATTGCCATTTGATAAATACGACTGATATCAGGAGCCTGGATAGATACTGCAGGTCGCGTCGTTAACGGCATACCCAGTTCGTCTCTTTCATCAGGACGGTGAGCACGTAGATAAGACTTTAAATCACCGTTTTTCATAAGTTCCATTATAACCAAAGCTGGTTGCCCTCGCGAACAAACACCCAACAATCGCACAACATGATAAGTATCAAACTTCTTCATAACAACTGCTTCATTTAAAAAGTTAATACGCTCTCTATCAGTGGCATTTTCATTAACAGTCTTAATAGCACACGGTGTATCTTCGTTGCTATTATTATAGCCTTTTAGAATACCCTCATAAACCATGCCAAAGGAACCCTGTCCCAGTGGATTCAATTGTATAACTTTGTCGCGAGAAACTTCCCAATCATCCGGTATATACTGTAGACTAATGTAATGCGGATTTATAGTTGGGAACATTTTCAGGTCCGAAGGTGTTGCCAAAATCTGTCTTCGACATATATAGAACGTGATAATACCTATTAGAAAAACAGCTAGGAGTACGCCAATTGTTATGCCAATAATTACGCTCAGTGGCATGGTGATGGGCTAAAATGAAATAGATTAAAAGGCATTTGATACCGTGTTCTATGATCATTTATTGAAATCAACAATGTGTGTGAGGTTAAATTTTGAAATGTATAACCCTTGACAAAACCCTGTTAACACGCTAACGGAGCTCTGTTAAAGCACAAGGTTTGTGTCAAGGATTATCAATTTCAAAATTTAACCCCACACACAAACCAACAAAACACAAAAATAACTTGTACTTACAGGTATATCAACGTAGATCGTTTTTGAGGATTGCCCTTCGCCTGCTAAAGTGTTTGTAGTTATTCTTATTGAGTAATTACCAGGATTTAGGTTAGTGAGCGCGTAGCCATATTGCTGATATCCCAATTCTATATAATCCGCCTGTGTTATACATTTTTTTTCTTCCACTGCATCGGGTGCTTGTAATAAATATGATATAGTATAAGATACGACTGCTCCATTCGGTCGTTTAGGGCGTTCCCAAAATATACGAATATTGGTTTTTGATGAATTCGTAGTTTCTCGCATGGCCCGAAATTCTTCCACTCTGTCAACGTTTTCTAATAAACAAAAATAAAACGAAAACAACCAGGAAGGAAATCGTCAAGAGTTGTATTTAATTTGAATTTGAAGCATCATACATACCGAGTTTTAACGTGCGTACATAAGTCTTTACTTCAGTACTACAGTCTGGTGAAATATCGTCTTCGGCATCTACTTCCCGACAAGCTTCAACACCCAACATATACCATGAAAAATGCTTCAATTTAGTGAAAACATATTCAGTTGTCGAGGCATTAACTGAGTCCACAAACACTTCGTAATATTCGCCATCAGGACTTTTGCGTGTTTCATTGAAAAACACTGTTCCATCATTGTTCTGTTTACTAACGATTGAAGAATTAGTGGTACTTGAAGTAGAACTCATTGTTGTACTATCGTAGATTAAATTTTCTTTTTCCGAGGCATCGCGTATATGACGTAAGATGACACTGTCGAGAGGCTCCCCTTCCACATCATGGCGATTTGTGTTATTATTCTGGTCCAGCAATTCGTTCAATTCCACATTTACCGCTTTACTTTTATCTTTTCTATAAAATAAATAAAAATAGATTAAAAAAAAATTTTGTTTGATGTTGTGTTCAAAAGAATTCCAGCACAATTGTGTGATTTCAACTCACTTTACATAAATAAAATTTTGTAAAGAGTTTTCCAATTCAATGCTTTCATGAATATTCGCTTCAATTTCGTCGTCATCGTATATTTGAGTATTTTTCTTCTTACAGTTGCAATTTTTCGGTAGTGCTGGCTTTTCAGTTATTGTTGGCACTGGAATTTCTGGCTTACTAACTTCCTTTAGAGCTAAAACAACAATGCATTGAAATTTTCATTCATTTCAAATGTTACAAATGAAAAAATAAAACTTACGATCTTTGCAGTAGTTTCGGGATTCTATCTTTTGAATACGTTTATCGTAGACTGCACGTATTTTATATTTTATGAGCTTGCCATTTGTTGTGGTGGGTGGTAACCAATTCATAATAATATTATGACTAGAGTTAGCATATGCTTGCAACTTGTTAATAGTTTGCGGTTGATCGGATTTTGTTGTAAAGTGATGTATCTCACTTTGAGCATTACGACGTTCGGTTGAGATTGTCAAAGTTTTGACATAGAATGAATACTTTGTATAGGGTTTAAGGTTTTGAAAAATATAATCCGTCGATTTAGAAGGATCACTTACTTCCCACCTATTTATTAATATTTTTTTTTATTGTTAATAAAAATAAAGCATATAAATTTTTATACATTTATCAATAAGAACAGAAAACGACATACTTATCAGCGCAGGGTCGAAAAGCGTGTTTAGTTGCATTGCCATATGGATCTTCGATGTGTAGAAATTGGTAACCAATAAACGTACGCAAATCGTCGTAATCCATTGGGTTATCAATTCTTACATAAGCAAAAAGTGAAGCCACCCTTATTATGGTAACATTAAGTAATGATGTATTACCTTAAATAATTGTGGATGCAATAGTTTTAGTTTACTAAAAATAATTTACATTAGGTCATATGTACATATACTCACATGTGCCCCTAGAACCATTTGAATCCTCCGATACTTCCTTTGAATCAAAGCTTGTTTGATTCAATACTGGCAGTAACACATTTATCTCGGAAGGACACAACTTTACATTGAAGTGAAAAAAAACAGATCCTCTTAATATTTTTACTGTTTGGTTTGGGTTCCATATTGTTTCGATATCAGAATTTGACACCACATACATGGCGTATCTATATTCGTGAGACAAAAAAAAATGGATTCGTTGTCGTTTTGAATAAATAAGGCAATGCTTTACAATTTAGTTTACATAAGGGAGCATTCACTTCAGGGGTGGATGAAGTTTTCAAACAGTTATGGAATGGTTTTTACAATACATTTTCTTTCAACTTTTTTGAAAATAGCAATGTACAATGTTTAGTACATTTTTAGTGTTTATTGAAATCATTTTCATTGTGTTTTATATTATAAATAAACGTGAAAAGAAAGCTACATACATATTATATATCGTCGGCTTAGAGTGTAAACCTGCTAAATCTACTTTTTATAGCATATGATATTTCATGCCATTCGAAAGAGACGCCTCATCGATTTGCTTAAATATTTATTTTAATTTGAAGCTTTATATGTCGAAGAAAATTAATGTATTAGGCTAATTTCTTAAGCCGTTAACAGTATTTTGTCTCTCCTGTAAAATTTGCTGGAAGTGTGTTAGCAGGTTTACACTCTAAGGCGACGATGTGTACATATGTATGTACATATGCATTTAAAAATTGCCGAATTCATTTCTTTCATCATTTGGTTTTTTTCTTTTTTTCATTTTGCTCTCTAAGGCTTAGAGTTTAAATTACTACTACTTTTTATAACATACGACATTTTAATGCCGTTCGAAAGAGTACGAAACGCCGCATCGACTCCCTAAAATATTTATTTTGATTTGACACTCTACATAACAAAAAAACTTAATCAGGGCAATAATGAATAAAATTCCGCGTGAAATTTCTCCCTTTTCCAATTAGATTTTTTTTTGTTTCCCCTATTACTTGCTATTAGTTGGAATTGTTCCCCGGGAAAAATTTCACGCGGAATTTTATTCATGATTGTCCTGAATATATTAGGGTTATTTCTTAACCTACTCGTATGTATGGATAATGCTAACAGTTTTTTGTGTCTCTTGCAAAATTTGGTGAGTTAGCAGGTTTACACTCTAAGCCGACGATATGTATGTACATACATATGTGTGTATGTATGTATTTAGTTTTATGTTTTGTAAGATTTAAAAAAAATTATTATAATATGATATACTAACTTGTCCTCAATCAGGGATTCGCCTTCTATTCGTTGCAAATTTTTGAAAAATTTCAAGTTAAAAATACCAATAGTACCCTGAACTGTAAGTGAGGTTTTGATTGATATAATTGATGAAAACGAGTATGACAAATCTTCCATCAAATGACCTGAAAGTGAAGTAATAAAATATTTGAATTAGAAAACATGTACATATATACAAATGTATGTACATGTCGCACACTAAATCATAAACAGTCGCAACTCAAAATCTCAGATGTTCAGGAGTGGAAAAGACTGTTGATACTGTACAAATGACGCAAAAGAAATTTTGGCGGTCACTAGAGATTTGTTCAGTGAACTGGTTTATGGAAAAACAAAACCATTTTGATCATTTTGATCATTTTGAGTTGTGACTGTTTATGATTTAGTGTGCAATATGTACATATGTATACGTACGTCCGCCTCTTCTGATTTTAATAATTAAAGGTGAATCAACAATGTGGGTGCAAGCATGAAATTCTCTAGCTTTCGCCACACTATCGATAACAGCTCCTTCACATATTTTAGTACATATGTCACCACATTTTTGACAAGTCTTATTAGTTTTCGTATAACCTTCCGGACAAACTGTTGAACAAGTTCCATCAAACGCCACCAAAACTTCCTGCCGATTATTTTCATATTTTGTACCAATAATATTGCATGACTCTGCTGTCAGACACCGGCGATCCAAGTACTGCAAAATGGCATCATTGCACCATCATTTTAAATAGCAATTTTTTTTAACACACTTACTTTATAATAATTATCAGGACATGTGTCAGTGCATGTTGTATTGTATACTGAAAAATTTCTGCAACTAATACATTCATTCAAGTTATCGGATGAACAGCCACCAAGGCACGCTTCGTTGCAACAGGTGTTTTCGTCAACACAATTGTTTCGACATCTCTTGGGACAGACTTAAAAATTATTTGGAAAGAGAAATTTATAAATTTTTGTATATTAATACACTGTTAATTCGATATTTTTACAATTTATACAGTTAATAATAATTGTGTTTACTGCATTTTACTAAATTGCGTTCGTTTACCCAAAATACAGTAAATGAGAATACAAATTGAGAGATTAAAGTGATAGTTCCCGCCTGAGTAGTTTGCAAATTTTTACTGCAGAAATTTGTCACAGTAAAGTTTAGTAAGATAAAAACATATGATTCAAAACAAATGAAAAGTGAAAAATTTCGCAAAAGGTTAAAAAAAATGTGATAATAATAATAACTGTTAATATACATATGTACATATTTTGTAATTTATTTTATGAATCCCTTTGTTTTGCAAATTATTTTAAATACTCAGTATTGCACTTGCTTTGAAGGCAATTAGCAACATTAACAAATAGTCAAGTAATTTTTATTAATTTAACCAACAACAAAACAAGGAAATTGAAAAAAAAATTAATTACAAATGTTACATGAAATAAATTACCAAATTTATTCTTAAGGTATGGTCACACTTGGGCAAACATTTGCCCAAAAAAACGTAACCCCAAAATATTAATGAAGAAGCTTTCAATTCAGTGACATGTTTGTTTAGTTAAATAGTTTCCAATAATGTTGCATTCTATGACATTGTCCATTAGTTGTTTATGAAACTGTTTAACTTAAAAAACACGTGTCTGAATCAAAATGTTTTTCACTAATATTTAGTGGTTCCGTTTTTTTGGGGCAAATGTTTGCCCAAGTGTGACCATACCTTTAGACTATTCGTGTTATAAAAATATTGTATCGAATACCAATAATTAAAAGAGTTGAATAGTCAAAATTTCATATATTTTTCAACACTATGTGGAGTTGGAGTCAGCTGTTTCTATAATCTTACTAATTTTTACTATTTTTCCGTTCGCGTACTTTTTTCGGCTACCGCTCTTTTTGAGATATTTTAAAATTTTTGCAGTAACTACTCATTTACTGCATTTTACTACAAAAGTAAAAAAAACACCTAATCTTCTTTCTTTAAAAATTTACTTTTTTGTATGTAAAGATATTCTAAAGCATAAAGAGGTGCGGTCATACTTGGCATAGCATACGGTTATGTTAAAACATTTTCACAAAAGATAAATTTCGGATAACATTTAGTAATAATTACATTTTTGACAAGATTTACTGTTCCAACAGTATCTACGACCGTGTCGTTCTTTACAAGAAAACTCATTTTGTACAACCGATTCACCAATACTCCACTGATCTCCCGGGCAGGCCGGACATTCGATAGCATCGCGATTTGCCTAAAATTACATACAAAAAACATTTTATTATTATTGCATTAAAATATTATTTCATATGATTAAACATTCTATAAACAACAATAAATAGTTCACCTCAATAACTATATCTGTAGTATTAGTGACAATTTGAGACCAATCAATCGAGTCAATATAGCATAGCATAACATTATTTTCGATCCTTATACCACCTCTAGATATCGTTGTCAACTTCGTCAAACCGAGTTCTTCGAGATGCGAATTTGAGTATACAATTAAGGCGTAACCTTCAAATAAAACTCTTCCCCGGATTATACTCAAGTTTGGAAAAATTTTCCCAAGTGATCGCAAATAATAGACTTGATGAACAATCAAAAAATCTGTTATTTCTGTTAGCATCGGATACGTCTCATTATAGTCCTCCAGCGAATTTTCATTTAAAAGAGATATTAGCAAGAAACCTTCAATAACCGTGCAGTTGTTCAGTTGACGAAATTGTTCAGCTGTATTTCGAATATCGAGAGATTTACACACTGAAAAAGAAAACGTTTGCAATTTAAAATACATTTCATTAATTCAAAACAAAAAGTTCCTTACATATTAGAGATAAACTTATAAAATTTTTGGTTAATACCTAATTATGGTACATACTACATTTAATTTGCAAGCAATTAAACTGACAATCTATTTTAGGTACATAATCAAGATTGTGCATAAGTGATATATTTCGGCAGCATTTTTTTTCCCTATAATCTATGACAAAAATATCCCAAATTTTTTTAACGCAAATCCCAAAAATATTGCCTTTCTGGTGATATCATTATAAAAAAAAATAATTAATACCGTTTTTGCGCCATTATTATTATTTTGAATAAAAATATTTGAAATTTATTTTAAATGTTTGTGGAAATTGGAAGAAAAAAAATGAAACAGGATTCCAATTTGCATGAAAATCGTTCCCGTACCCGAAAATTGAGTAAATGAGAGATATTTCGTGAGAGTAATGTTCTTCTTGCACGAAACAGCCCGTACTTCGGGCCAAGCAGAAAAGAGGTCAGCTGTTTTAAAAACAAACAATAACAAAGACATATTAAATTTTCCTTAAAAACCAAATAAATGGAAAGTTGTATGAAAAAAAAGATTTAATAAAAACAAGTGGTGAACAGTTTTATATAACCGCCAAAAAGGTTAAAAGAAACATTTTCTGGACCTAGTTTTTTTTTACGAAAATCGATAGTAAAATAACCAAATTTGGTCAAAAAATTAAGTTCGAAAATTATTCATAATGAAATTTCAAAGCAAACTAAACAAAAAGCACCTATCAGCTGTTAAATGGGTGCTCAAATAAACCAGTGATGCCAACTAAAAGTTGTGACACAAACAAACACAACACAGACCCAACTACTAAAGAGCAGTTGTGCATTCTCAACGTTTTTCTCAACCAAACTTACGCAGAGTTGTAAATGACAAAACTAAAACACAACTAAAAAGTCAACTGTTAATTTGGTTGAGAATGGCAATGCAAATTTATCAATCCCAACCAAAGTATTTTAAAAGTTGAAAACCGTGATAGGGGCATATGTTGCTAAATCTCTTTTCGGCGGTTATGGCATGATATGCTGAATCAAAAAGTCGGAATGGAGAAAAACGACAAAAAAAGGCTTACATGAAGTATACCCGATAGAATTTTTCTGTATTTTTAACATTGCTTCCGACACATGTTTGGAAGAAATGTGTAAATTTTAGTGAGCTTTGATTAATAAAGTTAGAAATTAATATTACTTTATTGTAAAATTAAAAATATGTACGTTTTGTGCCGCATACACCACTTTTCTTAATTTATTTCCAAAAAGTAGCTTTTGTGCTCCATACGTATACTTTACTGCTAAGAATTGAGAATTTTGTTGTTTTGTTTATTTTTCTTGCTGTCTAGAGAAATAAGTCGATCGTTTGACGCTGACCAAGAAGCCGCCGCTTTAAAATATTTTTAACTATCGATCCGCTTACACAAGAAATACAAGTAATTGAAGTGTATTTAATATAGAGAATGAATTTAAATGATTTATGTTATACTCAAACATGCATAATTAAGGTTTCTTTTATTTTATTTTAGTGTTTAATAAGTTTATATTAAAACATTTAATCGGCGGCTGCGTCTGGGTGATTAGGTTTTTGCTTAACAGTCGCCGTTGAACTTTTCTTACGGCACCTTCTTTTTTTATTATTAATTTCTTATAGAAGTGAAGCAAAACAATAGTTAACTTTACTTCGCATGATTTTGTATGAAGAATTTGACGCAAACGCCAAACTGTGGCATGTACAGCAAAACAATACTTATTAAACCTTAAAATAGTTGAAATGGACCAAAATGAATGCTAAATATGTCAGAAACCATAATTAATTTCGCGAAACATGTTTTGGATCCAGAAAGAAGATATTCGAAATATGTATGTATAGCCCATACATAACTCGTTTTTTTAATGGTCCGCGGGTCAAACCAGTAATGGGCTGAAGATAAGTAAGTACGTGTTTACATATACACGTAGGTGTGTATCTATGCATGTATATTTTTATAAACTTTACCCAAAAAGTAAAGCTCTTTTAAACGTTTAACGTTTAAAAGTTCAGCCCAATGATAATTTTGAAAACAAAAACGCTGTTGTGTTACATTTTTATCTACATTAAAACAATTTTTAAAATATTTTATTTTATTTTTACAATTGGTCACAAAATTAATGACATTGCGTATTAAAAAAAATCAACTACGTAATCAATTGTTTTCATTGTTCCAATTATACTGGTTAAGTTAATTACGTACATATATACATATGTATGTACATACATAATTACTTCGAAAATAAAATGGTTCCTATGTCAATTAATTGGACCCCTGCAATTTTATGTACTTGTATAATTTAAATAGTCCTTACATCAGTCGAAATAATAATAGGTTTTATCCCTTTTCTAATCAATATTGCATTTGTAATAAAGTGGGCGAAACAAAAAAATATAAACATATGTACAGTGCGCTCGGGATAATGTCAACTAATTAAAACCACGAGTGTTGACGTTTATGAATGTACAAATTTAAGAACAAAATACTATTTATATGGTGGTTTAAAGCATTTTTATCTGTATGTATGTACATACATATAAAAGAATAACGTTACTGACTGACTGGCATATCATCTCCCAGCCCAAATGACTAGCTGGAGAGCTTAAGGGGGCACCTTTGATACTCTTTTTTTACACAGTATTGAACATAGCAGAAAACTTTTTGGCGCGTTTTTCTGGAAAGAACTGCAAATATGTTTTTTCACGTTCTGTTTTGTAATAAATCCAACATTTTTGCTTTTTCTTGCAAAGGGAGAATTTTCGGTTTTTCGAGCTCATTTTATACGAGGGACTTTTAGAAAAGAATAAAGAAGGACCTGAACAGAAAGACAATATTTCAAATACATTTGTATACCACATATTTATAAGACCGTGTTTACATCTGTGTGCCATGTGCCAAAGAAAGCGTAACCACTAATTACTAATGAAGAACAGATTGATTTAAACAGTTTCCAATCATGTTGGATTATATAAAATTGTATATTAGGTATGTATGAAACTGTTTAACTTAATAAATACGTATCTGAATCAAATAGTTTTTCATTAGTAATTAGTCGTTACGCTTTTTTTGGCACATGGCACGACACATGAAATGCCAGATGTAAACTCAGACTAAAGGGAACCCTCAAATTTACAACTAGTTACATACATTCAATGTACATATGTATGTATGTATGTATGTATTTTAATTGATATTAAGATTAACATTTTGCTTTATTTAGAGTTGAAGTTTTAGAGATTTGTGGTTAAGTTGACGTTTTAGAGTAGACAGTGTTAATAAAAAAGTGTTGACGTTTTTGTGATGTTGACGAAATGGGGTGTTGATGTTATCCTGAGCGCACTGTAAATACATACCGATGGTCACAAGTAGAAAGGCCCAATACATTTCACACAAATACACCACGTCGCAAAAATTTATTGCAATAGTGTAAAAAATAACGCTTAAATAACAGGCAGTTGTACAATCAGTTCTATGTTAATTATTATTATATTTTTACCTTCTCCTATAAAGTTACAGTTATTAGAGTTAGGGCCTTTCTACTTGTGACCAACGATATGTATGTATATATGTATATTATTATTATTAATTGTAAACTTACCATGTTCTTGACGTGCTAGACGTACTTGTTCATGCGACAATGACTTATTCGTATTTAAGTCACCTGTTGCATTAACATCTCTTGGCGATCTCTCTAAGACGGCTAATGATGACTGCAGGGTGGTTTCAAATGACGATGCTTGCGTATATGGCAAAAATATTGAAAGGAGCGGTAAACTTACTAACATCATTTTGGCGAATGAGACATTTGGTGTTTGTAATGATGATTTACGTTTATTGCAATGACAATATCCTTGATCTTTTGCTGTTCGAATATAAGAATTTTGAGGGTAGAAATGGCATCGGCAATGTTGTTTGCGTTTATCAACTTGGATTTTGTTATCATCAAGAGGTGAATTGTAAACGGTAAGTAGAGACGGCGTCGTCGCTCTGGTGAAAAATGCCGCTAACAAAGTTTTTAACATCATAAATATGTTGAAAAATTGCCAAATAAGTTTTCTTTTGGATCTCTTTTTTTTACTCGTTGAAAATTGCCTGTTGCACATATCAATTGAAAAATGTTGTTGTTTGTTTATATCGCTAGCTGTTTTAGGTTCAATTCTTGGCCGAACAGATGTGGAGATTGTCGGCGACATGGTAGACGCTGATGACATTTTTGTTGTTGAGGCGCAGGATGTTTTAACCGTGAGAGCTGGATTCAGCTCGCACGGGTTTCTTAATATATAATAGGAATTTTGCATATAAATCTCTTTAATGTTATTGTTGTTGTTGTTATTATTATTATTGTTGTTGTTGTTGTGGCTCGCGGAAGATTTTTGTGCAGATTTTGTATACATGAGTACGTTATTGTGGTGGTGGTGCTGGTGCTGGTGATGCCGGTGGTGGTGATTATGGTGATGGTATGGCAGTCTACAACTACTGTGGCAGTTTTTATTACATGAGCAATTATCGTTTAATCTTGATGGTGATGTGCTTTCATTTGATTCACTGAGTCTGTCATTTTCATTACAAATGCATAGTGCTGGATTATCTTCATAATTATATCGTTTGTCATAGTTTTTCTTATCGTCGAGCGTTGTGTTGTTAGAAGTAAAGAAACAACTTTTAACTGAACATTTTGATAAAGAATTCGATTTTGATTTATTAGTCAAGGTATTATTTTCTTCCGGTTGGTTGCAAGCATATTGCCGCGGTTCTTTCAAATCTGCCACAGCTGCGTTGTTGCCTTCATCGACTGATTTAACTCTTTTAAGCAAATACAATTTCCTCTTTTTTGCCATTAGATCACTAACGGTATGAAATTTTGCTTCCAGTTTATTCAGGTTATCTCCCATGGTAGTCATTTTTTATGCATTTTCTTAACATTTAAATTTTTGATACATATCTGAAAATAAAATAAATAAAATAATTCATTTTTGAGATACATTTTTTTCAAAATCTAAAATAATGATAATATATATATATATATGTATGTATGTATGTATGTATTTACATATGTACACTCAGGGAAAAGCTGCAACTTAAAAATAAAAATGCGTCACATTAATTCAATCATTTTCAATATAATAGAAAATGTATATTGAAATGCTTAATAACAAAAATGAAAAATTTTAAAAACCCCCGATATACATACATATCTAGAAAAGATTTGATAAGCTAGGAACCCTCTCGATCAAGTCACCTTTCAAACAGAAAAAACTAAATCAAAATCCGTCCAGCCGTTTGGTCTGTACGTGGACACGGCCAGACACACAGATATGTACACAGACACACACTACAAACTTATACCAGTAACACCACTTTTTTTGGTCGGGGCTTAAAAATAGATAAAATTAATAAATAAATACGAGTACATTACTGTAAATTAATATTTTTCCATATCGAAACAAGATATTTCAAAATTACTAGACTTCCGTTAATGCTTTCTTATTAATTCAATATGGTTTTTATTGATTTTAAGCTGTTTTTTCTCTGGGTGTACGTATATAAATTTTACATTCCGTGTGTAATTTCCAAAATATTTACATATGTATATGCGATCTCATTTAGCGTTATTGAAGTAAATGAGTGGCATGTATAAATGGGAAAAGGTAAACATCCAGCAGGTTTTAATAAAAGCTGAATAAAATTGATTTTTGTTTTCGGAATAATTTATCTAGTCCTTCTTTTCGTTTCTTAATAAAAAGAATTTATAACAATCATACAAATTAATATAATATTAGTATTGGAAAATAAAAGATTATAACAATAAATACTTTTGTTTTATTTACAACACATTACGTAGTTATTTTGATTTTCCTTATCTTTGAAAAAAAAATAAATAAATTATAGACGACTTAGACACATATTGTGAATACTTATGTATTATTATTATTATTATTGTTATCATTCGAATAACATTTAAAATTTAAATTTTATATTTGTTCGATAAGTTTCTAACACCTATTCTAACAATTTTCCACCTATTGCGTGGGAATGCTTGCAATAATAAATAATTTTGTGGAAATATGGAATAACTATTAGGTTAAGGCCTACAGTACACGTAGGCTTTAACCTAATAGTACATGTAGATATTCACATGCTTACAGATGTGCTGCCTCAGGAAGTGTGTTCGGTTCGGCTAAATGTGCCACACTTGTATTTTGGAGCAAAAATACTATCAAAATTTTAAGGCCTATAGCCACTACTAGTAATTTAAAAAAATGCAACCGTCATGCTGAAAATTCCCGTGACGTCATTGCCACATACGCATGTGGCTTTTTACATGCCGTGTACTGTAGGCTTAAGTAAACTTAATAAAACTTAACTGCATTATGTCCCAGTTGAAAGTTGCGATGATTATGTCATACGCTAATTCGATATAACACGGATTAATAATAGCAACCGTTTACTGTTTTCTCGAGAACCGTAAGAGCTACAGATCTGAAATTTCACAGAATTCAATTCAAATGAATTGCAAATCGTTTCAAATTCAAATGAATTTGTTGAAGTGAATTGCAATTCATTACCAACTCATTTGAATTGAATTGATTGAAATTTGAATTGATTTTGTAAGTAAATATGCAGTAAGCATCACTGTCGTTTTGTTAGACAATTAATTTTTTATGTAAAAAAAAGCAAGCATTACTCTCGTTTTGTATATCACCTAGTATAGTCCAGACAAGGGACAAGGCTTTTCAGGACAAGTTTTGTACTGAATATTTTAATTTTGGTAGGAGAAATTTCCTTTTTTCATTCCCCCTATATCTTCTCTTGAATTTGATTGATTGCAATTCATTTTTGATTTAATTCATTTGAATTGATAATATACATACATACATATATACATGATGTATTTAAATTAAAAATTAAAATTATAACTGTAAACAAAAATAAGTATGTACATGTACAATAAATACTCGTACATCAAAAAAAAAAATTAGGTAAAAAAATTTGATTTTTTACTTAACAATGCAGAATCAGTCCTCACATGTTGTTATTCATATTGTGCATCTTATCTTTTATGTAAGTATGTATGCATACTCGAGCCTTGAGAGAAAAATAAATTTTTGTTTTCCATTAAGTTGTGTGTAAACTGAAAAAATTCAACTCGTTTCCTGAGTTATGACGTTGTTGAAGTAAATAAGCGATATCTATCAATACTTATAACCAAATATCCACTTAACCACGACATTCCTACACATATCACATGAACATTATGAAATTTTTTTAATTCTTTTGCTAATCTATCGTTAAAGTTATTATTATTGTTATTGGACCTGTGGTATTTCTTGTGCTCGTATGTATTTATTCTTTACATTCATACATATACCCAACAAACACAAGGTCGTCCATCGATTGTTTGATATACTCGTATGATGGTGTTTGATCATTTCAACATCATTTCTTACACTCAATCAATTTTAAAACCCAAGGAGGTTTGGGGATTAGAATTCTGAATTCAAATGTACTTACATACATATAATTATGTATGAATGTATGTAGATATATGACGAATGACACTTCCTCAATTTGATATCAGTTGTTATTATCAAATTAATACCAAACCTAAATATTTTGTGGAGAGCATTAAACCCCCACTAGCTAAAATTTTCTGAGGTCTTTTGATTGATAGATATTACATTATGTACATACATATGTATGTATGTATAATGTTTATTACCGATTGACTATTCATTTATAAGAAAAAAGTATTCAAATTGCACTTAGGATGAAATATGATATTTCAAAGACGATTTTAAAACAGTAAACAAATTCTGACCAAACATGAAACCAAACAAAGCCAGTTATGCCAAATTTAGGGCCCTTAACACTACTACTCTTAATTACTACTACGTGTGCTTTTCCACTTTTCTTAAATCTAATTTATTGGCACTACCAGACATATTTCCAACATCCTACTTAATTTCTTAGAATAATTTTTCCAAAAAAAATTTTTTAACTATCTCGTTCCAGTTTCAAGGATTTGGAATTCTAATCCATTTAGCAACTACTGTTAAGTAACTAATAGAAGTGAGCGCAAGCCATGCAAAAGTGGACAGTATTGTATTTTTTTCAAGAGCGAATATTGTTTGTATTAGTGATCGTAATTGAGTGTAAAGCAAAAATAGAGAACAGGGAAACAAAAAACATACAAAACCATTGTACCTATAATAGTTGAATAGACATTTGCGGTCAAGTGTGCAATATTTTTATTGTACACTTTATAGTGCACCATACTTCATTACACAAACTCAAAATTTCATAAAATATTAAATGATAATAAATCATTTTACAATTATATTTATTGTGAAAGATATTATTTTTATAGGTATTTTATTTTTTAGAGTCTTAAATTAATACTCGTAAATTATAAAACTTAGAACAGTATCGCATGCGAACTAACAAATTCAATCTACGATGTTTGTTCTTTCTTTTATACATACACATATATTTACACTTGCGTACTCATTTTACAATTGTCAATCGGTGTGTACTAGTGAAATATGTTTCGATACTGCAATAACTAATGCCCTCGTCGCTTGATAGATAAACAAAAGCTGTTGCATGCTTTTGATAAAATTGAATACCAGTTTTAGTGTTCTCATAAAATCAAGAGCACTAAAAAGAGAGAACAATTCAATAATGTACATCATGAACATTAAGCAAGCAACCGCTTGTGATCAGCTCTGGTAACTAACAGTGCTCGGTTGTGTAAACATGCTATGTTATCAATTTTGTTTTCTGTCTCTGTTAGTTAAATTCGAATTTATCTTCACACACATAAATTTTATTGCAACTAATGTATTTTTGTAAAAGCTTTCCATAAACTTGCTCTTCGTACCATTTTACATAAACCTTTGGAACACATCCTGTACCCCATGTGCAAAGGTTGTGAATGAATTGAAGAATGAGAACTTCAAACCTCTATTATGTTGTGTTCAGTTCAGACATAAATTTTCAAAATGCCGATGCACGCAATGTATGTATGTATGTATGTATGTATATATTTCTTGATTTCCTCTGCTTAATTAATTAGTATGCAATAGAGCGCTGCATGAGTACTTAAATTTGTTAGCCTGCACACAAATTAAACAATATTCACACAAATATTTAAAACTCGATGAAACTAAAAATAGTCAATAAGATGCGCATAATGTGACATGGTAATATTTCAATATTAGAGACCTTTATATTTCGGTCAGAAAATGCACCCGACATCATCTGGTTTGTTTGTGTATAAAACTAATTATAAAATTTTATCAAAACGCTAACTTCTTGTTTAGAGTAAACGAAAAATAATAGTTTTAAGTATACATATGTAATTACATATCGTTACCTTAATATAGAAAGGCCCTAACTCACTATTATTTTATTTCGAGTTTTTTGTATATTTCGATAGAATAACACTGGCAGTTTTTGTCTGGCAACGATGTCAACATTGTCAGTCCATTGCAAGACTAGCAGCTGACAACAAATTGTCAGACATCTTATAATCGTGTGAATACATTGTAAAATTATTGCCAGATATTTCTCAGACATTTTAATATTGTCAGATGTGCTAAGTTTATGCATCTGACAATTGTAAGAGAATTCTTTCTATGGGCAACACTGAGCACGCTTGATTTTAAAGAAAAAAATGCATAATAAAATATATGCAGACAAAATCATTGCATTTGCTCCTTTAATAATTTGCTTCACAATAAATTATATTTTCACTTGTTGCATTTAACACAACCACAAAGGATTGATATTCAACAATTTCTAAGAAATGCATTGAGTCTGGCAACGCATAACAACAGATCTGAAAATTTTTGCATATGACAACCGTGTGAACTAACAATTTTCGACTGACGATTTTGTCTCATGAATTTATTGTCATACAACCGTTTGGCAATAAATTGTAAGAATTTCTGTCAAATATGATACAATTGTGTGAACTGTCAATCTACATACCTTGTGCTGGCAATTTTTGATTGCCAGTACATTGTCAGCATATTGCCAGATCTGATAATATTGTAAGATCTTACAATCGTCTGCACATAGCTTAACATCTATCTTATTTCTATGAATTCGAATTTTCAGCATTAACTAATATTAAAATGAAAAAAAGAATCAAGATTGTTAAATGTAGAAGACGAAGTGAGAGTAGCATTGTCATTTTTACGACTAAATATAAATAAAATGATCGAAAAACATCAAGCATTAAAAGCGTTATTATTATTAACTTGTAATTTGTAGTACATAGATATGTATTATTTTATTTCGCCCACTCAAAATTATTATCGTAAACTAATTTACACAGTGTGTTAAGAGTAAGTAAATAATTTTCTTTATAAGCACCTAAATCTTGAAAACGTTAAAAATAGGTATGACCCATCAAAAAAAAAAAAAAAAGGTTGAGAATCACTGGCATAAGGTATTGTTGTATATAACAATACAACAACCAAAGCTGTATAAAGAATCAAAGAAAGTCAAAAACACTTAAATAATTGTACCAAAACAAAACACCAAAAGAAGTTTTTGACGTTGGTCAGAGACAAACAATTGAAAAAAAATAAATTATCAGATGAAACAATTCTTCCCCACCTGTCTTGAAAGCGATTTTGTTCAGACTGGCAGACGTTCAGTATCCATGTATGTACCCACATACATGTAAGTACATACATACATATGTGTATAGTAAGTACAATACAACAACTGTTTTGACGGCGGAGGACATTTTTACATTTTTATACATTAATTTTGAACGCCTTGTTCTTTAAGTTCTTACCTGAAATGAAACGTTTTCAACGTTACTTTAATTTTGTTTGAATGGAGATTCCTATTTTAATTTTACACACATAATCATATAAATAGAATCTATGGATTGTAGATACAGACGTACATATACATAGGTATATGTATGTATTTATTTGTATTTATGAATGTTTGAAGCATCATGGAACGTGTTTCCCTATATTATGTACCTATTGCTTTATTTATTTTCAAACAACTACTAATAATAAGAGAACACATATTTTTTTTAAATTATTTTTATTTTATTCTTGTTCTTCTTGATTTGTTAAAAATAGCGTGCCACAAATTTTAAGAAAAAATAAATAAATTGAAATAAGTATGTATTTGCACTATGGTTCTAAATTTAGAAAATCGAAGAAAACAACAAACTAAAAATAATTACAGCCTTGTTCATAAAATGAACATACATATCGTTACCTTAATGTAGAAAGGTCCTAACTCATTATTTTTTTAAATCGAGTTTTATGTATACCTATTTCGAAAGAGTGTAGTGGAAAATGGCAAAATTTCGACTTAAAAAAAATTAGTAAGGGTCTTTCTATATAAGGTAGCGATATACACATATGTATGTATGTATGTAGCAAAAACACGCACCACTCAACAGAGTTGCCGCAATAAATTTGAAGAAATCACAAGTTTAACGAAATTTTAAACATGTATTTTTATGTTAATATGTACATAGTACATATGTATATATGTACATATGTAGTATATTAGAGATAACTTTTTTTTACAAAAAAAAAATACTAACTATCAGCAAGTGATATACAGTGCAAATTCGTTAACGCAACCCTCGATAAGCGCAACACCTCGATATTAGCAAAACACCTAAATTCTTAACATTGATGACTCTGTTAACGCAACTTTTCAAAAAACAAGACCCCAATTAACGCAACTTTGCAAACAAATTTAAGATTCTCTCTTTCGTAAATAAATTCAAAACTATAAACCTTTGTGCATGAAACCTTATGCTTACGTACAAAAATCATTTTGATTTGCCGGTATTCTAGGAATGACAAAGAATTTTTGCGTGGTGCTTCTGTTTTTGAAACCAACGTAGTTCAAAAAATTCTTTGTTTGTGAGTGGCTGTTCTAGTAAGATAAACAAAATGCCTATAGCGACAAAATTTGTTAATTTAAGAAAAGAGCGAAGTTCTGAAGAATCCTGAAAGTGGCATAAATGTGAAAACGATTTGCAATGAATACAAAACACATACATATGTACATGAACAGTATGTAGAATTAAAAAAAAACAGCAACCATTAAAGAAGTTCCAGTAAATGCATTTATTTTAACATTTAACCTTTGATTCTTTAATAAACGAATTTTTTTTTTTTAAATAAGCTTTTTAGTGGAAAGCAGGCGTAGACATTTTTTACTCGGTTTTCGCAACAAGCTCAGTTTTTGCAACACCCCAAAATTTCTTTAGTTACGTTAACCGAATCTGCACTGTATAAAGATGGGAAAAGATTCTCTTGTCGCAAACCTCGTGCTGAAATTCCAGACAAGGCTACTAAGAAACACGGTGGTGATGCCCTTATTACATGGGAGTGTATGTCATCGTCTGGAGTTGTTAAAATACATCTCGTAAACGGAATTATGGATTTGAAGTATTATATTGACATTCTTAGAGAAAACGTGATGAAAAGTACCGAAAATCTTGGCATAAAAGACGACTTAATATTCTGCCAGGACAACGATACACACAATAAGTCTTGGAACGGACGAAATTGGCCACTTTATAATTGCTTAAATCTTATAAAGCATATCGTGCCATAACCGCCAAAAAAGCTTAACCGACACATTTTTTGGGCCTTGTTTTTTCGACGAAAATCGATTATTTAAGATCGCAAATAATCGATTTTGGTCAAAAAATTCATTTCGAAAATTATGTCGGTTAAGCTTTTTTGGCGGTAATGGCACGATATGGGGGCAGACTTAAAAATAAAGGGCAGTCACGCGACGTGCAAATGGTTTTGACGCACTGAAGAAAGTCGTAACAGACGAATGGTATAGTATTGAACCCGAATTATAAAAAATTTGCTTGTAAGTATAGCACGGCATCTTCAAGTTGTGTTATCAAGCGATGGGAAAGTCAACCAAGAATTAAAAATGTATTCAAATCTAAATGAAAATATGAAAATTGTAGTGTCCCACTTACGCAGTTGAAATATGCAATGCCTAATTTTATATTGTTTTTATTGAAATTATTGGTTTTTTTACTTTATAATTCTCTAACAAAGTAAAAAATATTTTAAATGGAAGTTTCCGAATTTAACCAAGTCCTTTATTTTGGGTTCCAAATATAGCAACATTAGAATTTTATTTTTGTCCCACTTCACGTGTGAGTAGCTGTAGCTTCATATACCGTTATGCTGCACGAACATGCAAAAGAGGGAAATTTTAACTCCCCCACACCCCTGAAAATAAAATGCCTATGTTTTGTAAATGCATACAGGCCACATTTTCCATTAGCTGTTTAGTTTTCTGCAGTTAGTGGTTAACAGTGCGCTGTTAATTGAAAAATAGGCTCTGCTAAAATTTTAGGTTTTCATCTGTGCTCATTAAATTTTAGGGCCTAATTATACAAAATGCAACGCCAAGCGTTGATAAATTTTATATGAAAGAAATTTAAATTACAAAAACAAAATAGGTAGGGTAAGTGTACCAGTAGTCGGCAGTTTAAGACATTTGTTTTTTTTAAACTACCGCCCTTGAGTGTGTGAATTTGCTATTATATTGCTGGCTATTTATTACAATTCATTAATTTGTATTGTTTTCGATTCATTAAGTACAATTTAAATACTTTTTCATTAAAAATGGAAAAATTACAGATTTTTTGGAAAAGAGCACTTTTGCCTATAGTCGGCACCAATTTTCCAGTTTTCGGCATGTTATGATCCTATGGTCGGCATATTATATTTGAGTGACGAAAATAAAAAATCGAGAAAGAATTCAAAATGTTTTTATATGTCTAATGAGATAATGTAACTATAAAATATTATTTAATATGTAATAAAAAGCAAAATAACAAACGGTCTTCCAATAAGAGGTTTTCTTTTGATATGTAAAAAACGAGTACTAGTATTTTTAAGCGAAATCATCGGATATTTATTTAATTGGAAAGAAGAGGGTATGTCTTTAATGAAAAACGATATTAGTAAAATGGCCGCCACACCTACACTTGTAGGTCCAAATTCTTTTCATGATACTTTCTATTAGAAAATCGCGAATTTGCGACTGTATGTCCTCTGTGACTTCAAGAATTCTGTCGTTGAGGTCTTGAATCGATTGTGGTCTATTGGCAGAGACGTTGTTTTTCACGTAGCCCGAAGAAAAAGGTCTCAGAGTGTTAAATCTCTGTGGTCAATTGTGGTTGCCTTTTCGACAAATCACACGGTTAGGAAACTTTTCCCTTAAAAGAGCGATGGTATCGTTATATGTGTGGCACTTAACGCCGTATTGCTTAAAATAGACGTTGTGCACCTCAACACAACAGCAGTGGTTCTTGAGCAACACGCACGAAATCGATTCTTCACACCATTTACTTATTCCAACAACTCAGATTTTTTCAACAGTTTCATAATTGCTGGCCGAGAAGGTGATTCACGGCGACCCAAAAATGCTTTAGTTTTGCGAACTTTGATCGTAAAGTTTTCACAATTTTTGTAATGAATTCTAATAATTAAATACGTTCTCGAAACGTATATCGATCCATTTTTTATTAATGGCGTAGTTTTTGTCATCTGTCAAGTACTTACAGCTTGAGTCAACTGTTAAAATGGCGGACAGACAGTAGAATTTCCCGTGGAACATTGTGTGAACTACACTAATTATAGATGCAATTTCTAACACACTCATATAATATTTAACTCACAATCCACCCACTCTCTGATTTTTGAAGGATTCATTTGTCAGGAAGGCTGTTAGGATATTGCAATCCTTTAATTACTCTAACAAACGGAAAGACAACCATTGGATCGGCTGTCTTACCGTTTGCTGAAAAAGTAGTAATACCGTCAATGTTTTCTTTTCATTGCCTTGGTTGGCATACACATTGCTATATCCCCTAGGCGCTAGCACTATTCCAGTTTTAGGACTTGCTTCAACACCAATAAAAATACGCCCACGATCGTTCAATACATGGATTAACAAGTTATTCAATTCGACAAACCATTTTCTAATATTTTCTTCTGTAAGTATTGCTAACCCCTTACTTATCCCTTCAGCTCCTCTAAGGGATAAGGCAAAATGCCGCTTCAAAAAACTGTAGTCACTTTCTGCATAAACATCGTTCGCATATGGTGTGGTCTTGCTTTCTTGCTTGAACTATGTTCAGTACGTCATAAATTTTAAGTGGAAAACCACATTATGCCAAGTCGTGCACCACTTTTCCAAACAATGATCTTCGGCTTTTGTTTAAATTGCTGGTGGCCTCATTCTTTATGGACCTTCCAGGACACGAACATAGATCCTATCTTGTATGGTGGAACGTGGAACACCATATTTTACACTGGCACCTAGTATGAATATCCCCTCTTTAATTATTTTGCTTAGTGTGTATTTTGGTAGCGGTTCTGAGTATTTATGAAAGGATCTGTTTCTTGTGGTGGTCATGTTTTGAATGAAAAAATGCCTGGAACTTCGAAAATGTTGTTTATAGAAATCTTATCATGTTTGGGCAACTCTAGTTAAGCAAAAACTAGCAATAAATACCACTGCCGACTTTAGGGCAACAATAGTCCTATTCTCGGCAGGTCGTAAAGAACTCATTATAAGCTATGCCGACTACTGGGTAAAGTTGTTTTAAACTAATTTTTTATTGACTCAATGGCATTCAAAGTAGTTAGTGAACAATTATCTCAAATTTGAGCTAAATTGGAAAGAAATGCTCATTTCCCAGTAGTCGGCATTGAGATGCCGACTACTAGAAAATATAAACTTTTTTCGTTCCTAATGCCGGCATCGATCAAACAGGGAAAAATAAACATATATTTTTTATTTATTCACATTTATAGCATTATTAAGACAGTTTTCTAACTTTAGAAACCTTTCCCCATTAAGAAAATACTTAATTTACTGCAATTACTTAGTTAACAAAGTTGGCTTCGCCACTAATTTTCCACTAAGAAAAGCTATCAATGCCGAGCGTATGGAAAGGCAGTCACCCAATAGAGGCAAACATAGCCAAACTTACTCATTTAATTAAAATTTTTCTTTACATATAGAGAGTTGAGAGTATATATAAGGCTTATTTGGTCTTATTATAATACATAGTTGCCGTTAGCCTTATTTATTTGATATTAAATAAAAAAACTGCCGACTACTGGTACATGCCGACTTTAGGAGCACTTACCCTACATACAAAATTTGTTAACGCTAAGCGTTGCGTTTTACAAAATTAGGCCCTTAATTTATCTTCAGACACATAAAATATTAGTTTAAACTTTAAAGGGAATTTTATATTTATTTCTATTAGAGTAAGAGTAACTCCTTATTTTATTGAAATCCAGTTTTTTGTATACCTATTTTGATAGAAGAACATCTTATCGATCGAAAAATGCAAAAATCTCGATTACAAAAAAATAATAAGTTAGGGCCTTTCTATATTAACCATATACCTACAAAATCATATAAGTACATGTACATATACCTACAATGTGTTTATATAAAAAGTAAGTACCTATGCACATTTTATAAGTATGTATGTATGTATGTACATACTTTAATTGTTGGTCTGTCTAGGAGTTCGGTCCATATGTCTGTGTCTATTTTGTTGCCTTTAATACAAAATAAAATAAAAACAAAACAAAGTAGGTATAGGTAGGTACATGAATACACACATTAAATCTAAAAACAAATGTACATATCCACATAAATACATATACATATGTATATGTAAATAGGTATGTAAGAAAACTTCTAGGTACCTATAAAACTCAAATAAAGTATCTACAATGTAAATACCAATGTAATGTAGATTCTATATACAGACTTATCTGCAACAACAGCAAGCCAATCCAACCGGAACTGACAACAACAAGAGAGATCAGCCGCATGCTCACTCAGCTTATTGTCGATCATTATAGTTATCTTATAATTTTCTCTTTTTATGTATTTTAAGGTTAAATATAGACACACAGCCATTTATTTTAAATGGAAAAAGAAAGTAAAACGAAGTGAAACAACAAAAACAATGTCAAGGTTGATGGAAATGAAAAAAAAAATCATAACAACAAAATCAAAACGCAACTACCTGGGATACAAACGTTTTTAACATTTGAAAATTTTTGATATTACATACCTACCTACTTGTCTTTTAGATTGTTAACACATATTCACATACAATATTTCTTTCTTTAATATTTTTTTCCATTAATTTGAAGTAAAATGTAACTACATACATATGTGTGTATGTATGTATGTATGTATCTATGCATCTGCCTAGTAGGTACATGCACGAAATTGATCTTAACAAAACCGTAAAGCTATTTAGGGTAATGCCTAAACGCTTCCATTCGGAAATCTATGGATTCATTATGATTCCCTTCATAGTTTGGCTCTGTGAGAATCAATGTACACATTACATTTTCATCGAGTCAATTGATACCAATGACAAACACACTTATTACGTTTATACTCGCACTATTTGCAAATAAATTAAGTCACTGTTTATACGTCATAGTAAATGTACAAAAACTTGGTAGCACTTCTATAGAAATGTTACTTATGTTTAAAAAAATTGTGCAAATGTATAAAATAACAAATAATTATTTGTTTTTATTGTCTTTATTTTCTTCTTTCAATGTTTTTTGTTGCAATATTTATCCATTTATTGTTTTTTATTAGCAAACATTTGTTAGCGTGGCAACCCCAAGCATTTTATTTGCAAATAGTGCGTTAATCGTGAATAGATTTGTGACTTAATAAGTCACAATAAAACAACAATTACAGTTTGGCAACAATTTACAGTTTTAATTTGCAAAGTTTAAAGTCCGTGATATATTTTAATTCGGGCTATGATACATACATATGTATGTATGTAATTTGTCTGGCTATGGCCATTCTTCGCGTAGCCTGGTTCGTATTGCTCTGTAAGTCAAATTGCATGTGATAATTTTTAAGGAACAAATTTCACTAAAGAAAAAATTTCAGACATTCCCCCTGTCAATGATATTGGTGATTCCTCTGTTAACGTAAATATACATACTCATGCGCCGAGGAGGGCAAAGAAATTGTTGTTTATTCGAAGAAGTCATTTGCTTAGTCGTGTCACAAAAGGGCACAGAAAATAAATTGTTTATCAATTGTGTGAAATTTCCAAGAGATATTTTTTTTTGTAGGTACTTTAACAAATTATATGGCTATGAAGCAGTCTACTCTAAAGATATTCTCTTCAACCACAATAAACTACTAAAGGCCATGATTCACTATCCTACACAATCGCGCGATCTACGAAAAAATACAACCCTGATCTGTTGAATTGTTTTTGTCTTTTGAAAATGTTCATAGACTCCATCATACCAGGGCTGTATTTTCTCAAAAATCGCACGATCGTGTAGGCTAGTGTATCACGGCCTTAAACAACGTGTACCTCTCTCGTAAGCAACGGCGTATGTCGGCTCATGGGAGGTTTCACTGTATTTTATAAACTGTACAACAGCTGGGGGGCTACTCTCTATTGCGATGCGAAAGCAATGACGATGCGAAAGCTAAATGCGATGAGATGCCAAGTTGGTACTCTCTATTACTTTCGCAACTCCTTTCGCAAAATTATTTGGTAAAGTCAGTGCTGGACTTTGCAAAAGGAAATATGGCAAAGATTGACAGCAATGAAATGTCAAAATATGTAAAAAAAACAGTAACAGTAACAGTTTTTAATTGAAAGTAAACTAGTGTTTGATGAGGAAAACTACCATGTAGGACGAGTCTTAAGAGATATGTAAGTCCAATATACTCTATTCAAAATTTCCGTTTGAATACGGAAGCGTTTCTGTATGTTCCAAATGCTATTCAACAGGAGTTAAGAGTTTCAAGGACATCAACTATTATAATTATTTGGCCAAGGCGGATATCAACATCAAATTGGGCAAAACCATACCTTAGGTCTATCGCAGCAGTCTCACATTGCTAAGAGGTCTACGTGGCATTAAAAGAATACTACGTTACAACCATATCAAATTTGATTTAGCTACAGAAGGGGAACAAGAAGTCAAAAAAGATTTTTACAACACGTGCGGCATTCCTGGTGTGATTGGAGCGGTTAGATCGGCCAAAAACAAGCACTTACTCGTACACCTCAACACAAAATTGCAGCACAGTACGAATGCTATGGTTTGGTTAATAATATTTCACCTTGATTTTACATTTTTAGATACATATAGGTACATGTGATCACAAAATTAAATGTAATTTTTTTTTATTTCTATTTATTTATTTTTTATTTCTAGTTATTTCTCTAAAAATAACCATTTCAATATCAAATATAAATATTTGTTCACATGTTTTTCTCCCTTTGCGTTTGATATTTACATATCACAAGATATTTACGATAATCGGACGATTTTGACAGACTCTTTCGCATTACAGAGTGCGGTGATACCAGGCTTGCGTATGCACAATGTACATACGTGAATAGATTTCTACGTGTTTCTTGTGATTAAACTGCTTATTTTGTAATTTATTTAATGTTTCTTTAATTTTACGTTCAAGGGATTATAAAATAAATAAATAAAAGAGCACAATTATGGCTTTTTCGGATTTCTCAGGAAAGCAGGTATCTATCGTGTCAAACGGGGTATAGGTGTACTGTTATTAATATTCAAAAGTACACACTCAAACACGCTATTATATTTAACACTATTAACATACACATACATACATATTTACATACATATCTACCTACAAACCTACCGATAGTAAACCACTTCTTGTTTTTCAGAATTTACCTCGTTTGTAGTTCAAAATTCTTTCCTTGAGGTTTGATTATTAATTTACATACATACCTACCTACCTACCTATGAGGAATAAAGATTTTTTAACTTTAGGTAGGTACGTATGTAAGCAAGTAGTTTATGTTTGTTTTTCTTTTTCTTTTTAGTTTACTCCAAGATTATTATGTATTTTAAATTGAAAATAAGTTTTTTTTTCTTAATTTAAGTTAATAATTTTGTGTATGAATTTCACTTAATTTTTATTTTACACTTGTCTCTATACCAATTTTTGGGACAAAAACATTCGACATGTCAGAAATTAGGCGAAGATGTTCTACCTACATACATATGTATGTATGTATGTATGTAAATAGGAATATTCGTTACATCACTAGTGTGTATGTGTATGTACCTACACATGATAGGTATCGTTGATTTACTCAAACAACGCCATAATTAAAAAAAAAACTAGTTTGCCAGAAAACGCGTTTAAAGTTTTTCAATTTTACACACAACTTAATGGAAAAAATAAAATTTTATTTTAATTTCAAGAGTTGAGTAAACAATATAGGTATGTACATATGTATGTATGTAGGTACCTATTTGTATGAAATTTTTACAAAATATAAAGAACGACATGAGGATTCATTTTGCATCATTAACTTAATATTCAATTTTTTAAGTTATGATGTTGTTTGAGTAAATGAGCGATATGTATCTACATATAGGTATGTATGTATGTGTATTTAAATTTTAAAATAATAAGTAGGTAGGTATATGAACGACGCAATTGTATGTCTCGTAGATAGGTACATACATATGTACATACATACACAGGTACCTATTATTTATGTATTTTCATTAGGTTTAACACCATTTTCATTCATTCCATTCTACATACAGTTTTATTTTTTTATTTTTATGTTTTCAAAACACTTTGTAGGTACTAAATCAAAACAAACTACGAGATACTACAAAACACACGACTGCTAAGAAGAAGATACCGGTGTCGACTATTCCCAAACATCAGTCGCAATGTGGTAGAAGAATAATAATAAAAGCAAAACAAAAATAATATGAAAACAACCCTCAAGATGACGTTGACCCCGAAAATGTTCAAAAGAGCAGTAGTTAAAATAACCCAGCAGTCCGCAAGTCATTACAAATTGAAAGCCATCCGATTGTAAGTTATTATGTCAATATGGAAAATAAAAAAAGAAATACCTAGTTAAGCGCATACAACTAGCATCCGATTCAGATTTGTCTCTCTGCTATCCTATTGTAAAATTAAATGTTAATTAGAATCAAAGAACAAAACAGACACTAGACAGGCATCTGATTTGAATGGATTAGTAATGTATCCTTTTCTGTGGTTTTTGTTCCCTTAGTTTTTTTTGTCAGTTTGTTCCAAATTTACCTTAACTGTTTTGGCAAAAGTTAGAAAGGGGCTTCATGAAACAAGACTCACGAATTTGCCCAATTGCTCAAATACCAATTTTAAGAGCTTTCATTAAACTCTTAATGCTTTACTTAAGAATAACAATAAATATATAGATACATACCTATTATTAAATAATTAAAAACATTTTAAGGAAAATGGAATCCAATTTCTAGTTTAATTAATAGTTCAAACAAAAGCCATAATCGATCTCAATCGGACCCGTCTAATATTAATAGCATGTCTGCTAATAAAGACTAATTGCATTTAGACACATTTTAATGCCCTCCGAATCACCATAACAGTTGGAGTCATCCAACCTTCGCTTACAATGTATACAGTGTTGGACACATCTTATGGCCTAGGCCAACGCTGTGTAAATGTAAGTAGAAATTGTATACAGACTTTGGATGGGTCGCGCTTACATTTTCACTGGTCTAAGATCGGAGATGTACCTATGTTGCAAAATTTTCACTGGGAATATATTATAATATACACAACGCAATAAAAACAAAACGGAGAACTGCACACACACAATTACATCTGGTGTATAAAAACATGTAGTCAAAGTAGAGCAGAGCAGCGCAGCGCGGCACAAACAATAACGTAAAATCCGTCGTAACAAAATGACAATAAAACGTGGTCGCCACAAAAATGTAAAGCGTAAATTGAGAGAAATGTGTACAGACAAAGAATTGAAAACATAAATGTGTTTTTATTTGTGTCAATTGCAACTAAAACTTACAGTTGTATTGCAACAAAAGCGCATGCGCGAGACGCAATCAAATTTGAAAATTTCATAAGTACCTCTACCTAGTACCTAATACTTTTTCTTTTTAACCAAATAACGAAACTGATGATCATAGGGAACCAACAATAGACGCAGTTAGTCAAGAAATAGGTATGTACATATGTATGTATGTAGGCGTTCATATACTACCTACATACATACATACATATGTACAAAAAGTACATACATACATACATGTGTATGGATGCATGTACAAGGTACATTATACTTACAAATACATACATACATATGTATTTACTGTTTACCAGCATATCGTACTTGTACCAAAATTTTTTGCGGGAAAAGGAGTGCTGCAAATAGTAGAATAAGTTCCATATCGTGCGTAGGTATTAAAATATGCAACAAAATTTGGTTTAAAAAAACTTGAACCTATAGTAGGTACCTATAGGCCCTATGCCTAATACAGTAGACGCTCAGATATTAGAACTCTCAATAATTGGAATTTCCAGAAATACGAATCTGTACAATACCTTATAGTGTTTTCACACTGACATGGTTTTAATAAAAATTGGTTGTAACGTTAAAACCAACTGTTAAAACCTGGTTTTACCATACAAAATGATTGTGTCAAAACCAACTTAACACCATTTTTGAATTGGTTTTATGAAATGCAACCTTATTTTCGCTGTGTTAAATTCAGTGCCGCCAAGTTAAAATGACCGGAAGCAGCTGATAATGTTTATGCTATTGAATGAGAAAATATACCAATTGATACATTTTCAACTTAAAAATGGATGCAGCCGAAATAATAATCAAAAAATTGCGTAAAAAAGAATCTTTTGGACGCAAAACAACGGAAATACTCGTATGTTCATTGATCTTTGGCAAGTGAAAATAGACGATCTGACTGACATCGAAAAAAAAAGATTTAGCTCATAATGTATTAGTACATTTTTTATATACATATGTATGTATGTACATACATACATATGTATAATAATTTGATTTCCAAGCACTTCTTAACTTTGTATAAATTCCAAAGTTTTAAAATGTTTATTTACAAAATATAAAATAATTTCCATTTTAGACCGAATTTTGAAATTTCTGAGTTTTTCATATAAACAAAAACAGTTGTTGTACAGTTTGTCAAATAAGTGTTACCTATAAAAAGCAGAAAAAATTACAGCAACAAATACACGCATTTCTACAGATTTATTTTATTTTGAACAAATTTATTAGGCAGTCTGTGAGTTAAAACCTGAACTTATCAAACTTGCAGTGTGAACGCAAAATTAGAGTTAAAACCAGGTACCGGTTAATTGTGACGTGAAAATTTTTTCACAAATGGCCATTGGTAAAACTACATAAAAAGATAGATGTGTCAACTCTTAAAATCATATATTTTTATTTACTTCTTTCATTGCATATGCACATGTGTACATACATACATACATAATCATTGCAGCGTGTAGTAACATGTTTCGGATTATTGATCTCAATGCTTAATTAAACGGATTTTCTTTTAATTGCGTTCATGGATAAATTAACAGAGTATCGGGTAAATGATTTTTCCTTTTAATTGCACCAAAATCCTCGCATTTTTAGAAATCAATAAAGCGGAAATTACTGTATATATAAATTAATCCCTTTTTTAAGGCTCAGTTATTCGACTGTATTGGAATGTAACTGTAACGTAGGAAACAGCTGATCCATATTTTTATAAGAAAAGTAGGTTACGTTACATTACATCTCTATAACCATTTTCATTACTTTTCACATAACAATGTCGATCAGCTGTTTTGTACTGTTGCAGTTACTTTCCATTACAGTCGGCTAACTGAGCCTTTAGTGACGGCATAACGCGTGAATGGCTGGGCCGTTACCTCCATTCCTTTTCTGTTTTGTTTTTTTATGGTCTGGAGTGTAAGAATGTGAAAAAAAAATTAAAAAAGTTGCGCGGAACAGGATAAAACCTTAAAAAAAAACATCCAGCATAACTACAGAGGTAGATAAGTATGTTCTATAGATCTAAATAATGTACATTTTTAGATTCTCGCGAATACAAGTACCTACAATGTCCGTGAAAGTATTCGCAAATACGGATTCGTATACTAATACATGGGATTAAATTAAAAATTTGGACACATTTATCTATGAAAAAAAATCTTTTTGCGTCAGTATTCAAAATAAAAAATTTAGTAGGCTTTTATTATTATTATTACTTAAATAAGCAATAAATTTAAAAAAAGATAAGATTTACACTATTACGACACAGCAACAATAACTAATTTTCATGTGGTTAAGACTTCCCTCTTGAGGTTTGTACTATAGTACATGATATGAAAACACAAATGATTTTTTCAAATGTATAATGCTAGTTGTTTCTTATTAAGAAGATTATTATTTTAATAGGTGGGTGGCATTTTTTTACTTTTATTCGAGCTGTATTCATTTTTTGTTTAAGGAATAATTTCAGAGTCAGGCTCAGTAACTATTTTCTTATATATGTAGGTATGTATATACATACATATGTACATATGTACCTACATTCAAAACATCATGTTTTGGTTAGAAAATTTGTTTGCTCGTGGCATCACTGACTGAGATACAACACTAACAATTACAATGTGGCATCACTTAAGTTTCTTGCTCTTGCATATGAATCATGCCTCTTTCAAGATTTTTTGAAATGTCAAAATACTTATACCTATGTATGTATGCATGTAGTTAAAATTTAAGCCTTAAAATTTAATTAAGGCTTAAATGCACCTACATATGTATGTACGTACATATATACAAAGAAAACAAAAACAATAAAGAAGTAAATATAAACAACTTGCAAAATACAACTAAATTAAGGGCGGAAACTACGAAATCAAAACAAACAACCAAAAAAAAAAGATTTATACCTGAAGTTCTACACTCAATGGATTGATACATACAGTGAACCAATAAAGTTTAAGTACACCTTGCAATGTTTAACACATTCTAATATTAGTAATTGTCATGTTTTCCTTAACCAAATCAGTTCTTTTGGCTTACGAGTGCTTTCATGTCATTAAACATTAATAAACTCTTTGTGAACTAAATTATCTCTCAGAAAATTAATTTCATTTGTTGTCGATATAACTTGATTAAAACTTATTGATTGTGCAGGTAAAAATTAAACCACAATTCTAGGTATGGGCACATTTGTCCATGTTCAAAAAGAAATTTCTTAATAACAGCTATACTTTTAAAGCCCTTTCTCAACAATATTCTGCTTCACTTCCAGCGTAAAATTCGGCGGAACTTCGATTTTTCACACCGCATGATCACTGTCAAATACGAGGGTGGGTCATTTTGAATTTCCCGGCTATTAATTTAAATGGTAATGGTCCTGTGAACAAGCAACTGTCAGTTGAGTCCTGTCTAAATTCTAACAAGCTGCGTCATTTAGTTTGTGTTTGTCAGCCGTTGATAGCAGACTATGTTTATGTTTTTTACACTACGGGGACTGTTCACCATCAATTTCAATGGTAAAAAGTGGTTTACTAAAATTCGTTGTGGACGTACAATCCGAACGTTCTGAACGCCCAGTTGAGGTCTCTACATAAGAAAAAATTGGAAAAATTCACGATCGGAGATTGAAAGTGAGAGAGATTGTGGTGGAAGCCATAGGCATCTCACACAGCGCTCAGTGGTTTCAATTTTGAATGATCACTTAGGTATAAGAAAGATTTATGCAAGATGGGTGCCGCGTTTGCTCACAATCGATCACTAGCGCATGTGCAGTTTCCATGGCAAAATACTATGAATTGGTTTACGAAATGTGAATGGCTATTTCTGGTTTCCAAGCTAGAAATAATGGCCCGGCGGAAAGACATTTGACTCCAAACGACAGATCGTCTCACAAATAAATGCCTATTTTGATGACCACGAAAAATCATATTTTTCTGAAGCGATAAAAAAATTGGAGAAACGTTGCACTAAGCGTATTGAATTCAAAGGAGAATGTTGAAAAATAAAATACCTATTTATATAAAAACCTGTACCTATGTAGGTACATCGTTTCTTATTTGTGTTATGGAAGCATTTTATAAAAATTAATTACTTAAGTACTCGTATATTAATTTGAATGTAAAAAATTTGTTTTTAAGTGAATAAATATACCTAAGCTAGCTTAGGTTTTCATAAAGTTTCTTAAATTTTTTCTCTTGTCTTGGATATTTCGATATTTAGGACAACATATGGTTTTTATGTGTCCAGATTATCGAGATTATACCTAGGTACTGTATCTAATTGTTGACAAACAATAGTTTATTCGTAATATTGAGTATTCAATTGAAGAAATTTGATTGCGCGTTAAAACCGACTATTCGTTAAACCGGGAAACTACTGTACATACATACAGATATGGCCATACAAAACAAGAACAAAAAAAATTAAAATCGGGTTTTTGATGGATTATGATTTAATTAACGATAAGTCAAAGGTCTACTAACAAAGACGGATACCCGTGCTGAACTTTAATCGGCTTCATATACAAGTTAATACACATACATGACAATACATAAATATTTCTCCCATTGGCCACCACTGATGTACATACATATTTATGTGCGTATGTATGCGTGCACAAACTTCACAATTCAGTGCAAACAAATCTATGAATGAATTGTTTTATATACAATATCATAAATATACATTTACGATAGTCTGTAGATGAATACGTTCATACATAGGATAGGTACATATTTTACATTCATATAGGAATGTACATCCATACATAAATATATATCTAGATACCTACGTAGATATGTACATAGGTATATACATATTTATTAACATGCATACGAACTTGTATGCATTTCTAGTGGAAAAACCACCGAACATTCATACATACAACCATACCCATTTATTTATATAGATATATGTATATGCATACATACATGCATATACATATTCTCATAGATGCATATGTACACTATGTGTATGTATGTGCATACCAATCATATCTATCAACGCACACATAATGGAAACAGAGAAAAGAAAAGAACATCAACAAATGCACATTCCTAAATATGTAACAGTGTCATATACTCGTACATAAGTATACTAGGTATTTATTGTTCAGATTGAGAGAGTGAGAGCGTTAAATGTTTGAATGAATGATAAATGACGAAAACCTGTGAATCAAGTTGGGAAATGTGCCTGCTATTACTGGGTTCCCACACATTATGGAATAGGGTTCGTTGTTCGGTTTTAACCGAAATCGAAACAGCGGTAAATATTCGAAACCGTAAACCGGCAAGAAAACCGTAGATTTTCGATTTTTTACTTCCTGTTATTTTAACATTTTTATTATATTTTTATTATCAATCATTAAACATGATTTCAGAGCGGTACATAATATTGGCGCTCAAAAAGACAAGGCTCCCGAGGAAATTGCTCAACGCTCTTTACAACGTCACCAAAAATTAATGGATGCATATTTACCTACTTTATAAGAAATTATTCCATCAAAGCTTCGCAATGGGTTGATGGGTTTTCAATTCGAAATGTAACACAATACCACAGCCTTGTTTATAAACATTATTAAGGCCTCTTACTCTTTTAAAGGCTCAATAAGACAAATTTTATATGAAAATTTCTTTTAAAAACCCTTTATAGTCTTTATAACTTTTAAAACCCCGTTATAGTCTAAATAACTTTTATAAATAACACCGTCAATTTATAAGATAATCAATTGTAATGAAATTAATACTAAAGACTTTGAAAGCAAAAGATAAATTATAGCACATCGTCTAAGTTATGAAAAATCTAATGATAAAAATAACAATCGATGAATGTAGACTAGTAATAGAGGTAGCAAAATTATATACATATGTACATATATGTATATAGTCTGAGTCTAAAGCCTAAAGTACACGGCATGTAAAAAAACCACATGCGCATGTGGCTCTGACGTAATTTTGACGTCATCACGAAGCTGCATTTGCTACATACCGTGTACTAGTTAGTAACACATGTACATGTAGATATTCACATGCTGTTCAATTCGGCTGTATGTGTCACATTTGTATTTTGGAACAAGAATACTATCAAAATTTTACGGCTACTACCAATTTTAAACATTCAACCAACATGCTGAAAATCCCCGTGACGTCATCGCCACATATGCATGTGGCTTTTTTAACATGCCGTGTACTATAGGCTTAAGTCACTGCTGGCCACCGAGAGAAATGTATTCGTGTATGAGGTGTTTGAGGATTTGTTACGGTTTACAAAACTATGCTGAAAAGTTTGAAGAAAGCGTTATTACTGACATATTAAAATATTTTCCTACAAATAATATTCGAGTACGTGGTCCAATCTAGATGAAACAGACTAGTTACATCATGGTCCCAATCATTTAATGCTGCACGATAAGTGTTCGTGTTTAAACGATTATAATCGTTCTTCTTAGGCACTTACAAATTATATGCGAGTAGTTTATAACTATTACATATGGGGTAGCTTTGGGGTTAGTCCGATGTAATGCAAAGTTGGACAACCCTAGGACATCGCAATGTTACATCGACCACTATTTTTTCATATATTTGGAATAGTTTTGGAGTACTCCTACTCCTCTTTGGATTAGTCCTTACATGCATGTATGGACTAGTCGCATTATCTGCAGGGTTATTAAATGCAAGTTGCAATGTATAATTTAAAAAAATGCGTCTGCAATGCTAAACATATCTTAAGTGCAACCCTGCGTTGCAGAGAAAGCCTGCAGTATACGGCATGTAAAAATACACATGCACATGTGGCTCTGACGAAATTTTGACGTCACCATGAATGTACATTGGCTACATGTCGTGTACTAGCAACACATGTAAATGTAGAAAATCACACCATTACACATGTGCTGCATCTGGAAATGTGTCCGACTTAGCTAAATTTGTCACATTTAGATTTTGGAACATAAATACCTACTATCAATACTTTACGACATGTAGCAACTAGTACTAATAAAAACAACATGCTTACAATTCTCGTGACGTCATAGCCACATACGCATGTGGATTTTTACATGTCATGTACTATAGGCTTCAGCCATAAAAATGATGCGTGATTTTGATAGCTGATAATCATTAAAATGAGTTGCCAAACGATTAGGAACATTGGACGTTGCCAGAAAGTTTACATATACGTTTAAGAAGTGTATGCATTGTAAATATGCATTGCAACTTGCGTTTAGGAAGTCGGCCATACACATTGGTTTGTTGAAAATAAAAGTGACGTCAAGCAAAATTTAATTAAGTGTTTATAAAAATAAGTTTAAGGAATCACATTAAAATATTAATAGGTATACATAAATGTATTGAACAATAATTAAAAAAACATTCATAAAAAGATATTATAAAAACAAATAACAATCCATATTGTATAAAAATAGAAAATGTGAAAATTAAGTGAAAGGCGCCAATTATGGAAATTTTCATTTGGCCCTGTGCAAGATTTTCTGCCATCAGTTAAAGATTTATCACACTTTCATATCCATACGTAA
The DNA here is from genome assembly GCA_936439885.1 of Nowickia ferox. NCBI lineage: Eukaryota > Metazoa > Arthropoda > Insecta > Diptera > Tachinidae > Nowickia > Nowickia ferox. The sequence continues at coordinate 4,436,887 of OW387023.1, read as the reverse complement.
GTGTGTGACTTTACTAATTCAGCGAAACATACAATTTTTGATTTACATACTTATGTATGTATATTTATTTAATAAAAATGACAAACAAAATCCCTACTTGGTGGTAATATGCTGAACGAATGAATGAATTAGTTCCTGTTATTGTATGTTTTTTATGCATAAGTTTAATTTTTTATAAATTTGTTTAATAAAATACCAAAATGTGAACAAAATATGCAATTTCATTATCAAAAGTGTATACCTACCTACTAGAAATACTAAAATGTACTAGTGACGATGTATTCATATGGTTCCTAAAGTACAATGTAATGTCTATAGCAAAAAGCATTGTGTGGGGTATAATTAGTCTGTAGTACTGGCGACAAAGTCAATAATGAATCAGTACTGATTCACTAGTGACATTTTATACTGGGTATATAATACATCTATAAATTTTTAATGGTTTCCTTGTTTTTAAATTATCACTTGTAAAAATAAAATTTAATCTATAGTAAAACTAACGAAATTAACTAAAAATCGTGTTTTTGTTTTGAATTTTTGTTCCTAAAATAGTTGCCCTTTTTTTTGAAAAAAATCCCCTTTTATTTCTTAAATCCTCTTTTTATGCCACTTTTCGAAATTTCTCAACGGTCACACTGGACATATGAATGGAATGTCAAACTAGCAGACAGATGAACAAACAACTATCTAATTAAGAAGTAAAAGCAAACAAGCGCAACCAAATTTCAATACTACTACAAAAACCCAACAACAACACACAACATTGAGAAGAGTCAAGCGCAGACATTGACGCTGACGTCGCTGTTGTCGCTATCCATGTCTTCCTTCCACACTTTTTGTTTTTGTTTTGTTGTTTTATTTCGTAAACTTGTATTTGACAGACACATCCATCCATACACGCATACATACATGCATGCATATGTAAGTACGTAAATACACATATTCATATTCAATTTTACATACTCTAACTAAAAAACACGCACGCCCGCGAGAGCTCCCAAGCGAATACCGTACTCAAAAGAAAATACCAACAATGAAAAAACAAATAACGATGTGAAGAGGAATACTTAAAAACTGTACAAGAAAAACAAACAATAGTGTACAGTGAGTAAACGACAAGAATTGAAAAATATTTCAAATTACTAAAAGGAAGTGGAGGACGGTAATGTGCTGCACACAGCACAGTACACAATAGTTACAACCAAAAAATAATATAAACTAGTATCAAAAATATATTTCAAACAGACTGTGTTCACAAATGTACATACATATGTATGTATGTACCACGCAAAAACTCTACCAATGTGTAGTTGCCAGACGTATTAATGTACCTACATAATATAAAAATATACCTAATTGGTTGCAATATTATTGGAAAATTTCAATTTCATTTAATTTTTAGGTCCTACTTTTTCAAGCAAATGTCCGGGTTTTTCCCCTCTGCTGACCTCTTTTTATAAATTACGCGATAGCAACCCGCAATTATACCTACATACATAGGTACCTAAATATCGTCGGTTGGTTGTTGATTTAACGCATTAATAATGTATTTTTAATATACTGTGCCGCAAACCAGTAATCACCCGACGATATGTATATGAATGTATATAGGATCATACCTAAAAATTTAGTAGTTATGGAATGCCCACTTATAGGACCGGGGTTAAATTAAACATATGTAAAAAAAAATACAAAAAATCGAAGGATATCGTACACTCATTTTCAAAGACACCATATAAAATTTATACCTATCTAAAAATTTTAAACAAAAAAGTTTAAAACAGACATTTCACAAAAAAAATTCTGTTGAACGAGTAATGAAAAAAATTCTCAAATTTACCAGACAGGTCCTTTTTGCGCAGCACTAAAAAATACCAAAAAAAATTGGGGAAATCAAAACAAACAAAAAATTTCCATTTCGACCGATTTGGCGCGGAATGCCCCATGTACAGAAAGCCTCCTTAGAGTTGGAAAAAATATATGTAGTTATGTATGTATGTACATACATATGAAGGTATGCGAAAAAATGTAGGAGGAGGGATATTAAATCATACTACGGATAATTCTAAAGTAAGATTTCTAGTATTGATACCTATTTTGTTTTTGCAAATTTCACATTTTAGTTGTTTTTACTACTTGTTACATACTAATATTTTTTGGTATTTTTTAATTAACTTTTATTTCTTTTTTGGATTAGGTAGATAATTGCTATTTTAATGAATGTTAAGATTTTTTAATTTATGAATTTTAACTTTTTCATTGTGTGGATATATGTACATATCGTTAGCTTAATATAGAAAGACCCTAACTCATTTTTTTTTAAATCGAAATATTTGAATTTTTCGATACATTAGACGTTCTCCAAAAAATAATGTAATAATGTAATGTAATAATAATATATGCATATAAATTTCTCATTTTTTTTTTGCTGCATGTCAACAAATTATTCAAGGTTTCGAGGAACTGCACTTGCGTATGTGCAATAATTTACATGCATATTATGTATGTATGTACATATAGACGCAAGACTCGTCAGAAGGAAAATTGTCATTGAACTTCAAACTGAAATCCTTTTTACATGACATCACAATTGACTTTCGATCTTCAAATTCATTCACGAATAATTTTTTTAGCATATTTGCTGTGACCAGCGTGGTGTATTGCCCCAGTATTTGGCTTTTTTAAAATGAAAATGTAATGTAGAGAGGACTGATGAAATTCTGAAAAATGTGGACCTTTATTTTTATTTGATCAGTAATAGGTATAAGAACTCATAATTAAAGGCTAGGACTCGCTATCCTAAGCAATCGTACAACTTTTGAAAAAATCAAACCTGATCTAATGAATTCTTGCTGTATTTATTATTTATTTTTATAAGCTCCATCAAAAAAAAAAAAAATACTGAAACAACTTTGTACCTATTTGGTACAAAAAAAACATTTTCCATCCCAGGCGGCTTACTCCTCCATTGCCTATTACAGTAATTTCCGCTTAATTGGTTTTCATTTGCATTGTGGATAATAATAAAGTTTACTCAAAGTGAACTAGAAATACAGCTTTAAGTTTTATGCTTTTTTTAAGTTTGTTTAAAATATTGACTTACACACATTTTAGTAGGTGAGGAAGAGCACTCATTTTATGAGTCAACTGCACATACTAACTAGGTATCACTTTTAGTAATTTTCTAGCAAAAGCTGCCAAGCTCTTGATCAAGTTCAAACTTGTTTTAAAGTTCTAAAAAATGGTACCTATCAATTTTATAATTATTTAAAAATCGTCCAGTCGTCAAAGTGCTACTTTGGCACCCAAAAATCGTCAGATATGGCAACCATGGTCACAAACCACATTTTAACATGGATTTGTATGTTTCATTGCTATTTAAAGTTATTAATTTCTAGTGAAACACCGGATGCACAAATGTATCCTTTTCCACCTGTGGTGAAGGCAGGATATTAAGATAGGGTTATTAATTATGTGTAAAAATCATACCTACATACATATAGCAGCTTTTATTCATTTCCATTACTTATGTATGTATGTACATTTGTAGGTTCTTATGTACGTACATATGTACATTTGTTATGTTCCTTTTTTTCGCTCGTTCACTTGTTTTATTCGATGGATTGGCGAGAAAAACAACAAAACAAATTTATTTATTTTGTTTTATTTTATTATTTTTATAAGTATTGTTGTTTGCCTGCGTGCGTAAACAATGACGCATTTTTTTAGATATGAAATAAGAATAGTACACGCACATATACATATGTAGCTACATATTTACATACATAGGTACATACATGTACTATGTATTGTGCATATGTATGTTATGTACATACATATATCTATTTATTTAGGTATGTATGGATGTATGAATATTTATATGTATATGCAACTTATAAAAAGCAAATAAGAGGGCTACTAAAAAAAATTAGATCCTAGGTATTTGAGTCACGATGTATGAACTCAGCATTTATTGTAGTATGTACATACCTATGTATGTAGGTACATACATTTATATGAATTTATGCATATGTAAATATGTATGCAATAGGTATGTAAAATACTTTACAAATGTAAAGTTTACATTGTAAACACTCAACATACATACATACATACATACTTGTGTAGGTAACTTCCCTAATTGCAACATGATCATAACTCAAAAAAGCTGGTTTTACGGAAAATAATTTTAATGTTTTCAGTTTACAATGTAAAATTTACAATTTACTTATACATACATATGTACGTATAAGTCCCAATCAATAAAGATACTTATTAAACAAATTTCCTCTTAAGAGAATTTGTATGAAATGTTTACATAACTACATAACATTGTTGCCATTTTAGCATTTTCACTGCTAGATCTGGCATTTTCATTAGCTAAAAAGCATTCAACCAAGGCACATTTACTACAGGTACACGCATTAGAGAAAACACTGTGGCAACTCTGTGCTTCTCACATAGTTTTACAAAGTAATTGTCAAAAAATTGTATGCATCAAACAAGGCACAAAAGTAATTGTCAAATGAATTCTTCGTTATAAACGTGTAAACAAAAAATCAGCGGATGAGCAATTTGCCTGATGCATGTACATACCTGTTTGATATGCCTTGCATTCAACTTTCAAAAAATTCTGCGAAATGCTTTCTGGCAGAATTTGTTGAAAATAAAAAATTTTAATTTCTTTAAAAAATTCTTCTGTATAGAGGTTTTTTCTCATAAATGTACATGTATTGCAGGGTAAAGGTTCCCCGATTACCTGCACTACCAACAGTGAAATGCGCATAGGATCCAGCTAACCCCTCAATAATCAATTTCAATGTATGTAGGTATTTTTAATAAAAAAAATTCGGCCGACTACGGTTTAAACCAAAACTTAGTCAAATTAATTGCAAGTACATTATTTTACTATTAAATTTTGGCACCCTTTAAATTGTGACGCCCAAGGGATGAGCCTAACGGACCGAGGCGTATGTCTCCACTGTTTATACTATTAATATAACGGATGGTATTGTGAATAAAATCGGATCATGCGAGAAGTAACCAAAACAATTAAAATCATCATCAACTTCAAATTTCGAATAAACCCAAAATAAAGCATGTGTGGGGACTTATATCGAATATTTTGGTGACAAGCCACACTTAGTCGCTTTTCACGAATGAATATTTCCTATGATAAAAGTGCATTATTAGAAAAAAAATTACATATTAATGCATGTTTTCTGTAATCAGTAAAAATTTGCTGCTTTCGCGCGATCTACGAAAAAATACAACCCTGATCTGATGAATTGTTTTTATCTTTTGAAAATGTTCATAGACTCCATCATACCAAGGCTGTATTTTCTCAAAAATCGCACGATCGTGTAGGCTAGTGTATCACGGCCTTTACTGAAATTTTTTTACTTCTTACTGAGATATATTCGAAATTGATATCATTGACGAAAATCTTGGTCAGCTGGGCTATTAAAAACTTATACAAACGTGTTCAACGAGTTTTAATAATTCTGTGGCAATAAGGAAAAGTGCTTGAGTTTAATTTAGCACATATTTTCGGAAGAGCAATTTTAAACTGCGGAAGTGGTAAGCTTGGAAAAAAAATACAGCAGTTTTTCTCTTTCTTTCTATGGCAACACTGGTCGAAATATTTGTTTATTTTAGTTCCAGCTACTAAATATATATAAAGAACTTGTTGTTCTCGCTGTCATGTGAATCACTTACATACATATTTCATCAGATTTAATTTTTATTGTAATTAGGGCGCACCTACACAAAATGTTTGCCCATATTTCATGTTGATTGCACTATGCAACGCCCACAAAAAAGGGGTGTAAGTACATAATATATCCAAATACATATGCAAGTGCATACGTTTCACATATGTACATGCACACGTAGATACATGCCTTGTTTTAAATTAAGCGCATTTGCAATAACATAGATAAATATGTACATATGTATACATCGTTAGCTGAAATGTCAAATCACGCAACTACAACTTTTTAAATTTTATAGGAGAAGGAAAAAACTAAACAAAATTATTCAAGTGACTGAAATAAACATCTTTTTATTTTCATTTGTAATTCGCCTGATTGTTAAGATAAAGTTTTGACAATTTGCAGGGACATGTGTTTCGGTGTAATATGTACTCAATAATTAATTAAAGATGAGATTTTGAATTTTTTGGGTTTATGTACGTGGTTTTGCATTTCAACTGACGATATCTTCTACTGACTGCCTGGTATCGGTTACATTCTTACATATACATATATGTATGGATGTAAGGTATCTCCATGTATGCATACCTATCGATAAATGCATTTTACATTAACAAGAGCTTTAAACATTGGTATTTTATTTAACCGGTTTCCGGTTTTTATATACGTTTAGGTATTTTGTTTACTCTTGAAATGACAAACATCACATTTCATACTCGTACAGTCGTAAATAAACATCACAACTAACTGGTATGTACGAGTATTTACTTGCTTTACAGATATGAATTCTATACTCGTAACTAGAAGATAAATACATACAGTACAATTAATTTCTTTTTATAAAGAAATTTTAGATTTCTATAATTTAAACAAATTTAGATATGTATGTGTACTATAGGCTAGAGATGGGCGCGTGTCGTGTTTTTTTCGTGACACGAACACGCACGACACAACACGAAGTGTTCGTGTCAGAAAATCAGTTTAAGTGCGTGTTCGTGTTCGATAAACACGAAACGATTTTTGGTATTAAAATATGTATGCATGAATTTCCAGTATCGTCAAACACGTTGAACCGCCAAATTTGTTGATAGTGTCTCTTAAGCTTAAAGTTCTGAAATTAAACAAAAATTAGTATCTATTTGAATATAAAAAAAATGCTTTTTTGGTATTCAATTTGATTTCGTGCGTGTTGTGCAGTTTCGTGTTTTGAAAAAATTTCACGTGCATGTTTCGTACGTGTTGGACATATTGGCATTCGTGTTCGTGTCGTGTTGGAAATATTCAACACGCGCCCATCTCTACTATAGGCATGCATAGATATACCTGTTTGCATCAGTTTTGCGTGTGTATTGGTTCTGGTAGAAACAAATATGTTATTCAGCGTTTCTGTTACTAGTTCATAATGTTGATTTCTTAAGCAATTATTGTATGGTTGGGCAATGAGCAAATGAGAACAACACATTTGTTTGTATTTGTTTTTCTAAAACAAACAAGATACATAAAACTGCTTTTACCATAAGTACTAGTGTTGAGCGATACTGTGATTTTTTAATAATGATGCTCTTTGTGAACGTGATTGCTAAATCGCTGTTCTTTTAAACTGTGACTGTGATCACAGTTTAGCAGTATTTTGTTTCTAGAAGTTCTTTTATTTTGACCAAATCTAATAAGAAGAGCAGCAGTGAAATTAAACAGTGACTGTGATCAAGGTTTAACACATTTCAGCTCTTCTGCCTTAAAAGTATTTATTAGTATTGGTATTTTGATAAATATTAATAAGAACAGCGACAAGAACAAATAATTAGCAATCAACCCCATCGAAATATTGAGAATTGTCGTATAAGAGGCAGATGGACAGTAAAATTGCAAATACAAACATGTGAGAGCTATACATAGTTGCCAGAAAAGATATAACAAAAATTCACGTTGTAGCTTTGTTTGCTGTTAAGTAAGCATACAAGAATATTCACAGTTTGTATGAAAGAACTATATTTCCAAAGCCTGTTACTTGATAAATTCAGTCACAGTTGTGATTAGTGATTTTTCAATTGCTGTGAAAAGGTAACGGGTTTCGAAAAACCGCTCATCTCTAATAAGTACCTTATGATGTGTTGAGAAAAAATATACATGGCTGATGAATGAATGAATAAAAGTAAAATTTCACATACATACTCGTATGTACATAAGTATGTGATACATGAAACCTGCAAATACAGATCAAATTTCTCTCCTTCTCTACCCTTGTCTGCGCCACAAAAAATCTAACGAACGTGCGTTCGAACATCAACTAGTCATATATTTGTTTCAACAGTGTTTTTTGATCATACATTTTGCATTTTTGAGAAAAAACCAAATACAAACAGTTCCTCAGAAGCAATACAATAGCAATTGTTATCTGCTTTTAATTGTATTGTAATTTGGAAAAGGACACACACAATCTTATACTAGTTCTTTCGTTCACACTACAATTATATGGAACATGCCATGGTATATTTGCTTTGCCTATACTAATAATTACGGCCCTATGTTCCTTGTAGGAGTAAAAAGGAACACAAATATATACTAATAGGTATACAAATGCAAGCCTTTAATGTGTACTTACATAACTGCATGTACGATACATACCCAGCAAAAACTTTAGAATTATTTGTAACGGGCAGTAGTTTCTAAATGCGCTGCAATGTAATGAGTTATTGCGTTTATACGAGCACTATTTGCAAATAAAAATATTTGCAAATAAATTAACTAACTATTTATACGGCATTGTAAATTATAAAAACTTGGCAGCACTTCTATAGAATAGTTACTTATGTTTACAAAAAAATTGTGTTAATGTAGGTATAAAGCAACAAATAATAATTTGTTACAGCCGAGTTACATTTGATCATAATATTAAAATTTGGTTTTGTTTTGAATATAAGTGAGCGGCGATAAGTCGAACGATGTCGACATTGTGGGTTCGGCCTTATGCATTTGATTTGCACTATTTTCAAGTGTTCCCTTTTATTTAAACACTGCTTTGTCGTTTGTACACAAAGCAACATCTGTTTATGAAGTCAGCCTAATAATATGATTTAGAAACAAAACTTTACAATAACTTAGTGATATGCTAAAGCGTTGTGTCGAAACTTGAGTTTATTTTCTTTTTATAAAATAATTTTGGTATGCAAGCTTAGTAAAAAGGGAATTGAAACAAATTGCATTTTTCTGCGCCTTTTTAAACTTATTGACTTCCCTCGTACGTATGTAGTATATGAATCAAACTAAAAATAAATCTGGTTCTTACTTTTACTTTCAAGCTGGGTTTCATATTAAGTACCAGCCAGCGTTTTGATACACATTCGAATGCATATCTTATGTTAAGAAACAGAGAGAAGAAAAAAAAACACTAAAATTCTCTTAAGACCTTAAGGATATTTACGATTCAAGTATCATTATATTATGTTATAAGCTGTTTATTTGGGCATTAACACTAATTTTTATTACGTAAAGATTAATTGTGCAAATTATTTAATGAAGCAAAATCGTATTGTATGTACAATATGTGTTATTTTGTTTGTTTGGTTATAAAAATAACTATTTCTGAAAGATTTAAACAATTTAAAAAGAAAGCAATTTAAATTAAATGAATAAATATTGTGAGGCAGCTTATTGTGAGGCGTTTCTTAAGTTAATTTTTTTTTCTAAATTGAATTGAAACAGTTTCACACAGTGTTTACACTTACGTGTTTACCGTCTCATTCGTGTTTAAGAGCCTTAAACATGTTTAAACCCCTAAGTGTGAACATAGTATTATTACCTCGGCTTCCAAGTTTTATGTTATTTTGTGGTGGTCAAAAATGTTTAAAGCCCACTGCACAGGGATGGTAAATGGAATAGCTACAAAGACATGGACGTAAAACTTTTTTTTGTTTATTATTAATCTACAACCTTTACTACCATTGGGCGAACGTAATTAATAAATATACGGACGGACCTATAGTCGGAATTCGAAGGAGATATCCGAGTATTCATACCCAGTTTCTAGCCAGAGAATAACGCTCAAGCTATATATAGTATATTTATTATTCATCTACACTCTTCCGCACTAAAGATGCGACGACAGACTACAATCCATCCAAAGGCACAAAGTGTGAATTGGAAGGGAAAAGACGAGTATTCATACACAGTTTCTAGCAGAGGATAAAGCTCAAGCTACACAAGCAGAGCGCCAATGTTAGCTGACGAAATTTTAATAAAGCATCCGACATCATCTGTTTAGGTATAACACAAAGTGTGCGTGTAGTGGCAAAAGTAGGTATATAGAAAGAGTTTATGTCTTTATTTTGTTACACAAAACTTATCGCTTTTTAAATAATGCAACAAAAAATGATATATATACATATTTCAAACTCCAAACTAACAATGTCGAATCCTTGATTTTTTGCCAAAAAACAACGATTCGTCTTCAGCTTTTTCAAAGCCCATCTACCTGACAAGGCCGGCGGCAGTTTGTCTCGCGGCGCGTAAAGGTGTTGTCGTTCCTAGAAGTCACCGAGAAGACACGTTGCCGTTGCTAATATACTCGAGTTACATCGACGACAACGTATCCATACAGTAAACCATACCAACCCAGCATGTCGCCAAGCCAACAGTTCGTAAAGTTTTTGACAGCATGAAATTTTATACTAACAACTATGTACATGTACATACATATGTATCTACATATTTTTTATGCAGTGCTTTATTTTATATCAAAATGAGTTTAGTTTATTGAATTCGTCTTGTTTAGGCCCAATAATTGACTTATCAATTATGTGCCATTTATCTTTAAGAGCCATTTAAGTTACAAATTCATTTTTTCAGTGCAAAGTTGAGAGACATTTAAATAATACTTAAATGCTTAACCTTGCGTATATAAGTTCTATTTAAGTTTTTCGAGCATACCATATGTTTTTATGTGTGTGTGTGTACATGTTAATAACCTAACTTTGCTATTTACATTAAACATCTGTTTTCGTTTAGAACTATCGACATTTCACAGTGCTACCATACTTTCATAGTATTTAAGTGAGCATTTAATTTTATGACTGAAAAAATGAAACTGCATTTAAGTGCAACTTAAATTTAAGTGGCAATTAGCTAAATGACATATAATTGTGAACTCAATTATTGGGCCTTAGTCTGTAAATTCGTGATTTTGACAGACATACATTATACATATGCGAAGTTACATGTGAGCTGACAAATCGAATGTAAGATACGTACACGTCGTGTGAAACCAGCTTAAGCAGGACTAACAAGAGTAATAAAACAGTCGATTTGACTAAATGGAGAGAAAAAAAGGAACCAACACAAAAGAAATCCAACCCACCAACTTACTTACCTTTGTTATGAATGATGATAAAAATTTTAGTTTTGCTTGAAGAATGTGATGTGTTGTTTGTTGTCTGTCTTGATCTTTATTTTCGTTGTTCGTTTACACTTCTTCTTCTTCTTCTTGTTTGTTTTAATGTTTGTTTATAGTTGTTTATGACGTTGTTAACTTCACACATCTCAAATTTATAGCACTTTTAAGAGTTGAACACTTCATTAAAATAATTTTACATACTTCATGCCTTCTTTAAACTCTTTCACGTAAATTATGTGATTCAATTTGGAATTTTTTTACGAGTTTTAATTTTGTTGTTCTTTATTTTATTATTGCCTTTAACTTATTTAATTCTTTATTCATTTATTGATTTCATAAATTTCTTAACTGTAGATTTTAATTTTTACATTCACTTGTTATTTTTTTGTTGTCTTCTTTTTGTTTTATTTTTATTTTTCCTTTTGCCTTTTTATCTTTTTGTTTTTGTTTTGTTTTAATTATTAATTATTTATAACCAATCTAAATGCACACATATTGAACACTTATGCATACCTATACATATGTACACATGCACACACACACACACATTTTCATAGCATAAATATAAAATAAAAATAAATTCGTTTTGTGTGGATCTTTTTCATAATTTTTAGAAAAAGTGTATTTTCGTAAGTATGTACATATACATATATATATGTATGAAGACAGTTTAAAATTAAAAAATATTTTTTTAAAAACTCGAACAAATTATGACTATCTATCACTGACTGACAAATTTAAGGTTCAATCAAACGTGCATTAACAATATCCATACAAAACAGCTGTTCGAATCAAACTTATGGGCAACACTGTATTTTATTATAGGTGATTCGCCATAACGGTATATGGCCATACTCATACACCTTTCACACGCGAGAACAATTGTGCTGGCATAAAATGCTAGTTTGTTGGTGAGAGAGGCAAATAGAAGTAGTTTTGTGGTTGGCATAATTGTTCAACCAGGTGCAACCCCGCATCTGCATCACAAAACCAATACACACACAACTTAAAAAACAGCAAATGTTAAAAGAATACAAAAAACACTAATACAAACAAAGCTGTGTGCACGTATACATTTCTGTCCCAAATGAATTAGTCTCGTGTGTTCTAAAAAGAACAAAAATTGTGCGGCATAAAAATTACTCGTGTGTGAAGAAAGGCCATAGAAACCAATTGAACTTGGTTTTTTGCCGAAACCATATAAACAGCTGTATATATAAAAAGCACAAATACATTATATGCTAAACCTTTATTCTTATTCACTGGCATAAACATTATCAGCTGCTTCCGCTCATTTCAACTTGGCACTGTAATTTCACTTACCAGCACTTTAAACTGCTCTAAATCTAATAGTATATAAAAAAGTGAACTTCTCTTTCAATTACGAGTTTGTCTTTTAAGAAAACAATTTAGAGGATAGGTATATATCTTTTCTTTTTTCTTTTTGCTGGCAAACCTGTTCGCAAAGTTCTAAAAATTTACTTATATTTATAAAAAAATTAAATTGGTTAAGTCAACAATAATTAAAACTTAAGAATAAAAATAAATAATAAAAAAATTTATTCCAGAATTATTTGAGAAATGCTATTTTGTTTCGTTTGTATCAATTGTCAGCACATTTTCTGCAGGGATGCCTTAGTACGATGATTTTCTAATCCACGAATTTTCACAATCACCCTCGCAAATTTAATTGCTATTGTTGTTGTTTTTAATATTGTTATGATTATTTTTTTCTGTACTGTATACCTACATTTCCATTCTATTCTTTATGGAATTAATTTCAATACTAACCAGAGTATGGAGTGGAGTAGCGGCTGAGCTGAATTCGCTAAATGTTTTTTTTAATTATACCTATTTTAAATACTCTCTGCCTTATTCATAAAAAATATTTCAGGTTTATTAAGGTCTTATTTGGCATATGTATTTCTATGGGAAACCTGTCAAATAAACCTGTAATAAACCTAATACATTTTTAATGAATTAGACCGTCTGTGTGTATGGCCGTTGTTTTGATTTTTTTTATACATACATTTGTAGGCATTACTTTTCTTATTATTTAGGTTGTTTCAATTTGTTGTGTTCGTCATGCAATTTTAAGACGTCTCGTTTCAACACAACATAAATAATTAATTAGTTGTCGGATGAAAACAGTACATAAACTGAAAATTCTGCATTAAAAACTTTAGAGAATTTGATTTTTTGTTATTTTAGTTTTTTTAAACAAAATGCTACACACCTGAAATTTCTATAAAATCTTTCGGAGAAAGTAAGTTTTAGCAAACACCCAAAAAACTACTAGACGTCAAAGGACCATAAAAATTTAATCATAAAAATCGTCATGTCTGGCAACATTGGCAACACGTTTCATGTACATATGTATGTATTTATTATTGTTTCTTAATGTTTTTGTTATTATTGTTGCGGTTCTTTGTCTATCTTTTAGACCGCGTTTCTGTTAGTCTGGATGTACATACATATGTATGTAATATGTATCTATGTATGTAAATATACATATGCATACATACCAAAATATATACATATCGTTACCGTAAATGAAAAATTATGTTAGTAGTACACAACACACTTGATTTTTTATACGATTGAAAAACTTTATAAAATCATTTAAATAATAATAATTGGGCAAATACCTATTTCTATTTATCGTTTATAACATCGTTATTTTCAAGATAATCATGGGTACTTATCCAAGTTTAAAGCTTTCTAGGAATCATAACTTTTGAAATAATGTGCAATACTAATAGATAAAAAACCTCGATTTTAATTTTTGGTGTTGGTACTTTGTATTTCATTTAAACTAATTAATGATACCTATGCTGGCTATGTTTTTAATGTCGTCGGTTGGTTATTGGTTTGCTGCAGTCATAATATATTTTTAATATACTGTGCCGCAAACCAATAAACAACCGACGATGTGTGTGAAGATAAATTCGCGTTAAACTAGCAGAGGCAGGAACCAAACTTTCTAACATAACATTTTAAGCACATAACAGAACACTGTTAGTTATATAACAGTAGTCTGTTCCATAAAATAATTTTTTTTTCGAAAAATTGCTCTAATAGATAGGTATGTATGTATTTTATGAAATTATAAAAGTAGGGCGGTGGAAATATGTCTGGTAGAGTCAATAAATTAGATTTAAGAAAACATAATTTTCTTGAGAAAATTAGTGGTAATTTTGGTAAAATTTGGAAGAGCATACCTACGTACTACACTATATAGGCGTGGTAGTTTTAAGGTCCTAAATGTGACCTAATTGGCCACTTTTCTGAAATAATTTTGGAAATTGAAATAGACCATTTTGAAATACATAGGTATGTGCCTATATGATTTTTTAGTGAAATCTTTTGAGAGTAGTGGTCATTTTAAAATTCAAATTTTTAAATTAAAAATTTTTTTTTCGTTTTATGTAAAGAATTTTTTTTCAGTTTGACATTGTTCAAGTAAGTGAGCGATATGTACATGAATATATTTTTGTTATGGTAGGTACCTATTATCATAGTTTTGAAATAAAAAATTATTTCTATAGGAAAAAACTTCTCTTGAAAACTCAAGCGCCTACTCTGTAACTCGATACGAAAAAAATCTTTCAGCATTTCACCTATTTCGTTTCGAATTACAGAGTAGACGCCCAAGATTAATACACATATCTACATACATATGTATGTAGGTACATATTTTTTATCGAAATACATACATATACATACATACGTAGGTACATACCTATAAAACAAAGGCATACATACCTAACAAATGAAAATATCGCCACATAAAATGGAAAAAAGACAACGTGTAAATAAACTAAAGCTGTCGCCAAATTTTTCAATTAAGTCCAAAGCAGTAGGAAAAGCAGTAAATTATTTTCAGTAAATTCGATTTAAGCAAGCATTTTCCAAAAATATAGGTACCTATGCAAAATGTCATGATTTACAAACTTAAAAGTTTGCAGCCACTTTTTTTGTTGTAGCAAAATAGTGTTCAGATACTCTCCCGCAGCATAAAATTTTTAATAGGCCTCAAAAAAAAAAAATTAACAGCAATACTGGTTATGTTAAAAGTATTACGGTGTTATTGTTACCACAGCGTCAACATGCATCTGTACATATTTACATACATACATATGTACATTAAATCTTTAATAGGTACCAAAAATTTCTTAAAACGTTCTTTTGTTATTTTTGAAATTAACTTTTAATGCTGTAAAGCATCAGCCACTTTTTACAATATCGTTATTTTTAGGAACGCATTATAACACCCGTCCGTCCCATTGGAGGCTTCAGCATCAGCCCATTAGACTTGTCTGCAGCTTGCTTATCTATTTGTGTATTACGCCTATGTATGTATGTATGTGTGATATTGTCGCTATTTTTATTATTATTATTATTGTTGTTCTTGTTTTCGTTTTCGCCGTCGTCGCCGTATTTATTGTTCTCCACACGTTACTCAAATGAAAACAAAACGCGAGTCTCACTCATACCATTACATGCCGAAGCATAGCACATAAAAAACGAAACAATAAATACACACTTGTGTACATATGTACATACGTAAGTATTTACATATTATATATTATTGTATTATTTATGTACCTACAGAGCCGGACAAAAATATTGACACAGCAGACAACTTTGTTTTTATTTAATCTTCAATATTTTTTTAACGAAACGTTCTAACGCGGTGTAATATTCTATAAAATTATTTATTTATGTAAATATAAAAAAACTAGTGCTAAACATGTTACACATTAAAAAAAACAACTGTAAATATTCTTTTTAAGACATGAATTGATGTAAACAAAAGTATTAACACAGTTTGAAAATGACGCCTGTGCTGTTCTGCTTCTAAATTTGCTTACTTACTTTTTCTGCAGTGACTTATAAGCTGTTTCTGACTAGAAGGGTCGAAGTTTTCCACTAATGATGAGTTTGGATCGTCCATTGTAATGTTGCAATATAATTTTATGTTTTTCTTTTAAAAATTAAATTTCTTTTTATCTAAACTCACAATCACAATTTATTTCAAAATGGTTTTATTTAATTTATGCTGTTACTTACAATTACATAACAATTTTTTGATTTTCACAGGTTGAACCGAAACAGAACAGAACAAAACTGAAAAACAAACGACTTCTATTAGATTTCTGTAAACAAAAAAGAGTCAGCTGATTCGTAACAGAACAGAAACAAATACATTCGTAGTACGACATTTTACTTGAAAAATATCGTAATGCGGAAAAAATATGTTGCAAAAAAAAAAACTTCGTTCCTTTTTAAAACAAATTTGAAATGAAGTTTGATGGTATGAATTTGATGTGTTGCTGTGGTGGGAAAAACAGAATTTTACCAACACATACACAAATATGACGCGTCAGTTTGATGTATGGCCATGCCGCTTTACGACCCCCACACTGCTGGATAACCACAACACTGCTTAACCTTACGTCTTTATGAGCTATCGACTTGGACATGGCACGAACATGACGCCAGCAGAGCAACTGCGAAAAATTCATCAACTTCTTTGTTGTGCTGAATACATGCGCTGTCCATGTTCAGGAATATTAAAGTATTTTGCGGTAGTGAAATAGAGATGGAGTATTTAACAATTTTGTTCTGACTCTTTTCTTTCTATGGCAAATGGTTGCGGACCGCGAATCTCATAGCGATCATTATTGCTCAGCTACATGTTCGGGCAACGGTGTCAGAGCATGGACAGACAGAAACATGGATATGAGCGGTCTCCATTAGCCATTTGCGATGTTCGACATAATGCCAATACCAAGTTCATGGCTAGTGGAGACCCCAAGTAAGAACATCATGTTTTTTTTTTTTTTGGAAGAGAAGTAACACTCAGACAATGAATGCGAATGCCTACTACTATTACTAGGTGTTACCTTCTTTAGAAAAGGTATAGTGATAGAGAAAGAGGAAATCTTCATTCCTTTACAACTCTGCTTTTTTCACGTTTTAAATAATGCAGTTTAGCAGCGCCTCAGGTGTTAAATGAGCTGTATTAAATTTTTTGAAGCTGTGTTTAGTAGCCATTTGAAGTTTACTGAAGGGTCTTAAGCAGGAACGACATTCATATGTACAAGACGGTGCTTACGAACCAAACAAGCAAAAGCTTCTAATTTATTTTATATTTAAGTTTAATTCATACAAGACAATTTTTATTGATACATTTTTATTATTTTTTTTAACACAGTTTTTATTTTTATGAATCAATTCGACAAGTGTAGCCTACATAGATACCCATATAAAAAAAGACGCTAACACATCTTCAAAGAGAGAAAAATAAAGACCAATTTCGTTAAAACTTGTGGCATCTCTATGAGAAAACGACAACGTCGATTGGAAATAGATAGAGAAAGAATGAGAGGGAAAGACACGAGGAGATTCTCTATACACATGTACAACAATAATAATATGGCATAATTTGCTGCGTAGTATTTTGTAGTTTTATTTCTTAGTTACATACATATTTATTTTTCTTCAATTTTGTTGTTTTTACTGTTAATGTTTTGTTGTATTATGTGTTTGTTGTTTTTATTTCAAGGAATTTTTTACAAAATATCTTTGAAATTCACTACTACGAAATTGGTATTCTTATATTATATATGTATGTATATTTATATTTTATATAGGTATATTTATATAGGTATATTTGTATTTTATTTATATTTCTTTCTTGTTTGCTTTGGAAGGAAGACAAAGTACCTACTACCTATCAAAGTATCTTTTTCTACTTTCATTATCCGTATGTAATATGAATGCATGTATGTATGTATGTACATATGTAGTTACGTTTATGCTTAAGTAGATATGTACACACACATACATACATATATGCGTATGCCTGTATGTTGTATGTACATATGTAATGACATACAATCTATTTTCACTAGTTTTAGTTGTCTATTATTAGCTTTAATTCATGTTATGGTTATTGTTATGAAGTGAATTTCATCATTATATTATTATTACAACTCGTTTTTAATTCTTTTATTGCTTTATTTTTTATACCTATTCAGTAGGTTTCACTTTATTCTTATTCTCATTATGATGGTTAATTAACTAATTAAACGTTGGTTTGACATATTTATTTATATTTATTTTGCTATTTTTAATTCTTTAATGGATATGTATTTAGTTATACACACTTATAGGTACTATATACGTACATAAATAGATACATATGTATGTATTTACATACATACATAAGTATGTCTATACGTATGTATGTTGTACTTATTCAGATGTGTAGATATGTACTTTAGTATGTTTGCATGTTAATACATATACATACCTACATACACACATATGTACACATTATACATTTTCTGCTTCTTATTTTAATATTTTTTCAATGCGTAGAAAAATAACAAATACCTACGATAGTTTTTTTTAGTTTCTCTAATTTTTTTTAAATAATTTTTTCGTATGAAAACTATCACTTGATTAGCGTCTGGTCAGAAAATGACAATATTTTTGAAAAAATATATTATTTTAACTGAAAAACTATAGAATTACTAGGTATGTATGTATGTATTTACTAAATTTTTTCTTATTAATCACACTTTCGATATTTTCTTTCTTTCTGATGTTTGAAATTTTTTTAAGCTCACACTGTTATACATATGTATGTATTTCTTTTCTCAATCAAGTTGTAGAATGTTTTCAACAATATCTATAATAATTATTTATTTTTATTTTTCACAACAATTATTTACTTATTATTATGTATTTCCGGTTAATACAAAACAATTTGTAAGTAGACTTGCATATGAACACAAAATTAACTCACTACTAAACTCTACTCTAGTTAGTAGACTGGCCTTCTAAAAAAACATACACTAACAAATTAGCTGCTTTTGATACTCTCTAAATGTTTGGTATTCTTCTTCGTAAACACCCAACTTTTACCGTTTATTTCTCTCATTCTATTTTTTTTTTTCATTATTTTCCTTCATTTTAATGAGAGCACAATTCCTAACATTTCTCGTATACAACACACACATGTTAGCATGCTTTTCTTTTTGAGGTTTTATTACGCACAACAGAATGGCCGCAGCAGCGACGCTGTTTTTATGAAAAAAAGACACAACTTAGGAAAACACACCGAGTGTGTATGTACATACATAGATACGTTCAATTATCACACGCAGCGATGCCAATTTAGCGCGTTTCGCGCTAGATTCAGCGCGATTTAACTACGCCAAACGCGCTTTTTTTTCGTCTAATCGCGTTTTGAACAGTCATCATTTCAGTTCAATATTTTTTGTTTTTACTTTTTTTTACATAAATTTAACAATCTTTTGGTATTCAAAACTTATAAAATTGTTTAAATTGGTTAATGATTCAACGTTCGTAAATAAAATTAACTTGACTGTGGTTAGAATTAAAAACGCATTTAAATACATACTGTAAATGGCAAATATTTTCAAATTTCACAACTAAAAATATGTACTCGTACTCATGACCAAAAAAATGTATACATTAAACTTATTAAGCATCTATTCTAGCTGAAGTACAAAAAGCATTTGAAAAGCAGCACTATTCGACAATTCATACAAGTTGTTACAAAGTTTGACAAATAAAATAAAAAACTAACGGCCTGGCACATCGTGGGCCAGGCCGTAAGGATTTCGATTATTTGGAAGGCAATTCTGATCCTGTATTAAATGATTCAAGTTATTTAGGGTATAATTTCGAAGAAACAATATTATAAAATCTGAAGAGCTTATTAAAAAATCAATTGTATTTATTAATACACATGTATGTACATACATCGACTTTTATTAAAATTCAATTTAGCGCGTAGGAAAACAGCGCGTTTTAGCTATATGTAAATAGTTGACAATGCTGTAACTTAACGCGTTTTGCGAATGCGAATAGCGCGTTTGGGTGATAAATAGTTGGCATCGCTGATCACGACTCAAGTAAATAAAATCATTCACTTTCTGTTTCGCACTAAATTCTCTTTTCCCATCATCTTTGCTTTTACACATACATACATAGTATGCATATATATAATTGTCTAACTTTGTTTTTATTAAAGAAATTCCTTCTTTTCTTTTTGTTAATGGTTAAAATTACATTTAAAATTTGTTTCTTTTAAATGCACTTTGCCAACTTAATTAAAGTTGTTATTGTACTACTATTCGATTTACATTTTTTATAAACACATTTTTTTTATTTTCAACTCAAATTGTATTTAACGGCAACGGAAGAGTAGAACAATCAACATGTGTTCGCTAACGCGCTGCAGAATGTATACTAAAAGTAGACAGAGAGAGTGAGTTACATTAATTTAACCTCTTATGTTATGCTTTCATTCTTTTTCTGCTGTCATCAAAACATAGATGCCACATTGTTAAAATATGACTTGAGAACTGTTAACATTATCATGCGATTTTGCAACGAAACTGAATGTGACTGAAGTGCTGTGTCAAGTGCTACTTAATTATGCAAAAAAAAAATTAATTTTTTCGGTATAAGCTAGAAAGAAATTTATATGAAATAAAATAAATAAATTAAATAACCAATCTTGTGTACTTAAAATTTAAATTCTATTCAATTCGTGCGAGCACAGCGTAGGTTTTTGTGACTGTGTGTGTTTATTGAAAACAAGTAGGTAGGTACATAGGTCAAATACTCAAATATCATGGTGTATTAAAAATAATTTTTTTTTTCATAAGTATCATGATGTAAATGAATAGTAAAAATTAATAGTTTTAATAATAAAAACTGAAAAAACGTGTTATGTTTTTGCTATAGGAATAATTTGACATTTCAAAAAATATTTGCACACAATGGAAGGTATAGACTTTGCGGCCAGGATTGCCTTGGAAAATTTCATGAAAAGGGTATTCAAGAAAAAAAGGGTACATATTTTAATGCAAAATAGGGTCAAGCTTTTTATGAACAAAAAAAAAATAACATTTATTTCAATTAAAAAAAAAAACAAACACGAATTTTAACAATTAATTAAAAATATTATCATATTATCAAAAAAGAAGTTACTTTTACAAAAACTTTTGATAATGTTTATCACTTTTTAGAAATACTTATTCTATATTTTGTAATTAATTCTTCAGGAGTTCATTCTTCCAGCTCTGATTCGGGCAAATTGAAAGAGGAAGACATGGACTCACAAGTTTATATTTCAAGTTTGTTTGTAAGTTTATTTTTAATCAGTGATATTTTTGAACAAAATTCGTTAATTTTTTATTTTATTTCACGCCACTGTGTGGTGTTGCTCGTGCAACGCTCTAATATTTAATATAGTATGTATATAAATCAGGGCTCAGTCGTTAAGCAGCTCTGGGTTGAAGAAAAGCTTTCGCGACATCGTAGGTAATTATTTCTTGCGGTTCTTTTGTGGAATTTCTTTAACCACCACGTTGCTATTTACTTCCTATGTGAAGGCATATAGGTAGGTTGTGTATAGTCAGTCACAAAAACTTTTTTAAAATACTGTTAATACCATCTTGGGCGTATGGTCTAGTTACCCCGCCCATATATTTTGCAAATTTACTTTGTAAAGTATTTATGAAATAAATAAATAAATCAGGGCCTACTCACAGTTTATCATCAGTTCATTTTACACAATTGTTAAACTTTATATGGAAAAATAGGTATGCATGGAATACGACAGTTGCATAAAAGTCAGTTGTTGTAATAATAATATCGCATGCAATTTTATTTTATTTATATATACGTTCACAAAACTCATATATGGAAATATGTATACAACACACATGCATAAAAGTGTACAAAAAACTTTCGTGAGGAATATTGGAACTTTAACTCTTTTTCAAAAAGTGGCATTCATCAATATGATTCTATTTGCGAAGCACGTTAAATTGATATCTTCTGTAACTTTTATTGCAGTTCATCGCCAGTTTATCCGTAATAGCCATCAAAACAAAATAGGTATATGTGTATGTGTGTCTGAACAAATAAAAACAAATCAAAAGCGCGTGCGTATGATACGTACATATGCATGTGTGAATATATATAAAAAATGCCAAACGAAGCACGAGTGCGCTCGTTTAAATCTGGATGTTAGATAGTAAAGATGTGTGATACATGTCTGAATCAAACAGTTTTTCATTAGTAATTACTGGTAACGCTTTTTTGGGAAATGTGTGACAGATGTAAACTCTGCTTGAGTTAGTTAGTAATTTGCAATAAAACAATTATATGGCAACAATTTTCGCTTTTATAGCAAAAGACCCATTTTAATTAACATGACAGAAACTGTTAACATTGCTACGTTACTATGGTAGCACTGGTGGCTTTCCTTTTCTTTGTTTGCATTAACAGAATGTTACGTTTTATTACTGTAGCTACTAAACAGCAGAGAGCGCTGTAATCTATTTACAGCAATTTTTAAAATAGCCGTTACATTTGTAAACTGAGCAGCAATTTTGTGATATTTGCTTGCAACTTGAACTAATAATTTCATAATGGGAACGGAAGCGGAAACATTGTCTAATAATTGTTTAATAAAAACATCAAGTTATTATAAACATACATACATACATACATATGTATGCACATACGTATTTATGTAGGTGCATCAAAGACTTTTTGTTATTTAAGCTTTTACATCAGTATGCATATAACTACTATACATGTGTATGTATGTGTTTGTGTATGGGTTTTACATACATACATATGTATATGTACATATGTATGTATTTATTTTTCCGTACATATAAAAGTTTTGCCTTGTTGTGTAACTAATGACGAAAGAATTAAATATAATAACTTTATTCTATCATCACGTAAACATACATACTTTCTCAAAAATAATTAATTTTCCCTTAGTATGACCTGCTCATAAATCTCTGCTGAAATGAAGGCACAATGAAATACAAAATATGTACTGGTATGTACGTTGAGGTAGAGACTCGAAAACAAAAAGAGTCGCTAAGGTGATGGACATTTTGTAAAAAGCTAGGAAATAAAACTAAGAATATTGCTACTTTATAACTCCTTCAGCATACATACATATCATTGCATGTATTAAGCATTAAGAGTACCCAGCCGGAAAATACAAAGTATACCAGAGATGTCACGAGACGGAAGATAATTGTGTTTTCGGAGGTCTCGCTCACACAATCATCAAATCCTCTTTACTTTTTCTTTCGCGTGGTATTATTTTTACGTAATTCCATTTTATACTTTGTGATCTCATTCGCTTCGTGATTTATGTAAATAAATGGTAAAAATTAATATTTGTGAACGAAAATGCTTAAAACGGTCTGTAATCGTTTGAAAATAAATTTTAATCACTTTTTTAATACTAATAATCTTTTTCGCATTGTGTATTTTAATTCAATACCTCAAATTCCTCCCTTTAATTTTGTACAAATGTTCATGTGCTCAAATGTATTTTCATTTTATGCTTTGTGGTCTCATTCGTTGTCTGCTTTTTGTAAGTTGAAGTTTAAAATATATATTATATAATATTTTTGTAGGAAAATGTTTAAAATTGAGTTTGTAAGCATTTGGAAAGTAAATTTAATCACTTTTATAATACTAATAATGTTTTGCACATTGTGTTTTTTAGTTCAATACTACAAATCTTTCATTTAATTTTGTAAAAATGTTCAATTGTTAATTTCACTAAGTATACATTTTCTGTTGTTTGTTTTTATTATTGTATTAAAAATATTCAATAACAAACACACTATATTTGTCCCTTTTTAACAGTGATCAAATCAGCGGATTTTAGCTTTTTTCATTAGTCACTTTCTACAACTCTAATCTACTTTGTGCCGGAAAACTCAAAAGACCTTCTTACTTCAGGTTTCTATGAGAAAGGGGCGGGGTTTGAGAAAAGGAGTTACATTTTTTTGTTTTTTTTTTCAAACCAAAATCCATTTATCTTCCAGAATCTGTGGTGAAAAAAGCGACAGCATGTAAATGAATGTATGAAATGAAGATCGCAGGCCTTGTACACAAAAAAAATAAAAGTAGTATAGAGACATTTTAAAAAGCATCCTTATTGCTTCTTTTCCCCGCTGGGTATAAATAGTTTAATACATAGGCATACATATCTACATGTACGTGTACTTACACTTGTTTGTACATAAATATTCATCCTTATAACAGTTGTCCAATCACCAAAAAATTGGTAAATTATTAAGAGTCTTACTATAAACACACGAAGTTTGTTTGCTAAATTCAAAATCTTATGGGTTGAAGTCTACTGACGAGTTCCATAAGCGGGAACAACGCTTAATGAAAAAAAAACAAGAAAAAAATAGAAGAGAGTTGTTTTAGGACACGTGGTTATAGCTATGCTACTTAGTTATGTAAAACAAATTTCATGTGTAAAATAACAATGCAATAAAATTATATTATATGAGGATGTCAAATTCTCTGCAAATATTTCAAAACTTTTCCCTTTATTTCCCATTATTTTCTTTTCTAGCAGCGTACGATTAAACTAATGTATTGTTTGGTGACCGGTGGCGGCTTTTAGCCGGCTTACAGCCGATTGGCTGTGTTCTCTGGTTTGTTCTCATGTGCAAAAACAAAACAAACACAAATTGAGTAATCGTTCTCATTATTTTTGTTTCTCTCACTTCAAAGAATTCAACAAAATAAAATCAAATAATTTGTTTCGTTTATTTTCGTACTCTGATTTTAAGTATGTACAAAGAAATCAAAACAAAAATAAATTTATAACTGTAATAGCATGACACAATAATACAGGTAACCTCGAAGCGCCAGCTGATAGAGTTTGTTTCGTGATGTGATCTGCCAAATGTTGTTTACGTTTTACCAATCCACGCGAATAGTGTCTATTAATACAAATAAAGCTTTGCAAAGACAAGACAAGAGAATACGCAAGTACATGTCTCTTGTTTTCTCTTGGTTTTTTGACAGTTGTCATCACAAAACAGCAATGAAAAACCCTGTTGATTTATTTGTTGTACATTTGTTGTAGATTCGCGGATACCTATATTATTGTATCATGTGTAATAGTGTCGATTATTTTTGTTACGAAAATGACGTATCGCGCAATAAATAGTATAGCTATAACAATTTTTGAAATTTTTAATTTTTGTTTTTATTTTTTTTAAATAAAATTGTTTTTGAATAAAAACTAACCAAAATTTTACTCAGTTAAATATGCAGTTTCCTCTTGACCAGACAGCCCCATTGAAAGGATACCTTTCAATGGTCCCTTCGCTGTGTGCTCAAGAGAGATTTCACTGTAGTTACACTCAGTGGCATAGTGGTGGGCTAAAATTGGAATAGATTGAAAAATATTTGATACCGTGTTGTATGATAATTTAGAAATGAACAAAACAAAAATTACTTGTACTTACAAGTATATCAACGTAGATCGTTTCTGAGGATTCTCCTTTGCCCGCCAAAGTGTTTGTAGTTATTCTTATTGAGTAATTACCAGGATTTAGGTTAGTGAGCACGTAGCCATATCGCTGATATTGCAATTCTATATAATCCGTCTGTGTTATACATTCTTTTTCTTCCACAGCATCGGGTGCTTGCAATAAATATGATATAGTGTAGGAGACGACTGCTCCATTCGGTCGTTTAGGGTGTTCCCAAAAAATACGAATATTGCTTTTTAATGAATTCGTATTTTCTCGCATGGCCCGAAATTCTTCCACTCTGTCAACGTTTGCTAATAAACAAAAATCAAACAAAAACAACCAGGCAGGAAATCATCAAGAGTTGTATTTACTTCGTATTTGAAGCATCATACATACCGAGTTTTAGCGTGCGTACATAAGTTTTTACTTCAGTACTGCAGACTGGTGAAATATCGTCTTCGGCATCTACTTCCCGACAAGCTTCAACACCCAGCATATACCATGAAAAATGTTTCAATTTAGTGAAAACATATTCAGTTGTCGAGGCATTAACTGAGTCCACAAACACTTCGAAATATTCGCCATCAGGGCTTTTGCGTGTTTCATTGAAAAACACCGTCTCCGTGGTACTTGAAGTAGAACTCATTGTTGTACTATCGTAGATAAATTCGCTCAATTCCACATCTCTTCTATAAAAGAAATCAAAGTAGATTTAAAAATTTTTTTTGTATGATGTGTTCAAAAGAATTCCAGCACAATTGTGCGATTTCAACACACTTTCTATAAATAAAATTTTGTAAAGCGTTTCGCAGTTCAATGGTTTCAATAATATTCGCTTCAATTTCTTCGTCATTGCACCTTTGAGTGGTTTTCTTTTTCGGTAGTGCTGGCTTTTCAGTTGCTTTCAGTGGCACTGGAACTTCTGGCTTACTAATTTCCTTTAGAGCTAAAACAACATTGCAATATTGCATTAAAATTTTCCTTCATTTCAAATGTTACAAATAAATAAAAAACTTACGATCTTTGCAA
This sequence comes from Nowickia ferox, assembly GCA_936439885.1. Taxonomy (NCBI): domain Eukaryota; kingdom Metazoa; phylum Arthropoda; class Insecta; order Diptera; family Tachinidae; genus Nowickia; species Nowickia ferox. Next base: position 4,410,380 of record OW387023.1, on the reverse strand, counting down.
TAGTTTCGAAACTCTATGTTTTGAGTTCGTTTATCGTACACTGCCCGTATTTTGTATTTTATGAGCTTGCCATTTGCTGAGGTGGGGGGTAGCCAATGCATAATGATATTATGACTAGAGTTAGCATATGCTTGCAACTTGTTAATAGTTTGCGGTTGATCGGATTTTGTTGTAAAGTGATGTATCTCACTTTGAGCATTACGACGCTCGTTTGAGATTGTCAAAGTCTTGACATAGAATGAATACTTTGTATAGGGTTTAAGGTTTTGAAAAATATAATCCGTCGATTTAGAAGGCTCACTTACTTCCCACCTATTTTTTGAAATAAAAAATAAAGCAGATCAATTTTTATACATTTATCAATAAGAACAGAAAACGACATACTTATCAGCGCATGGTCGAGAAGCGTGTTTAGTTGCTTTGCCATATGGATCTTCGATGTGTAGAAATTGGTAACCAATAAATGTACGCAAATCGTCGTAATCCATTGGATTATCAATTCTGACATAAGCAACACGTGCAGCCACCTTTATAATGGTAACATTAAGTAATGATGTATTACCTAAAATAATTATGAATGTAATAGTTTTAGTTTTTAGAAAATAACTTACATTAGAGATTATTTACTCACATGTGCCCTTAGAACCATTTGAATCCTCCGATACTTCCCTTAAATCAAAACTCTTTCGATTCAACATTGGCAGTAAATTATTTATGTCGGAGAGACACAACTTTGGATTGAAGTGGAAAAAAACAGTTCCACTTAATATTTTTACTGTTTGATTTGGGTTCCATATTGTTTCGATATCGGTATTTTCCAATACATACAAGGCGTATCTAAATTCGTGAGAAAAAAAATTAATTATAGGTTTGAATTAATAAGACTATAATTTTTAAATTGAGTTTACATAATAATACTCGTACTCAATAGATTGCTATCTTAGGCAAAAAGTCTTTGAAATGGATTAGGTCTGTGCTCGAGAGCAGGGAAATAACTGCTTTTATGGGTAACGCTATGGTCACTATTAAGGCAGTCCCAAGGTGGTTATCACGACTTCTTTGGTCAGTGGTGATTGAGGAACTTCTCTTCATTCTTAGTGAACAAGAACACGAAGTTATAGGGTATGCTGATGACCTGGTTGTTAGGGCAACTTGAAAATGAACGATGCTTTGGGCAGTCAACTCTGATAAGTCTATTCTGGTACCTTTTTCTCTTAGAAGAGAACTTGGTCTAGGGACAGTAGGAATGAATGAGTGGATGCAATATTCATTATTCGACCGATGTCAAATACTTGGGGGTTACCCTTGATGGAAAGCTAACTTGGAACCGGCATGTTGAATGCGTAACACGGGAAGCCACTAGGGCGAACTGGGCAGTGAAAAGTTGTGCTGAGTGCAACTGCGGCATGAACCCAAAAGTGGTTATATGGATCTATACAATGATTGTTAGGCCAGTCATAGTGTACCGCACGCTTGTTGGCAAAATACTCGGCAGTTTGTGGCGACAATTAAACTCTGAAAAGTTTAGAAATTTGCGTGTCTTCTTGCAACAGGCGCAATGAGGTCATGTCCAACCTTAGCCATTGAGGCCTTGATTGGACTACCACCCATAGGTTAGGTTAGGTTAGTCTGGTTGGTCAAGGATCTCGCATAGACCAGGATTGATCCTTAGCGATACCAGCAGATGACAAGAAACCTGTAAGTATGGCAGCCTAGTTCGTGGTGCCTGTATCGAATAACTCCCACACAGATTTAACAAGCCTTAGCAGTCTACACATTTCCATTCCCGATACAAGTTCAAGACTTCGAAAAGTGTGATCACCAAGACAGTCATATCTAGTGCGGCTTAGAGCCGGACAGTGGCACAGTAGATGTTCTACTGTCTCCAATACCCCGGGTACCTTACATTTCCTGCAGGTACAGTCAAGTATCTGTCCTATTTTGACGGCATACGAAGCTGTTTAGCAGTGTTCAGTTAATATCCCCTCTAGAAATCTACAGTTGCTTCTGGTTAATCATAAAAGGAATTTAGTCGATTTAGGATCATAGGCGCTCCACATGATTTTAGAAGTTTTGCAAGTTTTCGTCGCACGCCAACTTTCCTCCGCTTCTTTCTTCATCTTACAACTCTTTATTAGATCTTCTGCGGCAATGGTCGCTTATAAAATGGGTCTCGGGAGATCTGCTCGTTATATTGGCAGTATCCACTCGTCGGTTCTGTGTACAGTGTCCAGCTTAGGACTTCTAGAAATGCCTAGTGACAGGATAAACTGTGAACTGAGGTTCGACAGGAGATTAAATGTCACAATTTCAGCAAGAGCAGTGTGGGACGAAATCGGTACCGCTGTGGATTCCAGAAGTTTATGTTGGAAGATCTAGTTGGTGCTGAAGTTGTTGGGCCCAACGTTAAAATCTCTTTGCCCATGGGCAAATGGCCAACGGCACTTCAAGGAAGTACAATACAGGCAATAACCAAATGTGTTGAAATTATTAAGTCCCTCCTTTCATGGGAATTTCGTTCCAGGCTGGTTTTAAGTGGTTTGACTCATTACAAAAGCTATGCATGCCGGATAAGGTTTCCATTTACTGGAAAGTGAACTAACCACAGCGGTCTTCCGGGAATGAGGAAGCGTATGAACTGGCCAATGGGCCTCTGTTGCTTCGTTTATAGGCCCAGTGCCGTTTTATGGCGTAAGTCGGTCGAGCGTAATATCTTTGCTCAAAGGAGATGACGCTTCGACCGCTAAAGAAATGTGGCTGACTTCTTCTGGTTTAAGGCAGATCAAAGAATTCATGCAGTGATTGACATATAATGACATCCTGAACCTCAATCGTTCATCCTTGTGTCATTTATGCTTGGAAGATGACGACTCAACGGCACACATTCTTTGTCAGTGTATTATTTTATGTAACAGTAGAAGCGTGTTTTTCATTCTGAGTTTCTGTGTTCAGATGATATAAGGCGGGCTTTTCCAATATCTGTGCTGATTTTCATAAGGAGAGTCATACAGAGAGTCATTTACTTTAATTTACAGATCCATCAAGTGTCGCCGTGCCGGCCTTTGGACCAGATCTTCCCCCTATTCTATCTACATAATAATAAAAATTCATTAATGAAAACATTTCATTCAATAAGAATTGAAAATACTGAACTTAAGCCCGATTAAGAAATTATTTGTGATTAATAATAAACAAGCAGAGTTGAAACGTACCATATATCGATTTCTCCATATTTATTCAGTGAATGCCGATATTTTTTTTAGTTTGATCTTTTTAACCGTCTTGAATGGTTTTTGCACTCTAAGCCGGCAATATGTACATACATACATATGTATGTATATACATATGTATTTAATTTTATGTTTTGTAAGATATTTATTATAATATGCATACTAACTTGTCCTCAATCAGGGATTCGCCTTCTATTCGTTGCAAATTTTTGAAAAATGTCAAACTACAAATACCAATAGTACCCTGAACTGTAAGTGAGGTTTTGATTGATATAATTGATGAAAACGAGTATGACAAATCTTCCATCAAATGACCTGAAAGTGAAGTAATAAAATATTTGAATTAGAAAACATGTGCATATATACAAATGTATGTACATGTCGCACACTAAATCATAAACAGTCACAACTCAAAATCTCAGATGTTCAGGAGTGGAAAAGACTGTTGATTGATGCTGTACAAATGACGCAAAAGAAATTTTGGCTGCCACTAGAGATTTGTTCAGTGAAGTGGTTTTGGTAAAACAAAACCATTTTGATCATTTTGAGTTGTGACTGTTTATGATTTAGTGTGCAATATGTACATATGTATACGTACGTCCGCCTCTTCTGATTTTAATAATTAAAGGTGAATCAACAATGTGGGTGCAAGCATGAAATTCTCTAGCTTTCGCCACACTATCGATAACAGCTCCTTCACATATTTTAGTACATATGTCACCACATTTTTGACAAGTCTTATTAGTTTTCGTATAACCTTCCGGACAATGTGTTGAACAAGTTCCATCAAATGCCACTAATACCTCTTGCGGATTATTTTCATATTTTGTACCAATAATATTGCATGACTCTGCTGTCAGACACCGGCGATCCAAGTACTGCAAAATGGCATCATTGCCCCATCATTTTAAATAGCAATTTTTTTTTAACACACTTACTTTATAATAATTATCAGGACATGTGGCAGTGCATGTTGTATTGTATACTGAAAAATTTCTGCAACTAATACATTCATTCAAGTTATCGGATGAACAGCCACCAAGGCACGCTTCGTTGCAACAGGTGTTTTCGTCAACACACTTGTTTCGACATCTCTTGGGACAGACTTAAAAATTATTTGGAAAGAGAAATTTATACATTTTTGTAATTCAATATTCTTCTTCAAGAAATTCATGTTAAAACATTTTCATAAAAGATAAATTTCGAATAAAATAATTAAGTAATAATTACATTTTTGACAAGATTTACTGTTCCAACAGTATCGACGACCGTGTCGTTCTTTACAAGAAAACTCATTTTGTACAACCAATTCACCAATACTCCTGTGATCTCCCGGACAAGCAGGACATTCGATAGTATCGCGATTTGCCTAAAGTTACATACAAAAAATATTATTTATTGCATATCGTAAAATATTATTTCATATGATTAAACATTCTATAGTTCACCTCAATAACTATATCTGCAGTATTAGTGACAATTTGAGACCAATCAATCGAGTCAACATAGCATAACATAACATTATTTTCGATCCTTATACCGCCTCTAGATATTGTTGTCAACTGCGTCAAACCGAGTTCTTCGAGATGCGAATTTGAGTCTACAATTAAGGCGTAACCTTCAAATAAAACTCTTCCCCGTATTATGCTCAAGTTTGGAAAAATCTTGCCAAGTGAACGCAAATAATGGACTTGATGAACAATCAAAAAATCTGTTATTTCTGTTAGCATCGGATACGTCTCATTATAGTTCTCCAGCGATTTTTCATCTAAAAGAGATATTAGCAGGAAACCTTCGATAACCGTGCAGTTGTTCAGTTGACGAAATTTTTCAGCTGTATTTCGAATATCGAGAGATTTGCACACTGAAAAGAAAAGAAAACGTTTGCAAATTAAAACACATTTGATTAATTTAATGTGCTCATGTGCAAAAACAAAACAAAAATAAATTGAGCAATCGTTCTCATTGTTTTTGTTTTTCTCTCTCTTCAAAGAACTAAACAAAACAAAATCAAACAGTTTGTTTCGTTTATTTTCGTACTTTGCTTTTAAGTACAAAGAAATCAAAACAAAAATAAATTTTTAACTGTAATAGTGTCGATTATTTTTGTTACGAAATTTACGTCCTAACTTCTGTATCGCCCCATAAATAGCATAGCTACAAAAATAAACAATTAATGCCGTTTGCGCCATTATTATTATTTTGAATAAAAATATTTGAAATTTATTTTAACTATTTGTGAGAATTGGCAGAAAAGAAAATTACACATAAATATCGCTCCTTCATTGCAACATGGACATATCTCAAAAAATTCATTTTAGAAAAACAGTTAATTCGAAAATTGGATAAATGAGAGATGTTTTGTGAGAGTAATGTTGTTCTTCTTCTTTTTGCACGAAACAGCCTGTACTTTTTCTTCGGGCTAGTTTGGCCAAGCCGAAAAGAGGTCAGCTGTTTGAAAACCAAACAATAACAAAGACGGATTAAATTTTCCTAACAACCAAATACAAATGGAAAGTTATATGAAAAATGATTTAAAAACAAGTGATGAACAAAGTTTTATATGAAAGTAGCTGACCCGGCAAACGTTGTTTTGCCACATAAATTACTTCTAGGGATTGTCTGGGGCAGAAAATAATAACTAACTTATTGTAAGTGTGTGAGGAGGTGGCATATGAGTGATGGAGGCAGGAAGTGATGTGAACAATGACGGAATATGAAAATAACAAAACATCAAACATTTATTGTTTTAAATTTATTATAATTTATACTCCTATTAATTGTTTTCAAATTAACTCATACCAAATTCGAAGACTATTGCTATTATATATAGCTTTCAAGATATAAGACTATTATTAATAACTTTATATGGGAGGTGCTATTTTTCCCTTCCTATTCTATCGATATTTTGAATTACTTTGCACCTCGCTCTCAAAAGAGTCCATACCAAATTTGAAAATTCCTGCTATTATAGCTTTCACGATTTAAGGTCATTATTAATTACTTTGTATGGGGGGTGGTCCTTCCTCCGGTCCTATTCTACCATATGGATAGAATTTAAATTACTTCGCACATTGCTCTCAAAAGAGTCTATAGATTATGTATTTTTTAGAGCTCAGGGTATGTGTTAAGTTTTGTACAAATCGGTAAAGTAGAACCACTTGAAATAAAATATTAAATTTTAATAGACGGCACTCCGCCCTTTCTTTAAATGGGAGATTGTGTATATTTTAGAGCTCAAGGTGCGTGGTAAGTTTTTTAAAAATTTAAAAATAATTTATAATAGGCGTAGCCCCGCCCTTTTTTAAATTTTAAAATTGTGTAATTACAAGAGCCAAAAGCGTTTGCTAGGTTTCCCAGCAATCAAAAAATTAAATAAAATTTTTTATGTTCATTTCCTCGCCCCACTTTTTTTTTAGAATAAAACCAATTGAAAGCTATACCGTGTCAGGAAAAAAAAAGAATTTTTTCAATCCGACTAAAATGTACCGAAATATGAACAATGTCAAAAAATATAAATACAGACGAATTGATAACCACCTCTTTTTTTTGAAGTCGCTTAAAAATGGTTTCTAGATACAACCCTCGATAAGTGCAAAACCTCGATATTCGCAACATCCGATTTCCTACAATTTGTGACTTTGTTAACGCAACTTTTCAAAAAATAAGAGCTCAATTAACGCAACTTTGCAAAGAAAGTTAAGATTCTCTCTTTCCTTTTGTATTTAACTCCAGTTTTTTAGAAATTAATTCAAAACTAAAAACTTTTGTGTATGAAATTTTTTGCTTACGTACACAAATCATTTTGATTTACCGCTATTCTACGAAAGATAAAGATTTTTTTCTTTATTTTAATTAAATAAATGCATTTATTTTAAAAGGTAACCGTTGATACCCTAATAAACCTTTTATTTGGTTTAAAATTTTGGTGGAAAACAGGCATAGAAATTTTTTACTCGCTTTTCGCAACAAACTCAGTTTTCGCAACAGTCCAAAATTTCTATTGGTTGCGTTAGCCGAGTCTGCACTGTTCATCAATTATTAATGGAAATACATAATACGTTTAATCATTTTTATAATAAATATTGCATTTGTAATAAAGTGGGCTAAACAAAAAATATGCATAAATGTACACATGTATGTACATATGTATATTATTAATTCGAAACTTACCATGTTCTCGATGTGCTAGACGTACTTGTTCACTTGCCAATGACTTATTCGTGTTTAAGTCACTTGTTGCATTAACATCTCTTGGTGATCTCTCTGAGACGGCTAATGATGCCTGCAGAGTGGCTTCAAATGACAATGCTCGTGTATATGGCAAAAGTATCGAAAGGAACGATAAACTTAATAAAATCATTTTGGTGAATAATGATACACTAAAAAACACACACACACATATGTTATTATTAAGTAAAAAAAATCTCAATCAATTGTTTCTAAGTTCAAGTAAATTTTTATAAAAATCTAGTAAAAATTACTTAATATGAGTAACAAACAAAAAGGAAATGTTTACTGACTTAAAGGACATATTTACTTTAAATAGAAAAAGTTTTATAAGCTTAGGGAAATTGTATTCTAAGAACTAGTAAATTTCGTTTGAAATCAAAAAATAAATTTCAGGAAAGTACTTACTCCTGATTAGTTCATAAAATTTGACTTTCAAAAATAAGTAAAAGATTTATTAAATTTTTAATTTGAAACCAAAGATGAAAAAGATTTTTTCGCAAAACTCCCAATTTCATGCAAATATTTTACTTAATTTTAGTAAAATTTTACTTAAACATACAAATATAATTACCAAAAACTAATTCATTAGTTAATGAACTATTTGTAAAAGTAATATTAAGACACAGTACTTTACTTGTTAGCAATCGCGACTCGACTGACGCACCTTTTATTTCAAAAAAATGTCTTAAGCTAAAAATTACTTATTTATTAACAATCAAAAATAAAAAGATCCCCTATAGTGTTCTACCAATACTAATAACAATATATCTGTGATTTTCATTAAAAACAACGTATGTTATATATTTCTTACTTCAAGTTTATGATATCAAATTGTTATATTTTAAATGCTTTTCAGAAAATTCTAAGAAGTTTTTGAAAAAAAAACAAAAACACAACTTCTACCTGTTTTTAAAATAAGCGTGAAAAATAACTTTTTCTGGATCTAGTGAAGAAATTTGAGTTTTAGACATACGCTGTTATTAATGAAAACCACAGATATGTGCCCTCTAGTCAGCCTAGAAGCATATGTCTCTATATCAACACTCTTTTCTCTAGCTACAATTGCACTAACGAAAATGTCGACAACTTTCCTTTTATGCGAGAGTAGAGATACGTTGCTAGTGTATTTCTGGTGACATTGTCAACGAACGCGTCAATAGTTTGTTTTCTCTTTTTATTATGCTGTGCAGTTAATAGCAGAATTGCAAGCCGCTGCCGCTTCTGAGTGTCTGTTTCAACTTTAAACAAATGTTTAAAATGTTTTTAGTAGAATAATATAAATTTTTTGTAGACGAGGGTCGCTAAAATGTACTAGTGAATCTTTGGTACAAATCTCTTCATATGGTCGTAAAAGAACGACTTCGTCAATAGTGCTAAAGTCTACTGCTAGATTTTCAATGGCAAGCCCATGTTATATGTCAATAGGCGATTATATTGGCTGGGGTGGGTATACCTGGTCATTAGTAGTATTGACCAGTGCTTAAAAAATTTAAGTTGAAGTAGCAAAAGTTGTAAAATTTTTACTTTTCGCTGCTTTGGCTTTTTCCAAATGCTTAAAATCAACCAATGCTTTTGCTTGTGCTTGTGAAAATCAACAACAGTCGCAGTCGAAGCAGAAGCAGCAAACAATTTATGAACAATTGCGCAGTACTTTCAACAGTCGACGATCTCAAAAGTTTTAATTTGATTTGCTGTTGCCATGATACAATTATACAAGGTAATTGCACAAGCCCAGCCTGTTAATGTTTACAATGCAGAAACATGTCAAACTTTGTTTACAAGCCGCAAAAATGTTAGTGTATGTGCGTGAATAAAATGATTACAGTGTTGCCAATGAATTTGCATGTGGCTGTGTCTCTAATTACACATTGAAGAAAATTACACTACACATGCTTTGTGTAGGTTAAAAGTCAAAGTAAAATTACACACAGATTATACATGAATCTAATTATATGCCTACACATGTGAGTAGAAATTATACACTCTGTATATTACACACATATTGGCAACACTGAATGACTATAATCATTCATGAATGCCGCGTCAGCAATTGTACTTTAGTTACCCTGTAATTGTTATTTTTAACAACAAAAGACATCTGTTTTTGACTAAATTCTGTTTGTTTCTACCAACAAAATGCGTGTGTTTCTTGGTGTTGCAATTTTGTTGTAGTCGTGCAAGTACCTTGTATAATTGTATCATGGCTGTTGCTTTTGGTTAGTTTTGGTAGTAAAAGCAGAAGCAGTCTGTATGCTTTTGTAAGCACCAAACAGTCTCAGTCGAACAAGCAAAAGCTTTTGCTTTTGACAGAGAAAATTGTACATATATTGTGAAAAAAGAAGTATTCTTAATTTTTTTTTGTAATATTTAAAAAAATTATTAAATGGTTGATAAAAACATTGATTGTTTCTAAAAGAAGAGGTATTAAGAAAGACTGTGAAATAGATTTTAGAGATTTTCGCTGATGCACCCTACGTCCAGCATTTGCAAATAAAAAATTTGCAAAAAATTAAATTTTTTGATGTTGCAAAAAAATTGCAACGTCTTTTTTGTCTTTTTTGTAAATGTTTTGGTCTTTTATTTTAAATAAACCTAAACTTGTAAGAAACTCTTAACATCCTACACATAAATGTAGGCAGGAGAGGAGATTTTATAAAAATGTTAAAATTTTTCTAACCCAATTTTTTCCCAATAAAAAAAATTTGTATAAAATTATATATTAGGAAGCATTTTAATTTAATTCAATAGTATACATTTAGCTTTGCAAACTGCAAAAAAAAACAATTTTCATACCTTGAATACTCTTCAAAATATTTAAAATCAAATTTTGATTATAAACTTAAAATTTTCTACGTTTTTTCTTTTTGCCCAAATTGTTGATTTCATTTTCTTTGCTTCAAATGTTTGTTAATTTTTTTCGCTGTAATCATAATGGAAGACGTAATTGTCTATTCAACGGTGTATAATATGTATACCTTTGCCATTATATCAATCTTAAAATGTATACATAAATGTAACAGCTCAGGTGAACATTTACGTATTTATTTCTGCTATTCAAACAAACCCAAATTTTTTTCGACCTCTTGAAACTGATATTAAATATCTCGCTTAATTTCCTGCTGGGATGTTTTCAACAATATATGTAATTATTTATTTTAATAATATTTACTAGAGATGTGCAAATGTCGTGATATTTTCGTGTCACGCGTGAATCACGTGTGATCGTGATCTTTTTTATTATTAATCACGCGTGAGTGCGTGAACGTGACTTAAAAAAATTACTCGTGCGTGAGCTATTTTTAAGAACCACGCAGGAATTCTCACGCTCTCACGAGATAACATTTCTGCGTTGGTACATACGCATATGGCCAATAAAATAGCATGTAGGATATATAAATTGAGAAACACTACTGATTCACCAGTGCCTTTGTCACCAGTAGTACTACTGACGAATTGTAGCCCAGAAAATGTTTTTTGATCTAGACATTTAACATGTGCATGTTATTGAAAATCAACTACTGCCGTTGATACCACTGATTAGGTAGTTATTTTTGGACCATATGTAGACATTGACTCACTAATACAATCACATTTGGTGTTTTATTAAAATAAAAGAACTAATTGAAAAAAAAATTTATATATATCGGTCAAGTAGAAGGACATGAAATAATAATTACGGATGTCCCCGTCCACTTTTTTAAATGCCACAACGTACAATTGTTACAACCCAGGGTGTGTGTCAAGTTTCGTAAAAATCGGTTAAGTAGAAGCACGTGAAATGTAATTTTAAATGGGCCCATCTATATTGTGTCATTATGAGCATGCAAGGTGTATTATAAGTATCGTAGCAACCCCATAAGTAAAAGTAGATAAGTGTTTCCCCCTTTTTTTTTTAAATGAGACTAAATTGGAAGCTTCCTTCCAGGCAAAAAATAAAAAGAATTTCTCAAATTCGTCAAAAAATTACTAAAATACAGGCGAATGGATAACCTCCTCGTTTTTGGAAGTCGGTTAAAAACGGGACTAATTTATTAATTTCTTTAGCGTTACCAGTAAGTAGAGATATTAATAAATAGGCGCTCCGTTGACAATGTCGCGAAAAAGTCATCAAAATAGTCGACAAAAGTGGGACTTGGAGACACCTAACCCCAACCCTCCTACAGGGTAAATATAATTGCCAAATGTGCAGGTTATCTGTTTTTCTCAGTTTTTTGAATTATTGAGCAGTCGTGCAGTTTTTTGTTTCAAAAATCCGTTTCAGTTCATATAGTTTTTATAGTTAACAATAATTGTTTATTTTATTATGACCAGGCAAAAACCTAAGACAAAATTAACGGCCTGGCCCACGATGTCGACAAGAAAGTTTCTTTCGCTTACTTACATTGAAAACAAAAATAAATGCTCTTATTTTGTTTTTGTTTTCAATGTAAGTAAGCGAAAGAAACTTTCTTGTCGACATCGTGGGCCAGGCCGTAAATTATTTTAAACAAAACCATGATGCAATGCATGTGTAAGAACCTTTTTTTCAACCCAAATAACATACAAATTGAACTATATACTTTTTCGAAAGCGTGCGTGATCGTGATAAGTTGCAAACCACTCGTGCGTGATTAAGAATATTTTATTGGTGAGCGTGCGTGATCGTGAAAATTTTCAAGAGCATTCGTGCGTGAAAGTGCGTGAGTAAAATATTTTTCTGCGTGAGCGTGCGTGTCGTGAGTCAAAAAACGATCACGTGCACATCTCTAATTAATACCAAGTGGCCTTATCATTACAACAAAATGTGTACATACAAATTCGTTGTAGAATTATTTTTATTTGTTTGTTGTTGGATGATGGGGTAAGGTCAGCTGACGATCAGCTGCGCTGATAAGGCCACTGGGTATTGATTAGGGATGCCAAACGGGAAATCCAGAATCCCTAAAACAAAGGATTTTTCGGGATTTCTTTTTCGGGATTTCTTAGCAATCATTAAACGTTCTAGTTTGCGAAATATATCTAGCGACTTCAAAATGGCAAAATTTAACAAAGTCGCTATATTTCGGAAAACTGGGTTTTGATTAAGTTTCTAACTCTACTACGCTTATTTTATTCTTTTGTGATTTTTAAGAAAATTATTATTTGTGAATTCTCAAATAGTTTTTGCAAGTCTGTGCATAAGGTAAACGGTTTGTGACTGTTCAAAATAAGTGTTTGAAATCTATTGTGAAATTTTTTAAAACGACAATGAAATGCATATGGACAATGCTTAACCAACAGCAAATTAATTTTCAATTAAAATAAACTTATGACAATGTGTCAATTAATAAATTTCTTAAATCATAACTTAGTAAAAATTAAATTTGTATTATTATTATAATGAAATAAATATTGGGGCTTATTACGAGTGTCGTGTTACGACCGCCACTACGACGATTTTGTACTAGACTAAAGAACATTTCAACATTCAAATCGTTGCCATCGTAGTTGAAAAACGAGACTCGTAATTAGGCCTCTTACTTTTAAAAATTCTATTGAAAATAACTGAAATATCTTTTAGATTTCTAAGCATTTTAATTATTATGTTCCACTGTGCTGATAACTAACATCTTCAGTACAAAGAAAGTGGAATGGAGAGTAAAATATCTTCATTAAACATAAATGTTGCATTTAATATTAATTAGCTAACAAAATTCTTAAATGTAAATGTTACACATGCAGATGGTTAAATTCATATACAAACAAACAAATAACACATACTACAGGAATGAACGAATGCATATGTATGCATGTAGATATGTATGTTTGTGTGTATGTATGCATGTTTGTTTTTACTGAACAAATTTACTTGTGTGCGAAAACTTGATTACATGTAGGGCTCCCCATGAGTAATTTTGCAAAAAAAACCGGATTTTGATAAGCTCACTTGCTCAAATACTCGTATATTCTAAATGTTTTTATACCCTTCACCAAAAATGGTAAAGGCAATAGGTTTGTCATTCTGTGTGTAATTTCCACAATATTAATATGCGGCCAAAAAAGTATATACATATTCATATCCTGGATCCTTATGCATAGGGAATAGAGGTAGAAAACTATCGATAGTGTCCCTATCGAAAGTTTTCGATAGTTTAAAAATCTTTATCGATATATTGATTCAAGCCTGTCAAAAGTTAGAAAAACTTTTAATTTTTTGCTTTTAGGGGTGCATCAGTTACTATCGATAGTGACTAAAAATATCGATTCTTTTCGATTATTAATCGATTGCACAATTAAAACATCCATAGTCATCCGTCTGTCTGTACATGTACGCTAGAGACTGGTGACTGATATTGAACTGCTGTATCAGAAATGGCCCATAATAGATTGGTATTGAAAATCAGCAAAATCGAAAATACGGTTTCAGAGCTGGAAAGTTTAAAATTTTTTTGCCTTATAAAAATAACTTGCTGAAACTAATATTTGTATTTTTTTTGTAATATTATTTTATATTTCAATTAGAATTGAACTAGTATTAAAAATCAAAATAAATCAAAAAGACGATTCAAGGATTGGAAAATTGATTTTTTTTGGTATTGATACTTAAACAAATTTTTTCTTTTTCTCTATAAATTAAACATATTTTATGCTTAGAGAAAAGTATATTGCTAAAAGAAATCAGAAAAAACTAAAAGGATGATTCCAGGGTTGGAAAATTTATTTTTTTTGTTAATTAAATTTTTGCCTTGTTTTTTAAATTAAAAATAATTGATGTCTTAAAAGAAAAACTTCGGTATAAAAAAATTAGTCAAATAAAAAGCTTAGCTTCAGAGCTGGGAAACTTAAACTTTTTTTGGTACATAAAAGTAACTAAATAAAACCAATTTTTTTGTTAGTTAAAAACATATTTTCTATATTAAAGAAAAATATAAAAAAATATAATTCCAGGGTTGGAAAGTTGAAACTAGTTTTGGTATATAAAAGAAACTAAGTAAAACAATTTTTTTCCTTTTAATTAACAATTTTTTATATATTAGAAAAGCCTTTACTCAATTTGTATATGAACATCTAATATAACCATAAAAATTGGCCCTCATTAGTCTTACGAAGCTTTGTGATATGTTGTGTATTATGCACAAATGCTGGTGTGTAATTAGCTTAGGTTGCTTGCAGATGTTTTAAAGTAGAAGTTTGTTTAAGCATCATTATTAATAGTTATTTAATTAATTTTTCAGTGTCGAGATCAATATGTTAGAGGCTGCGAAAATTTTTAATTTATTTATGTATACATATGCAGGTTCAAGTTGCCTAAGATGTGGGTGAATAAATTTCCATTAGAAAGTGCTGACCTCTGTTAAAAGTCATCTCTAATTAATTTCTCGTCATGCATTTTAAAATAAAATATATATGTACATAGATTGGAGGAGTGCCATTTACTCAAAATTAGCTTAATTCGACTTAAGCACTTTTCCTTTTTCTACTACAGAAATTATAGTTGAGCAAAAATTGTTAATTAAGTACTGGTTATATTATCTTGAGAATTCACAGGTTTGCTAGAACCAAAAACTATTGATTTTATGTCAAAAGTAAAAAATAAATATGTAAATGCTTTTAAGGAAACCTAAAAAAATTCAAATACTGAAAAATTTACGATAAAATATATACGATATAACTGTACAATTCTGAGTAAAACAAAATTAATAAGTATTAATGTTTCTAAATATGGCAGTAAGTTTTTGTTTCTCCTTTTTGTTAAAATATTAAAGAAATGACAGCGAAATTCTATTGAGAGTCTTCATTTGGCTGCTACTAATTACGACCAACCACCACACACACACAAAAAATTTATAAGCTCAAACACACCCAAACTGACATATAAATGTACACTTACATATGGATGTGCAACCAGCGAACATTTTTAGTCACGAAAATCACATGAGTACTTTGATATCTAAGAAAACTCCATTAATTTGGAAAGAAAATCTTGGAAATTTTGAAGGGATTTTTCGTGAAAATTGTGTAATGTCTGAACAATGTTGAGATTATGCCTGATGCAAGAGACATTTCTCCGACTTGTCACACATTTTACATGACTAATCATATTAATAAAAAAGACAACTAAGAGTGTTATATTCGGCTGTGTCGAATCTTATATTATGGAGTATATAAATGTATACATGCATATCGATACTCTAACTCAAAATTAAACTAACTAAGTTTACTATGTAACCAATTTTAGTTGTTAGTTTTACTGTAAAAAAAGTTGTTGCTTCAGATCCGTTGAACAACCCACATCTGTTTGTTGGTTAATCAACATTACTTCATTTATTGCTATTGACACACAAAAGTAACTTTGATTGTTTCAGAGAAAAAGTTTACTGGGTATGCACAACACACAGTAGTTGATTATTAATTATGTACGCATGTGTATGTAATTAAATGAAGATACTTTAATATGTACACGTGTTTTAATACTGTTACTTAGTTGCATGTTTTTAACAGTATTCCATGCATTTGAATTCTATGATTAGATATGTATGTATGTATTGCGTAGGTAGGCCCAAAGCAAGTTGAAAGGTTTATATTAAATGATGCATACTGGCATGAAAGAAAAAAAGTTATAAGTTACTTAGCGGATTTACATGAAACAGATGCAGACCAGTTTCTGATTGAACTGCCAACAAATATAAAAGATGAATATATGTATATTTGTGTATCTGTAACTTTCTGTCATGGTTTGTTTATATACATAAATACATAACTAAAAAAAATGATTTATTTTTTCCTCTAGAGCAATTAATAGTAAGTGACCCATGAATATTTTTCGAATAAAAAATGTGATTCAAAAATTTTATTTTTGACATGAGCAATAGTTGAATATTTTTTTCTGCACTTTGTTCTTAAGATTTTTTTAACATTATTAATATTTTCCCTTTTTAAAATGCATAAGGAGAAATTAATTAGAGATGACTTTTAACTGAGATCAGCACTTTCTAATGGAAATTTATTCACCCAGATCGTAGGCAACTTGAACCTGCATATGTACGAGTATACATAAATAAATTAAAAATTTTGCGAGCCTTTACCATATTGATCCCGACACCGAATTAAAAACTGAATTAAATAACTATTAATAATGGTACGTAGGGAAATTTCTACTTTAAAACATCTGCAAGCCACCTTAACTAATTACACACCTGCATTTGTGCATAACACGCAACATATCACAAAGCTTCCTGAGACTAATGAGTTTTGAAATTTTATTGTTAAATTAGATTTTCTTATAAAAATTGAATAAACGCCTTTAGCTTTTTCTGATTTTTCATACTAATGTCTTTCTTTCTTCAATGTAGAAAATATGTATTTAATTAGCAAAGAAAAAGATTAGTTTTGTTAAGTTACTTTTATGCAAAAATTTAATTTACCTGGTTGGTTTTATATACAAAAAATTAAATTTTCCAACCCCGGAATCATCCTTTTAGCTTTTTCTGATTTCTTTTAGCAGGATATTTCTCTAAATATGAAATGTGTTTAATTTATACAGAAAAAGGAAAAAATTTGTTTAAGTAGGTTACTGTTATATACCAAAAATAAACTCAATTTTCCGACCCTGGAATCGTCTTTTTGATTTCAAATACCAATTTAATTCAAACCAAAATATAAAATAGGCTTAAACTAAAAAAAAATAAACAAAAATTAGTTTCAGCTAGTTACTTTTATATGGCAAAAAAAGTTTAAATTTTCCAGCTCTGAAACCGTTTTTTTCGATTTTGCTGATTTTCAATACCCATCTATTTCAGACCATTTCTGATATACTAGTTGAAGACCGAAGTTTCTAGCTTTTCTGGGAGCTTCGGAAAACCGATTTCACTTACAGCCAGACGGACGGATGGACAGACGGACATCGCTTATTCGTCTTCCCTTTTCATATGGACCAAAAATATATATACTTTATGTGTCGCATATTAATATTGTGGAAATTATACACGGAATGAAAAACCTTTACGATTTTTGGTGCAGGGTATAAGAATAAAAATGTGATTTCTTGTGAATTAAGCACGTCTAGCAGATTTTTTTTTTGCTGCTTAGACAAGTTATTAATAGACTTACTCCCTGTTTCTACAACCCAGGCGATTGACTTGAGTAAAAGTTTTATATGAAAAGCAGTAATTTTTTTGAATAATTTTCATACAAATTTTCTAGACGTGTCGCCGGCTTGACTTCTGGAAAGAGGTTATTAAACTGTTTATTCCTGGCACAGGCCATTAGTAAAATCCAATAAATTTTAATTTAGAAGAATATTCTATTTCATACGTTACCCTCCTAATGTTGTGCACATGTAAACATATTTTTTTTCTATATTAAAAGTTGATTAAAATGCTGCAAGTCGTCTGTACCAAAAGAAGCAGGATTGCAAAATTGAATGCACTGCTTCAGTGTATAATTAGAGAAAATTAAATACAATTAAATGTATGTACCATTTTTTCATCTACCCTAGAGGTTTTAATTGTTGTTGTAATTTATTAAATTCTATACGAATGTTGAAATGCCATTATATGGCAGGGTGATATGGCTGTTGTTGTTTGTTTATTTTTAATTTAATTAATTTAAATTAATTACATCAAATTCTCATTATCATTTAAAGCGTTTTTACGTGAGGGAAACATATATATAAAAGGAATGAATGAATGCATTTATTATAGGGAATTATTTCATTGTATGGAGTTGAAAATAAAACGTGTGTATGTTTTTTGCAAACAATATCAAATTTTTCATTTTATTTTGTGAACTTCTTTCTTGATATTCTGCTGTTTATTTAGATAAGACATTCACTAGTTTGGGAATGTGGTCATAGCATAAGTATACATATGTATGTATGTATGTATGTATGTTTTGTACCGTCATATGTATGGTTACACTCTCTGAAATGTGGTTGGTAAAATATAAGTAAAATTACCCAGACGTATTATAGAAAATTATAATAAGGCCTTAAGCGATGGTACTTGTGTGAACTTGCATTTTGCAAATTTGTTGGGCATACGGGCCTGTTCTGAAAATCACGGTGATTTCAAAAGTAGGCAACTAATAGCTGACTTGATAGTGGCTTTTTAATGTATTTTAAGTTTTTGTAATTTATAATTGAATATTTTCTTCCAACTTCCAACGCTATAAATCGTGCAATTTACAAAAGCAATGATTTAGCTTTCATTATTTTTTTTTTGAAATCACCGTGATTTGACGTGATTTGCAGAACAGGCACAATAATATACAAAAATATGAATTCTCAAAAAACCAAGAACAGCTGTCTTTCTGTCTTTCTGTTTCATTAGCGTTGCCGCTGTGGTATTTTTACTTTTTGTGGTGTTGCCGTACTGGTGTACGGGAAACTTCTTGGATTCTGGGACTTTTTAGACAAAAAGATATTGTCAATATCTGGAGAAAAACATGTTTCTATATATTGTCGCAGATATAATAAGGAAAAAGTGCTTAAGTCATATTTTACTGTCTTGCAGGAGAGCACTTAAAAAAAAACGATGCTGGTCAGAACCATATGCTCAATGATGACCGCTATAAAGCCCTGATTACTGACTTCTTTGTTCATCAATTGAACAACCATGATGTGCAGGAGCTGTAGTTTCAACCAGACGGCACAACATGTCACACAGCTCGTGCCACAATTGATTTATTGAGGGATACGTTTGGTAACCGCATAGTTTCATGTTTCGGACCCGTGAATTGGTCTCCAAGCTCTTGCGATTTAACACCGCTAGACTGTTTTCGAAACAATTGCCAACTTGGAAGACAACATTCGTCGCGTTATTGCCAATATACGGACACAAATGTTGGAAAAAGTCATCGAAAATTGGACCTACAGATTAGACTACGTCCGAGCCAGTCGTTTCGGTCATATGCCAGAAGTCTTATTTAAGTTATAATGCCAGAAAATTATCTTGCGAAAGAATTAATTCAATTCAAAGTCAATTTAAAAAATTCATCTTTGCTTTATTCCATTTCAAAACACTCTTTACATACATACATACATATGTGCATATATAGTATATCTATATATATATAAAAGATTTTTGTTTAAAAATAATATGAACTATTTTTGGTTTGTTTGAATAAAATGAAGTAATAATTTCTTAATTTAATTGTATTTCTTCACCCAGAAAAAAAGTAGCTTCAAATCAATAAAAACCACATTGAATAATAAGAAACATTATCGAAAGTCTAGTAATGTTGAAATTTCTTATTTCAATATGAAAAAATATTAATTTATAGTATTTATTTATTTTTAAGTATTTCAATATACATTTTCTAGTATAGTAAAAATTATTTATTTTTAAGTTGCAATTTTTGCCTGAGTGTCGCTTTGACAGAAAAATAATTGCTGCCAAATTAGCGGCTAAAACTACGATCCCAAAATTTTCATATAAAATTTTATTTTGTAAACCTTTTGTAAATCGAAATTATTTTTTTTATTAATACAGCAGTAAACATAATATTCTAATAATAGTCTTTTCGTAAATTAGCAACTTAAAAATTGTTCATTAACACAAACTTCTGTTTATGTAAGAAATCCACCGGTTGACATTAGAACGAAATTAACTACATACATATTGCAATTACTCCAGTGAGCTTTCAAGCAACATTAATTATATGTATATGCATGTCATCATAGACTGGTATTTGCTAATTGATGTATAATTTATGAATTATTAGAGAGAACAAAAAAAAAATAATATTTATCCTGACATTTTACGCTTTTTCATTAAATTTTTCCATTGAGTGTATTTGAAAAGCGTATTTGTAGTGGCAACGTGTTAAGGTAAAATGAAGCATAAAATCTACCATTTGTTTGCGTGAGTTCTTCTAATTAACAGCAGTAAGAATGGTAAAAATTGCAGAAAAGGAAAGAATAAACAAAAAACGCCAACAACACAAAAACTCCCAAGCAAAATAAATAAAAAGGCAAAGCAAAAAAAAAAAAAAAGAAAGTACAAAGTGATTTAATTTCGTGTTGTTGACGTTGCTTTACATTTTACTTCCGTTTCTGCTTGTAATAGGCGTCCATTAAGGATTTGAGCGCGTACAGACATAGATTACCAGCGATTTATACTGGTACCACAAACACACACACACACACACACACATAAGCACACACACATACACACGCACATGTGTGCACACTAACTTATTTCCACATTTAGCATTAAACAACTGGCTAAAGATAAAAAGTCTTTGCTTTTCACTAGACATTTCTAAAAGCGGAAATAAAATGAACAAAAAACCAAAAAAAAAAAACAAAACAATTGAATAAAAAAGAGAAGTAAAGAAAAGACTTGAATATTGTTGCAGTTGTTGTTGTTGCACACACCTATAAACAAGGGGAAAATCAGCAACAACTACAACAAAAACAATGAAAGAATGTAAAACTGTTTTAATTGTTTTCACATACAAAAAAAAGCGAAAGAATTACACACATACACACACGCGCGCACGCACGCTTGTACACGAGCAACAGTACAACAAAAAAAGATGTTAGAATTTAAACAACAAAAAAAAACAACAACAATACAATATTGGTTTGCCTTAAACAAAAGTAATTTTTTTGTAATACTTCCAACATTTTTAAACAAAAACCAAACACGAGTGCGAGTACGAGGGTGAGGACGAGCATGAGTACGACTACGACTACGACTACGCTTACGAATATTATACACTACCATAACGTGTTGAATACAGGGTGTAAAAGTTTATGACTGCAGGCTTTATTAACAAAAACGAACAAAAAGAAAGAACTACAATTGAAAAGAAATAAATAAAAAATAAACAATCTTTCACTTGTAAATGCTGCAACGGGAGATTGAAAGTAAAATTGTGGGGTTAAGTACTCAAGTTAACAATTGCACAACACTAGAACAAATTTGCACTAACTAAGGATATTTCTTATTTGTGGCAAAAAAAAAAACATGAAAAAAATGCAAAACTCTTTCATTTAAAGCGAGAAGAACAAAGCAAGAAAAGAATAAATTCCACAGGGATATTGGATTTCATAAGAGGTTGTTATGCTGAGCGGTTGCAAACGCCAAAGAATGGATTATAAAAGTTGCCATTTAAGTGTAAGTGTGGAAGTTTTAAATTACCGTTGATGAAAATGTAAAACAATTGGATGGAAAATACGTTTATGGTTGTTATTGCTGCTATTCTTGTACTTTTTCACAAAACATAATTTATATCGCTACAGAAAATGCAAAGGTGATAAAAAAATTAAAATTAAAATTCAAATAATAAATAAAAATTATTCTAAATAGCAATTTCAGGGGAGTTTTTCCCTACTCCTAGTGCCGCTATTTTAAAATATCATTTAAAAATTTTCAGCTAAATAAAACAATTGCAAACAAAATGGTTGACTTCGAAAATTCGAAATTCTCTTTCACTTTTTATATCTCTCGCCATATGTTAAGAATAGAAGTATTTTATTCTGGGGGAAAAAAGGAAGAGAGGTGTCTTAGGACCCCTGGTTATAGCTATGCTGCTTAGTTATATAAAACAAACTTAATGTGTTAAATAACAATGCAATAAAATTATATTATATGATGATGTCAAATTCGCCGCAAATATTTCAAAACGTTTCCATTTATTTGCCATTATTTTCTTTTCTAGCGGCATTTGATTAAACTAATGTATTGTTTGTTAGCCGGCTTACAGCCGATCGGCTGTGTTCCCTGGTTTGTGCTCATGTGCAAAAACAGTACCAAACAAATTGAGGCATCATTATCATTGTTTTTGTTTTGTTATTGTTTCACCCACTTCAGAGAACGAAACAAAGCAAAATTAAGCATTTTGTTTCGTTTATTTTCGTACTCTGCTTTTAAGTACAAAGAAATAAAACCATAAATAAATTTATAACTGTAATAGTGTCAATTATTTTTATTACGAAAATCACTTCCTAACTCCTGTATCGCGCAATAAGTAGCATAGCTATAATAATTCTAAGTAAATAATAATTCATAGTCGCACTTTGCTGAATCTATTTATTCTTAAAATTTTTACCTGCATTTGAGTGCTTACAAACTGAAGGAGACAACAATGAAGGTGCGAGTAGTTCTCCTCAAACAGACAGACAAAAATGTTCATTTAATATAAAATTTTCTTATTCAATCAGCTGCAGCTGCTTATATGTATTTCCTAAATTTTTAATCAAAAACCCTGTTTAAATAATTTTGCCTTCTTCTTTTATGTGTCGTTTAAAATCCTTTTTGCCATTTTCAACAATAAATGTCAACTTGGGATTATAAATGTCCTTCAAATAGAAAATTTTAACTGGATTATGACACATATTCGCACCTTGTAGACTTTTTGTGATAAAAAACCAACCATACAAATATATTCATACGGTTTATAAGTACGTGAGAGAGATAGAGACATATTGTATATATGTATGTGTGTGTGAGAGAGTGTGTGCGTGTGCTTCAGTGTGCATTTGAAGTGGTTATTGGTAAAGCAAAATATTATATAAACACACAAGCACCACAGTTAGTTAATAAATGATATAATAAAAACATTAAAGTGCGAATCATAAAAAGTCATGATTGACATAATATGATTTGACTTGTATGGTCTTTAGGTCCTTGATGACTTGCACACACAAGCATACACACACACACACATGCCTTGTGTGTGGCCCGAATGCTGTAACGCAGAAGTATTGTTGGCAATAAGTGAATAAAAAGCAAAATAAATAAATCAAACACAAAAACAAAATTTATAGTTTCAAATAAGAGCGAAACCACAAAAGTGGCTGACTATTCATGTGTAAAATAAAGGTGATTGCGGTGGTCAAATGCATTATTTTCAAACACGCTTTAGTTGTGCTTCACAAAAATTGTTTAAACTTTTGTCGGTTACTCTGTGTGTTCATACAAATGCTCTCTCACACACACACACGCTTACTTACACAAGCGCACATTTGGTGACATGTTTTTCTATGCATGTTTTATGTTTTATGAAAAACAATAAGCGGTCAAATAATTGAATTGACATGTTGCTGCTGTTTTGTTGAAATGAAATATGAAATATGTAAAAACGAGAGAGAGAGAGAGAGAGAAAAAAATAAATTATTGTGTACAGCAGTTATTAAGTTGGCTTTGGAAAAAATGTTAAAAAAAACTGTAATAAATAATAACTTTACTAGAATGAAATACTATTTACAATGATTTTTCACTAAATAAATTTTTACAATTAAGTAATTTTCGCAAATAGTTAACTTTTTCTGTAATTCTATACTCAAACTCATGCTTTTTGCACTTGAGTAATAATTTGCCAACATTAGATGTAAACAACATTTAGTTGTAAAAATGGCTCAATGCATATTTAATGAAAATTGCATGAAGCGCCTAATTTTGTGAAACGCAACGCCCAGAATTGACAAATTTTGTATTTGTTTTGTTTTTTTTTAATTTATATTTTTGGAATAACATATTTGCCAATAGTTAGCGTTGCATTTTACAAAATAGTGTACAGTGGGTTTTTGGTTTGAAAACCTCTAGTTTTCGTCTACTCAATTTCAAAAATTTACTGATGCACTTTCGTAGAGAAATATTCAAGTAAGAAATGTTTACTTAAGGTTTTGGAAAAAAAAATTATTTTAAGGTTCCCTGATGATCTGCATTAGCAACAGTGAAACGCGTATAGGATCCAGCAAACCTCTCAATAATCAATTTCAATTTATTAAAAAAAAATATTTTACTGCATAAGTAAAACAATAATTTCGGATTAATAGTGCGTTAACAAATGTTAAACTTAAACTCCAATTTTCATAAAATTTAAAATGAATTTGAAATGTATTTTATTTAAAATTTTTAATAAAAAGTTTTCCTACAATGGATTTCAAATCCATTTTATTTTTTTATGAATATCGGGGAAAAAGTTTAACTACATTTATTTGACCTTTTTAGTTTATTTTCTTATGTTTCCTAAGCGCGACGTTTGTTAACGAAATATCGCAAAAAATCAATTAAAATTTTATAAAAACGACCTCGAGCAAACTGAAAACATTTATTTCATTAAAAAAACTATGTAGTTAAAGTCCATGCAAAAATGCCAAATAAGGAATTACTTATATTTCAAGCTCATTTGACTGTGTGTGTGTGAATTAAAAAAAGGGGACATCAATCACAAGTCATTTATTGGAAACTTCTGCTTGGATAAAAAAAAATTTAATGCAAAAAAAAATCGATTTTTATTAGATGGGCGGTGGTAGTTGGGTGTGGCCAATTTTAATGAAATTAAATTTCTTCCCCTAATTTAGTCAATATAATGCTCGCTGGCAACTTTCAATGATCTAGGACCACTGCTGACAGTTTTGGCACAAAAAAAATGTATGAGGTTATGCCACTGTGCAACGGGGAGGGCATAGCTAGCAGTTTATATAAAAAATTAACCTGTTTTCGAACGTATACTTAATAAAAATTCTAAAATTGAAAGAAAAATTACTCATACGCATAAAGGCCATAAAAAATATTTCTGTTTAATAAGAGGTTTATGAAACAAATTTTCTATGGAAATTTGATTAATAAACCTTTTGTAAAATCAAAATATTTTTTATGAATTAGGCCGTAAGATTTTTAATTCTAGTAAAATATGGGGCATTTCATTTCTTTATATCTAAATAAAATCAAGTGTGTGCCAAATGTCACATAGAGAGGTCTCTTGATGCCAGTGGGGATGAAATATATTATCGTGCAAATTTCCACCACTTTTACAAAATGTCCAATATTATGCGAGCTGTGTGATACTTAGCGCCATCATGTTGGAACCACCTGTCGTTGGTATCCATATATCGCGATTGCGGAACATTGCCCGCAGGGAATACCCATTATTATAAAACAATTCTATCTATCATTTGCAAGTTTTGACCGATCCATTAAAATTATACGGGTTTGATCATGGGTTTGTGTTTAAAATGAGCTATTCAAAGAGTTCGATTTAAGTCTAGAAGCTATTGAGTATAAAGAGATTATGTTGAGAAATAAAGAAAGTCTTTCTTTAGGGCGTAACCACCCTCGTAGTACTTAATTAAGTTGTTTAACATTTTATTTATGTATTTAATATTTAATATTCTGGGTATTTGTATTAAAATTTATTTTCAATATTTGTATAACAAGTGTTTAGACATTTTGATAAGCTGCTTAACTTATATGAACCGAAATAGTTTTACATATTTTTGATATTTGATCTCTAGCAAAGTTATTTAATTTATTGTTTTGCTTTAGTAAAGTTATTTATATTGTTTGGCTTTTGTAAATTTAGTTCACATATAACGCGTGTATGTATCTACAGATATAAATTGTGCTTTAAAAATTATATTCATATACACATATGTATGTACAACGTTTAACAGAAAGCTAAATATAAATATTTTTGCAAGGGGAGCAAATGCAAACATCAACATCAACAGCAACAACAACTACTTTAGATTCCTTTTTGTAGGAAAAAGCTCTTACAATTACTCTTAGCACTCTCGATGTACATGCTTTATTTATTAGTTAGCGGCATTCGCTGTTGAATTTCCTTGCATGTTTTGTATTTATTTTAGCGAAATTTCGAAGGGTTCGTATCAGACAAATGGATCAATTAATGATTTTATCGTGTTGAGCGGTTTTTTCTTCTTGAACAAAATTTAATTCAATTTTCAATTGAAATTGATTACACTACATATCTGCACACCAAGAGGCAATAGAAGTCATAGATACATTTTAAATAGCAAATGATATACAAAGTGAGTGAATAGGTGCACAACTGCTAGAAGTAGAGTTGGAGATATGGAAAGTTACACGGAGAGAAAATGGAGGAGGCCTTAATATCCGTCATCAGGCACATGGATCCCAAAAATTTTGGCCATGCCAGCCTTCTGTAGATTACAAATTTCATCCCTCAATTAATTGATTATTGCACTCTATTACCTATTTTCGAGAAAACATTTCGCTAAAAACTGGCAGATAGTACTTGCACTAGAGACACGCAGTCGTCTGTAAGTTGCGCTAAAGCATGACTAGTTTTCAAAGCAATTCTCGATAATTTAGTACAGTTTTTCAAGCGTCTATCTATTTATAATGATTTGCCAGAGCATACTGATTATAAATGTCAAAAAGTGAGAGCAGTATGACAGTTGCTTGACAGTTGACCCTTTCATAAGTTCTATCAGGCCTAATAATTACAATTTTTCGCTGTCTGTTCACAATTTGTTTTCATTTTAATGTAAAAGGTTGGTATTTTGTTTTCAAAACAAAACAACAAGATCTTTGTCTGAGTCACACAAACAGCTGATTGCTAATAACAAGACTAACGAACCTGCGCAATGCGTGTTTTGTTTACATGAGTCAAGCAAACAATATCGTTTGACTTCTCATCTTTCTCATATACAAAATCAAAAATTGAACAATAAAAATCGTTTTATATGAACCACCTAAAATTGTTTTATACTAAAAGCAAATCTTCCATCTTCATTAAAGAAAAAGTTTCGTGCAACAAATTTCATAAAAAATACGCATACCATAAATTCTGTCTAAGTAATTGTTGTCACTTGACTAAAACGTTAAAAGTTTTGTTGCTCTTACATTAAAAAAAAGAAGCAAAGAGGAAAAAAGAAAGAAAGAACAATTTCTTCAAGTGTCTTTTACTTAAAAGTTATACACATTTATACAACCAAATATGCATGTGTGTGTATGTGTGTGTTGTGTGTATATGGGCGGTTCTAGACAAGCATTGTTTCCTTTTTCGTGAAATTTTAACAAATTAATTGCACACAATAAATCGTGGCAAATTTTCCAGCAAATAAGTAGATCAAGGAGCTTGTGTGTTTTTTTTCTCCTACCAGTTGTATAATTTGTAGTTAATCCCTTTTGTTATGGCTGGCAGAACTTTGCTGGTAAAGTTTTGCCAAAGAACCTGCGCTATACTTTACACCCACATGTGTCAAAAAACGTTAAAACAAAAGAATTCTAAAGCGGTTAAAAGCAAGTAAGAAGAGAAAAAAAAGAAGATATATGTATATGTATATGAAAGAAATATAAAAAATTAAAATTGTGTAGAAAACAAAAGAAATAAAACAAAACTTACGGCGATGATAGGTACAATTTATAAAGTTCTTTGCTAGAGTTTAATAAGATTCCACATGCAAAGTTCGTTTAAATCTTTATGCACTGCATACTTACATAGAAAGCACTCATACACACAAACACACACACATACACCCACTCACGCAAAAACATACTCGTATATTATATAGATGCGCAATAGTTGTTGGCAAAGAATTATTACACAAACAAAAGCAAGTATGTATGTGCATATGTATGATGATAAAAAATATGTGAGTGTGTGTGTGTGCGTGTGTTGGCATGTGACTGACACCTGAAACTGATAATAGCGATGAGCACAATAAGATTGTGTTTGCACTTGTTTCTGTTTGCGTGTTAGTGTGAGTGTGAGTGTGAACTCAAGCACATGCAATGTAGTATTTCAACCATAAGTGTGTTGGGGTGTGTGTGTGTGTGCATGAATGTGTATAGCAAAGCTTAAAGTTAAACTACATGCACACGCACACACACAAACACATATACACATACATATAGCAGCGGTATTATTATAATACCAATAACTATGTTTGGCATTTGTTTGAATGTTGGAACAATGATCAGCGTAGCACAGTGTTGTGGATTAAAAAAAGATTTTAATAATTATTGCACTTTTTAAAGGGGATTTATTATTCCGAAAATCCTTCTGGCAAGTGTTGGTATTATACATATTTTAATCTAATTGAAAAAGAGAAGCTTATGTTATGCTTTTATTTCTATTTACAAGTAAATAAATTGTCTATAAAAGTGAATTTATTTCTGATTGATGCAAAAGAAAAGAAGAGAGAGAGAGATTGATTTTATTAGATTAAATTTTGAATGATTTTTTTTTTCAATAAATACATGAACAGAACGTGCACGTAAGCATTTCATATTTCTTAGACTATTGTTGTGGTTTTGGCTGAAGTAGTTAGCAGATTGACTATATAACCGAAGGTCCTGGGGTTCAAGCCCGGTCCTTGACAAAGTCATTGAATAACAACACCACGCATTTTTCTGAAACGCATTAGTGTCCCTTTGTATCAGTTGTTGTAGGAAAGTAATGAAGGCATATTCCCTGGTCACTTAAATATTCAGACATCAGCGGATGCTAATCCTAATGTAACATCAGAGCGCCCTCCTTCGTGGGTATTGTGTAGCAGAATCATCGGCGAAGTAAAATATTCAATAAAATATCTAATAAGCACAAATTCAAAAATTTAATACGTCTCATTGACACCAGGGGCGCTGCAACACTGTGTTATTAAGAAAACGTGCAAAAAAGCAGAGTTGTAAAAGTATGAAGCAGCTGTCTTCTCTATCACTATGCCTTTCCTAAAAAAGGTAACACCTAGTTATAGTAGTAGGCATTCATTGCCTGCGTGTAACTTCTCTTTTTATTTCAGAAAAAAAATACACAACTCCCAAAAGTATGTACTGACTTTCGTCTTTTAATTTTCGAATGTTTAAGAGTTGCATATTCTTAAAAAAAATCTCCTTTTGAATATTTGAAAAGTACAAAAACAACAATGTTATACTTTGTTTATGTTATTTTATGTTAGCTTTATAATTTTGAAATGTTTAATTGACTTAAAAAATTAAAAATTTTGGCGGTTACTCGCAGTCAAAACAAAGTTCATTTAAAAAAATTTAAACTAGTATTACCATACAAAATACTGGCTTTAAACATTTAAAGTATACTTTGATTTTACTATGAATATACTTTTAAGAAATGTAAAGTATACTTTGATTTGATTATGAATGTTTGTTCGTAAGCTGCTGAACAAACGTCACACCTAAGATGTAAAGAACACACACTGCTCGAACAGACTATAGGGGGGAAAATTTTAGCTCCTACCCTCCCCCTTCCTTTAATAAAATTCCAAAGTGATTTTTCAAAATGCCGAAAAAAGATTTTTTTTTGTCTTCTCTACCAGAATCAATTGCCAGAGCCTCCGTATTTTTTTTCGTGTTATATTGTATTATTATTTCACTATAGAAAAGAAGGAAAGAAAGATTTAGTCCAAAGATCAGACAAATAATGGATCCTTTGTGCCCATTATTTTTATTTTCTTATAAATAAAAGATATTGTTGCAATCTCGATCAAGAATATGTGCAAGGCTTAGTCCAAAAAAGTAACGTAGGTTAACCCTACCAAGTTGAGTTGTTAGTTTTACTGTTAATAAAAGTTGCTGTTGTGATTCTGTGGAACAAATTGTTTTCTTAGTTAAAATTTCACTCTTTTATATTTATTTTATGCTGTTGAAATTTTATTTATTGAAGTGATTTGCATGGCATTTGTAGTCAAGGCCTTTGCTTAAAAACATAAAACACTTTGGCAGCCTAAATTCAACTTCTACATGAGGTAAAGTATTAAATTAAGAAATAAATTTGTGTACCTAAAGTTTAAAATTAAAATATTAAAAGTAGTAAATAAACGTGAGGAATGACAAATTGTAATTCACGGCCTTAGTTTGGATTGTGAGGTGTTGGCATGGCATTTGTTTGTGTATTCTAGGGATAATGTATAGTGCTGGCAAAAGTATACTGCTCTACAATGGTTGTTTTAACCATATTTCATTGTTTGGTGCTAACTTAATCAACAAAATTTATTAAACTTTAGTTTTAATTTATAGTTTGCTTCTAACTTCAGTGCACATTTTGTATTGTAACAAATTTGTGGATTACTAATTTTTGACTGCTTCATATTAGTTGGTTTAACCAATTTCACTTAATCCACAAAAGACTTTAAATTTGTTTTGGTACGTAGGGACATTTTTACATATAAACATGCATGTAGCAATGGCAAAACAATTATAAATTATTAAATTAATAAATAAAAATAAAACTCTCTTGGATGTAAGTTCCTACGAGTGCGTGGGTGGTGGGTTCGATTCCCACCAATGACTCTGGACTGTTTCACTACAAGGGATGAAGGTGTTTGTTGAATAGCTTACACTATATATCTATTTCTGCTTGGATGTCCAACTTTTGAGATAATAATATTAATTAAAAAAAAATTTATAAAGTCTCGAAAAATCATTTCAATTACTTCTCTTTTCAAACAGAATGTGATAATTCTGACATGCATATTTTAATACAACTTCTACTACATTACTTTGCTACATTTGTTTATACAAATATACGTATGTATGTATGTATGTATGTTTGTACATAAAGTTTCTTAAAAGCATTCAAAAAATTTGCTCTCTGTCTTATTTAATAATTAACAAAACTATAAAAACATACTTAGACGGATTAACACTGTGCCCAAGTGCAAAGCACAACTAGTCAGATATAAATTTAATGTGTATGCATAAATATGCAATAAACTTTGCACAATTGTTTTTTTTTCTTCGAATTAAAAAAAAATGTAATAAAAATAATTCTTTTAGAAAAATATAAACATACATAATAAAACTTCTTTGCTTGCAGTATGTAAACTTAGAGAAAAAAATTGTTAATATTAAATAAACAGGGAGAATTTTTTAAATTTTTCAATCGAAACTACGAATTAAGATCAAGCCAATTTTGGTTTAAATGATTTCCAGAAAATTTTGTGCAATTAAGACCTTGAACTAAAAAACACAAGCAATCAGTTAAAAATTTAATTGAGTCAATTAAATTGTTGCTTAAAAATTTAAAAACAAAAGAGCCTGTGACGGACAAACCGACAATAGTGTTCTTTTGCATTTTTGGTGTACCGAACCTTAAAAAGAACGATTATAAGTATTTTCTATGTTGTGGCTTTTCTAACCGTGTATATGTATGTATGTATCTATGCATTTATGTAGGTGTGTATGCGTGTGTGTATGTTTATAAAATAGTATTTTGTTTATAATCTTTCTGGATAGGTATAATTGTTTGTGAAAGAATAAGTTAAAGTTCTAGTTACAAGAATTAACAACAATCACATGCACAAAAAATAACGACAAATTCAAACACACACACACATACACACACATAACCTTACACTTTCACAGTCGCTCCAGAATAAAAAATAAACCGTAAAAGAGTAAGTATTAAGTGAGTGAGTAAGTGAGTGAATGAAAAAAAAAATAGTTAGGAGAAGAAAATAAAATGTAAGGAAACATTTTTAATATATATTTATGCACAACATACATTCAAACAAGCCATACATCCGTATAAAGTATAAAAACTAAATATGCCTGTTATAACTGAGTGTGTGCGAACACATTTTTATGTTTAAGTCAGAAAGCTTTACATGTGCATACATCCATATGTACACATGTATGTATGTGTTAGTAAGTGACATTTTGGGTAAATGTGTGCACAATGCAAGTGTACATTTAAATTATATGCATATAACTACATGCATGCATATACAATAATTCTATGATATTTATTTTATAACTGCACAAATGTTTGTATATCCATATACTTGAATGGATGCGAAGCCTACTTTAAAACATATTTCTTGCTGGGTAAGTATTTACATACACACACACATACATATATAAATATAAACATACATATATGCATATATTTGTATGTATACATACTCGTAAATGTGTACAAGTGTATGGACATACTTACCCAGTAAGAATTTTGCTTACTAGAATGATAAATATTGTATATACTCCCAAGTTGACCTATTATTTTTGTATGAGAGATATTCAAAAAATATAGCGTAAACCTACCTTAAGAAAACGTGCAGCTTTAGAATTACAAAAATATATTACTTTTTGCCTACAAGTATCCAAGAAGTAATGGATCGCCTTTTGCCTACAAATATCAAACAACTTGTGGATTTTGCCTACACAGTAAAAAAAATTTTGATTACTTTTAATACCAAGCCGGTGTATGTATATAACAAACTTAAAAAATTAATTAAATTTATCCCAGATTAGTATGAATATAAATGAATTTTGGTTTTACACATAAACTATTTTGAAATTAATAAATAAATGAACTCCAAAATAGTCTTTAATTGAAAAAAATTAAAAGTAAGCCACAACTTTTTACTGTGTACAGTAAAGTGCGATTGGAAATCGCACGATTTCTAAAATTAATAATAGTCCCACAGACGTGTTTAAAACATATACAATAATTTTCTTGCAGATATGATATTTTAGAGTCTATATAATAGAAAAATTAAAAAAAAGGTTTAAAAAAAATATTTCTATTATCGGAGCTTGTTTTCTAAATTGGTGCGACTTCAAATCGATTCGGTTTACAGAAGAGGGCCGATAGTCAGCTGAACGTAAAATCAAAGTTTATTTATTGAAGATTAAAGGTACGAATCTTCTTTGTTTTCAAAGTTCAATTTCACTTTCAATAAATTATTTTTTTTACATATTTCATTAATAACTGGGAAGTACTAAAATGATGGAAAGTTTCACATAATGATATATAGTGAAGCCTCCCATAAGCGGACAATCACCGTAGCTCGATTTTTGTCCGGTTATTAGAGGTGTCCGCTTATGAGCGAGGTACACATTTTTTGATAGTTTGTAGATGCCAACTTCGATTGGCTTGCAAAATGATTTCCAATATTTTTTATTTTATTTAATTTTATTTTGAATTTTATTTTAATTTATTTTATTTTATTTTGAATTTTATTTTAATTTATTTTATTTGAATTTTATTTAATTTAATTTAATTTAATTTAATTTAATTTAATTTAATTTAATTTAATTTAATTTAATTTTATTTCATTTTATTTAATTTAATTTAATTTAATTTAATTTAATTTATTTTAATTTAATTTAATTTAATTTTATTTTATTTTATTTCATTTCATTTCATTTCATTTCATTTCATTTCATTTCATTTCATTTCATTTCATTTCATTTTATTTTATTTTATTTTATTTTATTTTATTTTATTTTATTTTATTTTATTTTATTTTATTTTATTTTATTTTATTTTATTTTATTTTATTTTGTTTTATTTCATTTTATTTCATTTTATTTTATTTTATTATTTTATTTTATTTTATATTATTTTATATTATTTTATTTTATTTTATTTTATTTCATTTCATTTTATTTCACTTTTTCAAACTCGTTTATAATTTAAATTTTTTCTTTAATTGATAAACAATTTTTCTCTCTCTAAATAAGCAGCAATTTCCTTACGGTATTAAGCGCGTTAACGTTGGAATCACCAATATTATTGACATTAATATAAATATGAAGCAGATTTGAGCAAAAGATTAACTGTTATTTAAATGCAACTCCTGTTGCCGTGTTGCAACGCTTCTCTCCGCTTATGAGAGGTATATTGACGTCTCATAACGGAAGTGCCCGTTTCAATCTTAATACGTAAATGTATCTTTTAGTCATTGCGGGGAATTTATTATTATGCAATATAAAATAAGCGGTTAGATAAATAAGCACCTTTCATTACTTAGTAAGGCATTAAAAGAGTACTACCCATTACAAAATTCCGAATTTTTTTTGCTGGGTACTTACGTATTGGTTGTATTGTTTATATATGTGTTCAAATTTGTATGTGTGTATGTATGCATGTACGTATGAATGTGTGTATAATATAAACATAAACGCTCGCACAGTTTGATAGAGAAAAGCATCGTTAATACTGTAAATGACAGTTATGTAGAACAATACATTGATTCATATAAACAAATGCACATGTGATATAAATTATCTATATTAAGTATAAATGCATATAAACACACCACTTACACATACAAACACTCAGACACATTTATTTTTAAATGCAAGTTTAAGTGTCCGTTTGTTATAATTTCAACAACAGTATTGCATATGAAGGATAAAAGAAGATCCTTGAATGGTACTTTTTTTTTGTAGCCAGTAAGGGACAAAATTAGGCGAGCTTTGAGAGTGAAAGGACTTTTTGCTATTTTGCGCACACTGTTAGATAATTTAGTTGTGAGATTTGTATTAAGCTGAGTTAAAAAAAAATTAAATTCAATTCAGCTTTAAGTTAAGAATACTTAATCCGGGCAGATTATTTTTTAAATTAAAAGAGGATATTAACAAAACTGTAGAATTTAGGACTATAACATCCAAGATATCTCCAGCTCTCCATGTTATGCCTCTGTTCTTGCTCGCTGCATTTCTTATAATAATTATATCTAATAATCCGTTTAAGAGTACAGCGATAAGATGCAGCCTTGTCGCTACCGAATAAAATTGTAAAATATTTCCATATAAACTTCATTGAAATATTTTGAAATTTTGTTCAATAACGAGTGCGTTAATTTGCCCCCAGCTTTAATGGAAACCTTATCGCTTACACAATTCCGATACAGCAAGCTCTTGAAATTTTCAAAAACGGTAAAATTAAAAAAATGCCGAAATGAAAAATCGCCAAAATAAAAAAGCGCTCAAATGAAAAATATCACCAAAAATAAAATAAATCGCTAAAATGCAAAAAAAAATCAACAAAAGTCGCCAAAAAACTAAAAAAACTCGCTGAAACTAAAAAAAGTTGCTAAGACTAAAAATCAACCAAAAAATCACCAAAAACCGAAAAAACGCCAAATTGAAAAAGTACCAAAACTAAAAAAAATGTTAAAAACACGAAAAAAATTGTTAAAACAAAAAAAGCGCTAAAACTAAAAAAACGTCATAGCAAAAAAATAAAAAAGCTGCATCAGTTCGCCCATTTACTCCAAGAACGTCATAACTCAGAAGATGAAATTTTTGAGTTGGTGCTGCAGAATTAATCCTCATATCGTTTTTCATATTGTGTAAAAATTTCATAACAATATCTTGTTTACTCAGCTCTAGACAGAAAAGTAAAATTTTCTTTTTTTTACTCGTATTAAGTTGTGTGTAAATTGAAAATTTTCAGCCTCTACGCAAAAAAGTAATATGAATGAGTTTGTAATATTAATTAAAATATTTGTAATATTAATTAAAAAATTAATTAAATTTTCACCTATAAACAATTTGATAATATCAATTAAGTTTATCCACTCAAATTAATTAATACAATTAAAAATTTAATTGAATCAATTAAATTATTAATTGAAAACATTAATTGGTGAATACTTTTTTCTGTGTCGTTTTCTGGCACATGGTTTTTTTTTTTTAAATATGATGTTGTTTGAGTAAATGAAAGATATGTTGTGTTCGTACGGAGTTGAAGTCGCACTTTACTGAATTTATTTAAATAAGGTTCAAAGGGAACTTTTTTTGGCTCTACAGAAAAAATTAGATTTTTAGACATGCCCTGTTATTCATGAAAACCTCGGATAATCTCTACTATATATTCCTCCTTAATTCTTTGTAGTTAAGTGCTCTGCAAATGGCAGCATAAACAGGTGTTTCGAAATGTTTTTCAATTATAATACGGAGGCAGGATTTTTGAGCTCTAAATACAGTCTGTCAGCAAAGAAACTCTTTGTCAAGGAAGTCAGCAAGACTCATGTTGATGATGTTTGCAATTGCTTTGTTTATCATGCTTGGGAGTGTGATCCCCCTCCAGCTTTTACACTCCTTCAGATCACCTTTTTTTCGGTAAGTTTGTCTTTGTTAGAGCTGGGTCCAACTCGTTCAGTCGGTCGTTATAGACGCAAACCTGTGATCAAACTAATTGAAATTAAATGCTTCACAGGTTTGTGTCTAAAACGGCCGACTGAACGAGTTGGCTCTTTGTAAAGGGGGCCAGCAAATGTGCTGTTCATGATGTTTGCAATTGCTTTATTTACCATGCCTGGGATGATGTATGATCCGCTTTGATTTTTTGCTCTTTTTAAGATTACCTTTCTTCGGTAAGTTAATGATCAAGCCCTCTTGTAGTTCCTTGGAAATTTCATTATTATCTTATAATATTTGTATCAAATTCCGCAGCTGCTATTAGCAAGCAGAAAAACTATTGTGCCACCTATTCCCAAAATTTCAAAAAAGTCAAAGTGAAAATTTTTCTTCCAAGTTCTTTATTTTTTCCGCTTTAATAATTTTTCCTACAACTTAAATAAGGTCCCGAAAAAACCAAAAAAAAAAAGAAACAATAAAATATCTAGCCCACATGTTGTTGCAATTAAATAATTTCCTGAAAAAGGTACATTTTTTCTTTCTATTTTGTACGTACAAATGACACACATCCATGCATACATATCTGTGTATGTACACACATACTCGTACATATATTGTATTTTTCCGCTTCGCATCCTCATTCTGCAGATACAAAATATCTAATATATGTATCTACCGCCTTAATGTTTGCATTCGTGTGTGTGTGTGTTCATGTGCTTAAGTATTTGTTGTATTAAATGTTGTATGTGTACTTCATTTGACGGCCTTAATTGTTTCTAGGAATGTAGGACAACATTTAGTTTATTTATCTGCTGGCAAAGTATTTTTTTTTTGTAAGAAGTTAATGTCTCAGTGTGTCACACGAATTGAGATTATTTCTTCTTTTACGCAGAAAATGCGAAAAGTTCTTTATATATCCACATACAAACATACATAAATAGTTACATACATAGGTATGTATGTATTGTACGTAGCAGCAACAGCAACAGCAATAGCAACATATTTATAGAAGAAGGATAATATAAAAATAAAAGACAATAATAGTATTTATAACGAAAACAAAATGATTTTTTTTCAAATTTGTGCTGTCCCGGCTTACAAGTAGAGCACCAAAGTAATTCTGGCGCAATTATTTTATCGGACATTTAAAACAAGGAAATCTTGTCAAAACATTTACTTTAACAACAAAATGTTCTGTGGAGTGTTAACTTTGTTTTAGTGCTTAAACGCATTAAATGATTTTTAAGGATTTCAAATGATGTGAAATGATGTGGGTACAACAGTAGTATTTATTTTGCACCTACATTTACTCAAACTAGAGATGCTGGGAGGAAAATAGAAGGAAAGAAAGCGAGAGCGAGAGCGAGAGAGAGATAGCGACAGAGCATTAATGTAAATACTTGTAATTGTAATTTAAGTAATTAAATAGGTATACAACAAAGAATGTTTATGTGAAAGGAAGCAGCAGTGCGGGTGAGTTTGATAGCAGCTTGATATTATACAAAGCTATTTTTGGGTAAATGTTTGTAATTAAATTGAATTTATTTTCAAGCTTAAATACACATTGAATGATTGACTCCATTACCTAATTACTAATTAATTTCGCAAATCAATGAAGGCTCTGTTGGGTGTTCGTTCTTGCAAAGCAATATAACTTTTGATCGTTTATTATAAGTACTTAATATATAGAGTTAATGGCACACACAATCTATTAAAAACACAGCCAAGAAACAAAATTGGTATGTATGTAGTCAGTTCTAAATTCAATATTTCCCACTAAATATCTGAATAAGAAGCAGGTTTATAGTAATTTTTGCCTTTGCTGTGTATAATAACACGGCATAAAATTCTCATTTGCTTCAATTTTAAATTAACATAAGCATAAGTGTTTTAAGTCGCTAGACAGTTTGTTTGTGAGTTTATTATAAGACTTGCAAATAATATACTTAGTGAGTACACTTAAGCACTTTTTGATATAATGCATAAACAGCAGACTTCTGTTGTAACCCACGAACAGGCAATTTTGTTCGTTATAGCCGGCGTGGATATTTTATATAATTCAAAGCTAGTAAGTTAAATCCGATAGAAATTTAAATTGTAAGAAATAGCAAAAAAAGTTATTTTTCATGCAAAAACTTTTTGATTTGAAAGGTGAATATACATTAGCATTTGAACATGATTTCAGGCATATGGCTATCGAGACTGTTCATGACGGAACGCATTATGGATGATGTCCAATTTTTAGGCCACTTTTTTGATAAATGATGGTCGTATGTCATGTATAAAACCAACAATGTTGACCACAAAGATGTAAATTTTTTCTGATTTATCAGCATAAGCCAGTGACTTCATGTAACCATACAGGAAATAAACGAAAGGTGTCAAATCGCACCACCTTGTAAGCCAATTCAAATAAACTTATCGCCGAATTTCAATAAGTCGATGGTTGCGGTTGCCATTCCATACACCATCAATGTCATCCATAACTTCAAACAAAAACTCATTGATAATTTTTAATGAAATAAGGTCTGATAATGCCACCCGTTTGATGCATTTTTCTGGATATAAGGCGTAGGATACAGAGAAACAAGCCGAGCGGCTCACAGTCGGCTCAACAGCCGCCGCCGACTTTCAATGTAACTTCAAGCCGCCGCCAATGCATGCGGCTAGCCTCAACTCAAAATTGTAGCCGGCCAATTGGTTTTTGTAGTTGCAAATTTGTACCACATTGTACAAATTATATGGAAGACATCAGGTGTTTGAATTTTTTTTTTTATAGAAATGTGTTTAAAAAACATATAAAAAGCGGCTGCCAATGTCAGCCGGGTCAAGCCGGCTTATGAGCCGCCGCCGACTTTTTAAGACGGCTTGCTTCTCTGGTAAGATACATGAATTCTGTTGTAAATTGGCTTCACCCTATATGAAAAAATTATGTTCGTTAACAAGCTCGTTAGGCCAAAAATAAACCTAAACGCATGAAGTCGTCTTTAACATGCGCGAATTGATGACTTATTTCAAAGTAAATCTAGATAAGTTTGGCAGCATTGTTCAAGCTTCAATCTATTCATGATGAATTGCCAAAGTATACTGATCATAAATGTTAAAAATTTGAGTGCAGTATAACGTTTTGTTTGCTAGTTAACAGTTTCGCAAGTTCTATTGGACTTGGTTGGTTGGTTGGTTAGTTTACGTGGCTGCCTTCTTCACGTAATTCAGGTAGACTCTGGATGATTCCTTTTTCAAAGACCACTCTATTAGACTTAAAACTCGATAATGATATTTAAAGGAAGATAATTAAAAAAAAATTGTTTAAGTATAGTTTCATTAAATTAAAAATTAATTTGCACTTATTTGACCAAGCCTCCTAACAGAGGCTCCTAGCAGAGGCTTGGTCAAACCTTAACATACCAAGGAAGAATGACCACATTCATTTCCCTGCCCAGAAAAGGAGACTTGCGGTAATGCTGTAATTGGAGAGGCATTTCATTACTCAGTAAGGAACACTGATCTATAGACCTAAATAAATAAATAAATTAATAAGTAAAAAAATAAATAAACTGCACCTTAAAGCAAGAACAGGCAGGATTTAAAGAAGGTAGATGCTGTTTAGGTTACATCTCCACTCTCGAACTAGCAAAAAAAGTCTACGCTCTGACGAACATCCTATTCGCCAATTTTGAACGGGCGTGCGATAACATAAGCTGGAACAGCATCTAGAACACACTTGACTGCAAAGGGGTTCGTAACCTTCAAAAATTATAAACTCTTGCTAAAGACATCTGCGGTGATGCGAAAAATTTGGCTTTACCAAAGGAGCAAGACAAGGATGCATGCACTCACCCCTTGCACGAAAAAGTTGTGACCATCACCAACATCGAAGCACCAAATGGTAAACAATGGATGTCATTTAGCAAACCTAATGACCAGGACTGCGCCCATAAATTTGACCACATAGAGCAAAAGCTAAATGCTTAACATAAAAATGCACTCATCGTTGGACTAAAGACCCATACGGCTTATTTAGCCAAAATTGTGCTTTACCATTGAGTAAAATTTTCTACTGAAATATATTTTCCAAGTACTTTCCAAGTAACTTTAAGATAGAAGACACCAAACTTAAAGTTTTTATGGTGAAATAAATTCTTTGCCAACATCTAATAGTCAAATGGTTTACTTAAACTTATTTCATTTGGGCGTAATCATTTTGAGCGTAATCTTCATAGTGTTTGTGAAAAACTTAATCCATATATAGAGAGATAAGTTTATAGTTCATGCTGGTTTTACACGATATACTTGTCGTCGCCAGTCTGACGTTCCCAATTATCAAACGATTTGGCCTTGCAGCCATATTTAAACAAAATTGACAAGCGTTTTTTAGCTTTCAAAAATTCTCAGGCACATACCATTTATTTGAAGCTCACCGAAAGAATCGGGTGGCAACGCTTTGCAATCAAAAAATCCGTTAAGTTGACTGCTAAAAAGCTGTTTTTGTTATTGTTATTGTTAAAAAGTAATGACACTTTAGCTGTTTTTAGCTCAATCTAGTGGTTTTATCTCCATATTTTATTTTTATTTTATGGGGTTTATTCAACAAGATAAGCTAACATAGCTGTTCATTACACAACGTTCATGCTCTTGTTTGGGTATAGAAATTGAGCCTTAACGCTAAGCGCCATAAAATACAAGGCTTGCCAGTTGACCATGTATTTCCGACATCTCAAGCGATGGGTACAAGATGCTGAAACTTTCGCACAAATCGTAACGAAATCATAGAAGATCACACAATTTCCACCACCATAACGATTCTCATGCACAAAATGATAGTGTGAGTTCTTCAGCGACAATGGGCGTGTCTATTTAAGATCTCAAGATCTGTAGTAATATTCGTAAAAATCTGTTGAGTAGAAGCACGTGAAATATAATAATAAACTTTAATGGGCGTAGAGCTGCCCATTTTTCCAACCTTAAAATTGTTTAATTACAAGAACCAAAGGTGTTTGCTAGCTTGAGCGGCAATCGAATAAGTAAAATATCATTTTATCACACAGAAAAATTACTCGGTGTGTTCCCGCCCACTTTTTTACAATGGGACCAACTGGTAGCTATACCCTCTCAGACTAAAAAGGGTTTTTACAATCGGTCTAAAGTGTACCAAGGTATGAAGTAAGAATGTAAAAAAATACAGACAAGTTGATAAACTCCTGCTTTTCTTGAAGTCGGTTAAAAAATAGCTGAGCTGTGTCATTACACGGTGAATGTGCCTTGCTATTAATATTATTCAATTTTGCCAAAATCAGAAAAATATTTGGAAAGGATGACATTCGCGCTCTATATATCAAAATAGTAAAATCGTTGGCGATTTCACAAGTCATTCCTTTCTGTAGACATGCCTTAATTGAAGTTTTTTTTATCCGATACATTACGCTCTGACTTAACATTAGCAAATGTTATAAACAGAGCAGTGTTAGACTTAACATGACGTATGTAAAATACGTGTAGTGTAAACCCAGCATTAAGTAGATGGTGATAGTGAGCTCATGCGACTGGTTAAATCACTTATTCCATTCCAAATCACTAAAAACACAAAGAAAATGTATTCATATATATATTACAAATTGTAAAAATTGTGTAAAAAAATGTTTATTTATAGCAAAGAATATACATAAGTACTCGTATGTCTATATAAAAAGCCATGAAATGAAGTGCAATTTAAGTTGACGACTAAAATTGACTACAATTTGTCTCATTTTGCAATTTGCCACAGAAATTAGCAATAGCATTTTCATACACATCCATAAAGTAAAGTAGGATTGTGCTCGTAAACTGAGTATGAAAAGGCTAAGGAAACTACTAAATAAACGTAAAAGTAACGAGGAAAACAGTAAAATATGTATTTCCTTCAAAAAGCAACAAAAAGAACCGACGGTAAACGCTTGAAAATGATTTCTGCTTTGCTAAGCACGTAATTTTATTGTTTAGGCTCAGCATGTACTTGTAATTGTGGAAACAACAAAATTGGAAGGAAACTGAAGCAGGAAGTACATACGTGTGTATGTAGGTACAACAAATATTTTTAAAAACTTCCACGCATGTAGGCGAATTTTTTGAAATATTAGTGGCCAAAAATGTTTGCATAACTACTTATGTGAGGTTTTTTTTAATTATAATTATTGGCCGTTGACTGCGTATCCAGTGTAACTTTCAATTGCACAATGATGCGAGGACATTATGTGAGGACAAGTGTAAACAGAGTTTATATTTTATTGATAAGCGAGCGGTTGGAGTTAAAACATGTAAAATGGGAACAAACCACATCCCCTCATCTTGTGCTCATATTGGAAATTTAAACAGACACACACACACACACACACACACACACGCAAATGCCTACAAGCGAATATTAGCATGTGGTATTTAAACTGATTTAAAACTTAAAAAAAAGTTATTAAAACCAAAAAGAACAAAAACAAAAAACACGACCAACTACCAGCAAGCGAAACAGACGTTGAAACAAAAGAAATTCGAATTATTTTATGACATGAAAGAGAATATAAATTTTTTTCTTTTCGCTTTATAAAACAACAATTACTTTATTGTTTTATTGTGTTTTAAATCTTTCTAAAAAAGCAACAGCAGCAAACTTAATACTTTTGTGTGATTCAATTACGTACCGAAATCAAGTTCAAAAATAAAATTTTGTTTTTCTTTTCTAGCATGTGTGTTGTGTGTGTGTGTGTATGTGTGTGTAGGTGTGTATTCATTGTGAGTTTCCAAAAGTATTTTATAGAATGTTTATGGT
Organism: Nowickia ferox; assembly: GCA_936439885.1. Lineage (NCBI taxonomy): Eukaryota > Metazoa > Arthropoda > Insecta > Diptera > Tachinidae > Nowickia > Nowickia ferox. The sequence continues at coordinate 4,367,550 of OW387023.1, read as the reverse complement.
CGTTTTACAAATTCTTCTACTACATTTGTTTAAGTATACGAGTATGCTTGCACACCAACAGCCTTATACCCACACACACATACATACATACACACACATACATACATACATATGTCTATCTATCTGCATATGACTAGATAAAAGTGTTAACCATATCAGCATGATGGTATAATTGTTTGTGTGCTGTTTGGTACTTTAAAAATAAAATTACACAACTGAAACTTAATGTTGTAAAATAGAAGCAACAAAAGCAAAAAAAAAAAAAAAAAATTAAAATAAAATAAAAAAAGAACATGAAGGGAAAAATTACATAAAACGACTGCTAAATCTGTTTAAATTTTACAATGTAACAAGTTATTTTTGAAACGGAATTTTTTCTTTTGATTTTTTTAGCAATTCAATGCAAAATAATTGAGCAAAAGGTAATATACGAGGGCGTATCAATAAGTCCGTGACTTTTTGAATGAAATGCAGTTTTTTTTGCAAAACAAAAATTTATTTTTCAACATAAGCTACTTTTAACTTAGTCCAACGTTTCTCCAGTTTTTGTATCCCTTCCACAAAATAGGATTTTTCGAGGTCCTTAAAATAGGCATTTGTTTGGTAAAAAATTTTAATCGTTGGAGCTAAATCTCTTTCCACCGAGCCATTTCTTAGGTTTGGAAATATGAAGTAGTCACTAGGGGCTAAATCCGGAGAATATGGCGGATGAGGTACCAATTCGTAGCCCAATTCATAGAGTTTTGCTATTCGGATTGCACACGTGTGCACCCGCGTGCATCCCAAAAAACTGTTGCTATCCTTGGCCTTCTTCGGAGTAGGTTTACCCGGAGAAACCCATTGTTTCGACTGCTGAGTAATGGAGTAATGGATCCATGTCATACGGATTGCGGTTAAACAACTCCAAACAATCCTTTGAAGTTGTCACACGTTTACGTTTATGGTCAATTGAGAGCAAACGCGGCACCCATCTTGCAGACAACTTCCTTAAACCCAGCTGATCACTTAAAATCGAAACCTCACTGCCATATGAAATGCTTATGGCATCAACAATCTCACGCACTTTTACTCTGCGATCGGCCAACACCATATCGTGGATTTGTTCGACATATTCTGGTGTACTGACTTCAATTGGCCGTCCAGAACGTTCAGCGTCATTTGTACTTGTGCGACCACAACGAGAGTCAGTAAACCACTTTTTTATTATTGAAATCGATGATGCAGAGTGCCCAGAGTATTTATCGAGCTTTTGCTTGGTTTGATTAACGGTTTTTTTTTCGCAAAAAATAATGTTTAATGAGCACTCGAAATTCACTTTTTTGCATTTTTAGAAAAATACACGAGGTTGTATGTTCTGAACAGCTGTTAAACGCAAAGTAAATGACGACACTTGCTAAAAATTATTAATAGGTGGTACTTGATGGGAACAGTGTTGCATTTCATTTATATGAAAAATAGGAGGAAAGTTCGAAAAGTAACGGACTTATTGGTACAGCACTAATTTAGTATTTGTTCAAATTTAAGCATGGCTGACTTCCAAAACGTATCAATAAAAATTTTGTGTACTTTTTGCAGCAAAGTTGCAGAACATTGTAACCGTGAGCATAAATTTTGAAGCCAAAACCTAAATTTTTTCTTGATACATATTTTTGAAATTTTTACACCATCAAAAAATTAGATAAAAATATTCGCTGTAGTGGGCGTGGCTTGCTGTTAAATACAAAGAATTTATGTTAATTGACAAAAAAAATTTGGCATATTTGATCTGAAATAAATAATGATTTCTCGGGTCACCCTATTAAATTTGTAGTTAGGGTGTTCTGTCAACAATTTCAAACCCCAATATTTTCGTCAAATATAGTGTAGTGTGTAACTTTTGAATATCAAAAGGGATAAAAAAAAGGAAACCCTACCGAGAAAGATGAAGGTACCTTCTTAAATTCCATATATAGCCACCACGACCCGCCGCTAGAACACTTTTTTTTAATTTAAATGAAAATACCAAAATTGGTAGTAATTGCTAGTTTTATATTCACTATTTTTTGTTTGTACACGCATAACTATGTGATGTGTAAATCGATTTTTAAGATTATTTTTTCGACCGATTTTTCGAAAATCGGAGAGGGAACTTTTCCTCCCTTATGGAAAACTTTGTCATTTGTAAAGCAATTTGCAAAAATTTTTTTTTTGATTGATTATGATGTGATTAACCAAAATACATCTTCTCTTAAAATTTTACTCACATATTTTCTAAAATACCGATTTAATTCATTAAATCTAAAAGACCCTCACAAATAAATAGTCTTAAATGTAGAGGTTTTTGCTTCTCCTAAAAAAAAGTAAAAAGTGTACTTACGCCCTCTTGGATTTAAGTTAACGATATGTAGTATCAGTACGGAACCCTTTGTGTGCGAGTAATCGCACTTTATTGAACTTATTATATTTTTACGTAATGTAATTACATTTTAAATAAATAATTTAATAGATGGACGCTTGAACAATTATGAGATATTACTTTGAAAATCAGTCATGAGTTTGAGCAAATGTTTTGTCGTAAAACTTTGTTCTGCCATGACGCTCATTATTGGCTAAACGGGCTTGCTAATAAACAGAGTTGGCGCATATGGAGTGAGACAAATCCACAAGATACGCTACAGGCTCCATTTGATTTAGAAAAATAAAACATTTGGTGCGGCTTACACGCTGGTGGCATCATTGGATTTTATTTCTTCAAAAATGAAGCCGTAGCTCGCATTATGGTCAATGAAGATAGTAAACGCACCATGATTGATTCGGGCGTAATGTGGTTTCAACAGCATGGCGCAACCGTCGACTTATTGAAATACATTTGGGGTATTCAAATGGTACTCATAAATTAACACGTTTCAAAGTAATAACACGACAAAATATGACTGCTGTGAGCAACCACTCATAATTTATAATTATAAATATTGTACTTATTTGTTTTTAGCACCTTTGTACATTGTTAAGCTCTCATAAACATACGAGTAGCTGAGAAAGTCTTGTTATTTTATGACGTTTTTCTTTGAGTCACAACAACAATTTTCTTAAACTAAATATGTTAAAATGTTAAGACATTATGACACTTAAGACATTTAAGACACTGGTGTGAATACCCCAATTGTACTTATTTGTTTTTAGCGCCCTTGTACATTGCTTACTCTCTCTTTCTCTCAATTCCAAAATTTTTTTTAAACTATCTTAAAATGTTAAGACATTATGACACTTAAGACACATAAGACACTAGTGTGAATAGCCCAACTGTGTTTTGTATTAAAATTTAATTTTTTGTTTTATTTTTTACATTTTAAAGCTCTATCGTGCTAAAAATTAACCTTTATGTACACATATATATATTTTTATACATATATATATTTTTTTTTGGTGAAGTGTATAAAAAAGTGTTTTGTTATACTGTAAAAAGGCGTGTATTAAAAAATTTTATGCAGGCACAAAAGTATGCATTAAAATTTAATTCCCCAAAAAATGTGTCTACATATACGATTACTGCACATGCATATGCAAACAATAATATAACTGGCAATTTTTTGTTCGCAATGCAATTATTTCAGCAATTATTTTTCAATAAAAATAATTTAATTTAATTAAAGTTAAATAATGGTAGTAGCACTCTAGTAACACAAATTATACAGCGTACATATTATTTTGAAAACATTTCAACATACATACAGATTTCTTTTCTTAAGTGCGCTCTTAACTTTCTATTTCTATTTCTATCATTATTATTTTCTGTTTCTATCATTTTTATTTATTAAAACACACAGACACACAGTGAAAGGAAAATTAAAAATGGAAGGAGAAAAACGCATCTCAATGAACAAATCAATTATAATAAAAATTTCAAGAACGTATCCAAGCATACGAGTACGTGCACACTTGCATTTACCCTACTCCTGATAATACAACAACAATTATTGCAAGTATAATCCGCTTGAGTGCCCGTTGAAGCAATCTCGGCAACTTGTAAATTATTATCATTATGCAGTACGGAGTAGAACGCAGCGGACATTGTGATTAGTGTATGGCGCTCTATGTTAATGTGCGTTGTAAGTGGGCAGACAATACAGACTTCAGTAGCACCTTATGCACTAAATTTGCACTTACAATTTTAGCTGTATGTGTGTCCGTGTGTTTGTGTGGGTGTGTGCGCGAGTGTGTTGTTATCGTTCTCTCCGACTGAGTGTGTAGGTGTGTGTGTAAAATTATGTATATTACATATAATAATGGAAAAGAGGCGGAAATTAATTATAAATCAATTTAGCGAAAGATTATGAATATTTAGAGAGAAAAAAAGCACGAAAATATTGTATTATTAATTTAGAACAAAAACAAAATGGTGAAAGGAAACAACATTGTTTTTGCCTTCCACTAATATATTTACATTAAATAATAAAGGTTAGCAGTTACTTTGTTGTAAAACAAATAATTTGGCACAAAGGCCTAAAACAACAAAAAGTCCATGAGGATATTAAGTGCAGCAAATTTATGCTGGAATATGAAACTCAATTTTATATATATTATATACTCGTATACCTTTTCCAGTGTTTACTACGCATTAAGTTAAAATTTCTGGGTCAGTAACTTTACGAGATACTTATCAAATTGGTTTATGGTGAAAGTTTGAAAACAAAATGCTGTAACATATTAAATTACCTGCTTTAGTATATACCAAGGTTTTGTTGAATTCAATTACGCAATGAAAATATTCATTGTTCAGCGAAATAAAAGTGTTACCAGCAGAAGTTGTAAATCGACAGCTACAAAAACCAGGCCTTCTCTCTAAAATTAATAAGAAATATTTATGCAGGTTTAGAAAAGCTTGCTGTTTTCTAAGTAGTTATGTAATAAAAAAGTTGGCAAATTACAAACATTTTGACTATAACAATACTAAGAAATATTTTTGCCAGAAACCTTCTTGGAATTAAAAGATCTCAAAAGTTAATTTTCCTTTGTAAAAATATGTTGCAAACACACTTTACAAACTCACACCTTAAAATATTTGAGCAAAATCTGGTAAAATCTAGTAGATTTCCCATACAAAATAAAATCTGCTTGGTCTCTTGATTTTTTTGTCAAAATCTACTTAAAATCTAGTAGAATGCAACAATGTTTTTTTCTTCAAATTTGTACTAAAAAGGTGTGTGACTTGGCTAAATTCCAGTCATTTGGTTGCAGTTTTGGAAAATTTTCAGTTAATGGCTTTTGGTTTGCATAAAAAATCTTGATAAATGAAAAAAACTTGCTGTAAACGGTTTAGATTTTCATAGAAATTAATAATAATTAATCTGCTAGATTTTGTTTAAATGCCCTATACAGTAGCTACTAAGAACTTGGAGTAAACTTTTAATAAAAGTTATCTTTACAAAAAGGCCCTTTTAAAAATGTGGCCATTATGAAGTTCCCCTTTTGGCAAAAAGTACTTGGCAAAAGTGCTTTAAAAACAGTCCCATTTTTTTAATAAGAAAGTACATACAAAAAAGTACCTTTTCGAGTTAGCACTTTTCAATGTTTAACTTTTCAAAATAGTACATAAATAAGAGATTTTCAGAAAAAGTACTTTTAACATAAAGTACTTTATACAAAAGCTACTTTTTAAAAATTAAATATTTAAAAAGTACCATTTTCTTACAATCAGCTTTTTTTAAATATTTTTTTTTTCAAAAAAATTTTTTTTTGAAAAAGTACCTTTTGTTGAAAAATAAATTTTTAAATAAGCACCATTTCTTAAAATTTACATTTAGCAAGGTGCCGTTTAAAAGCAACTATGAAAAAAGTATCTCTTTAAAGTAGCTTATTTTATATAATGCCCTTTTAACTTAATTTAATTTTTAAAGTCTTAGAGGAGACCATTTTCAAAAACTATTTTGTTAAAAAGTATCTGTTCAAAAAGTACTTTTTTGCACAGCAACTTCTGAAAAGTTACTTTTCAAGCAGAATATTTTTTAATTTTTTTAAAAAAGTACTTTTTGAAAGTTTTTTAGAACGGCCCCTTTTGAAAAGTAACTTTTCAAAAATTGTTTTTTTGAAAGTAATTTTTTTCAAAACGTACTTTTTTGAAAAGCGCATTTTTCAAAAGTACTTTTCTTAAATATATATTTTTATAAAAAGTACTTTCTTAAAATTAATTTTTTAAAAAGTACTTTTCTGAAAGAATTCTTTTCAACATTAATTTTTGACAAAGCACCTTTGAAAAAGTACCTCTTTAAAAATATATTAAAAAAATAGATTTTTAAACAATTTTGGCAAAAATTATCTTCGTTAAAAAAATTACCATCTTAAAAAAGTATTTCTAAAAGTACCTTTATGGAGAGAAGGTTGCTGGTTTGAAAGTCGAAAATAACCCACTTGGGTTCTGATTGGTCTCGTTGTGTTACCTGCAATGGAGACATGGAGAGAGATTAACTTCTGCTACGTTTCTCTATTGGATTGGAGTGCTGAGCCGAATGGATGACAAATACTTTAGGAGCAGACTCGCCACTGAAGCCACGCTTTCCTCAGAGAGAGAGAGAGAGAGAGAGAGAGCGGGGCAAGGACAAGGAGGTGTTCTGCACTCTGTCCTTTTTCCTCATAATGGTAACCTCTGCAGAAATCGTTATACGGTAGATTTAATCTCCTCTCATGTGCACTTTTAATACATTGTTCTGTAAAATCAGCGCGATATATGAACATATTTGCCCTTGAGGTGTCCCCTGCAGAGCTGCAGATCTCTCTTATTTATGAGCCTTGATGTCGATCAGGTTACTTCATTAGACCTTCTGCTCTGTGCTATCCCTAAAAGATTCTGCTGAAGTTGAATCTTGCAGCATTTTAAACGTATCACGAATGTGCATTCGAGATTCGGATTTGGCTAGTTCAACAATAGCGATATTTTCTAAAAATTTGCTATCAGATTTTTAAAAAAAAGTAATTTAAAAAAATATATCTGTATTAAAAAGGTAAAAAATAGATTTATAAAAAAGAGTTTTTTTTTAGACTAGTCTTTTCAAAAAAGTACAGCTTAAATTCTATATAAAAAAAAATAACTTTTAAAACGAGCCGTTTAAAAGCATATTTAGCAAAACCTTTTCGAAATAGAACTTTTTACAAAAAATTCATTTAAATTTTTATTTTAAGCTTAAGTTTCTTAAGAATATACCTTCTTAAAGAGATCCCGGTTATAAAAGTACACCCTCCAACTCTGATGAGAATTTTCAAGACATGCGGCTTAAAAAGTAGTTAAGGAAGTTTTTTTTTTGAAATGTATATTTTAGAAAAATCTCATTTAAAGCTCGTCGCTTTTGAAAAAAAAATTTAATGTTATTACAAAAAAAAAAAAAAAAGTTATAAATTCCCTATTGATAAAAAGTTGAAAAAGTTTTTTAAGCTGTATAAAAACTTTTTGATAAATGTGTGTTATACGTGTGTGATTGTGCATGCGTATAGGCGTGTGTGTGTGTGTGTGTGTGTAATTGAAATGGTAAGTTTTGAGGCCTCCTGAAAAGTTTCCCTACAACTTGTAAATTGTTTAAAATCGATTACAATAATTGGAACGATTTATAAAAGCGTTAGCAAAACAAAAACATTCAAAAGAAGAAAAATTACGCTTCTGTGGTGTGACTACGTTATTGCCATTTAAATTTCCCTTTACCATCCGTTTGCAAAAGTTCTGTGTTAAACTTTTCGAAAAGTTGTTTTTTGTTTGTTGTATAAAAACTTAAGGTGCTGCAGGGGAAAAAAGTGATGTATTGATTATTGGCAATAAATTACATCACTTGTCACAACATATTGTATTGTATTGTGTGTGTAAGTCGTCAAATAGTTGTTGCAAAGTTTCGCTCATTAAAACAAAAGCTAGTTATTTAGTTTTATTAAGCGATTTATTTATTTTTTTTTTCAAGTTAACGATGAGTTGTAAGAAATATTTATAGGATTTTTTGTTTGTTTTAGTTTTTTATTTATCTTTGTCAGCAAAGGTAGGCGAAGTTTGTTTATAAGTTGCATAAGATTGGAATTAAATAAATAGCTAATTGAGACATTTTAAATTTAATTCAAGTAGAATGATTTTTGATCAGGAATAATTTCTTAATCAGGCTTAAGTTTACTATTTTCAATTCTTATCGAATGAAATATTTTTATTTATTAACGTAATTTTCTAAAGAAGAGAAGAAAAATTAAACTAGACTTTATTAGCTTGGGGGAAATATCGATATTTTTCTTTGCAGCCATGCACTTCATCAGCACCCATTTCTATCTATTGTTATTAACATCAGCTATTTAAAGCAAATTTCGGTTATTTTTGTTACGAAAATCACGTCCTAACTCCCATATCGCGCAATAAATAGCATAGCTATAAAAAAGCCTAAATTTTGCAGCCCTGCAATCGTCTCTGACTATTCTGGAAGCTTAGGAGAATATTTCATCTACAGACAGGTGGACATCGTGTACTCAATGTCCCTGTTCATACAGACCCTGAATATATACGAGTATACTTTATGGGGTCGCTTACGATTTTTTGTCAAGAATATGAAAAGGGATTTTTTCTAACATTTGTGTATATTTATCAATTGAACATATAATTTTCTTGAATAAATGCTGATGAAATGTGTACGTGCGTACGGCATGTTTAAATTAATTTTATTTTGTCGTGTTTTCATGCTCTGAAAGCTATAATTGAAATACATAATACTCGTGCTACAAAAAGTTTGCATGCATTCATTTTGTGAGATTATTCTTTATTAGAAGAGACATTACCTAATTTCATCTACTACTGTTTCATTATAAAATTTTTCTGCCAGTTCCTAGTTACGAAAGCAAATAAACCAAAAATTTGTAATAATTTTAGCTTTCTTAGTTGATAAGCAAAAGTTTCCAAAAACTTTTGCCATAACTTTCCAAGAAAAATATGCTACCAACCAACTACTACTTTAGTTGAACTGAAACTAAATAACAAACATAACAAAAAGTTAACAAAAAGTTATAAATATTTTCCAATAGACTAATAAAACACCGGCCACCGCCAGTAGAGTGACCCAAAGTCTAAAGAAAACTTGATAGAAAAAAAAAACAAACAATCCAACAAATACAAACATTTCAATGCAATTTTTAATTGATGGCATTTCGAATAACTAAAAACATATTGCGCGTAACAATAAGTATTATAATAATTTCTAATATTTTTAGTTTTTTTTTCGCTATCCACTTTGCTCTGCAGCAGCATCTTCATCAACTATTTTCTTTAGCTTACTTAACAATTTTGCACAATCTCAAGAGAGCAAAGTTTTGTTCTTTACTATCCTAATGGAATGAATGAACAAGTGAGGAAAAAAGCAAGGAAAAGAAAAATTTAAGCAAAACTATAGTTGAAACCATAAACTATTCGTGAAAGTGCAACAAACATGCACAAACTGTTTTCGTACCACAACAGACCCACATTATGCCACATCTATTACAATTGAATGCACTTTACTTGTTCAGCACAAAATGTGTAGAGAGAGATTCAATTCAATTCGAAATTAATATAGAATTTTTGTAAGAATTGTACCATGTTATTGCACAAATTGTACTTTTCAATGTTAATTAAAAGAAAATGATGTACGTCCAAGTGAATTCGTAATGGATGCTTTGGCCTTTAAACAATTTAAATCATACCGTCAGTTCACTTAAATTTTGTAGTGTTTAAGATGAAAAAATGCAAAGAATGTTGTGTGCTCGTGCTAACGTTGCACTTGTTGCTTAAATATCGCTTATATGCTAATCAGTTTGTGTCTTTTGTTTACCGTTAGTTCTCGGCATAAATGAAACTATCGACAATGTGCTGCAGTGCACGCGTGTGCACAGTGGGTTGTAACTAAAAAGAATTCGGTTAAAATATAAGAAATAGACGAAACAATGTTTTTGAATTATTTGCTTCTTCATTTTCTTATACACTCGTATATTTAAAAAATGAAGAATTTGGAAATATTTTTATCAGGGTTGTCTGATTTTTATCAGACCTTTTTGACAAAAATCAGCTTAAGTCACCAAAATCAATTTTATGTAATTTTTCTTAATAAGTATTTGAGAATAAATTTGTTTTCACATAACATTTTTTTAATTTAAATTTTTATAAAATAATCTTTTAGAAATTTAGCAGAAATTCAAAAAAAAAAAAATATAAAAATAAAATCACACAAATTGTTTCTTGTAAATTTTTCTCAAACTTTTTTTCCAAATTCAAAACGCATTTATTACTATAATTAATATAAGAAAAATCATTAAAATCAAATTGTTTCAGTTTTTGTTTTTTCTTCAATTACAAAAGTTTTGAAATTCAATAAAAAAAACAGCCATAAAAATCGCCAACAAATTTATTTATTCATTTATTTATCGCCAGTAAAAGGTCCACAACGTAATATCAAAAATTTAGACGCCAAACAAGTAGAAAATCGCCACGTTTGGGGAGAAATCGCCATATCTGACAAGCCTGCCTGAGGTGGCCAACTTTGATGTCCTGTAGCTGATCTTGAGTTCCAAAAGCAAATGTACAAACTTTATTTTTTGGAAGCTGAGCTCTTTTGTTGACGATTTTGTTAACACCATTACACGATTTTTTTAATCACCATTATTTTTTAGTTATGCGCCACTGTGCGTCGCCATGATAAAAGTTCTTGGAAACTAAAATGCAGCAGAGCAGCTGAAATTTGAAGATTGCTAAAATACATCAACATTGTTGTTTACTGTTGATTTTCTAATTTTTAAACAAAGTATATATAAGAGAAAAAATAGTTCCATTTCATTAAATATTCATCAAATCCAGAACACAATGGGCGATATTTAGCAAATCGGTTATATTAGTTTACGGTTGCTGCGAAAAGTTGAAGCATTACGAGTGTGATTCTAAAACTAGACGACATGACTTATAGATGGCGGGAGTAGTTAAAAAAATTACTTTGGTGTAAAGTGGCAGCATTAGGAAACATGCATTTTAAGTTTCAAGGCGACACGTTGCTCGGTATCTGTTTTGGAAACATAAAAAATTAACGATCTCAGTGAGTTTTTAAACATGCAAAAAATTGCTTGCTTGACATGAAGATGGCAGTAGTTCTTTGGAAAAATTACTTTGGTGACAAGTGGCAACCTTAGGAAACATGTATTTTTAGTTCCTCTGTATATTTTTTGTAAACATCAAAAATAAACAATCTCAGTGTAAAAATTGGTCGCCTGACATAAAAGATGGCGGCAGTACTTTGAAAAAAGAAACTACTTTGCTGACAAGTGGCAACCTTATGAGACATTTTTTTCAAGGCGCCTCGTTGATCTGTATCTTTTTTGGAAACTTCAAAAATAAACGATCTGATTTAGTTTTAAAACATGGAAAACATTGCTCGCCTGGCGTAATGATGGCGGCAGTATTTAAAAAAAATACTTTGGTGAAAAGTGGCAACCTAAGGAAACATGTATTTTTAGTTGCAAGGTACCACGTTGCGCTACACATTTTTTCGAAACATGAAAAAAACTATCTCAGTGAATTTTTAAACATGGAAAAAATTTCTCGACAGACCTAAATATGGCGGCAGTACTTTGGAAAAAAATTACTTCGATGACAAGTGAAGGTTGCCACTTAAACATAAAAAAATAGAATCTCTAATTGCATTTGCTTGGTACTTTTTTTTTTATCGATTCTAGCAATCATAAAAATGTACCATTAAATCCAAAGTTGCATCCCCGATTTAAGGCACGAGTTCACTATTGTCCAAAAAACTCACACCCAGATGCACGATTATTTTATTATTTTCATGAAACTTTTATATTTTATATACATACATACATACATACATATGTACTTAAGAAAAAAGAAGAAGAATAAGCGCCAGAAATAGATGAAGGTGTTCGTTCGTTCGCTCTGTAAACAAGCCAAAGAAAGAAAGAAAAAAAAAACAAGAAATATTAAGACAAACAACACCAGCAACATCCACAACTACAGCTGGAATTAGCGTTTGCAACGTTAAAAAAAATAATTCAAGAAAAAATCAACTGCTGCTGTTGCTCCTGCTGCTGTTGTATGCAACGAAAAGAAAAAAATTAAAATGTTGCACGCTTTTTTTCGCATCCAGGACTTGAAAAGTTAAAGTGTTTGCAAGGTAAGAGTGCAGTCAAACTTTCCGTTATTTCATTTGTTGTTCTTGTTGTTGTTGTTCCTGCTACTGCTGCTGCTGTTGTTGTTGTTTTTTTTTTCTATTTGTTTATTATTATTATTTTTTGTCTGTTTATTTTCTTGCTTAAGAAAAGGAAAGGAAATAAGAAATGCAAGGAAATCAAGACAAAAAATAAATATATAAAAATAATTTAATATGTACGACGAGTAAAATGAATGAAAAAAGCAACAACATGAGCAAAAACTGTAGTAAATTCTTGTGTATGCAGAAATTCAATTATAGAAGTTTTGACAGTGAAATATTAGAATTAACGATTTTATGCCATTATTTTGTGCAGTGCACCTTTTTTCATAAATACTTTTACACATACATTGGTATGTATTTAGTATGTATCTGCAAGTAGCCGTGTTGATATGGGTCTATGTTTGAATAAATGTGTGTTTGTGTGTATGTGTGTGAATAAGATGTAGAATTAGTAATAGTTTGTTATAATAGTGTGTGAGAGTGTTGGTTGTTTGTTTAAACTCTCATCGCTTCGCAAGACTTTAGAAAAGAAAGTTTATAATAAAATTAATTCATAAATTCATATTTAAGCAGGCTGCAAAAGAGTAAAATCAATTGCAAAAAATCAAATAGATTTACATTCCCATTGAGATACAAAAAAAAAAACTTGGGACAAAGAAGTGGTATTATTCGATTAGCTCGTATTGCTCTGTAAGCCAAAATACATGTGATAATTTTTAAAGTACAAATTGCACTGAAGACAATTGTAAATTATCATGACAAACACTAGCATAACGGAACAACATGCTGTTTTCGAAGGCCTCCAAACATTCATCATCAGCGTTCTTGTGTTTGCTACACTGTGTGTGTGATTTCAATAGGCGTAAACTGCAGCTTTGTATACATATTTCTCAATGCAAATGTCATATGTGAATTGTTTTTGATTCACAGTACTTCAATTTGTTGAAAGCTTTTTATGTAGTGAAAGCTCATATTTAACTCATCACTCACTTACAATATAATTTAAATCTTGTATTATTTTCAATATAAACCAATTGAGAGTTCTATACTTAATTACTGAGCACAGTAACCACACAACAAGGAACATACATTTTATTAGGAAATTCAAATCTACTTCTTAAAAAGTATAAAATATGTACTTTTCTCTACATGCTTTGAAAATCATGAGAATGATATGCCTTTCTAAATAATTTTGAAAAAGTACTTTTTGAAAAAATATCAATAGTTAAAAGTACTATTTGTAAGATATTTATTTATGAAAACTATTTTTTGGAAAAGCACTCGTACGCTAAGAAAGTACTTTATAAAACTCTGATGTACGAGTACATAAATATTTGCAAAAATTATTTTTGAAAAAGTATCTTTTCATAAATAAATTTAAAAAAAATGCTTTTTGCCAGTTTTTTTCGGAGAAGTAACTTTCTTGAGAGCACCTCTTGCAAAATAATCTGTGGAAAAAGTACCTTTTTTAAAAGAACTATTTTAAAAAGCACCATTTGAGAAAGCGCCTTTTGAGATGTTTCCTTCGAAGATGTGCCTTTGAAAAAATACCTTTTGTAAAACTATCTTTTGAAAAATTTCCTTCTGTAAAAGTACCTTAAAAAAGTACCTACATGAATAGCTTTTGAAAAAGTACCTTTTGCAGAAGTACTTTTTGAAAAAGTAACTTTTGTAAAAGTATCTATTGTAAAATTAAATTTTGTAAAGGAGCATTTTGAAAAAGTACCTTTTTTAAAAGAACATTTGGAAAAAGTACCTTTCGATTAATAGCTTTTGAAAAAGTACTTTTTGCAAATTTTCTTTCGAAGAAGTACTTTTTGGTAAAGTACCTTTTGTAAGAGTACCTTTTGTAAAATTACCTTGTGAAAAAGTATCGTTTGTAAAATAATCTCTTTAAAAAGTACCTTTTCTTTAAGAACATTTTGAAAAAGTGCCTTTTGTAAGAGAACATTTTGAAAAAGTGCCTTTTATAAGAGAACATTTTGAAAAGTACCTTTTGTAAAGGAACATTTTGAAAAAGTACCTTTTTGCAAAAAAATATTTTGAAAAAGTACCTTTTGATTAAAAGCTTTTGAAAAGGTACCTTTTCCGAAATTTCTTTCGAAGGAGTAATTTTTGAAAAGTCCCTTTTTTAAAATTACCTATTGTAAAAGCCCCTGTTGAAAAAGTTCCTTCTGTAAAAGTACTTGTAAATTTGTAGACTCAGTGTCGTCGGCTTCCAAATGGCTGAATTCACTGAAAATGGAACCTCAAGTTCCCGCAGAGGAATTCGCAAAAGAATCAAAACGAGGAAAAAATGAACACTCAAATGTGCTTTTTTTCTTCAAATTTCAAATTTTTTTTAAAAGAAGAAAGAATCTAATTATTATATTTTCAAAGGGCGAAAACTACCAACTGATTTGTGCAAAACGAAGTGATCAAGTGCCGTAGTTATAGTTTTTACTTCCAGACAAAGTCTCTTTTGAAAAAGTAACCTTAAAGAGAGTACATTTGGATAGTACATGATTGGTAAAATGACATTTCTCAAATATATCTTTCGAAGAACTATCATTTAGAAAAAAATTACTACTACCAAAATTTGACTCAAAGGTTTTTATTTAAGCATAACAAATTATACACATTTTCACTAAAATTTCAGTTCCCGAGCTTTCCCAAAAAATACTACATAGTGATTTTTAAATTAATGCTCTCATAAATTTAAAATGTTGTTATTTATTATTGTATTACAACAAAAAAAAAACAAATAATACAATATAATATACAAACGTGTAATTTATGTTATCATATCCGGCTTATTTGTATGTGTTTGTTTGTTTTTGCCAACAAACCGTTTTAAGTTCCCAAAGGAAGAATAAAATCAATACTCCATTTACGCAATATTCGCTAGAGGCATTTGAAATAATACGCCAACTTACAAATTAAATACAATATTTAATTTATTTTTAAACGAACGAACTAGTACGTTTGTGGGAAGAAGGAAAAGATAAAGGAATAATATTTCACGGAGAAATGTTTATGCACGAATTGTGCGAGCAGCAAACGTGTCTGTTAATTAAATAGAAACAGGTGATTTGCTACGAATAATAAAACACACAATTAATGCTACAAAAGTGTAACGGAAAAATACCTTAATATAATTGATATTTAAAGAAGCTGAAATAGACTTTAGTAATAAAAGTTAGTTTCCATTGCGAGGAAAACGAAATTTGTTTGTCCGATACGTTAGTGTTACTTTTAAAAGAAATTGCCTGAGAAAAGTTCGGTAGAAAAATGAGCTTACAGTGAATGTGTCTTAGCACGCATTGCCATGCATGGGAAAGTTTGAGTTTTTAAAGGGAAAAATTAAAAAGTACAAAGTCGTTTCTGCTTAAGAAATTCATCCATGAGTAGACTTCAAGCAAAAAAATTCTTGAAAAAACTAAAAAAAACTTCATACATACGAGTATGTTTATAGAAAATTTCTCAAAATACTATTGAGAATTACTTGCACAAACATAATAATTTAAAAAGCTTAAAAGAACTAAGCTAAAATAAATTCTTACGGAATAAGAAATAAGTATGAAATTTGTGACATGGAAATAATATTATAAACGAAACTATAAAAAAACTTAACTAGAAATATTTGAACTATTCTTTTAAAAATCAAGACCATTTTTGTTTGTTTTTGTTCTTACAATCTTTCTCGTCTAGCTTGAAAGTTTCATAAGCAACTTGTTCATTAAAATCTTTGCTAAATAAAAACATTGAACAGAGAAGAAAATACATATTAAATAAGAGGTGATAAAATGCATAAACATATTTCTATAGCAAAAAGAGTAAATTCCTATGAAAAGCGATTGATTTATAATTCTTCTTTGATGTGTTTTCTTAACCAAAAAGCTATTTTGTTAGGTTCAAAACTAACAAGCTTTAAGAGTTCTTTAGAAATTCACTAACACAAAGAAATAATTGCTTGACAGTTGGTAGTTTAGAAATTCGAAAGAAGTGGTGTTCTGAGAGAGGAAAAAGAGATATTTTTATTGCTAAATAAAATGTCAGTAAGCAGAGAAGTTTTGGTCTCGCGGACGAACATTGGGAGAGAAATATGAAAAAAAAATAAACAGAAAAAACTAAAAATTTTGCATAATTAAATCCTATTTAATTCAAATAATTTTGAAGAAGTAACAAAGCTAATCATTCATTTTGCTTAAATCATTTGCTTAAATTTGTAATTGCAAATTATTTGTGGAAGTGCTTCATGTTTTTAATGTTTATACTGGAAATGCATTAAGTGGACATAAAGTTATAAATTGGGCTCAATTGGGCAGAGACTTCAATTTTATTTTAAAGGTTTAACAAATGAGCGTTATTTTAGAAAAATTTACACTGCGCATCTGTGAGCCTCAGAGGTTATGTGTGAATTAGTAATATGCTCACGCGTTGAGTTCACCCACAATAAGCCCTTAACGACTTCTGCTAACAATTTTAATGCTGTTGTTCTTGTCATTATCATGTAAAAGTGTCACGATTTGTGACGCGTGAGTCACGCACTAGTCACGTGTGAGTCACGCGTTAGTTAGTATGATTAATGATTTACAAAATAACGTGTGTGACTTTAGCTAACTTTCTTAGGCTTGCTAAAAAATCTATTTTTGGATAATTCATACACAAAGTCTATCACTGTCAGGCAATTCGTTAAGAGCGTGTGTAAATAAAAAACATCATGAAGTTTTTCTTCTTTTGTTTGTTAAGCACCGCTTATAGGAATTTAGTTCTTGCTTCGGGGATTCCTTATATAAAATAAATCATGTTTATTAATTAATTAATGATAACTTTGTATGAGAGATACCCGTCTGCCCTACAGCCACATATACTATCAAGATTTTGGTATAAAATGCAGTTCGCCCTAAGAATTATTCACATCAAATTTAGTGACCCTCACTATTTTAGTTGTGGAGATATGATGTGATCCGCGAAAAAAGGCATTTGGCCCCACTGTGCGGCGGTTTTAAAACCACGAAATGGATAACTCTCATTTGAGCAAATAATGCCACTAAGTGATTAAAATCATTTTATTATAAAAAATGTTCCCCATAAAACTTTTGCTTTCTTTTTAATTAAACACATCATTTAATACCTTAAAAGCTCTGGCTCTGTATTTAAGAAACTGCATATAAAATTCTTAAAATATTTCCATGATGCTGTTAAAAGCTGCTACTGCTTCTGTTGCTCGTGGGGGATTACTAACACTTACTTACAGTTATTTGTACGGGCTTGTGTGTGGGAGTGTGTGTGTGTCGTTTTGTGAGAGGGGAGACCAGAAGTCTATATTACGGTGTGCTTGCGTGTGTGTGTGTGTGTGTGTTTCTTTTTGTTGTTGACTTTACTAAAGCTTTGAATTACAATTATAACAATCTGTTATAATATTTAGATTTCAAATATTTGTATATTAAATGTTTTCTATTAAACATTTACATACACTCATACATATAATACAAACACATGTATGTATTACATACTAAGCAAAGATTTGTATAGATGTGTGTGGGCGTGTGTGTGTGTGTGTGTAGTAAGTGTTAGCGCCTTTAAATTTTTCATTTGTTTGTTTCTTTATATGGAATCGATGTTTGTGGGAATTTATGTTTTATTACTCTTATTATTTTTTACGCTTTTGTATGTTTCTTTTAAGCTGATTAACTTGATGTGGATTTGAGTGACCTTGCTGCTTTGTGTAGACATTCAATTAGGTTTAAGTTGTGAAAATTGTGTGTGTATAAAACAAGTACCTTGTTGAATTATTCCTAATGACTCTTCTCTTAGCTATAATAAGTTTTTTTTGTTTAAAAAAATTTTATTTTGGGTTCCTAATTTTTAAGATTTTCTTTTATATGTACTATTTTTATTTTCAGTTAATGTTTGTGTCTTTACTCTAAATTTTTTGTGCTTGGCGCATTTGCCGTGTTTATTAAATTCTAGACACAAATTCTGTCATCTCATTACAACACACAGGAACTTTTTGGAGCGAAGAATTAAAGAAAATTGGTTTTTAAAGAAAAATTGCTACAACAGCGCATGTCGTTAATGGAAATACTATTACTATTGCAGGTATAAGAGAAGCAAAGACGTTTTGCTTAAGTGTAAGTTATAGTATTCATATCAGAATGTGTGTGTGTGTGTGTGTATAGAAATGCTAACTAACACAAACCAAAATATTTGGATTAAAATAACTGAGCACATGTGTGTATGTGTGTGTGTGTGTTTGTTTGTTTGTGTGTGTGGGTATTTAACTGTGAGCAGCATGCTGGTATTCATTTTCACTTTTCTTGGATGCTGGATGCTAATGACTTTATTTCTTATGCAGTGTTTATGGGCAAAATTAAATGATGAAAAAAAAAATAAATAATAATAACAACAACAGTATGAGCAAAGTCAAACACTAACACACACAGAATGAGAAATTTTTTAATAAACAGAAATAAATTAAATTAAAAATTTAAATTGCTGAGGTGAAATGATTTAACCGAGCATTTGTGATTTCTCATTTGCTGTGTACGTGTGTGTGTGTGTGTATGTGTGTATGGAAACAAAATCGAAATATTTAATTTTTATATTTGCCTTTCTGTTGAAATGAAAAGTCAACTCTAATTAGTCTTGACTTTATCCAAATATTTTCATGCAGAAAATAGTTGTTATTTATTTTTATAGCATTACTTAATTTATATGTATTCAATTGCCGTAATAATGTACTTTTAAGAGTTATACATTTATTTGGAAATGATATATTAAAGCAAAAATATGCTAAATGATATTAATGTTAGATAAAATTTTTTCGTAGCATAAATACTAGTTTATAAAATTTGGTATTTATGTAATTGTTCCCACTAAATTGTGATCAAGAGTTGCCTTAGCCAGACTTCAATTCTTGTTTAAATAAATAAATAATAAATGCTTGATATTGAGTTTATTATTTTTGCAGTAATTTTCAATATAGAAATGAAATAAAATATTATTAAATGTCTTACCTATCTATAGTGCACATTCAAAAGCAATGCCAGGCAGGTTAGAAGCACATGACTACATTAAAATATTTCTGCATTTAGTTAACAATCTTCTTGACATCGACTTCAATTACTACTCTAGCATATGACCAACTATGCTCGTGAAGTTGCCGGAATTAGTTTTGAACTAACTGAGCCAAAAGCCATCATTCGCTCTTTTAAAATTTCACTTAAAAGTGCGGGGAATGGCTCCCTGCTGCTGAAACCTTATCGCAAGTCTGTTTTCAAGAGCAAGACATACAAATTATTCTATCATAAGCCGATAACGCTTTATATTTACGGTTATAGTACGTCCACGTTCATTTCTGCAGAATTAAGGCCCAATAATATTTTCAGATATAATAACACACCATTAATTAATTAATATTAATATTTGTGAATTCTCAAATAGTTTATGAAAGTCTGTGCATAAGATAAGAGGTTTGTGACTGTTCAAAATGTGTGGTTGAAGTCTACTGACGATTTGTTAAAACAACAATGAAATGCATATAGACATCGCTTAACTACCAGCAAATAAATTTCACTTATAGTATAATTATGACAATATGTCGAATAATAAATCTCTTGAATGTCCAGTTATTATTGTTTATTAAAAAAACAAAAATATGTAAACCAAAAAGTTATAAGCCTTTTAAGTCTCACTGTGACTTTTGGCACACCCTGTATAAGAGTAAAATAATAAACTGAAAATACTATTTATTTTGTTTAATAAATTTGTCAGTGTGCGAGTGGTGTTCGCACAGCAAATTTTTAAAGGTCAACTGTTCTTCGAAATCGGTAAAAAACCCTCTAATACTCAAGAATTTCCATTTACGGCAAAAACCTTCATATTGAAAAAAATCTCCAAAATAGCCCAAATCGTAAAAACTGGAAATTCTGTGTGAATGTGTGGCTTAAAATAAAAAATAAAAATCGGTTGGATAATTTCAGGAGTGCTAAATTTCCGTGGCATAAATAACTTCTTTAACTCAATATTCCTATGTAATATACTTTAAGAGGATAAAACTTTAATATTAGTAATTCGTCAGGAACTTAGACACAGCTCCAGTGGCGCAATTGGTTAGCGCACGGTACTTATAATCAGTAACTTGTGTGAGCAATGCCGGGGTTGTGAGTTCGAGCCTCACCTGGAGCATGTTTTTTTTTAAATATGCAAAAACTTTAAATCAATAAAAGAAAACTTTTGAAAACAATCTACCAACATTTTTTTAATAGAAATACATATTAGAGCCTTGCGTAAACATTATTGAAATATAAATACGTCTTGCCTTTTAAATGTATCGCCGTGGCATGTATTATACTATCGTATAATAACCGGAGCATGATGGATGGAGTGATGTTCGTGTATACTCGTATATGTAAGTGTTTAGAAGTGATGTCGCGAAGACTTCTTGTTCGTAACAAACACTCCAAATACGACAAGAAGAAGTAACAACGGGTAGCAACTACATAACATGATGGTGCTGCCACTGCGGATTTTTTTAGATCATCAGTGTTGCCGTAAATTTCCGGGGAAGTGTCAGAGAACTCCTGGGATTTTGGGGATTTGTAGCTTAGTTTTTTTAATTTTTTTTTGGGAATTTAAATATGGTTTGTATATTTGCTAAAAATTTCGTGACTTGGATATATTCACACATCTTATGTGTGTATATATATACATGAATGAAGTTTGTATACGCGCCGCGCCCATGTGTAGGAAATAGCAAACATCACAAATTCTTTCGTCACGAAGTATATACTTCCTTACTTCTATACCTAAAATAACTGAAACAAATTTCTTGCAAACAGTATTTTTCAGTGTTTGTTTTTGAAGACTTCGCTACAGTAAAGCATTGGAAAAATCCCTCATGTCTTGGAAGTTTTTTTAATTGGTCTTATGCAGGGCTCTAGTACAAATCATATCATGTCATAATCACCAAAAAGGTTTAGGCGAAATTTTTCCAATGAGATGAGCCAACATCCCAGGAAAAATTTTCATGTTTTTGAAACAATAAGGCAATAAATCGCATCATGATGCGCTTTAAAATATGAGCTTGTTTAGCAGTGCACGTAAATGAAGTAAACTATAGAAAAAAATGGTGATTTAATAGTGCCACAGCAATGCAGGTTTTAAAGCCAGAAAGTTAGCTAATGTACAGACATTCATCCATTCATCTTCAAAAGCGCTTTTATACATTAGTAAATACTTTTATATTATAAATCCTTTAAAAAGGGCTGTGCTTTCATGTTGTACTCTGTACTCTGTAATATGTAGTAGAAAACTGATTTATTTTAAGCAATTCCTTACTGTGATATTATTGTAGTTCTTTGTTCTTAATCGGAACCACAGGACACACTACATAAAGATATATTTAAATATATACTTATTATTTTCCAACACTTTCCTGAGCTGATTGTTTAAGTCAAAAATAGCTTACTGAAATGTATACAAAAGGCTTAATTTCTTTACTGCTTTTAGTATATTGATCGATGTCCAATTTATTGCATCACATTTATAGTCCATTTACTACGACTCATTTACCTGCAAGAAGTCATTGAATGCAAATTTGACCATCTATTCTTAGTGAATAGAAAGTGTTCATTCAGTAAGTCAGTCAGTCTATTTTTAAATTCATGACTCGAAACTGATTTTACATAAGCTTAGTAGTTTGAAGCATTAACGTTGTTATGGAAAGGCATAAAAAGCAACTAAACTTTAACAAATCACCGTGATTTACATGAGCATTAATGCATGCACTAACATGCACACACACACACACACACACATACACATACACACACTCAAATGCATAGAGAATAATTTAAATTCATCCATAAACAGATATTTCATAACTAATACGTCATAATCTCTTCGAAAAACAAAACATTTAGTACGAATACAAATCATACACACACACACACACACATGCATACACACACACATACGTGCGCAAGCAACCAACAATGCAATGCACTTAAATGCTTCAAAATTGCCAAGATTACAAAACGATATAAAATGTACGAGTATAAGAGAATGAGTGTGGATTTATTTGAATGTAATCAGTGTTACCAGTTAGTTTTGAATTTTTCACATTAATACAAATTGTTCAGAAGCAAGCAGGGGGATTTTTATACACCTAAACAATTCCTACATACCCTGAAAAATTGTAACGATAAAGCTTCGCGTTTGGAAAAAAATGGCTGCATATACAGCTTGCACTCTTTTAATAGCGCAATATTGTCTTAAGAAAAGTGGCGAGCCATGAAGAATCCGAGGTAGGAGTCTTCTACATACTCTCACGGACAGCGGTGATGCTTTCGGCATATCTTGCGCTCGGCGACTGAGAGATGGTGTTGGTTGATTCTTTACTGAATCAATGGACAGTGGCGACCGTAAAATGAGCGAAGTGTGCGGAACGTTTTTCAAGAACAGCCCTTTTATTCTGGAACTCTAAATTCTATCTCTAAAATACTGAACAATTTAAAAATTAAAATTTTTTTCGCGATGACTTAAAACAATAAAACTGTGGCGGATTAAAGTTTTAAGCTGTTGCCTGACTTGCAGTACCCGTTTGAAAATGGAATTCGTTGCTACATAAATGACAGCAAATTTGACAGTTGATAGCGGCCATATTGTTAATCAAAAATACTCGAGCAAACTATATGCATAAAAACAAATATTTGGTAAACAAAAAAAAATTATTCAGAATTGTTTGAGTAAAGAACTAAATACACCTGCGTATGTACATTTAAGTAGATGATTAAATACCCTGATTGACTACAAAAATAATTAACTTATAATTAACTTTTCTTAGACTAACTAAAAGCTAACTACAATGTCATCTGGAACAGATCCAAAATTAATTCTTAAGTTGAGTACGTAATTGAATTCGGTGAGAGCCAACAAATTTACTCTCAGCTAATTTGAAACTCATTTCAAATTTATATTAACATTTTGCTGTTAGTTTTTAGATGGTACCTTACCTGGGTAGTAGCGCGTTGACTATACAACGTGTGATGATACATAGTTCGAATCCCAGGTGACTTAAATAAAATCAACTTTAACTTAAATGAAAAGTCAAGCAAAGTGAGACGATTGCCTACTGCATAGGACATCGCAATATTAAATTCATTAGTTGTTTCCATTAGAAAGTAATCCAAGTGACAACCAGTACTAGTTGCAAAATAGTTAGCTTAAAGTTGGTTTAAAGTTAACTGAGTTTCCGACAGGATAAACGTAAAAACTATAGCAACAATAATAATGAAATAGCTTCTGCTTGTTAAGAAGATACCTATACAAACACACACACATATATGGCAGTGCAGACAAAAATAGAAATAATATATATGTATCAATGTAAAAAATGTTTTTTGATGAATTCTGTAATCTTATTTTTTGAGTTTCCACTTGAAGTAAAGGCTTGATAACAAATACCATAATCTCCCCTGATTGTTATGGAATTTCGAACTATTTGAAAATTGCCTCAAAATAAAGCCCAAAATAAAAACTAGAGCCCTGCAAAATTAACTTAAAATCCCCCAAGCTGACAACATTGAGTGTGGTACTCGTATATGAGTTATTTAGCATTTTACAAAAGACACATTGAGAGAGGGGGAGAGAGATAGAGAGAGAGCATTGTATTTGCTTATACACTTTTAAGCTGTTACATTTTTATTGCAAAGGATAGTAACTGAGTAAAACAGTTGCATTTGGGATACGACATGACCAGGACATTCATTCAGTGCGCAAAATGTTAATGCGGGCCACCATATAACAAAGTATTACTTTATGGAACAAAAATGTTGAAAAGAGTTTTGGTGTTTTGTTGCCCCGAAAATGAAATAAAAAAAAACAAACAAATGGAAACAGAAAAGCCAACCGAAAAGAAAAAAATCTCATATAAAACCAAATAATGAAAAACGGATTAAGAAATAATATGGTTACTACAGCCTTTTAATACAAAGGATAACGGAAATTGTGCGTGCTAATGTATTATGGTGAAAACGAATAACAAAAAAGGTTTAAGCTACTGGAAAAAATTAAAAAGAAAAATCAAGCAAAAAGGAAAAAAAGGCACACAAAAAAGCAAAAGCATGAAAAGAAAATCGATAAAAGATAAATTGTATGCTCACCTAAATGTGAGAAAAAATTAAAGAAAGCGACAAAAAATAAATAAAAAACGACAAGAAAAAATAAATATACACACAGCTAGATGCACTTGTGCTTGCACACTATTACAAGTGTATGTGAGTATATGTATAGAGATTTTTTTACAAGTTTATACGAGTGTATTTGCGCTACGGCAGTATTACGACGGATACGCGATGCATGCGATAGTGTACGAGTAAGTGGAATTCTCTGCATGCACACATACATACATATGTACGTGCATATATCTGTGCATACGTTTGAATATATGAATTTAAAACAATATAAAAATATTTATGTGTAATTAGATGAAGTGGCAAGTGGAACAAATAACACAAAGTGTATAAAATAATAAAATAAATAATATACACAGCAAATAAACGAAAAAGTATGTGGAGTTTACAGAAGGAAACGGACATAATATAAACACATTTTAATGATTGGACTATAAACTATAAAAATAATAAAAATATATAAAGGAAACACATACTTGAGAATTTATTATTTTTTTCTGTAATACAGCTTTTTAATTTAAAAATGATTGTGAAGCAAGATTATGAAGCAGTTGCAACTTTAACAAACTTTTAAAGGTATTTGCCATAATTGAGCTACTGGAAACAAAAAAATAAAATAAATATATATATATATGATTTCTTAAGGTCTTTACTAGCACAAATTGCACTTAAACGATAACAAAAAAGTTCAAGTTCCTCAGGATGTTCTCTTAAGCATTTGAATTTGTTTTCTTGCTGGATTTTTTAAAGGTCAATTATTTTGCCATCAAAAGAAATGAAAAACTGTTGTAGAGTGCTTATATGTAATTAGAGTCTAAATAATATTTACATTTATGAACTTTTTAATATGCGGTTATAGCTCACACACACATACTCGTATGTACATACATGTACATGCAAGCATACGAGTATATGTATGCATACAAAAAATTTATTCTCAATGATACAAACATACTTACACATATACATACATGCATAATCAAATAATATGCAGTGGAGTTCGCTTATAACGAACGGCATTTACAACGGATTATAGGGTAAAAGGGATAAATTTTTCGGTCGCATTAGCTATTTTTATTAATATTTTATACGAGTTAAATACGTTTCTAAGAAACTCTGGTTATAGCGAATTTCTACTCATAAGGGACAATTTTTAAAGTACCGTAAACAAAAATGCATCGATATTTGTACAGTTATAACGAACAAGAAATCGCAGGTTATAGTCTCGGTTTTTTAAATAATAAATAAATAATTAAGTCCCTGTTATTTTTAACAGCTTTTTAATTTTACTTTTAAAAAGATTTAAATTTTTTGTAATAAAATGCATTATTTTATTCACACATTTTTACTTAGATTCAACAAATTATTTACGCCGCTTATAAAAAACTTTAAGCTATAACGAAACAAAATTGTCTGGTCTTTTAGTATTCGTTATAACCAAACTCTGCTGTATTACATATCGGAGTAGGGTTTTGCAATTCCTTTACGGAAAATTGAGTATTTTACTATTGCATATTTTTAAACGTAATTAGTTCGTTATAACCGAACTCTGCTGTATTACATATAGCCATAGAGTATTACAGTTCCTCTAAGTCATGTTTTAAGCTCGGCAGTTTTTCTTGAAGAAGTTTTCTTCAACTCCCTTTTAAAACTGCTCGTTTGTATACAAATAGACGGTTTCTTGTTTAATTTTCCTATTGTTTTAATGCAGCGAATGAAATAACAAAAGAGAATTGAAATAACTTTTCGGTACAAGCAAGTCTGTGCCACTCTTCCTTCTTCTTTGCTCTCTTTCCCATAAATTCAGACTTGCTTCAAGAAAACCTGCCGAGTCTCTAAAACATGACTAAGGAAAACTAAGTATTTTACGGTTGCATATTTTGAGTCGAACTTTATTCATTATAACCAAGCTCTACTGTGTTAAATATCAGAGTAGGGTATTACAGTGTATTTAAGAAAAATTACGTGTTTTACTACTGCATAACTTTAAGGCTCAGTTAGCCGACTGTAATGCAATGTAACTGTAATGTAGGAAACAGCTCATCGATATTTTTATATGAAAAGTAGGTTACGTTACATTACATCTCTATAACCATTTCCATTACTTTTCACATAACAATATCGATCAGCTGTTTACCACTGTTGCAGTTACATTACATTACAGACGGCTAACTGAGCCTTTAGTCGAACTTGGCAAGCTGTTGCAGCTGCGTTACTATTATACTTAACAGATCGATAGAAAAATATGATAGTCGTTTAACGAAATCATGCTCATTACTTATTCAAATAAATAATTTGGGAATTTAGTTCTTAAACAAAAATAGTATCGTCCAAATGTAAATTCAGGTAGACTCCATTGCTTTATTGATTTGATTTATTAATCAGGAATAATTCCTTCATCGGGCTTAAGTTCACTATTTTCAATTCTTACTGAATGAAATATTTTTATTAATTAATGTAATTTTCTAAAGAAGAGAAGAAAAATTAAACTAGACTTTGCGCATTTTTCTGTGCCACCACACACTTTATCAGCACCACACACTTTATCTACTTTGGCAGAGATTTTTTGTTAACAACCCGCTATTTAACCTGAATTTTTTTAATGAAATGAAATACGAGAAGTATTTCATTCACTAAGAATTAAAAATACTGAAGCACAATTATCGATTAGTTACGATCCCAAATAATCAATTTTGGTAAAAAATTTCGTTCGAAAATTATGTCGCTTAGCCTTTTTTTTAGCGGTTATGGCACGATATGAAAAATGGTCTTACTTACTTTCATCTGTGAGTTTGTTGCTCGTAAAATCAAATACAAAAAATTGTACCCAAAAACTTTTACATTTAGTTAAATGTATAAAAAAAAACTTAAGCAATTGTGCAGTTTCCATAAGTCATGCAGACGACTCGTCTAGAAAATTTACATGAAAATCACAAAATCACTAAAAAAAATGAGTGCTTTCCATGTAAATTTTATACTCAACTTGACCGCCTGGGTTGTACAAATAGAGAGAATATTAATCATAATTATTAAATAAAACAAGTCTGTGCCTTTTTCTCACCGTATTAAAGCTTACTACAATTGAGTTTAAAATTTATGAAAGCTAATGACACAATTGGGCGAATAAAATACCAACAGAATAATGTTTTCTTGAATTAGAGTATTTTAGATAAAACTTTCCCTAAAAAGCAATAAATTTGTTTACTTTATTTTACATACGATATTAGGTTTACTAGAAAAATAAAAATGTCCAAGCCGTTGGAAGCAAAAAAAAAAAATAAAAAATAAAAAAATAAAAAATTAATAACGTGATATTAAGTCAGCCCTAATTTATGTATTCCTTACGCAAAATAATGCACTTTAAGAGTGCTTGCAAGATTTTCTTATTCATACCGAAGGCAATAGAAAAAAAGGCGAAATAGAAAAACAGTTTAACAGCAGACCATACACTGACAGATTCCAAATGATCTGCGGCTGTGGTTATGGAATATTCAAGGCTTGCATTACTTGTATCATCTTCCCGATGGGCAATATATTTTTAACTTCAAGTTACTGGCCGTAAGAAAAGTACTTAGTGTGTGGTGTGTGACAAAATTGTTTAGAAAAAAGTCTTATTTTTGCGGCTAGCCAGTCGCATTAAGTACAGTTTCCTCAATTCTAGTTGTTCTTTGCAAAGATATACTTTCCAGAAACTGATACTAATTTTATGTGGGTTTTTGTAGCTGGAAACTTCCCAAGTAATTAACAGACAGTTGAACTTGCCATGGCCGGCTGCCTATGACGAACAAATATTGTCATATTATATACGATAATAAATTTTTCTGGACAAAAATGTTGTCTGACACAAATGGGAGAATTCATTCTGATTGTTTACATCACACTCAACCATAGAAATTCCAAAAATTATGAAAGGCCAAGCAAAGCCTGAATTTCTTTGCATTTCTTCGCTGAAGAATTTTGAAATGAAACATGAAAAACAAAAACCAAATATTTTAAGTTTGTTTTTTGTTTTTTTTTTAAAGGAGGCGGTTATCAATTCGTCTGCATTTTGTTGGCATTGTTACTTCATAACTCGGTATATTCTTGACCGATTGTAAAAGTTCTTTTTTGGTTCCATTGTAAACAGTGAGCGGGGACACGCCCATACGTTTTTTATTTGATTTTATGATGTTCTACTTATTTGATTGCTGCGAAACTTAGCAAACACCTTTGGCTCTTGTAATTACACAATTTTAAATTAGAAAAAATGGGAGGGACTATGCCCATTGAAATTTATTATTATATTTCACGTTGTTCTACCTAACCGATTTTTACAAAACATACCACACACCTGGAGCTCTAAAGTAGACACAATCTTGCATTTAAAATTTATATCTATATTTCACATACGTTTTCTTATCAAACAGATTTTAAATTTTTTGATTTCAATCGAAAGTGTTCAATTTGAAAGAGTTTACTTCCAGGTTGGTCCCATAAATTGTTTTCGGAAATGTTCTATCAGATCTTTGCACTTTGAAAAATTATTTTTAAAAAGTTTCTTTCTTAATTTTCTTGTGTATAAATAAAACTTTTTTTTCGCTTTTTTTATTTTTAAAGGTTTTAATATTAGCAGCCTTAAAAACCTTTTTTTGACGTTTAAAAAATTATAACTTTTCCAACTCTGCCCCATATACTCGTTTGTGAGCGCACGTTGAAAATGTGAATGGGTCAATTAGTGTGTAATTTAAGTACCTTTTGTGTGAAGAAAATTATAAAACAACATGGATTTATCCATGCACATGTACATACATACTTATATGTATAGAAACATTAATAAATATGTATGTGTGTGTGTGTGTGTGTATGTTTGTATCCATGTATGTACTTAATATATGTACATATTTTCATAATATGAACAAAACGAATGCTAAATAATTTAGTTCACATTTTCTTTTTAACAGCACAATGGGAAAAAACTCATCTACGAACAAGCGTGCAACTGCACTTAGTCCAATTCAGCATTTTACTCTCACTTTTAAGTGAAGAGTTGCCTTAAGAACTTAATAATAGTTTTATAGGCTGCAAGAATTTTTAGAAAAAAATATCGAAAGTATTTTTAAGATTAACTGCCAGTTTATAGAAGACAAGTCAAAATTTTCTGCCTCTATTCGGTCTATTTATATTGGAAAAAAAAAGTTTGAGTGTTTTGTTTTCGTTTTCAATATAAATATGCAGGCAAGAATTTTTTATTGCCTTCTATAAACTGACGATTAACCTAGTAAAAGAATTGAGTTTGATTGAGGAACATTGTTTGTAATAAGATAATTCGCTTTTAATTTTTTTTTATTAGAAAACTACGATTAGATACAGTTGATTAATTATTCGTCAAAGAACATGAGAGTATCGGAGACACAATTTTTTTAAATCACTTAAATTATACAGAAAAAACAAGAGAGAGAGAAAGCCTTGTTATAAGAAAATATTAAAAAATTAATAGAATTAATTAAATTGAAAAACAAATATGGCATGCAGTTGACTTTGCAGGTCATCCCTGGAACTTACTCCTGATTTCAAAGTCAAAGCTTTGGAAAATCCATAAATTCTTTGAGTAATAAATA
Source organism: Nowickia ferox (assembly GCA_936439885.1). Taxonomy (NCBI): domain Eukaryota; kingdom Metazoa; phylum Arthropoda; class Insecta; order Diptera; family Tachinidae; genus Nowickia; species Nowickia ferox. The sequence continues at coordinate 4,337,595 of OW387023.1, read as the reverse complement.
AAATATTATTGTAAAGATTGCAGTGACACTAAACGAATACAAATTTTTTTATACAAAAATTTTAAAAACAAGAAAAAAACTAGATATATATTATTACCTCAAGAGCATAACACACACACAAGCACACAAACATACAAGACTAAAATGAAGTAAACATTTAAAGCATTATAACAACTATGTGCAATTATATTATAACTTCTGCTTATTGAAAAATATACAACCATACAAACACATAGGCCAATGCAGACGAAAGTTGTTAGGTTAAGTCATTCTTATGTTATACGAGGCTTATATACAATATGCACACATACACACACACACACGTGTGGACATCATCGTAAAAATAGTCAGCATATATTTCCATTACCTCAAAATGTTGAACTCTTATGAAAATTCGATTTTCGAATAACAGGGTGGAATTAGTAACTTCCTATTTTTGATATAATTAAAAGCATTTTTTAATTTAAATGGAATTGCTGCACTTTAGCTAAGTATACTTTGTTTTAGAAATTTGAAAATAAAAAATAAAAATAAAAAAACATCACAAAATTTTACTGTTTGTTTTACGCAAGTGTAATATATATAGGGTCCGCCAGATAACTTTTTTTTTTTAAAACAGGGCGCAAAACATCGAGTGTAGCTACGGCTGTGTGGCACGTAGCGCCGTCCTGTTGAAACCAAATGTTGCCAATAACCTCCTCTTCAATTTTTGTGAACAAAAATTCGTTCAACATGGCCCGATAACGATCGCCATTGACTGTAACGGCCATTCCTTGCTCACAAACAGTGACTCGTTTTGGGTGCGTTGGCTTTTCAATGTATGCGTGCGGCTTTTCTGTGCCCCAAATGCAACAATTTTGCTTGTTTACATACCCGCCAAGATCAAAATGAGCTTCATCTGAAGAGATGATTTTTTGGCAAAATCGGCGTCTTCTGTAAGTCGATCGCATGCAATATTTCCCAGCGTTGTTCAGGCGTATACGCAACCATATTCGTTCAGCAGAAGGATAAAACTAATTATCTGTCAAATCAGACATGAGCTAATTGTTACCATTCACGAAATAAGCACCAGTTGAAAAAAAAACGCTAGATGGCGGACCCTATATAAAATATACAAACGAATTGATAACGCCCTCCTTTTTTGAAGTCGGTTAATAAGACTTCTCTTCATGTGGCTTGTAATTATGTTTAAATAAAATTTATTTGCATACTAATGATTTCATTTATTTATTTAAGTATAAAACACTTGTTAACATCTGAGTGAGTGAATACTCTTCGTATTTGTGCTCCTTTAATTAAGTCACGTAAGCAAAATGCATAGACAATCGTCGTAAAAAAATTGATAAATTAGTTACAAGCCAACAATTATTTATACCACTTTATTGGTATTAAAATAATCTACCACCAGTATAAATTCAATTCAAAGGGACTTTAGTGAATAAAATTAATTAATTTACCCATTTGTTTGATTAAAACCCTATTCCAATAAATGCTAATAAACTTAAGAGTTTCCACATAATTAAAGAGCAGGGAAGTTTAATTTCCGAATAATTCGTTCATAAAGAAACTTGTGGAGAGTTAAAGACTATTTAAGAAGCTGTAACTAGGAGGGTATAAATAAGTTGCCTAAACAGCAACAAAATACATGCAGTCGCAAATTCAACTTTAATACCAGAAATAAGGATGTTCTTTATAGAGGTGTAGAACTTTGAAATATAATAAAATAAAGATGAATTTTTTAAATTGACATGAAGTTTACTTTATTCGAAAGAATCTGGCATATAACCGCCACAGCTGGTTCGAACGTAATCTAATCTGTAGGCCCAATTTTCGATGACTTTTTCCCACTTTTGTGGCCTTATATTGGCAATAACGCGGGGCATGTTGTTCTTCAAGTGATCAATCGCTTAGGTCTTATCAGCGTAGACTAGCGATTTCACATTTATATAACCACAGAAAATAGTCTACCGGCGTTTAATCGCATGATCTTGTAGGCCAATTCACAGGGACGCAACGTCAAAGAAACGTTCTCTTCAATAAATCAATTGTGGCACAAGTTGTGTAACATATTGCGCCATCTTGTTGAAAACACGGCTCCTGCACATCATGGTTGCCCAATTGATGAACAAAGAAGTCAGTAATCAAGGCGGATAAGCTAATTTGGGTCTTCCTCTACGCTACGCTCTACCGCAGCAATGAATTCTTCTGAGTTTCAAAATAAATTTGCAAAATTTGAAACCTGTATTCAGTCAGTCAGTCTATTTATGTTGAAATACCAAAGCACCAAACTAAACATCAATCAATTGAAAGCTGACAAAATGGCTGCCAGTTAAAAAAGTGTTGCCAACTTAAAATTGTTATTCCTCTATAAAAAACACCCTTTATATTGCGCAAAAATTAACATTGACTTTTTTTATAAGAAACTCTTTGAAACAAACATTTTAAAAACTACTTTTTAAGAATGTTTGAAAAAGAACTATTTTAAAGAAAGTGTTTTGTTAAAAAAAAATTGCTTAAAAAGGTGAAGAAAATACTGCTCAAAATTTTTTTTAAAATAATTTTAATTAAATCGATTGATTTGAGCGAGCGATATTGTTGACGAAAATTTTTTATTTTTACAACTCGGAAGGTTCTTGTGAAATCGATTTTAAGAATTAATTTATTATGGGGATTTGAACAACTGCGCCGACTACCACAATATCGAGAGATATTGTTATCGAAAATTTTGAATTATTTTTTAATTCCCTTTTTTCCTTTTTTTATATGTTATACGTTTTAGGCTTTTAAGATAATTTATTGCAATTACTCCCAAAATCTGTGAATGGATTTTCCAGCGCCGCACTTTAGCAAATTTTACCCATTTCGTGGCCATAATTAATTACAGCCAAACAGCAGGACCGATTGAAATGATTTATAAAAAAAACTATACATTTTTATTATGAAAACCTTTACTAAACTCAATAATTAATTGAAACCACACACATTTATTTATAATAAGCCCATGAATGAAATTTATGCCATTAACAATAATTTTTTATCAAGTATTTTCTTAGTTTATTTCTTAAGAATTTTTGGGTTAAACTACGAAATGCATCTTGACCAGCTTAAATAACAACAAACACGAATTCTTTATAATTATAAATTATTTATATTAAAACTTTTTTAAATGCTTTCATTTGTTATCACTCCTTTGTTTTCCTAAGCAATATGTTCTCATTATAATCAGCTGTCAGGTTAAAGTAAATAAATACGAGTATACATATATAAAGGAATTTACTTAAATGACAAATAGACTCTGTAGTCAAATAATTATAAAAGACGTAATTTCATGAGCAGGATATTTATGTATGTATAATCTGTGAAAATTACTTAAAAGGCAAAATTGTTTTGTTCCATATTTCAACACTCGTTTTAATTTGTGTACGAGTATGAATATAAAATTCCACGCAGTTACAAATGACGATGATAAAAACACAACCAAACTCGTCATAATTGAGTTTCATTAGACAAACTCACGCAACGAACTTTAAACGACAAATTAATTGTTCGATCCAATTGTCTTTATGACGTAAATATTTTTTTTTAAATCAATGAGGGGCATAACTTGTTTTAAACTAATAGCCTATCTGTCCCACGATGTCGACAGAAAGCGTTCGATCGACAACTTCTATTGAAAACAACAATAAAATAAGAAAATTTGGTTTTGTTGTCTTTTAAAACTTAAATAATATTGGTGCATAAATTCCCAAAAGATGGCATATTGCCCATTTTGAGGATGTAGTCGAATTTCTACAACTAACAAAATGATCTGCTCCAGTAGTTTTTCAAACTCCATGCAACCGTTTGAAATGTATTAAAAATTTGTCTCTCTTTGAAACACCGTGCAATTATTGACTATCCCATATCTAGTCTTAACAATGTAGTTTTATCTGAATATAACTTTATTTTAAAGATTAAATTAAAACAAAGCACATGTCAGCTTTTCTTTTGACTAGATATCCAGTTGTTTTATCAAAAGGAAAGTTAAACTGGGTTGGGGTAAGAAGACACATGGATTTGCTTTCTAAACACCCACATACACACATATTAGAGTAGTAAGCTACTGCGTGTTAAGAACTTCTTACGGCACGGAAATATTTTAATAAGTACATGCTCGTACATATATCAATTATATAATTACATATTTTACTAAGAGATGTATGCATACTTACAAAACAAAAATATATACAAGTATACACGTACACCCAAAAAATAATGTTTTAAAATCAAGAAGAAACATTTTGATTTTAAAAACGAAACCTTTATGAAATAGAACTAAGTTTGTTTTGTGTTATTTTAAAAATTTTCATTCGTTGCTTAAAAATTAAAACTATTTTGGAATGAAAAATTATTATTTTTGTTTTAAGAAAGAATGATATAAAGTTGAACATACTCAAATTAAGAAATTATGTTTTTGAGTTAAGAATAAAATATTATTGAAGTAATAATGAAGCATTTTTATATTAAAACTAATTGTTTAAATATAAAAAATGAAATGTTTTGAATTATTAATGGAGACTTCTTAAATTAAGAATGAAACGTTTTAAATTAATAAAAGAGAATTTTGAAATTACGGATGGTTCGTATTAAAATTAAAAATGTTAATTTTGTTTGGAATCAAAATGCCCTTATTATGAAAAATTTTCGGACTTCGACTGCAGTCCAAAGCGCTAATCGAACGAATTTTAATTTGCGTCATGACGAGCATTCAACAAAAAATGTCGCTATTATGTTATGAACACCGTGTTTTTTTTTAAATTTCGCAATAATTTTAAGATTTTGTGCGCCAGGATCATACAGGATAATGGACATTAATATACACTTCGTCGTAATAACAGATTAATTCTTTTTTTTTCAACACGACACAAATATAAAATGTTACTCGGGGGAAAATATATTCTTTTATTTAAAAAAATTAAAATTATTGATATAATAATAAAATATTTTTGTTTTTAGAATGTTTAAAAATACATTTTCATTTTTATTATGATTTCAAAAATTATAATTTTTATTTTAATAAGAAAACATTATAGTTTTTGAAATTTTTAAAATGAAAGCGCACATTTTTGTTTTAGAACTGTTTCGTTATAAAAATAACAATGTTGTATATTAATATTATAAGAAACATTCATATTTTAAAAATGATTTTTAAAAATGCAGCATTTTTAAAACAAAAACGCAAGATTCTTGTTTTAAGAATGCTTTTTTGGTTCAGTGTATGTATTTATTTCATCTGAAAAGCGTTGTACATAATAGGTACATAAATTTTTTTGTTATTAATTTTCTAATGAGAAAATTGTTTAAATGCGAAACCACTTTTCAACTGTTTTGAAGTTTATAATTACTGCTAATGGAATTTTGACATTTAGCTACATAAGTGGGACAATTAAAGACATCTCCATGTTTTGGAAACGTTGGCAACGTATCTACATACGACAGCGTTTAAGTTGTGATGAGTCTTAAATTTGCGTTAAAACATAGACCATGTTCGGTTTTTCAAGTTAAAACCAACCTTTTGTTAAAAGTATTTTAATTTTAACAAAAGTGAATTATTGTGGCGAAAAGGTATAAATTTTTTGTTGGGTTTTCTGCACGATTTTTCACACATACAAGCAAAAATATTTAAGCTTAATATCTACGTAAACAACGTTAATTTAACATTTTTCGGCAATGATTTTGTTTCATATATGTTTCGTGTTAATCTAACATAATTTACAGTAATTTTCAAAGAAAATTTTTCATTTTGAAATAACTTTATTTCATGTTGATTTAACACTCCCGTACTGTTAAATCAAAATGAAGAATCATGTTAAATCAAAGTTATTTCAACGTAAATTTGATACTGAAATAACAAGAAGAATAATGTTGAATAAAAGTTATTTCAAGTTGAAACAACATGAGTTTAATTTCATGTTTTATTAAAATAAAATTTAATTTAATTTAATTTAATTTAAATTAATTTAATTTAATTTTATTTTATTTAATTTAATTTAATTTAATTTAATTTAATTTAATTTAATTTAATTTAATTTAATTTAATTTAATTTAATTTAATTTAATTTAATTTATTTTATTATATTTTTTTTTATTTTATTTAATTTAATTTATTTTATTTGATTTTATTTTTTTTATATTGTTTTATTTTATTTGATTTTATTTATGCCCTAATTCTATTCGACAATTGTATCGTCTTGTCTATGGACGAAAAAAAGCCGCAATTGTGACTCTTTAAAACAATTATTATTTATTGTCCATGCTAGAAGGTTCGTGTATTTGCTTTGTGATTTTGTTCTAAACATTATATCCAACACATATTTTTAAAATTTTTTTTCAAACTATTGTATAATACTTCAATTTTATTTTTATGTTTTAAAAACATGGTAATATTTTTATTTTTCATTACCAAAGACAACAACCATTTTTGAAGAAAATAACTTAGAGAATTCAAAAACACGTCCTGAATCTTCCTACTGAATTAGGGCATTAGCTTAATTTCATTATATTAAATTCATTTAATTTGATTTGATTTGATTTGTTTTTTTTATATTATTATTATTATATTTGTATATAAAATTATCATATCTATTTTAAAAGCATTTACAAATATAATATTTGGGGGTAAGCGAAGTCTTAACCTTCTAGTAGTTTGTACGTGTTTAAGTGGAATACTCGTATTTATTTTTAATTGACCCAAAAGTATTACAACAATTAAATCCAATAATTACTGAATAAAGAAGCTATTAATAATATAGACTTGAGAATTAAATTGAATATCAAAAGGCTCATGCCTCAAAGAAATATATATTATTTTTGTTATAAAGAATCATTAACGTATAATGTATTATAACTCTGTGTTTGCTAACTTTACTTTGAGTGCAATTGTGACAAAAGAAAAATATATGTACATATGTATTTTAATATGTTCTTTCAACTTTGCACTTCTGAATGCTTGTAGAGCTCATTTGTGCAATAAATGTACTCGTATGGCTTGTTTAAAATTCAATTTAATTACATTACTTTTTTTTATCACTCTCAAACATGTTTGAATGTAAAAAGAAGCGAATTTAATATACTTTGTTTGCTTAAATAAAAAGTGTGTATGTACGATACGAGTATATATTCCCATTTGGATTGTTTTTTATTATTGCTTGTTAAAATATATCAAATTATTATGATTACTAGAAATCCCTTACTGAAAAACATGATCTGTTTGCGCTCTGCTCCATAAAAAACAGAAACGTCTTAAAAAAAGGTAAAGCATTAATAAATCAAATTTCAAAAATAAAAAAATTGTTAGAAAAAGACGCATAAAAACTCCATAATTTGAAAAAAAAATTAATTTCTTTTAAACTTTTTACTTACAGTTAAGGAAAATAATAATAAAAAAAATGAATTGAATAAACAGACCTTTTACGGTCTGTATGCGAGTATGCGGTTGTGTGTGTGTGTGTGAATTACAAATAAACTGTGGTAATGGAGCTCTTTTAACCAACGTTGCCAGAAAATGACGGTGGGGGGGGGGGGGGAATGCTAAATCGCTACAAAAGTTCTGTTAAAATTTTCTATAGAAGAATAATAAAAATGCCAGATTTTAAGTTTACATATCGTTACTTGAATACGAAAATGCTTTAACTTATTATTTATTTTTTCAAATCGAGATTTTTGCATATTTCTATGTATTTATTAGAGGCGCATCTATCGATATATGCAAAAAACTCAATTTGAAAAAATAATAAGTTAAGGCGTTTCTATATTAATGTAACGATATGTGAGTTCTTTAAGCAAATGCTAAAGTGGCAACAATGCTTCAACTCTCTATACGGAAAGAGAATTCTCTCACTATTTCATGTTTAAATTAAATAAATATTGCAGTTCAGTTCTTGGCGAAAGGGAATATCAAAGTGTATTCGAAAAAAAAATAGTTATTTTATCCTTCTATCCTTCGGTCTTTATATCTTTTTATATGATTAAGAACTGAGTGTGTGTGTAAGCTTGTGTATTAAAAATCACACACATACACACACACATTAACATGTAAACACGTACATGCATAAGCACTCGCTGCAACAACGGTCAACATTTATAGTGATAATTACAAAGGTAACAGTTTAAAAGAACAAACCATTTTGTTAATACGTGCAACGATAACGGTTTTACTTTTTGTTCTTCGTGGTGTTGTTGTTGTTGCTGTTCTTGTTGTTCTTGTTGTTGTTGTTTTTGTACACAAACTGACTTCCTTAATGGATATTAAAATAAAATACACTTAGAGACGCATACTCATGCCCTGCTACTCACAGAAATGACATACATGTCAAAGTTACACATATACAAACATATGTACATCTGTATGTATGTATGTATGTATGCTTGTAAGCATGTACGTATGTACGTTCCAACTCCTGTGGCTATAATGCGATTGTGTGTGTGGATAAAAGTGGAAACAATTGTGCAAATAGAATATAAAAGCAGCTTTGTGCTCGTTTAAATCGAGAAAACTATGCCGTCTTTCTTCAATCTGTATTTATAAAAATATTGTAATAACACAAGCATACTTAGTTCAACAACAACAACAACAACAACTACTACTACTACCACTGCTGCTACCGCTACTACTACCACAATATTAAACATAAATTTAAAAAAATATATAGCATACAAAATCATTATTAAAAGGAGTGTTTATGTGAATACTTACTTATCTATGCACACACGCGTGTATACGTTGCTTTTCATAAGTATCTGCGGTTGGTGTTGTTATGTTGATGTTGTTGTGTATATGACACAAACATTAACTGATGTGTAAATTTAAGAAAGTTGGTGTATGAGCGAGCGTTCGTTTGTGTTTTTACATGCATATGTACATGTCTATATGAAAAAAAGACACACACATGTATCACATACCTTCATAGTAAAAAATTGTGTTTTTAAAATATAAATCATCATAAATTATAATAATTACATACACATGTTTTATATCGTGTAAATAAACGGTGTTCTTAAATGTACATAAAATGCTTCCCCACATTCCAAGCCTAGTACAAATTTCCATTTATTATTGTTGGTACTCGTACCTACATAAATAGACTATCATATACATAAATATGTGTGCATATATTTATTATGCACATATGTATGTGTTGTTACTGAGAGATATTTAAATACCACTCATTCTTGTAATTAAAAAGACAAGATACGAGAATGGACTTAAATTAACTTTAAGATGAATTTTCAAAACAGAATTTTATTAACTGATTTTAAAGAAGAGCAAAGTTCTTAATTCAGTTAAATTTTTTAACGATTGTTACTTCAGAACTGAATCAATTGTTAAACGATTTGGATAAGTCTTTCCTTTTAATCGACTTCAAAAAAAGAAGACATTGTAAATACGTCTGTATTTTTTTAGGTCGTATTAATGAGTTATATTACTTTTCCACACAAACTACATACCATCAGCATTACTTTACAGCAGTTATGTAACGTGTACAAAGTAAAAAAGCAAAGTAAGTTATTCCCTGCCTGCTGCAGTACTAGAGCGTGTGCTTATCATGCAGATAGCTTGACCGGGGACATGAAAGGGTAAAACGTTTGACTTCACTCAAAAAGAGCAGGAAGTCAATACTGTGATTTTCATTGTTTATAATCAATGCAGTGTAATCAATGACTTTTGCTTACTGACACACAGTAAGGGTTTTTGTTAAGAAATGGATATAATGCTGTAATTTCTCAATGGGCCGTCTGATTGTTATAAAATTTCATACATCATTTGATAAAGCCCTAAAGTACTAAAATGTGAAATTTTGACTATGTATATACCTTTAAAAAGAGTGGAGCCACAAAACTCCAAAGTGGGCCAGCTCGGGTTAACGAAAAATTCAAACCGATCCCAAGCTGATGTTTTTCATCTGATAAAAAATATTTATTATTTTTTCCAAGAGTTAAAAAAGTCTGTTACATTTATGGATTTTTGCTTACATTTTAGGAAATATTCAAGAAAAAATTAAAAACTTAGCTTTTTTATCAACGCTGGTACATTGTTGAAGTCCAATCTTGTCCGTTTTGCAAATGGTAATTTTTATGGTCTTAAAACAAAATTTTTAATTTTAACATTTTACTTATTACGTAAAATATTTTTTATTAAAAGTACATTAAAATTGATTATTGAGGAGTTAAGCTGGATCCTATGCTAATCATCACTGTTACTGATGCAGATCATCAGGGAACCTCTACCCAAAAAGAAATGAGAAGTTCAACTGATCTCAAAGTTGAAACAAAAACTCAATAATCAACAAGTTTTTTAATAAATGTTAAACTTTAATTGTAACAATTCCCCTCCTCCCCCCAAAAATATTCGTTGTTGCCGGAATTAGAGATCGTTGCGAAATAGTCCTATTTTTGTTACAAATATCAAATTTAAGGGCTTTTTGCTAAAATTAAAAAAAAATTATCATGCCTACTTAAGAGATGATATGTTTTTATATATTTCCAAAAATATTATCTACGCCCGGCGTAAAATAATAAGAAAATAGCAAAAATACTATAAAATCTCATTTTGGGGATTTTGCGAAATTTTTTTTGGGAATTGCCGGGAACTCGTAGAATGTAGAAAATTTCATAACAATCAGACGGCCCATTTAGAATTTTTAGAATTATTTCACTTTTTTAACAAAATCCCCCACTGTATGACATTTCGAAGTTATTACTTGAAATCCAAAATTGTAGGTACTTGCCTCCAATGGCATTGCCATGCCAAAATAATGAGTTAAAAAGTAGAGGTAATATCTTTATTAGCAATTGCTAGACCGATTTAAAAATTATTTTTTAGTCTGAGAGGATATACCCTCCATTTGACCCCATTGCGAAAAAAAAGTGGGCATGAACACGACCATTAAAGTTGTTCCTTTGGTTTTATGAACTTTTCCACATGCGATTTGCTGCGAAGTTAAGCACGCACCTCAAGCTCTTATAATGGCACAATTTTGCACCTAAAAAAATGGGTGGAATAACGCCCATTTAAATTTAATATTATATTTCACGTGCTACCATTTCGCCGATTCTTACGTAACTTGGCACACACCCTGAGATCTGAAAAAGACAGTATCTGGCATTTAAAAAGTGGGCGGGAATACGCCTATTATAATTTTGTTTTAAATTGCTTTAATTTAAAGTACTTCTTCTCCTTCGATAGCTATGAAACTTACTGGACAGTTTAAGGCTTTTAAAATTATATAAGCTTATGCTTGAAAAAGTGGGAGGGGCCATAACCATGAAAAACTAATATTTCATTTAACGTGCTTCTACTTGAGCGACTCTTATGAAGCTTGGCACACACCTCAAGATCTGAAAGTGACGCGATTTTGCATTTAAAAAGGTGTGCAGAGCCACTAGTATTTGGAATAGTTGGCGTGATCACGAGCCCAAAAACTTAAAATTGGCACTAAAAAAAAATAAAAATAAATCTTTAAAAAATTTAATCGACTTGTTCTTGAATAAGCTTAAAAAAATCAAAAATAATTTACATCCTGAAACTTTAATTGTACATTTAAAGCACTTTCTCAATTCTTAATTTAAAAATTGTTACCAACAGACAGATCAAAACTTTGCATTTTCTAACGTTCTTGATAATCGCGGTTGTAAAAATTTTTGTTTTGCCAGTCATAGACTGCAGTTTAAACTTTAGCAGGTGTTTACCTTAGCAAATTGCTTAGTTTAGTTTTAAAAATATAATAAGATTCTAGTAGTAGTTTATTCATGTCGTACCTCCTGCCCCACAACTCTCAAGGGTACACTAAGTGCTCTCTGGGAAGTCTTATAAAATGTATAAACTTTTTAATGATATGCTCTATAAAAATTATATGGCCTTACAAACATACGAGTACATACACACACATAGACAGATGCCAACAACAAAATTTATACGTTTTAGCACTTACAGGCTATACAACAATTAGTACAGCTTAGTGAATTGCTTTAATATTTAATCATGTATGTGCGTATTTGTTTCGAGTATTTGACATGCAGCCCATATTAGTTAAAATATGCAAAACAATGCAGGAAATAAAAAAAGATTATAATATTATTTACACAATTACCTGCTGCAATTTTTTAATGGCTGTTTTTATTAGCATAACAAAGCAAAACTGAAGTGAATAGTTGGTAGCAGGACATACCAGAGTTGAGCCTAGTGTTGGTTTCACTATAAACATGTTTTTATTATTTGCAAAAAAAAAAAAAGAAAAAAGTAAAAAAAAAATTTGAATTAATATTGAAATCATAATTAAACAACAAAATATATTTGTGTAGTTTTGTTCATGTTCATTATACGAAAACACTAACAAACAAAAAAGCGAAACGAATTGAAATTCATTTAAAATCATATTGATTTTAAAACAACATAAATATTTAATTAACTTTAGATTAAGTTAAATTATGTAAACAAAAAAAAAATTCGTTATTAAAATAATTATCTTTCTGACAAAAGTTTCCTGTTATCATAAATAAATCCAAAAGGTGAGAATTTTTTTCTAAAGAAAATTTCAATGTACATAAATAATGCTTTTTAAAAATAAATTGAGCCAACTGCACAATTAATTTAATTAAAACGTAATGTTAAAACTATTATTTAAATAATTGTTGAAATGTACGTTTTTTATATATTTGGAAACTTCACAGTTCCCATCGCTGGTGCGATCAGCTGATTGTATATTCATTGTGCTCGTTTTGGCTTAAGCCTGGTACTCTGTTCACAATTTCGTGCGAAATGCTGTCAAACTACATATAAAAGTATTTGGTGTGAAATATTTGCGAAATAAATTCGCAAAAGTAGTACTCTGTTCTTGTTGTGAAAAACACGTAAAATCATGTCTTTCCATGCAAAATTAGTCTGGCATCATTTTAGTTTAGCTGCGAAACAACATGAGCACGGAATTTTAACAATGTTGCATACTTTCAAGCAATTAAAGCAAGAAATTTATAAAAAAAACGCGAGTTGGCCTACATTTAGTACATGTCAAATTTTTCACGCGAAATAATAAATGGTGCTGAAAATTTTTCACAACTTTGAACAGAGTACCAGCCTTTAGAGTGTAAACCTGCTAACTCACTTCAACCAAATTGTACAGGAAAGACAAAAAACTGTTAACATTTTCTATACATAGCTTAAGAAATTAGCCTAATACTCGTAAATTAAGTTTTTTTTCGAAATGTAGAGATTCAAATTAATAAAGAGCGTGTTTTATAGCGATATAAAACTCTAAGTTGGCAGCACTTTTTTAACTGGCGGCCATTTTGTCAGCTGTCAAGTGATTTATGTTTTGTTTGGTTTGGCATTTCAACATGAATAGACGGACTGTGTGAACAACGCTTCCAAATTGTGCAAATTTATTTTGAAAATCATGGTTCTGTTCGAAATAATCGTCCATTAGAACTAATTGCGTTCGGTTAACTGTGTAAAGTTTTCGCACCACTCTTACTTTAAATGATAAAACGCATCCACAGAGACGCAGTACAGTGCCTACAGAAGAAGTCATTGCTGGTGTAGAGCGCAGCGTAGAGAAAGACCCATATCAGTCTATTCGCCATGATTACTCACTTCTTCGTGCATCAATGGAACACCCATGGTGATGAATTTTCCACTTTAATATTAAAGATTTCGTGGAATTCACTTCATCATCGCTAGTCATCATCTTTAGCTAACGCATTTAACGTTTATAAAAACGAATGATAAAGAAACGTTTATGATATTACAAAATTTATTAAATTTAATGATGTAAATCTTATTTTGGTCGAAAGATTAGGAAAGTTAAATGCATAATAATTGGCATTGAATAACAAGTGGCACATCAATTAAGTATAATAAATAATTTCATATTTTATCCTCCTTAAAGAGCTTAAGAATAATAAACGAATCAGACGGATGATGGAATAGTTAAAACAGATTCTCGAAATTAAGTGTTTTGCTTCAATTGAACAAAAAAAAAAAAAAAAAAAACAAGTAAAAATATAAATTTTAAAATATATTTTAACATAAAATTAAATTATCTCTTACAATTCCACTTTATTAAACAAAGTGCAGGTCGTTACTTTGTCTTGCTTGTCTTCTCATATCTGTTATTTGAAGAGAGTGAGAAAACATAAGAACGAAAAACTTTGTCGACAAAAATAATATTTATGGGTCGTCAGCAATCTTGTAATTCAACTAATGGCACAACACTGACACACCAATATTGAAACATATTGAGGGTGATGGAAGGAAACTCTGTTTTGCACACACATATGTTTGCTGGGATTATGGGTAAAATTAGAGCACCATGTGTTTTAAAAAATGTTTTTGCAATAAAGAAAGAGACTCAAATAAATTGTATTAAAACAAAAAAGTTTAAAAAAAGTTCAAGAGTGGCGTCTAATTTATAAAATGGAGACAAGTAGTTGTGAAAAATCCTCTACCGAGATCTTAAAAAGGTTATGAAATGTTACAGCAAAAAGCTTCGAAAGTTCAAGGGCTCTTAAAAGTAAAACTTTTAGAAGGTTAACGAGTAAGTTATTTTTTTTTTTAACAAGCTGTTGACGTTAAGTTAAATGATGCTGAATCAAGGTGTAGCATGTTGATAAATTAATGGGTCCTCATTCTTTTTAGCAAAAAAATTCAAATTCAAGTTGATCTTTGAACTTTCAAAGATATATTTGTTACTTCCAAAATATTATTAAGTGCATATTATGTTAAAAAACATATGTTAATACAGCATATTTGTGGCCATACAACAAATATATAATTTAATAAATATTAATTTTTTTTAAACACCCGATTAAAAATCCCTTAAAAAGTAAAAATTAATCAATTTCTCAGTAAATAAAGAGATTCCAAGGAAGTCAATAAGATCCCGGTACATTTGGATGGACGGATTGTAAAAATTCTTTTTTGTCTGAGAGGGCATAGCTTCCATTTGGGCCAATTGTAAAAAGGTGGGCGCGGACACGCCCACATTTATTTAATTTCAATGCATTCTTCTTATTCGATTACTATAAAGCTTGCCCAACACATTTGGCTTTCCGTAAAAATGGGCGCAGCCACGCCCAACAAAACTTTATATTTTATTTCAAATGCTTCTATTTGACTGATTTTTACGAAATTTGGCACACGCCCTGATCTTTAAAAAACACAATCTAGCATTCCAAAAAGTGGGCGGGGTCACGCCTATTAAATTTAAATATTATATTGTACGTGCTTGTACTTAATCAATTTTAACGAAATTGGGGCGAGACCACACCCATTAACATTTATTATTTTATTGTCCTTGCTTCAACTTTATCAATTTTTAAAAAACTTGACACGCACCTTGAACTCTGAAAAAACAAAATAATATTGTGTTCAAAATGTGGGCGAGGTCACGCCTATTAAATTTTAATATTATATTTCACTTGCTTGTACTTAAGCAATTTTTACGAAACTTTGCACACATCTTAAGCTTTAAAAATACACAATCTTTCATTCAAAAAAGTGGGCGGGTCACGCCTGTTAAATTTTGATAGTATATTTCACTTGCTTGTACTTGAGCAATTTTTACGAAGCTTGTGTTCACACCTTGAGCATAAAAACAGACACAATCGTTCATTAAAAAAAGTGGGCGGGACCAAGCACATTAAAATTTTATATTATATTGCAGGTGCTTCTAATTTATAGATTTTTACGAAACTTGACACCCAACTTGAGTTCTAAAAAATAATGAATATTGTTTGTATTCAAAAAAAGTGGGCAGGGCTACGCCCATGAAAGCTTAGTAATAAATTATATGTACTTCTACTTATACGATTCCTACGAAACTTGGAAAAGAACTTTGGCTCTTAGAATGACATGATTTTGTGCTTAAATAAGTGGGCGAGGCCATGCCCATTCAAGATTAATTTCATATTTCGCGTGCTTCTAACTGACCTTCATATTTTTACGAACTTGGCACACACCTTGAACTCTGAAAGTGACGCGATGTTGAATTTAGCAAAATGTGTTGACACTAATATTTGCCAAATTGGGCGTGACCACATTCGTAAAAATTTGAAAACTAGACTAAAAAAAATTTAAAATACAAAAAGATACATTAGCACTTAAAAGTTACAAATAATTTAGATTCAGTTAAATAAAACATTTTCATAAGTGCTATACATAATGGTATTTAAAGTTGGTGGCAATAAGAATGATAACTAAACGTATATGCATATAAATAAATATATAATTTGTTAATCTGAATTTGGGGAGATCAATCTAAAGTTTGAGTAGCAGTATCTGTTAGAAACTTTGTGATTATCCTGCTTTTTGGCGACATGGAGTGTTATCCTGTTGGAAAACGAACGCTTCTCCAGTTAATAATTTATCGCCAAAGAGAAAATTAAATTCATTTAATATTTTTAAATGTTGATTTTTGGTTCCTGAAACCGCAAACACTAATTGAGTCTCTTACTCTGTTAAAAGAAATAGATCACCAGAACATAACGCTTTTACTTCCATGGCTTATTTTAGGGATTCGTAAATGCATCACTGCGCTGCAAAGGGAAGTTTAAATGTTCTACATTGCTTCACTGAAGTAAATAACGCACAAATAAATGTCAAATATGGGCTTCAAACATGGTTACTAGTAAAAAATATTAGCAGCGAAATTGTATTGCATTTTAAACTAAAGTTTGCTCGTATGATGCAGAGCAGTGATGCATTTACGAACATACCCTTTGTCTGACAAAAGTTTTTTGGTGATGAGTGGTACTTTAAAAAACGGGTGTTTGTTTTTTTTAGTGTGAAATACGAGTAAATTCTGTTTTCAGTTTTTATTTCGTAAATAACTCGGTTTCTGTTCTTTAGTGTATTTTATGTAAATTTAACCAATCTGCTTGTGTAATTATTTGCGTGTATTTATAATAAAGTCAATTATGTTTACACTAAACAAAAACCCAAATGCTAGCCAACAAATTTCGAATTAAAAATTAAATGAACTTTTAGCTTTGCTTGCATATAAACTCCTAGTTTTTTTTATTTTTAATTAAGTGCCCCAACACTTGTTTAAAACGGTTATTCAAATACACTCACACACACGCACACATACATACATACGAGTACATCCACTTTTCGAAAGTTGAGCTCTAACTTGGTTCCATAAGAATAAACTTTTTGGCCAGTTTTTTATTTTTTAATAAACACCAAAAGTTTTTTTGTTTGTTTCCTCTAACCAATTAAATTTGTATTATTCGTTGTATTTGCTGGTATTATTGCATACTGGGAATAAACTAATTATAGATGGAATTATTTTGTATTTAGTGAAACAAAAGCTAATTAGGAAAATATACGTATTTGGCAAATAGAAAACATAATTAATAAAAATAAAATTAATTAATCCATATGACATTTAATAAATTGAGGGATATAAATAACACAAACGTTTAACATTAAATTAAGTATTTAATTAATACTTTAATGCACGAATAATGATGAGAAGTTATAAATTTTAATTTGTACTCCCGTTTCCTTTAACAAGTGTCAAAGAGGGAGTTTTTAGAACTGGAGGCGAAAGTTCAATTCAAACAAACAGCTTTTATTTGTATATTCGTATAAATGACATGACTTGGCTTTTGTGTTGGGCAAATAAATTTCGTCTCTGTGTGTAAATAGTGTTTGGTTTTTCCTTGTGTCCGTGTTATTAGCAAATAATTTTTTTTTACATCAAAATGTGACCTAATTATTTGGCAAAGTACCAAAATAGAGGAGTATAATCAGCTTCAGTGTCATTAACAATTTTCAGTTTTTACGATACAACTGACACCATCAGTGAATGGTGTTGTATACGAATGAAACTAATATGGGCAATTCTGCAGTTACGTGACGCTCTGTCGCATAATGTCACCATCTATAATTACTCATTATATTTAAAGCTATGAAGTGCACATAAATATTGATCGATTGATTTCTTGTTATTTTTAAGCAGCAGTAGCCAATTATTTTTAGTAAAGAAGAAAAATTGATTCAAAAAGACTTCTTCTAATATACCAGCAATTAAATGTAGTTAATGTAGCGTGAGAAAACAGAATGTGACTGCAAAATACAAAATATAAATAAAGCACAGACGAAAAGCTTTTTATATCTGATATACCCTTTACTGACGTACGCACAATGGGGTATTTTGGTAAAACAAATGGATATAATTATGCAGTTTCTAAACGAACCGTCCGATTGTTATAAAATTTCATTCAGCATTAAGTTTTGAATTTTGATTTTATATCTTTAAAGGGGGTGGAGCCGCAAAACTCCAAAGTGAACAAAGTCGGGTTAATGAAAATTCAAATCTAAGAAATATCTTTAAAAAATAAGTGACATTTATTTCCGATATGCATTTCATTGTTGCTTTAACAAATAACCATCAGCAAATAAATTTTCACTTATAATATAATTATGACAATATGTCGAATAATAAATTTCTTGTATCTTTAAAAAAATACTTTTGTTATTTAAATTTTTCTTTCTAAGAGCTAAATAAAAATATACTACATTTTTAATTTTGAAAATATTCAAGAAAAAAATAAACATTTTTAGCCCACTGTGCTGCTGAAGTTAAATCATGTCCGATTTGCAAAAGGCAACTTTTTGCAGATTTAAAATAAAACTTTTTGTATATAAAAAAATTTGATATCAAAAACAGAATTACGTCAAAAGTTATACGGAATTTTAATCAAAATTTTGAAAAAAGTCGATTTTTCGCAGAAATAAAACATTTTTTTTTGCAAAGTACCAACTAACCTCTTGCTGATACTTATTTCAAAGGTAATGCTGTAAAAAATATAAAAAAATATTGTTTGTTCAAAATTTGTAGCTATTGAATGAACCAGATTGTTTCGAAATAGGCCTATTTTTGTTTTAAATATCGAATTTAAGGGATTTTTTTTTCTCAAATTCCAAGGCTGGAACCAAAAAATTTATCACGACACACCTGACGTGATATGTTCTGAAATATTTCCAGAAATATTATCTGTAAGCGGGAAAAAATAAAAAAAAATTCAGCAAAAATACTGAAAAATCTCTTTTTGGGGATTTTGAAAAATTTACTTGGGAATTACCGGCAACTCAGAATCAAATATTTCTTTTTTGCATGGCTTTCCAGCACTTGATTTGAGGCATTGCGACTGGCAAGTGATTTCCAAGTGACTCACACATAACTCGCAAGTGGTTCACGCAGGACTAATGCGTGACTCACCCGTAAGAAATCATGATATTTATACATATTATCTGCGTGCGGCGAAAAATAAAAACATACAGCAAGAATAGTGAAAAATCCCATTATTGGGATTTTAAGAAATTTATTTGGGAATTGCCGGGAACTCAGAAGCATTACTTTTAAAATAGTGTGGTGTAGTGTGTTGAACAATATTTTAATAAATAGAACAAAAGTATATATATAAATTTTTGATATTAACTGTAAATAAATAAATTTCTGAAAATTAACTTGAAATTTTAAAAGTGCTCTACTACAAAACAAAAAATTTAAATAAAAAATTGAAAAAATTAAAAATGTATTCAATATCCTTACCTCAATATAAACTCATAGTGATAAACAATAATAGATTTCCAAGATTATCAAAATGAAAAGTTTCTTTGAATACATAATTTTCTTTGACCAAGCCAAGAAAACGTGCCCTTGAGGAAACACTCATAAAATGCATTAAAACTCAAACTGCACAAGAAAAGTAAAGAAACACAAAAATATGTAAATTATACTTTTATATTCAAACGCATTGTTGTTGATTTATTCAAACTTAAAATTAATATTCCAAACAAAAATGTTTCATAAATTTGTGCATTTCTTTTTTTTTTTTTGCCTGCATCTTCATTTGTTGCAAAGTCTTCAATTTTTCTGCTCTTGCTGTGCTTTTTTCTGTTTTTGTGTTCTTCTGCATCACTTAGTGTTTTTTTTTGGTCTATTCTGCACTGTTTCAATAAAATCTTGATTTTATGTAAAAAAAAAATTTTAACATTAAATTATAATTGTTGTATTTATCAAATAGACTTGAGAAATTAAGAAAATAATTCTCTAGATTTTTGCTTTTTGCTGGGCATTTTTATCTGTTTCCTTGGAATTAAAAAAAATAGCTTTAATTAATGTGCTTAAATAACTTGGAATCAAATCGTCATTAAATTAAATTGAGTTTTTAATAACAGAGCAATTTCTAAATATTTAAAAGTTAACAATAGAATTTTTCCCCAGGCTATAAGTCTGCAAAACTTTAATTTTAATATAAAATTGTAATAAATAAAGAAACAAGAAAATATCATCGTTAAATTACATCAGGCAACACAAAACAAATTTATGATTAGGATATCTTGAAGATGTTGTGAGCTGAAATAATTAGTGCGTGGGCTATAAAGCAAATGACGATCTTCGAGAGCCCCAATTAACCAATTAATTTTTGTATAGCGTTCCATTTTTTATTAATGAAGTAGTTTTTACTCACTCTATAGCTGTCAAGTACTTACAGCTTGAATTAGAGCAATTGATAAAATGGCGGGCCGCGATAAAATTGATGGCACCTCAAAAATTGCTATGGAACAATTTTTTATGGCCCTTTGTTTTAACCTGGAACGATATGAGTCGATATATCAAGTTTGTGCATCTCTTTCTTTCTTAATTAATTTTCTTAATTTTTTATAAACTCGTATGATTGACATCTTGCTATAGACATATTTTATGTGCGAATAGAGATGAATAACCCCCCGATTTTTTAATAATGTTTTTCCTAGCAAATGTGACTTATAAAACACTGTTCTTTTAAACTGCGACCGTGATTACGGGTTCACAGTTTTTTGTTTGTTAACAGTTCTGTTATTTTGAGAAATACTAATAAGAAGAGCAGCTGATGCTGCTGTTGGTAAACAGTGATCATGGTTTAACAGATTTGAGCAGCTCTGCTTATTATAACAGAGTTCTGTTATTTTTAAGAAATGCTTATTAGCATACAAGAGTAACAAGAACAAACAGTAGAGAGACAATACAGCTATAGCTATACAAAGTTGCCAGAAAAGACGATTTAACACAAATTTACGATATTTTTTTTTCTACAAAAGCTGAACATATAAAAAAATTTAATGTGGTAGATTTAATTGCTGTAAATAAAAAATAAATGATATAGTATTCGCTGTTTGGATGAAATAATTATATTTCAAATATATTTACGTGATAAATTCGGTCGCAGTGGTGAATAGTGATTTTTTAATCACTGTGAAAAAAATAATAGTTACGAAAATATTGCTCATCTCTAATGTTGAAATTTCACTCGTAATCCCTATTATTTTTTTTCTCAAGAAGACACATACACACACAATAAAATATTGACACATTAATTGTTGGGAGCAATTATTACAGTTCTTCTTTTATTTAAATTTAAAATTCCAATACATCCAGTTAAAAAATTTATTACCATAATATTTCCGACAGCAATGCTTACATACATTCATACATACGCTAGTATTTATACAAATAATATTTATTTATTTATTTTTTCGAGTAACACTGCTTTTATATTTATATTATTTAGTCAATTTGTTACACTTTTTATGATTAATAATTTACTATTCGGTATTTGCTGCATAACTAAATTTTTTTCATTCACTTTATCTGTGATTTTATTTGTTAAATAAAAGAAATTTACAATAAAGCAAATAATTTTTGCCATTTATTTAATACGTTTTTTAAAATACAGTGTGTCAATTATTATTATTAAAGCAAGTCTAGATTTTTTAATATGAAAAAACACCGCAATATATGATTGCTTTTCAAGTTTGGTGGCTTATGAAGAACATATCTTCTTAAGCAGGCACGAAATGCATAAAGACGGTGCTTAGACAACAAAACAAGCAAACAGTTTCTAATACCTTAAATACTGCATATTAAAGAAATATACTTCGGCATTTCTTATAATTGTAATTTCTTTTAAATTTAAATACAACTTGAACTCTTCATAAGTTACACAATCAAAAATTCCTAAATGTATGATCTGCTTAACTGACAAGAGATTTTTTTTTTCGCTTTAAAAAGAGAAATAGAAAAAAAACCAAAATCATTCCCCTTCATATTTTTTTTCTTTGCCTTGTGTATTATACTAAAATATGATTTTTTTTCAAACTTGTACCAATTTTCCCACATACATAGCTATGCCATCGAAAGTAAAGCTCTTCTAGACACAATAAGTTCATAGAAAAATTCCTTCTTTTTTACTTAAGAATGAAAAAACGTGCACGCATATTTAAATGTGTAATTGCCAAAGGAATTAAATTTCACGTTTATTTTCATTACAATTTGCACATGAAAGCCAGCACATAGCAAGCAAAAATTGTTGGAAAATATAAGGGAATTTATTTGCCAACTTAAAAGGTCTTTAAACATTTGGTAGTACATATATATTATGAGACAAAAAAAAAAAAAAGAAAAGAAGGAAAAAAATACGCAAACACCAGGAGTGCACACTGTGCTCTAACCAAAAACCCAAACAATCAGCAAACATTGTGGGGAAAATGAAAACTAAATGTGGAACAGAAAGAGATTTGGAAAACGACAATAAAATTACATTTTTCACACGTACGTGCCGGAATACACACAGAAATAACGCCAACGAACGCCACAATACCTACAGTTGCCAGACGTTTAAATTTACTTTCATTTTCTAGATTATAAAAAATTTCTCTTTTACAAATTCTTTGTTGCTCAAACAAGGAAAGTTAAGTTTGACAAATTTTCACTATAGCACAGAGTAAAAATGCACAACCCTTTAAAAACGAGAGAAACGAATTCGGGTGTAGCATTCCCCTTCCCCATTCAGTATTGATTTATCCCCTCCTGTTACAAGATCAAAACTTTGCAAAGCCAGCTTTTCTGACCCAAAAGAAGTACAGAGAGCAGATACAAAATCTCTTCACTTGGAATAAAAGCTTAATGTGGGTTTCAAGTGAGAGATTAAACTTTGTTTTATGTCACGATTAGCTAATCCCTAATCTATGTTTATTAAAATATTAATTAAGCTGAACGGGTTTTTAGTGAAGAGATTTATAGTTTTAATGTGTCTGTAGCAACATGGAATACTCGCTTAAGTCTACTTAAACAAATTTATTTATATTATGCTGTATTATGACCCAGTTAACAGTTGTAATGCAAAGAAAGGATCACACGAAAGTAAAATCGTGCATTAGAGCCTTTTAATCTCTTAGCTTTACCGGCAAAGCTTCCGAAAATGTTTTCTTTGCTTAAGTCATGTCAATCTATAAATCCACATTGCCAAATATCTTTCCTGATAGTCTGGCAGCTCTTTTTTGTTCATCGCTCATATGTAACATGTGTGTGTATTTTCAGTCATCCTTGTTTGCACAGACTTTCCCATACAATCGAGAACAACTTTATACTTTTGGAAATATAAACAAATATTATACACTCCTCCTTTTTTTTTTGCAAATAAAAATAATGACACATTTTGCTGTGAAGGTACATACGTAAGCACATGCACACACATACTAAAGAAGACAGACACACAAAGAGATTGTCCGAGATTACTTTTAAATGAAAATTGCAAATTATGTATAATGTTTTACTTTTCATCGATTTTTATTTAAATTAATGTCTTAAATTAAGGAAAAAGGATGGTTGTTTGGTATGTAGGTGGTGTCACATTTCATTTTATTAAAAAAAGGAGAGGAGAGGAGAGAAAAGGATAGAGTAATGACAATGTGTGAAGATATTTTCAAAACTCTAATATCCTGAACATGTAGAAACACTTACACACATATAAAACCATAAGGACTGAACTCTGTTAAGTTTTCGATTCACTCGTTTATTTTTATGTATATATAAAACGTTTATCATGAAATGTATATATATATATATTATATTCAAGGATAGTACAAATTGTATCTAAGAAAAATAAATTTTCAGTCTTTTCTTATGAGTCGATTTTGTACCTTGGGCAAGAAAAGGGTTAAATAAGTTTGAAAGGTATGGGTATAAAAGGACTTAAAATATTCCACAAAATTATGCGCCAAAAATGTGTACTAAAAGTGTACTGAATGCAACAGAGCTTGAATTTCAACTTTAAACGAAGAGATAACAATTTGTTGGATTTTTCTAAACAACTTTAAATAAATGTTATGAATTTTGAGTTTGTACCCAGCAAAAAATTACAATACAATAGTTACAGCACTATGAACTCAGCTCCAAGTAGTTCCATTTGTGGTGAACAATCAATGAATTTAACACATGGTTGTCACAGGACGGAAGTGATCCAAATAACTGAATTGTATGAGCTAAAAAAGTTATTCAGAACAAATTTTTGATATAAACAACAACTTTAGAATATTAAATTCAGTACCTGTAGTGATTGGTATGCAATGAAACTTTGGAACTAGTTTCGATTTTTTTGCTGGGTATTTATGCATATCTGTGCCAAAACATACATTATTTTATCACTCAATTATAAAATCCGAATGATGCTTTTTTGTAGAGAAATGTTTAAACATGAAATTTTCATTTGTGGTTTTTTAGAAAAATTCTATATTTCTTTTTGAAAAATTGACGATGGTGCTCTTTTCACCACGTTGTTCTTCCAATAAAACCAAAGGTGGGAATGTCTTTTTCTCAAGAAGCCAATAAAGTTGGCTAAAAGATTCATTTGTCACTTTGTTATTTTATTTGTCCACATTTTTTTATTTGTATACATGCATACAAATAAAAAAAGGCATGAAATATGATTTACAACCCTACAAGAAATGAATGACTGAAACTAACACAAAAAAAATGTTTTCACTAACACATTTGCAACAATTTTACATTGAATTCAATAGTGACAGTCATTTGACTAGTCATTTGATCGGAAGTGATGAAAGATTAATTTATTAATTATAGTTGCTTCACTCTAGCATATATGTTAGAGTAGAACATCTAATGTACATATGTCAAAACTATTAAAACATCGAGTTTTATTAAAACAAATTACACTTCATTCTGTCTGTGAAAATTAAAATGTTTAAGTGTTAAAAAAGATAAGTAAAAACAATAATAATATATATTTATTTTCAAAATTTTAGATTTTTGTAAAAAGCAAGGTGGTGAAAAGGTGTGAAGAGGGCTAGATACCGCCTAGGTTATTCAGTTCTTGTTAATTATATCTTTCGTTTTGAATATTTTGTTTACTTCTTTATTTTTTTAAGTGAATTTATATAATAAAAAAAAAACAATTAAAATAGGAAAAATTATATTTATTGTCAGTATATCAATCATATATGATTAATCAATTATGCGGGGTATATTAATTAGTCAATTATGATCATTCAAACTTGCTATCATTGATTAGTAAAAAGCAATAGAGTGAGCAGTGCGACTATATGTTTTATAGTCGTTAGAGTGAGATGCAACATCACACGTACGCAAAAGTTTCCATCACATTTTTCATTTTGCCCTTAATAATGTGATAGAAACTTTGTTCTACGCAGTGATGAATATATCCTGCATGACTTCCGATCAAATGACCGGTCAATTGAGTGATACTATTATTGATCATTTTTGTTTTTATTATTGCTTGTGCTCGTGTCTGCATAAAAAACATTTGAAGTGTCTATATATAACTATCTGTATATTACGATAAGATTTCAATATATTTCGTTGCTCGCTTTAGAACACCCTTTAAATTTTACGTATCATATACATATTTGTAGTTGTAGCGGCCAAATTTTTGCATATTCTGCGAAAATTCTTGAGAAAACAGCTTGTGACAGACATACAGACAGACGTATACACAGACAAACAGGCATCGTAGCGAGAACAATAGAGTTCCTTTTCATCATTGGTGTACGGAACCCTAAAAGGGTCTTAATTATTTGTGTGTTTTCAATATAGAAATTTTCAACCAAAATTTTTTATTTAATTCAGTAACCTCCAGTATACACGAACAGTTTTTAGAATTTGTTTTCTTATTTTTTCCAAAAGTGCATAAAAATATTTAATAATTTTTATTGCTTTTTCGTTTTAGTTGTTGTTTGATATTTGCCGGCAAAAATATTTAAATGAATTTGCCAAATCTTCTTAATGGGGAATGGTTACATCCAAGCTGATAAGGCGTTTAACAGCGTGGAAAATAGTCGGCCATTACGTTGTCAGAATAATTAATTTTTCTTGCATTCTCGTTTTCGTAAAAAGTTTTAATAAAATCCACCATGAAAGCAGTTTCATACTTCATTATCATTTATTTTCCGCACACATAAACATATGGCCGCCGCAGTTAACTCCAGTTTGACTGAACACTTAATAGGGAAGACTTGCTACCATGTAATTGTTTTTATGCTTGCTTCTACGCACAATATAACTTCTAGACAATAACTACAACATAATACTCGTACCCGTACTCGCACTCTAACTCACATATGAAGTTATTACAAGCAGTAGAAATAGTAGTTGAGTTGCTTGTTATGGTCATTAATAATTTATAGTGTTTGCCTTTGTTTTGTTATGCACTGTATACTGTTTGCTAAAATATGTCTTTTTTTATCTGTATGTGTGTGCTGAATAAAATACAAATAAAAAATAAATATTTATGTATAAAAAAAGCAAAACTTACATTTTATAGAGTAAAGATTTGAATCTTTAATTTTTTTCTTCTAAAAATACTTCGCAATCAGAACAAAACCCAATAAACATTTCAACATTTTAATCAAAGTCCATTTAAGTTGCTGTTTGCCAGTGCATAATTTAACTTTGTTGAAATAAAAGAAATTGCAAAATGGGTGGTGCAGAAGAAGTTTTTGTTGTTTTTGTTTGTTTGTTTTCGTTTGTTTGCGTTTGTTTATTTTTGAAGGACGCATAATGGAAAAAAGGAAGATTTTCTTTATTTTTTCATGTGATAAAGTTTTAGGAAATCTATATAAAACCCTTGTTTTTTATAATTTAAGATTGTGTATACGTTTATTGCAAAGAGAACTTTCTTTGTTTACTCTATTTATGAAGTAAAAAGCCTTTTTACGTTTTAGTTTGTCGTGACGTCAGGCTGCTTTTTGTTTGTTTTGGTGGCATTTACAATTAGCAGGAAGTGTAAGAGAAAGAGAGATAGAAATATATACACATACTGCTGCTTACTTTCCACTAATTGATAAGCCTTAACAGTGTTAATAACAAAAATAATGCCTGCCACCAACGTTCGTTAGCCGCAAAATGTCATTAATCAATTTCCAGATTTTCCGGATATACAAAAATAAAAAATAAAAAAATAAAATTTATAATAATTTACATGGCTGACAACAAAATGGAGAAAAATAATATTTCAAATTCGTTTGTATGTTTGTGTGTATAAATATGTGTATTTCGTGTGAAACAATATTAATATTAAGAATTTTTGTTAAATTATGTTTTAGACATCTGGGGCTTAACTAAAAAATAAAATAAAATAAAATAAAATGAAATGAAATGAAATAAACGGCAAACGAATGGTAAATTCGTTAGGTAGCGTTAAACCAATATTTTAATAATTGTCATTATAAATAATGTTACTAAATATGCCCCAATGGAAAATAAATAATTCAGCTTAGAAAAATTCGAGGTAACAGGAGCGCGCTCGTGTGTGTGTGTTTGTGCTTGTGTGTTTGTGTGTGTAAAACAAAGGATTCGGATTCGTAAACAACAACCATTATTTCATTCCAAATGCATACACACAAATAAATATTGACAAAGAAATTATAAGTTTCACTGACTTCTGGGAAAACATTATATGTACATACGAGTAGATGACATTATTCCAGTTAATTCAATATTGAGTCTGAACGTAATGTTTTATAAACGTATTCCATGTAAAAGATTACAAATATGTAGTTTTGAAACAAACAAAAAAGCAATTTAATAATTTTTCTCAATTAAAGCTCATATTTTTTTCCATCAGCAAAAATTTAGTTGGGAAAAATATAAACAAACTAAATCTAATCAATTGTTACATTAGAATAAATTTGAAAGACAATATTATGTAAAAACAAATATTTATTATGTAAATTGAAAACAAAAAATATTAACTTACTTGTTAGGAACAGCAGTAGCGAGTAAAGTTTTTAGTCACGCTCACCAGCAAAAAAAAAAGTTGTTTATGTTCATGTCCTTTAAGACACTTGTGCAAGACCCTGTAATTAAAAAAAAAAAATTTTTAATTCAAAATATATAACCCGGGAAATATATCCCAGGATTTTTAATTTTTGTAAAGAATAAAGTTCCTCCATGCCAAACAGATGACAAAGAAGATTTTTCTAACTCAGCTGTTTTAGTTCACTTTCGGTTAAAACTTACAGGTTGCCAAAGACAGAAAGTAAGTGCTCAGCTGACTTGGGTGCAAATAACTGGTCTTTGTCTTTATCTTACCTGAGAGTAGAGAAGGGATAGTGCAAGTACAGCTCAATAGAGAGAAGAGTAACTGAATAAATTTCAGTTATTTTTAATTATTATTGTACGAAATTTGTTTTTTAGGCTAAAGTTTGTACAGCTCTGTGAGCCCAATTACGCGTGATAATTATTAATACAACAAATAACACCAAAGTTAATTGTAAATATTCGCACAAACATTAGCAGAACGGAACAACTAGCTGTTTTCGAAAGTCACTGCACCTTCATGTTCCATTTGTACTGAAAAGCTGAGCGCATAAAGCAGAAATATGTATCAACTGATACCCCACACACAGTACCAAACACAAAGAACGCTGTTGATGAAGGTGCAGCGACCTTTGAAAACAGCTGTTGTTCCGTTCTGCTAGTGTGTGACAGAATAGTTACTTACCATTAACTTTCCTGTTATTTGTTCATTAATAATTACCAAATGTAATCGAATCATCAATACTGAATAAATTTTTTCGTTCTTAAAACTCTGCTAGTGTGCGTTTGGTTAATATTTTACAGCATCATTTCAGCAGCCCCAGAAAGCAGTCGAGAGAAAATATATTTTATATTGGGAGCGTTGTCTTTTTTAATAAAAAAAGAAAAATAAGCATAAACGAAAATAAGACAGAAATTAGGGAGCATTTGAAGTTACTACCGTAGATTTTATTATAGGCTTTGTCAATATGATTGCGATTTTTGCTGAAGTTGCAGACTTAATGATCAAACAAAATAAATTATGAATTTTATTGAAAGTATGGATGCACGAAATTTATCGAAAGTATGCTAGGAACACAACTGAGATGAACGACGAATTTTTCGGTGCGAACCTTCGTCATAAGAAATTAAACACATTTGTGCATATGAAAATGAACATAACACCGCCGTAGAAAGAAATTTGTCATGCGTGACGAAGCTTGAGATAGATTTATTTCTATTTTGTACGCCGACGAACGACGAAAAAGCAAAAATGTCTCTCTCTCTCTCTTTCTGTGCACACACAATAACCAACTTTATCAATTATAAGAAATGAATTCGCTGAGTAAATTCGTCATTGTTGTGCTTCACACGACGAATTTACGCAGCGAACTCTTATCGACGAATTCGTCGACGTGGACGACATTCGTCGTTCGTCCCAGTTGTGTTCCTAGCATTATTCAGAGAATGAGTATAAGGGAGAGCATAAGAAAAAACACTCTCAAAATAAAATAGATTCCCTCTCGACTGCCTTCTGGAGCTGCTGTTTTGTGTCAATTTGTATGGAAAATGTGTTTTCTCGTTTTTGATAATTTTTAAAAAATATCAAAAAAATTATTTTTTACTGAATGTCACTCGATAACTCTAAAGAGCGATGCAAAATATACATTTTTGTGATAAAGTTACTGAACTATTATTATGGCCAGTCACGATACCATCACTAATCTGTATCCAAGTTTAATCATTTGGGAATACTTTCAGCGCTTATTATTTGGGTCATACCGCTTTGATTTACATAATAATCAAACTGTATGTATTAAAATAAACAAGAAGAAAGTTCACTAATTTCTGAGAGCCGAAATATGATGACAAATCATTACCGAAATATATTGGGAATAAAAAATTTCTTATATAAACCAAAAATTATATTCTAAATAATTTCTTAATCAGGCTAAAGTTCAGAATTTTTCAATTTTTATTATACACAGGAAAAAATTTCATTTTGTATTGAAATACTAAATCTATGAAAATAACAAAATTTAATTAATACATTTACTGAAATAGGAACTGCCACAGAATTTGTAAAACTAAAACACTAAATTTGTAAAAGTTTATAGAATGAAAAACACATTTTGTCTTTATTAAAATAATTCACTAGACATTCATCAAAGCAACTACAGAAAATTATAAAACTTGAAATCAGTTTCAAAAGCAACAAATAATAAAACTTAAAATCAGTTTCGAAAGCAAACTGTTAAAATTTTTTCTGTGTAGAATGAAATAAAATATATTAATTATTGTGATTTTCTTAAGTAGGCAAGAAAAGTTGAATTAGATCCAGGTGGGGGTAAAGCCGTATTTTTCTGTACCGCTACGCGCTGCATCAGCACTCATGTCTATCTAGTTGGGCTGGGAGAATTGTTAACATCCGCATTGAACCTGCATTTTTAAGGAAATGGAATATGAGAAATGCTTTTACCATCGGTAAATATTACTTTTCATTTCTGTTTTTCCTTTTTTCATTTATGTTAATATTCATGTTCATGTTTTTCTTATTTTATCATGATATTAATTATTTCAACTTGTTTAGACGTGCTGTCGCCTGATTAAGAATTTATAGCCTGATTTAAAATTCATTATAGTTCAAATAAAATAGTTAATATGTATGACCAAATATTTCTGTTAAAGTTTTCTAGCTTTGAAATTGAAAATAAGCTATTGAACCATTTTAAAGGCAATTCTGACCACTGCACATAAGGGCCAAAGGCAGTCATTTCACGCACTAACAAAAAAAGTTCAACTACAGGAAATACTGAAAATACTCGCTTAAAGAGCATAAAATTTTACCAGGGAAAAATTAAAAGTCAAATAGGATAAAGGAAAAATAATAATTAATTTGTATGAAGGTACATCTCTGCACTTCCTATACTTTTTTAAAACGTTCCAGAAATGTCTGGATTTCTTTCTTTTTTTTTGGTTTCTTTAACACCTCCGAACATTTTGGCCCCTTATCGTATCGTATTGGGGTATTTCGAAAATTTTTTCTTTAATCTTGGACCAAAATGTCGTACTCGAAGTCAAAATACGCCAACCACAACAAGGCCTTGGGCTTCATTTGAAAAAAATATTAAAAATTTTGCTGCCTACTTTTAAGCGATAAAAAATATTTGCTTATCAAATTTTGTTCATGCAAAGCTTAAACAGTGTGACCAGATAAAAAAAAAATTTAGCTGAATAGGTTATGAAATAAGTGTGGGAAATTAAACAGTACATTATGCAAACGTTTCTAGCAAATACAAAATATTAAAAAAAAAAATTTAATTATTTTGTACCAGGGCAAAATTAAAAAAATACACTTTACCAAGGACAATTTACTTTTCACTCATCTGGATGTGACCAAAATTAAATGATTCTTGTGTGATTTATTTGGATTTTATTAATATTTTAGTCTTATTGATAATATAATAATTAAATATACAATTTTTTTTAATTTTTTCAAAAGAAAATATTATGCTCATGAAGTGATTAAAAAACGTTTTATCTCAAAACAATTCAATATTGTTCTTGTTGATTTTTTTTTCTAAGTGCGTACTTTTGAAATAACGTACAGTTTGTGATCAGAAATAAAAACAAAACACCCTTTTTACTTTGTTTTCGTTTTATTCATTACAAAACGAAAAAAAAAACTAAACGAAAGCAACTCTGATTTTGACTACTTTAAACAAAAAAATGTAAAACAAGCAATTTTACACGGCATAAAATAGCTAATAAATTTTTTATTGCTTATCCCTTAAAGAGATTGGAATCTTTAGGCTCTTAACTGTACAAAATCACAAAAGAAAAAATACTAAAATAAGTTAAGTATCAAGTATAAAAGATTGTTTAAATCACATTTATTGAGATTTCTGTGAGGATTCCTTCTCCCTTGTTTGACCTCATGCATCTTCTTGCCATTCCCTATCTATGTTCATTTATCTTTTCAAACTTTTTAAAGTTATAAAATAAAAGTCAGTCAGCACTTTAAGTACGAGTACAATGGCGAGATACTCGGTGTCCTTGGTAGCATTTTGCCTATCTAAAATCTAATTTCCTATTGCTGTGTCTGTGAGTGGCCATCGCAAACTAACCAACCATATAATTTTGTGTATTCAAGAAATTATCGGGACAGCAAACACAATGATGTAAAAATGTATGCGTCATTATTTAGCCACGCGCTTTTTATTAGGAAAATTTCCATTACAAATAACAATATTGTTGTACATAAATTATAACCCTTATCACAATGATGAAGGAAGAAATGAGAAAAAAACAGTTACAGATGAAGAACAAAAAAAAAAGGAAAAATTAACCTTAAAGGAACTTACTTAAATTTAATACATTTCTTTATACTACAAAAAAGTTTAATACTGTTAAAAAAATGTTTTTTCTCGAACTTTGAACTCGTTCACAAGTTCAGTTTTGACACAAACCGATGATCAAACTCATGTAGCTTAAATTAGATTGGGTCGAGCTCGTTCAGTCGGTCGCTTTTGACTACACTTGTATCGAACTCTTTCAGTAGCTCGTTTTAGGTACAAAGCCATGATCAAACCCATTTAAATTACATGCGTTTGATCATCGGCTTGTGTTCAAAATAGCCTTGTATCGAACTCTTTCAGTTTCTCGTTTTAAACACAAGCCTTTGATCAAACCAATTTAAAATTATTTATATGGGTTTGAAAAAAAGTTTGTGTCTAAAATAAGCTACTGAAAGAGTTCGATACAAGTCTAAGTTTGACCTAGATATGGGTCGAACTAGTTCATTTTAGACACAGACCTCTGATCAAATCCATGTAATTTGGCTGAGTTTCATCTAGACTTGGATCGAACTCATTCAGTCGGTGATCGAAGCCATTTAAATTACATGGGTTTGATGAGTTTGACCGACTGAATGAGTTCGACCCAAGTCAACTTCTAATTTGACCATAGTCTTGTATCAAAAATGGTCGACTGAAGGAGTTCGACCAAAGTCTAATTTAAAATTAACTAGTGAACCAGTTCAACTCAAGTCTAATATGAAAATACTAATGGCTAAAGTATTTAAACAAATTCAGTTTTTGAAATGCGACTTTGCCACGCACACGAACACTTTTTAATTTTTCTTGTTTTAGCACTTTTTTCGTCTTGCTGATTTTGTTCGGTTTTTGACGAGTTTTGGTTTAAGCGCTTTTTTGTTTGGAGATTTCATTTTCCAGTTTTTTGCTTTTTATTTTGCGGCCTTTCCTTTCGTTTTCGGGTTTTTTTGTTTTCAGCCATTTTTTAATTGAAGCGATTTTTAATTATGACGATTTTTTCCGTTTTTTAGCGATTTTTTTGGTTTTTTTGTCGACCTTTTTTTACTTTTGGTGATTTTTTTGTTGCATTTTAGCGATTTATTTTGTTTTTGGTGATATTTTGGATGATTTTTTGTTTCAGCGTTTTTTTCATTTTGGCGATTTTTTCGGTTTTTGACGATTTTTTTTGTTTTGGCTTTTTTTAGCTTAACCGTTTTTTCGTTTGGGCAATTTTTTTTTGTTTTGGCGCTTTTCTTACTCTTTGCGATTTTTTCGGTTTTCAGCGATATTTTTCGGTTATATTTTTTTAGTTTTAGCAATTTTTTTAATTTGGCGCTTTTTTCGTTTCGAAGATTTTTTTTCGTTTCGACGATTTCTCGAATTAGATTTTTGGTTATTATTTTTAGTTTCTTGGCGACTTGGCATTTCAGCGATTTATTTTAGTGTTGGTGATACTCTTCATTTAAGAGATTTTTTTCATTTTGGCGATTTTTCGTTTCGCCAATTTTTTAATTAATTAATTATTTTTTTGCAATTTTTTAGTTCTAGCGTTTTTGAAAATTTCAAGAGTTTGCCTCTTGAGGTTTCCAAGATACAGCAAGTTGTCAAAATTACATTAACTGATAGAATACCCTTTAATTTAGATTTTTTTAATTTCCGTGTTAATTGGTGTAGTCTGCGTAAAAATACACCAACTTTGAACATTTCAAGTGGGTAAATATAATTGTCTGTATATTGCAATAGGATTTCAAAATGTTTCGTTGCCCGCTTAAGAATACCCTATAATTTTTAACTTTCATATATTTTTTGCTATAGCGGCCAAAGTTTTACGTATTCTGTGTAAAATTCAGGGCCGTAGTTCTTACGGCTCGCGAGAACACAGTCTGTGACAGATAGACGGACAGACGGACATTGTAACGAAAACAATAGGGTTCCTTTTAATTTTTGGGGTTGGGAACCTTAAAAAAAAAATCTTGTGCATATGCTCAGGAGTGATAATTTTGACGGTTCACTCTCGCTGGGAGTATGTGGCAGGGATGGACAACAGAACAAGTTCATTGGAAAACGCACCCTGCGTTACATTTTCATTTTCATTCCAAAAACTTATTTTAAATTAAAATGCAAAACAAATTTAAAATTATAATGTGAAACAGCGAAAACAATCATATGATTTCCAATTATAAAAACCATATACTCGTAGACTAAAATATTTGAAAAACATTATTGTCAAAATTTTGCAGTTAAATTTTCACTGAATTTTGGAGTGTGAAAAGCTGCCATTGCCAGCTCTTGAATTTATTGTTGTAAAACAAGCTTTTGTTTATATTACTTTATGTGTACTCATATATTAAATACATTATTTATGCAAATAAAATAATATGTATTAATACAGCTATAAACCTTCTATTATGTGGATGAAATTTTAAAATGCAGCATCATTTTCATAATACGTTTGACGATAAAAATGTTTTTTGTTGGTTGCCTAAAAATTTAAATAAATATTGCGAAACGAAAACAAACAGCAGATCCTAAATATGACTGGCACTTTTTACTCGTACTCGTATACATATGTATGTACTTAAAAAAATATTCAATTTATAAAGAAAATTTTAAGTTCACTTGCCATTTTATTGATTTAGCAAAATTATAAGAAAGAATATTTAAAACAATACGTAATAATTAATGATACAAATTTAAAGTTTTTCTTTATTTTATTATGTTGTACAAACATTTAAGCCCTTTTTAATTTATTTTGTATAGAAATTACTTAATCATTCATGGTTAGACTTGTTCGTCGTATGTACGTGTTATTTGGGTGATTTGGTTGAATAAACACAAAAAATAAAACAGAAAACGTTAAACTCAACTCAACAAATATTTTGTTTATTTTTTGTTTTAATTTTTTTTTTGTTGAACAAAATTATGAAAAAATGTTTGCTCGCAAGCAAGTATAAACAAGAAAAAAAATGTATAAAAAATATATTTATGTACTCGTACTTATGTACGTTTATACATGTATTTTTCCAAACATAAATGTTTCATATTTTGTATATTATTCTTTGTTTTTGTTTGCAATTTAATCCCTTTTAAGCTCGTAATAGTTTAAAGTTTTCCATGTTAAACTCAAATTAAACGGGGTGTGTGTGTGTGTGTGTGTGTGAATGTGTGTGTGTGTGTGTATGTATTATTCCCAGGCTGTGTTTGCATGCAGGTGTGTACACTTGGCTTA
The DNA here is from genome assembly GCA_936439885.1 of Nowickia ferox. Taxonomy (NCBI): domain Eukaryota; kingdom Metazoa; phylum Arthropoda; class Insecta; order Diptera; family Tachinidae; genus Nowickia; species Nowickia ferox. Next base: position 4,301,914 of record OW387023.1, on the reverse strand, counting down.
TATGGATGTGTTATAATTCATAACTGTACTCGTATGGGTATTTGTTTTATAGGGAGCTGATGTTGTGTTGTAACACTTTTAATGTAAAAATATCGTGTGAGGAGACTAACACACAACAACATTCACGTATTGAACGTATTATAAGTTGTGTAAGTGGCTAGAGTTAGTGAAACGGGTATTCCGTGGCAAAGAATAATTGTGATCCTTTCCAGGGAAATTTGAGAATTAAACATGTAACAGATCTTCTAAATTGTGGCTCCAAACAGGAAAAGCAGTAAAAAAAATTCGAATTAAATTCTATAAAATAGAAATTAGGCAAGGGTCAAACGAACTGTCATACTACGTTCTCTTTCTAACACTTATGTTCAGCATATTGCCGCAAATCATTCTAAATAAATTGACGGTTGAGCAGCGCTACCAAATCTGCCATCAACTTGAGTATTTTATAGACGATCGTGATTTTTATTGCTGCTATAAACGTCCAACTGAGCAAGCCATCCGTCGAACTGTGGACAGATTTCATACCCCTCTACTCTATAAATTTTATATATACCAAAGTATTAAGCTTATTATTCCCTATAGATTATAACTATAACTTCCTATGAGATTATAAGTTGAAAAAAGATAAGCTGCAAGTCATTGCGCTATAACTTCCTGAAAAATCTCCAAAATAATTGGAATTTTGCCCAGGAGTACCTTTAAATACGGAAATTACAGGGGTGCTATTAACTCAAAATTAGCTTATATCGACTTAAGCACTTTTTCCTTTTTGCCACAGATATATTTACTGCATTCCTAAATTTTAACACAATCGAGGCATTTTACTGAAATTGCCTTAATTACTGACCTCGACATGGTGGAAGGCCTCAAAGCAGTAGAGAAAGAAGCTGCAAAAGCAGGCTTTAAATTAATAATAATAATAAATGCCACATGCGGCATGTAACTCTATGTTCAGAACGTCGAACACGGGATGTGCCGCTATTTTGCTATATGGGCAGCATTATAACATCAGCTGGCTAGTCTCCTGATGCAGTCTGAAGTCACGCCATGAGTCCTAGTTTACACTACTCAAGTGTTATTGCTAAACTGATTAGTTTCTTAGGAAAGAGAGACGAGGGAAAAGAAACGTTACTGTCCCCCTCGTCTCTATCTCCCTCAAAATAATCAGCTTAGCAATAAGGCTTGCATAGTGTAAGTATGAACTGAGAAGCCGGCAAGATTTTGGCCATCTTGGCACACTATCGAGGTCATCATCAACCTCCACCCGCACAAAAAAAAAACAAATTTCTTACTTCGTGGGTGGAATCTGTACTTTTTTCACCCAAGGGGAATATTAAAAATTATCTGGTCCAACAAGATATCTAATACAACACTCGGAGCACGAGCTCATCAAAGCTTATTACAAGACCAGATAATAAGGAGAAAATGGCGATGAATAGGCCACTCACTCCAAAGACCACCCAGTGAGGGCGCATATAATGCAATAGACTCAATGACTGAGGACGGTCAGCATACATTTGGCGAAGACAAATAGACCCAGAGGCCGCAAGAGTAGGCAGAAAGAAGTTGGAATGGAATCAAGAATCTATGAATGAATGAATTAAGTCAAACGGTAAACGCAGGACACTGCGACCAAAGTAGATCTTGCCAGGTGTTAGAGCACCAAATCTAGACCTACTCTCCTGATGAATCTCAGGATTGCCGTTACCAATCCTCCATTAGGTGCTTGCCCAATTGACTATATCTTCTGTGGCATAACGCTTCAAAGTCCTGCAGAATATGCTCTGGAGTTTCATCGCCATAATCACATAATCTGCACAGGCTGTTACTCTCAAAGCCAAGTTTGTTGAGGTGTTTTCTCAGTCTACAATGACCTGTGAGGAAGCCTGTGAGCATTCTTAGATTGTTTTTACTCAGGCACATGAGAACTATGAAACGATTTTGGTTATACGTTCCATTTGGCCATTTCTGGCCATTTGGTCTGCATTTTCATTTCCTACCACCCCTGCATGTCCAGGAACACAGCAGAGTGTGAGCTTATTCATGCTGCTTAGCTGATTTAGCTTAATCAAGAATCTAACATCAAACAGAAACTTTCTTGAGGCATTATGCCCCCTATAGGAACTAATGGCACCATAATGATGATGATGATGAAGCAGTGTTCCTCTATTTTTGGGAATTTAATTAGCGCTTGCTCTAGCTCTTCATCGGGTAAGGTTTCCTCGTGCCAAATCGTCTGGAAAAGTTGGGAGGAGGGCCAGATTGGATGTGTTTGTATTTGCCCTTAACGCCTCTGCGGGTATGTAATCAAATATGCTGGTCTTACTATTTTTCAATTGCTTGATTGCTTGAATAATTTCTTCAAGAGATTGAGAGCTTGTCATCTCTTGTGAAATAATTTGTAATTTTAGTTATGAAATATCATCATGCTCATAGAACAATTTTTTTTTTTAAATTTAAAAGCTTAAATATCTTCTTGCTTTCATAATGTCTAATGCTCATTTCTTAATTTAATAAAGTCAGTTATATCGAGTAGAAAATTAGTGATTATAAATCACGCACAACTGGCTTGAATGGAAAGATTAATTCCAAAAAAAAACTGCTGAAGATTAACTTTAGAACATTTTTTTTTTAATCACAATCACAATCATAATTATTATTGACTTGCATTTATTACTTCTAAGAAGAAAAAAGAAATGTTTTTAAAGTTAAAAAAAAAAAATATTTTGACTGTCAAACTCCATAAAGTGTGTATTAATAAAATATTATTTGAAATTAAGTAATCATTTGACTGACACTTTAAAGTGGCCATAATTATAACCATAAAAGCCGCACAAAGGATTTGAAAGCCATAAACCGAAAGAAAAATAACAAATAACCCAAAAATTTCAAATGATATTGATGAAACAATTTTATGGCAAAGACCGTAATGAAATATGATGCTAACTAACCTTTGATGGCCCCAAAACACAACTGACAAACCAAATCTATGCATAGACCATAAAAATGTAACAATAAAATACAAATGTAAGGAATGTTGTGTTAAAACCAATAAAACTTCGATTATGGCTTCATTATAGCAGATTTATTGCCTTATTGAAATCTCCATTTGGAATTTTAAAGGGCCTACTAAAAGCCATTCATTATTTAATGTTCCTAAATGGATGTGTGGAGGAAAACAGTTGGTACAATTTCTATAAATAAATTATATGTGATTTCTGATGAAATTAAGTAAGAAGTAAAAATGATTTTTTTTAAAGAGTTTAGTTATCAATTAAGACGAGCAATGTATAAAGTTACTTAAATTTAAAGTTTAAATTTTGTAATTAAAAGCAAATTTGACTCATTTTTTCGTTATCTTTTTTTTTTGCAATTTCTCTCTAAATGTAAACAAATACATTTTTGGTTTCAATTAAACCTAAAGCCCAGATCTCAGTATCGGCATAATGCACCGATTTCCCACGCCTAACAGCAATAAATTCATGTGTATTATGTCATAATGTTCTTCTTTCTCAACTTATTGGAAAATAAGAACGTGCTTGCGCTACACTGCAGTAGTAATAAAGCCATATGGACCAATATATTGAAAAGTAATGCAGTTTTTTCTTGGGCGACGTATTGATGCGAAGATGAGAACTTTCAGAACTTTTTATGCATTTTGGCCTCAATTTGTTAGTGCATATTTTCGCATATTTTTGCATATTTTAACTTTTAAGGCATGTTTTTGCATACTTCAGTCTTTCAAGCATGTTTCTAGCATTTTTTTTAACACTTTATAAAATTTTTATTTTAATATGCTTACACACTATATCGAGCCATAACCGCCAAAAAAAAGCTTAAGATACATATTTTTTCGAACTTCGTTGTTTCATAGAAATCGATTACGCACAATCGTGAATAGTCGATTTTCGTAAAAACTAAAGCTCGAATATTATGTCACTTAAGCCTTTTTGGCACTTATGACACGATCGATATGTTGGTAAGAATTTCATTTTGTATTTTTTCCGTCTAAATCTCATATTCAATATTCTAGGCTTGTAGTGCATAGTGTATACATTTGGTTTATTTATTACGGCATAGCGCCAAAATAGCTTAACTGACAAATATTTTGGGTCTATTTTCTTTGACTAAAATCGATTATTTACTATCGCAAATAATGGATTTTGGTCAAAATATTAAGTTCGAAAATTAAGTCGCTTAAGCTTTTTTTCGCGGTTATAGCACGATATGACTGAGAGAAACAGCAGTAAGTACAAGCAATATTTTTCTACCATTATGAAACATGTGTTAATGTGACTTCAGAGTAAAGAAACAAGACCGAACAATATATTCCTTAGCGGCTCTTGTATAAATTTCAGGCGGATGAATTTGTTGAATGAATTTCTAGTAAAATATTGCAAAAATAAATTCAGTAAAGTGCGACTTTGACTCGCACACGAAGAGTTCCGTACGAACACTACATATGTAATACTATACGAACTTAAGGCTATATAATTTAAGCAGACGGAAAATTTTTTTGGCGTTTTTGGCAATTTATTTTTGGCGCTTTTACTTCATTTTGTCACTTTTTCCATTTTTATGGATTTATTTTTTAGTTTTTTTTTGATTATTTTTTTTAGTTATGGCGTTTTATTTCGTTTTGGTGACTTTTTTCGTTTTGGAACTTCTAAGTCTTGTCGATTTTTTTTATTTTTGGCGTATTTTTTTTAGTTTTGGCGTTTTATTTCTTTTTGACGAGTTTTTGGCTTTTCAACGATTTTTTCGTTTTGGCGATTTTCTTAGTCTTGGCGATTTTTTAGTTTTGGCGATTTTTTTAGTTTTGGCGATTTATTTTAGTTTTCGCGATTTTTTGGTTTTTTTGGGTCTTGGCGTTATTTTTGGCGTTTATTTTAATTTTTGTTATTTTTCGGCGATTTATTTTAGTTATATTTTTTTGTTTTAACGCTTTTTTCCGTTTTGGGCGATTTTTTAAGTTTTCAGGCGATTTTTTTGCATTTATTTTATTTTTTATGATATTTTTCATTTGAGCGCTTTTTTCATTTTGGCGATTTTTCATTTCAGCAATTTTTTAATTTTGTAATTTTTTAGTTTTATGAAAGTTTGAGTTGAGTTGAACTTTTGAAAATTTCAAGAGTTGACCTCTCACAATTACATCAACTGATAGCATGATTTTTAATTTTAGTTTTTTTTTCTAATTTCAGTTTTAATTGATTAGTCTGATTAAAAATACACTAACTTTGCAAATTTCAAGTGCCTATATACATATTTATATGTAATTGCCTGTACATTACATAAGGATTTTAAACATTTTGGGTGATCGCTTTAGATCACCCTTTAACTGTCATATATTTGTTGTTGTAGCTGCGAAAGCTTTACATATTCTGTAAAGATTTCAGGTCTGTAGCTGTTATAGTTCCCGAGAACACAGCCTGCGGCGGACAGACGGACAAACGGACATCGTAGCGATAACTCTAAAACCCTAGAAAAAACTGCAAAGCGGCGGACTGATCGGTTTGAGCTTTACAGTTTATTAAAAAAAACATATTTTTATTTCCAAAACAATAAATGTATATTATTTATAGTGCATATTTTTTAGAACATGTTCTCTCTTTCCCTGCTTATGACTTTATTGCATTCAGCCTACAAAAATCGGCACATTGTGTGCCTACAGTGAGATTTCAGCTTAAAAGTAGTTCATAACTTAATTATTAATTACTACCAAATGATGATGCTAATGATACCCCTAAGATGAGTTTTCTCTCTAAGAATTTTAAAGCAAACTCTGCCAAATATTGTGTGAACTTTATATAGATAATATTTTCTAAGTTTTGAAATACTAATACATTAACAGCAAACAAGATTGAATGAAAGCAGTCGAAAAAAAATCTTTGAAAGTGTCAATTTTAAGTCATTTATTGAGGTTTCTTTTCTTGAATTCGGATAAAAACCATTAATTTAAATGACAAGTCAGGGAAGAATAAATTTTCTTAGAGCTATAAAATATTTAGCTTATCCTAATGATTTCTCCAAAAAGTTTTGCGGTCTCAAAAGGAAATTTTGTATTAGTACCTCTATAAAAATACATATATGTAGATACATATATAAGCATACATACATGTATTTATACATATCTATATAGATTTAATCCCTTATATGTATATGTACATAACTTTATATGAACACGCTTGTATATATTTCATGCGAAAACTAATGTCCGTACGAGCACGATGAGGATAAATGGGTTTTATTTTTTCTTATAAAATTTTTATTAAACATTTTATTTTATACTATAGATTTGTATATGTATACACACACATATAGATATATATATATGTACATACATAAATACATATGTACATATATTTATTTAATTTTTTTTGGAACCAATGAAAAGGAAAGAAACACGGTCATAAAATTGTAGGAGGAAATATAAGATTTATATACAAACACTCACTCATATCCACACCCACACATCCCAACGTAAACCCAAAAACAAAATATTTACAAAGAAAATAACATGAAGTATAAAAGAATAAAAAAAAACATTATTATTAAATGAGAATATATGCGAATGTTTCTATCTACTATGTGTGTCGGTATACAAATATATGAACGTAAATAAGTATGTGTTCATGTATGTATGTATGCATGAAATGTAAATTAAGAAAATTCTTTCAAAGACTATTCAGGGGTCGTTCTATGGGAGTCCATTTGATACGAAAACAAGTAAGAGTTTCTATATTGGGCTGAGCCGAATTTTATATACCCTTCAACAACGTACACACATACACATCGCTCATTTACTGTAACAACGTCATAACTAAAAAAAAAACTAGTTTGCCAGAAAACGGATTTAAAGTTTTCAATTTACACACAACTTAATGAAAAATTAAAATTTTATTTTGCTTCCAAGAGTTGAGTAAACAAGACATTTGTATGAATTATTTACACAATGTGAAGAACGATACGAAAATTAATGCTGCTTCATTGAATTTTGAGTTATGACGTTTTTTGAGTAAATGACCGTATTTGGCTTGTGAAAAAATTCTGGTTCTCTTGCAGTTTATAGTGAACTAACAAATTTGATTTAAAAATTTTATTTTCTGAATATTTTATTCTGCGCTCTATTTTTAAGAATATTATTATATCGTCAGCTTAGAGTGTAAACCTGCTAATACACCTCAAACATATTTTACAGTAGAGCCGAAAAACTATTAACATTTTCTGTACATAGCTCAAGAAATAAGCATAAAATATAAGTTTTTTGGATGTGTAGCATTTCAAATTGAAATAGATATTTTAGCCAGTCGATGTGGCGCACAGTGGGACTAAAGGCACTTTTTTCGCGAATCAGTTCATATCTCCACAAGTAAATTTTATATATGTAACTCTTAGAATAAACTGCATATTCCAACAAAATCCTAAAGGTGACGGATACCCTCCATACTAAGTAATTATTATTTTTCCTATATCTTCAGAACTACAATAGTGAGGCACACAAAATTTGATGTGGATAACTTTAGACAAACTTCATCTTCCACTGTAGACGGGTTACGCCCATACAAAGTAATTATTAATTAATTAATAAACATGCTTTTTTATATAAGTAATACCCGAAGTAGCAACGAAATGCATATAAACGATGCTTAACCAACAAAAGGAGAACAAATTCATAAGGTTTTTATTCACGCACGCTTCTGGTGTATTGCCTGCCATTGAGAGACCAAAAATACATTTTTTAACAAGTCTAATAAAGTTAGCTAAAGTCATACCCGTTAAAAATAACGTGAGTCACGCATTGGTCACTTGTGAGTCACGCATGAGTCACGCATAATAGTGGTTGTATTTGCATATAATAATGATTAATTTTTATAAATCACACGTGGCTCCCGAGTGACTAATGCGTGACTCACGTTATTTCTATTTTTTTTATTTTAGCTAACTTGTTAAAAAATCTATTTTTGGATAATTACTTTTATAAATCATTATTATATACAAATATAGTTACGATCACGCGTGACTCATGCATGACTCACACGTTACTAATGCGTGACTCACGAGTCTTAGATCGCAACATCTGTACATGAGAATGAAAAAAACAACAGTATTAAAAGTGTTAGCAGGAGTCGTTAAGAGCTTAAACTTAATGCGTGAGGCTATTACTAATTCGTACTGGGGCGCACCGACGCGCAGCATAAAATTTTCCAAAATAACACTTATTTCTTCAGACTTTGAAATAAAATAAAAATATTAGCCTAATTGGGCCCGATTTATAACTTTATGTTCACTTAAACTGAGAAAAACAATCTATTTTAGTGCATTTCCAATATAAACATTATAAACAAAAGCACTTCTTAAATAAATATTTTTATTATAAATCTTATTACTGGTAATTTTCATGAGTAATATTAAAATAGAAAATTACAGGCAATTTTTAATAATTCTAGGGAAGCAATGCACCCCCCGGAATGGCTTTTCTACTACTCTAATCATTTGATGTATTGATATATCTTCTTTCTTTTGACAAATGAATACTTTTGATGGCAAAATTTACTATCTAACTAATAATATTTATTTCAATATTTTATTTTTATATAACGCGTGTCAAACACAATTCAAAAAAGCTTACAAAACCTAATTGCTTATAAATAAACTCTCGACAGATTATTGAGAATTCCAAAACTACAATCGCAGTAAGCTTTTCTAAGTTGTGGTTGAAGTCTATGAAATGCATCTAGACGTGCTGAACTAATAATAAAAAAATATTTTTTATATTCTACAGCCTTATTTATAAAAATTATTAAGGCTTCATAAAAAAAATGTGTATGAAAATTTGTTTAAAACCCTTCACACAAAAAAGTAATATGAATGAGTTTGTAATATTAATTAAAAAATTAATTAAATTTTCACCTATAAACAATTTGATAATATCAATTAAGCTTTTTCACTCAAATTAATTAATACAATTAAAAATTTAATTGAATCAATTAAATTATTAATTGAAAACATTAATTGGTGAATACTTTTTTCTGTGTTTATAAGGCCTTCATAATTTACATAAATAAGACTGCTAATATTTAACCATCACTGTACACACAAATATAAAACTTGTTAAAAATAATAACGAATATTAAAAAATATAAAGCAGCAAAACGAGATCATCAGTAGCAGCAACATTTATTATTTGGCATTTATGAATATTACAAAAAGAAAACAACAACAATAAAAATTGCATAAAGATATATAAATAAATTAAAACGGGAAAGAGAAAAACATTAAAAATATGAAGCCAATTGTAAATGAGTGTCAATTCAAACTTCAGTATGCAAAAAATCAGCCAAAACTTAAAAACAGACGACGACTATTAAAAATATCAACAGCAACAACAACAGCAACAACAACCACAACAACAACAACGGCATCAATTATTAAAATATAAAACAACATACATACATCCTACAATAACAACAACAACAACAACAACAACAAAACCAACTATAGCCGTGAGTGAGAGAGAGAGAGGGAGGAAAAAACGGGGAAAAAATTACAACCATAAAAATTTGAACGACAAAAACATGTTATTAACTATAAATCACCAGAATTATCATCATCGCATAGGAAGTTTGATTAATATGCAGCTATTATTTCTCATCTTATTGGGTAAGTGAAATGCTAATAAATTATCAAAATAAGTGCTTACTTGAATATGTAAATTGAAAGAACGAGCGAGCATAACTGAAAGCGATTGAATAAGTGGCTTGAAGATGATACGAGTAATAATAATTTGTTTAGGCAAAGAAAACAATTTTCTCTGTGTATGTACAAATGTGTAATCATACATATTTATGTATGTATAAATATTTGAGTGTGTATTTGAAATTGGGTTTTTTGTTTGTTTTGTTCTGGTTTGATATAACAAATGATACACCCTTGTAGAAAATATTGCTGCGGGAAATTTGTGTAGATTGTTAATGGGACAAGTCCATGAGTTGTGAAAATAAGACAAGTCAAAGTAGGACTTTTGCAAGAGGAAATTTATGTACATATGTATGTATTTTGATTTATAAATCAAATCATGTGCATTTAGATTTTAGTTGAGATTTATGCCAAAATATCTTAAATTAATTGACCCCAATTGAGCCCTTTCAACAACAATGTCATGTAAAATTAACCATTAAATCTGTTATATATTGCATTTACACTTACACAAGACCATTTGCATCAAATACCGAATGCCACCATTGTACATTCGTGTACCGCTCGAGCTTTAAAAGCTCATATTGATGCATCAATTAATTTTTTTGGCAAATTTTATCCATTTATTTTAATGTTACATGTTATTTCTTTTTTATTTATTATTTTTTTTGTATTATTGAAATTTTTTTCAATATTTCAATTAATATTTTAATTGAATCTTTTAAAATTTTTCAATAAGCTTTTTAATTGAATCTTGAAGAATATTTCGATAAAATTTTAAATTGAATCTTTGAAAATAATTCGATTAAATTTTAATTGCACCTTGAAAAAAAACATCAATTAAAGCTTTAGTTAACGTAAGATCTTTTTAATTGAAAAAAAATTAAAAAAAATTTCAATTAATATATTTGATTATGTATTGTTTGAGTTAATAGGAATTTTTGCTGGTTTGTTTTGTGGTTAAGCAACGTCTAGATAAATTTAAATCCTATTTATGGAACACGTCAGTTGACTTCAACCCCAAAGTCATTTGGAAAAAGATTACACAGAAAAAAATATACAAGAATTATGTTCAACAAAACTATGTTATGTATGAAAAAAGAAATCAATTTCAATAATATTTGTCGTTAACTTAATAAAATATTTAACAATACCAGGCATTTTAAAATATCATTTTATTTAATTTGTTTGTGTTTGTGTTTATCTTGCTTGTTGATTGACACAACGCGCTGATGTGCTGTTGTTGTTGTTTATTTGGATTGCTCGTGTTGTATACGTGTAAATGCCGACAAGAAGCCGAAAAAAGTCGTGTCTTGTTTTGTTAATCAACAAATTTATTTGTTAAATTACATCATAACGCAAAGCGCACATTTAGAAGAAACATACCAAGGCGAATTCACATCAGGTGATCCTAATTCACCAGCTGACATAATTTCTCTGCTGTCCAAATATTCTGACAGCAGGAAATATTACACTAACAAATATACAGGGCGAATAAGCAGAGTTACAAATTAAGACCACCTGGTATCGATTCGCCCTGAAACATACAAAGCATGTTTTATGTGTATTCATTGTTTGCGTATCCAATTACAATTTGCTCTTTAGCGGAGTGGTAAGTACGTTATTCTATTAGTCAAGAGGTTGCCGGTTCGACTCATCCCAAATACATTTAGTTTCGAAGGTCGTGTGAAAAAATAAATATGTAACTTTAAAATTTAACAAAAAACCAAATTCTAAGTAAAAATTAAAAAAAAAGAATTTAATTAAATCCTTTTTTACTTTTGTCTGTGTATTTGTCATGACCGAAATCATTCTTGGCAAATTTTTCATTTTATTATGTTTTAAATGTGTGAATATTGAAAACTGTTCGCTGCATTTTATTTCATTTCAAAGTGCTCGTCCTCGCAAATTTTAACAAAATGAATGATATTTTCCAATTTATCATTTTCATGACTTGTGATAAGTGTCTGAAGGAAATTAGGCAAATAAAACTAAATGTATTGTGAAAATTACAAAAAAAAAGAGGTCTAAATTTATTGAAGGAAATAATATACCAGCAAATACAATGGCCAGACTTTGAAATACTTGACCATTTCAAGTAGTTTTTTTTTAATCTTCATTTTAAGAAAAACAGGTCCTTAAAATTTCTAAATAATTATACGTGATATGCAATTTTTCTCACGCACATTTGCTTGAAAACTTTAAATAAAATCAATTTAAAACTTTTCTTGTTATTACATATTTTCCACAATTATTTGCAATAAGCATTTGAAAAACTTATCTGTGTTACTGAATAAGTTGGCACACGAGGCACATTCAGATAAGGTAGAATGTCATATGAGGAAGATGTAAAAAACATGTGTGTTGACCTCTGACGAATAATGAAATTTCAAGTCATCTGGGCTGTTAATAACACCTAATATGGATTTGTTTTGACTCAAATTAATTTCAATTCTTTTCTAAATGGTCAGGCCAAGGCAAATTCATGTCAGGTGATCTTGATTCAGCAGCTGATAATCAGCTGTTAATTTCTCTGGTGTCAAATTAAAAGCAAAACGTTCAGAAATTTTCTGACAGCAGAAAATTTTACACTAACAAATATACAAGGCAAATATACAGAGTTGTTAATCGAGACCACCTGGTGAGTTGGTGCAGTACCACCAACTCAGTTCTAATTTGTTATAAAAATCACATGTTTGCTGGGATAAAATGGCACAAATGTATATGTGAACGTGAGTGTATTTTTGTGTGTATGAGTAGACGAAAAAAAGAGGACAAATTACTTTCCATTTTTAGCAGAATAAACATGTTAAATGTGATAAGGAATAAATGACAAGAATTATTTCAAGAAATATTTGTTTAACAAATTAGTTTTTTCATTAGAGAAAAATTTATTGCAAATTCTATTAAATATTACCATGAGCAACTAAAAATGGATTGCGGAGAAATTCTTTGAAGCTCATAATCCATAAATAAATAAAATAGTGAGAAGACCAATTCTTTATATGAAATATTAATCAAACATATTCTTAATATAAAACAAAGCATTCATTTATAGAGGTTTTGTTGCTCTGTCTCTATCTCTCTCGCTCCCGTTTCGCTTCACTTTCTCTTTTAATATACGACCTTGTAATTTAATTGATTTTGATAAATTTGTTTGTGCTGCCGCTCCAGGAAGAAAACTAGTTTTTTTTTTAAATTAAAAACCTGTTTTGATGGATTTCAGTTATATATAATTTTTTTTATACAACATATAAAGTTTTTAATTAATTTTTAACTTATTTTCAATTAAACTATTAATTAATATAATCACTGGTGGTGTGCATATTGTATTTCATATCACAATGAGTTCTTTTTATTGAATTTGCCTTAGTCTTCTTTACATATAAAACGTAGGTAGTACCGTACGATACGACTACAGCAACGTTCGGCTAACAAGCACTTTATTTATTGCGTGCGTACTTGTAAAAAGGAAAATCATGTCAACTTAATCAAGATTTAAAAAATTGTTGCCAACAACTTTATTACCTATTTTTATGATGTCTTCTTGTATGATACAATTTACGACTTTTTTATTTTACTTATTTCTTTCTCTCCCACATTTATGACAAAAGCAAAACACCACAAAATTCAACAAACTTTGAATTCCTAATTTTCAATTATATATAAAAAGAATATTATTCAATTTATTGGATTTAAGAACATAAGAATGTGCAAATGCACATTTTTCAATCACTTCCCATGTACACACATTCATAAATACTTTCATTACCAAACTTTGTTTAATTTGCACAAATCAATAAATTATTTTTCCATTTATTTTCCGATAATTAATTTTCTGTGGTAAAAAATAATATTGTAAATTATTTGCATAAAATAGTTATATAAAATTTTGTATGGCTAATGAAAATCCTTAACTAAGCTAAAACATGTAAGCTAACTCACATACACACACACACACACACACACACACACATTTACAGTTATTTACGGTTAAGATGCACAGTGGCGTTTAAGACAAAAATAATCTAAAGAAAACTGTAATGATGGCAAAACTAAAGGCTCAGTTAGCCGACTGTAATGGAATGTAATTGCAACGGTAGGAAACAGATGATCGATATTGTTATGTGAAAAGTGATGTAAATTGTTATAGAGATGTAACCGAAATGTAAAAATCTGTACATTGCTTTTCACATAACAATATTAATCAGCTGTTTCCTACTGTTGCAGTTACATTCCCTTACAGTCGGCTAACTGAGCCTTAACTGAGCCTTAAGTTAGATTACAAAATTTACTATGAAAATAGTAAGCACGAATAGAAAACATATTTCAACAATCACAAACTTTAATTAAAAAAAAACAAAAGTTAACTAAAAATTAAATTGAGTTAATTGAACTTTTTAATCAATTAAATTATTAAGCAAAATGCTTTTTGCATTTTTTTTGATATTTTATTTTTATGTATTAAGCGTGAGGTCTTTTTATAATTTAAAAAATTAAAGTTTTATTTAAGTTTATAGCAAAGTCACGAATTACATTTTTTTACATACTTCTTGTTCTCAAAAATAAAGTTTTAAATATTTTTTAATTATTTACGACTCGAACTATTACAATTGCTTTTATGCAAGACTCAGCTGAACTTTTGTAATAAATGCTCAAGTAACGAGCGATAAATTCTTAGCAAAATAATGAAACTCATGCAATAAACAATTTAATTTCACATATTTTTAATAACTTTTGTTTGCATTGCAATTGCTATTATTTTATGTGATTTGCCATGTTATTGATTAAATTGACAATGATATTTAATATTAAAAAAGAAAAGTCACGAATGACAAAAAACTTGCAGACAGTCTTTTACAACAGCATGCTATAATTTTACCTCGTTTTGATTGCTTAGATCTGCTGTAAATCAAAGCCAGAAAATAAATAACGTTTTTTTTAAAGAGTAATGCCCTTTTTTTTTGATTATACTCATGCTAAAAATTTTTTTAATGAACACTTAAGTTGCACACGTTTCTAATAACTTTTTTACATAGCAGTTGTTACTTCTAGACCATTAATTAACTTATACAACTCACAATTTTATTGATTTACTGAAAGTCACGAATGATAAAAAAGAATTTGCAGACATGCTTTTAAAACAAAAACAAACAAAGCTGTTTCTTTTGAATTTGGTGTATTTTAAGGAAACGAGAATCAAATATTTTATATACGATTATTTGTTTTTGTTGTCTATTTTTAAGGCAAAGACAAAAAAATTTCTGAAGACAAAAAAAATTATATTTTCTTTCATATAAAATAATTAATTTATTGCCAAGTATGTTACATACTGTAAAGTTTTTAATAATTTTTATCCAATACTATTTGACTATTAAATATTGATGAGACAAAAAATATCAATTTGTTTGCATTTTCCCACACATTTGCATTGGATTTGTTAAACTCATATTTTTGACCTTGACTTAATTCCGTGGTATGATGCGCTACATCAGCTGTTGTTCTCTGTCAAGTTAAAATAGAATATAAATTTCATTAATATCAAATGGCTCTAATTGAGACATCATTGCGAATGCTGTGTATAATAATCACTGTCTCGAACCTTTTTATTTACATAAAATTTGATTTTTGTTGAAAAAAATAATATATTTTTAAATGTCAGAATATATATTGACATGAGTTAAAACAAATCTGCTTAAATGTAAAATGTAAGACATTATTAAGCCATTTTTACATCATAAATATTTAAACATATGATTTGCATCATTGAAATAAATAAAAGATATAAATAGCATAATAATGATAAATTATGCGTGTCATTCAAATCATCAGATTTTCTATTGACACATTTAATGTCAAACAAACATTATGCAGATATCGTCTGTGAAATTGCAAAAACCAGTTAAGTGATGAAACATTCAATAGTTGAAGACAAACTGCAACATTCGATGTCTAATGGAATTTCAATATATTTCAATAGAATTCGAATTGAAATCTTTTAGAATCTTAATCAGCATCGAAGGCTGCAGAGTGCCACCTGTTTTGGGTCCCCAAAAATTTTCTAATGCAGGAGTGTAGTAGTAGTGACATTTGAATTTAAGCTGACGACATTCACTGTAAACACGTTTAGTTGTATGTGTGTGTATGTATGTGTTGTATATTAAGAGGTTTATTTTAAATTCATTGTTTTTCCACGACTCTATATATAAGAGTATGTATGTATGTACAGCCTGTACTCATTTTCATGGTTTTAAATTGGTATTCATTGAGTATCTATATGATACAATAGTTTCTTTCGAATTGTTCTTATTCCATTTTACAGCGCGTTCACGTTTTGCTTTTGACATTTGCCATGAAAAGGCATCGTTAAGTAAAATGAACAAACAAGCAAAAAATAAAAAATAAATCCTTTTTGTAAAATAAATTTTATGGAAACGAGTGAAAAGTGTGGCAGTCCCATTTACAAATCATTGTTTAAGTTTTGAGATACTTATGCAGGGATATTTTAATGCTCAGGAAAAACGATTTTATTGCCAATGAAATGTGTATGTATTCAGTTAAGATTGTTGAATGTTTAAGTTGTTGAGTTTATATACATAAATAAAATAGATCTTTGTTTGCATATATATTCGTTTAAAATTGCAAAGTTGGATTTTAGAAAACTACTTTTTTGATAGACAAGCAAATTTAACTGTCAAAACGAAATAACAACTGTTGTGTTAGTAATTAAGGAATATGTGTATTTTTTCTTATGATTTAACTTAGAAATTGGAAAAATTTTGCTATATGTCAGTACTTAGCAATTACATATATGTGTCATCTACAAAGCTGCTCGATTTTGTTAAGCATTAAACACATTCACTGCAACAGGATATCGTTTCAAATATGTCAAAAATAGATTACTTGCTTTGAATTTTAGAAAAAGCGCACTTCGGTTATGACGAACTTCGCCCACAACGAACAATACTACTAGCTACCCTTGAATTCGTTATAACTGTACTCCATTGTATAAATGTAATGTTTAATTGAAACCAAACTAACGCACTGATAATCCCAATGATGCAGATCAACAGGCAACCTTTACCCAAACATTTTCTTAGAGCAACTAGAGATATTGGTGTCTATTCTGGAATATGCGTCGACTTGGTGAAAGTTACATGGAAAACAAAAACAAAATTGTGTAAATGTAAACATTTTTTTTTGTTTCTCATGCAAAATCCACCGTTTTTAAAAGAGAGAAAAACGCGTTAAAATTATCACGTTTATTTCATTTTAGAAATGTATGGCAAACAAAAACAATTTTTGAAAATTTGTTCTTGTTTTAATGTTAAGTTTCACTTCTACGGCGCGTTTTCCGGAATAGCCGTCATTATGTTAAACTTTCATTTAAACAAATGAGAAGTTTAACTAATATCAAAGTTTAAACAACTTAATAATTTTCTTACTTTATAATTTCAACATTTGCTGACTTTTTTCAGCTCGAATTGTAGTTGTAAGAAGTATGTAATGAAAATAAATGTAAAAAACAACAACAACAGCTCTTTTCATTGATTTCGCAAGAATAGAGTGTTGCCACACAAGTATTTTTGACCGGGTGCAGTTAATTTAATAATTTTGATTTTTTAGTGTTGGTGTTATATTTTTTGTTTTATTTGTATCTTTGTCTTTTAAAGCAGACTTATTAATTTTCTTTTGCGGCTTTCGATCGACAACTAATATTGCAAAACAATAATATAAGAAAATTTGTTACATGAACACACGTCACTAGTTGTAATTTTCGCGTTGCAAGCGATACTTAATTATTTTTGGAAAGGGCAGCAGCTGATATTCAAGTATAAATACATTTCAGTAGTGCCACTTTAAAATATTTCACATTTATCAAAATCATATCACACTTTTTAAATGTACTTATGTCACGCCAAAGTATAAAAATTCAGAAAAGTGCTACTGTGACGCGCAAGGGTTCCGTAAGGACATTATATCTGTAATACTGTAATACTTTCTTCAGCCAATATAATCGAATATCTTACCTAATGTAGACATTTTTTAAAACGAATTTAAGTACCCGGTTTTTCGGCTTCTTTTAGTTTTAGCTGTTTTTCTTATCTTTACGTTTGATCGTTTTGGCAATTTTTTCGGTTTTCGACGATTTTGTAGTTTTGGCGAGTTTCTTTTCATTTTGGCAATTTTTTGGTTTTTGGCGATTCAGTTTAGTTTAAGAGATTTGATTTAGTTGTCTGCTTTTCTTGTTTTCGCGATTTTAAAGTTTTTTGGTGATTTTTTCGGTTTTTGGTGACTTGTTGTAATTGTAGAGATTTTATTAGTTTCACGAATTTTTTCGTTTTGGCGATTTTTTCGTTTCTTGCGATTCTTTGGATTTGACGATTTGTTTTCGTTTAAGAGATATTTTAGTTTTAGGGTTTTTTAGTTTTAGCGTTTTTGAAAATTTAAAAAGTTTGCCTTTTACGGTTTCCAAGATGCAACAAGTTGTCAAAACTACATCGTCGAAATTACATTAATTGATAGAATACCCTTTAATTTTGATTTTTTTTCATTTTAGTGTTAATTGTTGTAGTCTGTATAAAAATATATTAACTTTGCTTATAATTGTATGTATATTACATGGGATTTTAAAATTTTTCGTTGCTCGTCTTGGAACACCCTTCATTTTTTAACTGCCATATATTTGTTTTTGTAGCGGCCGTAATTCCACATATTCTGTCAAAATTTCAGGTCCGGAGCTCTTACGGCTCTCCAAAAAAATATATATACTGGCAGCACTCTATTTGCTCATTGTCACAACAACAACAACAACAAAAGCAGCATGTCGTCAAAATAACCGTTTTCATGTACACATGTGTAATCAATGCTGCCAGATTTGCAGATGTCACTGTGTTTTGCTGATTTTTTACTGAAAAATTTACATAGTGAGATTTGAAGACTTTTGTTCTTAAATTGTAGACTTTATGCAATGTCATTTCGACAAGTAAACTACTGGATATCTGATCTTATGTTCATAATATCTATATTACAGCAATACTTCACATGAAAACTGAAAAACGTAATTTGTTGGTCCATTGAATATAGAACTTTCAGACTCCAAAATAGCAAAATCGCTCCTAAACAAAGGATTTATAAATGTATATGAAACACTAGGAAAGCTTTGCACTTTCATACAAATTCTTATATAATAGGTACAGGTCTATTCAGACCAGCTTAAACTTAAAATTATCACTTGCTAAACTATTTATTTTAATTAAACTAAAGGACTTTTACAACATGTGAACGAGTTTGTACTAATCAAATCCACAACAACGTTTCAAAAGCCCAAAAGCTTACATAACTTTGAAAACGCTGTCTTTCAGTCATGTAGTTGTATGATGTGCACTGAATAATGAATATAAAATTGTTTAGGCCTTAACCAAGAAAACCAAAATTTTATTTATTTATTACCATTTTTTCCCTTGTATCTTTTTTACGATAATGATGATGAGGAAGAAAAAAGTTTGATAATTGAGCTTGAAAACAAATACCATTTATATGCTCAATAAAATTTCAAGTAACACATTTAAGGCCACAGCAACATACTCGTACATTTATTTCAGTGGAAATAAAAGAAGACCCATAAAACGAAGGCATAAAAAATATAATCGAAATACTCTACAATAGGATCAGTTATGACGCTAACTAAACGACTTTGTTAATGTTTATGTACAAATATATACAAATATATTACGATACGAGTATGTACGTATGTGTGTTGTTTTTATTGTTAGTATTTGGTATAAAATAAAATCCTTACGGACTTAAAACTGACAAGAACATAAGAGCCATGAACGAGAGTGAAAAAAAGACGACTAAAGAGGCAGTTGAAGTGCAACATGTTGTGAAATGGTCTAAAAGAAACTTGAATGCAGTGCAGATGAGTCAGTGAGCACGGAAAGGCACATTGGCATGACATCACAATGGCTGATGAAAATCGAAAATTCGATTAAATTCTCAGTTTGCAAAGAAGTTGATGTTAGAGTTGAAATTAAAGTGCTGAAATTTTGTGATTGAAAGATAAAAGTTGAGGTTTTATTGCGGTCTGTGTGTTAACATTATGTTCAGTAAACAAAATCCCACTCAAAGTTATTTTCTTTTTAACGTTCTTAATTTAATTTTTATCTCATTTTCATTTATCACCTCTTCTTAGAATTCAGTGAGTTTTTTGCTTTAATTCACCGGAATCATGTGTTTCTTGGAAATTTGTGCGAAATGAAATTCAGTTGATGCTGCGGTAAACATTTAAATTACACATTAGCTTAAAAGCAAAAATAAATAAAAAATATTGCTTTTATGACTTTGTTGTTTCTGCATTTGAAGTTGTATGTAGGCTTTTCCAACTAAATTAGGGGAAATAATAAAATTTATGTATTTTATACCAAACACGCCTTTGCCTTCATGTGTTTGCATTGCAGTTGGTAACAATGTCAATATCGTAGTTTCTTTATGGAAAATATTTTCCCTTAAGCGGCCCATCCATTATACAATATTATTGCCTTTGTTGTTGTACATATTATTGTCATTTTGACCTATACTATGCAATAAATGGCACAATATTTTTAAAGAAAATATTGCCCAATTTTCCTGGCACTGAAAAAAAACAACATTGAACAATGTTGCCACCACATTACACAATTGTCTTGATTGTACAATAAAAATCAAAAGTGTTTTGATATTTGCCAATATATTGTGCCACCTTCGAATATGAATGTTTAATACGAAAAATTGCACAATTATATTGCAAGTGGATGGGCCGCTTTAATATTTATTTCGGCTTAGAAGCTTCTTTGCAAGTGCTTAAGCGCCTATTATAAGCCTTGCAATTTCTTTGGTCGCTAGATTAAAGTAAGCTTGTTTTTAAGGTTCCGTAGAGCAAAGGTGAATAGGAGCCCTATTCTTTTTGTTGCAATGATCGTCTGTCCGTTTGTCCGTCTGTCCATCTGTCGGTCACAGACTATTTCGCTAAAACGAAAAAATCGCCAAACTAAATAAAACGCTAAGACTAATATAAATCGCCAAAGACCGAAAAATCGCTAAGAACGAAAAAAGCGCCAAAGCTTAAAAAACGCCAAAAATTAAAAAAAAACACCAAAACTAAGAAAAAGCGCCAAAACTAAAAAATCGAAAAAATCATCAAACCAAAAAAAAAGCAACAAAACTAAAAAATCACTAAAACTAATAAAAATCGCCAAATACTGAAAAATCACCAAGAACGAAAAAACATGAAAGCTTAAAAAACACTATAAGCCGAAAAAGTCCCAGAAACGAAAAAAGCGCCAAAACTAGTCAAAACGCCAGAAGTAAAACAAACGCTTAAACTAAAATAAATCGCCAAAAAAACCATTTTAAAAAAATCGCTAAAACTTTGAAAAACTTAAAATGACGCCAAACCTGAAAAAATCTCAAAAACAAAATCTAACTAATAACGTCTTAGCCGAAAAAAATCTCAAAAACGAAAAAAAGCACCAAAATTAAGAAAATCGCTTAAACTTAAATAAATTGTCAAAAACAAAAAATATCGCCACAAACGAAAAACAAAAAGTAACACCAAAAACCGAAAAAATCCCAAAAACGAAAAAACGCCAACAGATAAATAACGCCAAAAACTAAAATAAATCGACAAAAACCGAAAAATCGTCAACAACAAAAAACGCCAAAACTAAAAAACGCAAAATACCGAGAAAAGCACCAAAAATCGAAAAATCATCAAAAACGAAAAAAAAACGTTAAAATTAAGAAAACCCAAAAAAAAACAAAAGAAAAAAACGCCAAAATATGAAAAAAACTTATACATCTGGTAAGATATTCGATTATTTAGGCTAAAACTCGTAAAGTATTACATATGCAGTGCTCGTACGTCGCTTTTTACTCAATTTATTTGTGTAATGTACTGATTATTGCAGGCTTAATTTCTAAGCACTTGCAGCCTTATTTATAAAAATTATTAAGGGTTTATAAAACAGATTATCATAAAAAAAAATTTACTAAGCCTTTATAAAGCCTTAACAATATTTGTAAATAAGGTCCTTATTGCTTTCTTTTTTACGTAAAAGTCCTTCCTCAGAAGTCATGCTAAGAGTATTACTACATCATTTATATATGTAATTTCAAACAGCAATTAGGGAATAAAAACCAAAAAAAAATTCATTTCGGCACATTGACATACATATATTTATGTAAAGGATTTATAAAATATTAAATTTCTAGGAATCTACAAAATAAAATATCATGTTTCCAAAAAAAGTACCGTTGTTGCATCTTAAACAGGTTAGCGCCAAACATTATTTTATTCACAATATTCACATATTTAAGTAATACCCGCCCAGGGTCCTAGCTTATATATATGATTTTTTTAATTATTATTAAGGCTCTAAGCATGCATGAGTATCAGTTCATAATCGCACATACGTTTGATGTTCTTAATTTAATAAAATTAATTAATCTGAAGAAAACAAAGTGACTCTTTATCGATATTTAAAGCATCTTGTTATTGGCATGAAAATCCAATTATATGCTTTAGTCTTCCAAAACTGTATTAAATATCAGTAGCATTAATTTTTGTAGGTAAAGAAAAAATAAAGACACAAAAATGTTTGTATTGTACTTATGCGGGCTTTAGTTTGCTTGCTTGGATACCAGGTATGATCTTAAATAGTAAATCATACAAAATAAAACAAAACGTAATCTCTTCTAACATATTCTTTTTTTTTAATATACAACTACAGACATACAAAAAAAAAAGCTCATCTGTTTTCAAAGGAAAATGAAATTGAAAGATAAGCCGTCTTAAGAATATTGCATTTAATATATTAAATGAAAATAAAAGAAAATTTGTTGGACATATTCTGGTCTTTAACAAAAAAAAACATGTGTATTATTATTAATAACTATACTTTAACTAATTACTGCTACAAGAGAAGTTTTTGTAAAAAAATAAATAAATTAAGGTTTTGAAATTAGGTCCGTAAACTGTATTTAACAAAGTTAAATGCTCGTTTTATTTATTTCGTTCTTGTTTTTTTTTATTAACAACCACAATTTTTAACCAAAACTATGAATAGGATAATGTATGCATGTCTTTTTTCCCTCTTCCTCCTCCTGCTCCTCCGTTTATTATGTTTTTAGGGTAAATTTTCAAAACACAACAAGCAGCAGCATAAAATGTTTTTGGTCAAAAACTTTTCTTTTAATGTTCTACCCGTGAAATGCTATTAAACCGCCAAAGCGTATGAGTTATGAACAAATATATCATACAGTTTGGGTTTGTGTGAGTGCGTATGTGCTAAAGAAATTATTTATATATGCCTCAATACACAAACACGCATACATGCACACCTAAATGTGTGTGTGTGTGTTTTACTCACATCAGCAGCAGAAAGAACTACTGGGACGACCAGAGCGTATGAGTGATGAAAATAAACACATTCAGAGTTTAAAAATTACTCATACGCAAGCACAGTGGTTTTTTTATAACAAAAAAAAATTTTTTTCTTTTAAATTTCCCACTGTTTTTTTAAATTTTAACAAAATCTCTTAAATTTCCCACCATTTATTTAATTTTGTTCTGATTTTCTGTTCAATCTTTAGGCTAACCATTGAAGCAGTTGTGCCCAATTTCGGCGCCATTTGAGCCACAAGAAAGGCAAAAAAGCGCTTCATTAAAATTACACTCTTGACTTATTTTTATGTTGTCTGTTTTTTAGTTTTCATTTGCACAGATAACTTTTGCGGTTTTAAGCAAAAGACACATTCAGGCGGCCTACTTATAAAATCAACATGTATCGTTTTGAAATGTAACCATGTGTAACACCTCAACTCACCTGTACCAGAATCATAAATTTTGTTCTTAATTAAAAAGAAAAAATGTTTACACGTAAACAGTCTGCTAAGATTTATCAAGTGTATGGAAGGTCTTAAGACTGCTGTAACATGCATTTTGAAATGAGAAATAAAGTCAAGCTGATGGTCCAATTTAAAGAAGAAAAAAAAAAAGGATAAGAAATATAAGATCATTTAAAATGTCCTACAAAGCAGGCAGCAATAATTTGTCATTCCGTTTGAGATAACTTTTGCTTGTATTGAATTCCTTTGAAGCTTTATAAAATCTTAAGAGTATTGGGTATTTTTAATTGCCAAAATTCTTGTAATTTATTTTGGAAAAAAACACACTCATTAATTTTAAACCGAATACGTATAACTATAAACTACAAAGAACTATGTTCATACACATTTTTTATATTACGCAGCACAGACAACAACAACTTAAATTTAAAGACTGTGTGAACTACAATCACTCGCATGACTATAAGAATACTCTGACTAGTAATCGGCTGCACATGCGTATATACAGAGCGATTTTATTTACACACACACATAAAGCATGTTTTCAAACTGCGACATATACAACACACATTTTCTATTCCATTTTATATACACAACATATGTGTATGTATACGGTGGTAAATGATGAATAAATATACCGAGTATCATGTATAAATTTTGTTGTTCGACTAACTATACATACTTTGAATATAAGTATACTTCGACTATAAGTATGACAGAGTATCAATAAGTTTAATACGCATCTGCCTTTTTTATTTATAGTTGTAGCGTATTTTATTATGTGGCACAACGAAAAAGAGGTGCTCTTTTATGTTGGAATCGGCTATAATGATAGTTGTTTCAGAGAAAATATATGAGCGTACGAAATGTTTGCACTACAATTATGATTATATTTACCCTATCGGTACAAGGATAAATATGTAATAAAAAGACTTTTATTGACATAAAGCAAGTTAGGCCAAAATCAGCTAAAGATACACTATCAACAATCCTTTAAAAACTTGAAGTGGCCAAATATATGTGGATACAATAAAATTAACACTATTGACTTCTATATGTATATATTTTTGAGTACTTATTGTCATTCTCTGTAGTGAAATGCCTTCAAATTCCTTACTAAAGATTTTAATTAGAAAAGGTCTAGCACCTACAGATTTGAGTTATATCGATGAAAAAAATTTTCGGAAAATTGTAAAGAAATATACCAAATATTGTAATTTTTGTGTGTAAATTTATTATAATTAGACCTCAAATCGTAAAATATTTTTGGGTATGCTTTTGAGTTTTTTTTTACAGTTTGAATAGCAATAACGGAGTTTCATCTCAATTAAATTAAAATTTCAGTTGAGCTTTGAATTTTGTCTCAATAAGTTTTACATTCGAACACAATTTTTGCACTTGGCGAACCATAAAAAAATCTGGATATACTAATGAACATATTGTTTGCAAACAATTTTTTTCATTTTTGGGACTTTTTTAGATTTTTGCGTTTTTTTAGTTCCAGCGTTTTTTCGTATCTGGCGATTTATTTTAGTTTTAGCGATTTTTTTAGTTATGGCACTTTTTTCGTTTTGGCGATTTTTTTTTGTTTAGTGCTTTTTTTCGTTTGGGCGATTTTTTCGCTTTTAACGATTTTTTCGTTTTGGCGTTTTTTTAATTTTGTGATTTTTTTAGTTTTAGTGGTTTTGAAAATTTCAAGAGTTTACCTCTTACGGTTTTCAAGATACAGCAAGTTATCAAAATTGCATTAACTAATGGAATACCCTTTACAAATGATTTTTTTAATTTGAGTGCTCTTACGCACACTTACATTCAAAACAAAAACAAATTTTCATATTTTGATGTTGTTTCAAATATAAGTGTGCGATCACCTATAAACAATTTGATAATATTAATTAAGTTTTTCCACTCAAATTGATTAATATAATTAAAAATATAATTGAATCAACTAAATTTTTAATTGAAGTTATTTGTTGGTGAATACTTTTTTTCTGTGTAGTTTGTGTATATACACGTATAATTGTTTGTATATTACATTACGCTTTAACCACGTTTCGTTGCTCGCTTAAGAACACTCTTTAGTTTTTAATTTTCATGCATTTGTTGTTGTTTTAGCGGCCAAAATTTTACATATTTTGTGAGAATTTCAGGTCCGCAGCTCTTACGGTTCTCGAGAAAACAGTCATTGCGCTATAACTTCCTGAAAAAAAACGCACAAAATAATTCAAATTTTGCTCAGGGGTACTTTAAAGTATGAAGATTAAAAAGGTGTCATTAACTCATAATCAGTTTATCTCGATTTAAGCACTTTTTGCTTCTTGCCACAGAATTATATATTATCTCAAAGCAATTTTAAAAATCAAATGTAAATGAAGGATCTAGGATTTAGGACATGCTCAGTCGGTGTGAGATATAACAAAAGTATTTAATTTAAATAAAACTTTTAAAAGCAAATTATTTAACATTAATGGCCCATGCAAATTAAGGTCTCAATGCTGCTAGTGAAGCTGCTGGCTGCAAGCTTGCACCAGCTGCCCCTGCACGAGCACGGCCAAAGTTCAATTGACATAAGTATTTAATAAAACACCAACACCATTCAATATATGAGTAAATATTGATTGACGATCTCTTTTATCGTTCTGTTAATACAACCTGAGTACTCTGTATACTACATTTAGTAATTAATCAACATTAGAATTTAGTCAATGCAAACCAATTCATAATAATTGAGTTAGTAATTAAAGTGTGAATAGAATCAATATTAAAAACAAAACAATTAAATATTTGTTATGTACGAGTACTTGCATATCGTTAACTTATTATAGGAATGCCCCAACTCATTATTTTTTTCAAATCGAGTTTTTTGCATTATTCGTTATATTAGAGGTTTATTTATCGAAATACGCAAGAAACTCGTTCTGAAAAAAATAATGACTTAGGGCGTTTCTCTATTAAGGTAATGTTATATGCATACAAATGTATGTGTGTGTGTAAAAAATATAATAAATATTCATTAACACTGTAAAACATCAAAATGCAAGAAATTTCTATCACATTAATAATTTAGTAATTAAATCAATATTTAAGTCAATTTAAGATTTTTGTTTGTGATGATTGTTAAAGTTTGTATTTAAAAATTCAATATGAAAATTTAATTTTATGTTTCATAAATTTATCATACGTAGACGCTATTTAATAAAGTTTTGATGTCGAAATGTTTTCAAATTTTAATGATTTATTTCAAAATTTAATGATTTATTTCAGTCGGCTTCACATTTCTTTCAATACCCTCTAAGGAATGAAAATATTGTGGGTTAGTTAATGTAAACGAAAACGTAAATTATACCACCCGGTAGAATAACTATACACATGTATGTCTACATATGTTTATATAGTTTCTTTGCTAAATTAAGACACATCAGCAACATTAATCATCTTTAGTCATATTACAGCCAACATCGTTTGAGCTGAAACAATCAACAAATATATACATAGTTCAGTGGTCAATATCAATTCATTTCTCGTCCTTCATAAAACTCGTGTGTTTGTTTATAACAAGGTTTACTTGTGCTTTACGTAAGCTTGTTAACTTTGTTTCCTTCCTCATTTCAAAGCAGTACTCGTAACATGGAAAGTTTGTATTAACCATTTGCCGTTCGACAGAGGAGAAGAAGTGAATTGTAGTGGTCAATAATTTTATAATTGATCTTCTTGTTGTTATTTCTCTTTCTTCTACCAGCAAAAGAAAAACTGAAAAGCTATTACCTCTAAATCACAATATTGGTACTAATATTTCAGCGATGCTGACGTCAAAGAGAGACAATATAAAATTTAGATATTTTCAGTTCTGTTTCTATGTACAGGCGTATTTGTTTAATCTAAGTGGATAAACTGAATATTTAACGCATAAAATCGATCGAATACCATGAAAGTGATTGGTGTAATACACGCGATGCGAACTTGTCAGCTTTTATTACTGTTTACTGAAGAGGATCCCTGGATGATTTTTAATACTATAACCCGAAAATATCTAAAAGGAAAAAGACAAACACAATAATTTCAAGAGATAAAGTGAAGAGCAAAAGCCAGCGTTGCCAATTCTGGTGTAATTATTCAAATATGGGTCAAAACAATGACAAAATAGAGATAAGAAATTTGAATCAACCAACAAATAATAATATTTTTGAAAATGACAAAAGAAAGTTAAGCTTAGTAGGCTTAGAAACTTATACAAAACCCAGCAAATAACTTTTATTCTAAGCATACTACGCTTATTTTTCTTTTGTGATTTTTAAAAATATTATTATTTGTCAATTCTCGAATAGTTTTTGAAACTCTGTGCATAGATAACAGGTTTGTGGCTGTTGAAAATGTGTGGTTTATGCATTAAAATAAATAATTGCGTTATACAAAATTTGTTTTTTGTGATTTATAAAATTTTGGATAATTTTGAAGTTTTGCCTGCGCAATATTGAACTTGGATTCTGGCCACACTGACAAAAACATACAAGGATAAGAGAGAAAGACACTAAGAGAACAACAGAGTCGCAAAGGCAGTGTTTCCCAGGGTTGCCAGATATGGCGATTTTTGAACTTGTTTGGCGTCTAAATTTTTGATTTGGCCACATGGCAAGTTTGAACTTTGAATTGAACTTAAAAATTTTTGTAATTCAGGAAAATTTCTTTGTTGAAGGAGTAGTTTGAAAAATTAATTCTACAAAAATTCGTCTGCAAGAAATTAGAACAATTTGATTTTGATGATTTTTCTTATATAAATTAATGCATCTTGATTTTGGATTTTATATTTACTTTTGGCGATTTTCTGCAAAATTTTTATATGTGCTATTATTTTATAATAATTTATATTAAAAAAATTGTTATATAAAAAAAAAGATTATTATTAAATATGTATTCACAAAAACTTTGTAAAATTAATTTTGGCGATTTTAGACCATTTTTAAAATCAATTTGTCGAATTGGGTCGGAAAAAATCTGGCAAGCCTTGTGTTTTTGCTAATGAAATTACACATTTGAAGAAAAATTACGGCTCCATGAATAATCGCCAAAAATAAAAATGAAATATCGCCCAAAATTTTTCCACACATATTTTGGGCAATTTTTAATTTTTTGTGATTTTTCATTTTGAAATTTGGGAAGATTTTTCATATGAAATATTTTTCCAGGAAAGAGTGCCCAAAAATTTTTTCATAAAATTTTAAGTTATTTTTCATATGAAAAATCGCCTAATTTTTTTTTAACATTTAAAAATTAAAAGGGGGAAAATACACCCCAAAAATTCTCGCAGTCATCAGAATCAAATGTAGAATTTAAAATATACATATATTGTAGATAATGAAATTATCGCCCGAGTGCAAATCCCCGAAATAACTAAATGAAGGAATGCCCAAAATTTTTGTTTGATTAGTCATTGTGTTCTACCCAAAAACCCAAAAGTGTAAAGTGAATAATCACCCGAATTTGGAATAAATAATCGTCCAAAAGAAATTTTTTTGGGTTTTTTAACATTTTGCAGAAATTTGGCAATTATTCATTATAAACAAATACCTAAATATCTAAAAATGTTGAGTCGCCCAAAATTTTTTTTACAAAATTTTTTGAGCGATGCAACATTTTTGATTTTCGAGCGATTGGCACTTGGGCGATAATTTTTATAGCCTGTAAAAATAGCACAAACAAATTTATTTTAGTCCAAAAAAAATTATTTAACCCGTAAGATGGATGGCATGGTGTTAAATTGGACGACTATGGAGGCCAATTGACAGGTCTATTTCTCGAAATCCACTTATCATCAACAGTTCCCTTTATATTCAGAAAAAATTACTGTTTGGTGGGGTTTACACGGTGGCATCACTTGATCTTATTACTTTAATAACAAAGCCGGGTCTCTTGTTGTGGTTAATAGAGATCGTTACCGCACCATGAGCACTGATTTTTTTTTTGTTTTTTTTTTTGAAGATATGGATGACATTGACCCGGGCGAGATGTAGTTTTCGTATTATGGCGCTTCGTAGCACTATATAGTATGTGTTCAATGTGACGAAGTTATCATTTTCTGCACTTTGTTCTGAGGACAGCGATGTTGGTAAGAGTGTTAGGAAATCTCGTTGGTAAAGGAGAGTTAAGTTTGAACTCTTTTTTCTTGAATTTTCTTTAAATTGAAAACCAAATAAATTTAAATGAAGATTGCTTTTCCTCTACGAGTATTTCGCTATCAGCTGCACTGTGCATTTTAGAGCATTATGCCATGCATTTTTCTATAAAATATCTAGTCCGATAGTCTATGAATTTGTTTTTTCTGCATATGGTGTGTGTGTGTGTGTGCGCCCATATTTATGAATGGGAATGTGTGTGCAATGTACTCAGTGAAAATAAAAATTACATGTCTGTTTGTTTACGTGCTGTTTTACTATTTCTCTCTAGGTATGTGTGCGTGCGTGTGTGTGTGTGTGTGTGCATATGGATGCGTGTCAGCGTGTGCATGTGTGCGCCTTTTTTATAAACAAAAAAATTTTTTTATTATATTATTCGTTTTTTGCGGCTATATTGAAACACTTTTCCATTATGGAAAAGCCCGAAGAATAAAAAATAAAATAAAATAAAATATGAGTAAAAAAGCAGTCCACCACTCACTGCCAAACTGGGGGAAACGGCATGTTAACAAACAAGTGTAGAATACATATTTCTATTTTTATGGCACAAAAATGGGATTCCAAAAATTTTATTTTTAAACCATTTCATAACTGTTTGCTAAATTTATTTTCTCAGCGATATTTTTTTTTTCTATTTTTTCTTCCATTTTTGCTGTGGAATATTTGCAGCAACAAATATTCTTTAACTAAGCGATTTTCTATATTTGGGTAATAAATTTAATATTATTTCTAATGGTGAGGCCATGCATTAGAAACGGTAAATTGACTATTCTTGCCATCAATCGAAGACGATTAAAAATGTTCTTGAAAATTTGTCGTAAAAAATCGTTTAGTTGCATTATTAATCAATTGGGAAAGGAAATATGTCGTACATTTTATTGGCTGCACTGAAATTAAATATTAAAACTTATAAAAGCTTTTATGATTTCTTACTTAACAATTTTTATTTTTATTCATTTCTATTGCAAATGCAAAACAATTTTTAAATTAATTTGTATCGTGCTTAGGAAAAACAAACGGAAGCTTGAATTAAATTTGAGTAATTTAATTGGTTTTATATGTTTATTTTTGCAGTTGCTAAAACTAATTGAAAAAGAACATAAAACAGATTAAACAAACAAACGTACATATGTATATCTTTCATTGCTTTAAGTTATTTTTTTTATGTATTTTGAAGAATAAAGTATATATAAAGATAAAAAAATAACGAAAAATTTTCCCAGGTACAAAAAAATTGCAAAACGGTGTAGTGTTTTCAAGTTTGCCTGGAAGCGTCTTAAAGCAATTTTGCCAAATTTTTAAATTTTATATGCAAGAAAGGATGTTTATATGTATATGCGTTTTTATGTTTAACTAACAAACGACATATTAAAACGTTTTTAAATGGAAAAGATTTTTTTATACACGCATTTTTACTGAAAAATTGCTACATGCGGCTGCGTGTGTCAATTTACATATTTTAGCATAAATTATGCTCTTCAAAGGAGGAGAAAGTTTATTTTTCAGTCAAGAGGTAACTCAGTTGTGTAATTGTATATAAAAGAAGAGATTTTAATCAGATATGGCAGCGCATTTCATCACTTTGGCTTATCTTAATTTCTAGGAGGAGTTGAAACAAACAACTTTATAATCCCCCTCCAAAAAATGCCACAAGCAAATAATATAACATAACGATATTGTTTTATTTTTTTAAGCCGAATACAATTTCAAATAAAATTATAAAAAAATAAATAAATTTTAAACTAAAAAAATTTTCTATTCGAAAGGTCAACCACATTTGAAAATTTTTTGCGGCAATTCACCACCGCAACTATAAAGTGAACTCCGGCTTAATTTTTTGAAGAAATGAAGGTAAAATGCTGCCATCAGCTGGTAAATCGCGCAAAATAAATGCATTTTTTAGAATTTAGCGAAGTCTGTAGGTTGTATTTGGGATTGCGTTCCCTTCAATTTTGTTTATTATTTAACAGGAATGGTTTGCTTAGGCGAATTCATCCTTAAGTTGCGCGAATTGAATACTAATTGTCAAAGTAAGTTTGATAGCGTTGTTCAAGCGTCAATCTCTTCGTGACAATTTGCCAGACTATACGGATCATAAATGTCAAAAAGTGAGCGGAGTATGAAGAAAACACCCATCCCCAGCCCTTATTAATAAAAATATATTTTCAATATATTAGAGATTTGTAAATCACTAACTTGAAAAAGCAGTATTTTCCGTTCTTTTGGTTAAAAAAATTTATAATTTTTCAATGTCAAGAACGCAAAAAATCGCCAATTATAAAAAATGCCTGACCAAAAACAATCGTCAAACGAAAAAAATCAACAAATTGTCAAATGAAAAAGTTCAACATACACAATAAGCAGAGATGAGAGAAAATCGCCTAAACAAAAAAAAAGCTCAGAACTCAAACAAAAATATGTAAAAAATAATTTTTAACTAATCTCAACACAAGAAAAAATTCCATTGAAAAAACCACTAAAATTATAATTTAAAAAAAAAACAGAATCGTCAAATAGAAAAAATGATAAACCACAAAAAATCGTCCAAAAAAGAAAATGTTACCAACACGGAAAAAATCAACACAACTGAAAAATAGCCAAAAAATTTCCAATGAAAAAATTCTATTTTTTAAAAAAATCGCCAAGAAGTTTTTTCCGACCGGTTAAGGCCTCCATAGTGGTCAAGCATTGTAAATCAGTTAACACTCGGTAGTTGGCATTAACTTTACCGAATTTTACCTAATTCCAACCTTCTTTTGAATAGCGTCCCTTAAAAGGTCAGTTGAATTTTTTTGAAGCTGATGAAAAATTAGTGAAGCAAAATTTCACACACTTGTGTCTTGTTGTCTATTTTTAGCATTTCTTTTATTATGGATATGAATGAATGCAACGATATTCCTCTTTATAACTCTACACAATAATTTTCTTTATAGAAATGAGTGCAAAATTCGAGACGTGAATTTTTTTTTTAATTTTTATAAACATAAAAATGCAGTAATAAACATACTTATTTGACGCTAAGTCTGTAATTTATAAACTTGGGCTCAAGTCATCCGTGATCCGTGATCATAGCGTCAATCGTACGAAAATAAATTAAGTGATACGTGAATCGCATAAGCTGAACAGGATTTTAGTACGTTCACGTATGTCATAATCCGAAAATGGAGTTTTTACGTGACGAGTTGTATATTCACGCATGTGACGTTTCGACCCCTGAAAAAACACTAATTATTAACTTCACTGTACCCGGTCAAAAATATAGTTGTGTGGCAACACTCTATACTGGCGAAAGCAATGAATAACTGTTGTTGTTTTTTACAGTTATTTTCTTACAACACACAAAAAAGTAATATGAATGAGTTTGTAATATTAATTAAAATATTTGTAATATTAATTAAAAAATTAATTAAATTTTCACCTATAAACAATTTGATAATATCAATTAAGTTTTTCCACTCAAATTAATTAATACAATTAAAAATTTAATTGAATCAATTAAATTATTAATTGAAAACATTAATTGGTGAATACTTTTTTCTGTGAACTAAAGTTCGAGCTGGTAAAAAAGATCAGCCATATTTGCTTAAATGGAAGTTTAACTTAATATCTTTGGTTGTTTTAAGAAATCTTTGGTTACAGGTTCCCAGATGATCTGTATTAGCAACATTGAAATGCGCATAGGATCCAGCTTAATAATAAATTTCAATGTATTTTTAATCCTTCATTATCATAATTTACTGAATATGCCAAATAATAATTTGGGATCATTAGTGCGTTAACAAATGTTAAACTTAAATTGTCTCAAAAAATCCTCAAAACAAAAAACCCTTAAATTATCAACAAAGTTTCTAACCCGGAATTCTGCTGTCATATTTTATTTTCTCTTCTCTTATAAAATCTCACTGTGTAGGCACGACAACTTTCATCGGTATGTTTTGAGTAGAGTAAATTTGTTAATGCACATTAAGTTTGTGGCGACTTAGGAAAGGAAATTACACGAATCCGAAAGGAAATTACAAAAAAAAAATTTACAGAAAACCAAACAACCGAAAAATCACTTCACACATACATACAAGTACTTACATTCATATGTACATATGTACGAGTATATATATGTATAGTTTGCCCTTGTAACATGTCACCAGTGCATTAATTAAATTAAATGGTTGGCGCTTGAGTTTTTTGCTTGTTTTTCCAATGAAAAAATTCTTTCAACGGCCATTAGAGCAACATTTTTCCATTTGAAATGTAATAAAAGTCGATTGAAAACTAAATTAAATTAAAACTTAAAAGCGCATTGACAACCACTTGCTCTAATTTCACCATAGATTTTTTTTCTTATTTTATTTAATATTTGCATTTTAAATCCTAAATAAAACTAATGCTGTCAGAGCTAGTTTTATCCCCCCAGAAGCTTCAAGGGTAAGTCTGATGTGTTTCTATGAATGTTTTCTTTACTTACTTCTATATTGCAAGGAAATTTCTTAAAACATTTTATTAATGCAAAACGAAAAAAAAATAACGCATTAATACACTTAAGCATCCAATTGTATTTCGCTAATGTCATTCGACATAATCATATAAATTTGTTGAATGACTTTAATTTCAGGCATATAAATCTGTGCAAAAGCACCTTGGAAATAAGTTTAAATCTTAGCGAAACTGAATGCAAACATTAACTTATGCATTTAATTTCACAGAAATTTTATAAGGCCTTGGGCGGTAGATCAATATATCAATTGTTTGCTCAGCTGTATGACATGTGGCGCCATGATGTTCGAACCACATGTCACTGATGTCATGTCAAAATATAAAATATAAAATAAAAATAAAATGAATTTTTTGAGAGAATAGAGAGATGATTATGTGACAGTATATCTTAAAAAAATTCAAAAAGCTATTGCATTTAGACAATCGAAATGACATTTTATGTAAACGCTTGCATGTATGTTGCCGGTGACTTGAAACTACATATGAACCCACACATTTGTATATATATAAATTTACTCTAAACATGTGTGAAGGATGAAATTTACTCGGTATAAAAAATTCAATTTTATGGGTTGAATATGGATGACAATCAGTTGCGTTGCCAGTTGTCACTTTCTGGTGCCTTCTGGCAACCAAAGAATTCTGGTAATATCATGGCAATTATTGCCATCTGGCAACCAAACTTGATTCCTGTCCATAATAGAACCATTGCATTTCTTAATTTATTTATTAATTTCTTTCAAGTTTAAAATCGGACACATTTCTTTTGTTAAAAATTAAAGTATGACACTATTTTTAGAAATATAAGAATATATTATAATATAATATGAACTGAAATTCTTCAACGGTATAGCAAGAAACAATATATATAACTTTTGGTGTGCTAAAAAAATCTGTATTTATTTACTTTCATTGGCAAATAAAATTCAATCAATTGTGGAGAAATTTTAGCAATAACCCTTAAAATGTTTGTCAAAATATATCGCAACATTGTTAGGAAACTGAGATATTAGAGAAAAGTGAATACCATTGAAACAAAATAAAATAAAAAATATAAATAACATAAAATAAAATAAAATAATATAAAATAAAATTCAAAATAAAATAAAATAAAAAAATAAAATAAAATGAAATAAAATAAAATAAAATAAAATAAAATAAATTAAAATAAAATAAAACAAAATAAAATAAAATAAAATAAAATTCAAAATAAAATAAAATAACATAAAACAAAATAAAATAAAATAAAATAAAATAAAATAAAATAAAATTAAATTAAATAAATTAAAATAAAATGAAATGAAATAAAATCAAATAAAACAAACTAAAATGAAATAATTTAAAAAAGAAATAAAATTAAATAAAAGTAAATAATTTAAAAAAGAAATAAAATAAAACTAAATTTAATTTAATTAATTAAAGCAGTCAACTGCAGTACTAACGCTTCAAAGATTTTATATCTTGTTTGTTCTAATTTGAAATTTAAACTAAACAGTTAGATGGGTTTTCTTTTAAGCTAATCATATTTAATAAAATTATTGCTAATGAGTTTCGTGAGAATATAAGTGGACGTGGCACTTTTTCGCTGCGGAATAATAGGCAGGTAACTAAAAGCTTTCGTAACGATCAAATATTTAATTTTGTGGTGAAAAGGGCAACATATCCGATTTCTCTCTTTTCCCAAGTAGCTTTGGGGATGACTATAATGAACTTACAACAAATTGATTTTTTTTTTCTTAAAATAACACAAATACTGACTAAAGGATAATGCTTACAAGGATTTTAAAACTTAAAAGTAATAAAAAAATAATATGACAAATAAAATATAATCATGGCTGAAAAGAAATATATTTCTGTATTTCTACGACATTTTATTTTTTTCTTCCTGCACAAGCAAAAATAAGATTTTCTAAAAAAAATGTTTTGCTCATAGTTTAATAAAAGAAAAATATGCAACGACATCTAGATAAAAGTCAGCAATAAGCGAACATTTTCCTAAAATGCTGTGTGACAGTTTTAAGGGATTGAAACATACTTGTGCATAGCAGGATGTTGCAAACACACTTAAGCACATGCTCTTGTTTTTGTTGAGCAGTAAATAAGGATATATTGCTTTTTAAGGATCTACACAGGCAATCATTTTCGTCTTCCTCGGTGATTTGGCACTCCAACTTAAAATAACAAAATAAGAAAAAAGGAAATGCACGCTACTCGTCAAATGCACCAACTCAAGTGTTTTAAGGTAAATAATTTCAAGTTCGTGCAGGAATTTTTAAAAATGTTTAGGATTTTTATTTAACTTTTTTGTTTGCTTTTAAACAAGAAAAACCTTTTTTCCAGCAACATGCATACTTATGTACATCTAGAAACGTGCTTTTTAAATGAAAAAAAAAAAATTAATATGAACTTGTATGTGCAAGACTTAATGTGGCCACCAATTTTTGAGGAAAATTCTTTATGGCAGAAATCTCCACAAATGCAATCATTTATTAGTGTATTTTTAACTTAATTTTTTGTTACTTAATGTGCTAAGCAATTACTTTAATACAAATTAAATCCCCAAAACTGAAGGATTGCTACACTTTAAGTCGGCAGAAGTTTCTTTTTTTTAATAATATTTTTAATTGAAAACAATACAAATGATCAACTGAAAATTGAATTTTTTATATAAAATTTAAATTCATTAAAAGCTTAACTAAATTTAAATGCATTATAAGTTTAACTAAAAATTTGGCTGGCACAATTAAATTTTTAATTGATTTTTCGCTTTTTTTTTTTGATTTGGAGAAATATTTTTTTTGTGGTGCCTCTGGTATAAGCTCATTATTTTAAAGCTCACAAGCCGATGATTTTCTTTATAGTCAACGTTTTAACTATTTCAGCACAAGGCATTTACAACAAAAATGCTTTATAACTCTTAATTTCTTTCCCCTTCCTTTGGGTAAAAAAAAATCAATCAATTGCACTTGATTCAATTGCAAGCAAATCGAAATGAATGGAAGAGTAAAAATAAATTTTATTAAAATAAACTACAAAATCAATGTGTTGATTTTGCACTCAAATATAGTTGACAATTAATTTAAACTGAAGAGTATTTGAACAAGTTTAGAATGTATAGATTTGCAAATGCTAAATAAAATTTTTCAAATGGACAGAAATTGCCGGCTGGTCGGTCACATTGTTGAAAGAGCTCAAAACACGGTAATATTGATTTATACTTTATTTGATACATCTTTTATCTTTCATCTCTTTGGCTCTCTTTGTTTGACGTTTCCAACTTTTATTCGCTTGTTGTATTATTTATTCAAGGTATGCTTGTATGTTAATACACACATATGTTTTTGGTTTTACCCAGAAAACATATATTTTCAAATTGAAAATAAATCAGCAATAATCTAAAACTAAATTAAGAAAGTAAAAACTTAAATATAACAAAAAGTTTTTTATAACAAATTAACATTAGGTGTGTTCATTTGCTAAAATTTGCATTACGAATTTGTAACAATTATTATAGGAAAGTGTTCATTAACCCATAAAGTTTGTAAGGAGAGAGCGTCAAAAGAGAGTCAAAAATTGAGAGACAAAAAAATTCTTGCAAATTCTCACTGGTTAAATGTTTGATTGCAAGAATTATACAAACAGCTGTTCTGTATTTTATACAAATTATTATTTTTTGAAAAATATGTGAAAAAAGAAAGAAAAGAAATTGTTAATTTTTTATACGAAAAACAAGAACTCAAGTTCAATAAATAAAAACCAAATTAGAAACAAGATCGAAGAAAGATAAAAAACAAAACAAGAATTATGTATTACTCATTCGCACCCATTTACATCGCTTTTTTTTAACTCCCCAAAAGTATGCAAAGAGATTTTTATTTCACAATTTATTAATCATTCGCACTGAGTGGCAACAGTTCGAGAAAATAATTAGAATATTGGTAACCACGAAATTATTGAAATCTAATTTCAATTATAAAAACTGTATATTTAATTATTTTTTTTTATATAATTAGAATTATGACAAAACCCTGTTCTATTCACTCAAAATTTTTTAAAATTGTAATACAGTTTAAAATTAGTCACGTACAACATTGCAAGTGTAAAGTTTAAAATAAGGAACAAATTTACCTAAAAAAATTTAACATACTTTTATATTATTTCTGCCTTATTCAAAA
The DNA here is from genome assembly GCA_936439885.1 of Nowickia ferox. Lineage (NCBI taxonomy): Eukaryota > Metazoa > Arthropoda > Insecta > Diptera > Tachinidae > Nowickia > Nowickia ferox. The sequence continues at coordinate 4,263,495 of OW387023.1, read as the reverse complement.
AAATATTTTTGGTTTAAAAAGGTGTATAAAATAAATTTTCTATGGAAATTTGATTAATAAACCATTTATAAAACCAAAATATTTTGTATAAATAAGGCTCTTTAAAATTAGCTGAGAAGAAACGGCAAACAAATAATGAAAGTCGCAAATGGTGGAGAGAAAAATTGATGGAAGGTGAGATTTTATTACAAAAACATACATCAAAAAAAAAGGAAAGATTTGCGGAAGGCCGGTAAAAAGTAGAAAGAGTTGAATGAAGGAAAAACTTAAATAATTGAAGAGAAAAGGCAGAACGAAGTTCATAATTTATACGAATTTAAAATATCTATTTAATGCATCTATATTTACTAAGCCAACAACAAATAATTTTTTTAAATTTGTATTAATTTTGAGGGGCTAAATAAAAATAAAATACATATTGATCTAAATATTTCATATTTATAATTTCGTAAAAAGAGCAACAGAAACAATGTAAATATCATGATGGAAAATATTTCACGGTGCGACAAGATACCTGCGAATGTGATTAAAATTAAGTTTAAGAAAATAATATTTTAAGGAGGCCTCAATGCACAATATTCGGAAACTAGTCACATTAAATTATTGCTTCAGGTTTCGCTGAAATCAACAAAGAACTTCTATTTTTGTCACATGCGAATGTCTTGGTTTTTTGCAATTAGGGGCTATTCACATATTACGTAGGCTATTCACATACGTGGGCTATTCACATATTACGTGAATAGCCCCTTATCTGGAAAATCAAAAATTGCTCAAATTCAAACTAATCACAAACTATAGAGCTAATTTAGAACTATAAGTTACGCTTCATGGTAAAATAGAAATCGGTTTTATTTTGACTTTTGTTTCACTTTCAATGTGAACGAGGGTCACGTTCGACAGCATGAAAACACCCAAATACCTAAGGAATTTTTCAACTACATTCCTTCTCTATAGAAATTTTAATTTCATTTAATTGAAGAAATAAATTTATTTTGCTTATCTACATATTGGGCATTAATCTATGATTAAAGCAGGAGACTCCACTCATAGCTATTTCATTTTTTATACTAAATTTTTAAATATAAACGTAACAATAAGCAGTTGTCCATTTTTCCTTGTACTACTATCACCGTACTATGCCGTTTTTTTCTTTTAATTCTTTACAAGGATATTTGGATAACTGCATCAAATGGAAAAAAATTTTCATTGATCTGTACTTTTTTAGTTGGTTCTCAATTCTTTCTTTATATTGCAATGAGAGTCCTTAACATTCTCTGGCATATTCATAATATACTTACTTAAGCAGCCCATACTATTTATAGTGTCTTTTCTTAAAAAGCTCTTCATTATCATAATTTGTCTTCTGTAATTCTTTAGTAAGGGATCTTAATTTAATAAATTATATTTTGTAATGTCTCTCATAAGAAGTCATTTATTCTTATGCCATAATTTTATTTATTAATAGCTAGAGCAGCATTAACTTTATTATCTGGCCTCCATAATAACTACATACTCCTAGTTATTTTATTTTGTAAATTTATTTCTATTTGTTAAATTCATTTTATTTAAATGGTTAGCAAGTTTGTTAATAACTTATTTTTAGTGTTTTCTTCTTTTGTACTCTTTTTGAAGCATCTGCAAATTGTGTTGGACAAAATTATAGGTATTAAGTTAAAAAGTGATAGGATTGGTTACATGAGGCAATTACAATGCAAATGATGACCATATTGGGTCCTAGGTCAGCTTTGTTTTGAAATAAAATCAGCAAACGAAAGAAAATATGAATAATATGCAACAAGAAAAACATTCTGCAAGAAATCATTAAAATTCAGGTATTTTAAAGTTTACATAAGGAATTTCATGATTTCTGTCCTGGACGTCACTGCATTGATTTTTTTTTTCAAACTAGATTTGTAATCTTTAGCTTCAGACCACATCAATATTCTCATTTTACTTTTAAATGGTTAAAAAAGAATTATAAAATGATTTTTTATATCGTGCCATTCCAAAAACAGCTTAAATGATATAATTTTCGAACTTCATTTCAAAATCGATTGTGTACGTTGGTAAAGTAATCGATTTAAAAAAACGAATTTAAAGAAAATAGGTCGCTTAAGATTTTTTTGGCGGTTATGGCACGATATGCTGGTGTGACTCATATTTCTAAATATGTATACAACAACTGAAAACGCATGAATCAAAGGCTGTGGAACAATGATTTTAAACTTTAATTCTAATCCGACGAAAAACAGGAGGACGATCAATTCATCAGTATTTTTTTTTAACTCGGTACATTTTAGGTCGATTGTAAGAATTCTTATTTTTTCTGATAGGGTATAGCTTCAAATTGGTAACATTGTAAAAAAGTGGGCGTGGACACACCCAACATTTTTTTAATTTAATTTTATTATATTCTACTTATTTGATTGCTGCGGACCTTAGCAAACAGTTTTGGTTCTTGTAATTACACAATTTGAAAGTTGAAAAAAAATCTGAAAAAAAAATAATGGAAATATTGTATCGTTCGCGACAATAGGAATTAAAAATATTTTGGAAAATCTTTACTGCAATCATAGCAAATAGCAATGAAATAGTTTTGAAATAGTTGCCGTGGCTTTCAGGACTGCTAAATATTCAAACAAAAATCTCTACTGCGTTCAGCATTTTTTGGGAACAAGAAAATAACAAGTTCCTAAAAATATTAAAATACAATCATTTATCGTTATCATGGCGTTCACCACACTTATGGGTACCAAATATTTATTCAGAATGTTTTGAGTATAAAAACCGAACATATATTAAGAAAAACTAAAGAGTGATTTTAAGCAACTTTCTCTTTCGCAACACTGTTTCTGGCAGCTCATCTGTTTTTGTGGATGATGTTATAATACGAGATGTTGCCACTATGAATGCTTCGCTCTCTATTCATGTTTCACACTCCAATCATGAGCGAAGCATCTTTCTTCGTCATACAAAATTATGAGAGCGAATCAAGTAGATTCAATGTGAATCTACTTGCGAAGCACGCAAAATTGGTATCTTCTCTAGCTTTTATCGCCTGTTTATTTGAACTTGCTTGATGGCAAAATAGGTTTATGTGTGAAAAAATCAATGTATGTGTGAATATACATAAACAAAATGCCAAAACCGAAGCACGAATGCGCATTTTAAAGGGCATGAATTATAAACATGATTGAGAAAGCGAAGCATGTGTGTGATTCGTGATTTCGTAGTGAAAACATAGAATTATTGTTAAACATGTTCAGTGTGTACAAATGAACAACGCTTGCAGATTATTAAATTTTATTGTGAAAATTCATGCTCGTTGAAGAAAATGCATCCGTGCACTTCTTCCATTCCATGGTCAGTTTGACTATTCGGATTATTGTGATTGAATTTCGCACCTAAATTACATTATTGAACATTAAACCACCAACACACATACGTAGAGTGTGGACAGAGGAAAATATCGCAGTTGTATCCGCCAGTTGGTGAGTTGAAAGATGACCTTGAATTGGGCCTCTGTTACTTATTTTTTCCCCTAAAATGAAAGAACTGTACTTGGCTGATATGTGGTTTCAGCAAGACGGTATCACATGCCATACATCACGCGAAATAATGCCCCAATTGAGAGGCGAGTTCGATGAATAGTTTATTTCATACTTGGAGCCGCTCAATTGGCTGCCTGGATCGTGCCAATTAATACGTTTCGACCATTTATTGTGGGTTTATGTTAGCGCTCATATCTATAGAAACAAGCCCGCAATAGTTGGTGCACTGTAAGACAAGATTAAAAAATTTATTCGTGAGATACCGGTCGATATGTTGGCGAGAGTATGCCAAAATTGGAGCCAGTGTATGAACCATTCCAGACGTATCCATATTCAACATTTATATGAAATCATCCTTAAACATTGAATTATATAGAGCGTTCTACCGGCTCATATAAAGATTTCGTACATTTCTCGAGGTATTATGTAATTTTGTTTAAATCAAATCCGAAAGCTCTTCAAAAGATCAACCTTTACAATAGTTGAAAAACTCTTATTATTTTGAGTATTTCTTCATTTTTTTAATTAAAAAGCGCAGCTGGAGCAAGTGTTTTTATATGGAAAGTGTATGAAAGGGAAATATAATGCTCTTCTCAATGTGAATATAAAAATTTATATACATATGTATATACATATGTACAAGATATATCCTTCTGGTTTTTTTTTGTAATTCTTAAACAGCAGGGATTTTAGGAATAACAATTAAAAAATATTTTCAAAATATTACGAGTACATTTCAATTTCAAAACTCTACGTAAGTTAAAACAATAACTGAAAAAGAGCACTTAATACCAAATGTCATTCTTATGTTTGCTGGGCAGCACACCCACATACCTATCCAAATACACATTACTAAGAACATACATTTACCCATTTATTTATACTAACGTCCTACTCAAGTTTTATTTATTTGCCACAAGGGCTAATCTGTCTGTTTACCAGTCTGTCCATCCCCACAGGTGCAGGCATTTGTTACTTTCTATCCTTATTTGGTAAATAAAAAGAAAAAAAAAATATAAACATATTTAAAGACATCATTAAAGTAGAAAATTAATTTTTCAAAATATATATTTCAATCTTTTTGTCAAGTGCTTTATTATTGCCAAACAAAGCACTTTTAATGGCAAATATAAAAAAGTATAAATAAATATTGTTCTCGTTGGCAGTATTTATTAAAAAAAAACCAAAAAAAAAAAACAAACTCACCAAAAAAGTAATAATAGCAAACAAAACGAAACAAAGGACTCAATACACAAAAGGCAACAACAAAAACAATAACAGCAACAATAACAATGATTACGACAACAAAAACAATTGGAAAACCGTACTAACACAACCATTAACGATTTATTTGTTTGGCAAGTTTTTATCACTTAACAAATATCGAGAAATTCGATTGCATTTAATTTAAGCAATTGGAAATGCAATTGCATCGAAAATGTATGCAAATGGGCTGAGTGGGAAGAATAAAATGACTTGCCAACGAAATCATTACCAATGCAATGAATAACTCTGACTTTCCTTAAAATTTATTTGCTGTTTGTGAATATTGCGCACAAAATTTATATAATTCGTGGTCTTTTTGGGAATTGTTATAATTAAGTTTAACATTTATTGACGAACTAATTATCCCATTTCATTATTTTTAAGAAGCAAAATTTTGCGGAATAAGTAAAATAAAAATTTGACATAATTAGTTCTTTACACATAATTAATTAAATTAATTAATTTATATACACAATTCGATTTGAGTACAAATATACAGTTTTTTTTCTGATCACATCAGCCCTTGTTACGCTATAAATAAATTTCTAATTTTAGCACGAAAAGCTCCCAGAGCACACTGGGGCCAATATCAACTTTAGCGGCAAAATTTTAAATTTTCAAATCTCGCTTTTTGAGGAAATAAATGTCAAAAATGTCTGCTAGTCGGCAACCCTGTTTATATATATACTAAAAGTGGTGGCAGTTATTGCCATCTTTTTTAAAACGCTTATTTAAGCAACAGGGGTCAACACTAGGGTTGCCAGATACTTAAAGTCAAATAACTGGACAATGGAAAAAATTCACCTGGATTTTGAAAAAATAACTGGACAATTTAAAAATGCACTTATTGTTCAAAATATAAAAATTTTGATACTTTTTGAAAATAGTTTTTTGGTTGTAAATTATCAGTGATATTCCAAAAAAAGGTACTAATCAGTGTCGGGACAAAATACAAGTGCTTATAAATTTGCAAGCAATTTCTTTCTATTTAGTATTGAAATTTTTTCTGTAGAAGATATTATATTAATTAATTAAAAATATATAGTTGGCAAAAGAAATATTTTTCAAAATTAAAGAAATTCTCTTTTAACTGGACAAATTGTATTTTAGCTGGTAACTGGACAAGCTTCCTAAAAGCTGGACAATCCAGGCCATTCCAGGCCATCTGGCAAGCCTAGTCAGCACACCAAGTTTTATTATGCTTGCTCGTTTGAAAATAAATTTTGCCGCAGTTTAGGCTTTTGGACACATAGTGCAGGGCACACACAGTGGGGCCAAAGTCACTTTTTCGCGGATCAATTCATATCTCCGCAACTAAAATAGTTAAGATCACTAAAGATGGACAGACCGGTAACACCCATACAAAGTATAGTAATTATTATTTTTCCTATATCTTCAGAACTACAATAGTGAGGCAAACTAAATGTGCTGTGGATAACTTTTAAAAAACAAACTGCAAGTTCCACTAAAATCTTGGCGGCACAGGAGGGGGCAGAAGGGTACCCTCTACAAAGTAATCATTAATTAATAATTAAACAAGATTTTTTATATAAGATATCCTGAAACAGGAACGAAATGCATATAAACGGTGCTTAACCAACAAAACAAGCAAAAATTCATGATTGTTTTTATTCACTTTTTAACAAGCCTAAGAAAGTTAGCTAAAACCACACACATTAAAAATAACGTGAGTCACGCATTAGTCACGTATGAGTCACGTATGAGTCACGCATGAGTCATGCGTAATCGTGGTTGTATTTGTATACAATAATGATTAATTTTTATAAATCACGCGTGACTCGTACGTGACTAATGCGTGACTCATGTTATTTTTAACGTGATTATTTTTATAAATCACACGTATCTCGTACGTGACTAATGCGTGATTCACATTATTTTTAACATGATTTATTTTTATAAATCACACGTGACTCGTACGCGAGCAATACATGACTCACGTTATTTTTAACATGTTTGACTTTAGCTAACTTTCTTAGGCTTGTTAAAAAATCTATTTTTGGATAATTATTTGTATAAATGATTATTATATAAAAATACAACCACGATCACGCGTGACTGATGCGTAATTCACACGTGAGTAATGTTTGACTCACGCATAACGAAACATGAGATTTTTACATGGCAATGACAAAAACAACAGCATTAAAAGTATTAGCTGGAATTGTTAAGCGCTTATTAATGGTAAACCAACTCAACGCGTGAGACTATTACTAACTAATTCGTGCATAACTTATTAGGTGCACTGATGCGCGGCATAAATTTTTATGAAATAACGCTTATTCGTTCAGCCTTTAAAATAAAATTAAAATATTTGCCCAATTAATAACTTTATGCCCACTTAAACTGAGAAAAATAATTTATTTCACTGCATTTCCAATAAAAACTTAAAAAAACAAAAGCGCTTCTTAAATAATTTTTATTATAAATTTAAGCAAAACATTTTCATAAACACGCGAACTTGATGGTTTCTTGATTAGGTTTATTACTATTCAAAATTACTTGAATTAAATAGGATTTAATTAGGCAAATTTTCTAGCTTTTGTGTACTTATTTCTTTTTCAAATTTCTCTTACCATTTTCAGCTTTAATGCGTCATTATAAAAACACCAGTTTACCTAATTGACATTTATTTTTGGCCGAATGATGTAGAATTTTGTGCACTTTAAGCAAGTACTTTCTTTTTTCACTGTAATTAAAATTATTTTTTTTAAATAATCCCTGAAATTACCGCCTTTGGCTCCTGTATGCAGGGTGAAAAGTATTGAAAGTAAGACAATCCGTTCCTCTTGGAAGCGAGAGGGTAATTGATCAAATACAATAGCCCAATTCACAATATTGTGCAGATGGTCTTGCATCGTAGCATGTGCAAAATGGTGTAGTATATTTATACTCACCACTAAGAATTGTTAAGTGGTGAGTATCGTTGTACTATACCATTTTGCACATGCTGCAATGCAAGACCATCTGCACAAGATTTTGAATTGGATGGACTATTATATTTATTGACAAACAACAGAAACATTAAAAAAAAAAAATTTGGAAAAAAAGCTATAGACGCTGCTTAATCAACAAAACGAACAAAAATTCTTAATAGATTAAAAACTGCATATTAAAGAAATATGTATACATCGATATTCTTGTTGATTTTAATTTTTAACACATTCATCCAAATCAGCAAAATGATCAGCTGCAGAAAAAGTACTCATCAAGCTGCCCAAAGCAGAAAAAGTATTTAAATAAATTATAAAAGTACTTGTATAAAAAAAAAAAGGATTGAGATAATTCATCAGTTTTGCGAAGTAACAAGTAATTTTATTTAATACCCTTACAAACACTTGCACAAATTGCCCTGCGAAATATAAATAAAATATGAACTTAATAATGCACAAGTGTGCGTAAAAGTAAGTCCATGTGCGTGTGCGTGTGTGTGTGTGTGTTTTCTTGTGAAGCAGACATGTTGCACGCATTTGTTTTTATATAAGCACATATATATATGTGTGTGTGTGTGTGTGTATTTATGTCTCTCTTTTGTACGAAGTAAAAGCCCGTATAACAAACAGAAAAGTATCAATTAATTAAATTGTATGTGAATTATATCCATATGTAATGACGTGCAACAACGGCTGGCGACAGTTTTAAAGATGTAATCACAGTAAAAAGGTCAGGCAGGCAATCAAATAATTTTCTGTTTTTCCCCCCTTTTTATTCTTTTGCACTAGTTAATCTGTAGTAATTGCCCAACATAGCAGCATAAATTAAGCATAAAATAAAATGTATTGTGTGTGTATTCATTTACATATGTATAATACATTATTTATTTCATAATTACTCTCTCAAATAAACACAACGAGGCGATTATGTGAGTTCTTATAAATGCAAACATAGATTATTGCTTATTTATAGCAAATATTAACTTGTATTTTTAAAGCAAATTAATATTTATTTTATTTGATTAATGTTTTCTGTCGCTTAAATCATCATTAAAACTAAATAATTTTTAATTAAAATGCTATGCGAAGGGAATTAAATTACAACTTCAAGGACGACGAACTATTTCAAGACCTTCAAATGAAATAAATAAAAGTATAAGTATACATATGTGTGTGACATTAATGTTTGTAAATATTCCTTAGAAATTACTTAAAAGCCCTCAAATGAAAGAAGCATAAGTTTCTTATAAAACTATTAATGTTAGTAAATATTTCTTGGAAATGTGAATGTGTGCACTTTGTAAAATGAAACCATTTACGAGTACATTGAAAAGTACAAGAAGTAGTAATTAAAAGTTCTTGACTTCATAATGCTACCAGTGGAAGGAAGGCTTTCCAAGAACTTTTCATTATGAATACCCCGTACGTATTTATATGTTCCGCAATTTCCAGTTTAATATGAAATGAAAATATACACGCACACACAGAAAATGTTCAACTTAAAATCTACGTAAGCAAGGTTAATTTAAACTTTTTCTGGCACAATTTTGCTTCATATGTGTTTCATGTTAATCTATCTTAAATTTACAGTAATCTTCAAAGAAAATTTTTCCTTTTGAAATAACGTTATTTCATGTTGATTTAACATTCCCGTATGAAGAATCATGTTGTATCAAAGTTATTTCAAGTTGGAACAATGTAAATTCAATACTGCAATAACACGAAGAACCATTATGAATCAAAATTATTTCAAGTTGAAACAACATGAATTTAATTTAATGTAGTAATTGTGTTTTATTAATTGTTTAACTTACGTGGTTATGTGTGTTGGATGCGTTAGTATAGTTTTTGTCTTCCCCGACCAAGATTTTAAACTCGAACTCGAACATGAAAACCAATGGGGATACAATAGATCTACTTTAGTCACAGTGTCCTGTGCTTCCCGCTAGACTTAATTCATTCATTCATTCATGAATACCAATCAAAATTTTTGCATGGTGATTGTACATTGGTATTTTTTCTGTGCATATAAACAAATATTTATATAGAAATAGAAATTATCAACAACGTGTGTACGACCTACCACTCCTACAATAGGCTGTGAATTGAGCAACACATATGTATTTGTTTTGTGAAAGAAAAATTGTTGTTTTCTTTTTAACCTACTTCAAAAAAAGGAGGAAGTTATCAATTCGTCTCTATTTTTTTTTTCTTGGCGGTGTTACTTCATACCTTATTTCATATTAGACCCATTGTAAAAAAATTTTTATTATCTGATAGGCTATAGCTTGCCATTGGTACTACTGTAAACAAAAAATTGAACGGGGACACGCCCACAATTTTTTTTTTTTGATTTTATGATATTCTAGTTATTTGATTCTTGCGAAACTTAGCAAACACATTTGGTTCTTATAATTACATAATTTCAAAGCTGAACAAATGGGCGGGGCTACGCCCATTGAAATCTATTATTATATTTCACGTGGTTCTATATACTTAAGCGATTTTTACGAAATTTAACACACAAAATTTTGCATTTAAAAAATGGTCCAAGGCACGCCCATTAAAATTTAATTTTATATCCCATAAATTTTTTTGGAAATTTTTCTATCAGATCTTTGCATTGAAGTCGGTTTTTTTGGCCGAATTATTTGCTCTATTAAAATTAATGGAGAGCTAACGGAATTTTTCTACTAAATAATTCGATTCAAAGATTTTATTTGCGATATTAGCAATAGTTGAATATTTTATTCTGCATTCTGTATTTAACAGATTCTTTTTTTAACATAAATGTGGAGTGATTAATTAGAGAAGACTTTAACAGAGGTCAGGACTTTCTAATGGTAGTTTATTAATCCAAATGTGTTGAACAATATTGATCAATTAAATATTTACCTAAAGCAATGAAAGGGGTACTACTTCCTACAGATGCAAAAATAAATATATGACTTTCAGAATATCTCTGCTACTTAAAAATGTAAAATATTAAATTTTTATTGCAAACATTCACTACTTCTTAAGTTCAAGTAGAGATCAAAATTAAAAAAAATCAATTCAATTTACTTTCACGAATTCATTCATTCAACTTAAAAACTAAAAACTTAAAAAGAAAGTGAATGCTAGAATTGTAATTAAAAACAAAGAAACAGCAAAAAGCAAACTTTAAGTAAAAAACTTTTTTAAATGTCGAACACATACGAATTACTTTTATTTTTATTATTTTTTCTTCATTTTCTTAACTCTTTTCAAAATTATGCTGAAAAGTTTTGTTAACAAAAAAAAAAAAAAAGTTTATTTTTGTTACGAAATGAATATGCTATTTGGAAAGCGGAGTTGATTTAAAAGTTACTTAATGCTTTGGGGATTAAATGCAATATTTATTTAAGGAAGCTATATAAAAGAAAATGTTAAGAACGATTTATGAAGCTGCTTTGCAATAAAATGTAAAAAAATACGCTGCAGTTGCCTTGGACTAACTAACTTGTGTGCGGTTGCAGCAGAGCAACACTTTGAAATAAGTAAATGGGAAAGGAAATGATGAGCAATTCAATGAGTAATTTGATATTATTATTACAAAAATTCAAAAAATATTTTGCAATATTTTATTTTTCTTTAACGCACGTCGAAATGAGTACGAATTTAGAAAATTTGATGATGGCTTAGCATCCAGACATACAAATAAATATTTTAAATTTAAAAATATTTTCATAACTAATAGAAAATTGAGAAACAAATTCAAAAGAAATTAACAATTTTAACAAAATTGTTTTTCGAAAAAGTACGATATTATAAAAAAAAGCTTACGATTTATACATGAACACATAGACTATATATACTTTGAAAAGTAGGACTTAAGGGGTGCAATATTTGTCCTCCTAAACATCCAACTGATTTTTTTGTAAAAGAAAACACCGATGAATCTGCCTCTAAAAAGACACTCAAAGGGAAATTTTTGCCTCTCCGAAACTATTGAACTGATTTATTTGAAGTTCTGCGCCTTTAAATATTGCTAAAAAAAATTAAAACCAGAACCCAGATGCGCAGGGGGCCTTCCGAAACTATTCAAATTATTTTTATGAAATTCAAAACATAGATACGTCGGCTTCTGAGAAGACACACAGATTTTTTTTAAATAGGGCCAAATGGGAGCAAGGGGAAATTTTTCCCCTCAGAAAGTATAAAACCGATTTTTATGAAATTCAAAGCATAGACACGTCGGCGTCTACGAAGACATACCGACTTAAAATTTATTTTGAAAAAGGACCAAGAAGGGACATTAGGAAATTTCTCCCTCTGCGAAATTCAAAACATACATAAACATATCTGACTCAACAATTGATCCCAGCTGGCAAAGCCGTGGGAATACTGTAGTAAAACTAGAAAAAAATCGCCAAAACCGGGAAAAAAGCCAAAATGAAAAAAGTGCCAAAACTAAAAACAATTCGCTGAAACTAAAATCAATCACCAAAAACCGGAAAAATCGCCCAAACGAAAAAAAACGCCAAAGCTTAAAAAAAACTGAAAAAGCGCCAAAAAATAACCGAAAAAATTTAGCGTATACTTAAATTTTTTTAAGAAAAATTTTAATTAATATCAGTTGAGATATTCGATTGTATATGCTAAAGTTCGTATAATATTGCGTGTGAAGTGTCCGCACGGAACCCATCGTGTTCGAGTTAAAGGCGTACTTTACTAAATTTATTTAATTAATTATTGTTTTCTTAGTATTTTTTGGGAATTGTTAACACGCTATTAATACCAAATTATTACTTTACTTATTCAGTAAAATATTTTTTATTAAAAATACATTGAAATTCATTGTTGAGGGATTAACTGGATCTTATGCATATTTCACTGTTGCTAATGCAGATTATCAGGAAACATTTACCTAAAAATTTCTTAGAACAACTAGAGATATTATCTTAATCATCCATTGAAACAAATGAGAAGTTCAACTAATATCAAAGTTGAAACAACAACTTAATAATCAACATGTTTTTTAATTTCTTACTTTACAATTACTGCATTGGCTGACTTTTTTCAGCTCGAATTGTAGTTGTAAGAAGTATATTAAAAAAATAATATAATAAAAAATATTTAAAACAATAAGTTGGGATTAATAGTGTGTTAACAAATGTTAAACTTAAATTGTAACGATTCCAAAATTACTAACTTGACTGCACCCCTGCTCAAAAATACTTGTGTGGCAACACTCTATTCTTGCGAAAGCAATGAACAGCTGTTGTTGTTTTTTTTTTAATTTATTTTCTTTACATTCTTCTTACAACTACAATTCGAGCTGATAAGATTAATAATTTTTACTCTTAAATATTAAAAATTACTGCTAAATGTGTAAATTATTTATTTTTTCCAATTTCATTTGCAAAACTTCAATATTTATTTGCATAAATACAAGAACCCTCAAGCAATTGCGAAGTAAATGTTCATTCTATCGTCTCATCCTTCTTTAATGTTCTCTTTTAGCTTTTAATTGACATTTCTGTTTATAGAAATTAAAAGCTTATATAGTTTTTTTCTTCGTTATTTCTAATGCCCATCAAATATTTAGCAAATTATTGTGTTTTTAGTCGGATTAAATCGTAAAAGTTTAATTGTTTGAATATTAAAATGAAAATTAATTAAAATGTGACAGTTTACAGGAAAAAAATACAATAATTAACACTTTATCTAAAATTACTTTGAAATACAAGCTGAAACCTGCAACAAATAAGTTTTTCATCAAACATGACAGTAGTAGCAGTAGCCCTTCAGTTTTATCTCACTAACAACTTGAATTTCAGTCAAATAATGCATTTGTTGTAAATAACAGCAGCAACAACAATAAGCTTAAGCAAATTTTTAGCAAAATGATAGAAAAATACAAATAAAATGGTTTCTATTTTAACAACAATACAAAAAAAATTCACTGCTGCAGTTGCTTGCCATTCCTGCTGCAGACTTTGTCAAATGAATACAAACATATCTTCTTTTTTTAATAAAACTTTTGCCAGAGTTTTGTAACAAATGCTGTTTTATTGCTATTGGGTGTTTTTTATTGAGGTATAGAACTTTAAGTTGGCATCACTTTTTTAACTGGCGGCCATTTTGTCAGCTGTCAAGTGATTAATATTTAGTTTGGTTTGCCATTTCATCATGAACAGGTTGACAAAAGAACAACGCTTGCAAATCGTGCAAATTTATTTCGAAAATAATGGTTCAGTTCGCGAAGTTTACCGCAAGCTCCGTCCATTTTATGGTCGACATAATCGTCCATCAGAGCAATTAATTCGGTTAACCATGGATCGTTTTCGCACTACGAAACAATTGCCGCTGTAGAGCAAAGTGTTGAAGAGGACCCGAATGAATCGATTCGCCACCGTGCACAGCAATTGGAGCTTTGTCCATTAACTTTATGGACGATTTTGGATGACATGAATGTGGATGAGTTGTGGTTCCAACAAGACGGCGCTACATGCCACACAGCGCACGTCACAATCGATTTATTGAAGGAAACATTCGATGAGCGCATAATTTCGCGGAATGGACCTGTCAATTGGCCACCAAGATCGTGTGATTTGACACCATTGGATTATTTTCTTTGGGGATATGTGAAGTCGCTCGTCTACGCCAACAAACCAGAAACGTTAGGGGGCTTGGAAGCCAACATTCGTGGCGTTATTGCCAACATACGGCCCCATATGCTCGAAAAAGTGGTTGAAAATTGGACCTGTAGAATTGGCTTTATTCGAGCCAGCCGCGGCAGCCACATGCCCGAAATCATATTTAAACGTTAATGGCATAAAATTATCCTTCCAATAAAGCCAAATTGATGGACATTAAAACGATTTTCTTGTGTTTTATTTCAATTCGAATTTCTATACCTCTAAAAAAACACCCTGTATTTAGCAAAACAGAAAAATAGAACTTTATAAACAAAATCAAAATATCAAAATCCTTTCGTCATATTTTAAGCAGCTTTTGCTTAAACGTTTCACAGTGTAAGCAAATTTGCAATTTCTTTTTCGATTATTGAGTTTTTAAATCGTTCAATTTATCTAAATATCAATTTTGGGAAACCGGACAAGTAAAAGTCTACTAACTTTGGTGACCAACCTGGATCATCTCCTGGGGAGATATCGTTCATGTAGATCTATTAATTAATTGTATTCTCCATAAAGTTCGAAGCAGTGATGCTGTGGCAAGAAATACCCTATGGCAGATAATTTGTTGGTGACTCCAGTGTGCATTGCAGCCCATTGTGCCATTGCTAGTTTTATTTTGTTTTATGCCACTGTGTATTTGTTAGAAGATATACATGTTTATGTATGTATGTGTGTGTGCGTGCACGAAAAAGTTTGAAACAAGTTTAAACTTAGAATTATTACATATCTTCGTTAAAATATCTTTCTAATAGAGGTGGCCACCTTTTACGAGTGAGTCGCAAGATTACTTTGTGCATCGTTATTACAAAAAGACACACACACACACAGAGAAATTTCACTTTGCAAAGTCATGAGAAGAGGAAACAGAATATTGGGGAATACCTTCTTGTCTTCAGAAGATCTCCTTGTAATTCTTTCATTTCTTTTGTTTTTTTCCCTGCACCAAAAATGGTAATTTTATATATCGTCAGTTGAAATGCAAAACCACGTAACTAAAAAAAAATCAAAATCACATTTTTATTTAACGAATTTTCAAATCTTTATCATAATGACCGTCCATCTGTCCGTCACAGGCTGTTTTCTCGTGAATTTTTAACATATTATGCAAAACTTTGACCGCTGTAACAGCATAAATATGACAGTTCAAAATTAAAGGGTGTTCTAAAGCGAGCAACGAAAAATACTGAAATTCTAATGTAATATACAGACAATTATATATAGACACTTGAAATTTTCAAAGTTAGTGTATTTTTATGCAGACTACACCAATAACGCAAAAATTTAAAAAAATAAAAATTAAAGGGTATTCTATCAGTTAATGTAATTTTGACAACTTGCTAAATCTTTGCAACCGTAGGAGGCTAAATCTTGAGATATTCAAAAACTGAAAAAAAATTAAAAAGTCCCAAAATTGAAAAACTTGCCAAAAAGAAAAATCGCCAAAAATAAAAAAGGACAAACATAAAATAAATCACTCACATGCAAAAAAAATCACCAAAATAAAAAGATCGCCAAAAAACTTCAAAAATCACATAAATAAAAAAAAATCGCTTAAGCTAAAACTCAAACGAAAAAAATCGCCAAGCCCAAAAAAAAAACCAAAAAGGAAAAAAAGCGCTAAAACTAAAAAGTCACTAAAAACAAAAAAAACGCCTAAATGAAAAATATCACCAAAAATAATATAAATCGCCCAAATGAAAAAAAAATTAACTAAAAGTAAAAAGGTCGTCAAAAAAACTAAGAAATCGCCAAAAATCGAAAAAATCGCCTAAACAAAAATAAATCGCCAGAACGAATAAAATCGCTCAAATAAAAAAAAACCCAGAAAATTAAAAAAATCGGCAAAACGAAAAAAATGTCTATACCAGGTAAGATTTTCGATTATATGGGCTAAAGTTGCATATCGCTCATTTACTCAAAGAACACAATAACTCCATAAATTTAATTTTCGAGTTAATGATGCTGATTCAATCGTCATATTGTTCTTTATAATGTGTAAAAATTTCATCCAAATATCTTGTTTACTCTTGAAAGTAAAATAAAAGTTGCTTTCTCCATTAAGTTGAATGTAAATTTAAAACATTAAACTGCTTTTCTGGCAAAATTGTTTATTTTTTGACTTATTGCGTTGTTTGAGTAAATGAGCGGTATGTATCTAGAACTTTCCCACAATTTGTTACATACCTTTAACAAAGAGCGAGCATTTATTCCCTTCCTTAAATTTTAAAGGCATTTTACTTAAAATACTATTGCACTAAAACACCTAAAACAACTTTTTGTGGTATTAGCTTATTGTTTGCAACTGATTTATTTTGTCCTCATTAATGTAATTACAATAATTAAATTGTCTGATTATCAAAATTCAATAGAAGCCACAGACTAATTTTTATTAAATCTGTTCCACCCCTTCCAACAGTACTTTGACTAAACACTAAAGGACAGCTGAGTATAAGTTTCTTTTAGTAGGAAAGTAATTATTTTATTGTTCAGGCTTTGACAAAAGGAATCATATAGATTTTTTATACATAAAATACATACCTAGCCTTTCCTGCAATAGAGTCATAAGTCAAGAAACGTGCTGTTTGAGTTAATTATGCGGAATTAAGCGTCATATCTTTCTCCACATTGTTTAAGAATTTCATACAAATGTCTTGTACGAGTATATTCATTTTTTGAGAGAAGAATACAATTTTATTTTCTCTTAAGTTGTTAGTAAATTTTAAACATTCGTTTTCTGCTAAACAAGTTTTTTGGAGTTTTGACTAAATTGAAGCAACATGGACAAATATTTAACAAAATATGCCCAACTACAGAATAATAATCCTCTTTTGCTTAAGATACATAATTATTTATTAAGTTAATCAAATGCCTGCTTCCGTGTCAGATTAAATGAAGTACGCTCCTCCTCCCAACTGTAGAAAACAAAAAAATTGCCAGAGGGGAAAAACCAGAAAAATCGCAAAAAACGAAAAAAACGCCAAAAAAAATTTCCAAAACTAAAAAAATCGCTAAAACTAAAAACAATCGCCAAAACCAAAAAACCGCCAAAAACGAAAAAAGCGCCAAGAGTAAAGAAAACACCAAAAACTGAAAAAGAAAATTCCAAAAACGAAAATAAGCGCTGAAACTAAGATTAAGCACTAAAATCAAAAAAATCGCCAAGACTAAAAAAGACACCATAAACCGAAAAAGAAAATTCCAAAAACGAAAATAAGCGCTGAAACTAAGATTAAGCACTAAAAATCAAAAAAAATTACCAAAACCCAAAAAAATCGCCAAAAACCTGAAAAAATCGCCATAAACGAAAAAGTGTCAAAACCAAAAAAAATCGCTTACACTAAAATAAATCACCAAAAACGGAAAAAATGGCCAAAAACTAAAAAAAAGTTGCCAAAACCGAAAAGTCCTAAAACGAAAAAAATCGTAAAAAACCAAAAAAAAAACCTTAAAAGCGCCAAAACTAAAAAAAATCGCTCAAAGCCAAAAAAAAAATTATCTGGTAATTACAATTTTTTTAAAAACTTCTACTTCAGTTAAGATATTCAATTATACTGGTATGGGCTAAAGTTCGTATAGTATTACATATGAAGTGTCCGTACTGAACCCCTCGTGTGCGAGTCAAAGTCTCACTTTACTGATTTTTTTTTAAACATAAACCATACGAATGAGCTGTTGTGAATTAAACATCTGCATGAGTTGTTAATTTGGGCACCGTAACATTACGTTTGGTTCATCCCACAGCGCCAGTTCTGCTTACCAAAAGTAACCCACTAATATGGAAAATGAAATCTTTGAATGAAGTTCTTTAGTTGAAATTGTAAATATAGCTAAAAATAAATTAATCATTTTTTCATAAAACAAATATATATATATATATATATATATGTACTTATGTATGTATGTATGTATATATTCCATACGTACATCGGTGAAGGGCATAAAAAATTCGGCCCAGCCGATTGTAGCACTCTTAATTGTTTTTAGAAGGTTGCTCATTGCAAAGGCTTTTCCATTATTTAAGTAATTCATTTTAGTTGCTTTTGCCAATAAATACATACATAAATATATATACTACGTATATATATAGTACATAGACACACATATTCTAAGCTCATTAACTGAATATTCAATGTTGTCCTTCACTTAAATGACAAATAAAGTTAAAACATGACAAAAGTGAATTTGAGCTGGAAAAAGCCAGTAAGTGATACAAATAATTTAGTTGAATTCCATAAATATTAAATTCTGTTGCATGTTTAAATAATTGATAACTTATAAATGTCACTATAACGATAAAACTGAACTGCATACACACATACACACATACATAAGTAAGTATAAAACATGGCTGATTGATGTTTGGCCAAAATCTATTTGAATGTGAAAATTGCATTTTTATTTCTGTTGGCTATCTAATGTTTGTTTTTGTTTGTTTTTCCTGAAAAGAAACAAACAAAAATTGCAAACTTTTTAGTTGTCTTTTTTTTTGTTTGCTGTGAAAGAGAAAATTTCGTTTCATCACTTTTACACCTCATGCCAGAGTATAACTTGGCTAAAATAACTAACGAATACACCTTGTTCATATTTCTAATGAGGTCATAAAATAGTATAACATCAGATAAAAAACTTCAAGAACATTTATATGTTTCTTGTTTTTTTTTAAGCAGTTAAATTTGCTGTTGTTGTGTTCTTGCTAAACGTATAAAATTTTGTAAAATTTTGAACTAAAATAGGGTCACATAAAAGCAGTCAAAGCTAAAGGTACACAAGCACATGAATAGTTGTTCATTTTCCACTTTCATTAGACAACATGAAAGAAAGTTTTAAATTTTTATTTCAAGTTTTTTATTTTATTTTATTTTTTCCCCATTTACTTTTCTTACTGCAGAAGTAGTCAGTCGTGCGAGTTTATATAAATGAAATTGGAAATAAATATAAAAATTATTTAAGTGGAATTCATAGTTAATTTGAACTATTTAATTGGGAAATGTTAGAAAAAAATCATTTGGATAATTTTTTTTAAGTTGGAAAATTTCAAGCTGAGAGAGAGATGCACAGAAAAACTAATATTTTTTTTTTATAAAAAATAATGTCTGTGTCAGGGAGGAAAAAATGTTTATGTCTAATTTAATTTTAAGGTTTAAGTGATTTTAAGTGAAATTAAAAATGGGAAGATACATATAACGAGCTGAGAGCTATATAACTGAAGACAATCAGGCCTGTCACAGAAATCGATCGAAATTGTTTTCATTACGAATTTTCATTTCGATCGATTTTGTTTTACCTTCTCCAGATTTCGATCGATTTTGTTCAATACGAAAAAGCAGCAATTCGATTGTTTTCAATTTAAATGTGGCAATATTGGGCAACGAAAAACAAAAAACACATGGTTATTAGAAGAGAAAAACAAAATAGGAAAGGCACAACATTTTTTTTTTTTTAACTTGAAGTGAACAAAATTTAAAAATTAATACACGAAATGTCTGCATTAACTGCAGTTTGTGGTGCGCAGGGATGTGAAGACTTTACCGGAAAATTACGGGGAAGACGATTGAGGGATGCTTCAGGTTCACTTTCGTATCCAAGCGCAGTGTATATGTTAAAGTTTTATTTATTTTTATTTGACTGAACAGAATATTTCACTTTTTACGATGCTGCATTTTTCCTTAAGACTTAAGGAAATTTTATAATTTGTACAAAAAAAATTAAATAATACAAAAAAATTTTAAATAAAATAAAAAAAAACATTTTTCTTTATTGAAATAAGTTGTTTCAAACAGATTTTTGTACTTTCACATAAGGAAAATTACAATTCCGAGCATTAAATTTAAAGTGGTTTCATTTTGGGCATATTCTTCGTTTTTCGTTTTCTGAAGAACCTACTTACGGAATTGAAATCATTTCGATCGAATTTGGATTCTGTGACAGGCCTGAATATTGACTATTTAAAAAACCGGGAAAGGAAAATATACGAGTATAGATAGCCGATACAGCTTAAGCATTAATTTCAATGTAGTCCCAACAAGAAAACTGCATATATTAGCATTGAAAGTTCTATGAAACGAACTGCACTTTTGGATAAATGGAAATAATTTAAATGAATGGCAAAGGAGGCTGGGAATGCGAACATGGACGAACCAAACTTTCACCTACAAAAACGGCTTCTAGGATAGCAACGGTTAAAAACGAATGAATGTGAAACAACAAACGTGTAGATGAATACAACATTTTTAAACTATCAGCACCAGAGAATGAAAATAGTATTATTTTAAGTACTCTTTGAGTATTGGCCGTCAAACAACTATGAATGCGTAAAGCTAACTATAACTATAAACAATCAAACAACTGTGTCTATACACAATTCTTTAATTACACAGCACAAACGACTACAACTAAAATTTATAGATTGTAGGAGCTACAATCATACTCGTAAGTATAAAAATACTCTGAGTATTAATCGGCTACATATGTGTATATACCGGACTATTTTATTTACACACACATAAAGCATGTTTTCAAACAACCAAAACAAGTTTATCATTTCATTTTATATACTCAAATGTATGCTTACGGTAGCGTTTGATGAATAGATATCCCGAGTATCATGCGTATGTGTAGTTTTTTGTTCTAGTATAAGTATGGTCCGACTATAAGCATGACAGAAAATATGTGAGCTTAGGAATTGTTTCCGCTACAATTATGATTATACACAGTTACTAAAATGAAGACTATTTATATTTTTAGTATATTTTTTTTTGAGTACTCATTGTCATTCTCTGACACGTACATATGTGTGCTTATACATAAGCATGTATGTATGTATGTACATTAGACTGTTCGCAGGTTGTATGGGATTTTTTTTTAATTCTTAATATATGCGCTGTCTCAAATAAGATTTTTTCTGTCGTATTAACATCGTATTTATCAATCAATACACTAAAATAGCAAACATAATTTGCTTTCGAGTTCCCGGCAATTCCTAAAAAGCAAATAGCGAAATCCCAAAAATGGGGCTTTTCAGTATTTTTGCTGTATTCTTTTTATTTTTCGCCGGGAACAGATAATATTTTTGGAAATATTTAAAAACATATTTTGTCTTAAGGAAGCATAATAAGTTTTTTGGTTCCAGATATTAATAACAAAAATAGAGCTATTTCCAAACGATCTGGTTGCTTCAAAAATTTTAAACAAAAAATTTCTTTGTAATATTTCTTATAGTATTACCTTTTGAATTAGTAAAAATGTGGGGTTGGTATTTTTGCAAAATTTTTTTATAATAGCGAAATAGTTAACTCACTTTTTTCTGCAAAAAAAAAACGGCGAAAAATTTACTTTTTTCAAAATTTTCATTTAAACTGCGTATAACTTTTGACTTAATTGTGCTTTTGATACCAATTTTTTTTTCAAATGTTATAAATTTTGTTCCTAGCTCAGTTTTTCTAAATAAAACAAGATTTGACTTCACTTTAGCAGAACAGTGGACCAAGATTGGTAAAAAAGCCAAAATTTTAATTTTATTTTTCGAATATTTCCTAAACTGTAAAGCAAGTCTCAGAATTGTAGCAGACTTTTTTTTAGCTCTTGGATAAAAAAAATCCAGTTGCAAAAATCTTTCTTGTCAAATCAAAAACATCAGTTTTAACATGGGTTGTAATTTTTCACTAACCCAAGGTTGCCCACTTTGGGGCATTGTGGCTCCGACATCTTTAAAGATATATAATCCAAATTCCAGACTATGTGACACTTCCTCAAATGTTGTATGCAATTTCATAACAATCGGACGGTCCTTTTAGAAACTGCAGAATTATTCCCATTTTTCGTTAAAAAAAATCCCTGCTGGCCCCACTAGTAACCAGAAGGCAACTAAAAACTTAAGACCACATTTATGAGAGCAAACCTCATATTTTAAATAGTGCAAATATATCAGTTAAAGAAATATTGAGAGATATTACAGTTTATTCTTCTTTAACCGTATTGTATCCAAAAAGTTAAGAAACGGACCTATTAAATTCTGGAAGAAGTAAATTATATGCAATTTTTGCTTAAACAAAAATAATAATAATTAAAAATCTTATTTCCTTATCTAATTACAGAGATGCGTATAATATACGGTGATGTATCCTCTCATTACTGGGAAACGCCATATTCTCAGCCCTATTTTGACAACTCATCGCGACGCGAAGTCACTTCCATAGTGGGCCAAGCAGCACTGCTACAATGTAGAGTTAGAAATTTAGGAGACCGGGCGGTAAGTTAAATTTTAATTACTATTCCTCTCACTGTACTCGTATAGCATTGTTGGAAATATTCTTAAGCAATCAATAAGAAAGAGAAAAAAATAAATAAATAAATAAAGCAAACATTACAACAGGTTTCCTGGATACGCAAACGTGACTTACACATACTAACAGTGGGCATATTAACCTACACCAATGATCAACGATTTCAGTCCTTGCACACCGAAGGTTCTGACGAATGGACATTAAGAATATCATCACCACAACCTCGAGATTCTGGCACGTACGAGTGTCAAGTGTCAACAGAACCAAAAATAAGCCAAGGCTTCCGTTTGAATGTTGTTGGTAAGTAAATATGTGGCAGTATGTACTCCATCCTCTTAACTTACTCCTGCATCAAGCCTTTATTACTATATTTGTTGCTTCTGATTCTGTTTGTTTGTTTGCTTGTTCGTTTTTCTTTTCTTCTTTTATTCTTTTAGTGTCTCGAGCGAAAATTCTTGGCAATCCTGAATTGTTTATTAAAAGTGGTAGTGATATAAATTTAACATGCCTTGCAATGCAGTCGCCCATACCGCCTTCATTTATTTATTGGTACAAAGGAAAACGTCTAATGAACTATTCTCAACGTGGTGGCATTAACGTTATAACGGAGCGTACAACGCGCACCAGCAAATTATTAATTTCAAAGGCAACATCAGCAGATTCTGGAAATTATACATGTTCTCCCAGCAGTTCTGGTATGTAATTAAACAGATATTTTTAGTAAAACAAATACAAAAATATTATTTATATTATTTGTAGTCTGCGCATGCATGTAAATACACATATTTGTTTGTACATATCGCACACTAAATCATAAACAGTCACAACTCAAAAAAATTTCAGATGCTGGGTAGTTGCAAATAACTGTTGATACTGCACAAATGATGCAAGTTTGTAACATAAAAACAAGCATAACGGTATGTATTTTATATTCTTCAAGAAGACTGTATTGCAACAGAAATTGTTGCGGTCGTTAGAGATTTATTCAATTAGCTGGTTTAAATTTAATAATTTTCAGTAGTGACTTTTTATGATTTAGTGTGCGATATGTATGCACTCGTATGTATTAACATGTGTATCTACAAACCGACATTGCTCAAAACAATTTTATAATTCATGCACTATTAATTTATTAGCAGTACTTAAAATATAATTAAAGTTCCAGTTCATAAAGATACAGTTGTATCACTTATGACTATATATATATCATGAAAGCTGAAAACATATGTGCATGAGCAGTAGGTAAACAAGATAAATGTGCCGATGATGGAATGGATTTTATGGAGGGGAGTGATATAAGTCTAGGGTTTTCATAAATAAATTAGTATGACACAATTTACCTCCTTTCTTAGAGCCAGTAGGACTCGTAATTAAATTTTTTAAATGTTTGTTTAACGACTACGTAAGAGCTTGTATAAAACTCCAATTGAAGTTCTAATAGTCAAACTTAAGGTCGAGTGGACTAAAATTAAGATTCCGTTAAAGAAAAAGTATGACTTGCGGCATTCTTCTACTTTTTTTTATTCAAAAACTACATCGAGTGTCGTCAATTCGATCTAAGTCGATTGAGGGTGGCGTTGGCTGAATTAGTTAGCACAAAGATCCCGGGCTTGAGCCCGATCTCCGACAGTCATTAAATAGCAACACCACTTACTTTTCTGATGTGCATTAGTGCCCCTTTGTATCAGTTGTTGTAGGAAAGTTCAAGTGATGAACGCATAGACACTGGTCACTGAACTACTACTGCTTCAGCGGATAGTAATACTAATGTAACATCAGAGCGCTCTCCTTGGTCGGTATTGTATAGCAGAGTCATCGGCAAAGTGAAATAACCATACAATGGCTAATTAGAACAGCTTTGAAAATTTAATATGACTCACTGACACCAGAGGCGCTGCGACAGTGCATTATAAAAAAGAACGTGCAAAAAAGCAGAGTTGTAACAGAATGAAGCTTCCTCTATCTCTTTCTTCCCTAACCGTCTTATACACTCAAAGTTTACTTTGCAAAGTCTTAATACAGCTGTGTGAAAGACAGGGGGAGACATTCTTTCTCTTTCTTTCTGTCTCCCAGCTGAATTAAAACTTTGCAAAGTAAACTTTGCGTGGCTAAAAGGGGTCTAATAGTAGAAGGCATTCATTGCCTGAGGTTTACTTCTCTTAAAAGAAAAATGGTTCAAGAAATATTATTGTAAAAAAATATTGGAATACCTGAATTCAATTACTTTTAATACCATAATCGTAACGCTTTAATAAATATAACGAGAGTTTATCGACTTTGCTATTTGGTAACATACGAGGTGTGTTCAAAAAGTATAGCGAATTTTGTGTTTTTTCATTTTTCATGAATATCTATTTTGTCCCCTTCAAAGTAATCCCTCTCAGATATAATGGACTCATGCCAACGTTTTTTCCAATCTTCGAAGCGTAGCGTCGTCCTTTCATGGGCCTCTGGTGTTTCGGGAACAAGATAAAGACACAAGGGGCCAGATCCGGGGAATACGGTGGCTGCGGCATCATTAGTGTGTTGTTTTTGGCCAAAAAGTCGCGTACAAGCAACGATGTGTGAGCAAGAAATTTAGCAATTTTGGTACGAATTTCACGGCGACCTGTCTCATGCCCAAATCATTGATAAAAATCCTCAGCAACTTCTCTAATAGTGATTCGACGATTGGCCAATACCATTTTCTTTACTTCATCAATTTTTTTTGTTCTGTTGTTGAAGTGCTCGGGAGTCCGGCACGCTCTTCGTCATTCACATCTTCTCGGCCTTCTGAGCACATTTTGTACCACCGATAAACGTACCGAGGTAGCTTCTCCGTATGCCACAGCGAACATTCGGAATACATCCGCACACAAAATTTGATGCAGGTTCTTTGTTCCATTTTTTTTTTAATAGGTAAAAATCGAAGACGAGCCAAAACACATGCAAGCAAAGCAGCTGTCAACAATTAACTGAACATTCAAAATGGAAGAAATTGTCGGCATAAGTGAGAGACATGAGCACCAACATAACGCCGCAAAAAAATCAAAATTCGAATATACGTAACCCTCGAAAATTCAAAATTCGCGATACTTTTTGAACACACCTCGTATTTTAACGATATTCGCTGTCTGTTAAAGTAAAACAAGTTCAAATTCCTGTAGCTTTTTTTTAATTCTTCTTCATGCTTTTCGCTTATTTTGACATTTTGTATGCAGGAATGCCACCTGATATACGAGTACAATTAAATGGCGAGTAAAACACTATCGTAAAAAAGAAATTACAGAGTAATTATTAAATTATCGTTACCGCAAACGAATAAATATTCGATATATTTATAAGTATTACGATTTAAGGTTCGCACGAAGTTACTGAATCCAGACGTTTTTATCAAATCGATTTTCTCAGTTCATTTACTTTTTTTGAACTTGAAAAACTGCCTGTCGCCTAAATGGTTCAGAAGATATCAATCTGAAAAACCCTTAAAAACAGGATTTTTTTAACAACTCCAATGCAATTTTTGCGTTTACAGAAGTTACAGAAAATTTATAAATTTTCAAACACTTTGGAGTTAAACTTAGCCGGAAGTTCTTGTAATGGCCCGCAAGGTAAACCTTTATAGCTTATTACTGCAGAGCTAACTCTCACTTACACAGTGATGTAAAATTTAAAAGAAAAGTGTTAAAAATGAAAAATACTGTAGAAAAGGAATCCAGCTTTTAATAAAATATCTTGTTAAAAACCTGCAGCTAAAAACTTTAGGCGGGTGGGGCCACGCATCTTAAAATTTGACGTAGACACCAATGAAATTCTACCCAACCGATTATTACGAAACTTTGTACACAAATACGTATTTCTTTGTTCGACCCGACTATTTAGAAAAACGGGTGAAGCCACGCCCATTAATTTGTAATATTATCAAGCTACTGCGAACGGCACTTTTTAGTGCATATTTCTGTTAGGCAATTTTTATTTAACAAATTTTCGAACTCATTTTTTAAGAAGTTTCATTTTTTTCTTCAGATTCTGCATCGGTAGTGGTACATGTTATCAACGGCGAACACCCAGCAGCCATGCAACACAACAACAATAGCGCTTCAACTCTGGCAAAACCAATCAGTACCCTCATGCGATCTTTGTCGTATGATGCCCTGGTTTCGTCATTCGTTAATTTAACAATTCTGCATTATATCCTCTCATCTGTAGTCGAGTCAATGATTGCAACAAATTTTTTTCTAGTCATTTTGGGCATGACTGTGTCACAGTATTTTTTAGTGCATAACAGACATTTGCCGCCCAGCATCACCAGGTGACTGTAATCAACTGAAAATATTCGGTATTGGCCGAAACTAACGCATTGCCGGTCATTGTTGAGGGCCACAGCAACAAAACCAACATTTACCGCCACCTTGATGGATGATTTTTCGACAACTTTTAAACGATTTAATCGTCTTTATTTTAATTAGATGTTTTTTGTGTTTTTTTCCTCAAACCACACGTTTTAGTAATTTATTCAAAAATTTATCCAACATATGTATGTATATAACAACATCTCTTTGTATGTTTGTATATGTATGAAGGAAATAACTATTACAAGTGGGTATTGGAATAACAAGAAAAAACATACAAAACTAAATAAATAAATAAATAAAATAACAAATTTTTGGCGGTCAAAACTGTTGCAAATCACATTAATTGTGTTTGTGTGTGTGCAAAATAAAGTAAACTTTGCATTTGTTTATATTGTTCATAGTTATAAATAAAAACGTAAATAAATAATTAAATAATTAAGTAAGTTAAAAAAAATGCAACAAAATAAAAAAAAGAATATTAAAACAAAAGATTTTAATTATGTATGACATAATATTAAGTAGATAAACGTAAAAATAAAATAAAAACCAAAGACAAACAATAATTTCATGATTTTTGTTGTTGTTGTTATTTTTGCGTTTAACACGACTCTCTTACTGTTAGAATGTTAAGGTATGTATGTATGTGAGTATGTATGTGTGTGCTATGAAAATTTTAACTATAAAATCTTTGGCAAAAAAGAAAAAGTGCTTAAGTCGAGATAAGCTGATTTTGAGTTAATGGCACCACCGTAATTTGCATATTCGAAAGTACCCCTGGGCAAAATCTCAATTGAGTTGATCGATCTTTCAAGAAGTTATAGCAAAATGAATTGTGGCTTATCTTTTTTATGCTTCTAATCTCATTTGGAATAATAGTTTAATTTGGGTTATACTTTGGTATATTCTACCTTAAATATATTATTTACAGTGTGTAGAACGACATTTGCTTAAAAAAATAAAGGCTAACAGAGAATTTCCCAATTTAACTGTAAAAGAAATAAATTTCTGAAAATTGACTTGAGCGCTTAAAAGTGCTCTCCTGCAAAACAGTCAAATATGACTTAAGCACTTTTTCCTTATTGCCACAGAAATAAAATACGCTAACTATATATTAATATTTAAGCATTATTAATAAAGATATTTAATTTTTTTTTGTTTTTTTTTAATGCAAAAAATATCAATTTCTAGAAGAGTTAGAGTATGTTAACAAAACGTTGCTTGTAATGTTCTCAATAAATGTTATGAAGACACTATAAACCAAAAACCTAAGTATGACACGATTCTCCACACTTTTTTACTACACAAGGGTGCAACTTTAAATAGGCCGTAAAATAGGTTTCAGATGTAAAACGCCGATACACGTATATATATTTTTTTAGTCCCCTCTATAAGAATCAGTTTGCAGAACATTGTTATTTTGAAAAAATTTCATTTTGTGGTACAGTGTAATTAATGATCTTAAAATAAATTTTTTAAATAAAAATAATTTCTTTTATTTTTCTTCGATATACATATAAACTGATTCTTGGCATACTGTATATGCACATGTATGTATGTATATATATGTACGTGTATATAGAATAAAATAAAATGCTGCAGCACTCGAACTTACTACGCACTAATTACATTCCAAAAAAAAACAAACAGATATTAATTTAATTTCCAAACACTTGCGGACTCATGATCTGAGAAATATGAATTAAAATACAGCACTAAAATTTAAGTACAATATTTCTAAATAAAGCCTGGTACTCTGTTCAATATTTCACGTGAAATGCTGTCAAAATACATATAAAAAAAAATTGGCACGAATTGTCGATGAAAAAATGTTGCAGAAAATAGTACTTTGTTTATCTTGGGAGAAACGTATGAAATGTATCTTCAACATTTTAAGTTTTCATGATAAATAAGATGAGTGGCACTTATTTCGCATGGAATTTACAACAAACACATGGAGTGTTTTTGAAAACATAAGAAATTGTAGCATAGTTTCAAGGGCTAGTTAATATTGCTTACATGTCAAATTTTTCGTTGTTCACAAATTTGAACAGAGTGAATACTTGAAGCATATTTACAAATTTTATAAATTTTGCTGACCATTCAGTCGTTTCTATAAAAAAAATGCGTATGAGTATTATTATTTTTAAATTTTATAATACTCTTACGTTGCCATTATTTAAAACAACCAGTGATCTGTAATGCATCGTTTTTTCGCTATTCATACTGACTCATGAAATTTTAAATCTAAATGAGTAGACATCGTTTAAAATCAACTACTCTGATTTATGCACGCTCACGATAAGATTGACTTATAAGTAGAGGTTGCAATAAATATCATATCACACTCACACTCATAAATCACCTCGGTTTGATTTATAATTTCAGAAAAATACTTATACTACTTACATTGATTCAGCTCACTCAACTCATCCCTATAGTACAACACATAACCTCATAATGAGTATTTTAATGTTCGTATGCGAAGTTCGCTTTGCCATACAATACTTATTTTGCATCATTATAAACATTGAGTTAAGTAGAGTCGAAATCAACACGTCATAAATCTTGCTACGTATGAGTGCGATGAGAACTTCAAACTTGCGAGTGAATATGAAGTTGGACAACATTGCAATAAGTATGAGTGCGCATAAGTATAAGAAATTATAAGTAATGATTCAACTCTAACACTTTTTCACTACTCAGTACTGATCACTGAAATCGATCGATCCGATTGCCGAAGTGCAATTTGGCATTTACATTTAGGAGTTTGCCCCTGCTGCATGAATCATGCAACAGTGGTCTGTAGTCGAGAGTTGTATAGAAGCGTGCAGCGTAGTTTTTTTGCACAGGCTTTGCATTGTATTGCACATTTGCATAATTTTTCTTATAGATTTGGTAAATAACATAATGAATAATTAAGAAGCAGCAACAGATCAAAACATCAAAAAGACTCTGCTACAAAACCAGCTCAGCTCAGTAACTGTACAAGGCTTTTCTAAACGGACATGAAAAGAAAATGCAATGATTGTAAAAATGTGCGTGTTAATAAAAACTACAAGCATCTGGTATAAAAAATTGTGAAAAGATAAAACCAAAAGAATCAAAAGCACAAGCACGGAATTAATCCTATTGATATGATAAGGCGCATGTTTCAAAAAACACATTTCTTTGATAATTTTTTATTAATGCAGGGGTTTTATAATAAAAATAGCTTTTACCCGCGGGTCCGATCGCGTTGATCTCTTTAAAAAACACATAAAAACTGGTTACACAATCAAACCCGAAGCAAATATCACTCATACCAGCTCAGAATCAGTACAGATCAGTACCAAATATAAAAAACCCTGTTGCGAACCGGATAAAAATATATCATATATTAGACGCTGGTAATGTAGCTTTCCATTGGTGAAATAATTTTTAAAATCGGTTTAGCGGTTTTTTTATCATATTGGCGCACACAAAAAAAAATATGGTTGTAATAAAAAGAGGGATCAATTTCAATTTTCAAAAAAGTGCATTGAAAATATAATTTCCGTGCTTATTCCTTTCGAGCATAAATTGAAATACAAAAAAGTACGAGTACCAGGGGCCATATATCGTCGCATTCGTGATCGAACGAAATTTAAAAATATTTGCATTTAGACTCTATTGAAATATTTTTAAATTTCGATCGATAACGAACGCTGTAATTTGCCTCCAGAACTCGGTTCTTGGCCATTTTATACACTTAAAAGTACAACAATCAAAAAGTACCACACACCATCGAACTCATTATTTTTATAAATTTAGACTGAACTGAATTTTTTGGTACCAGTTTTCTTTAATCCACAAATGTAGAGATACAGATTTTACCCGTTTCGAATTTCCAAAAATCCCTCTTTAGAAGATATGCACAACATCATCAAAATTAGTAAAAAAAAAATTGTATGGGAAAATTCGAAAATCGACTTCACGAATGAATCGAATGGGCCTAATGAAGTGCTTCTGGTATCTAAAAGCATCTTCATGAACTCAGTTTGGAGCACATCGGTAATAAATTTGAAAATAAAATAAGTTTATATATCGCTCCTTTATTGCAACATAGACATATCTTAAAAAGGACGGTGTTGCGGTTTTTGAGTTAATAATATAAGCGTTACCACTACATTCTAATGAATAAAGTTTTGGAATCGCCAGGAACTGCAATTGCGGACGGATAGGTAAGCCCGAGTCTACTCTCTTAACTATTAAGATCCAGCAAATTTTAAATACTATACAGTAAAATATATAAAACTGACTGCCTACAAAGCACAAAAGAAAGAACCTTGACCTTTATTAATTCTTCCCCTCGCTTCGTTGAATAATTGCTCCACTTGAGGTTGGGTAAGTCGTTGTACGAGCATATACATAAGTAACTGAGTGCCCTTGTGTTGTTCTTGGTATTTGTGGCAAGAGTAATTGTGAAACCAGTTGCAGAATTATTTTGTAGCAGCGACGGAAATAGTAGAGATTACACACAGAGTGATAAATTATATCTATTGTTACAAAAAAGGGTTTAAGTTTAAGAAACATAAAAAATGTTATCAGCTTTAAAAAAAATAAATGTGTATTGTATTATAACACGGTTACACTTTAAAAGCTTAACAGCAGTTTGAAAAGGCGCTAAGGACCGCAGAAGAAGAAGGAAAGAACAAAACATATTTTCTAGGTCAATGGGATTAACGGAACATAAAAAAATATGACTCACAAAATTATTGAACAACGGGGTGATAAGATTATTAAGAATAAAAGAAATATTTATTGTATGTATATATTTCTTGTAATAATATGTGGGGAAAAAATATTCTTTCACCCAACCGTATATTTTAATTCTCTAATTTATGCACATAAGTATTATTAATACCCAGTTGGAAATTGTATCATTACGTCATTGTAAGCTTTCACAAGAATAACAAAATTATCAAAAAAAAAAAAAACAAGGACATTGACGATACACTCTTGGAATTTTCAGAAACGCTAAAACTAAAAAATCCCAAATTTAAAAAAACGCCAAAACGAAAAAATCGCTAAAAACCGAAAAAATCGCCAAAACGAAAAAAAGCGCCAGAACTAAAAAAAAATTTATAAAACTAAACGAAATTGCTAAAAACTGAAAAAAATCGCCAGAAATGAAAAAAATTAAAAAATCCAAAAAAAAAACGAAAAAAGCACCAAGACCAAAAACAAGCGCTAAAACTTAAACAAATCACCAGAAACCAAAAAAAAATTATCGGATACTTAAAATTAAAAAAAATATGTTTACTTCAGGTAAGATAGGGGATCATATAGGCTAAAGTTCTTATATTATTACATACTCGTATGTAGTGACCGTACGGAACCCTTCGTGGGAGAGTCAAAGGCGTATTTTATTCAATT
Organism: Nowickia ferox; assembly: GCA_936439885.1. NCBI lineage: Eukaryota > Metazoa > Arthropoda > Insecta > Diptera > Tachinidae > Nowickia > Nowickia ferox. The sequence goes on along the minus strand of OW387023.1, from coordinate 4,231,055 downwards.
TAGTTTGTGTAGCAAATTGAGTATGGTGAGTATGATGACGATTTTTTCTTTCGTTTCCATTTTCATTCTGACGTTTTGTAAGCAACGTCGTGCGAAGTAAGTACCGGTTCAGACTAGCTATTTTTGTTGCAGCAATATTTGAATATGTTGAAATAGATATATGTATATATACATTTTGTATTCCTTTCTTGCTCTTTCTCATTAAAAAATTAAACAAAAATTGAAAAGTCTCCAATGTGGAATTTTATTTAAGAATATTAAAATATGTTTTTATTTTCATTTTCTTGCTCTTCTGCTTACTCTATCAAAACTTTATTTATTTGTGTCCAATAAAGCTAAAAAATAGGAACTAATTTTGACTCTACAAAAATAATTTCTGAATGAGGTTTGGTGAATTTTTTTTTGAAAAATTGCAGCCGTTGCAGTGAACGATCAACTTGTATATGCAACTTAATTTTACGAAAAATTGCAAGGTGTAGGGGCCGCATTAGACTTATGTCCAACAGCTCTTTTTTGAAAGTTAATATTAGTTTATTGTTACGCAATTTATTTTCAAAAAGTAGCTTTTTGTGCTCCATACATATACTTTACTGCTGTGAATTGAGAATTTTGTTGTTTTGTTTATTTTTCTTGCTGTCCAGAGAAATAAGTCGATCGTTTAACGCCGACCAAGAAGCCGCCGCCGTAATAGTTTTAACTATCGATCCGCTTACACACTTACACAAGAAAAACAAGTCATTGAAGTGTACATAACTCATTCACCTTCGAATCAAGAGTTGCTACAAATCCGTTTAATTTGCATTGAAATGTTTGCCCTGGTGTGCAAAACAGATTATTTTATTAAAAAGGAGCTGTGGCCACAAGTCTAGTGTACTTTCTAGTGGCAGACCTATTGAATGCAAATAAATTAAAGAGAAGCTTACATGTTATATAAGAATATACATATAAAAATGTATAGATTTCAGTTTCAATAAAGAGTAAATATTTTCAAGAACTTTTTGCGGACTTCACGCGATATACTTCAGCTGTTTATTTATTTATTTTATTTTACAGCCATTAAAGAAATTTCCTACGGTGCATTCATAAGTATGTGATTTAAAAACACAAATACACACATACGATACATACAATATCAATAGAATAGAAAATATTACCTATCGAAATGCTATAAATATTATACATGCTTATTTGAAGTGCCGACATTTACTTACAAAGTTATTGGAAAATTATACAAAAGAAATATGTATGTACATATGTATTAAATTTTGAAAAAGGATAGCAGCGCAATAAAAATGCAAGAAATCAAAGTGGTAAATTCTGTACTTTTCGCTTTTGTACACGCAAAAAATTCTGTGGCAAATGATGCACATGATTTTCATCTTCCCTATTCTATAAACTAAATCCATTTTTAACTCATTATTAACCCCCGACCAAAAAAAAGGGGTGTTATACTCGTAAGTTTGTAGTATATGTCTGTGTATCTGTGTGTCTGTCCGTGTTTTTCTGTTTGAAAGGTGACTTGATCGAGAGGGTTCTTAGATATGTATGTCGGGGGTTTTTAAAATTTTTAATTTTTGTTATAAAAAATTTATATGAAAATCTCTCAAACATATGAGTGCTTTTGACTATGGAAGTCGAAAGACGACTCTCGTAATAAGGACTATTATTTTTGTTTAACAAACAGTTATTTGGGTTACAAGCAAGAGTGTATTATTTTTTGCCTACAAATATGTAAAAATTAATATTAAAATTTTTTGTCAGTTGAAGGTTAAATCAAAGTTAATTTATTGCAAAAAAAAATTATTAAAATTAAAAAACTAATCTTGTTTTTTTAACCGACTTCGTCCGATACTTTTTTTTGTTGTTGAAATTGTTACTTCATAACTCGGTACATTTTAGACCGATTGTAAAAATTATTTTTTTTTGTCCCATTGTTATTTTATTTGATTTTATGATATGCTGCGGAACCTAGCAAACACCTTTGGTTCTTGTAATTACACAATTTGACAGTTGAAAAGATGGGCGGGGCTACGCCCATTAAAATTTATTATTATATTTCACCTGGTTCTACTTAACCGATTTTTATGAAACTTACCACACACCTTGAGCTATTAAATATACATGATCTTCCATTAAAAAAAAATGGGCGGAGTCACTCCCATTAAAGTTTAATATTGTATTTTAAGTGGTTCTACTTTACCGATTTTTACAAAACTTAACACACACCCTGATTTCTGAAAAACACACAATATTGCTTTTTTTTAAATGGGTAGAGGCACGCCCATTAAAATTTAATTTTATATTTCACGTACTTCTTCTTAACCAATGGATTTTAAATTTTTTTTGTTTGGTCCCAGTTTGGCCCCATAAATTTTTTCGAAAATTTTCTATCAGATCTTTGCATTGAAGTCGGTTTTTTTAGAATTATTTCATGATCAATAAATATTTTTCTATACATATGTATTTCATTAATAACTGAAAACTACTAAAATAAGTACTTTCACATAATGATATACAGAAATAAGTGTTATTTTATTAATCACTGGGAATTTATTATTATCCATATAAAACAATTAAATAAATAAGTACCACACTCATTACTTTGTAAGACATTAAAAGAGTACTACCCATTGCAAAATATCGAGAAGGTTTTGCTGGGATGTTACCATAATGAAGAACGGTTTGCTCTTGACATAACTCTACTCTGTAATTTCAGATAAATTGATGTCAATAAAACGAAAATTTCTCAATGTTTTTTTTTCTATAAAAAATATAAAACTAGCAAAATTCAATTTCTTTTTTCAGTAGTTATTCAGATGAATATGCACCAAACAATCCGAGTCATATCTCATTAAAATCGATTCAAAACTTTCGATTTCTCCAAAATTTGTAATAAAAATTTATTCTACATGGTATATGGGCATTTCTTCAGAAAATTCCCCTTTTGTCACGTTATATCACCATGCAATTTAGCTTGTATTTTAGTGCTATATTTTTATAATTTTTATAAGCTAATAGAAGGATAGAGACAAAGGATGCTTCACTTAAGGTACGAAGAAATACGAGAATTATGTGGGCAAAACGTGAGTGCAGCAACTTATCAAGGCGAATTATGAATTCGCCTTGCAGCTTATGTGGAGTTTTATCTGCGTTAAAATGTCTTGACGTCTATTTTTCGAATTCAAAAATACACAGAGAGTATTTTCCATTAGTTTTCTTTATTTAAATAGCTTAAATATACTACTTTAAGTTTTACATGATATCGCATGGAAGCATACAATTTTCGATTTTATTGCTTTTAAGGGAAGCGGCAAGTCGAATTCACATATCACGTATCAATTCGCCTTGGGAAGCGGAATATGTATTCGATTTTTTATTTTTTTGTAATCAACAGTTTTGTTGATATGTATGTGTGTATGTATTTTGTTTTATTATTGTGCTAAACTTAACGATATTATTACATATTTAAAAGTTTGGCTATAAGTCTATTAATGTCTATTAAATAAGATATTCAGCCCATTCATAAATATTCCCCGGGAAATAGTTCCCACAGAATTATTTTTTTGTTCATCCACCCATCCTAAACAGACTAAAAAACTTAAATTTGAGGGAGAACTTCGAATTTTCGAAGTCGACTATTTTGTTTTCAGTTGTTTTATTTTAAATGAAAGCTTGCAAATGATTTTTTAAAATGGGAGATCAAGGAATAGGGAACAAACTCCCGGGGAGATGTTATTCTGAATAAGGCTGATAAAACTATCAGGAAAATTATGAATAAAATTCCGGGAGAAATTTCTCCCTTTCCCAATTAGCATCTTTTATTTTCCCTATTAGATACTTGCTGTTAGTTGGAATTGTTCCCCGGGAAAAATTTCTCGCGGAATTTTGTTCATAATTGCCCTCTTTATTATTGGCTTTAGTAGCCCTACATACTTTCACATTAATTAAAATTGCTTTGGTTATATCATTTAATAATATCAAATAGAGAAAATGTTATTTCTCGCACATGTTTTTTTACTAAAATCAAGTTTTAACTTTGAAAATCGATTATTGGCGATCGTAAATAATCGATTTTCGTCAAAAAAAAGTGACGTCCAAAATAAATGTCGTTTAAGCTTTTTTTTTGGCGATTATGGCTCAATATGTACATAGGACTTATTCGAAAATTCATTCTGCAATACTATATTTATAATTCGCAAACTTGCTTATTTCATATTAGTCAGCTATCTACTTTCATATATTTATAAGATATAATTCGTGTGATATTTTTGTTTATAAATACTTAATAAATAAGTTTTAAGCAAATATTAAGAGCAATAATTTTTAATTAGTAACTTAGAAATTCAAAATTTTTAATAAAAAGAAAACTGTTTAAGCACAATCAACCTGCCGTCCAATTACAAAAAAAAAATTCGGAAAATTCAATGAAAAAAGGAAATGGATGAGCAAAGATTTTCGAATACGTAAAAAATATATTTAAAATAAAAAGCCTTTAGTAAATCAAAAAAAAAAACAACTTTATTAAAATGCTTTAAAACGAAGACGTTTAAAATGCAAGCCCAGCAATAAATAATATAATCAAATAGCCGTTTGATTATGTTTCGAAACGGTCTTTTCGGCAGCTGCTACAATTTTATCACTTTCTGATCCAACGTCCAATTTCTTCTCACCCTCATCCAACTGTTTGGTTTCGCCAGAAGGTGCGATTTCTTCAGCTACTGGATCTTCAATGAGTTTGTATGTAATAAGAGCTGGTTGCTTAGGTGGCAGCCAGTCGGGTATGATTTTATCGTGTAAACGCCATTTTCCATATTCATTGGAAATATGTTTTTCAAATACTACGTATTCCAAGACATCTTTGGCCAAAATTTCACTGCCATGCATTAGGCGGCCGAATCTGTCATAAATTGCCAACATTTGTTGGGTGTGAAAACGTACAGTAACTTGGGCGTACAGATTTTCTTTCGAAATCACATCAGTAACACGAGCATGAACTACACGTGGTGGCTCTAAGGATTTCAGGAAACTCCAGTGTATAGTTTTATCCTTAATGTTGTGCCTCATCTCTGGATAGGCACGTTCCGTAACAAACTCCCGCAACTGATGTTTATTCTTTTGAGCCATAAAATTATGGGCTGAAACATACACGTCTTGTGCTACACTTGTAAAGTTACTAGTATCGAAATCTTCCTCATAAGAGCGTATCTTACGCACAGCCAACATAGATTTCGATTTCTTTTCCAAAAATTCAAATTTTTGCTTCGCTCCAGCAGCCGAAATAAACGATTTCTTTCCATCGCCTTCGGGAGGCACGTATGGCTCAAATATACCACCAGTACAACTGATATGAAAAGGTCTTTCCAGCCAAGGTCTTGGTGGTAATAAACCGCGTTCTTTCATTTTCTTTTTTAGTTCATCCTGGGGTAATTCGGATGGTTTCTCATGAAAATCGGGCAAATCCATTTTCACAAACTTTAATTTGCGCAAACGTTTAAATTTAGGATTCCAATGTTTAGTTTGACGATGACGTACTTGTGTAGCATGTATCAAAGCATGAACTCCAGGTACTAACATGCCCGGCTGTATGCACTATAGGTGAAATATAAGTGTGTGTATGGATATGTGTGTTATGTATGCTAAAATGCCAACAAAATATTAAATTACGTATAAATACCTGCAGGAATTTAATGCAGTTTTTGGAAGAAGATAAAATTTCCATATTCGCTTAAGTTTTTTATATAAAGTTTCACAAAAAATATTTTAAATTTCTTTTATCACAAAAAGAACTTTACTCAATCAAATCATTCCACCACAAAGTACAATCCCACCCAAGGTGGTCATTTTATAGCATCCACACTTCACGTTCTTAAAGCTGTCATTGCCGATGTATACTGTATCGTTCTTTTCTTATATGCAGTTTGACAGATGCAATACAAATATGATAAATATTTTGCTACAACAACTTTACCTTGTTAAGGGACTTGTCAGTTTCTTTTTTCCAAATATGGCATTCACAACAAGCTGATACCACACGCGTACAACTTACAATATATTATAATTTCGTTATTAGCAAGGAACTTAAATACAGCATCCCCCCTACAAGAAATGAATGACTGAAACTAACACAAACGAAATTTTTTCACTAACACATTTGCAATAACTTTCCACCGAATTTAAGAGTGCCAGTCAATTGACTGGTCATTTTACCGGTAGTGATGACCGACACATATATAAATTATATTTGCTCCTCTCTAACATGTATGTTAGAGTGAAACATATAGTGTGCATATACCAAAACTTTTAAGATATCGCATTTTATTGTAAAATATACAATTCGTTCGGTCTGTGCAATTAAAATTTATACAAGTGCTAAGGAAGTTAAGTAGCAACAATAGTGCATAAAATAAATTGAAAAGTTTCATTTAATTAATACATTTATGCACTTCTTTTTAAAATTTTAGATATTTACAAAAAGCAAGGTTTGCTGGAGCTGGAAAAAAGCATGAAGAAGACTAGAGTGGTACCACCTATATTATTTTGTGTTTTAGATTGTTTATATAATTGTATATTAATTATTTCTTTATTTTCTTATAATAAAAAACAATTAAAATAACATAAAAATTATGTTTATTTATTTAAAAGTTTCATTTTACCAGTTTCTATGTAAACATTGACTAGTAATCGTTGACCAGTTTCTACGTAACCATTGACTAGTCATAGTTTACCAATGCTTATGTAATCAGTGACTGCCAAAAAGAGGCAGAGTAAGCAGTACAGATATAAGTGTTCTAATTAAGTGAAATTAATAAGGAAGAGAGAGATAAAAAATCACACGTACACAAATGTTTTGGTCATTTTTTTTCACCAAGCCCTTAATAAACTAACTGGGGACTGTGATTACAGTTTCGGTGATCGCTACTAGTAAAATGACTAGTCAATTGACTAGTAGTCTTCTTGTAGGGCCATTTCTATATTTGTCCCATCGTAAAATTTCTAACATAAGGTGTGAAACAAAAATTTTCATCGTTTCATACACTTTGAACGTTTCGAATATTAAAACAGATAAAACTGATTCTATTTTTACTGTAATATTTGCAATAATCGACTGTCAAATGAATTAAATTTCATAAAAGTAATATTGCAATAACAAAAATGTATACAATTTAAAAAAATAAATAAAATAAGAATACAATTAATGTAAATTTTTTATGAACTGTCTCTTCACAAGGTTATTATACAAAAAAAATTCTAGATAAATATAAACACATCGACGTGTTAATAATAATTTTAGTTTAAAAATTCGTTACATATCTTTTAAGCTACATAGTTTAAGGCTACACTACACTATCATAAACAGTCGTTCAATCTGTCAAAAAAATCGTGTGTGCTCAAAAAATGTGATAGTGTGGATTAAAAATTTAATTTGTGACAAATTTCTGCTTCATTTATTTAAAGAGAAGACGCTTAAAAATTTTAATTGCTTGTATAATTTATGCACACATATATAACAATATAATTAAACACATGCTTTTTCGCGTTTCAATTTGCACTGTTTTTGTTAAAATTTCCTCCTTTCATGCGGGAAATTTTAAGATTTGAGAAAAACAGAAACGAGCTACAGGTACTTGCATTAGAAGCAACTCTGCGCTTTTCAAAATGCAAAATCATTTCTAGGAAGTATCAAGAGTACAAAAACAAAACAATAAAAAAATAAAAAATATATTTAATCTTTTAATTCCTAGGAAGAACATAGGGCCATAGAAACGTAGAAAATCAACATTATTTGATCCAAAATGTCAAAAATAGAATTTGCTTAGCAAAATAACAATAAAAATTAATCACATATTAATCTCAACGGCAGCTAGCACTAAAAAAATTTGAAACGTTTAACACTTTTCACAATTTTTTAATAATATAATATTTTATATAATCATTTAATAACAATAGTTTAATATTTTTTTCATATTTTTAAATTTATTTACAAACAATTTTTTTAATAAAATATTTTTCATGTTGAAATTTTTTCAATATTTTTTTATACTATTTTTATATATTAATACCAAGTGGCCTTTGCCACCGAGGTAAAATTTTTGGATATGCCTTCTGACGTGGTCAAGCATTTTTTAACGCAAAAAATTACACTTCCTGAATTAAAAAAAAAACATAAATTTAAAAATAACGCTTTTTATGCTTTATGGTCTTTGCTCTCCCTCTCTCTTTCTAAATGTCATTTGTTTGATTAAAGTGGTTGGCATTACCGGTGGCAACGCTGAAATTTGTGGAGTCAGATGTGTGGATTTTTTGTTGAAAACAATTGGTCGCTTGCCAACTATCAGAAAATTTTTCATAAATTCAAGTTGTAGCTGTTGTTACAATTAAAAACGTAAACAAATCTAATTGCTACAAATAAATATAGGAAACATGAGCCAAGATTTCAGCACCAGATGGTTGATATGTCGAATATGTCTAAAAAGTGAAAACAATAAATTGTACAACATATTCGAGCCGATTGCTGAAGAAATCGCAGACCTAGGAACAACATTACTAGACAAAATCGAATTATGTGGAGCCATTACGGTAAGTGGAATGTGAAGCTATAAAATATCCAACTATGTAATTTAATTTCTTCTCAATGCGGACAGCTTGATCAAGAATGTAATCTTCCAAACAAAATTTGTAATCGATGTCTACTGCTACTACGAGCTGCTTATAAATTTCGCGACTTGTGTCAACAATCTCAAAATCAACTGAAACAATTTATAACGACTTTGCCACAAAAGATAGAGGCTGATGAAAATAGTGAAACAAATTTTAATTCAGATGAAGTACAACAAAAGACTACAGTTCAGGAAGATGTTGACAATGGTCAGATCGCGGAAGCAGATTATGTGATTGAAGAATATGATGATACATCATATGAGGCTGAGCCAACATTGAATAATGATTTTATGGCTACTATTGATGTGGATAGCGAGGAAGTTCAGAATTTGAGTAATGATGAAAGTTCACAATATGTCGTGGAAGAGGTCGATGCCAAAGATTTGAATTCCGAAAAAAACGATAATGAAATTTCAACCTATACATACGAATGTGATGCCAACGGCGATAATGTAACTATTGAGGAGCATGCCAAACAGTCAGAGCATCAAGTAATTATAAAGCAAACGAAAGCAAGAAAGCCAACATCAAAAAGGAAACGGTCGCATAATCAGCTTGATAGTTTAAATGGAATGTATAATTGTATATTTTGTAATAATGGTTACACAGATAAATCCAAGTACAATAATCACATGAAGATACATGTTAGTGATAAACCTCATGTATGCGAGTAAGTTTATATATTTTTTTTACAAAACGATTTGATTAATTGTAACTCTCACAGAATATGCAATAAACGGTTTACCACCACTCCACAACTTTCACGCCACATGAACTCACACACGGGCAATCGCCCCTACAAGTGTCAGTACTGCGAAGCAAGTTTTGGTGATCCCTCCACTAAAATCAAGCATCAAAGGTAACAATTGCTTTCCGATATTATTTTGCATCTTAGAGATCCTATTTGCAGGATTCATACCAATGAACGGCCGTATAAATGCTGCCTTTGCAACAAAGCATTTGGCTATTCCAATGTTTTGAAAGTGCATATGATGACACATACTGGCGAAAAACCTCACACGTATGTTTTATTTCTAATATATCAATATGTTTTTCCCTAATGATATTTTATTTTAGCTGCCAATATTGTGGTAAATCTTTTTCCCAGCTTCACCATAAAAATGCTCACGAAAAGCGACACACCAATGTTGATGTAATTTTTGTGCAAGACTCAGCCGACACTGAGTATATGAATGAAGATGATTTAAAGGAATATCAAATTGAAGAAATAATATAAAAGCACAATAATAAAAAATATACATTCATTAATCAGTCGTAAAGCAGCTCTGGGCGAGTCAACATCAAGCGTCGTTGGCAATTATCTCTTAAGTGCAACCAGGCCACTGTTGTTTATTGGCCTTCGAGAGTTTTGCGTCTCACTCGCACTGGTTGACTGATCTCCCACGGATAACCGTATATTCTTGCGGTTCTTTTGTGGAATTTCTTTAACAACCACGTTGCTACTTCCTATGTGAAGGCATAGGTCGTGTACAGTCAGTCACAAAGCCTTTTTAAAAAACTGTTAATAACATCTTGGGCATATGGTCTAGCTACCCCGCCCATATTTGTGCAACAATACTTTGCAAATTTACTTTGTAAAGTATTTCATAAATAAATAAATAAATAAATACATTCATTAATATATTAATGAATGTATTTAATTTTTGGAGATAATGGTATTTTAATGTGTATATATAATGAAACAATAATAAACTGAAAAATAATAAACTATAATTTCTTAATAAAATTGTATATACAGAAATTCAGGTTCTAATTTGTTGCCGGATTAATTAGTAATGGACATAATAAAACACACCAATATTAAGTGAAATAAATTCCACAACTGCTGATTCCTTTAAATTCTAAAATTTAAATACAAAATGTATTTTTGTTTTTATCTTTTGGTCTTAAACTAAGAAATGATGTTAAAGGATAGTTTTTGTAAATACAAACGACTTTTTTGTTTGGAATATTTTTCGAACTAATTTAAAACATTTAGAAACGAAATATTTTAAATTTTTAAATATTTTTGTGTGATATTTGAAAAGTAATAGCTTCAAGGACTATTATTTGAATTCGTTTCCAAAGTTCCTTCTATACCGAGAGAATATTTGTTGAATTAAAATAAATAACTAAAAATTATTACTTTTAATAATGTGTACGAATTTATACAACTTACCAGTATATTATAGTCAGCTATGCATATAAGTATTTGTGACTGTTGTGAAAAAGTTATTTTATAATTTAAATTAGTTAGTTAGAATTATTATCATGGCTCGGATTTCGATGAAAAGTAATCTATTTTTTGCAGTTGTTTTTAAAATTGATGTACATACAAAAATGTCCTATAAATGATTTTCTTTTCAAAAATCAAAAGTTTGTTGATCATTTTATCGTAATTTTTGCACATTTTAGTTTTAGGTAATTTTTTATTCACCCTTATTCCAGCTTAAGACAATACCAAAATATTTGGCCTTGTTTACGTGTGTTCCAGAACAATGTTGTGCTACTGGCAATCTATTCCCGTTCCCTAAGGTCTACAAAATAGCATAAACCTGCCAACAGGAGCCAGTTGTTTTCGACAACGAGTACACAAGCCTCAATTTTTTGGTATTGTGTTAAGTGACGTCGTGGTGTCGACAATTGGAATAAGGGTGATTATGTTAAGTAATTTTTTTGGTTATTTGTACACTTTTTCACTTTTTGGTTTCTAAATGCCTTTGACAGAAGTTATTAAATATAACTTTGCGCGGCAAGTAGGAGAAGAAGAAGAGAATAGTAAGCAAAATGTCAAACTTCTTATTTATCCAATACATGAACCTTATTAAAAATTCTTAGCTGCTATTACCAGTTGAGCTACCGAGCACTTCTTAATAATATGTATAACAAACAAATAAATGCCAACAGGATCCGGTGTACACAAATTACACAAATCTAATAACTTTGGGCAAGGTTTTCGCGAATTAATATTCCTTGGAGTATTTTTATGCACACACATTTCATAATTCATATTTATTTATTCAATGGATGTAATACATGAGGCCATACAAGGCCAATAAAAGACATATCACTTCTAGATTTCCGGAAAAATAAATTAATTTTGTTTGTTAAACAAGAATATATTAACTTTCTTGGACACTTCAACTCAACAACCGAACCGTTTCCTGTTTGTTAGTTTCGTTCTCGAAATTAAATAGTGTTTTGTATCAAATACTGCACAGAAAAAAAACCACAGAAAACACTTTGTATGGTTAGTCAGAACATGACATGAAGCTACATACAAAAACATAAACGTATTATTACCGTTTTTCATGCCATGTTCATGCCGCCATCATGTTCATGTCATGTTCAATACAGTTCATTATTTAACTTGTAATTCACCACTTCTTGTATGTTTTCTAGCGATATGGCAGCACACGTGGTGTGAAATTTTGACATTCACCAAACAACACATTGATTATTTGACAAATCGACAACAAAAGCAAGAACATAAAACAAGCGCGAGAGGCGTCATTTTTTATTAGAGTGAAATTTGTTCAGAAAAATTAAAGATAAATAGAAAAGTTTTTGGAAAAATTAAAAAATACCTTGAATCGTCATAAAAATATACATAATTTAAGCTCCTTAATTTTAAAACTAAGGAATACAGGTTTGAAAAAATGAGGTCTGGACTAAATGAAAAATGGCTGGTGTGTAGGATTTGTTTGAAGCAGCCTAAAGAAGAAATGCAGACAATATTTGACAAAAATATTGAAAAAGATTTGACGCGTATGATATTGGAATGTGGTGGCGTACCTGTAAGTGTAAAATTTACAAAAATTTTTTAAAATTTGCATTGTTTGTTTATATTTTCTTCTGCAAAGATAAAACAATTTGATCACTATCCTGATAAAATCTGCAGCAAATGTTACAAATATTTGCAAGTTGCTTATAAGTTTCGCTTAACATGCCAGAGGTCTCACAGCCATTTAAGTAAATTTATCGCACCCGTAGAAGTTGAAAAGAGAACTGGGAGTGAAGGCGAAGATGAAAACTCAATGGGAAACGAAATTTCAGTTAACGAAGATGGATTTGTTGTTGAGGAGTCCAATGAGGGTTTAATGGTTAAGATGGAGCAAGATTCTCTTGGAGGATTGGTGAAAGAAGAATTTACAGTTCACATTCAAGAGGAGGATGATGACTTTGTGGAAATTTATGAACCAATGACTGAAGAAGAGGAGAAGGAAGTTTTCCAACTAGCAGATGAAACTTTCGATAATGACGTAGGATACATACAATATAGTCCTTTTTACCTATTTATTAATTTTTGTTTGTAGAGTTTACCCGATAGCCAAGATAACGTTGAATACCTTGAGTTGGATGAGGATTTGGAATTGCCTTCATCAGATGAAGAATATATTGTTGAAAGCCGTAAATCAAAGCCCAAGGCTGTATTAAAACGTTCTGCAGCAGCTTCTACCAGTCGCAAATCAACAGCACCCGCTGTAAAACGGGTGAAGCGTGAACCAAGGGAAAAGAAACCCAAGGATACATCTTATATATGTGACTTTTGTGGCAATAAATATCCCTCACAAGGTCGGCTTACAGAACACATAAAATTGCACAAAGGAATTAAGCCGCATGAATGCGAGTAAGTTTTAAAACAAAACTTTACGATAATCACATAATTTATTGACAAAAATTTTGATGTATGAGAAAACATCATTTATCGTTTAAATGTTCACCTTATGTTGAAATGGAAAGTCAGTGTACTCAACCATTACATTTTTTTTTTTTTTTGTAATAAATTCCTTGCATTTATTTATGAACTTTTTTTTAACCCGAACTTGTAAAGGAAAAAATTTAAAATTCAAATTATTTTTTATTTTTTTAGAATTTGTGGTCATTGCTTTGCTCAAGGACAGCAGTTGGCTCGTCATATGAACACTCATACCGGTAATAGACCTTACAAGTGCAGTTATTGCCCTGCAGCTTTTGCAGATTTGTCTACAAGAAATAAGCATCATCGGTAAATAGTTTGCTTTGATTGTAAAAATGCTATATATTTATAATAATTATTTTTAGTATTCATACCAATGAACGTCCCTACGTGTGCGATGTTTGTGGCAAGAGCTTCACTTACACGAACACTTTAAAATTCCACAAAATGATTCATACTGGTGAAAAACCTTTTGTGTAAGTTTTTTAATTAATACCTACATATATACAAGTAAAATAAACTATTAAAAAATTTGCTTTATTAATGCTTTGCAGTTGCGACATTTGCGGCAAAGGTTTTCCACAGAACTACAAATTGCGCAATCATAAAATGATACACGAAAAGAAGGGTATGAAACTGGAAGTTGTCGAAGTTAGTAAAATAGAAGCTGGTAGTGATTCGCAAGATATCTACCATCATGAAGTAAAACTGCTAGAAATCTAAGTTTATGGTGGCAAACTAAAGCTATATATCTAATTAATTAAAGATCTACTTACTGCAAATGAATGAACATTTATTCATTCATACATGTTCTCTTTTTACTTTTGCTTTTACATACAAAAAACATAGTGTACTTTCGACATTTATTTAATTAAGGTGTAAAATAAAAATACATATGCTGAATTCAATCTGATTGAACTATTGGTATTATTGTTTCAATAATTTTGCATGATATTCAATGTGCTCATTGATAAATGATGCAATATAATAATAACTATGATCATAGCCTTCTCGTAACTTAAAAATTGTTTGCAAATGATCATTATTGGCAGCAGCAGCAACCAAATTTTCCGGAAGCAATTGTTTCTGTTTAAGGAAATTGTCTTCGCTACCTTGGTCGATAAGCAACTCCAAGGGGGTACCCACATAATTCTTTGCCAAATGAGTAGCATCCCATTGCTTCCAAGCTTCCGGGTCATCGCCTAAATATCCTCTGAAGGCTTTTTTGCCCCAAGGGCTTTCAATTGGATTTGAAATTGGAGCAAAGGCTGACACGGATTGATATTGTCCGGGATTTTTCAAAGCACATATTAAAGCACCGTGACCACCCATACTATGGCCAAAAATGCCCTTCTTATTGGGCGGCACTGCAAAGTGCTTATTAATCAATTCGACCAATTCCTGAGTGATGTACGAAAACATCTGATAGTTTTTCGACCAAGGTTCCTGGGTGGCGTTTATGTAAAATCCAGCTCCTGTTCCGAAATCATATGCATCATCTTCACCATCAATGTTAAGACCGCGGGGAGAGGTATCGGGATTTACGATCACTAAGCCATACTTAGCAGCATGTTGTTGGACTCCAGACTTTTGTATAAAGTTTTCGTGTGTGCAAGTTAACCCACTTAAAAAGTATAATACCGGACATTCCGACTCGTCTTCCAACATGCAAGGCGGTAAGAAGACGCCGAATTTCATCTCACAGCCTAAAATGGTGGAGTTATGGCTATAAACACGTTGCTCACCTTCGAAACATTTACTGGTCGACAAAAGCTTTAAATTCATCTTAAGTATTATTTTTTAATGTGTATTATTTTGTGAATAGAAATATGTATAGCAGTGTAATGTTTTTAAGTTTTCAACACATAAGTTTACAAGGTGAAAGGGGGGTTGATAACAGATTTTAGCCGACTAAATCAGCATTTTTCCAACGTCAAACTCTAGGCAAAATGTGGATTCGTATTAACAGATTTTCCCTGAATTTGACATACAAATTAGCAGCGTTAAGGCACCTGCTGTTTTATTTTCTTGTGGAACCCATGCGAATCACGAGTATACTGAGAAAAGTTCATATTTAAATTAGGTGGAAGCTTAGCCGCAAGTAAGTATAGTGCTGCCAGAGCGAAGTTATTTGCTTGTGTTCTACATTAGGTAAGCATTGTTCACACCACGAAATCAAGTGGTATATCCTCTTTTACATTTGGGACATTTCTTGCCGGACATTTTTTCAATTATCTTTTGTTCTTGCGCGAAGCTTTTACATATTGGAAATCAATAGACGGACAGAAATTTTGTGGTTTATTTACTTCTTTTTCGCAATTGCTACTCATACACATACACATAAATACCACATGCCTTGATAGTACACATAAAGTATACGTACTTCCGCTGAAATGTGAAAAATCATATGAAGCAACAAGAATAAATTGCGAAAAGTAGAAAAGAGAAACAAAAAATGTCCGGTACAGAGGGTCGTGTACTACACACTCTGCATATTCACCCCTTCTTCAACAAACTTCGTCTGTCTGTCTTTCAATTTCCCAAATGTAAAAGGGCACTATGGTAGTAATTTCAAAGATAAATTGTGACAGTTATTGCTACCTTATCATTAGCAGTCACTGTCTTAATTATTAAGATCTATCTTAAGGCCGTGATACACTAGCCTACACGATCGTGCGATTTTTGAGAAAATACAGCCCTGGTATGATGGAGTCTATGAACATTTTCAAAAGACAAAAACAATTCATCAGATCAGGGTTGTATTTTTTCGTAGATTGCGCGATTGTGTAGGATAGTGAATCATAGCCTTTACATTGAGTCTACACAAGATGAATTTTTATCATGGTAAAAGTGACATCGCTATCAAGAGAGAAATTTTTAATTTTTATTTATTATTATTTAGTCCAGCAGACTGCATTTAGTGTTATTAGAGTGTCTTGACAATTTCGTCATTGCTTCAGCCCATACAACTTTGTCTTCGATAAAAACGTTAATCAAGTCATATTTATACGGAACGTTTTAAAAGCATACTTTCCTGCATAGTATGCAAAACAACTTGAGCTAGTCCTTTTAGAAAGCAAAATATTTCTATATATTTAGCCATTAAATTATGACAACTTACCTTCCCGACATGAATTAAGATGTGATTTATCATGAGAAAAGAACCATACCGTGTTCGCAAAAAACCCTAAATTTAGGTGTAAATAAGCCACTATGGTCACACTGGGTAATAATAGGTCTGGCATCACCGATTAAACAGAACAACAAATTAATTGACATCAAATCTTGTGGCTTGTTTACAATACAAATAAATCTACTTTGGAAACGTTTCTGAAAAATGTCCGCAGAAGTCGATGGTGAAATAAAGTTTGGATTTAAAAAGAGAAATATAAGAAAACCTGCCTTTCGAAGAAAACAAAAATCCAGTGAAGAATCAGGTAAGAGAGCTTGGCTTAAAGTAACAAATTATGGTTTAAACGACCAAGTTGCAGATGGCGACAACAGTGACCAGGAACAAACAAGCGTTTCAGCTGTTGTTAGAGCTGCACAAAAACGTAAACGCTCAAATCCAAATTTTCAAAGTACCAAACATTTAACTGCAAAAAGAGAACGTAGAAATAAAGAAAACTCTTCCACAAGCGAAGATAGTGATACCGATCAGAAGGTTACGGTGTCCTACAAATCTAAACGAACGTCTCAACCAAATGGACCAATAGACCAGGGTGCTGCATCTATTAATGAAATTGATACTGAGCTAGATCGTGATGCCCAGGCTATACACGCAAAAGCACTTAAAATCAACGAAGAACTTGAAGGCAAGGCAGATGACAAAGTTTACCGCGGAATTAATAATTATGCCCAGTACTATAAAAAGCAGGACACAGCCGCTGGCAATGCTAGTTCCGGTATGGTACGCAAGGGACCTATCAGAGCTCCTGCACATTTACGTGCTACGGTTAGATGGGATTATCAGCCAGATATTTGCAAAGACTACAAAGAGACTGGTTATTGTGGATTTGGTGACAGTTGCAAATTCTTGCATGACCGCAGTGATTATAAGGCTGGTTGGCAATTAGAAAGAGACTATGCTTCGCAACAAAAAGGTGATTGCGAGTCTGAAGAGGATGACACAAAATATGAAATACATTCCGACGAGGAATCATTACCATTTAAATGTTTCATATGCCGACAAAGTTTTGTTAATCCTGTTGTAACCAAGTAAGTGAAAATAATTTAATAATAATAATTTAAATTTAATTTCTCACATTATTTTCAGATGTAAACACTATTTCTGTGAAAAATGTGCTTTGGAAAATTATAAAAAATCCCAGCGTTGCTATATATGTTCCCAACAAACGCTTGGAATTTTCAATCCTGCCAAAGAATTGATATCCAGACTTAAAAATCACCCCGAACCAGGAGTTGCTAGTGATAGCGAGGCAGATGATAGTAACTAGTATGTACTCGTGAATGAAAATATAATGTAAAAAAAATTCAATATTTATTTAATTATATTTGCTTGCAAAGAATCAGTATATGATTTTGTATAAAAAGATCTCTGTTAAACGCTTTTTTATTCAGGTAGAAAATACTATTTATGATGATTTGTAATTTAACTTATTTGTAAGAAATCTTCGGAAATCGCTAAAATCGCAAAAAGTTGTGGCTTATCCAGTTATTGCATGAAATTTATTCATATTTTTTTTGGAATATCAAAAGTTTTGTTATTTTGGTTGAAATAAAGTGGCATATCGTGTTCTTGCAGTTTAAAATTTATTACTTTTTCTATTTATTACATCAAATAATTTCTATAAGTTGTGATTGCTGTGGCTTATCGAGTTTTTGGGACAAATAATTCTGAATAAAATCAAAATGTAAAAAGTGACACTTGCGGCTACGGCGGAAATTAAACGGAATATAGGTACAATATTTTAAGAGGACATTCCGATGCTGTAAAGTAATTGAATGAACTGATAAAACCACTTTCTGAAATCGTGTGGCTTATCGTGTTTTTACAATAAGCCCTTCATATGTATATGCGTACGTGTACATATGTATGTGTCAATTTTAATTAATCACCCTTATTACAGTTGCCAAAATCGAAGTCACTTTAACATAATACCAAAAAATTGGGTCATGTTTACTCGCTCTCTAGAATATTTTTGTGCCACTGAAAATCGATTTCCCTTTCCTAAGGTCTAGAAAATAACATAAACCTGAAAGCAGGAGTCAGTTGTTGTCGCCAAAGCGTACACAAAGTGTTAGTTTTTTTTTTTTTAACAAACATAATACGCAAAGTGATGAGCTTGTCTGCGGAAAACATCCAGGGTCTATAGCGGGAATCGAACCCACGACGTCTGAGCTGACAGGCTAGCATCTCTATCACTCAGCCACAGGGGCACCCTAACGTCAATGTCGACAACTGGAATAAGGGCGATTGTTATTTTTTTCGATGTTTGGATTGGATTTCTTGAATTGTTTGTAAACATTTAAAATACTATTTATGTAAATGATTTCGAGGTGCTCTGTCTTTGTTATTGCCATCTTTGGTTATCACCTACAGGCACAACCAGCAAGCACAACAATATTTTACAATTCATTAATTCACGATAATAATTATGAAATGTACTCTTATGATACATACTCCTGTTGCACATAAGAAACGGAAATGTATGCAACATACCGACATTGTGACAAAAACACCGAAAGGTATTTGCGTATAAACATATACATACACACATGCATAAATACACTCAAAGAGGGTGCAACATACCAGTCATTCCTTATAATCCTAATAACAATAAACAGTAACAATAGTCATTGTGTATATATACTAAATATAAGTATACAGTGAGTAACAGTAGCTGTGGCTCATTTGTGCAAATTCTAATATTAATAAAAATATACTTTGCTAACTATAGAACTTTATGCCTTCTACATACTTCTATAAATCGCAACACATCACTGCTTTTGTTCATTCATTCTATTCACAATATTATTAAGATTAAGAACGAAAGCTTTTTCACAAGGATTGTGATGCTTTGTTTAACCTGACTGCTAAGTTTAAACATGAAATGGACCTGGAGCTGTGACACAAAAGATGTTCAGTGGTTTCATTATCCTCTTCATGCTAAAGCTTCATTCTTTTCAGAAGTCCTTATAAGGCAGTTGAGGCTCCGAATGGCCGGTAGTTGGTGTTAAGAGATTTCATAGTTGGACTCTTTCTTCATAGTTCATTCCCATATTTTTAGAGTTTGTTACTGAGAAATTTTGCGTTTTATGATCGCGCGATTTCTAGAACATCACTATTGAAAGCGATTTTGTGATAAATTTCTACAAGATTGGGCGTGTTTAACTTAACAAAAGCAGAAAATGTATATCTTTCACCATTCGCTGCACCCAGCGTGGCTGATGAAATCCTCTACCAAAATAATATATATAAACTTTTTTTTCTAAGTTATCAGTTAATTTTTTTTTTATTATAAATAATTAAATTTACCAAAAATGTAAAATTTGCCAACATTTATTTGGATTGTGCGCCGATATCACGTTTTCGAGCCAATTGTTTCCGTCTAAAGACATTTTCGACGCACTCAGAGTTGCACATTTTCAAATAAAATTATTTTGAGAAACTCAATTCGGTGGCCTTAGCAGTCTAGCTGCAGCAGATTTTTGCTTGGGGGGATACTGTAAACAGGAAGCTTATAATTCGAAACTATAAAATTTAGGGCCAATCCCACGATGTCGACAATGTTCGACTTGTCGCACACTTACATTCAAAGCAAAAACAAATTGTAATATTTTGTTTTTGCTTTGAGCCGAATGTTGTCGACATCGTGGGACAAGCCCTTAAACGACATCAACTCTGCAGGCAGTCATGAATAACTTTTTGTTAAGATGCCACATACTCGTACATAAGTGTCTCTCAGCATGGATATTTAATAAAATAAGAATATTTATCAAATGAAATAAAATAAATAATTTCATCTGTATTAGCAACAATAATAAATTACGCTGGATATCTGCGAAGAGCATTGCAAGCTCCAGACTTATATATTCTTTTAAAGGTGAGTAAATTTCTTTATATATCACTGTACATACATACAGTAGAATTCGCTTTAGCGCAACACGCTTTACTGAAAAAAAATCGGATTACTGAAAGCGATACAAGTCCCCGCACTGATTTTAAACGCAGCTAGTCTTATTCACTTCGCTTTAGCGAAACATCGCTTTACTGAAAATATCGTATTACTGAAGAAAACCAAAAGCAAGCCCACAACTACGTTTTGTATGAAACTTACTTCGCTTTAGTGAAAAAATAAACAATGAAAAATTTATTTATTAGAAATCGATTGCATAACTTAAGGCTGAAAAAATTGTGCATGTTTTGTCCGTCAAAAAATTAAAGGGCAAAATGTATTTGTCCTTTTCGCTCTTACGTACTTTATTGTATTTTTCTATTATATTGTCAATGCAAGTGGCTGGACATTTCCGAGGAATTCGTGAAAAATTTCAACAACAAACTGTGCACATATGCATGTGTATGGTGTGTATTAAGTTAGTTGAGTATTAATTGCGAACAGAAACGGACGTAGTTTCTGTTTGTCCTGTTTGGAATTGACGTAAAAAAATATACAATTTGATATAAAAAATATTGTTTTACTGATTTTAAGCAGTACGCTTAACTGTAACAAAATTTCAGTAATCAGAACTACGTTAAAAAAAATCGGATAACTGAAACAAAAATTGGGTTTTGGTTATTTCCAGTAAAGCGGAGTCGACGTACATTTATTTACTATACAGTGTTGACTTTCACTGCTGTGAATGTGAATGTGTGTGTGTTTGTGTATGCACATAACATGCATTTTCTGCAAACATATTTATTTATTTCATCATCTCTATTGTTTTTGAATTAATGTGTTTGTTGTTTTGATTGTGTTTTGTTAAACAGCAAATGAAAGGGAAAAGGAAATATAACTGTTAACAAGGTTGTGATAAAAACTCTACAGCATAAAACAACAATATGTGTTTAACTACGTATTTGTGCCAATGAAACGCGAAATAAAACCCACTAAAGAATTGCGGTTCTTATCGAGGTACATACATACATACATATGTACATAAGTACGTACATTTGTAATAGTAATCTATATATCTGTGGCAATAAGGAAAAAATTCTTTTCACAAAATTTTTAGCCACATTTTGCAACAAAGCTTCGCTTATTTCGTCAATGCAGCGCTGAATTTTATCTTTGAAAGCGTCAGATGTTTCTTGTTTAGTTACGTAAGCCCGGTCTTTCAAATGACCCCAGATAAAATAATCAAGCGGCGTTACATCACAAGAACGTGGCGGCCAATTGATAGCGCCAAATCGAGAAATTACGCGACCGGGACATTTCTCATGCAACAACTGAATTGTTTGGCCGGCTGTGTGGATTGTGCAGCCATCTTGCTGAAACCAAAGGTCACTGATGTCAACATTAGCCAATTGTAGCCACAAAACATCGTTTACCACGGTTTTGCAGAGCAGAGAATTCACGGTGACTGCGTTTCCTTTATTTTCGCAAAAATACGAACCTTTGATGCCGCCTGACCACAAACCGCCCCATACGGTCACTTTCCTTGGATGTAATAGTTTTTCGAGGACTGTTTGTTGATTTTGTGATCCCCATATGCGACATAACCGCCTGATTGAAAATAGGCCTAATCACTAAAGATGATTTGTTGTAAAATTTTCACCATTTTGTTAGTAAATTTTCAGAATTAAAGTTCGTTGTTCAAGAGTGAAGCGTTCCCTGGTTAAGATTTCCCAAATTTTTACTAAATAAATGTCAAAAAATGACAGCTCAATTTTTGACCTTTAATCATTTGACAGCCAATTTACTTCCTAACCTCAAATTTTATATGCATTACTCTTAAAATAGGAAACAAGATGTGTTAAAGATGCTAAAGTGTGTAATTGCAGTCAATTCCTCATTTTACTTATGATTAAATTTCGAGCATAGAAAAAATACCTGGAACGAATCGATAAATATTACTAAAAAGTTGTCCATTGAGGGTCAATTTCACCAACTTATATAAATATCAATTCATATTTAAAAGTAATTTTTTCATACAAAAATGAATGAAAATGGATATTTAAATATAAATTGATATTTAAAAAGAGTTGATGAAATTGGCCCTGAAACACATTTTTACGTTTCCGTTATCATTCCAAAACTCACTACGCTGTTGTAGATGTTGTAGCCTTGCAAACATTTGCACTGCTCAGCCTGCAATGGTTTTTTTGTGTCGCAAACGTGCATAAGTGTTGGAATTTGTGTTGTTGTGGTATAGCAAAATGTAGCGTGTATCCTAGAGTTGCTACATTTTCAATGTCTGCACCAGATGCTTGCATCGGTGAGTGATTTCCGCTAATATTTTGATAACCCTTTGCAAAGTAAATATATTTTGCATCAAACTACAATGAAAGTGTAAACTTTTGTTTTCAAAACATTTTATAATTTTTTTTACAGCCTGTCTAGTTTCTTACACTGGGCTGAAAGGCCCAATTTAATTTAATTTGTTTTTTGCAATGGCAATTTTCAAAATTTATAACTTAACACTTTCATTTGTGTTAACAATTTCCGCTTAACATATTCCAACAAAAAAAAAAAAAAAAACAATAGACAGGTTTAGATACTTTATGTGCTTTGAAGGGGGCTTGTTTGTTTTAAGCATAAAACAATGAGAAAAAAATTTAACCCTGCATATCAGACCTTCGTTCAAGTGATGCAGCAGAGAGGTTTGCCTTTTATGTTTATGTCTCACTTGTGAGTACGAGGAGTATTTATTTCGTTGGCTTTTGGCCAAAAATAGAAAATATTGTTTTTTATGTAAAATAGAAACTTAAATAACTATTAAAATGTTGTCGAAGTCTTTTTTTTACCAGCTAACATGGCCCATATTGTTTTATTATCATAGTTTTGTCTATTTCATTTCATTTCATTTTATTTATTTTTCTTTGCTTCATTTTCCCTGTTCTGGGTGTTGACAATTTTGTTATTTTTGTGTCACTATATTTGCATACGGAAAAACAGACACCAGCACAAACACAAAACACAAAACACAAAACACTTGTTTGCTGCCTTAAATAATAGAATGAAAGCTAAAATTTTTTTTAAATATTTCCGTCTTAACCTCGTTTAGTTAAATGCTGTTAGTGACAAGTTAAGTGAAAAACAAAACAAAAATTTAATGAAAACGCTTAATGGTATGCAACTTTTTTTTTTTAATTTTTATATAAAATTGCTTTGATTTCAATTAAAAATTTAAAAAGAAAATAAAGCTTCAAGTATAGAAGGAAAATCAATTTAATTCTGCCCGTTCGAGAACTTGAATTGAAAGCTTTAACATTTTCTAAACAATAATGCGTTAATGGCAAATTTGCTTGATTGATTCTTGCTGCTGCATGCCAACTTAGGTTTACCATGACACATACGCAACGTGATCAATTAAATATTATCAAGTATACGTGCCCTATTCCAGTCTTACCAGGCAGTGTCGTCAATGTCAGTTACATAAACACGCATAAAAATAAAAATAAACTGAAAAGAGTATTAACAAATTATTTATTTTATTTCTAAAGTATGTTGTAAGAAATTTGCTTTTCAAAGTGATAGATAGATATTTATTGCCAAATACCAGTTTATTTGTTGCCAATTAATTTGTTTAAAAATTTATACAGATTTACGAAAAACAAAAAATATTATTTTCATCTTGTCTACATGTTGAAAAAAGCATTTTTCTTTAAGTTAGAGAGCTGAAGCTATTTCTTAGGGGCACATGTGTTTTTAATGATGATGATGATAATGATGACTTTGAAAAAAAAATATTAAATTTACATACACACGTCGAAAAGCAGCCGTATTTATAAATAACGAACGATTGGCGGGCTGCTATTGACAGTTTTATTAGTAAACAATGAATTTACTTTGAATTGCTTGAGTTGCAAATAACGATTTAATTAATTTAATCTATGTGCATATAACTATAAAATGTTAAGATAAAATTACTATTTTGGAAACTGTGTCTCCTGAGTTCATATTTGAGAGAAATTTATGGGAAGTTTTCACATACATATTTCTCTAAGGAATATTTTATTTGCAACGAGCGTTTGGCATGCTATAAAATTCAGTATAGAGCTTGCACATGATCTTTACATTGTAATTGAACTACATATATACATATATGTATACTCTTAAGTAGAGACCTTCGGTTTATTTGGCTTTTGGCCATTTTGAGAGCACCAAAGTATGCGAAGGTATCCTCACAAAGATATTACTGTGTGACAAAAATGAATGAATTCGAAATATCTTGGGTGTGTTATTATTTTTCTGGTAGATATTGTCGAGTATAACAACAATCTGGAGCCTAATTCCCGCATGCGATTGCGAGCGAGTTATTACTAGAACATGCGAGTTTTTTAACTTTTGAGATTTTCTCATTCCATTACGAATAACACATATCGAAATTTGTAATGACAGCGTTCGAATGCAACCGTTCGTGTTTTTACTCGCAAGCAAAAAAGCATTCGAAATAACGTTTACCATAAAAAAACCGAAGGAAAAGAAAATGTAAGTTCAATATTTTGCTTCTTTATTTATATCTGTATGTATGTATATATTAGGGATGTAACGATACGCCATTTCGCCGATCCGATACCGATACCGATACTCAAAAATAAATATCGCCGATACCGATTCCGATACCGATACGCATATTTAAATTGAGCTCAAGTAAAAATTAACAAAACTCAAGTAGAGTAATTCTTCTATTATACAAAATAACAGTGTTTATTAATGAGCCATTCAAATCATCAAAATTTTCAGTACATTTCAGTTTCTAAAATTCAAATTTTCAAACTACAAAACGTCTGCAATATTTATGATTTTACAAAATAAACGTTGGCATTCAGTTTAGATTGGCTCAATATTTAAAATTGTTATTAATAAGACTTAAAAAAAAAAGAATTGAATTTCAATTCATGTTAACAAAAAATTAATTATTGTTTTTCACAAAATAACAGTGTAAGATTGAATGAGTCAATTCAAACTGAATGTCATACTGTTTATTTTCTAAAATCATCAAAATTGTCAATACATTTCAGTTTCAGTTGTTCAAAAAACCCTAAAGAAAAATATAAGAAGTATCGGCGTATCGACAGTAAAATATCGCCGATATCGATATATCGGAAAACCAGCAGTATCGCCGATATATCGGTATCGGTATCGGTATCGGTTGCATCCCTAGTATATATGACTTTAAATATAATAAAACACACTGATTTGGCAAATAATGTTTTGCCCAACAGTCGTCAAGCAAAATAAAAAACCAACTCTGGGAGCATCTAAATAACAAATTAACTGCTTCTCATCAACCAATAAAAGAATCGAAATTCTGGCTAGTGCTCCATCCTCTTACTTTATACTAATTATAAAATAACATTAAATAAAAATGAAAATAACATTTCGTCGGTTGGTTATTGGTTTGCTGCAGTCATAATGTCTTTTGTTGTTGTATTCTGTGTTTCAAATGGAACAAAAAATGGCAAAGGCACGTGGCCAAAGAGCCGGGGTATTCCACGTGTAGAAGCTTCCTTCGGTTGCTGCGAACGACCTATACCTTCGTATAGGAAGTAGGAGTTTCCAAGATCTACTCCTAGAGTTTTTTATGGTCTCCACCAATTAAATCTTATTAAAAATGTTTGCACTTGATAATGGAAAATACCATAAAATAACTAACTGTAAACGATACAATTAGTTGCGGTAGCCATTAAGGCCATGATTCACTATCCTACACAATCGCGCGATCTACGAAAAAATACAATCCTGATCTGATAAATTGTTTTTGTCTTTTGAAAATGTTCATAGACTCCATCATACCAGGGCTGTATTTTCTCAAAAATCGCACGATCGTGTAGGCTAGTGTATCACGGCCTTTAACAAGTGCGAGTGAGACGCAAAACTCTCGAAGGCCAAACAACACGCACAAGCCTGACCGCACTTAAGAAATAGTTACGATGACGCGAGAGCTGTTCCCCAACCCAGAGCTGCTTTACGACGATAATGTCTTTTGAATATACTGTGCCGCAAACCAATAACCAACGGACGATTTATGTACATTCGTTTCTTTTTTTTTGCATATACGTACGTATGTATGTGTACTTACATACATACATACATACAAACATATGTTTTTGCTTACAGTTTATTCAGTGTTGTGAAATGAATTTATTTGCCTTTTTTCCACACTGAAACAAAAACTCGATTCGCTTGGTATCGAGTGACATCATCAGAAAATTTCTTAGTATCGGAATAAATTTCTACTCGAATGCAATTTCGATCACGAGTGCAGGAATTAGACCCCTGTGTTTGAAATTTTCCAAACACCCCCCAAAATCTTGAGTTACAAGTAAAAAGCCTGTTTTTCGTACCCGTATGCACTCATAAACCTCCAACTAAGTTGTATATTAACCGATTTTAAATTTATTAAAATACTTAGAAAGAAGAGACTTTGACCTTTGAAACAATGTATATTTTATTTCAGTTAATTGCAGACATACGAGTAACATATAAGGGTATTTTTCTGCTAAATTTATTTTTTTGCGGTTTTTTCGTTCTTTTTGCTACTTTGTATTCGCTCTTACGCAGTATTTTTGTACAGAAACTATACTATTTTGTAAAAAAAAAGAAAAGTATCCAAGTATACCAAGTATCTTTCCTCTCACTGTACGTCTTCTGTAGCTGCCAATTGTGATCATTTAATTCGTCTCTACATGGCAATACAATGTATTACGACATGTCAAACAATGCTGTAGAATGTGCAAAATCTTATCATGTAAAAGCAAAATGTATGAAGTTGGGGAGAATACGGATAGAAAAATGCTTATTTTCTAAACCATTTTAGAAACTTAAGTATTCTCATCACACCAGTACCTGGATTTAGCAACTTTTATTACGATAGTCGTATCGCTATAATAAATGTAACGAAAATTTATCGAGTTCAATATTCAGTAACATATTTTAACGATATTCGTCGTCGGTTGAAGTAAAAAAAAAAGAAAAATAACAAGCTCAAATTCATTTCGTTTTGCTTTAATTATAATTTGTGTTTTTCGCTTTTTTTTTTGTATGCAGAGATGCCATATGGTATGCAATTAAAGGGCGAGTATAACACAGATGTGCACTATCGTTAAAAAGAAATTACAGAATCACATTATTGTTACAGCAAACGAAAAAATATATCGATAAGTATTACAATTTTCGGTTCGCAAAAAGTTACTGAAACCAGGTACAGAGGTGTATTTTAAAGTAAACATTGGCAGGCATTAATGGTATTTATTGAAGGTGTTAAACACTTTTACAAAAACAACCAACATTAATTCAGGAAATGTTCATGTTGTTTTTGTAAATATTGTACAGCTGCAACCATCAGCTACTTAACACTTACGTACAGCACACCAAACAGATTTTTAGATTTTGTAGTAAAATTACATTGAAATAAGAAAATGTTTTCTCCAATATTTAATTTTATTAGTACACATCTTTTTTTTTTGCAATTTTGCAATTTTTGGTTATTTTTGGTACTCAGCAGTTTAATATCTTTGCTTGCATTTTACTTATAGTAGAGTTGTACTTATCAGCTCTTTTGAGTGACCGCTCTTTTCAGCTCAGCTCACTTTACTGAAGTGTTTCATTCAGTTGGCTCAGTAGCTCAGTTCATTTGTAGTGATACATTTTGTCAAGTATAAAGAAGGAGCGAAAACAGAAGCAGAAAAAGTGACAGATTTATACACTGTGTGTGTGTGTGTGGTCGTACATTACAGAACAAGGCAAATGAAGCATAAAAAATAAATAAAACTAAAATAGTTTAATGAGCGGAATTTGTTAATAAAAAAATTTATATTATTTAGTATTTAAAATATTTTAATATTATCACGATATATAATTATTTTTTTGATGTACTTCTGCGACACAAAAAATTTGCTAAAAAAAGCACAAGACTTGTATGGAACTCTTTCATTAGGTCGTTTTAGACACAAACTTATAACCAATTTAAATTACACGCGTTTGTTTAAAGGTTTGTGTCTAAAATGAGCTGCTGAAAGAGTTTGCTAGAAGTCTACATGTAATTTAAATGGGTTTGATTACAGGTTGGTGTCTAAAACGAGCTACTGAAAGAGTTCGATACAAATCTAGAAACTACTCAGTACTGAGCTGAAAGCGCGCAGTGAAGTGATTCGTTCAATTGAACTAGTTCGTTCATGAGCAGCACAACTCTAACTTATAGTATCAGTGTAAACATGAAAAATACATACAACAGACTTTTGTTCTCTTTTTTTAACACGTAGAGAATTTCATAATATTTTGATTCTACCTATACAAAGTCGTAATACTTTGTATTACCATGTAAAGACACCTTTAATGAAACTACATATAACGAAAGAAGAGATACTCTTAATGCCAAAAAAGAAACGATAAAGTAAAATGTGCTGTAGGTTTTGGGTAGTAATAGCGAAACTGGCGAGTATAAATAACATTAGATAAACTATACAGATAACAACTATACAGCAACTTCCATACTATACTCGTAAATAACTATTTTCCTAATTTGTTATAAAAACTAACTGTATTGCATTCCATTTTATATCCCATCTGGCACTCGCAAATGTGAATACATACATACAAGTATGTACATAAATACATACATACGAGTACAAATGTTACATTTATGTCTGTATGTATGTGTGTCTTGGCATGCGTGAATATGTTTAAGCATGTTTGAGAATTTGTGTGGGTATTTGCTGGCGAACTGTTTGGTACAGTGTAAGTTGTACTTAAGTACATATTTAACAAAATTTTATGCGCTTGGTTGATTGTTGCTTATTACAGCACATCCATACATACGCGCATATTTTCTTACAAACTCATTTACTAACAGATTTGTAACATCTATTTATGTAAGCCCAACAAACACAAGATAAAGTGTTTGATAATTATTATATTTACTTCTTCAAATCTTACTTTTAATCGCTTTATAACTCTCAATTGTGTGTCTTAAAATTAAATTGCGTTTAAGGGCGCTTGCAAACAGCCGGCTGGTGTAGAAAACACAAATGCAAATTAACATCCATTTCAAACCACGTTTGACTTCAAGTCCTTCCTCCCTATTTGATATGACATGTGTGTGTTTGCTGGGCAAATGCTTCCTTCATTTTAACAAATATTAGAAATTGTATATATTTCACTTAAATAAATAGAAATTGAAGAAAAATACCCGTTAAAAGAAAGTAAGAAAGAAAGGAAGAAAATAAAACGAAAATGTGCTAAGCTGATGTATAATTAAACGCAATCGTTTGTTAAAGCAGAACAAATTTAAAATGTTCACAAAAAAAACACATTTGCTAAAATATCCCACTAATAACAGTAATTGGTCGTTTATAATTGAACTAAATGCGTAAAATACCTTAATTAGCTAAATTTACTTAAAGGAAATTGTTTGCCAGCCGCTTATCTTTGTTTTCAAGGATCTCATGAAAAAAGGGATTACCTAAATAACAAAAATATCTCAAAAAGGAAAAACTCTACAAGAAAAATGATCCAGGTTTGTTTAACAGAAACCATTTAATCAAGTGTTACTTATTTCCATTTCACCATCCTGTTGTTACTTAAAAAAAAACATTCGAGAGAAAATATGACAATACGGTCTCTATTTGTATACGAAAATTTTGACCCACCGACCATTTAAAAGAAAAAAATTAATTAGGTATGGGGTATATAAAGGGTGTTTTTTATTGAGGTATAGAACTTTAAGTTGGCATCACTTTTTTAACTGGCGGCCATTTTGTCAGCTGTCAAGTGATTAATATTTAGTTTGGTTTGCCATTTCATCATGAACAGGTTGACAAAAGAACAATGCTTGCAAATCGTGCAAAATTTATTTCGAAAATATTGGTTCAGTTCGCGAAGTTTACCGCAAGCTCCGTCCATTTTATGGTCGACATAATCGTCCATCAGAGCAATTAATTCGGTTAACCGGTCAATTGGTCACCAAGATCGTGTGATTTGACACCATTGGATTATTTTCTTTGGGGATATGTGAAGTCGCTCGTCTACGCCAACAAACCAGAAACGTTAGGGGACTTGGAAGCCAACATTCGTGGCGTTATTGCCAACATACGGCCCCATATGCTCGAAAAAGTGGTTGAAAATTGGACCTGTAGAATTGGCTTTATTCGAGCCAGCCGCGGCGGCCCCATGCCCGAAATCATATTTAAACGTTAATGGCATAAAATTATCCTTCCAATAAAGCCAAATTGATGGACATTAAAACGATTTTCTTGTGTTTTATTTCAATTCGAAGTTCTATACCTCTAAAAAAAACACCCTATATATTTCGAATATCTCCTTTGTGAATCCAAAACATGTTTCGCGAAATTAATTATGGTTTCTGAGATATTTAGCATTCATTTTGCTCCATTTCAACTATTTTAAGGTTTAATAAGTATTGTTTTGCTGTGCATGCCACAGTTTGGCGTTGTATAGCCGGAATATCAATGTGTTATAGAACTTTTTGAAAACTTGGTGACATCAATTTTAATTAATTAATTATCTGTGCCTCGTTTCTGTAAGGAATGTGAGAACTATTCTAGTCGAAAAAATTATTATCATACTGTGAAAACCAGGGTGAGTAAGAAAAAACTTATATGTGTGTTGATATTTTTTGCAAGTTAATTCAAGTTTTGTGTAAAATAGGTCAACCAATATAATTGGTTAATATTTCTCGATGCGAGAACTTCTCACAAGTTACAGATGATAACCACTTCCTTGAAAAGTTCAGATACGAGTACACACTTGTTGATACTTTGAAAGTAGAGAAAAAGTAGTTCTATTTTTTTCCACTGGGAAGCAGAGTATATAGCGGGGAAAAGTTTACCAAGCTACAAGTAAATTTAGTTTAGAGAAGTCTTTTTTTTCTTTGTTAGGTTTGTTAATTTATTAAATACCACAGCAGTTCATTTAATTTATTTATGTATATATATAAAATTTTAATTAATTTTATTATGGAAGCGTTTGCCTCGAATGCAACATGCAACGGTAAAAACACCGCAAATTGAAAAAATACAAAAAACGGCAAAATATTTTCTTTAACAACAATCAACAATAACAACAACAACAACATCAGCTCTAGACAATAAAACAATTTCTTGCAAAAATTGGCAATTTTCATCTCCTGTAGGAAAAACTTTAAATTGAAAAAACGAAACGCACCAAAAACAATCTCGCACACATACACACAGCAAACAAAGATAGAAAAATATAGCGAACGATAAAGATCTTCCAGTAACGGCCACCATCCACCTTGATTCATGCACGCCAAAGAAAAAAACAACTGAGAAAAAATAATATTAAAACCAATTTTGGTCACATTCGCACAATCACAATAACAACAACGGAGTTTGGTCAGAACGAACAAAAAAAAAAGAGCAAAATTGGAAACAGACAGACGACACGCTCTAGAAAAAACAGCTTAAACTTATAACAAAAACTTTTTTTATATTGAAAAAAAAAAAATTAAAATCGTAGCAACCAACGCACACAGAAACAAATATTGGACTCATACCCAGGCAACATTTTCAGTTGACATTGTCATAAAAATGCCAAAGATGAAAATTATATACGAGTATGTAAGCACAAATATTTAAAATATTGCATTGGTCACATACTTTTGGACGATACTTTTCAAAATTAACCAACCATTAAAAAAATATTAGAGTTAGGAGGCATACCTAAACATGTTTTTTTATTTGCCTTCATGAAAGTTTTGAGGGCTAAAGTAAATTTACTGAAATCGAAAGGAATTACGGCATTCGATACGATTCGTAATTTGACAATATTTCCATATAAATCTCTTTTGAAATATTTTTAAATTACGAGTCGTATCGAATGCCATAATTTGGCCCCTGACAGGGTTGGAATTTATGCTCTAAAATTTAACTAAAATGTTGCATTCCACCTCTTCTTCGAAACATTTAAAGTTTGTGTTTTTTGTGGTTTGAAATGTTCATGAGGAATCCGTTGGATATTGGATATGGATGAGTATGTATGCGGGAGCAGATACACACAAATCCATATATTTTTTCTTAATTCAAAAATACATGCAATACCTTGAATGGCAACCATTAAGTCATTTCAGGCGTAGAACTGCTCTGCATGCACTGTATCCCCAATGAATACAGAAAAGTAGTTTTTATAAATCATCAGATCAGATTTTTATTGTTTTTTTTATTTTTGTGTACGCAATAACTGTTTGGCCCTCTTTTGTTATTTTTTGGGTACTTTTAGTGTTTGGAAAGCTGGCGCAATATAAAAGGCGAATGAATGAATGGTTTAACATAAATAAATAAATTTAAGAAAGGAAGTGGGCATTTAAAAGCCAGATATTGAAAAATTAAATTACTTTTAAACCAAAGCAAAGGTTATTATTATATTTTCATAAAATTTTAAAATTTTGGTTGGAAAGCAAAAACAATTATGGCGGTATTCGGTGTTTGATGCCAATGGTCTTGTATAAGTCTAAATGCAAAATATCTTAGATTTTCTTTTGTTCTTAGATTTTAAAGAAAAACTGCAATATTTTGCATTTACACTCACGCAAGACCATTTGCATCGAACTCCGAATACCGCTAATTATGTTTAAATAATTCTAAGCATTATGACTTTCAATTGCATACCCGAAATATTTATTTATTATGAATGCAACTCAAAAAAAAAAAAATTCAAGAACTAGCCGACCTAATAAAGGAAACAAGAAATTAAAGAACAATTTTCCTTATTTCTTGACATAATCTCCTTTTAGCTCGATACACTCTTCCCAGTGATATTTAATTACTTGGATAGCCTATTTACAGTAAGAGCCATCAATTGCAGACTCCACCTACCCAATGTTGGGAAAAATTTTACCTCCGAACCATTTAGAAATAGAATAGCTTCGAAATAGAAAATAATGCGGGGCAAATAAGAAGTTTGATCAAGCAATTTGAACTTTAGTTAATTGATTTTGACTTGGCAATAGTGGATGTGTGAACTGGCGAAATGTCTTCATGAAGCAACACTTTCCTTATCGCCAAATAGCATACGAGTACTTCCGTTAAATGAAAATAAAGTCAGTAAAGTGCGACTTTGACTCGCACAAAAAGTGTGCCGCATGGGCACATTCATATGTGTGCCCTTAATTGTGAAAGTGGTCTAAGTCATATATTTCTTTCGCCGAGATATTTATTAGATTACATTTGAACAAATCAAAAAATAATTTTTTATTATGCTATTCTAGTCTCGGATAATATAAAAATATATAATATTTATTAATTATTTATTGAACTTTTTTTAAGATGCCTTTAATATTACGAAGCAAAAATACACATGACCATGACCATGGACCACTTTCATAATTAAGGGCACATGTGTAATACTATACGAACTTTAGCCTATTTAATCGAATATCTTACCTGACGTTGATATTTTTTATTTAAATTTTAAGTATGGCGATTTAGTTTAGTTTTAGCGATTTTTGGAGCTTCTTCTTAGTTTTGGCGATTTCGTTCGGTTTTTGGCGATTTTTTACTTAGGGTTTTTTTATTTTGGCGTTTTTTTTTGTTTTGTCGATTTTTTCCGGTTTTTTGGAAATTTTTTTCGTTTCGGAGTTTATTTTAGATTTGGCGATTTTTTTCGATTTTGGGATTTTTTTCTGTTTTTGGCGTTTTCTTTAGTTTTGGCGTTCTTTGCGCTTTTGGAAAATTTTTTCGGTTTTTGGGTTTTTTTGTTTTGGCTTTTTTTTTGTTTCGGCGATTTTTTTGGTTTTTGACGATTTATTTTAGTTTTACAGATTTTTCTTAGTTTTGGCACTTTTTCCCGTTTTGGCTATTTTTTTCAGTTCTTGTCGATATTTTTAGTTCTCGCGTTTTTTTTTGGTTTCGGCGGTTTTTCTTAGTTTTGACGCGGGGTTTTTCCTTTTTAGGATTTTATTTCGGTTTTTGGCGTTTCTTTAGTTTCGGCGTTTTTTTCGCTTTTGATAATTTTTTCGGTTTTATCATATATAATATCAGACAATAAGTTGTGATGCTTTCTTTATTCCCCGTTGTTTTGTTTAAAAGAGGAAAATTATAGCAATTGACCCGGAATAAAATTAAATTTTATCGGATGCCATAATTTGAACCGGAGTTCCCTATAGGTCTATTAATTTTAATGAAACATTAATGCAAAACCCTTGAATTTAGATAAATTAATAATTAAAGACTATAATTCTTTATAAGTCGTATTCGTTATGCCGAACTCCACTGTTATATATTTAACATATTTTTCTATTGCAACGTTGCCAACTCTGTGACAGAAAGAAAGAATTCGTTCGAAAATACTATGAATCCGTTCGAAATAATAATAAAAAACATCAATCGTTATTTGTAGCTTTAACCTTTAGTTTTCATACACAACGTTGCACACTTACAGAGATCAAATTTGATGAAAAAGCTTATTTTTTTTGTGATAATTATTTCTTAATTGAATATTACGGCTTTATAAAGGCTTAATAAGAAATTTTTTTTATGGAAATCGGTTTTTTACACATTTTCCTACAAAATTTCTTTTATAAACCTTTATAAAACAAAATTATTTTTTATGCATAAGGCAGTAAAAATATACGAAAATTGCATCATCAAAAAAATCCAACGAAGTGGTAACGCTGGTTTAATATGTCGTTTCCTCTATTTGCATGTTTTCTAGGTCTGTGTGCCTGTGTGTGTGTGGGAGTGTGTGAGCATTCACAGAGTGTTTATGTGTAACTGTATATTTATGCGCCTCAACGCAAAAGGTGTCACTGAATTTTTATTTTTTAGAAGCAAACTTTTTTTCCTTAAAAACGAAAATTGTTTCTGCTGTTGTTTCTAAACGACAGCCATACATTTGTTCAGGATGAGCAAAAAAAAATTAGATTTTTCAGATGTGTGTTTTCAGGATGGGGAAAAAAAACTTTAGATTTTTCACTTGTAAGCGCGAGTGTATGCGTATTTGATTTTTATATATTTGTTTTAGATTTCTGTGCATTCTTCACGTACCTTTATGCAGTTTACTGCAGTTTCAAACTTTTTTTCTGTTTTAATTTTTCAATTATAAACGCGTTGATCTCCAACAGCATAAAAAGTGATTTTTTATAAATATTTGCTTTATTTTTTTCAGTTAACAATAAAGGCTGGTGGTGTTCCAAAAAAAAGAGAGTTTATACTCATGCTGAAAACATAAATTCAATTTCTAATGAAATTTCTGAAAAAATTTACTAAAAAAATGCATTTAGTAAAATCTTTTATATATAAATTTGTGGCACTTTTTACTTTTAGATATAAGAAATCATACGAGTATGTATGTATATAAACGTATGTATGTATTTATATGCATATGTTTGTATATTTCTGTAGTAAAGCTGTTGTGGCGTACAGCTAATTTTTGTTATTGTAAGTAAAGCTTGGCAAAAAAATTGAAAATTCAATCAAATTGCTACGTGACATGATTGCGGCACGTTATATTGCATTGAAGCAACAATGAATTAGAGATGGAGCAACAAAAAACAAAAAAAAAACATTTGATTAAAATTCATCTTAACATCGAACGCGGTGATTAGCATAGCAGGCAAAGGAATAAAAAAAGTTTTACAAACGAGTTCGGTACAAAAGAAATGTTTTTACATTTTTATGTAATTGAGGTTAAAACGAATTTTGATGTCTAATGCATAAATAAAATAATAAAATGTTTGATGTATTTGTTATTCAATAATTACTAAGTAAATCTTTTTTTTTTAACTGAATATAAATTAAATGTTGCTATTGAATTAAAACGACTGTTAGACCATTTCATTTTTAAAGTCGCTGACAGCAGATGCCGAAAGTTAATAAAATCCTGCATTCAAATGGCCTGAAAATATACAAAAAAAAAGAAAAAAAAATACCTAAAGGCTGTAAGGCTCCCACTTCAGCCTTTTTTTTGCTAATGTTTAATGCAAACGGTTCATTGCTCTTTGTTTCGGGCCTACAACTTTTTTTTTTACCTTTTATTAGCACATCATTATGTCATTATGCTATGCTGCTGCTCTCCTCGTTCATGTTGTTGTATTTGTGGTTTAATCATCGAACCATTTGCAGGTTTTTGATGGGTTCATTTGTTATGTTTTATATTTATTTGTTTTTTATTTTTTGTATTCTCACCTTAAATCTAAATATATGTATGTATATCTCTAGCAGCAGCAGCAGCAGTAGCAATAATCGGAAACAGAAAAACCTAATAATCCACAAAAACAACGTAAAGCTAAAACAAAGTGTGCAATTATATGAAAACACAAGCACGTCTTTAAATAAGACGTGTTATTAATGTTTGAAAAAAATTGCTAAAACGGAAATGTGTATGTGTGCATACGCACACACACACACACATCTACAAACACTTGCCATAAAATATATACTATAGAGATCCTTTTCAACACATCAAAAAATTGTTTGTGTGTGTGTTGAGTTTCTCCTATTTTTTCGTTTTTCATTTATTGCTGTCGTGTTTTATTTTTTTGTATTTGAGAAATTGCAAATTTAAGCACAACACAATAACAGATCATTTTGTATTTTTAATAATTTTTGGGAATTTATTTACTTTTTTCTTCTTCCTCAACACACAACAAAGTGTTGTGTTGCAGGCATTTGCGCTGGCATTAAGAAGTTTTTAATATTTAAGCTATTTTCCATTTTGTACATAAATATAAAATTAATGCAAAAGCAACTACGTAAATAGCAGATAAATTTTATAAGAGGCAAGAGTACAAATATGTGTATACATAAATAACACTTTCATTTAGTGAGAACAATGAATATAAATAATTTTTCTTTGCTTAATGAACTAAAATTATGTTTTATTTTTTATGCGGCAGCCTGTAGCAATTTGAATAAGTGTGTTGGAAAATAATTTTAAAGATATTAATCATCACTGAAATATTAAGAAATATAAGCTGATATGTGTGTATAAGTAAGGCAGATATATAAAGAGGGGGCTATTTAAAAGTTTATATATTAACAAATTAATTTTGTTATTGTTGTGAAGTACAATTGTTCCGGTTAGAGATGGAATACTATTTTGTCCATACGGCTGCCACGGCTGGCCTCACAGTCTCCATTCGCTCGGACCAGTTTACGAGCGCTTTTTCGAGTAAATGGGGTCGTATCTTGTGTATTTTATTTTTTTAAACTAAAATTTAATTGATTTTCAATTAATTTTTAAGCCTTCTTCTTCCCGTTTTCTACATTCACTGTACATTGATAGCGGGAACAAACGATCCCATGAAGAACACGATAGCAAATTTCCGTTTATGGAGCAAGAAAATTTAATGGGAACAAAAATGTTACATTTTATTCACCATAGTGGTGATTATCTTTATTTGTGTTATTTTCAATAATGTCCTAGTAAAAAAAGACACTCCATAGATATCAGGAAAATGCAGAGTTTGCCAACTGGAAGTAGTGCAAATTTCGATCCGTTCTAATGATTTTTACATATTTTTACATATTGTCATTGCAAGTAGTTCTCTATTTCGATGCCTAGTCACCCAATTGGAAGCAATTTTAAGAAAAATTTCCTTTTCTGTGTTCTACGATAATATTTTCATCTAGGAAAAATGGTAAAAGCAACTAATTTTTTATTATACGAATTTAAACGTGAAACAGTGTTTTCAAATTTAAGTAAATAATTTTTAAATTTTAGACCAAAATTAAATCATCTTTTTTTTAATTCTGGTGAGTATTTTCTAAAGCTATGGAGGAATTACAAGGTTTTGTGTGGCTAAAATAAATTTTTACTTAGTTTTCTGCTAATTGTCGGCAAATTAAAAATATCGATTTTTTGGCAGCAA
This sequence comes from Nowickia ferox, assembly GCA_936439885.1. Taxonomy (NCBI): domain Eukaryota; kingdom Metazoa; phylum Arthropoda; class Insecta; order Diptera; family Tachinidae; genus Nowickia; species Nowickia ferox. The sequence goes on along the minus strand of OW387023.1, from coordinate 4,192,723 downwards.
TGAAAATGTAGTTCCTTCAGAATGACTTCCAATTTTTTTTTCATCTATTGAGGTTTTTTCATCGATTGAGGTTTTTTTTGGCTATTTTCTAGAATTTATATTTCTTTAAATATTTACAAGTTAAATTAAAAATAATAGTTACTTGAGTAAAAGGAAGACCTTTTTCATAGAAACCTGCACTAGTCTCATGAATTTTTTATTATTAAAATTCCAAATTCTAATTCCACTGATGGCCATGTCAGTACACTAACAAACATTTATTTTGTATTTTACTTTTTGCGCAACTATAGCAAAAAAAATAAAAGTTTTCCATTTAAGCAAAGTTTTAAATGAAATTCTTTATGATGGATTTTGTTGTTGTTATTGTTGTTGCTGTTGCTGTTAGTGGTAAAGTACTTTAGAAAAAACCTGCAACATTTTCTATTTATGAAACATTGAAAAGCCTTTGTTAACCCAATTTACAAACACCCGTAGAAGTAGAAGAGCACAAGTAACGAAACTAAAAACTACAGGCTTAAAGTATAAATAAAAATATAAAAGTTTCCAGTTGTCCTTTGGGTTCTTCTCCTTCAGCACACTAAGCAATACGCTGTAAAGCATAGTTTTCCTCCAGCTTTCGATAAACTTGAAAACTTTATTTTTTTTTTTTGCATTTCCTGGCTAAAATAAGCTGTCACGGACTGACATTTTTAAAAGACGTCAACTTGAAGTTTGCTATTGTTGTTTTTGTTGCTGTTACTTTTTTCTTCTTCTTCCTTAACATCATTTTACACCTACCTTGAGTTTGTCTCGCTGTAACACTTTTTCCTGCCTTTTCCCCCAGTTCACGAACTCGTTATTTGTTTTTTTTTTGTGTGCTTTTATTGTTATAAAATTAAGTTTGTTTCTTTTTTTATGTTTCTTTTTTTAATATCCAATTTCCAGTTTTGATTGTGTCATTGGTTTTGTTGGGGGGCTTTCATTATTGCTTCATGATCTTTTGGATACCTTATGGTTACTTTTATTACTTTTTTATTTAGGTGTTGTTTACGTTTACGTTTCCGTTTAAGTTTTGCTTTCTTTTCTTCTTCACCTTTTTCTAAGTATTTTCTAGCATTTTGTTTGTTCCATAGAATATGAAATAAACGAGAAAAACAGCTTAACGAAACTTTCTCATATTTTTTCAAACACTTTGCATTTTATTAAGTTTTAAAAATATTCATTAAAATATTAAAATAAAATAGAATTTATTGAACTCCATTAAGAGGTTTTTAAGAAGAAAAGATTACTAATAATTTAATGAAATTTAAAATAAAGTCTTAAATTTGAATGATACATAAATAAAGCCTTGGGAAACGAGAACACTTCTCCATTTGCGTAAAGTTAGAGAACAATGAATGCCAAAAAAAACAACAGAATATTGGTTTCGCCTTATTGACAGACCAATAATTTTTATCAACATGACAATATCATGCTTTCAATGTTGAACTCAAACACCCTTAAACACCAATACACCCACAAATAGCAAAGAAACACATTCTTTTGCAAACATAAGCCCTCAGCCAGCAATATAAAGCAAACAAATTGGCAATCAAAAAAAATATCTGCCACAAATCATGTATGAAATGTAGCAAAATTGCTACATCAAGGGCATAAAAACAAGAAATGCAAGTACGGGTATTTTGCCTCTTGAACGAAGCAACTAAAAAGCTCTTCAATGGAGGTAAAATATAAATCGCTGCGATACATAATGACAGCATGTGTGTAGTAGAACATTTATCAGCGCCACTATTGTGTGCAAGTGTTAAACTTTTTTAGCCAATTTTTGCCACACTCCAATGTTTATGTTGCTTATTTTTCTAAAAAAGACTGGCGATTTTAAACGGTGCTTGAGTTAAAAGAATTTCTAAAGCCTTTTTTTTTGCAGAACTGGTCAATTCTTTTCAACAGAAATTTTTTCCTAAAGTATGTCTTGTCTTCTTTTTATACCCCTCACCAAAAATGGTAATATAAAGTATATCGTTACCTTAATATAGAAAGGCCATAACTCATTATATTTTGTTGAAATTTAAATTTTTGTATATTTCGATAGAAGAACGTCTAATGTATCGATAAATGCAAAAATCTCGATTTCTAAAAAATAATGGATGAAGGCCTTTCTGTATTAAGGTAACGATATATATTCTGGGTGCTTGTGAATAGCGAAGTCGAATAAGCAATGTCCGTCTGTCTGTCTGTCTGTCTGAGTGTACGTGAAATCGTTTTTACAAAGTGCAAAGAAAAAAAAAATAGAGACTTCGGTCCTGGACTGATATGCCAGAATAGGTTCTAAATAGATTGCTATGGAAAATCAGCCAAATCAAAAAGACAGTTTCAGGGCTGGAAAGTTTAAACTAACAAAATCGAGTTTTTTTCTTTATTAATTAAAAATATTTTATATTTTAGATAGAAATATATTGGTATTGAAAATCAAAAAGACAGTTCCAGGGCTGGAAAACTTAAAATTTATTTTGTTATATAAAAGTAACTAACTGAAACCGTTTTTTAGTTTTTATAGTTAAACAGCTTTTACATTTCAAAAAGAATAATATTGATATTGAAAACAAGAGAAATCAATAAGACGGTTGTTCCAGGGCTGAAAACTTTAAACTTATTTTGGGATAAATAAAATTAACTAACTAAAAGTAGTTATTTTTTTTTATTTATTAATGAAACATACTTTATGTATTAGAAAGACATAGATTGGTATTTAAAATCGAAAAAAAACATCAGAAAACAGGTCCAGGTTTGGAAAATTTAAATTATTTTTGGCATAGAAAACATTAATTATTTAAAAATATTTTTTTTTATTATTAATTTAACATATTTTGTATTTTAGCTTACCTGATGTAGAATTTTTATCCCCTTTTTTAGTCCTAGCGCTTTTTTGTTTTGTTTTCGTTTTTTGGCAATTTTTTTGTTGCTTTTTAGTTTTAGCGAGTTTTTTTCACTTAGACGCTTTTTTCCTTTTTTGCAATTTTTTTTTTGGTTTTTGCATTTTTTGTTTGTTTTTGGAGTTTTTTCAGTTCATTAGCAACCTTTTTACTTTGGCGATTTTTTTATATTTTGGGGCTTTTTTCTTTTAGGTGATTTTTTCGGTTTTTGGCGATTTTTCGTTTTGACGCTCATTTTTCGTTTTGCAATTTTTTCGGTTGTTTTTAGTTTTAGCGTTTCTTTTTAGTTTTGGCACTTACATATATTTCGTTTAGGCGATTTTTTTTTCGGTTTCTAACAATTTTTTTATTTTTTTGGCGACCTTTTTACTCTCCGTGATTATTTTTGCATTTTACTGATTTATTTTATTTTGGTGATATTTTTTGTTGAAGCGCTTTTTTATTTTGGCGATTTTTCGTTTTGGCATTTTTTGTAATTTTGCGATTTTTTAGCTTTAGCGTTTTTGTAAATTTCAAGAGTTTGCTTTTTACGGTTTCCAATATAAAGCAAGTTGTCAAAATTACTTAGTTAAAAATAACATTAACTGATAGAATACCCTTTAAATAATTTTTTAATTTTCAGTTTTAATTGGTGTAGTCTGCATAGAAATGCCCTAATTTGGAATTGCAAGTATCTATATGTAATTGTCTGTGTTTCGTTGCTCGCTTTAGAGCACTCTTTAATTTTTAATTGTCATATAAATACTATATGTTGTTGTAGCCGCCAAATTTTTATATATTTTGTGAAAATTTTAGGTCCATAGCTTTTAGGGTTCTCGAGAAAATAGTCTGTGCACAGCTGTAACAAGCAGACAGACGGAACTATAAAAAACAAACTTTGTGAGTTATGATACTCTTGCAGCAAAGGCTGTATACGGCAAATACGCTTCGTCAGAAATACTTCTAATGAAATATATATTTGCTGTTAAAATTCTGCCTAAAATTGTTAAAAATTTAGTCTTATTTGTTCTTAGTCCTTATCTCAAAGTAGCTTGAAACTTCGAACCAGATCAACTAATCTTTTCCTTAAATATCTTAAGTAGCTTAAGAACAACCACTCTTGCAGCAAAAAAAAAAACAAATAATAATAATAATAATTTGTTTCCACATTTCTGATTCGTTTAGGTAGTTTTTAATGGCAGCTTGCCAACATTTTTATGTTGAGTGAAACAAATAAGTTGTTTTTCTTTTTTAATTCGTTATTTTTTTAGTTAAGTTTAATAGCAGGCGGTACATGCTTCAAAGACTTGTTTTGTCAACATCTTTCCTTATTCAAGATTCTCAACTTTACAACATATTTTTGAGGATTTTCCTTTTCCCATAACGTATGGAATGAAATAAGGACTCACTAAATAATATTTGGCATATACAGACATATTTTTATAATACTTTTACTTTGTTTTTTTTTCATATTTCCGCAGGAATGTTAACAATGTTGTTTGGAATTTGAAATACTATGGCAATCAAGAAGCCATGATACTTCTATAGGAGAATAGAGTAGTCCGTACAAGCAGAAGTTGATCTTAAAGTCATTGAAATTTGTATATCGTTAACTGAAATGCAAAATCACAAAGCTACACTTGTTTTGAATTTCATAGGAAACGGAAAAAACTAATAAAAAATTATTCAAGTGTATTCAAGTAAGTTTTCTTAATTTTCATTTCTAATTCCGCTGAATGTTATGATAAAGGTTTTTAAAATTTGCTGTGATGTTGTATGCAATTGTTAATTAAATTTGCATTTTTAAATTTGTTGTTAGTTATGTGGCTGCTACCAATGTATTGCTGCCAGGAATTTGTGTGGATTTTTCCTCTATATGGTCAATTCTTCCCTTGTACCGTTTTTAAATATTTTCTTCCTAAACGGTTTAAATACATGTATGTATCTATGTATGTATTGTCTACCATTTTGTCCAGCTGATGCGGCGAGGTTGCCACTCCGGTTACTGTCTTACCGACTGACACTGTTTTATCCACTTGCTGTGCACACAGGACATGCTCTTACATTTCAGCTGATGATAATCGTATACAAAAACTTTCGACTAAGTTGGCTTGTTAACAGAGGCAGCAAATTTTGTGAACCTTAAGGAATGTTGTTAAATTTATTTTAAAATTAAAAAAAAAAATTGAAGAGTTATCAATAAAATGCCAAAAAATCGGCAAAATTTGTAAAATATTCTTACGAATGGTTTAAATGAAAAATTCGCTTATAGTTCGCATAATTGTTAATAACCGCCAAAAGGATAAGAAGCGCAAAATGACTTTAAATTACTTTACGAGTACATACGCCAGTAGATTAAAAAAATATTCATAAGCATATAAAACTTATTTACACATTAATGGATAAAATTTCTTGAACAAAGTTAATTAAAAGAAATTAACATCACAAAAAGATTTCCAGCCAAAGACAACTTTGGCTCTTCCTCACAGAATATGTATACTCGTGCATTGATAAGCTGGTGTTTGTGTGGTTCTTATTTTTTACAAGCACTTTGTACAAACAAAAAACTGAAACTTTAAGAATATAACTTATTATTCCGGCTTTTTTGCTTTCTTTCATTATTCATTTCATTACAAAAAAAAAAGATTCATTTCATTTTAGTACAAGAGTTGTCGTGTAATTAACCCCAATTGACTTTTGTGAGCTTTTCAAGGGTGTGCTTACCAGTCCTTCTCCTCCCACAGTTGGCTTATTTATTTCCCTTCTCTTTTGATGACTTTATCGTTTTATTGATGCTTATTTTTAGCACTTTTTACTTGCGCTTCAATAATCCAGAGACACTGAATTAAAACAGCGCAAAGTAAAAAGGAAAACTTAAAATACTATAAATTTTGAAGCCAAAAGCAATTTAACACCAAATTAGACATAAACTTTAACTCTCGTTTTTGAAAAATGAAAACATACATACTCGTACATTATGACCAACTGGCCTGGCAGACAGGCAGTGAATTTTTATTTGTAGAAAAAACGAAAAACATTCTATATAAAATGGTCAAGTATAAAACGAATTAATGGCGTGATTGGGGACAAAATGAGAGCATGTAAAACATAAAATTATGATTAAAATGGAGCATAATGATGGATTTTTGTTTTTGTTTTTATGCTGCTGCCAAATGGCAAAATATGCACTGAAAAAGATGGATGGAACATTTTTATGAGCTAATGATGTAATGAGCAATCATAAAAGTTTATAGTTTGTTGTTGTTTCATTTCTGAAAACACAATCAATATACACTCAAGCAAATTGCCACAGTGGGACAATAATAGTTGATCAGCCAATAAAAAACAAGAGATTGAATATGTCTTTACTGTGTCATATTCTGTCTGTGTCTATTTTGATTTTTCCGTAAAGATATTTCAAATAAATAAACATGTTCGCTATAAAACTCTTTTATAATTATCTGACAATGCAACCTAATTATTTTAGAAATTAACCCTGAGTCTGGCTAAAATTATACCTTAAAAACATTTAATAAAGGAACTTGAAAGTATTTTATTTTTTACATTATTACAAACAAACTACATCTTCCTATAAATTTCCAACACTCACCCGCCTCTCCATTAAAAGTTACTCAAATAAAATAAATCTAAATATAACTTCAGTTATAAATCAAAATGTAACACGACCTCTAAAAGAAAATCTACACTGCAATTTGATTTATAACGTTTTGAAAATAAAACGTAGCCAACAAAACATCAAATATACTCCTCCTCCTCCTCACAAACTAAAACTTAATTTCTCTAAGGAAAAGTTATTAAAGAAAAAAATAAAACAGAAAGAAAAGAAAACTCAAGTGCGTAAACTAAACTCAAAATAGCAAATAAACTTATCCAAACGACGAAATAGTAAATGACTAATTAGCTGCCACTTGAGGCACATAATAATAGTGGCGCAAATTATAATCTACAATAGTCGACATATTTGAAGTGAGCGCAACTGCACACCACTGTTTGTGCAGCTTTTGCTGGCTTCAATTTAAATGTAAATAACTGCTGAAAAACATGAACAATTAATAAATGTTCAACGTTTAACATTCAACTGAGAAGCAACATAAAAGAGACGTCAGTCAGTCAGTCAGTCAGTCAGCATTCTTCCATGGTCATCATCATAAAAGAAAAATAACTTTTTCTTTATTATGGCAAAAACTATAAAAAATAACCAAATATTATAATTTTTAATGCAGAAACGTGTTAGTGTGTGTATGTGTGCGTGCGTGTGCATGTTAACCAACATACCGCCTCAATTCAAAATTAAGGTTATTAACATTTACAACAAAATTAATGGGTACAACAACGCCAGCAAAGTATAATACGAGTAAATTTATATTCCTTTTAATAACCCCATACTTTTATACCGTACGCATTTATGTAAATGTTGAAGTCGTATTAAATTAAAAAATTAAAAGGAAAAAAAGACAGAAGTTAAACTCCATTTCCTTTGCCGAGTTGTGTGCGAAAGTGTGCGTTCGCCTGTTTGTTTGTGTGAAATGTTTAACACATAAAATAGGCAGGGGATAATAATTGGTGATGTTACCGCCAACAACATACATTTTCGTTTCACCAATAACAATCTGGTTAAAAGTGACATTAAAATTGTCAACAAATTGTTAACATTATTAAACCAATACAAACAAACAACCAAACACCTGCACGTGTTCCTTAAAAGGCATGTGTTTCAACGAAAGGTCAATGTAATGAATGCGTAGCAATTCTTCTACTGAAACTTACACCCACACGCACTCGTAGCAGGGACACTTAACCACACAAATAAATACACTGGAGGGGGGCAAAAGTGTTGCATAAGACATCCTTTACATGTTGAAATATTTATGTGGGGCGTTGTACATTTGAGTGGGGCAAATTAGCATATTGTTACAAAAGCAAAACAAACTTTTACTACATTACGGTGTAATTAGAAGTACTGAAATGTGATTAAAAACTTCGAAAGTGAAATTTTAATGTTTGGAACTAAAAACATTTTTCTTGCTATCAAATTTTTCTTATAGAAAAACTTAATTTCAAAAAAACAAAAATATCTTGAAGAAGTTAACAAAAGGTTAACGAAATATCGAACTAATAAAATAATAATAAAAATAATTGACCTAAAGCTTAAAAAATTACTTTAATTGAATATATTGAAAATAGTCGAAAAATTAGTTAAAAGAATTTCTTATAGAAGGTTAGATTCGGTTTTACAGGCTGCCAAATCCACCGGAACAGGCTCTCTAGGTACTGATACTCTTGTGCTGCGTCATTTTGTACAAATAAATTTATTGTTTTTATATCGCGTTCCGATATTCTTGCAAGGTCACGCAGAAATACAAATAAGCTGGGGCTACGGGAAAAACTGAAGAATCTGGATAATGCGGACACTATCTGCTTACTCACCCACACATACTCACATATGCAAGCCATAATTATAAACAGCTGCTTATGTTTTCATTTCGACGCCCCAGAATAGTTTTGCGCCACCGACCATTAAAAAAATTAGTTGGGTATGGAATATATATGTATATTTTGAATACCCTCTTTCTTTCACGAAATTGATTATGGTTTCCGAGATATTAAGCATTAGTTTTGCTCCGTATCCACTAGTTTTAGGATTAGTAAGTATTGTTTTGCTGTACACGCCACTGTTTGGCGATTGCGTCAAATTCTTCATTCAAAAACGTATGAAGTAAAGTTAACTCTTGTTTTGCTTCATTTCTATAAGAAATGAATAATAAAAAAAGAAGGTAAGAAGTAGAGATGGGCGCGTGTTGTGTTTTTTTCGTGACACGAACACGCACGACTCAGCGCGAAGTGTTCGTGACAAAAAACCTGATTTTGTGCGTGTTCGGGTCGTTTCGTGTTGAGCAAAATTGACACGAAAAACGCGAAACGATTTTAGATGTAAAATATGTATGAATGAATTTCCAGTAGAGAAAAAATTGAATATTTTGTATTGTCAAACACACAACACCAGCATATTTGTTGATATTGTGTGGGCCTCTGAAGCTTAAAGTTCTGCACGTAAACAGACAGTATCAGCTGTGTTGGCAGAGTGTATCAGCTGGCAGAGCCAACTCGGTGCCATATTTTGAAAAGCGACTCTTGAAAAAAAAATAAATTAAATTTTCTTTTCTTCAAAAATATTTCGCGCGTGTTGTGCTGTATCGTGTTGACAAAATTTTTCGCGTGCGTGTTTCATACGTGTTGAGGGTCTTGGTATTCGTGTTCGTGTCGTGTCGTCTTGGAAAAATTCGACACACACCCATCTCTAGTAAGAAGGCCGTAAGAAAACTTCAACGGTGACTGTTAAAGGCCATGACTCGCTATCATACAAAGTCGTGCGATCTACGAAAAAGTACAACCGTGGTGTGATGAATTGTTATTGTCTTTTGAAAATTTTCATAAACTCCATCATACCAGGGTTGTATTTTTTCGTAGATCGCACGACTTTGTATGATAGTGTATCACGGCCTTAAGCAAAAACTCAGACGCAGCCATCACATGCAACGATTACATTTTTTAATATCAACTTTTTAAACACTAAAATAAAATAAAAGAAACCTTAATAACAGGAAAAATTTTACTTCATTATTCATATTTCATACACTTGAATTACTTGGTTTTCTTGTGTAAGTGTGTAAGCGGATCGATAGTTAAAAATATTACGGCGGCGGAATCTTGATCTGGATAGCAAGAAAAATAAACAAAACAACAAAATTCTCTATTCACAACAGTAAAGTTTACGTATGGAGCACAAAAAGCTACTTTTTGAAAATAAGTTGCGCATGCGGCACAACAGGTATTTTCACTTTTTCATTCATGAAAGTTCACAAAAATTCAAATTTTTCTTCAAAACATGTGTCGGAAGCAGTGGTGCAAATACAAAAGAAATTCATCGGGTGTAATTTGAGAAAACTTCATGTAAACCTTCTTTGTCCTTCTTTTTCTCCACTCCAACTTTGTGGCGTATGGGCTAAGACAATTCTGAGGCGACGATTTGCTTTTTCATTTCAAAAGTGCACGGCATTCATCCAAGGCTTATTCACCAGCTAGTAGCGAGGACGCAGCTGGGCTATTTTTTTTTCAAATTAAAGTTGATCTTAAAATTTAAAAATTCTTTGCGAAAAAGAAATTTAGAAAAATGTAAAAAAATTTCAACATGAAAAATATTTTATCGAAAAAAAAAAAAAAAAAATCGAAAACATGAAAAAACTATTAAAAATTGTAAAAAAGTCTAAGTGTTGCACCTTGTGTTTGTGATAGCTGCCGTGTAGAATTTTTTTCAACTTTATGTAAATAAGTTTTATTTTTATTTTGTTAAACAAATTCTATTTTTGACATTTTGGATCAACTGAAAAGCCATGTTTTTTTTTCATTGTTGTATTTTTGTAATCGTCATATTACCTGGCTTTTACGAAGGTACAAAGCTTTTAATAAAAAAAAAAAATAAATTACATTAAGTGAAAAAATAGAAATATGAACCGCAAAACCATTAAAGAAACTAATATGTCAAACCAGAAAACAGCTGTTTATGGTAAGAATGAAATGAAGAGTGACGTACTTGCGGCAACGCTTACTTTCTCTTTTGTAGTCCCTTCTTAAATCCACGCGCGCTTACTACATTAAGACTTTTTGTCGCAGGAGTCGGAGAAATTTATATTTCATACCATCTATGCGTTTTATTCGTTCATTCGCAGCAGTGTTGCCATAAAGTAACCAACATAAAACATAAAACTAATATGTCCTGATATATAATATGGGGAAAATGCCGCAATTTTTCTGTGCCTCGAGGCACTTCATCAGCACCCATGTCTATCTATCATGAATTTTTTGTAAGTAATGAAGTGCACGGCTGCACAGAAAAATGTCGGCAGTTTAATTTTTCTTCTCATTTTGATAGAAAATCACATTAATTCATAAAAATATTTCATTCAAAGAAGAATTGAAATTAATGAACTTAAGTCTGATTAAGAAATTATTGCTGATTAAAATTAATTTTAGTTGATATTAAATAATTTTCTTTAATGGAACGCCCCGCATATGTGTATGCACATAAATTGCACAACTTCTTTGCAACTAAAGACAACCAATGATTGTAAGCAAATATTAGTTTATCGATGGTCTCCAATGATCATTTGCAGAATACAGACATATCGTGCCATAACCGCCAAAAAACCTTAAGCGACATAATTGTCGAACTTAATTTTTTTTTACCAAAAGCGATAATTAGCCATCGTAAATAATTGATTTTCATCAAAAACACGAGGTGAAAAAATGTGTCGTTTAAGCTTTTTTCGCGGTTATGGTTCGATATGTATATTACATCCAGTCGTAAGTACATACACACATATGTAAATATTTATGTAAGTATAGGGTCCGCCATCTAACGTTTTTTTTCAACTAGTGCTTATTTCGTGAATGGTAACACTTAGCTCATGTCTGATTTGACAGATAATTAGTTTTATCCTTCCGCTGAACGAATATGGTTGTGTATACGCTTGAACAACGCTGGGATATATTGCCTGCGATCGACTTACAGAAGATGACGATTTTGCCAAAAAAACTCATATTTTCAGATGAAGCTCATTTTGATCTTGGCGGGCATGTAAACAAGCAACATGGTCGCATTTGGGGCACAGAAAACCCGCACGCATACATTGAAAAGCCGACGCACCCAAAACGAGTAACTGTTTGGTGCGGATGTTGGTCCAGAGGCATAATTGGGCAATGAGCAAGGAGTGGCCGTTACAGTCAATGGCGATCGTTATCGGGCCATGTTGAACAAATTTTTGTTCACAAAAATTGAAGAGGAGGATATTGGCAACGTTTGGTTTCAACAGGACGGGCGCTACGTGCCACACAGCCGAAGCTACACTCGATGTTTTGCGCCCTGTTTTCAAAAAAAAAGTTATCTGGCGGACCCTATATATAAAACGATACCCTAAGATGTCTATCAAAATCCAACATCTAATGCTTGCTAAATAAATATATAACTAAACTTTAAAATGCTAATTTTCCTAATTGATATTGGCAATAAATTAAGGTAAAAATAGAAGATATGTAGCAGGTTAATTGAAATACACACTCAAATTTTATGGCCTGTAAAATAAGAAGGCCCTAACAAAGAGAAAGAATTTAATACAAAGTAATTGAGAGAAAAAAAAAACATTGTAGACACAAACAAGGTCATTTCAAAATTAAAAAGAAAAAATTTTAATACAGCAGTATTTATTTACTGACTATATATGCATGACCTTGGTTGCAAATCTACCACTTCAATTACAATTAAATGAGAATGGAAATTTTAAATAATAAAAAGAAAGAAAATACAAAGTAAATTAGGCTAACAGCAGCTAAATAAAATATATACTCGTATATGCATACATATGTAATTCTTAAAACAAAATCCACAACAACAAAAATCCATAAATTATTTTGATATATAACAGGCACTTAAATGGAAACTAAACTGTGGACCGTAGAAAACAAGGTGGCTTCCATTGCCTCCCAATAAGCAACGTAAGAGCATTTACAAACATTAAGAGCATTACAATCCACTTGTTTGCTTTGAACCTGCGCTGTTTAGCTGAAAACTACAAGCATGCAAATACATGAAAATTGTGCATTTTTTTATTTTGGTTTTTATTTGAAATCTAGGTCCTTTCATGTTTAACTGAATAGTACTTGGTTTACTTGTTTATGCTGGCAACAAAGTACAAAGTAAATGTCTAAGAAAAGAAAAAAAGGAACAGGAAAAAAAGAAAGCTTATTGTGTTTAATGCCTTCAACAAAAGAATAGTTTGAGTGATAGTTTCTCTTTATAAAAATGATTTAATTTATGTTTAATATGAGCTTGTATTTCACTTTAATATCATAGTTAAAGTTGAACACGTTTTTTTCGATTTTTTTATCATCAGCACTTGACACGGCCGCTTTTTCCTTTAAAAACATTTTCTTCATTACTTTTTTCATGGACACACACAATTCAAATTCAATTAGTTTATTTAAAATAAATTTAGATTAATTGGTTTTTGGTTTTGTTTTCAATTAAAGTTGTTTATTGCAGGAATATTTTGTGTAACTTCCAAAATATATTAATACAAAGTTTTTGTATACTTCTACGATGCGGTGTTTATGTTATGTACGGATACAAGGTGGACCAAAATAAATCACCCTATTGGAAGATGCTCTTATTTTTGCAAATGGCGGCCAATGTCAAATCTGTTTTGACATTTGTGAACTAGACAGATGTAGAATACAAGTGAACAAGCAATGGAGCGATACACTCCCCAAGAACGCAGAATAATCGTGTCTATTTTTTTGCGTAACAATTCGTCTGTGATGTCGGCGCAGCGCGAATTCCGTCGCCGATTCCACAGTCGTCCGCTGTTTGGCCACCAACCTTGAAGCGTATGCGACCACACGAGCCGCTGCCAATAGTGGCCAGCCCCGGAGCGCCCGTTCTGCCGAGCTGTCGCCAGAAACATCGACCAGATGACGTGCCTCGCAATCAGCCATCAGCCTGTCGTCCCTAAGGCGAATTTTGGTCAAAGACCTGCGCATGTTACCGTGCATTAGCTGCTGCCTGTCGACCGCCAAACGCGCTTAACCTAGCCCAAGCCATCCACAATCTCGAGGACGAAGTGGACGATTTTTCGACGAAAATCATAATGAGCGATGAGGCTCATTTCCACCTCAGCGGGTACCTGAACAAGCAAAACTATCGCTTCTGGGCACCAAAAATCCACGAGTGATGCACGAAGAGCCATTACACCCGTTCAAGGTGGTGCCTGCATGGTGCGCTGTTCACGCTGGAGGAGTCATCGAGCGATTTTTTTTCGAGGACGCCACTGGTCAAACGACATCAGTGGACGGTGCGCACTATAGGGCCATGTTAATCGAGTTTTTTCTGTGGCAATTGAACGAATTAGGACTGGAGAACATGTGGTTCCAACAGAACAGAGCAACGGCACACACGAGCCACAACCGATATTCTAAAGGCGGCGTTCCCGGGTCCCCTCATCTCTCGTTTTGGCGATTTACACTGGCCCGCAAGATCGCCCGATTTAACCGTTCCTGACTTTTTTTGTGGGGTTTTTTCAAGTCCCGTGCTTACGTGCCTGAGAAACTGGTAGCCCTCAAGGACAACATTCGACACGAGTGCGAGAATCTGTCGCTCGAAGTTCTCGCCGAAGTGATGAAAAATGCCATAATTTGAGCCCATATAGCAAGCAATTGTGATGGCGCCCATTTGGCCGATATCATCGTCTCGACTTGACCAATAAAATTCTAAAGGTTCAAATAAACATAATTAAAGAATAGAATTGAAGTTTTTCATTTAGAAAATAATGAGAGCCAAACGACATCTGGTGACTTCTTTTGGCCCACCTTGTACAAAATAGCGAAATCTTGTAATCATGAGAAACAGATGCTTGTTTGCATGTGTGTTTAAACTTTAAAGCAAGTACTCTGTTCAAACTTGTGAAAAATGTTGACCAACATTGATGATTTCATACGAAAAATTTGACAAGTAAACAATATTAACAAGCCCTTGAAACTATGCTACAATTTCTTATGTTTTCACAAACGCCTCATGTGTTTGTCGTAAATTCCATGCGAAATAAGTGCCACCTATCTTACGAGTATTTCGCATGCAAACTTAAAGTGTTGAGCATACATTTCACAAGTTTTTCCCAAGATAAACAGAGTACTATTTCTGCACAATGTGTGAACCAATCAGATCTCGGCGACAACAACATTCGTACTTGCTGCTTACTTTGCAAAGAAACAAGAAGACGTACACTTCAAGGTCGAAGCATTTTTTTGGATACGCCTGTGAATGCCTTATTATTCTATTATACAGGGTGTCTGGTAGCAAATTTATATTTTTAAATACGATTATTTCAAAAAGCTATAAACGGTGCGGTGGGAGGGTGGCGCCGTTGGAATTACCGATTGTGTGGATTGGTTAATCACGATGTCACAGTGGTCGAGTGAGCATCGCGCTTTCCCTGTGGATTAATTTTTTAAGAGTAATGATTCTTAATTACGCTCGTCGACAATTTTGTTCAAAGTTCGATATTCGGCGAATACGTGATGGACCGAGTGTAAATTTAATTCGTTCGAATGTCCCATGGCCAGTGCCCAGTCGATCTTGAAGGACTCCCGAAAACATTGAACTGGTTGAAAGCAGCTTACGTGCAAATCCGTGACTTTCAATACGGAAAAGAGCAGCCCCACTGGGACTTCCAAGAGAGATTATTTATGAAATTTAAAAAAAGGATCTGAAAGAAAGTGACTTTGATTTACGCAAAATTTTTTGTGAAACGATGTTGGAGCATTTTCGCACTATAAATCCCATTTTATTTTGGAGCGACAAAGCTCATTTCCAATTAAACGGCCACGTCAACAAGCAAAATTGCCGTTACTGATCTTCAAGAACCCGCAACCCTCAATTGAAACATCAAAAACCATTGCATTGCCCCAGGGTAACTGTTTGGTGTGCCTTATCCACGCATGAGATAATTGGATAATTTTTTTCTCGAAAATTCTCGAGGCCAGGCGGCGAATGTCAACGGTGAAAATTATCGACGCATGATTACGGAATTCTTTTTGCCAAACCCGCGAGCTCATCCATCATACTCTTCAAGAACATGGTTTCAACAGGTTGGGGCGACTGCACATACAGCCAAAGCTTCGATGAATTTGCTTCGGGAAAATCTACATCAAAAACTGATCAGTCGCTTTGGGCACATCCCATGGCCACCGAGGTCGTCCGATTTAACTCCCATGTATTTTTTTTATGGAACTACCTCCAAGAGAGGATTTATAATAACAATCCCCAATCTCTTGTGGCTTTAAAAGAAAATATTCATCGAGAAATCAGCTCAATTGAACCAAGTTTACTGCATCGTGTGGCGCAGAACACAAGGCTCTGTTTTGAACTGTGTGTTCAACTCGACGGAAGACATCTGGATGACATACTCTTTAAAAAAATTTCATTCTATCGTTCAATGCTCTTAATAAAACTGTGTCAATTATTACGTTTTTTATTTAAATATAAAGATATAAATCTGCTACCAGACTCCCTGTACTTGAGTATTCTAGAGAAACGTACTCTGAGGAAACGTAAAAATTTAACTTTAAGGTCCAACAATTTAAAGTTGTTGACGATTTGCTTGATAAATTTAAAATTTTATTGCACGTAAAATCAGAAACTTTATATGTTTTGGCATTATACGAGTACAAAAATACATACAACTTAACATAAAATCCTTTAAAATTTATTTGAACATTTTATTTTATGACACTATTTAGCGCAACTCGAACACAACAGGTATCAATTTTGTCATGTTTCGTTTCAAGTATCAGTCTAATTATATCAATTTAATTATATTTAATGGTTATTTAAGCTTAAAAGAATAAGCTGTAAATTAAACAATAATTTCTATAAACGAGTCATGTTGAGTGGTAATAAACACGAATCAAAGAACGACAAAAATCACGTATTTTCTGATTTAATCATACTATAAATTTGTTATTCACTTTTAATCATGCAAAATAAATCAACATTGAGTAAAATCATCATCGTAATGGTGAACGATTCATTTAAGTAAATGTGAGTCGAGTGATCGAACAAGTTTTATTCACATCATTCATCATACATTAAACTTTTGTTCACATTTAATCATGCAACAAAACTTAATATTGAATAAAATCAGAATCATACTTACGAACGTATCGTTTGGTTAGTTGCAAGTAATTTCATACATGTTTTATTCAAATTTTTATATAATCAGGTTTTCATGTTGAATAAAATCAAAGCAGAGGAATTATGAAAAATATTATTGTTTTAATCCAAATCAGTAAGCAAACACTTTAAAAAGAAAAAATGGAAAACGACCAGGAAAAGACTAGATCGTCTCTCGTTAGAGTATTATGCGAAAGACTAGCTACTAATATTAAATATATAAATATTAATACATATGTATATAAAGAGATGGAATCAAATTTTTATATATACAACGAAATAATTTTTGTCAAATTTAAAAATAATTTCTATTTGATATGCATGACCTTGAAATATTTATACGATGAAATAACATGTATAAAAGTTGTAAACTTAATCAATTTACACGCTATATGACGTTACATATACTCAACAACGTTGATGAATTTGAACGTATTTTGTGCAAATTTCTTCACGATATAAACAACATTTTCACGTTGTATACCACGGTGTCCGCTGCTTTTGTACAAAATGCCCCTGCTTTGGGTGTTCTGTATAGGTATATAAATTGCTAAATACATAGTACATAAAATTCCCTTGTTTCTAAAAAATCATCATCACTTGATGTATACGCGCTCATACGCGCTCATTTTTGCTTTTTTGATTTTATTCATCATACAAATATTTGTTGATAATCAGAACGAACGCTTTTGCCTACTTATTTTATTTTTCATCAAACTAATCATGAATGGGTAAAAGGAGTGTTGGCATCATCGGAATACAACAATGTGTCGACAACCGAATTGATTGGTATGATGCGACACATGTTTAAAATCGTAGAGCCAACAACAACCGTATGATTGGAATGATTAAAAAGCAGCAACGATTATTTATGTTGGAACAAGTTTGAATGTATGAACACAAAGGCATGCTTTTAGGATATGGATTACGTATGAATATTTTTTCAATCAGATTTTGTCGTTCTCTGACACGAATATCATTTGCTTAGTCAATTTATTTATTAATAAAATTTCAACATATTTATTATTTTAAAGTCTTTAATGTCCCAGCTGAGCTTTCGAATACATTTTTACAAAAAATATACAAACATTCAAAGAACCATCAACCATCTCAGCCACAAAAATAAAGTAAGTGTAACGTGAAAAATGTGTTTAGAAAATGCTCCAACTGTCATTCTAGCACATGTGTTTGAATTAATCATGTGACGATTGTTTTTGTCATAAACACTCCTTTCTGCTGCTTTTTTGGGGCAACAAAATTCCAAAATAAAAAAAATAAAAAAATAAACATAAAACAAATGTAGAGTCACACACCTTTCTGCAAATGCAAAACCACCCAACAAACAAAAGCTCAACAAAAGTTAATGGAAAAAAAATTTATTAACTATTTGGTGTTAATGCAGAAAAAATCTGCTCGGTAAATGACACTCCCCTCAATTGAATGTAAAATGTTTTTAAAAAATTGCTATTAATTGTAATATTCACTTTGAGACTTAAAAAATATGAGATATGATTGACCTTGCAGCCCTTCCCTGGAACTTTCCGCAAAAAAGGAAATGAGTCCTAAAAAGATTTTTTGGTGTTTTTAAAATAAAGCGCTTTTTGCAAATCAATCGATTTTAATCAAACGACGCACAGTGAGGGATTTTACCAAAAAAAAAAAAAAAAATTGGAAATAGTGCTCCAGTTTCAAAACCGGCCGTCTGCTGGATATTAATTAATAATATACCCACTACTTAATACTTTTTTCCAAAACTTCTCAAATTGGTTTTGGGAAAAAGGATGCCTAAAAAAATTTAATTTAACAATATTTTCGGCTGAAAATTTTCACTTCCATGTAAAATAATATCAGTAATGCAAAAAAAAATAAAAAACAAATTTGTTTGTGAGTTCCCGGCAAATTCCCAAAGAAATTTCGCAAAATCCCCAAAGCGGGATTTTCAGTATTTTTCTTACCTTTCACCGGGTGAAGATAATATGTTTAGAAATATTTAAAAATTTATCATGTCTTGAGGCGCCATGATAAATTTTTTAATTTTCAGCTGAGAAAATAAGGCCTTAAATTCGATATTTATAGCTCAAATATATTTCGAAACAATCTTGTTCCTGCAATAACAAAATTTTTGAACAAAAATTTTTTTTTTAATATTTCTTATAGTTATGCGAAATGATTTACATTATTTTTCCTGCAAAAAAAACGGCGAAAAATCCATCGACTTTTTTCAAAATTTTAATTTAAATTAAGTATAACTTTTGGCTTGATTGCGCTTTTCATACAAACATTTTTTTAAGTATTAAAAATTTTGTTTTACATCAATAAAATGTTTGCTTTTTGCAATTTGGACAAGATCGGTCTTCTCCATTAGCAGAACAGTGGGCCAAGGTTGGTGAAAAAGCTAAATTTTAATTTTTTTTCTTGAATTTGAATACATAAATGTAGTAGATTTTTATTTAGCTCTTAGATAGGAAAATCTACTTGCAAAAAATTTTTTTATCAGGTAAAAAAAAAAATTAGCTTGACATCGATTTGAATTTTTCATTTGTCCGAGTTGGCCACTTTTTGTGCGTTTTTGTTTTGTGGCTCCGTCCCCTTTAAAGATATAAAATCCAAATTCCAAACTAAAACTTTCTAAAACTTTTCTTAATGTTGAATCGGACAGTTTAGAAACTGATGATTTTTTTTGCGTCAAAATCCTTCACTGTGCCATGTTGTTTTTTGAGCTTAACAAATAGTTTTTAGAATACGAATTGACGATAATACGTCAGGGTGGGCTATTAAACAAATTCTACTCCTGTTTAAAAAATGACACTAAAATAAATAAAATATTAACAAAAAATATTACCAAAAACTTAGTTATTTTCGAAAAAATAACACTTATTGTTATTCAAATAACAATACAATTTTTTGTTCAAAATTAAATTTTATAAAATAAATGAATGAAACGATAAATAAAAAATGTAATACCATCAATTATAACAGCTGTTATTTTTTCGCCGTTAATGTGGTTCATACGACAAATTTGTACAGTGAATTTATACCAACGAATTTGTCATGTTAGGCAAAATTCACCACATGAATCTGTTGTATTCCTAACATTAACTTGTTCAAGCTGCTGTTAAATCCTTATTTTACATTACGCCTTTATATTTGATATTATGAATGATTTTATATTATCATGACCAAATCGTGTGTGTTTGCTGGGCAGCATGTGGATTGTGTGGGTACTAACAATGGGCTTAAAAATAATAATATAAGAAAAGAATACCAGGTCACTGAACTTTCAGCAGTCAAAGGAAAAATAAAACCAGTCGCACAAAAATAAAATTCTTATATTCATAGAAATAAATACACCTTAATGCATATAAATTTGGTAAATGTACAAAAATTCATTTAATTTATGTATTATTTTGAATACTAATGGAATTTCAAAATGAAAATGTGTTCTCAAACACACAGAATCATATGCCCTTAGAAAAGTTCTCTTTTTATGAGTGGAGTGGGCAGGCCTTAAAGGCCTTTCAATAAAATTTTCGAATACATGTTTTTGGAAACCAAGGGCTTCAAATTTCTGCGGCAACTGATTTGTCCACTTTAGAAATTATACCTTTTTGTTCTCGTATATGCATAAGACAAGCAGAAAATTTGTTGTGCTGTCCTCGCTCGCTATTTTTTCCTTAAGCGATGCGATCTACGTGCTTGACGTCAAATTAATACAAACATCTATGCTGAATGTGTTGATATACACATGCTGCATTAGCCGTCAAGCAATTATTTTGAGTTTGATTTTGTGGTGTCAGCATCATATCGCCCAATAAAACATAAACAGTCTCAACTCAAACAATTCCAGATCTTTGACATTTTTTATTGTTCACGAAGACTGTATTGCAAAATAAATTTTTGCAAAAACCATTTGGATAATTTTCCGTTGTGACTGTTTATGATTTAGTGTGCGATATGAATGTTAATAACGGCGAATTTATTTGGAGTTACATTTTGTGCTGTCAATATCGTAAAAAAGTCAATATGCAAAGAAAATTAAATAGCAATAAGGGCAGATTGTTTGAACAAAAAGCAAAGTACAGATAAAGGAGGTAAAACATTTGTGTGCAATAATAAAAAGACACACACTTAATTAAATATTTCTTTTTTTCATTCGTCATTTTTAACAACCTTTAAATCTATTCACGCTTGATGAGAAAATACAAGAAATACGTCAAAGTATGACATCAAGCATGTCAAAACAATTTTTATTTTTTTTTATTTTTATCACTATCGGTGTTGCACATACAAAATTATTTAAACAAATATTTCCAAAATGATTGAGGAGATGGTGTGTAGACAGCTTTAGCAGCGCTTGAATGCTTCCTAATTTATTATACTGAGTTAAATACTTTTTCGCATTGACCTTAAATTTTAAGAAATACTACAATATTGAAAATCAAGGATTTGTGCAACATATATTTGTACAAAAAAACTTTGTTCTATTTTGACAAAAAAAATCTTAAAATCTGCCAAAATTGACTTTATATATTAAGATATCATTTAAGTTTGTGAAAACATTATTGAAAAATTCTTGCATTAAAATTAAAAAAAAAATATAATACGAGAAGTTTACCATTCATTTCATTTTACCATTTATGTATGAAAATTTCTTGATTTAACATCCAAATTTATTCAAATATTCATGGATATTGAAAAAAATCTTTTTCTGAACTCTTTCAGAAGCAAAACTATTAATTTTATGACTTCACTTCTTCACTAATCTATAACTAAGAACTTTAAAATTACTTCCAAATCCATCTTCGTATGTATCTATTTTTGCGACTTGGTGATGGTATTTAAAACCCCGTACTTTGTCATGTACATATATGTATGCATACATATTTATATTATTTTATTTTAATGGTTTTGTTTAGGTGTTTGCCGGTGGGATGTTAATGTTGTGAGTGCTTGTGATACAACAAACAAGCAGGAGCTAAAATATATTTTGCCTGTCATAAAAAATGTAACAAATTATATTGTTGTATATTTTATCAAGCTAAAGAAACAAATGAAAAAAAATATATATACCAGGAAAAAAGAGAAACATAATAAAGCCTAGATAAATTCCCTTGCACTCCTTCCTGTTCTCATAAACACATTCATCTGCACATAATGAAATTAGTTTTATGTTTCATATCGTTTATAAGAAGTCCGCAACAAAATTGTATTCTCTTAGAATTATTACGCTGTGGTACACTTTTAAGAATCCCTATCAAAAAAGATACTGTTTAACACTAAAAAAACAAATACAGTTGGTAAGAAATTTTATATTTAAAGAAACACTTTTTAATGCAGTGTAGCTTTTAATATATCAAAAGAATATAGCAAATTTATTTGTAAAAGCTTTACTACATCAAACAGCTTTCATACAGTATTTGTTTAAGTGTCAAAAGTCTACATTTTAAAATGTATACTAAACTTACTTTTTCTTTTGTGAGTTCATTTCGAAAAGGCAAATTTTAAAACAAAAAAGTGCCTTTGGAAAAAAGTACCTTTTGAAAAGAAGTACCTTTTGAAAAAAGTACCTTTTGAAAAAAAGTATCTTTTGAAAAAAGTTCTTTTTGAAAAAGTTTCCTTTTGAAATAGTTCCTTTTGAATAAAGCACTTTTGAAAAAAGTACCTTTTGAAAAAAGTACCTTTTTAAAAAACTATCTTTTGGAAAAAGTTCTTCTAGAAAAAGTTCCTTTTGAATAAAGTACCTTTTGAAAAAAGTACCTTTTGATTTAAGTACCTTTTGAAAAAGAGTACCTCAGGAAAAAAGTACCTTTTGAAAAAAAGTATCTTTCGTAAAAAGTTCTTTTTGAAAAAGTTACCTTTTGAAATAGTTTATTTTGAATAAAGTACATTTTCAAAAAAGTACCTTTTGAAAAAAAAAAATTTCAAGACAGTTCATTTTGAAAGTAGTTCTTTTAGAAAAAGTACCTTTTGAAAAAAAATACATTTTGAGAAAACGTCGCTTTAAAAAAAAACTTTTTGTAAGTAACCTTTGAAGGAAGTACTTTATGAAAGAAGTAATGCACATACCCTTTGAAAAAATACATTTGTTTTTCAAAAGTGCGCCTGTTGAGCGAGATGTCTTAGAAAAATCTTAAAAATACATGAGACTTTATTTTAATAAAATGCCCCCGTGGAATTTGGTTCTAACAACATTATGGTTAATCATCCTTATGTACGCACATCAACACTATTGTATCCTTCTCAAAATACTCCTGTGTATATAAATTATGACAAAAAATTGTTTATTTTATGTTCTTTTTTATATTGAGAAGTTTTCTTCATTTTATTTTATTAAGCTTTAAGAAGCTTTTATGCCAGTTGTAAATTAGGGTTCAATGTTGAGAGTTTAAATTTAAAATTCACAAAAAGCAAACGGTAATTTTTCAAATATTAATGAGTTTATGAAGTTGTTACAACAAATTAAGGCCAATTACTGTCAAAAGTTTTAGCTGAAATAATATAAAAGAAAAATTATTTTATGATGTGCGAGCACTATGAGTTCTTGGAAACCAAAACGCTGTCTCTCAGCTGAATTTCAAACACAAAGAAGTTTTGTTAAAATATATATTTTGCGATTACAACATTGGGATACATTCCTTTGCTTTCAGTCAAATGAATTTAATACGTATCACTCATTTAAAATTGATAAAATTTAATTGAGAATGAAAACAATTTGTTTTTTTTTTGCCATAATAACCTAAAAAATGTGAAGTAAAAACAAAATTTTTGAAATGAAAACTACAGTGTTAAATTTTTTTAGGCAATAGTGCATGCCTTTAAATTTAAATGATTGTTTTCATACAGGCTTTAGTAAATATTTTGAGCTGAGCATTACTAAAACTAAAGTTGTGTTATAATTGCGAATAAAGTAAACAGAGTTTTCAGTTCGAAAGTAGGAAAAATAATTTTAATGTTTTTTCCATTAAAACTTTTATTACACCATGTTACAATGCGTCAAGACAAAACAAAAAAAAACACAAACAGTAACAGAAGCAAGAGTTTTATATTTAGTGCTGCAACACCTCCCCTTTCTTTTGGCCACCACTTTGCTTTTAATATTCATATATACATACATACGTAATAATATACATATACTTTTTTTTAATTTCATTTTACTACTTATTCGCTAAATTCAACAAAACTGTTGCAAGCGGCAACATAATACAACAGACAAGTTATAAAAGCATGAATTTAAATGGCAGCAAGTTAACAACAACAACAACAACAACAACACAGTATTGTTGCAACTTTATCGCTAACACTAAATCTTTAAATAACTAAAACACAAACAGTCAGCCATTCATTCAACCAAACAACCAACCAGTCAACGAAGTTTACAACCAACAAACATTTGCAGCTGCAAGACCGAAAAAAGAGGGAGAGGGCGCAAAAAAAATAATAATAAAAAAAACGGATATAAAATAAATGGAAACTAATGTTCTTTAGGTTTTGTTCTTGTTGTTTTTATATTCCATGCAGTACAAAAGGAATATAGTAGACTATATAATGCAAACACTACAGATCACTTGACTAATAGTGAATATAGTATAAAAATCGCTCAACTAAACTAAACTGAAATAAAGCTAAAGTTATAAAGTTTTATAGAAATAACCGCATTAACAGCGTCAAACCACACAACTAAACAAATAAGTTGCTACAGCAGCAACAACTGTAACTAGAACGAGAACAAAACAAAAGAAAGTTTAACGCATAAACTTAATATAATTTTTTTTTTCTTTAAATGAGCCCAGCTGGGTAGAGGTGTGCGCAGCGAGAAAACAAGGACGGTTTAAGGTGACTCTAAGGGCTAATGTAGAGTTGACTAAGAGCAACATACGAGGGCGGGTTAATAAGTTAGTGATCTTTTTTAATTTCCCAACTCTTAACTGAAAGGGCAACACTGGTCCTGTCAACCAGCTTCGTTACTTAAAGATCAGTCAGATTTGCCATGCCATAATGCCGTAATGCCATAGCCATAACCATCACCAGAACTATAAATATATTTGTGCTGTCATAACCATAAAGATATGTTTATGCTTTCATTTCTTTGCTTATTTCAAAAGCGACATAGTTTTCGAGCTTCATATATTTTACGAAAATCTATTATTTACGATCGTATGTAAACCATTTTCGTCAAAAAAAGAAGTTAAAAAATATGTCGCTTAAGCTTTTTTGGCGGTTATGGCATAATGTGTCTAACCAGCAAACAGTTGTTTATGGTTACGGCGAAAAACCAAAATTCAATTGTTTTGCTATAATTATGGTTACGGATTTGGTGTTATGGCGAGTCACTTATAGCCGAATACAGTGTTGCCCACAAATATGGTTCGAACAGCTGTTTTGTATGGCTATTGTTAATGCACGTTTAAGTGAACCTTAAGTTTGTGTTTGACAGCCCTTGATAGCAGACTACTGCGTCATTTGAGATGAAAATGGAAAAAAGTGAAATTCGTTTGCTTGTCAAGCATAATATTTTGCGGAGAAAAACCATAACTCCAATTGATTAAAATTCGGGAGGATTGAAATTTGGGCCACATTCTACAGAGGTTGCGAAAGTGTTAAAATTGGAATTAGAGTTAATTTAGGGAAAATAGACCAGGAAGGACAACCTGTTTCTATGCCACTTATTAAATAACAACAGTTCTTATTTAAAATGCTTAACTTATATTCTTTATTTATAATTCGAGTCATATATAGGGTCCGCCAGATAACTTTTTTTTTTTTGAAAACAGGGCGCAAAACATCGAGTGTAGCTTCGGCGGTGTGGCACATATCGCCGTCCTGTTGAAACCAAATGTTGCCAATATCCTCCTCTTCAATTTTTGTGAACAAAAATTCGTTCAACATGGCCCGATAACGATCGCCATTGACTGTAACGGCCACTCCTTGCTCATTGGCCCAATTATGCCTCTGGACCAAAATCCGCACCAAACAGTGACTCGTTTTGGGTGCGTCGGCTTTTCAATGTATGCGTGCGGGTTTTCTGTGCCCAAATCGGCATCTTCTGTAAGTCGATCGCAGGCAATATTTCCGAGCGTTGTTCAAGCGTATACACAACCATATTCGTTCAGCGGAAGGATAAAACTAATTATCTGTCAAATCAGACATGAGCTAAGTGTTACCATTTACGAAATAAGCACTATTTAAAAAAAAAATTTTAGATGGCGGACCCTATATATATATATATATATTTGCCAAAATGGAGTCTTCAAAATGTGTCGGCTGGACTACTGTATGTTAATTAATAAAAATTAGTTTCTTTCTTTTCATGATCAGAGGCGAACCACACAGAAATCTGATAAAAAAAAAGTATATAAAAAAGGAGGGAAATTAATATGTTAACTAAACAAAGCTTAATCGGTTACAAAGCAGAGATGGAGCTCTCATTATTGACAATATAACAAACCATAAAATATATTAAAGTTGTATAAATCAATTCAATATTAGTGAATACAAGAAAACGTTGAAATTCGCCTCAACACCAATCAAGACTAAGCCTGGAAAATATTATAAGGACCCTGTACGACAAATTTCAAAGGTAGAAAACTGGTACTAGCACGGAAGAAGCAGAGCTTTGTGGACGCCAAATTGAGGTCTCTACACCCGAAACAGTAGGAAAAATATACGACATGGTGTTGGCCGATCGGAGATTGAAAGTGGGTGATATTATGGAATAATAATAACAATACGAAAATAATGATGAAAGCATATCACATATGAACAGCTTCATGATTAAAAAATTAATGCTCAGATAATGTTTGCTTTTTCTGAAATGAAAACAGTTGCCGCACAGTGGCTCAGAATCTTTTGCCATCGGCCAAAACGCTGTAACTTTTGAACTAATAAAGATTTTTTCTTTGTAATTTTTTTAATGGATAAAAACATCGTAAGCTTTTATTCAAGATTAGTTTTATTAGAATTAGTACAGTGGTTATTGAAAAATTTAAGGTTAAAGTTGAACTTTCGAATTTGTTATATTTTGCATAGAAATGCACGCTTTTTTATAATTATTATTTTTTATTAAAAAAGGCCTTATAATAAAAATTAAATCATCTTTATAAAAGCAATGAAGTGGATTTTCGAAAATATAATACATAAGCCAAAGTTTTTTTTTTTAGCCATAAATAGATAAGTATGTGAAACATGTCCGGACAGATGAATATCTGCAAGACGCTGAAATAAAATAATTCTGCCAAAAAAGGCGACTTCAGTGCAAAGATCTTATGGAACATATTACAAAATGCTGCCCCCCGCCCCATCGATTTTCGAAAAAAATTAATGGGTCCAGAGTGCAAGTAAACCCTTTCAAATAATAAAAAAAATTAAAAAAATCTTCGAAAAAATTTGTGGGTCCAAAGAAAAAATAATTTTGAAAATCGGTTAATAAATGAAAAAGGTATGTGTAGGGTGGGAGGGGGAGAAAATTTTCACATCGATTTAAAAAAAATTAAAAAGAAAATTGTAGTATGAAACTGGGAGCCAAATCGTTTTAAATAAAAATACTTTGAAAATCGATTGACAAAGAACAAAGTTAAGCACTGCAGAGAAAAATTATGGGACAAAAATGCAGACAAACCCTTTAAAAAATTTGATTGTAAATCCCCTTACAGATAAAAGAGTTATGCATTGGGGAGCTAATTTCCCCTCTGATTTTGGAAAGCAAATCAGGGAATTAAACTGCAAGCCAAACGCTTTAAAACACGAAAAAATTTTAAGAATCGGTTCACAAACAATAGAGTTATTCACAAGGGCAGCGAATTTCCCTCTCCGGTTTCATAAAAAGAATTAAGGGACCAAAATGCAGGCAAACTCTTTAAATTTTTTTTGGGAAAGCAAATTTCTCCCTACGACAAACAATTATAAAAAGTAAAAAAAATTTTTTGGTATAAATTTGCATAATTTTTGAGTATTTTCATTAGATTAAGAAAAGGCGGATCGTGCCGGGTGCTTATAGAATAAAGAAGACACTTTTACCTTTCTCTGGATGGTTTTGTTGTTTTCTTATCCCTTTTGATCTTCAAAAGATATACACTACTAAACTTAAAATTTTACGAAAATAATGCGGTTTAATGTGCGGTTTAATATGACGAAAAAACCGCAGCCCGCTATCGCTAATAGATTTTGAGAAATCACACACATTTCTATTTTTAAATTAACATAAATTCTTTGTGTTTGGCAGCATGCCACGCCCACTACTGTTAATATTTTGTCCTAACTTTTTGGCTACCTGAGGTTTGATATGTTTCCTTTCTCATGGCGTAAAAATTTTAAGAATTTATTTTCAGAAAAAATTTAAGTTTTGGCCAATAAAAATTGATTCTCAACCACCGTGCGCTGTAATAAGGAATATAAAGGGTGTTTTTTTATTGAGGTATAGAACTTTAAGTTGGCATCACTTTTTTAACTGGCGGCCATTTTGTCAGCTGTCAAGTGATTAATATTTAGTTTGGTTTGCCATTTCATCATGAACAGGTTGACAAAAGAACAACGCTTGCAAATCGTGCAAATAATATACATATAAGTTTCAAGAACTCCGTACTATTTTTTTAATGCCAGAAGTAGCAAATGTAAAATTACTCAAGGAATTTACTAAGCTAAAATTTTGTAAATGTTGCCTCTAGACGCCCCCCTTATCCTGTAACAGACGTTAATATTTCTCTGTTTATCAAGAAATAATTTAATAAATTCTTTTTTTTTGAAATAATTTTTGATATATTGAGTAAAAACAAAAATAATATTCTTAACAGCATTTAATAATAGAAACGTGGCAGTATATAAAACTCATACTCATGGATACAGTCATGTACACACATACATAAGCAATAAAGTACCAAGTATATGGGGCTTTCCATAAAAAATTAGTATTTTACTCAAAGCTTGTTCTATTTTGAAATAGAACTTATCTTTCACAAATCCCCAAAAAAACCTCTAAAGCTGTTGAATTATACACAGAAAAATTTCACATTAAGATCTACGTAAACAAGGTTAATTTATCATATTTTCGGCAATGATTTTGCTTCATATATGTTTCATGTTATTTCAACATGATTGACAGTAATTTTCAAAGAAAATTTTTAATTTTTAAATAAATAACTTTATTTCATGTTGATTTAACATTCCAGTAATGTTAAATCAAAATGAAAAATCATGTTGAATCAAAGTTATTTCAAGTGGGAATAACGTAAATTTGATACTGAAATAAGACGAATCAAAGTTACTTTAAGTTGAAACAACGTGAATTTTGAAATTTTGTATCACACTAATGAGCAAATGTGTAGAGTTGACCATGTATGTCATTGTTAATCGTATATCATATCAAGCAAAATTTTATTAGTTGATAGTTAAATGCAAATACCCATACGATATCCAAGCACCCCAACACCTGTTTTATAAAACAAATTGCTTTCAAGACGTTTAAACTGAGAACAAAACTGATTACTCGAGGAAGAATAAAAGTTAAGATGGTTACGATAATGGTGTTGAAGAAATTATTGAAAATATAACACAGAAGTTGCGCGAGAAATAGAGAAGAAATTGTTACAGCACCTGTGAATAATTTTAGCGCGCTGCTTGGGATGCAGTGTTGCAAAGATAAATATTTAAGATCTTAAGACTTTTTGCTTCATGCTTCTCTCAAAAGGACTATAAGTTTTTGTAAGCTTTTGCGGCAGAGTGGCGCTAAAACTGTTTAGTTTTGGTGACAATATCCGTTTCGGTGGCTGCTTAAGTGTAACCATAAGCGTGCACAACTGCATTAATGTGTGCGATAAAAGTATACACTTTTGCACACGTGCAGCGGGTAAAAGCAAAAAGCTAATAGCAAAACATTTCTAAGCTAGAGCACAAGATAAGGGAGAATGCACAAGGAAATGTGGCGAATTAGTAAAAGAAATAGAAGAACAAAAAAAAATATTCAATGAAATAATAACAGCGAAAATTTTTAAAAGTGTTTTAATTGAAAAAAAAGTTTTTCTTTCAAGGAATTTCTTTATCTTAATAAAACACTGCTGAAGCTGAGCGCTGTGAAGAAAACCACACAAACATAAATATTTTAAACTTTAACAGGTATTTAAGCATTTGTGTGTGTGTGTGTGTGTGTAGGTGGGAAATATAATGTTGGGACTTTTAATAACTATTTATGTGTGCATACTGCATGCATGCACAGTTTGGTTAATATTCAATAAAAGCAAGCATCTTACAGCCAGTGTGGTTGCATATGTGCGGCATTGTTTTATATTTTACTTTATAATATTAGTGTCGGGTTTTCTTTTTATTTTGTTCTTCATTCATTTTAACTTTTATCATATCTTAACGCTTTTTCATGTAGAAATACTTCAACATACAAGTTTTATGGTTGTATGCGTGTATGTGTTACAATAAATTCTAACCATTTTTATTTCAACAGCTTTCTTTTTATAATGTTGGCAGAAAAATATATAAATGAAAAAAGAAGTAAAAAAGAAAAAAAACGCACGGTTGCGAGTGTAAGAAAAAAAACAAATTTAAAACAATCAAGTTTTATGCAATTTACTCTCGGATATTAAAATATAAAAATATAAAAATGGCGTTAGATGTAGAAAATCTTTCAATGCGATATTCCCCTTAAAAGAAAGATTACAGTGGTTTTGTAAACCAATAGATGCTTGATAAAGGCAAGTTTCGAAAAGCTCATACTTGGGATGTCCAAGAAATGTACTGAGAAATTGTAGCTGCAAGCGACAAGCAGTTGAGACCACTTTATATGAATTCGCCTTAAATACGCCTTGAATTGAAGAGCTGCATATCATCGGCTGAAATGCAACACCGCGTAACTAACAGAAAAAAAATGAAAATTGCATTTTAAATTAATTATTGGACATTACATCGAAAAACATGTCCCTACAAAACTTTCAAGACTTTATCACAAAAGTCAGTCCAATTAAAAATAAAAATAAAGAAATATTACTTCGGTCACTTGAGCAATTTTCTTTAATTTTTTCTCTCTCTTATAAAACTTTAAAAACTGTAGTTACGTGATTTTGCATTTCAGCTAAGGATATATGTGCCCTTAATTATGAAAGTGGTCTAAGTCATATATTTCTTTGGTCGAGATATTTAGTAGATTACAAATGCTTAAATTAAAAAAATATTTTTATATTTTGCAACATTTTAATCTAGAGTTGTGCTAGTCTCGATTTATATAATTTTTTAATATATTTTCTTTAAATATTAATGGAAGTTTTTTTTTAATGATTTATTTGAAATTTCGAAGCAAAAATTCTACATGACTTAGACCACTTTCATAATTAAGGGCACATATGTTAATTAAAAACTTCGAAAACATTTTCCGTAAAACTATTCTTTTGCGAGTTGTGACTATGTTGCTAAAAATGAAAATTAAAGTTAATACAATGCGTATGATTAATATTAATTCATAATCTATAAATTTTAATTACTCATACGCTAAAAATTATAAGAATAAGTTTGGCAATCAATAACTTTCTTTTAAATTAATTCAGGATTTTGTTTAATAATAAAAAATAAAAAATGGCTGACACTCACCACTGTCACTGCAGTCATGTAGCAAATATATTTGTAAACATTAAAGCAACTTTACAATGCCAGAGTTCTATTAAAAGCAACAACAAGAACAACTCCAACACCTGCAATAATGCTGGCAAGGTGCAAAATGCATAAGAAGAATAAGAGGAGAAATAAAAATAAATGTTTGTGCAACGTAACAAACTTTATGCTACGCACTGCGCTCAATGTGAAAAATTCAACCTGCTTCCTTTCCCCCCGCTGTTCAATCGCAAGCTAATAAAGGCAGCAATAACAACAATTACAACATTTGATAACATTTGCTGCTGTGGTAGCAGTTTTAAAAGTGAATGTTATGGTGCTGATGTTGATGTCGATGTCCTTGTAGATATTGATACTTGATACTGCTGCTGCTGCTGGTTTTGCCAGCAATACTGAAGTCGGTTTTGCAAGATTTTACGGTTTCAGAATGTTTCATGTCACACAGTGTTGAAATTGAAATTATACCTTAGAGGAGTTTTAGCTGTTAAAATTATTATTCTTGCTGCTGCTGGTGCTGTATAGCTTAAGTAGTTTTGCTGCTGATAGATCCAGGATCCCCAAACTTTTTTTTTATCTTGCAGAATATTTTATATTGTTAAATAACACAGGTTATACTCTTTTTTCAGATGTTGTAGCATATATTGAGTTCTTTTGTTAAACATCTGAAATGACAAAATTTAGATTTCAATATTTCTTTAACAAAATATTTAACTCTGTAACTTTGTTATTTGCTAAATAATATTCAGGTATTGTAATCATCACAAAAAAATATTCCTCATAATAAAATTTATAATTATTCAGAACATTTTAATACTTGAAAATGTTTTTTTTCACAATTTTCAGCTGTATATAATATAGAAAATTCGAAATTTTGAAAAGACCATTTTGCAGTACTAAAATGTTTTGATTTTTTTTAAGGAATTATGAATTGTATAAAAGATTGCATTACTGAGCTTCACAAGTAGAGCGAAAAATGGTGAAACCAAAAAATATAAAAAATTTAAAATTTTAAAAATTTTTTGGCAATTTTGAGGCACTATATGCATTGTTATCAGGTAAACTTATTTTGCACTACGTGTTTTCTAGTCTATAACTGCTGGAAAGCAAAATTCCAATTGGTTTCCGAGATATAGCTGTGAGAAAATGGCATATTCTTTGGAAAAATCAAGTTTAGCCAAAAAAAACAAAAAGAATGGAATTAAATCCGAATGTTAGCTTAACTAGCAAAATCCAAAATATCGAATATCTTGACTGATGTAGACATTTTTATTGACAATATTAAGTACCCGATACTTTCGGCTTTCGCTGAGTTTTTTGTTTTGGTGCTTTTTCTTAGTTTTGGCGGTTTTTCCTTTTTGGGATTTTTTGCCGGTTTTTGACGATTTTATAGTTTCGGCGCTTTTTTCGGTTTTGGAAATTCTTTTTTTTTTGTTTTTTGACGGTTTATTTTAATTTTAGCGATTTTTTTAGCTTTGGCGCTTCTTTTTCAGTTTTAGCCATTTCTTTTAGTTTGGCGCTTTTTTCGTTTTGGTATTTTATTCAGTTTTTGTTGATTTTTTTTTTAGTTTTTTATGTCCTTTTTACTTCTGGCAATTTCTTTAAATTGGAGAGATATTTTTATTTTTTGTAATATTTTTCATTTCGTATTGGCGATGATTTTTCGTTTTAGCATTTTTTTAATTTTGAAAATTTCAAGAGTTTGCTTTTTATCATTTCCAAGCTACAGTAAGTTGTAAAAATAACGTTATTTGATAAAAAACATTTTAATTTTGATTTTTTCAATTTTCCTATTAATGGGGGCAGTCTGCTCAAAAATACACTAACTTTGTAAATTTCAATTGTCCATAAATAATTATGTGTATATTACATTAGGATTTCAACACGTTCCGTTGCTCACTTTAGAAGACCCTTTAATTTTTAATTGTCTTAAATTTGGTATTGTAGCGGCTAAAGTTGTACATATTCTGTGAAAACTTCAGGTCCATAGCTCTTACGCTTCTCGAGAAATCAGCCTGTGATGGACAGACGGAATTTATTTATTTTTTACTCTTAAATAATATAAAATTATTGTAAAATATCATTCCTTTTAACATTTTCTATTATACTGGCAACTCTCTATCTGCCCACTGTCGCCAACAAAAATAAAAATTTGTTTAATTGGAGTACAACGACACAACCAGCATGGACAACAACCTGCCGTGTTGCCGTGCTATTGTCACAATAAACATGTGTATCCTTGACATTTTGAAGTCGGTAGTTGGATGCCAAGTTAAAAATTTTGAAATATTTCACCTCTCCCGAAATTCACCAAAATATATACAGCCCTAAATTATGACAAAGGAATTACTTATATACCACAAAAATCAGAGGGCAAATTACGGCACTCGTTGTCGAACGAAATTACGAAATATTTCAATGGAGTTTATATGGAAATATTTTTAAATTTCGAACGGCATCGAATGCCGTAATTTGCCCCCAGCTTATTTAAGAGTTTATCACTGTCGAGTTTTCCACTTCAAAGAGCGACAGGTCAAAAATCTTGAAATGAATGTGTTTAATGAGTAATTTTCTAATAATATATTTTTTTTGTAAAGAAATTTTGACATACGGAGTTTGAAATTATACAAAGAGCAGAAATAGTCATCTGAGTCGTTAAGATCACGTGTTATTAACTTGCTTTGATACCTGAGTTGCCAACACATATTTTTCAATGCATTATTTTCGGCATCCCAACTACATATTTTTCAAAGCGAATTGAGGCGAATATGGCTTGAAGCGAATGTTGTTTTATTTTGTTGCAGCTAGCAAATTAATGTTTAAATGCAGCGCATTAGTGTTTAAATGGTGCTCCACACTGAGATAAAGGTTTGAAGAATTGACAGAAGAAAAAATGCAGTAGACATTGAGGTAAATCTGATCGAAGTTAAAAACTGTCAGCGGCATAAAACGTCTGCCTATTTACTTTGTAGATTTATTATTCGGGATTTTTTGTTACTATATTTTTTAAGATTTTTTGTTTCAGTTGACAAAGTTTGATGACTTGAGATAAATTCAAATTTTTTTTTTAAATTATAATTTTTTCACTGACATGGTCATGCTGCATTTTGATGATCCCTGGGGGTACGATATGCACCACTTTGGGAATCACGGCGTTCATGGCAAGTTGTGCTAATGCTAGAGGAGCTTAAACCATTGCATGCCATTTCATATTGATGATGATGAAACACCTTTTAAACTGCAGACATGCCACATAACTACACACACACACACATACATACTTACAAGCTTAATGTCACATTAAGCCATATTTAACCACACGCTCTTATAAACATACGAGTACGCATACCTTCACATGCATACCAGTAGAGTGAAGTATGTGAGTGCTCATGAGAACATATTTGCTTACGTTTTTCATTTCGTTTGCAATAATGAGAGTTCGTGTGTAGTTGCATGTGTTAGTTTGTGTGTTTCTTATATTATTGTTAAACATTGTTACCAGCACCTTTATTATTGTTCCTAGCAGCTATTTTGGTTGCTATTGCTGCTGCTGTTTCAAAACTTTTTATTGTTTTTTTCTTCTTTTTCTTATAATTTTATGGGTAAAAATTAGCAGTTTGAGTTGGCTCATTAATTGGTAGCAATTGTTGGCATGCCATATCTGCACTTATACATTCATAATGTTTTCTTTTTTGCCTGAGTGTTGGTTTGACTGTAAGAAAAAAAAGAAAACATTGTATAATTAATTTGTAGTAAAATTTTTGCTAGCATTTTTCCTTTTTTCTTTTTTTGCTTATTACATCATTTAATGTGTTGGATTAAAGTGTTAACTAGAGTAGGATTTAATATGCATCTATTTCATGACCAACAGTCATTAGTTAGATTTGTTTAATTTCTTGTCAAAAATTACAACTGACTGTTTGTTATTGTTGTTTATTGCTTATGAAAGCAAGTCATGTCTGGTTTTGAAAAAAAAAATCAAATAATTCTATACTATTTTTAGATTAAATAATTTGTAATTTTTTTTATATAATTCCAGTCTCTAAATTGGCTTGGTAATTTAGCTAAATTTGCAACCTACAAAAAATGTTCTTTTGGCAATTTCATTTGAAATTAATGAAATTTTTTTTAGTGTTTTTTGGGGAATTTTTATAATTTAAGTTTAATATTTGTTAACGCACTAATAAGCCTAAATTATTCACCTGTATTACGTATGTCGAGTCGAATATTCGTCTACGAGAATTTTGTTCTAGATTAAAGGAAATGTGTACAAGTTTTCTTTAATCTTTGATAAAACTGTAGTAGACGAAAATTCGACTCGACTCCACATACGCAATACAGGTGATTATTTTATTTATTCAGTCAAATATTTTTTATTAAAAATACATTGAAATTGATCATTGAAGGGCTTAGCTGGATCTTATGCGCATTTCACTGTTGCTAATGCAGATCATCAGGGAACCTTTAACCAAAAATTTCTTAGAACAACTAAAGAAATTAAAATAAACTTCCATTTAAACAAATTAGAACTTCAACTAATATCAAAATTGAAACAAGAACTCAAGAGTCAACAAGTTTTTTGTTTTCTTACTTTGCCTTTGCTACATGGGCTGACTTTTTTCAGCTCGAATTTAGTTGTAAGAAGTATGTAAGGAAAATAAATGCAAAATAGAGTGTTGCCACACAAATATTTTCAACCGCGTGCAATCAAGTTGATAATTAGTATTTTTTTTTTTTGGGAATTTTTTCATTTTAAATTTACTGAATAAGTAAAATAATAATATGAGTTATCCATAAAAAGTTTTGTTCGATACCGTGAAATGAGAAAAAAATTAAATACGAGTATGATTCATTAAACCTTAAAAATTTTACTATTAAATCTCCAATTGACAAAATCGGATTTTATATCCTACAAAATTCTGTAAACAAAACTTCATATTCATGTGAAATTCCCATATCTCAACCGAAGTTTATTATAAAAATACACTCAGGGAAAAGCTGCAACTTAAAAATAAGAACGCGTCACATTAATTCAATAACTTTCAATATAATAGAAAATATACATTGAAATACTTAAAAATAAATAAAATTAATAAATAATAATTAATATTTTTCCATATTGAAATAAGAAATTTTAACATTAAAAGAGTTTCGTTAATGTTTCTTATTAATTCAATATGGTTTTTATTAATTGTAAGCTGTTTTTTCTCTGGGTGTATAAATAAAAAAATATTGTGATAAGTCTTAATAAAAATGCAATAGAAATACTAAAAATATAATTTTTTATAGAATCTTGGGTATATTCATTAAGGCGGTTATCTTTACTTTACGGCAAAATTGTTTTAATTTGACCATTTTTATTTAAAAAAAACATTCGTATTAAACTACAAAATGAACTTTTAGTTTCCCCATTATTACAACAGTCCGATAAAATAAATAATAAAATTCTTCCATTGTGGCAACATTGCTGTTAATAATACTGTTAATAATACTTTTAGCTGTTATCACTACTCAGTGGCAACCTTTGTTTACAAATACCATGAACGAATTTTGTCTCTTCTTTTGTTTTTGTTTTGTATTTCTTTGTGTTATGTTACAAATAATTTAATTTAATTGAAGTTACCATATCTACAGCGGAAAAAATGGCAGCATCAAATTCCTAAATTTTGCTTTAAATTTTACTGGAAGTGAAAACTTGCCGATAACTTATCGCTCAATGTTTAGTTTAAGTTAACTTGTAGTAACAAAATAAAAAATATTTATTTGTCTGATAACATTGTAACTTGTATTATTAGAAAATTATAATAAAGGGCATTTTTAATATAAATTAATTGACTGGTGTTGAACAAAGCGAACTTCAAGTTTAATTAATGAGACTTTTGCAGATAATTCGTAATCCAAAAAAAAAAAAGATTTAATAAATGATTTTTTAATAAAGTTTTTAACCATGAAAGAGAAGTTATTTATGGATTTTCTAGTTTGTTAAGCAACCACACCACTTTATTTATAAGTTCTTTTAAAATTTACCTTTTGTCCCTTTGTTATCTTACCTTCAAGTGACAACTCTTTTGATTTTATTTAATTTATTGTTAAGGTGATAAGTTCTTATTAATGATTTCAAAAACCAAAATGTCCCAATGAATAATATTTCATGCTAATTTAAATTAAAAGTTACCTTTACCTTAACTTATATAACAACTTTATTATTCTTGAAAAGAGTTTGAATTTGTGTAAATGCTAATGAAATATTTCCATTGGCTTTGTAAATTTCCTTTAGTAACCGATGAAATGAAATGAAAAATTTATTATGTTATTTAACCCTCCTTTTAGAAAGATTAGCAATAATTATTTATTTTAAAATTAACTGACACTAATTGCTGAGATAGTGTATTAATTTGTGAGCACTTGTAAGAGAAAACCATTAGCAAATAAATTAAATAAAAATTTGTGATAAAGTGTATAAAATGTAAAGACTTTTTGAGAGTTCGAAAAGAAGCTTGTACGGGACTTTGTGGACTAAACAAAAGCCATGTTGGTACTGATAAAAGGAAAGTTAAGCCTCGTAAGTGAATTTATTTTTTTTTAACCGAAATATATATAAATATTTTTTTTATTTATTTAATTTTGGCAGCATTTAATTGCAATACTTTGTGTGTAATACTATTTATAGCGTGCCATACACCAAAGTTGAAAAGGAACCCTGTTGTTTTCGCTACAATGTCCGTCAATCTATGCATCTGTCTATCTGTCTGTCTGTCTGTCACAGGCTGCTTTCTGGAGAACCGTATGTGTGATGTGGAAGTGAAAAAATTCGCAGAATATCTAAATTTTTGGCCTTTACAGCAGCAAATATATGACAGTTAAAAATGAAAGGCTGTTCTTAAGCGAGAGTGTTGAAATCTTAATATAATATACAGACAATTATATATAGACACTTAAAACGATTAAAGTTGGTGTATTTTTATGCAGACTGCCACACACCGATTAACACTGAAATTAAAAAAAAAAATCAAAACTTAAGGGTATTCTATCAGTTAATGCAATTTTGTCTCTCACTGTCAGTTTTTACACTTCTGTATATTTTGTGATAATAATCGTGAGAGAAGAAAAAGGAAAAATTAAATATCAAAACAAAAACAAGAAATATCCTGAAGAAGTTAACGAAATATCGATTTAATAAATAAAAATGTATAAACAGCTCAAAAAAATAGTTTAATTGAATATATTAAAAAGGGTGAAAAAATTAGATAAAAGAATTTGATAATATATTTTATATCCCCTCTCTTTTCCTTACTGATAACCTTTTAATTAAACCCTCGTATTGAATTGAATAACGAATCAATAGAATTCAGTTAACAGTGTCAAGCAAAAGAAATGAAAAATTGTAACATTAAACCAAAAACCAATTTTGAGGTTTGTTATCATTTATATTTTATAACTTTTATGCATGTACTTTTTGTCTTGCTTAGTTGCTCTTGGTATCAGTTGACATTAAAGGCATAAAGAAGTCTTTGGTCATCAATTTGTAAATAAGTTTTGGAAAAACAAATAATAATAGATTTAAAAACTAAACCAAATAGTTATGAAAACAGACATATAAAACAAAACCCAATCTAAAGGCTTTCAAGTGGAAAGTGATATTTTTACTCCATCCTCCCCTGAGTCCTCCTTAATAATTATACATTTCTAAAGTTTTCGATTTGCTTTTAATTAATTTATTATTGCTGCTACGCAGTTAAAAGCAAATATAGATATAAATGCATAATTAATGAAGTGTAAAAAATTCTTGTATTTAACATTTATATTTACAAAAACTTTGCCCACTTTTAATGAAGTTTTGAGGAACAAAACTTAATAATTATGATAATGAAGTGCTTCCTGCAGAACGGGCAGTCATAAACGTAATAAGTTTATTTTATTTAGTTTAAAAAGAAACCAATATTAATAAAGGAAATATAAATGTTTAAATATTTATCATTGAACTTGATAAACTTGGTGAATAGTACCATAGTGTTCTTTTTTAAATTTCACCTTGCTAATAGTGCAAAAAACTAGTTTCTTATAGAAAAATTATACTTTTAAAATGCAAAAACAAAACATAAAAAAATTAACACAATATTGGAAAGAGTAACTAAAGCATTGTAAGAAGTTGTTTTAATGCAACTATGCTGAAAGCAATTAAATAATGAAATAAAAACAAAAGTCTTAAAAATTTTATGTCAATAATAAAGTGCAAATTTAAATTACTTTGAATAAAAATTGTGTCATCAAAATTATGTTTTAAAATTGAGACTTCGCATATAATGTTTTTTAATGTTGTGTTATTTCAACAAGTTTTTAAGTCTATACAGGATTTGTGTAAAGCATTTGTAAGCCAACAACCCTCGTATGTTTACCATACTAAAGGGTCTCCATAATTAAGTTGTTAAAAAGTCTCATAGAAATTCCTGCTAAAGTGAATTGGTTAATAAACAAACAAAAAATATGCCACAAGCACAACAACGAACGACACGAGCACCAGGAAAAATTACAACTCAAACCGGAAATAGCATCGAAGCAAATATGTAAAATTTATGACGATAATTTTCAACAAAAATACTTTGAAACGCACATAAAATTATTATTGAAGGAAGTGCCAGAGCTTTGGTAAGTGTTTCCTCAAAATGCTCTGGAATAAAATGGGGCTTCAAGTGTGGGGTCGTTAAGCGTGAGTGTGTGTGTGAGAGTGTGTGTGCGTAAGAAAAAGTGTTCAAGTGTAAACTCTTGAAGA
This sequence comes from Nowickia ferox, assembly GCA_936439885.1. Classification (NCBI taxonomy): domain Eukaryota; kingdom Metazoa; phylum Arthropoda; class Insecta; order Diptera; family Tachinidae; genus Nowickia; species Nowickia ferox. Next base: position 4,152,663 of record OW387023.1, on the reverse strand, counting down.
CAAACGAATTTTTTAATGCTTTTTTATTTGTTTGCTTTTACATACTCGTATGTATGTATATATATTTTTATCATTTGCTTTTGTTAAGTATACGCAATAAAAAGGATTTATATTATAAATATACATGCTTGGGCATAATAAACTCATTGAAATCATTAAAAGGGTCCATACAACCGTTTTAAAGAAAAATATTCTATAAAAAGATAATTGGAGGGGAGCATAAATGTCCCATAAAAGTGTCTAAGTGGAACAAAAGGGTAAAAAGGAGCTCAATAAACAATTTTCAAAGTAAAATTGTGCTTTAAAAAAAGGGTTCAAATTAAATAAGACATAAATAAAATTTAAAGCAAATATTACTTAAAACTAGTTAAAAGAAAGGGTTCCAAATAAAAAATGACATTCCTCCATGTGGCTGTGAATTTAATTAAAGATTTTTTTTCATGGTGATAGTAAAAGTTTCATAAATATGTATTTGTCAAAAAGATATCATAACTTAGCATTTAGCTCAAAGTATTTTGAGGTTTTATGATTTTGAACAAATTTTTATTGTTTAGAATAATTTTTTTGATACGTAAATAATCTTTGAAGGTCTGCAAAATAAATTTTTAGAATGGCTTAAGCTGGAAAATTACCAACAAAATTGTTGCTTGTAATTGGTTTGTTGTTATTATTATTGTTTAAAGGCCACAGGATAATTTTTGGTATCTAAATTTTTACTGAGCTAGATAAAGGCTACGAATAAAACTAAAAAGCCAAGTATACTACACGCTAAGAGATTGTGTGCTTCATCTGGAGCCATCGAGTTACCTCTAAGCAACTACCGCTCTGCAGTCACATACTACGTTCATACCCACAATATTTGCAAATAAAATTGTTTACAAATAAGTTAACTTACTGTTTATACGGCAAGTTTAGTATAACAAATAATTATTTATTTTTTCTATCAATTTTTATTGTGTAATATACAAGGCACGTCCACATAAAGCAAGGCGAATTCATACTAGGTGGTCGCAAGGGATCAGGTGACTATTTTCGCCTCTTGTAGTTTGAACATACGAGTACGTTGGGTGTCAACACACATTTATCAGTACATTTTTTGATATTTAAAGTATTAATTTCTCAAAGCGAATTGAGCTCAGAATACCTTGCATGAAATCGCCTTGACATAAGGTATGCTCAGCTAAATTCGCTTTGAGAAATTTCTGCTTAAAATGTCAAACAAATGTACTAGAAAATGTGTGTTAACATCCAACATATGTTTAAATTACAAGCGGCGAAAATAGTCACCTGATCCCTTGCGACCACCTGGCATGAATTCGCCTTGTATAATATATATCTATTTATTAGGTCTATTTGTTTACTCTATATTGGAATCCCGCGGGATCCAATCCCAATGAGAGAAAATGAAAAAGAGAGAGACTAATGTTCTTCTTCTTCTTGCACGAGCCCGTAATTTTTTTCGGGCTAGTTTGGGCATACAGAAAATCAATCAGCTGAAGAAAAATTACATATTCCTAAACTCTAGAAAAATGAAAAAATTTATGAAAACACACTTAAAAACTAATTGTGAACCAAGTTTTATAAGTTTTTATATGAAATTAAGCAAAAAAAGAAACAAAAAAATTCTGGACTGAGTATATGCTTATACTCAGGCTATGGACATTTATTCATCATTCGCCAGCGTATACAATTGCTTGTGTATATAAAATGGAATGGAAAATGAGTGGCTGTTTGAAAACATACTTTATGTGTGTGTGTGTTAATAATATAGCCTGCATAAACGCAGGTGTAGCCGATTAATACTCAGAGTATTTGTGTACTCATGCTCATGATTGTAGCTCACACTGTGTATATACGTGAAGCTGGGAACATTGAAAGCGAATTATAATTTTTTTTGGGTGTGAATATTCACCAGGAAAACTTTAAATGTAAAAAATTTCAATTAAGCGTAACTTTAGACCCAGTTAAGCCTATAGTGTTGATTAAGACTAAAAACTGCAGTAATTTACCAAATATCTTATTAGTGTGACTTAGAACTTTATTTAAGCTTGTGTATTCAGACTTTCGTTAACAAAATTTCTAAAATTTGAAAAGTACATAAATATGTTTGCTGCACATGTGCCAGCATGTCCTGCTTAGGACTCATACATACAAACTTTTCCCAAGGCATTAAAACAATTTATTATAATTTATTAAGGACACAAGCCAAGTTGTTAAAATGGCCAGCAACAACAACTTTAAGAGGACACAACTGGGCTTAGAAAAATCCCAACCAACTATTATAGCAAAAAATTAAATAAAAGAAACACAAATACGAGTACCATAATTAATAAAAACGTAATTGCATAAGCTTATGCTTAAAAGCCTATTTTCTCCTTTTCTTTGTGCAGATGTTAGTTTTATGCCGGCTAGACAGACCAAAATAAATTCATTTATTTTTTGTAAGATAAATGAAAAGGACTAAAAATTGAAACATTAATAGAAAATATGATAATATTTTATATGCGTATATCTACATAAACACATACACATACACATTTCTGTTTAAAAATCGAAATATAGTTCGGTTTATATAAACAGACAAATGCAGGAGACACTCGTGCATAAATTTTGCTTTGTATAGATACAGCAAATAGTCCGTTATACTCATAAGCACACAAACACTTATTTGTCAGAGTATGGCATAAATGGTGTTCTATGCAAGTATTTATTTTAGTTTTAAAAGCACATTAGGTGTGTTCTATAACAAAATATTTTGCAAAATTGCATGTCGTAACTTTGTTAATATTCGAAACAGAAATTGAACATTGTTTTATTTTTTTGTATAAATTAGACCCCTGCAAAAGACCACTTACAAGAACTTTTAAGACATGAAAGAATGTTTGCAAAACATTTCTTTCAGTTATTGCATGTGCAGAAGTAAAGAAGCAAATACTTCGTGGCGAAAGAATTTGTGATGCTTGCTTCTTCCTACGCATGGGCGCGTAAACACACACACACGTTGTGTATGCTCTTTTATTTTTCTGCGCACATACAAACGCACACATGCATTGACATTAGATGTGTGCGCTTGCTTTAAAAAACCACCCTTAAGCACAACATAATAGCTTAACATCTACATCTTACACACACTCTCAAACGTACAATATGCAAAATAACAAGCATACACACATCAACACAACTTCTTTTCAGGGTTTGTTACGAACAAGAAGTCTTCGCGACGTCGCTTGTAAACACTCATATACACGAACATCAATACATCCATCGTGCTTCGCTTATTATACGACAGCATTTATTATTGGATTAGTATAATACATGCGATGACAATCCATATATTTCAAAACTGCTAACGCAGGCCTCTAGTAGAAATTCGCCTTATTTCCATTTTTTAGGGTTTCGTACATCAAAAAATAAAATAAATAATTTCCGTATAAACCCCTGGTGTGCGAGTCAAAGTCGCACTTTACTGAATTTATTTTATTTTTATTTTCTTTTTTAGACTTGCACCGAACTCTTTCAGTAGCTCGTTTTACACATAATAGTGTGATCAAAGCCTTTAAATTACATGATTTGATCATGGGTTTGTTTCTAAAATGACTGACTGAATGAGTTCGACACGAGTCTAGTATGTAGACTTGTGTCCAACAGCTCTTTTTGAACTACTTTCCGAGCGTCCGAATCAATAGTTATTTCAAACCCATTTAATGTACATTGACGTTTTTCACCGGACTTGTGTCCAACAGGACGAACTATGTACTTCAAAAACACTTGTTGGACACAAGTCTACTAGTGTGTGGGTTCGTTGTATGAAGTTGTGTCTCGGTTGTACGAAAGATTAGAAAGAATATAATTGTAACGAATGGACTTGGATCAAACTCTTTTTCAAAGCACTTTAAATTTAATGGGTATGATCACCGTTTTGTTTCTGAAACGACCGACTGAATGAGTTCGACACGAGTCTAGTATGTAGACTTTTGTCCAACAGCTTTTTTTGCAATAGTTTGAAAGCGTCCGAATAAATAGTTGTTTCAAACCCATTTAATTTACATTGACGTTTTTGACCGGACTTGTGTCCAACAGGACGAACTATGTACTTCAAAAAGAGCTGTTGGACACAAGTCTACTAGTGTGTGGGGTCGTTGTATAAAGTTGTGTCTCGGTTGTACGAAAGATTAGAAAGAATATAATTGTAACGAATAGAGTTAGATCAAACTCTTTTTCAAAGCCCTTTAAATTTAATGGGTATGATCATCAGTGTGTGTCTAAAACAACCGAATGAATGAGTTCGACCTAAGTCTACCTACACACTTTACAATCTCATACACAGCCTCTTCATGTTGCACCAACGATAGCGGGATGTATGGTTTGCATAGCAGGCATGTTATTTTCGCATTGTTGTAATTTAGTAGAATTTCTACCACATAAAAAGTTAATTAATTTTGAATACGAATAAGCAAAAAACAAAGTTTCTTTTGCTACTGAGTTACATTCAAAGCGAATTCATATCAGCTGGTATCGACAGTCCAAGTGACTCTTTTTGCCGCTTGCAATTTGCATCTCCCTCAATACCAAGGCGAATACAACTTAGGTGGTCTCAATAGCTCACGTAATTATTTTCGCCCATTGAAATATACTTTAGATGTCAAAACACATTTTTCATTTTTTCAAAACATTATTTTGATATTAAAAGTAAACATTTTTTTTTGATAGGGGAATTTTTTTAAATCAACCTGAGGCGAGTCTACTTGATATGAATATCTTTTGATTAAAAGTGTAACCAAGGCATGCATATTCACGTTCATTCAAGGCATATTTTTTAGAAACTCTTCCAATTCTTGCCTCAATATTCTTTTCGAATTTCTTCATAAAACAATGGTCGCACCTATTTATATTTGTGTGACTAACTGTAATTGTATTAATATTCATATTTGTGGGTATGTGTGTAAATGTATCCATGTGCTATTTGTATTTGTGCTTTAAGTGTTTGTGTGTGTTTAACATTTAACACGTAACGGAAACAACTAGAGAATAAATAAAATAAACAACATTAGACACAACAACAACAACAACATTAACAAAAAAGATAGCAACAAAACAAAAATAATAGAAAAATATAAGTAACTACTTAACAAAAGAACAAAATGGCCTAAAATGTTCAACAAAAATAGCAACAACTTCTCTTACAAACGGACATTGTGTCATTTTACATGTGAACACATACATATATACTTCGCTATAAATAAATGTAAGTACATGCATAAACACTCGTGTGTGTTCAAGGAATACTGAGAGAAAAGAATGAAATGAAATGCAATGAAAGTTGTAGTAATAAATAAGGAATAAAAATAAATTGCATCTATTGCTTCAGGGTCTATTTTAAAAGCTTATGAATGAACGCAGTTTTTTTAAAGCACAAGCTCTGTACCAATAAGTTAACTAATTGCTTGGAATACTAACTTTTTATTAGAAGCATACTTTAAAAAGCTAAGAAAAATCTACTTAAAATCATATCATAGTACTAACAAGATTTCGGACAAAATCTAGTAGATTTCCCATAGGAACAAAAATCTACTTCGTCACTAGATTTTGTCAAAATCTACTTAAAATCTATTAGAACTCAGTGATGCAACTATGGGTTTCTTCAAATTTGTATTAAAAAGTCAGCCTGTGTACATAAAAAGGTGTGAGAATTGGCTACGATGCAGTTGTTTGGTTGTAGTTTTAGAAAAATTTCAGTTAATGGGTTTTGTTTTGGATAAAATATCTTAGGTTAGGTTAGGTTAGGTTAGCAGGCTGCTGGTAAGGAAGGGTGAAATTTGGAGTCCAGCTCACTTGGGTCCAATACAACGATCCCTTTGTGCTGCCTGTTAGTTGAAGAGAAGATAGTCAGAGAGGGTGATAGGGAAGAATAGTGATATAGTAGACAGGTGATTAAGGAACAGATGGAGGAGGAAAGCTTCATTCTTTTACAACTCTGCTTTTTTTTGCACACTTTTTGATAATGCAGTGTTGCCGCGCCTTCTGGTGTTAAATAAGGCGTATTCAATTTTGAAGCTCTGTTTAGTAGTCATTTTTATTTTATTTGATTCTGCTACACAACGAAGGAGGGCGCTCTGATGTTTCTTTAGGATTAGTATCTGATGAAGTCGGTGTAGTTTGTTTTAGTGACCAGTGCCTTATGCCTGCATCACTAGAACTTTTCCCACAACAACTGATACAAAGGACACTAATGCACATTAGCAAAATGCGTGGTGCTGTTACTTTTAATGACTGTCAGAAGCCAGGCTCGAACCCAGGACCTTTGGTTTTGTAGTCAACGTGCTAACTACGTGAGCCAACGCCACCCTCATAAATTATGTCAAAAAAATTTTATGTAAACGGCATTAAACTTAAAAAAGATTTCAATTAAAATACACTAGATTTTATATAGGAGTAAATGACCTATTACTCGCAGTTTAATATTTTTGTTCAACCCTTATTTGCTTCTCTATTTATAATTCGATTAGACTTAAGTTAATATCGCTCTGTAAGCCAAATTACATGCAATAATTTCCAAGGAAGAACTTGCTGTTGATAAAGTTTATGAGATTCATTTCATAAAAAAATTAATAAATATATGAATTTTTTTTTAATTATTTAATTTCATTGGAAGCTTGTAGTTCGATGGCAGTGGATAAGTATTTCTTAACTTGTAATCGAGTTTTGTAATAAAATGTTGACTGGGTAAAATTTTCTTTAAGTGTATGTATGTATGTCTGTACGTGTTTGCTCTTGTGTTGGCTTGTGTATTTAATAATAAAACTACAACTAATACGTTTCATTTTCATTTATGCTCAAATGCCTGAATTTGTTGGAATAGTTATGTGGGCATTATCATACATTTATATTATTATACAAATAATTTACACATTCTCTTGCATACATACTCGTACATACAATAGTTGTAATTGTTATACATGCAAACAATAAAAAACATTGTTAAATATACTCGTATGTATGTGCACACAGGATATTAACAAATGTTTTATCACAAAAACTATTTGCACACAAATTTAATTTTTTTCCTCTTCTTGTTATCTTTCTTGCTTGCATGTATTTGTTTGTTCATTAGTTTTGATTTTGTTTTTCCTGTTATTACGTTAATTTTATTGTTGTTGGTTGCATAATTATCTCTTTTTATTAAATGATTATTATTAGATGAGATTGTGTTACAACAAACATACGAGTACATAGTTGTTAGCATCATTATAATTATTATTCTTTAATGTTTGATTAATAAACTTATTTGCGAATAAGGTCTTATATATTAAAAGTAAAATCTAAATGTTTTATGTAATTTAAACACTTCTATGTTGAGAACTTTGTTTCAGGCAGATGAAATACAGATGAGATAAATTTTGTCAGAAATTGTTTTAACTTCACTGTTGATATTCACTTGAATTTTTAGTTGAAATCTTAATTAAGATCTAAACTGCTTGCACTTATTTTTTTTTTTTGACAAGACTTATTATGCAATACAACTACAAACTATTAACTGAAAATTTTTCTACACCTACAACCAAGCCATTGTAATGTAACAAATTCACACACCTTTTTAAATACAGAGTTTTATTTTTTAGTACAAATTTGATAAAAACCCATAGTTGCTTCACTAGTAGGATATTTACACCTGCACAAAATCTACCTGATTATAATTAAAATCTTTACATCAAGTTTCTTTTTTAAATTTATAAAAATTTTTTCCCCAAAACAAAACCCTTTAAATAAAAGTTTTCCAAAACTACAACCAAAAAACTGCATCGTAGCCAATTCTCACACTAATTTATGTACACAGGCTGACTTTTTAAAACAAATTTGAAGAAACCCATAGTTGCATCACTGAGTTCCAATAGATTTTAAGTAGATTTTGACAAACTCTAGTGACGAAATAGATTTTGTTTTGTATGGCAAATCTAATACATTTACTCGAAATGTTGTAAGTACTAGAAATCTATATTGTTTGCACTAAGCTTTTTTTTACTTTTTTTTTCAAGATATTGTATCCAAGAAAAAATGCTTTGTTTAAAATTTTGTTTTATACCGCATTTACATTGTCTCGAAATATATAAAAGTTGATTTGGATTGTTTATAGGAATCCGTATCATTGGCACTAATAGGGCATTTACATTTTCTCGAAATGTAGTACTTACGAGATTTCGAGCAAAATCTAGTACTTACGAGATTTTCGAGCAATATCTTGCTGCTTTTTAATAGATTTCCCATGCAAAACAAAATCAATTTTTTCAGTAGATTTGTGGGAAATCTAATCAAAATCTAATATTTTTATTTATTTTTTACTACCCTGTACAACGCATTTATTAGCTACGGTTTGCTGGAAAAGATATGTGAATTGGCTACAATTGAGTTGTTTGGTTGTTGTTTTGGTTAAAAAATATTGATAAATGCCAAAAAAGAAATTGATGCAAACGGTATAGATTTTCATAATGATTTTAATTGGAATCTGCTAGATTTTGAGCAGGCGTAAGCCTTTTTTCAACATATTTCAAGATTTCGTATGCAAGACTGGATTTTCCATTGTTTAAAGTTTGTAACCCAAAAAGTACAAACTTATCTTATCAAACAATCTCATTCACACACCTTCAATAGAAAATTTTGTAAAGCGTAGCTAATTAATTCACTCACCTTTTATATAAATTATGTTTTACAGGATAGTAAGAAATAAATAAAAATATTAGATTTTGTGTATATTTTGTACAAAGTACAAAATCTAGCAAAAATCAACTAGATTTAGGTGGAAATCTCGTAAGTACTGAATTCCGAGACAATGTAAATACCCTTTAATGACGTAGATTTTGTTTTGTATGGGAAATCTACTAGATTTATAAATATTTTTGCAAAATGTAAATATCGATTTATAACATAACCAACATTGTACAGAGCTGCCAGCATAAAAAACGATTGTTCAATTTAAAATAAGACAGCTTTTGCAAAAGCAAAGTATAATTTTCAAAGTCTAGAGTTTGTAGGCGAGAGGGAAATCAAACTCAAACTCTTAGAAACTTAAGATATATGACAATTTTATAATCAGCTGCTGGTGTACATGATGATAATAGTGGTCATCACTTAGTTTATCCTAAAACCTTTTACGTGGTGAATAAAGGTTAGTACGAGTATGTACATATTGCAAAACTTCAGCAATACTTTATACAGTTCATACAATGAGCTGGCAACTTTAATGTAGATTTGTCTCAGCAACTCTGAAATTTAAGGATGCCACATTGTAATTATAAAATACATTACATATATACATTATTTTGTCTGATTTTAATAAATTAATTTACAAAGGTATGCATGTCTGTATTTTTCTTTTATACATACAGACATTACAAACTCTACAAATGCTCAAATGCTTATTTAAAACGTAAATTAATTTATATTAAGACTACAAACAGGATGTAAAGTAGTTTATGTCTAATGAAAAGCATTTGAGGGCAACTTTGTATTATATTTTTTTAATATATTTTGGCTTATAATGATATTTATCAACTGTTAGTTAACAATTTAGCAAACGCTTATTTAATTAAAAAGTATGAGTTTGTGTATTTAATTTCCACAAATAGATTTAATGATAGAGAAAGCTGTAACATTAAACAGTTGAAAGAAATGTTACTTCCAAGAATTTCACTGTCTTGTCGTACTCTAACTTCAATTTGTACCAAGACAATTATTTTATTTTCACGGTTATCTAATTTTTATCATACATAATTAATATTTACATGACACTAGACAAATTTACACGAAACAATTTTCTATTGTGCAAATTAGTATTCCTCATGAAAATGTCAAGGACAAAGTAGAGAAAACAAAAACCCATTTAACATAACAATTAGCCTTTGGCCATTAAAATTGAGATAACAAAGAGCTGCAATTTGTGTAATAAAATATTTTATTGTACTGAGAAATATTAAATTGCTCCAGCATCAATATCTTAACGAATACATAAATTGATACATCATTACTGAGAATGTATGGTGTTTCACATACTTCTTATTGTATTGCATTTGTTGTATTCTAAAGTTCGAATTGGAAGCAAATCTACACAACATCTAATTTTTTGAAAATTCTGTGGCAATGCAAAATACAAAATACAACTAACACATACATACTCGTATATAAAATGACGATAAATATTTGTACATGTGATATTTCTCTTCTGCTTATACGTATGTGCAACTACACATGTGTTTATAATAATAACTGCAATATCATCATTATCTATCTGCCACATCAAAAGGAGTCATTTTGTTTTATACTCATTGTGCAATTGAACAACATACAGTTTTAGAAATTTAAGTCCTTAAGGACACTATTTTCTTTTGCACAATTGCAAGTAGTTACAACAGAGAATGTACATATGTATCTGTGTTACTTTGCATTAAAGCACGTTCCATATTGCAATTAAAATCAGCTTTGTTAGAGATTTGAAGTTTGCATATAAAACTTAGAAAAATTTACAAACTGAACGATTTAAAAATTCGTTTTATATATTTATTTGTGCAAAACTTTTGGCCAGCAAATTAAGCTTTTTAATGAAGAGTTTGATTTATATTGAATATTTCTTATATTGTAAGCTTTCTATTAAACCAGGGGGGAATTCACAAATTTTGTGACAGTACATCCTTCATTTTAGATGATAATGTTTAGATTTAGTGAGCATAAATGATCAAATTTTAAGTCAAACACTCAAATAATCCTTGGGGCCTGACACTCCAGTCTTGCTTTGTTTTCTTAAATATTTAAATAAATTTAACTGAAGAATAAATATTATAGATTTTTTTTCTTAACTCAAAAATCAACTTGACATGTATATTTTCTTTAAGAAAATAAGCAAATTAAATTAATGTTCTACTTGAGATGATAACATGGCACATGTAATTTATTTTGACACATGTCAATATTTTTTACACTTACATGAATGCAATAAAAAATGTAACTCTATAGCAATTCAGGCATAAATACGTTAAAAAGAAAAGAAAAAAAAAAAGAATAGAAAATTATTAAGTTGTGTGCATAAAAATATTAAATGTATAAAAACATCTCAATATACATAAATTTACTTGATATTTTTGCACCCTCTTTTGTATATTTAAGTATTGTCAAAGTAGACAATTTTTTCACATTAATCTTAAAACTGATACAGCTTTAACCCATTACGGCAGCTTGACATGAGAGACAATGATTTCTTTCATTAGAAAGATTGTCTTCTTTACAATATAAAACAAGGATTGATTATATGGCAGGTGTGAATCAATATTTTATGACTTTGTCATTGGCAGGGAAAAACTGGAGTAACTTAGATACTCTCTGTCAGATCTCAGGCCCATATATGACTTAATTTTTTAAGCACCCGCCAACTAAGTGTGTAGCCTGCATCACATTTCTGATATTGAGAGAGGAGTAGATCCAACTCTCTGCTGTAGAAAGAGAGAGAATAATAAAATACAAACTATGTGGCTATTGTTTTAAAACAAGCCAGCAGGTGCAAGGAGGAGTAAGGATGCCTTCTAGAAGGCATAAGAGTTAGTCCTGCTAGCTTCACACCATACTCATATCTTGTCGTTGCGGCATAGGCCGCCAGAGTTTCTAAAAGGCCTTAAAACATGTTACTCCTTCTCTTCAACCTTCTCATAGAAGGGTATGCGGAATGTGTATCTTAATGTTAATTAAAATTTGCGTATACATCACACAACTATGACAGAAATATTTCATAATCATGTGATGTTACGTTTTTAAATTTAACAACGTTGTTTTTGTAATTTCAAATATTTGCAATTAAATAAAAATTCGCAAGTGTAAAATTATTATCAATACTTAATACTGATATTAACAGCTTTTAGACGCACAATGTTAAATTAATTTTTCTCCCCGAACACCACGATGTTAACTTCACTTAACTCAACTTAACAACAGTAGAGCACATTGAACAGCTTCTCAAACATCGATGTTTTTTTCGATGCGATGTATCGCAAACATACATTGATGTTGCATCAATATTTCATAAAATACATCGGTTGTTGTTTTTTAATTATTCATTATTATATTTTCCAAAAATCTTAATTTTATGTTACATCTCCCAATATTTTTTTCAATACAATTGTTATTTCGATGCATCGCAAGGAAACAACGATATTTTCTGATTGTTTAGGAGCAAAAAAGAAAAAAAAAACATCGGATTATATCGATGTCTGGACACAATATGTTATGTTCAATTTTCAGAGAGTATAACATCTCAGTTTTTATTGTTTGTGTCTTTTTGTCTGCGTTGGCTTAGCTGTTTGTGTGGTTGTATATTTCTTAGTAAGCAGAAATTATAACATAGGAGCTGTTGCTGTTTACTTCAACATCATCTTGCATGCTAGTGTATTTTGTTCGGTAGTTAACAATCCAGGGGGGCAAATTACGACATTCGTTATCCATCGAAATGTCCATGCAAACACTATTAAAATTTTATGAAAATTTGCTCGGTATCGAATGCCATAATTTGCCCCCAGTAAAAATTACTGCTTCGCCGTAAGCAGGTTTGCAAGATAATAACAAGCTCCTATTGGCTTACAAACTTGCTGTTTATGTATGGCATGATATTTGTTCGCGATGTCCCACTTTAAAGCATTGCGTTTTAAGTGTTTATTTCAGTGAAATTAGTATGTAGTGTATTCAGAGAGTATTGAATAATTGATAATACTTTGTGTTCGCTCATTGAATCAGCAGTCAATCACACGATCTCCGCATGTTAGGCAAGAACATCAACCACTGACCTACTGCAGCACATATTTTTTTCCGTAAAAAAAGTAAAAATCTCATTCACATCCAAATTTTGTATCCAGGTAAGTGAGAGAGGATGTACTATAAAAAAATTTTAGTATTAGAGTTTAAAAAGCCGACCAAATTCATAGTGTTTGTGTAAACTTTCGTCATTCACTTACGTAAGTGCATTCTCGTAAGGCAGAGGGGATGCACTGCTTGCTTTTTCGCATCTCCGAAGCGCTTCCTTTTGTCTTAGTGCTTACTTATACTAAATTTATTTTTGATGGAAATTTACGGATTATTTTTAAACATGTTTTTTTTTGGCTTGCCACATATTTTCGCACAATACTTTTTCTGAAATTCATTTAGCATATATAAAATTTCTTAGAAGATTTTTGTTTCGATTATTTTAAAGTTTTAATAATTTGTATTATTTATTAAGCTTAATTTTTTCTAATAATTTGCACATTTTTCCAAGTATTGTCATAATAATAATATTTATTAGACTCATTATTATTTGTTTTACTGTCCGTTATTAAATATATGTGCTTAATCTGAAATTATATATTCAGTTTAATACTTGTTACATCTTAACTAAAAAATGTTGCAAATACATAAATTATTTTTTACCACATTTCAATTACTTTAAATTAAAATCAAAATGGAAACATAAAAGTTTTAAAATATGCAATTAAAATACATATTTGTTAAGATTCTATAACGAGAAATAAATTTTTAAGCATATTTTTAACATATATGAATTTTTTTTTGCGAAATAAATCCATAACAATTTTCACTTATTCACGTGCATGTATTAAAATAAAAGTTTTTTTCTCTCTGTCCAAAAATGAATTACAAAAATTAAAGTTTCATATATAAAATTAAAAACATGTAAAAAGCATAACAGCGACAAATAGGGTCATTATGGCCACTTGTTAAGTTTATTTTAGGGATGCATCTGAGTAAAAAAAGCCAAAACACATACACTCGTACACACGCAGACGCACACACACGCAAATGCACTCAAGCATACACACTTTTGTAAGGGATAGTTTATTTTTTGAGGATATAAGTGTTAAGAGAAATAGAGTGGCGTGTTGCCGTTATACATTTTTGAAAATTTCCTACGGCAACGCTGATAGAGAGTGGTGAACAGTCTGGCCATACACGTTTGAAGCAAAATATGACCATATCGTACAAAAAATGTTTTTCAGAAGAAAAGGCTGCCCATAAAAATTCTACCAATATTATATTTTTTATTATAACTTAAAAATTGCATTAAATCGGTGCCTGTAAGGAATTATTTCCGTGGGAACATTTATGATTGGGCTGAATATGAACGACTAATGTAAACCTTGGAAAAAATCATATAGTGCCATAGAAGCAGGTTTGTAAGCTAATAGGAGCTTGTTATTATCTTGCAAACCTGCTTACGCAGTAATTTTTACTGGGGGCAAATTATGGCATTCGATACCGAGCAAATTTTCATAAAATTTTAATTGTGTTTGCATGGACATTTCGATCGATAACGAATGCCGTAATTTGCCCCCTGGATTGTTAACTACCGAACAAAATACACTAGCATGCAAGATGATGTTGAAGTAAACAGCAACAGCTCCTATGTTATAATTTCTGATTATTAAGAAATATACAACCACACAAACAGCTAAGCCAACGCAGACAAAAAGACACAAACAATAAAAACTGAGATGTTATACTCTCTCAAAATTGAACATAGATAACATATTGTGTCCAGACATCGATATAATCTGATGTTTTTTTTTTGCTCCTACAGAATCAGAAAATATCGTTGTTTTCTTGCCAAAAAAAACGCTGAGCGACATATTTTTCGACCAAAATTATTATTATCGATTATTTGCGATAATAAATAATATATTTTCGTAAAAAAATGAAGTCCAACACGATATGTTATTTATATGTTATTTAAATCAGCTAAAGTAACAAAAAATTCTTAAGTGAAAAGTAAATTATTTAAAATTTAAAATTGTCTCATTATTTAAGATATTAATAATAAAAAAAAAAATAATATGCAACTCCAGACTAAAATATAAATAATACATTTAATTGACCTCTTATGTGTGTATGTTCCAGCAGTTTATTGACTATTTTACTTGCCTTCGCAAGTTATTTGCTCTGAGCAAATAATTGCCAAGCAGACAGACGAAAGGATAAAATCGATTGCAATTAACATCGTATGGCTGGTTTTTGCTGCAGTGATTTACCTGGCCATACTAACAATTTGTGCCCCTGAACCCATTAAAATAAATGCTGTCACTTAATAAGCCAAGTTTTTTTTGTTTTTGTTTACCATAGAGCTGCAATAAAAAATATATATTTTTTTACCTTTGAGTTGGTAAAATAGCATTACATTTATTTCCCATGAAAATGGGAAATCGTTTGGAGTATGTGAAAAAAAAAAGAAATTTTAAGACCATGAAACAGAGACATTCCACTGCCTCTTTATGAAATCCACCATGTTGCAATGATTACATACATAGTATAGGTACATATGTATATATATGTGTTTGCAAATATTTTTTTGCATTGGAATGTGTGAATATTTTATATGGCATTCTGCATAAATAATTTAAATAAAATGGAATTTAAAGAGATTTTTACATCAACCTTAAATTGGATATCGTACTTAAGGAAAAGCTGCACATAAAAAAAAATATATATATATATAATATGCCGCCACATCTTTCATTTCAGCCAATATGTGCTTTAATAGTATTATTTTGGAATCCTTTTATTTAAAACTATCAAAAAAAAAAAAAAAAAATCTTTACAAATTGTGTAAAAGGACGTGCTTTAGATTTGTGAAAAATAAATTATTTAATAAAATATAGAGTAGTTTACTTGATTTTAAGTTAACGCATTCATATCAAGTTAAACAATAATGCTTACACTGCATGGACATTTTTTCTATACCTAAATATTTGGGGGATTCAAACCATAGTCATAAAAGTCATATTGTTATAAAGTTATAAAATTTTTGTTTAAAAGAAAAGACAAAAGCAAAAGAAATTTTTTTAAATAATTTAAAACTTTATGGCAATATGACACTTACGACTACGGTTTGAATTCCCTAATTATTTCATTAGTAGGAGGTGAGTTTAAATTTACAGAAGTTTTTCTTTATATTTATATATACAAGTGTGTTAGTCCGTGTGAAATTTCCCTCATATTCACATGTGACCCCATAAAGATATATAGTACGGGTCCATATGAGTCGTGACGTCAAATAAGCGATTTCCGTCTGTCCGTCTGTCTGAAGATGTAATCGGTTTTCTGTATATCCCAGAAAAGCTATATAGTTCACTCTCAAACTGATGTATCAGAATTTTTCCTAAAACGGGTGGTCTTGAGAATCATTAAAACCAGTAAAACGGTTCCAGGGCTGGAAAATGTAAGTATTTTTTTTTGTATATAAAAGTAACTAGCTAAAAGTAGTTTATGGTTTTTTTTTTAATTAAATCTATTTTATATTTAAGGAAGCAACAGATTAAATAAAATAAAAATAATAAATAATAAAAAAATAAAAATGACGGTTTCAGGGTTGGAAAATTATAAATTTTATTGCTATATAAATATACCTGCCTGCTTTGTAAATCGAGTCAATTCAAAAACGCTCGATTTGAAAAAATTAAATCCACTAATAGCGAATTTTTTTCAGACTTTTTTGTAGTTTTTTATTTTTCATAGCTAAAATTTATTTAGTATATATGATTTAAAACACATCAATGAATGGGGACATTATTTATTTTTGGAAAACTAGAAATTTACTCGAATTCGGTTTACAGAACATGGCCGATATAAAATAAATAACTACAACAAAATTTTTTCTATGTTAGTTACACATATTTTGTGTTTAAAGCCTGGATCACACAATAAAGTCATAACTATCGGCACTATACACTGAATTTCGTCGGCTCACTGCAATAAAGTCATAAGTTATAAGCCAACATGGTATTATTACTCAATAAAATTCTGGTATAAGTCTATATGGCCTTATTACCACTGCAGTATGGTACAATTATGTCCTTATGTTTCAATTATTTGAGAAATGGGGCACATTTAGCTGACAACTTATGACTTTCTTTCAGCGAGCTGACGAAAATCGGCACATTGCACTGATAGTGTGATCCAGACTTAAGAAAGAAACTGATTCGTATAAAAAATGAGTTTTGGTTTTAGTGAGTAGTATTTTTGGTTTTGTCGATTTTTTGTTCGGTTTTTGGAGACTTTTCTAGTTTTTAACGATTTTTTTTTAATTTCTAGCAATTTATTTTCTTTAGGCGATTTTTTTCGGTTTTTGGAGATTTGTTTGTTTTTTTTTTAGTTTTAGCGACTATTTTTAGTTTTCGCGTTTTTTTTCGTTTCGGCGATATTTTAGGTTTTTGGCGACTTTTTTTAATTTTTGTTGGCGACCTTTTTACTCTTAGTGATTTTTTTAATTTTAGTGATTTATTTTATTTTTTGTTATATTTTTCGTTTCATATTTTTTTTTAATTTCGGGATTTTTTAGTTTTAAAATTTTAGAAAATTTCAAGACTTTACCTTATACTAATTCCCAGATGCAACAAGTTCTAAAAATTAAACAGTGAAAATTACATTAACGGAAAGAATATTCTTTAATCTTGATTTTTTAAATTTCAGTGTTCAGTAAAATACACTATCTTTGAAATTAAAGTGTCTATATATAATTGTTTGTATATTATATTAGGATTTCAACATGCTTCATGGCTCGCTTTAGAACACCCTTTAATTTTTAACTGTCATATATTTTTTGTTTCAGCGGCCAAGGTTTTACATAGTATGAGAAAACAGCCTTTTCACCTTTGGTGTACAGAACTCTACAAAAATGGTTCCAGGGTTGGAAAGTTTAATTCTTTCTGGTTACATATATATAAAATAACTACCTAAAACTAATTTTTTTTATTTGTTATTAGTTAAAAATATTTTATATTTTAAAAAGAACTAGATTGGTACCGAAAACAAAAAAAAAAATTGTTTCAGGGTTAGAAAAATTTATATTTTTTTTATATAAAATGTATTTTTTTTATTCATTCATTAAACATATTTTTTATTTTAGAACTATCTTTGAAAACAAAAAAAAAAAAAATTGTTTCAGGGTTGGAAAAATTTATATTTTTTTTTATATAAAATTTATTTTTTTATTCATTCATTAAACATATTTTTTATTTTAGAACTATCTTTACTTAAGAGTAGAAACATGGCTTATATTAAAAAATATCATCAGCGAACTTGTATTCCATTTGAAATTAAAGTTTGCTCGTATGATGCAGAGCATTATATGCATTTCCGAACAGGCCCATTCATGGCTGGCATTGCATAAAATCATGTTACCGATAGTTTCATTTCAGCTTGAGTCTACTAAGGGGATCAGGTAACAGATTTGTGTACAAGCTTAAGTATTCTTAGTCACTTTTAACTATGATCTACAATAAATTTATAAAGTTCAAATGAACTAAAAAAATTCTGTTGCAATTATGGTATGATTACAAAAAGTCACAAGTTGCTATCTTATAACTTTTCCTGAGATATTATCAATAAACTTGCTTTTTTGACTTAGCATGTTTTAGATTGAGGTCATTGATTTTATGATATAAAGTGCAGGGTGTTTTCCGCAAACGTACGAGTATATGCACTTATACACATAAATATTCAAGCATGTTGCCCCATATGTTTGATTTGATATAAAACATTTTTCCAGCTGTGCACCGAAAATGAAATTATTATCTTTAATTCTTTTTTTCTTTTCTTTCATTCTTTTGAATTTTTCCAATATCATTACACAAACACACAAGCCTGCAACATGGTGACCGTTTCGATGCACGATTTGTGGAGGATTGTTTGTATACGAGTACAACACTCTGGTATGTTGGAATTAATTCCTTTACATGTATTCTTGTTTGGTATTTGTTGCTTGTTTCTTTCTTTCTTTCCTTTTTGTTTTGTTTTTTTTAATGCTTTATTACAATCCGTAAAATTTATTTGTTTTAAGTTTTCCCATTAAGAAGCATTTTTTAACTCTATTGCTGTTGCTGTAACATGTGTGGGATTGTTTGTTTGGGCATCATAGTTAAAATTAGTGATGAGCTATTTTTCGAAACCTGTTACTTTTTCACAGCGATTGAAAAATCACTAATCACAACTGTGACTGAATTTATCAAGTAACAGGTTTTGCAAATGTAGTTCTTTCATACAAACTGTGAATGCTCTTGCATGCTTACTTTACAGTAAATAAAGCTACCACATGAATTTATTTGTATACGTTCATAGTTTATCGAGAAAAAATCGTGTAATCGTGTCAAATCGTCTTTTCTGGCAACTATGTATAGCTCTCACATTTTTGTATTTGCAATTTTACTGTCTCTCTGACTCTCATACAACAATTATCAATATTTGGTTGGGGTTGATGCTAATTGTTTGTTCTTGTCGCTCTTCTTATTAGCACTTATTAAAATACCAATACTAATAAATACTTTTAAAGCAGAAGAGCTGAAATGTATTAAACCGTGATCACAGTCACTGTTTAATTTCACAACTGATCTTCTTATTAGATTTTGTCAAAATAACAGAACTGCTAAAAACAAAATACTGCTAAACTGTGATCACAATCACAGTTTAAAAGAACAACAATTTAGAAATCACGTTCACAAGGAGCAACATTTTTTAAAAATCACAGTTTCGCTCAACACTAGTTAAAATGTATTGCATTTTATTTTACTTTTATTTGCAGGGAAATTTTTGTTAAATAAATATGTTTGAGGAGAGGGTTTTTTTTATTAAAAATACTTTTTTTTTGTAATTTTTTTTTGAAGATTCATTGCTGAGCTTCTTTTTTGAAAGGGACACCAGTGCTGGTATTTAACTTTAATTGACTTTGTTATTTGTAAAGACATTAAAATAGTTAGGAAAAGTCGTTAAATATGCAGGAAAATATTAATGGAAAATCAATTTAAGTTTCACAAAATATACAATAATATGATGTGTCTTTTTTTATAGGAAAAATACATGAAAGTTTTTTAAATTTTTAATTTTAGGAATTCAGTACAGCCTGAGTGTTTTGAAATGTGTGCTTGTTTACTTCCAGTTATAAAAACTCATAATATGAACCCATTACGACGAATATTTCTGTTCCCTTTTAAAAACAACACTTACTACGTCTCTTGTACGCAATGTGTGCTTCTGCCATATACAATTTTGAAGTCTCCTGATATTTTATCAGTTGTTTTATTGAGTCAAAAAGCCATGAGACAAATTTGAAGTTAACATATCGTCACATCTGCTCGCTATCAATTTGCTTTTAGCAATTCTTTTTATGTGCAGTTAAGACTTTAAAAATTTCTTTTCAGCCTCCTCAAACCTCGTAGAAAAATTCAAATAAACGACTAAAAATATAAAGGACAACCATTTTTGTTTTGTAGTTTGTATACACAAAAATCACTATAATGATTTGTCATTTGACACAATTAACTTTCTTCCAATGGCAAGTGTACAAATGTAATTTTAAAAAAAAAGGAAACTTGCGAAAATTTAGTAAACCAAAATGGCTTTAAGTGCAACATTTTGTTTTCATTCTTATAGCGCTCTTATTTTGCAAAAAATACGTTTTAAATTTTAAATTTATAAAAAAACATTTCTTTTCTCAAGAAGTGTGTGTACAAACAATCTTTCAAATGAAATTTTTACACAAGACTGGATATGATATATATAACGAATTTTACTGAATTATTAAGTTCAAAAACGTGTTTTTAAGATATATCTAATGTTTTAAATAGGAAGATTAGAAAAAACTTTTTTATACGATAAAATATGGTGGAGGACCCATTGCGATGAATCCAATTATAACAAAGAAGTGCTACAATGTTGGCAGGAGGCTGTTAGTTGTGACAATGCCGAGTAAAGTTGATCCTGATTATTTGATCCTGGAACCGTAATTTTTATTTTTAGGGTCTAATTATGTAAAACGCAACGCTTAGCGTTGACAAATTTTGTATGTATTTTATTTTTGTAATTTAAATTAAAAATTATCCCTTATTTTTATGTTTCAATACCAATCTATTTCTTCCTTAAATATAATAAAGGTTTAATTAACAAAATAACTAATTTTAGCTAGTTACTTTTATATACCAAAAAAGCTTATCTTTTCCAGCCCTGGAACCTTTTCTTTTACTTTACTTTTAAAATTTTTTTCAAAGGCACTATTTTGAAAAGGTATTTTCTTTTGAAGTGTACTTTTTATGTACTAGTTTATGCAAAAGATACTTTTCTCTCAAAGGTATTTTTTTGCTCAAAAGGTACCTTTTCTCAAAAGGTACTTTTTCTCATACGATGCTTTTATCAAAAGGCAATTTTTTTCAAAAAGTACTTTTTCTCAAAAGGTCCTTTTTCTCCAGAGGTAATTTTTCTCAAAACTTTTTTTTTTCAAAAAGGTCCTTTTCCCAATAGTATTGTTTTTAAAGTACTTTTTTCTCAGAAGGTACTTTTTCTCAATAAGTAGTTTTTCTCAAAGGATTTTTTTCTCAACAGGTACTTTTTTCTCAAAAGGTACTTTTCCTCTAAAGGTTTTCTCAAAAGGTACTTTTTCTCAAAAGATACTTTTTCTCATAAGATACTTTTTTCAAAAGCTACGTTTTCTCTAGGAGTACTTTTTCTCATATGATGCTTTTTCTCAGAAGGTGCTTTTACTCTAAAGGTACTTTTTCCTAAAAGGTACTTTTTCTGAAAGGTACTTTTTCTCCAGAGGTACTATTTTTCAAAACGTATTTTTTGAAAAGATCTTTTCCCAAAGGTACTTTTTCTCAAAAGGTACTTTTCTCAAAAGGTACTTTTTCTCAAAAGGTACTTTTTCTCGAAAAGTAGTTTTTCTCAAAAGGTACTTTTTCTCAAAAGGTACTTTTGCTCTAAAGGTACTTTTTTCTAAAAGGTACTTTTTCTCCAGAGGTACTATTTTTCAAAAGATTTTTTCCCAAAGGTACTTTTTCTCAAAACGTATTTTTTTCAAAAGATATTTTCCGAAAGGTACTTTTTCTCAAAAAGCAATTTTTTCAAAGATACTTTGCTCAAAATACACTTTTACACATACACAAGGTACTTTTTCTCAAAAGATACTGGTTCTAAAAAATTAATTTTTCTCAAAAGGTAATTTTTCTCAAAATTAACTTTTTATCAAAAGGTACTTTTTTTTCAAAAGTACTTTTTTCTAAAGTTACTTTTTCTCAGAAGGTACTTTTTCTCAGAAGGTAATTTTTATCAAAAGGTATTTTCTCTCAAAGGTACTTTTTATCAAAAGGTACTTTTTATCAAAAGGTACTTTTTTATCAAAAGGTACTTTTTATCAAAAGGTACTTTTTATCAAAAGGTACTTTTTATCAAAAGGTACTTTTTATCAAAAGGTACTTTTTATCAAAAGGTACTTTTTATCAAAAGGTACTTTTTATCAAAAGGTACTTTTTATCAAAGGGTACTTTTTCTCAAGGTACTTTTTTGCTAAAAATTTTATTTTATCGAAATCAACTTTTTTTTAAGTGACTTATGTCAAAAGATATTTTTGCAAATGAATTCTATTTAATGGATGCAATTTAAAATTTTATATTTAAAAAAATTCCTTCTCCTAAAGAGCGTTTTTAATAATTATCCTTTTATTATACTTTTTAGAGAAATATCTGAAAAGTGGAGTAAGTTATCATTCTATAGACAAATGTTTTCAAATAAAAAAAGGTATTCAAATTATCGTACAAATTGTGTGATATTATTATTATTAAGGAAATTTTGTTTTTGTGTTTTTTTTGTAAGAAAAATAAATATATCTGCTTAAAAGCATTACGTTAGCATCAACATAAATTTTGACAACCTTTTAGCTTTTACATAATAAAAGGAATAGCATAGTAAACACATTTTAACACTTTGCCTATATGAAAAAATTTGTATACCTGACCGTAAATTTGAATGTGATGTTAGATAAACAAAGCTACACGGCTTGCAGCAAAAGTAACATGAACACTTTGAATTGTTAAAATTATACAGGTTCTGTGTTGTATTTGATTAAGCCATTTTCATTTTCATTTCCGTGTTAATATTAAAAAACCTTAAAATGCCTGCTTTGTGTATGTCAACGGTCGCTTTGAGAATTTATTTTTCTATTATTTGTATTTTTTTTCAATGTGGAGCCCATCTTCCATTATTTTGTGTAATACTTTGTCTGAGTGAGCACACACACTCGTACACACTTGTAAACATATGTATGTTTGTATGTATTTACCGACGAACGTGTGTCTGTGAATGTGTTGTAATATTTTGTGACACCCCACACCATGCATATGAATATTTAAACAAAATATTCAATTTAAAAGAGTAAAAAAGCCAACAAAGCACTTTTCCTTCTTGTTTGTTTAACATTTAAAATGGTTTTATTCAAAGCATTTTTTCTCTGGCTTATTTTTCATATGGAAATTTAAATTAATTCTTACCCCCTTTTCATTTTATTATTACGTTTAAATATTGAACAGTATTATTTAAATTTCATTTTGATATTTATAAATTTCACTTTTAATTTTACAAATTCAAACTAAATTTGCTTAAAAGGGAAACAAACACAAAAAAGATGTGTGTATGAAGCAGAATTGATCTCAAATCCAAGGAAATGGGAATAATATGTGGATTGCATTGGGTGTGTGGAGTGTGTGTTTGATTTTATACAAACCATACTATTTTGTTAATTTTTAATACTCTTGTGTATTTTATATTATGAGCCTTTTTTAATTTAATTTTGCTTAGATTTCTTTTTATTTATGTTGTGAAGTATTTCAAGCAAATTTTGATGTTAAAAATTTGGAAGAAAAATTCTTTAGGGTTTCTTAATTTAATACATTTTTATGATTTGTTTAATATTCTAACACATTTTGTATGCCTTTGTCCATAAAGATTTACATTATTTAGTATCCTGTGAAATTACTCATGGGCAACACACAACCCAGCAAACAATTTATTAATATTTAATTTCAAATGATTTGATTTGCCAAAAATCTTATCAAAAAACTGAATTCAAAAATTTAAATAATATTTTTACTGAAATAGGATCAACCACAGAATGCGTAAGGCTAAAAAGCAAGATTGGTAAAAATTTAATAGAATGAAAAACAAATTTCTGTTTTATTAAAATAATTTAAAAATAAAATATTATAAAATATAAAATTAATTTCAAAAATCTGTTTGTTAAAACAAAACTTATCACAACTAGCGGTCTCCACTTGCCATGGACTTGGTATGGGCATCATGTCGGACATCGCAAATAGCTAATGGAGACCGCTCATGTCCATGTTTCGTCCATGCTCTGATATGGATGCTCGAACATACGTCTGAGCAACGATGTTCGCCATGAGATTCGCCGTCCTCAATCATTTACAATAGAAAGAAAAGAGGCAGAACAAAATTGGTAAATATTCTATCTCTATTGCGCTACCGCAAAATACTTTGATATGCCTGAACATGGACATCGCCCGTGTTCACCACAACAAAGAAGTTGATCAATTTTTCACAGTTGCTCTGTCGGCGTCATGTTCATGTCATGCCCAAGTTGATGGCTCGTGGAGACGTAGGGTAATTTTTCTGTGTAGAATCAATTTGCGATGACGTGTTAAAAAAATACTTTATTCAAAAATATTGTAACAAAAAAAAATATTATTAGAATTTTTTAAAATTTTTGATTTAATCAAGACCAAACCAAAAACTTATCATAATTTTTTCTCTGTGCTTAGGAATCAAGAATAGTTCATACAACTTCAAGTAAATAGTTATTAATATTTGTCACTTATCACATTATAGTCATAACTCAGAGAATGTTGTAAATTTGAGTGATGTATATAATTACAGGTATGCGATGCAGATTGTTTTCAATTTGAAATCTATTAAAAATTGTAAAAAGTTGTGCAGCCCAAAATTATTTCGATTATATTTTGGTTTGTATTTAAATCGAAATCGATTTTATTTCCCCTGTGGTTCTATGACAATGTGGGAAAAATTGTTCTTACGCTTTTAAATCGAGTTAGCTGGGGAAGAGAATACAAAAACCAAGAGGAAAATTAAGGCATTCGATACGACTCGTAAGTTAAAAATATTTCCATATAAACTCTATTGAAATATTTTTTAATTATGAGTTTTATCGAATGCCGTAATTTGTGGCCCCCCCAGATGGGACTTAATCGAACGAAATAAAGTTTGTCAGCCTTTATGCCAATGTCCATGCTTGACCCACCGTTTGTGCTTATTATGCTTCCAATGCAGCAAAAATGGCTGACATTATCTTCTCGAATGTTATACACACAAAAAAGTAATATGAGTAAGTTTGTAATATCAATTAAAATATTTGTAATATTAATTAAATAATTAATTAAATTTTCACCTATAAACAATTTGATAATATCAATTAAGTTTTTCCATGCAAATTAATTAATACAATTAAAAATTTAATTGAATCAATTAAATTTTTAATTAAAAACTTTAATTGGTGAATACTTTTTTCTGTGTAAGTACTAGATAAGTCTTGATTTGATGTATTATGCGTAGGGAAACCTAGAGATTCAGGATCCAAATGTGTCGAGCTGTCAGTTCTTTATCTTGCGACATATAAGAGGAGAGCTCAACATCTTTCATATGAGGAACATTTCCTTCTGATACATTGACCCTTTCTTAAGTCATGATATGTTAACATACATTCAAATGCATACACATACACACATACATATTTCTATATGTAAATAGTCGAAATCGCTTCCCAGGACCTCACAGCGTGGAAAACTCGATTTTCGAAAATCGGGGTACAATCAGTAACTTCCTATAGCGGGATGTAAAAATATACTGAACTTGAGACTGATGAGAAAATTATTCACGGAATGAAAATATTCGAGGGAATTTATTTCATTTTGCCAATTCTATATAAATATCTCCTTTTCTTTGAATGCGTTTATGTTTTGTACAGCGAATTGTTCTTGTCGACTTTAGTTTGGTTTCGGCAACAAAATGCCTTCACATTTTAATAACTTCTACGAAAGAAAATGTTTGCAGGGCATAATAATGTAGATAGATATTATACATCTGTATAATACACATGAATTTGTTATATATATAAATATATGTATAAATATCTAAACATATATGCATACATATCCATATACATATACATATATGCTTAACATCTTATGATACCTTTTATATACATATGTATGTATGTATGCATATGACTTGCCACAATTTATGGGCATGTTGAGTAAATTGAAATGGTGCTAAAACAACTTTAAAGTGTTCAAAACAAATTTATACATACTTGAGCAGAAAAATTTCAGCCCAAATAATTCAAGATTGTCTTAGAGTCATCCCTGCTAGATGGGCATTTAGTTGCCAATTTTATTTACATATTGTGATTATATTAAATAATGTTGTTGATATTTTTCACTTTTGGTATAAATTGCATATAGGAATCACTGCGGGGTGTCGTAAGTGTAGGGGTATACGTAGTATCAGGAGTAACAATTTTTTTTTATTATTTTCTACTTGTTAAAATTGTTACGCAAATATACTAAGAACTGAACTAATAGAAATATCTTCCATAAAATCATTGACAACAATTAGAACGATACAGATATTGTAGCTAAGAAATTTTTCAGTTTGCACTTTAAGGCCAGTGCCCCAGCACAGAGGGTTGGCATCATACATTGTAGTCCACGATTTCATCATTTGTTTAGCTAAAAGAAAAAATTTCCATTTCTCATTTTATTAAAAAACAAACAGCTTGCGGGAAAATGGGGCTACATAATTTTTTTCTTAGAAGAAATGTTTTATATTTCCCACATTTTAAAGTCTTATGATATTACCTAGAAAATTCTACATATATTGACCTCTAAATTGTTTAACAGTATAAGTAATTTTTTGCATAAACTTTACTGCAAATATTTTGGAATAAAATTACATTTTTCTAAAAAACCACAAATGCCAGTGACCATCTGCTTTAAAATAAATCTCTGAATTTAAACTCTTACCACTTTTTATTTGGAACTCCCTTATAATAACCTACTGAGAAATTATAAGGCATTTTAATTAGGAAAGGTATACTTTGGTTTCACCTAGGTGTTAACTACTTAGGTCCATATCCCACTCCTAGGTAAATTCTTACTGCTAAAGAAACTCCTGTAACACTAACCTTTCCTAGTCATTCCTCCTTCGAAACTTATGCAAAAAAAAAAAAATTGTTTGAATTTGAAGTGCACGTTAAAACAAAATTTACATAATTTTTTTTACTAAAGCACACTTGAAGTAGAAATTATTTTGTTTTTGCATAAGGGGGTTAATATTTAAATAATTCTCCCCAAAATGGTATCATTTAATTTTTGAAATAGAGTGGTAGAAAAATGGGGCTTTGGGCACCGAAATCCCACTGTGCGCAGTTTTGCTTGAATTTAAGCTTTTAAATTTTGCATTTATAACTACATTCCATTTCTATTGCTTTTATTTTACTCACAACGTAAGAATAAAGTACAGCGCTTCTTTTAATTTTATTCGTACTTTGATTTTGGAAATAAGCAAAAGTGGCCATTGAGAAATGATTAAAGTTAAATTATTCAAAATTAAAAAGAAAGAATAGAGTTGTAAGATGCTGTGGCATCTTACACAATATTTTGATATATGTTATTGCGATTAAGTATAAATGGAGCTGTCTATTTACCACATGAAGAAAATCACGGATTCTTAAATGTGTTTTCTTAATTTTTTTTAACGCACATAAAACGCATATAAATATTTAACTTCCTTTACAAAAACCTATTCAACATTTGCCTTGTTTTTAAATTTCAAGTACTACATTACCTTTTAGACTCATATTGCAAATTTCAACATCGTGTTCGTTAAAAGCAGTTGAGCCTGCTGGCGCTCATATGTATCTTAATGCATCTGCACGAAACGTCTTGCAAATTCATGCATATGCATGTGGTTCTATTCATTCTGCTTTACTAACAAACAAAGTAAGATGAATACTTGTAAATTAATATCTTTCCTGAAACATTATAATTCTAGATAAATAAAGCCATTTGCATAAGAAAACTTAAGCATTATATAGTTCACACACACTTACATTTATTGCATGTATGTATGTATGTATTGGTATACATGCAAGCATTTTTTAATGCATTTCTATATTCCTAAGCATGCTGCTGCAAGTTAAAATATACATACTTTAATGCCGGAATATGTTATGAATTTAAATAATTAAATTTTCAACTTTCCTTAAGGAAAATTATTGCACATCTAAAAGTGAAATAATTTGGATTCTAGTAAAATTTGTTTTCATAATGAGACGATGTTAAAATCAACTCATTAACATTATTGTTGTTAATACATAGTATATAATTATAATTATTAATATTGTTGTGGAAATCAAAAGAAAATTATGCAACTGCAGCACAATGGATATATGTGATTGTTTCTGCAAGGTATGAAATTTGTTAAATAAATATTTGAATGAGTTCATAAGAAGTGGAAAATAAATATCAGTGTATTTGAATGCTAGAAAGGCGGGAAGCGGTGAAATAATAATTTTCAAGGAAAATTATTAAATAAATATAAGACGTTGCAAAAAAAAAGTACTTATAAAAAATATTTGTCCTTAATGTAAAGAATTTATATTTTTTGTTGGTTGTTCAGCTTGTTGAGCAGAAGACTTCAACCAAAAAGTTAAATGTTTCGATGCTTCTTACCTAATAACAAAAGAAGCGCTGAAGAAATTCGAATAATATATATGCTGTATTGGGACATAGGATACTGCAAAATTATACCTGTATTATTGTTAAAAACCTTGAAAATTCCAATCAGGTGCAAATTTTCGGTAAGAGAATGAAAAAGATTCTTCAAAAAAAAAGTTTTAAATATTTTGATACAAATTAATCCATGACCGGCCAGCAATGTAATATAAAAATATTCAATAATATCCTGCACTTATCTTAACAAAATAAAAGAGATTTCTGAGAGCCTGAAAAATTTTGTAATTTTCTGTATTTTATGTTAAAAGAATGAAAAAGAAATTTTAGATTTTTTTTTTTAAATTTTTGACATTACTCGTAATTATCCCATTAGTGACTCATAATATAAAACTAAAGAGTTTTATAATATCCTGTTAGTTTCCTTCTAGATGCGAATGAAGTTGCAGGAATATTGTAAATAATTATGATAAATATCACACATCGCCCTTTGACTGCAACCATGAATCAAAACAATTCACATATTCCATTTGGCCTTCGCAAACACCTAGTTGTTCCGTTCTACTAAGTATTTGTCATAATATTCACAATTAACTTTAGTGTTATTTGTTCATTAATAATTATGACATGTAATTGGGCTTACAAGGCGATACGAACTTTAGCCTTATCAAATCATAAATGTAGAAAAAATGAAGTTCGAACAATAATAATTAAAAATTAACTAAAAGTAAATAAATAAATACTTACGAGCTTACGTTCTTAATTTTCGCAATTTCATTTGCATATGCCTAGCTGGGATATATTGAACCAAAACTATTAAAACTTTTCCTATAAATAGTTACCACAATTTCTTTTCTTGTTATCTGAGCTTAGAGAAGATTTTACCACAAACATATCAAATCATAAATATATCAAAGAAAAGGCATACAAAAGCAGAGGCAAAAAGAATTGCTACAACAGCTACTCCTACAACACAATGGGCTTGAAATTAAAAAGATAAAAATCAGACAGGGCAAACCAAGTTAAAACAAACAAACGCAAGAAAATCTGAGGCAACAAAAAGCAACATTAAGATGAAAAATGTTTGTAATTTAGCTCTTCTATTTCGAATTCAAAGGCACAGTATGAGAAGTTATGAGAAGAATAACACCATTATGTTTCTTCTATATTGCCAATTCTAGTTGTAATTTCTCGTTCTTAAATCTAGTTCATGGTGAGATATTGTCATAAGAGAACAATTTAGTGTTGGCTAAAAAAAAAAAAAAGCAGAAAAGGCAGATGAGTTCGCGCGAAAACACCTGCAGACAGACTGCTCTTTTAAAGTAATTTATTGTGGAAAAGTGAGAGGGTGGGTTAATACTAAAACCAGTATAAATATGAGCAATGATAGTATAGGCTGTGGTTTGCGGGTCTCTCTGGAGTTTAGCTATCACAGCAGGCGACCACAGTTCATCTGTGGACAATGATTGTGAAATTAAGCCTCAAATGCATTTTAAAGTTTGAATTATTTTTGATATTTAAGCTGAATTTATTTATGTTGTAAAATATTTGTAATAAAATTGAAAGGTAAATATTTTTGTAAAATATTTTAAAACATTTAAGGGATTCAACGGTAGTCTTAAGTGTCAAAATGTGTGAAAGTTTTTTTTAAAGAATAAAAAACAAAAGCAAAAACCATTATATTGAAATAATTTATAACATTATATAACACTATGATCGCTTGGATCTTCCAACAAAAGAGATAACATAGATCGCCCTTCAGAGAAGACTTGGAAGCTAAATATAATCCACAGAAATAACTCTCGTAGGGTTTGGAATAAAATTGCTGAGCACATCTTATGCCTAAAGTGTAAGGATTACATGATTTTGTACTGCGATTAACTACAAAAAAAAGGAGGAACTTTTCTTTTATGTTGGTTGTAGACAAACTTTCCAAATACCGCAATTTGTGGTCTCGTCTTTTAGAAAAAAACTTTTTGTTGTGTGTTTAAACAATTGTAAAAATATAGAATATATAAATATTTAGTTATTCACATCCCACTGCTATCACACTACACTGAAAGGATAAGCTTCATTTGATCAATGAATTTTGTTATTAATGAAGAGTTTCATGCATATAATGAGAACTTTCAGTAAGCTAATGAACACTTTCATTTATACAATGAAGAATTCTCAATGATGCTACTTCATTAGCTGAATGAATATTTTTTCTCTTAGTGTAGTTTCTTATGTGCCTTCAAAAAAAAAAAATAAAAGTATCAATAAATTATTAAAACTTCTGTTACAATTTTTTTTATTAAGGCCGTAAAAATAATTCAAAAATATTTTATACCTTTTAGCTTCCTTCAGAAATAAATTTTTTTATAACAAATGCCCGGGTTTTTCTGAAGCCTTTTCTCTACTTTAATAGACTTTTTTATTCTCACCAGAAAATTTCTAGTAGATTCTCTATTTCATGTTTTATATTTTCCTTTTTAATGCGTTTATGTGAAACTCGTTAAAGAAGATAAAAGGTAAAATCATAAATTTGTCAAGACTTTTATTTCCTTTAACGCGGCCTTATAGCACACGAGAATAAGCAATACTCACATTAATATAATGTTAAGGTGTGGAGTAAAGAAATTTATATAAAACAAACATTATATCATAAAACAGGCCAAGTAATTTTTTTCCACACACTAAGAGAAAAATTATTGTAAACATTAATCTTATGGTTTATATGGTTTATAATTTAATTATAAATAAATAAATAAATAAATAAATAAATAAATAAATATGAAATGTTTTTCTCTCGCTGCTTGCTAACAATTTTTTTATGTATTTATGAGAAACTCTACAGGCCAGGAAACAAGCGAGTATGTGCATAATATAAATATAAATTATCTTTACAAATACTTTAACTCATACTTACACACACACACACATACACATACACATACACTTACAACTAGGAAGTGCGATGATAGGAGCACGCGACTGGGTATAACTTTCTTAAAATTTTTTCTTGCTTCAATATTTTTTCGTACAACAAGAGTGTTGTTTATACATTGACATGAAATCTGACAATCGTTAATTTCAATTAACACCAAGAAATTAGAAAAGGGTTTTTCTAACAATGTTTATTATTCATTTAAAGCTTTAAATTTCTAGAACAAAAATATATGTTCTTTAGCATATTTTGTTTATAAAATTGTGCACAATATTTAAATGAGTGGGAGCTCCGCTTAAGCAGTTACCGTAGTAACGCAGTGTACTAAAAGGATCTAAGTTAGTCCGGGAATCTGACTGAAATCTTTATCTTACCTTGCCTGAAAAGTCATCATGGAAACAAACGCCTTAAGAAATGTTATAATTTGGGGGAGGGCATAAAAAACCTTAGAAGGATGCTGAACTAAATGTAACAAAAAGACTTTATTGAGAAATTAAATGCTTTTCTGCAGAAAAATTTTCATTTCATGCAGAAGATCACGATCTTATTAAACTGCCTTCATATTTCTAATGATAAGTGGTACGTACCTTGGCTGACTAATTGTACCAAAAGGAGCCACGCTAGTCCGTTTACCATCCAATACTCATACATTTTTAAATGCTTGCTCTTTTAAAATAAAGTAATATAAATAATAATAATAAAATAATATAACTTTATTTAATAAAGAATAACTCGTGTATTTTCTTTGCAGCATTTTCGTTCTTCTTATTTTTAATTAAAAATTTTAATAGAAAATATTCTTAGCAAAACAATATTTGTTTGCTTTTTTAAGCTTTTAAAACATATTTTTCTTACAGCTCCTTTTATTTTATTATTATTTTTTTAACCTTTTCAAATGCTTTTAATTGAAAGTGAAATCAAAACTTTCTAGAAAATTTCTTCTCCTAGAGGAACTAAAAATGTATTTAGTTTCTGTTTCGCTTGTGTCACACTAATTTTGTTTTGTAGCCAATGAGGTCCTTTTTCAGGCTATTCTGCTACATTTTCCCTTTTTAAAGCTTAAGCCCACATTTATATGTATATGCGTATGTATGTATAAAACGCACTTTATAGAAGTACGTGTAAGTAAGTATTTTCTCTGCGCATTAAGGTAAATATTTTCTTTCAAACATTCACCCACATGAACACCTACACAGTACACAAATTACTTGCAGATACGGCTGTTCCCTGTCAAAATAGTCGATTGCCAATTAGCTTTGCACACCAAGTTGCATAAAAAAAACAAAACGTAACTTTATAGTAGTTTCATGTCCGATGAGATGTTGTATGCAGGCTGTAGAGCAGATGTTTAGATTTTTCTGTTGGTCTCTTTGTTTGTCTTCTCTCTGGAGTTGTGTTAGAGCCTCTGGTTGGCATATTGGTAACGTGCCGGAGCTCATGTTGTTGTGCCAAGTGGCATATAAGAGCATACTTGTAGCTGGGCAAATATTCAAACAAGCAGCAGCCCTAAGGCCAGGACACCACGCTATATATGATTACTGATTTTGTTCTTTAAGTTCAACCATAAAATTGCAATTCGTTTTTAAATTTCTGTCTCTTGTTTAGAGTTTTGAAATTTCTTTTATTTGTTCTTCTTTGTAATTATTTAAAAAAAAATTATTTATTAATGGTTAAGTACCTCTAAATGCACTTCGTTGCTGCTCAAGCAACTTATTAGTAGAATTCAAACGTAATTTAAATAAATTTAGTAAATTTAGTTGAAGGGTTCCGTAAGGACACTACATAAGTAATACCATACGAACGTTAGCCTATATAATCGCATATCTTAGCTGATGTGGAAATTTTAAATTAAATTTAAGTACCCGTTAAGGTGTTTTTAAGTTTATGGCTTTTATTTAATTTGGGTGATTTTTTGGTTTTGACGCTTTTTCTTATATTTGACGCTTTGTGCTGTTTTTTGCGGTTTTTTTCGTTTTGGCGATTTTTTTTTGTTTTTTTGCAATTTTTTTAGCTTTACAGATTTTTTTTATTAGTTTCCACTTTTTTTCGTTTGGTGATTTTTTTAGTTTTGGTGCTTTTTCTTACATTTGGCTTTATTTTCGTTTTTTGGACTTTTTTGTGGTTCTGGATTTATTTTATTTGTAGGGTTTTTTTTGTGGTTTGGGCGCTTTTTCGTTTTGACGATTTTTCTCGTTGTATGATTTTTTCGGTCTTAGGCGTTTATGTTTAGTGTTGGGTTTTTTCATTTTGAGCGTTTTTTAGTTTTGTCACTTTTTTTATATATGGGAATTTTTTCAGAATTTGAGGTTTTTTTTTAGTTTTGGGTTTTTTTTTTGCTTTATTTTAGTTTTTGGGTTCTTTTTGTCGTTATGGAATTTTTCCTTAGATTTTTGGCTTTATGTTAAGTGTTGGATTTTTTAAAATTTTTGCTTTTTTCTGTTTTTCGCGACTTATTTTTGTTTAAGAGATTTTTTTAGTTTTGGTGATTTTTTTGGTATCTGGCGATTTTTTGATAGTTTTAGGGCTTCTTTTTAGTTTTTGGCATTTTTTTTAGTTTTTGGGACTTTTTTCGGTTTTTTGTGATTTTTTCAGTTATTTTGGCAATTTTTTTTGATAGTTTGGGCGCTTCTTCTTAGTTTTTTTTCCGTTTTTGGCGATTTCTTCAGTTTTTGGCGATTTTCTTCGGTTTTTGGCGACTTATTTTAGTGTTAGAAATTTTTTTTAGTTTCGGTGATTTTTTTGGATTTTGGGAATTTTTTTAGTTTTGGCGTTTTTTTCGTGTTTAGGACTTTTTAGTTTGTTTTTGGCGTTTTTTTAGTTTTGTCGTTTATTTAGGTTTGGCGATTTATTATATTTTTAGAGATTTTTTGTAAAGACTTAGCGTTTAATTTGGTGTCGGTGATTTTTTTAGGTTATTTTGAGATATTTTTTGTTTTGGCGAATTTTTAATTTTGAGATTTTTTTTAAATCACTGCATAAATTTTGATAAAAAAATTAATGGTTGGCAGGCGTTGTTCGTTTGTTAGTCTGTTTGTGGTAAAATAGCACAACCATTTTGAACATTTTTGCATTGCCTTATGTCACGAATCTTTTTTTACACTGAAAACATTTACACTGAAAAAACAAATATTAAACAAACCACTCTTTATTTGCGAACGTGTTTCATTAGAGCTTAAATTGGTCAGCAATTTTGTAATTTCTTCAAACGTGCACAAGTTACAATTATGACTTGATGCTCAAAGGACTTTTTTCAAGTTTGAAAGTAAGAAATATTAATTATAAATAAATAATTTTCACTGGATAGGCTATTGAAATTGAAGTGGGAGTGACAATTTTTTTACACTTGAATTCAAACAACATTGCCTATTGGGAATCTCACTCTATGCCAGCTTATCAAACTAATATTCATTTTGATTGATTTCTACATAAAAACATGCATTATATATTTCGTTGTTGTTAGATATTGCGCAATATTTTAAAACAACTCGTACGGATATTTCTATCAATCGATATTTTCATTTATTTAAGGAAATATGTTCTTGTGTCAATGTAAAGAGTTTAATGTAATGACTTCTTTCCCATTGTGAAGTGTTTATTATTTTGCAGTGTTTGAGAGCGTATGCGTAATTAAGGGTGTACATTACTCATACGTCACACTATGCACACAACAACGAATGGTTGAACAATCTTGAAGAAATTATATT
The DNA here is from genome assembly GCA_936439885.1 of Nowickia ferox. Classification (NCBI taxonomy): domain Eukaryota; kingdom Metazoa; phylum Arthropoda; class Insecta; order Diptera; family Tachinidae; genus Nowickia; species Nowickia ferox. The sequence goes on along the minus strand of OW387023.1, from coordinate 4,117,432 downwards.
TTTGAGCTAATTTTCCGTATTATTTGAAACAAAATATTTAGAAGCATTTTAAAATGGCTCGCAGTCTTATTCTTTGAATTTTTCGGCCACTATGCAACGTAACTCAAGATTGGCTTCTAATTATTTTGCCTTGTTTACGAATCATGGATGTTATACCCCACAGGTTTGTAAAATTTATTACATCTCTGACTAACAAAAGATTTTTCTCCATAAAATTTCTTATACACAATTTGAATACTAGTTGCTTTTGAAACTTATTTGTTTGTGTGTACTTATTTGGCTCCCATTGAAACTGCATCATTTCTAGTACCAGTTAAAATAAGTTTTGCAATAACTAAAGACTGAAATCACAAAATGATTTCGTTCATACCTTTTTACATCATCTCAGTTGCCATGGTTTTGTTCTGCTGATGTTTTATTCTCAATCTGTTGTATAGTTTTCTTGTTAAATGCAGTAACAAGCAAAAATAAACGAACTAGTTTTTTTTACTAAACGTTACATGTTCAAGTAAAAAGAGTTGGGAAGACTTTATGTTACATTTGTAAAAGTAGATTAAGTTCATGTCAATGTATTAAACATTTCTAAGCCGCACACACAAAAGTAATTGCGAGTATGCAAGAGTGTGTTGGTAAGTGATTTTTGCCTGCCATGTTAACTTCCAATTCCATAAATTGCAATTTGCGTCAATAAAATACGTTGAGGTAATGTTTGACAATGATTTGCATTGAAGTGCTGGCATATTTATAGCACTGCTACTTTCTTTATTCAAAATAAAAGTAAATGGAATACAGACGTTTTTCTTAGCTTCTTGTGAGCTTTAAGTAAATTAAAACTTGTAGGTTTTCTTACAAAAATAAGCATGTAATTGCAAACAATTTAGAATTTAAGAAGATACTAATTGAAAAATCTTCTTTAAAGCTTTTATTTATGTGTAAAATATTTATAGAATAATTTAATGTCTCTCTAAATTTATTTATCTCTATTAAAAATTTTTGAAAACTAATCATTAAAAAAAGCATTTGCACTTATTAGAAAAAATCTTTTAAATAAAATGTAAGCACTGGAATAATTTAACTTCCCAGCAAAAAATTAACCTACAAATCATTAGCTACAGCATTGATGAGGTCAGCTGCAAGTAGTGCTATTTCTGGTGAAACATCAATGAATTTAACACATGGTTGTCATAGGACGGAAGTGATCAAAATAACTGAATGGTAATCACTTAAAAGGTTGCCTAAAACAATTTTTGATATAAAGAACTGCCTTGGAATATTAAATGCAGTACCTGTAGTGATTGGAATGCAATGTAATTGATAAGCCTTTGGAACTATATAGTGTCGATTTAATTTTATTGGGTTATCATAAAATTCCTAGCAAACCTCAACAAACTGTATATAATAATTGTACCCGGGAAAATAAATTCTTTTAATCATTTGTGTTGAGTCTAGCTATCTTTCACTTACCTGAAGAATTTCTCGATTATCATAGAAATGTAGCATATTTTAAGCTTTCAAAGTTTTCAAGAACTCTTGCAATATTTCTCGTCGATTGAAGTAAAATTCAATTTATGTATTAATAGCCCCCTGGTTTAGGGCATTAAGTTTTGTTTTCTTCTATTTACCTTAGTAATTTCAGTGTTTAATAGTATTTGTGAAGGCAAGACAACAATAATGTCAACTATTTAATACAAATATAAATGCACACAAACAAACACACACAGTCATACACATACACACACTTTCACTCAGGTTATTAAGCAAACAAACCAAGCATTCGAAGTATTTTGGTTATAATTGCCAATATCTGATCATGCAAATAAACAAACATCATTCATGGCCACCTCAATGCAAAACATAATCACAAGAGCATACACACACACACACACACATTTTGCTATTATACAAGGTATATTGCAGTTTTAAATAACAATTCAAGATATTTTCTGATGTTTTCCAATGTCAATTTCACATAGCAATTCATGGAGGTGTGGATAGTTGGTATCATCAATAAAATATGTTGCCAAAATTTCCGCATGTTTACATATTTAAACTTTAAAAAAAATTTGCTTATGAATTTGTTTGATGTAAAAAAAAATTAGAAAAATGTGAAATATTTAAAAATTTATCTAGAAACTTATTCACAAAGATTCGTCTGTCGGAAGAGGTGGAAATATGTAAGTTTTAAGTTTTCATGGAATTGATGATGCCAAATTAAAATCCATTCCATCCATTGTGGGATTCATGATAAAGCTGAAAATAAAAATTTATCCTCTTCTGTAAGTCTTTTAAATTATTTAGAGCAAATAAATTATCTTTGCGTTTTCGACTACAAAACGTGTGCTGGGTATACTTGCTGTTTAATAATTGCAAACTAATACCTTGCCAAAACCATATATATCTGTTCTAACAAGATCCCATCGAACATTTCTTGCGGACATGTCTGCTGTTAGAAAATATCTGAGACCTTAGCAGACAATCCACTCTATTATCTAAAATAACCACATAGAAAAATTTCATATTAAAATCTACGAGTCAAAATAAACTAAAAATATTTCATGTTAATTCAACATGATTGACAGTAAATAAAAGTTTTTCTTTTGAAATATTTAATTTTATGTCATGTTGATTTAAAATTCCAGTACTGTTAAATAAAAATTCATTAAGGTGCAACTTTAACTCCCACACAAAGGGTCCCGTACGGACATGTACTCGTAATACTATATGAACTTTAACCTATATAATCGGAAATCTTGCCAAATGTAGACATTCTTTTAAAACTTTATTTTTGTTTTGGCGAGTTTTTTATTTTTAGCGTTTTTTTCGTTTTGCCGCTTTATTCAGTTTTTGGTGTTTTATTTTAGTCTTAGCGATTTTTTAGGTTTTGGCGCTTTTTTGTTTTGGTAATTTTTTTCGTTTTTTTTTTGCGATTTTTAGCGATTTCTTGTCTTAGCAATTTTTTAGTTTTGGTGCTTTTTTTAGTTTTGGCGATTTTTAATTTTTAGCGTTTTTTTCGTTTTGCCGATTTATTCCATTTTTGGCGTTTTATTTTAGTCCTAGCAATTTTCTTTAAGTTTTGGCGCTTTATTTTGTTATGGCCATTTTTGTCAGTTTTTTGCGATTTTTTTGGTTTTTTGCGTTTTCTTGTTTTAGCAAATTTTTTTATTTTGGTGCTTTTTTTAGTTTAGGCGATTTTTCATTTTTGGCGTATTATTTAAATTTTAGCAATTTTTTTAGTTGATTTTTTAGAGATTTTTTTTTTCGGTTGTTGTACCGATATTTTGGCCTAAGCGATTTTCTAGTTTTGGCCATATATTTGCAAGTTATTAGCTTTTGGCAATTTTTTTTTTGTTTAGTTTCTTGTCCACTTTTATAATTTTTTTTTGCATTTGAGCGATTTATTTTATTTTTGGTGATATTTTTAATTTAAGCAGCTTTTTCTATTCAAGCGATTTTTCTTTTCGACATTTTTAATTATAGGCTTTTTTTACTTTCAGTGTTTTTTAAAATTCAAAGTCAATATTACATTAATTGGGAGATTACCCTTTAATTTAGATTTTTCTGACATATGTCGTAAAAGTGTTACGAATTTTCTTGCGCCCAGAGTCTATTACCTTGTCACTCAGTCATTTAATTTCCATAAGATTTCTGCTAGACTGCAGAAATTGTTAAGAGTTTCTGACAGATATGTTTGCCGGGAATTTTCACACGCTCCTCAATGCCATTTGCTATTTGTCAAAATTATTATTTGCATGAATATTCGTGGAAATTTTAACGCATAAACATGATACTCTAAACCGCAATAAAAACAAAACGACAGCAGCAATAAAGGTAATTAGATATACATTTAAACATACACACTCACACACACACACGCACACGTTAATTGACTTATACACAAATACACTTGCATTCGCTTTGCTACATTAGGCTTGTGTTCTAATTAATTTTACTACTGGCATCATGATAACAACAACTGTTACTAATTTAAGCTGAAGCATTATTAAATTATCATGAATTATGTATAAAGTTGTTTTGTTCAATATAAACTAAAATAATTGACAATTTTATTATGCCAAACAATAGGGCTGCTGGATATGTACACACAAGTACACACATAAACACAAACTAAGCCAGATATGTTTATATCACTGGTGCCCAGAAATTATGTGGGAAAGACAGAGAGAGAGAGAGAGAGAGATAGAGTACACTAGAGTCGTTCGAAAAAAAAATTGTGCCAGTCACCCCGTAGGATTAAAGATAATGTAAAACAATTCCAAAAATATATTTTTTATTTTTTTGCCACGCCTACAAATTTCGCCCTTTTAGTATTTTGTTCACTGTGTCGCCATTTTTAGTCCGATCATAACATTTTAAATACCGGTGTTCATGGCTCTGCAAGGGCTACATTTCTGTCTTTAATAATTTTTTACTATCACGTCATATTCTAGTCATGACTTTTAAAACTCAATTCGTACTCACCCTAATGCTAAATATTTTTGAATGAAAGTCATGACTAGCATACAACGTTGGTAGTAAAAAATTATTAAAGACAGAAATGTAGCCTTCATTAGTTTCTTAAATTTTTTAAGCAAACAATCAATACTGACACAAATGCTATTAATGTTCTTTTAATAAAATATATAGTCCTCGAATCCTCTCACCAGCTGCAATGTGATTTATAAACAAGCAAAAAAAAAAAGAAAAAACTTTTTTCCAGTGGGAATAGTTTTGCAAAAATTTTGTTCCCCATTCCTCCTGCACTATAGTCAATCCCTGCTCTTTCCATATTTGTATATGTTATTACAGAAAACGATATATATATACATACTTATTTATGTATGCAAGTATGAGAGTGTTTGTTTTTATGATTGAGTATCCAGCACAAACATCCGAATTGTTTCATTGCAGTTCTCACAGTGTGTAACTTTGAAATCGTTGCCAAAAAAAGCAGACACAGCAAGCAGAATGTCAAATAGAAAATGTGCTGAAAGCGTAAAGTATACATAAACCAAATAGCAAGAGCATTACAGCAGGCTTACATACCTAAATACATACATACTCGTACATTAAACTGCCCTATAATGAATGAAACTAAAGCAAATTTTTCCAAAGAGCCTACTTTAGCTTTTAAGAGAACATTTTCATTACCTGAGTTTTATGTTGATATGTACGCTTTTCCGAGCATCTACTGTTGCCAAAGTCTACACGATTGATATATTTTTATTTGATTTTAGGTTTATTATAGTTCATTTATCTGCAAAATTTAAGCTTCTATAGATGAAGAAAACAACAATAACATATTTGCAAGCTTTTGGGTCATTTGAGAGGAAATTATTTTATTGTTTAATATTTGATTTGTTTTGTTTTATTCCCTTTACTTTTTTCCAGTTAAAATTGTCATATCCTGATATTTTTGTTTATGTCACAATTTGTGTCTAATTTGAGTTCAAATGAATCGCAACGACACAATGAATGAGATATTCAGTTTGTTTTCCATAAGTAAATATTTAAGGATATAACTATTTTTCTTTAGACAGAAAAAAAAATTTTAACTTGAAAATTTATTTAATTATGTTTGTTAAGCTCGAGGTCGTTTTTGTTTAATTGTAATAAATTTTTTCGATATTTCGTTAACAGTTTGTTAACATCGTCAGGAAATAAGCACATTTATTTTCAAAGTAATATATTTTTTTAATTATGAAAAACATAACTCTAGAATAGTCTTTAACATTTTTAATAGCTGCAGCCACAACAAACTCAAATATTTCTGAAATACGCTCTAAATAAATATCAGCATGAATTAAATGTTAATTCAACATGATTTAGCAAAAGAAGTTATATGAAATTAAGTTAAAATTTTTCTTTAAATAATGTGATTTATTAATTATAAAAAAAAATTGTAGGATAGTCCTTAATATTTCTTAGTAACCGAAAATGGTTGAAACTCTATTTTTATGTTTATTTATTGAAGTTCGTAATCGCTAGTAAAATAAAATCAACACATGACCAATTTAATTTAATTTCAATACTCTATTTACACATCACTGTTATTTACTGCTTTTACTGAACAGATATTTTTATTCCTAATGTTAAAATTATTTCCTGCTAACTCACCACGGTACTTATTTAGCTGTTGTTGAGGCGAAAGTGTAACACTTAGCTGTTGTCAACAACTTTTTTATACACCATAAAGGACTTGTAGAGTCTATTGTTGACATTTAGTTCTTGGGCCGTTAATATTTTCTTATTAGTTTATATTCAGATCTGTTATATCACCACTTGCTGCTTAGCAACCTCAATTCACCACCTAGTGGGTTGCATGATTAACTAAGTGGTGAATACTATGGATATCATCAGCATCCACCGTTTTATATGCATGTGTGTATGTATTTATATATGTATTATGAATTCTTAACAATTCCCCGAGAGTTTTTTCCTTGTTCACCTATTTAAAAAAATCCTTTGCTAACTTTATTGTAGACTCAACAACAAATGAATATTTTTAGATATTTTGGTATATTCTAACTATTTTTATGAAAATTGATTTTTAAAGAAATATTTTCCTTACAAAGTTTCTTTTAGGCATGTGAATTTATTATATTTTTACGCATACTCTTCTAGAAGTTTTCTGCCTCAGCAGAGGGTCACGAGGAGGGAGAGAGAGCACAAGGATGCAGTGAAAATTCAAAGTAAATAGATGTATAATTTTTTGTTTGTTTTCAAGTGTCATCTGTGTGATAAATGATTTGATTTCAATTCGTTTAAGTCTGTAACGAGGCAGGGGCATAATTTGACGACAACATATAAGATTTCTTGAGCTGATGATCATCTATTGCACACTCTTTCATTATGTCATATTAATCATTCATTTGTGTCTTCATGAAATCAAAATTATCTTTATTTTTTGCGACTTTAAATGGTCTTCTTTTTTTGTAACAAAAAATTTAAGTGTATGAGTGTGTGTGTGTGCATGTATTTGTATTTTTATATATGTCAAATGTATGTGTTAGTGTTTGTTTTCACTGACTACATTTGTGAAAGCTTATACTGTTAGTCAAATGAAAGGGCAGGGCGTTGAAGAAAGCAATCAAGTAGCTTTCAATCAAATGAAATGAAATCACTTGAAAGAAGACACAGGCTGCCTTTGAAAGCATTTTTCATAAGTCTCATGTTTTCGAATTAAATGACACTTGCGTGTGAAATTGAGATTAGAAATTGCAATTTAATGAAATGAAACAATTTAAAATGTTTAATAAATTTATTGTATTACAAATGCATTAAAATTTATTTGCAAGCAACATTATTAGGAAAAATATAGTTTGTTTGTGGGTTCCAGACAGACGGAATATTGATTGGAAAAGTTTTAGTTAAATCAATTAATTATAAATGATTTCGCTACATTGACCACAATAAGTGAAGCTGAAAATGTGCGTATTAAGGATGGAAAATTTCATGGAAAAATGGTGCTCATTTGGCTGAAATTGTTTTTTATTATTATTATTATTAATGGCATAATCGTATCTCCTTTTTAAAACTAAATAAATACGCAGTGATGTTGCTGAAAAATACTCGTTCTTTTTTTAAACTGAATCCTTTTATTTGAAAACTCTTTGTAATAATCAAACGAACAAATTTTTTTAAATTATTACAGGCTTTTAAATAACAAAAGTCTTTTTTAAAGGCTTTGGATTTTTTTAACTTCGTTTTTGTGTGTTCTAACCTTTTGTATACACTTAATACACGCATACATGTTGGAAAATACGCACACTGAGGCAAATCATGTGGCAGCACATTTGCTGTCAGCATGTCGCTAAAGTTGATGTTTCTTTGTCTGCCTGCCAGCCTGCCTGCTCGTCTGTCTATATGCTTGCATCTCATCTTGATGTTCAACAACAACTTCAACAGCGTTATCTATTGAAGAAAATTGCAACAATTACAACTGGTAACACACATGAAACTGAATATAATGTTGATGCCTTATTGAACTAAACGATGACGAAGAAATGAAAGTCACCATCAATACACAGACTTTTAGTTTTTTTGTTCCAAGAAAAAAATCAATAGACATTCAAACTAACAAAGACATCTCTATTAATGGAGAAAGAAAGGCATGTTCGATTGGATGGGTATCGATGCTTTTGAGGCATAATAATGGATGTTCTCTCTCACATGTCGTTTGACAAAATGAAAGAGGAATGAAAGTTTCATTTCATTATTTTAAAGGGAAGCCGGAAAAGCAAGTAAATATTTTGGAACTGTATGAAACTAACATCTAATTTATGGGAAGAGTTGTAAAGGACTGAAATTTGTATTTCTTGCAACTACTCATTGGCCCTTTTTGCATTTCGTTAGACCATATCTTGAGGTATAATTTTTGTATGTTAACGTACATGGCTGGCCATTAAATATATTATGTTGCAAATTTTGCACAACTAATGCCGACAATACTCGGCAAATTACTATAAAATAATGATGCAAATAAAAAGTGATTCTATAGAAATTTCCCAGTAAACATTTTTGTGTCAATAAAATCTGTCCATCAAACTTTTTTCAATCGCCTTCAACAGGCTGAAAAGTCTTATTATTTTCTTGAAATTTTAAAGTTGTCCTTTAAAAAGTTTACATCTAAGTTTTACTGAAGCAGGAGGATGGGGAGGGTGGCGGGTGAGTTGAAGTTCCTTCCCACTTCTTTGGCAGACTATTGTGATAAATCAGCAGTTAAATTCTGAAACTCTTACTGCATAGAAAACATCAAAAATAATAAAAAAATATGTCACAAAGTTCAGAATAAGGGGTTTAGTCATAATTTTTAATCGAAACGAAAATGAATATTCTATTATCATGTGTAATTCCTAGAAAATAAAGAGTCTTGCAATAAGTACTTGCAAACCTAGACAGTTGATAGTTCTCTGTCAAATTGGCTGTCATTTATTCAACCTCTTTTCAAAGCAAAATTACCATGAAAGAAATTAGCATTAACACACTTCAATGATAAAATTGTTTTAACATAAAGCTTTTTAAGAAATTATTAAGCCGACTTCAAAAATAAGTACTACAAATTTAAAAATAATTTAGATTCAAAAAAGAAAATAAATATTAGACTTGATATAAATAATTCATTGGCAGGAGGTTTGTAGTTGATTGTTAAGCTTCTAAGCTTTAAAGTTTTCCGATAAAAAAAATACTTAATGCCAATGCTCTGTAACAACTGGGCAGCTTATGAAATGAAACAAAATATGTTCACTGGGTTGCCTACTGCTTATACTACACATACAATAAATTTCACACATACAGACACATCAATTTCTCTTAGAAAGAGAGACAGAAATATATTTAGACAGGGGCTTAACATATCTCAAGAACAATTTTCGTTTTATTATTTTTTTCTAAATTTTCTTTTATCTCAAACATAAAGAGGTACTTTTCTTGTTTTATTCTTTAATATTTGTATATTTATTTTGAAAGTGACTTAAGTCACTTTATAAAAAAATATAGGCGCTGGCCTGGTTTTTTTAATTTTTTTATTTTAAAGTAAATCAATAATTGAAACAATTTTAAATGTTTAGTTGAACTATAGTGAATTTTAATCAAAAATAATTTCTTAGTCGGGCTTAAGTTCAGTAATTTCAATTCTTATTGAATGAAATATTTTTTATTAATTAATGTGAGTTTCTAAAGAAGAGCAGACAAATTAAATTAGACTATAAGCTGGGGGAAATACCGATATTTTTCTGTGCAGCAACGCACGTCATAGAGATTGTTATTAACATCATATAACGCAAATTTTTAATGAAATGGAATATGAGAAATATTGTGTATACAATTATTGATTTACCTTTGGCAAACACATTTGTAAGTATCACTATTCATTTTCTGTTTATCCGTTTTTTCATTTTTATATTCAGGTTAACGCGAAGTCATGTCACTTAATTAATAAAAAATATTTCATTCAATAAGAATTGAAATTACTGAACTTAAGCCCGACTAAGAAATTATTTCTTAGTAAATCTATAATTTCAAACAATTCTTCAATTCACCAGCTCAGTCGTTAAAAGAAGATATTTATTTCTGTGGCAATAAGGAAAAAAGCTTATGTCATATTCAGAAATTTTTTTTTTTTCAGTTAAATTGGAAAATTCGATGTTCATTTTAATTTTATTTAAGAAAACATCATTCTAAATGCTAAACTAAAATAATTATTTTTTCTCTTTGCCACTGACTTATTTATGCGCTGGTAAACAGACAATTTGGTTGTACCGTTATTTTATTGTATTTTTAAATAACAGAAATTAAAGTTGACATTCATTTCATTAGATGACATAAACTTAAACCAGGTATGGGAGTGTCCATTTAATGCAAAATAGTCCATAAGTTCTTCGCGCGATAATTAATTTTCATAAAAATATTTAGCAAATGAAATTGAAATGAGTTAAATAGGTATTAATTATTAAAAAGAATTTATTTTTTTGGTGTTGGTTATCACATATTTAAAATATTTTCAAAAATAATTTTATTAAATAAAGTGTTCCCAGACCTGGCCTCCATACAACTATTTGAAAAACGTATATAATTCAATTCTTTAATTAATGCACACTTTTTTATGAAGATTACCAACAACAAATATACAATATTGTGTAATTTTTTTTTTAAATTGGACTTATGCCGCTTGGGAAGTAAACGGCTCATTTATAACATTTCAGCCAATTTCTTTTAGTTGTTGGTATAATACTACTAACGCATGTCAATGGATATGGAAAGTTTTGCAAGTTTAAAAAATAGAAGTATTGATGACGGCACATGAAAGAAATGATGAAAAACCTGGGAAAAATAATGCTGGTGATGAGCATAATTTGATGTGATTTGATATGATTATGTTCTCGTATGCATGCATATGCATGCATACACATCTTTGCTTGTGTACAAATTTCTTCTTCTAAATGCCATAAAGATTTGATGGTTAGAAAAGAAAACACTTCGTTTACGTAAGTCATTGTGAGAGTATAATTAGTTGAAATATTGAAATAGTACGTGCATGCACATACACAGATATAACTTATCATTATATCACTTGCAGCAATGCTTACTTTATATGTAAGCATGTATGTGCATAGACGACACTCGTATGAAGACGTGTGTAAAGGGTAAAATAAAATGCAATTTATTGAGAAAATTGTTAGAAATATTAGATTGTCATTTCTAATAATTTATGGAGTTTTATGAAAATAAACTCCATGCATGCTGCCTTGAAATTTCATTGACATTTTTGCTTAAGATAATTTGTAACGAAGTTTCCAGTAGCGTAATCATTTAGCATTTACTTTATAATTTTGTATCCAGTATCTTTGATGCAGTCAACAGTTCATAAGCAGTTTGTTGCATGTTGCCAATTAGAATGGAATGAATGAATGTCGGTATATTTATTATTAAATTAAAGTGTTAAAGAAATTTGTAAGGAATTTTTTATGTAAAAAGAAGTTTGTTATTTAGTTTATTTGCATTTGCCAGGCTACTACAAGGCTTTTTTAACTGATAATGATTATGGCTGCCAGAATAGTTGTACATTTCTATATAGAGCAGAGTCTCAATTGAGAAGTTTATTACTGAAGTATTAAAATTAATCCACACGATTAAGAGTTAAGGATCAGAAATTGCTCAAAAATTACATATACGAGTATAATGAATTAATATTAAAGCTGGCAAATATTTAATTAAATAATTTAAAGTTATGGCCAGAATTTCTTATATATTTTCATTGTGTTAAGCATAGTGGGATTAATTTAATAGTTGATGGGATTCATTTTATTAAAAATTATCGTCTAACAACAACTTCTCTTTGTTATTGTGTAAGTTAAATTTTCATTAGATTTAATTACTTATAAAATAAATTCTTTGAATGGCCAAGGACTTTAGCTAGCAATAGACGTTAAAATGGCAACAGATAAAAAAGAATATTTACATTGCACAGGGTGTATTTGTATAGATGTATAAAACTTTAAGTTGGCAACACTTTTTTCACTAGGGTGAATTTTGTCAACTGTCAGTTGACTTATGTTTGGTTTGTTTTGGCATTTCAACATGAATAGACTGACGCCTGAACAACGCTTTCAAATTGGGCAAATTTCATAGTTCTATTCGATAAACATATCGCGCACTACGTCCATTTTACGGTCAATATAATCGTCCATCAGAGCAATTAATCTGATTATCTGTGAAACGTTTTTGCACCACCTTTATTCTACTTGATAATACGCATCCACAGAGATGTCATACAGTGCGTAGAAAAGAACTCATTGCTGCTGTAGAGCGTAAAGTAAAAGAAGACCCGAATCATCATTACAGACTTCTTCTTTCATCAATTGAAAAACCATGATGTGCAGGAGCTGTGGTCTCAACAAGACTGCGCAATGTGTTACACCGCTCGTGCCTTAATTGATTTATTGAAGGAAACGTTTGGCAATAAGCCTGATTGTGGGAACAAGCCCGATTGATTGGCCAATGTTGGAAAAAGTCATCGAGAATTGGACCTCCAGATTAGACTACGTCCAAGCCAAAATTCATTTTTATTTTATTCCATTTTAAAGTTCTATACCTCTATAAAAAATACCCTTTAGTTGGTAACGTGGGTAGCAGCTGCTTTTTACTTAACAACATGCACAACGTACGTACCCAGAGACAAAACTTATGCCCGCTTAATTTTAAAAAGGCCACTAATTCCTTTTGTTTTGCGTAAGAAAAGCTTATTTGTTATTTTTGAGAATATTAAAAATCATATTAATGAATAAAGATTTTTTCTAATTATTTATAAAGAATAATGCAGCGCAGTGCATAAGCTTTTAACTTTTGATTATTATCTTTTTTTTGTATATTAAAACTTTAATTTCGAAGCTCGTAATATAAACTGATTCAGGACAATAATCACGTGAGCTAGCAACATCTCTAATTTACAAGTTTCCTATAATTTATATTTATACTCATAAAGTTGAACTCAGTTTTAACGAATAACGAGGGAGCGTGAAATTTTGTTCCTTAAAAGCAAAGTTTGTTCCGGAAAATATAACTTTACTTTTCAAATAATATATAAATAGAGATAAAACATTTGCGAGTATAACATCATAATATACATGCTGACAATTTTATTGTACAAAATCAATTATAGTACAATATTATTGCACCATAATTGGTTCATAATTTTTTTTAGGCTATTATCTTATTTGCATTTTACATTTTTTTAATGAAATTAATTGCACGATACTTGTTTTATTTGTCAATCAGAGGGCTGGAGAAACAAATCAGATCAAAAAAGTTTTAAAAAATACTTCCCTTTAATTGCGCTTCTATTCGCAAATAAAAAAGTTTCGTGCAACTAATTTCATAAAAAAAACGCAAAATATAAATAAGGTATTGTCCTAAAAAAAATATGAACCAATTATGGTGCAATAATATTGTGCAATAATTGATTTTGTACAATAAAATTGTAAAAAGCGGGAAAATTTAAGGTGATGAAGCAAATTGGCTTAAAAATAAAATTACACTCTTTTTTTTAGACAAATTAAGTTTTATTGATAGCAATGTATAGTAAAAATATGGAAATTAATACTGAAGTATGATGCCGGGCAAATGTTCACCTCTAGCACTTCGGCAGACGTCCGCTCTTTTCACAAAATTTTTTAACCACATTTTGCAACAAAACTTCGCTTATTTCATTTTTCAGAGCGTCAGTTGTTTCTGGTTTGTTCACGTAAATCTGTTGCGCGATTCAGTTACTTTTAACGATCCGACAATCGTAATTTTTGTCTATACACTTTATCGCTTGCAATAATTATTGTGTGATTCTGTAACTTCTTTTTAATGACAGTACGCAGCTGATATTTTCTGTGGATTTTTGTCGATAAAATTAACAGCACATAAATTATTGTCGCTTAAATAACGACACAGCCCACATTTACCTACAGCGAATATCTTTAAGAATGTTACTGAATAGCAAGCAAATTCAATAAATTTTCGTTATAATTATTTTAACGATGCGATTATCTTTAAAAAATAATCTATTGAATCACACTACTGGTCTTTCAAATGGCTCCAAAGAAAATAATAGAGCGGCGTTAAATTACCACAACAAGGCGGTCAAATCGAAAAATTACGCGACCGAAAAATTTCCCATAACTGAATTCTTTGGCTGGCTCTTCGGCTTGTGGCGCCGTCTTGCCTAAACCAAATGTCACTGATGTCAATATTAGTAAATTTTAGGCACAAAAATGGGTTATCATGGCTTGGTAGCGCAGAGAATTTACGGTGACGGCGTTTCCTTGCTCATTTTCGAAAAAATTCGGGCCCATGATGCCGTCTTTCTTTAAAAGAAATGGTTTTTTGAGAACTGTTTGGGGATTTTGTGAGCCCCGTACGCGACAATTTTGTTTGTTTCCTAAACTGCCTAATTGAAAATAAGCCTCAGCACCAAAGATGATTTTGTTGCAAAAAAGGTTGTTTTCGTTGAGTTTTTCAAGCAAGTTGAACTTCTTGAGCAAGTTGAACTTTATAAGCGTAAAGGTGAAGATTTTCATACAAAATGTTGCGCAAATTGCGTTTGGGTAGTGGCCAATTGTTTCCAACTTCGATGAGTTGATGTTCCAGGCTCATTATCAACACTTTGCTATGTTGGCATTCCAACGGCCACTACGAGCGTATTATTTTGGTCTAGTGTCAGCAACAGTACCGTGAATCTTAAATTTAGCCAGTAAATTACCCACAACGGTTTTAGAAGGAGCCTGATTACGAGAAAATTACAATTAAAATTCTGTGTTTAAGATTGTAGCGTTCCATAGTGAAATTTCTTAACTTTTTACTAAATAAATGTCAAAAAAATGGCAGCTCAACTTTTGACATTTCATAATTTGACAGCCAGTTTACTTCCTAACCTCAAATTTGCCCACCCTTTATATTTAATTCACAATAACGTTTCAGGATTTTTTGACTAGCGTGGCGGCTTAGCGTTGAAATATAAATACCAACGGCTCAGGTTTATTTATTCATTGCGTTGTTCTTTGTCTTGTTGTGGAAACACAAAATATTTTGTGGTGCAAAATTTTTAAATAAAAATAGAAAAATTCCTGGGCTGCTGACTAGATTAGACATTTTTGTGTTGTCCATACTTTTAAGCTAAACTAATTAATTAGGCTAATTTGAATTATTTCCTTTGCAGTTATTTTTATTTATTAGCTGTTCATTAGCTCAACAGCTGCGTCTTATGCACGCTCCGATTTAGACAAGGACGCTCTTAGGATTTTTAATTATGATTTTTTTTTTTTGAAAAACAAACTATTCTATACTAATTTCTCTTTCTCTAATAAATACATACGAGCAGATTAAACAATTTTATAGTTTGCTTTTGCTCCCGCCTCTCTTTTCTAACTTTTGCGCAGAGTATTTTCTTTAAGATTTAATTTGCAGTTTAAGCCATTAGCAAAACTATTTAAGAAATTTTTCTTTATATTTCCAATAGATGCTTAAGATATGGAGTTGCTGTAAGCTAATCCTTCATTCACTTGATTTTAAGATGAATGGAAGTGCAAGCATCTTGCAACTTACCTACTCATGCTCCATATAATTGAGTAAGTTTTAGTCATTGAAATTTGTTTTCAATTAATTTATTTTGCCATATTTTTTTTAATTTCCAGAACTCACTGTTTCAGCAAACTGCTCTACCTTTACATTGTTCTCAACTGAACTAATTTTTGCTTATTTAAGGTAAAAGTTAAACAAAATTGTCATCCTAAATTGATACGTGTTATTAAGGTTATTGTTTTAGCATAGTTTTAATACATTGTTTAAGTGATTTTATATGGGATTTAGCTTTGCAACAATATTCTTTTATATTCTTTTTCCCACAGTTTCTATTACAAGTTGTTAAGCGGAGTGGCCAAGGATGTATAATATCTTGTGTTTTGGGGGGAAGAGTTGATCGGTAGTTTTGTATGCCAAGAAAATAGCACAACTTAAGTCGTTTGAGGTTTAGTGTCAGAAACTTTGTTTCCTTTTCAATTTAATAATACATATTTGTTGCTTTTATATTTCTATTACTACTATTACTTCTACTTTTTCTTCTTCTTCTTCTTCTTCTTCTTGCCCCTAAAGAATTATTGAACATATTTCAGAAAAGGTGACACCATGTTTGCCAATGTTAGCTAAAAGTTTTGAAAATATAAACTTTTGTTTTCTTAATTGAAAAGTTTTTATTCATAAAATTTCATTCAAGTCTTTGAAATATTTTATTGGATTAAGGAATGATGTTGCTGATGGTTGTTATTTTAACGTTTGACAAATTATACAATTTACTTCAACATTTTGTACACATACAAACTCGTACAGTATTTATTAGTCTAGACATTTATGCGTTTATAAATCCAATTACGCCAACAAATGGAAAGAAATAAGTATTATTTTGATTTATATTGTAATAAAACAAAAAAGCAAGTAAGAATGATATATTCAGCTGTGCCGAATGTTATATGCTCTTCACCGAAAAAAGATTGAATCAGTTAGTTTTTGCTCTAGAGTAATTTAAAGTGATGGACGATGGCTATTTTTCGACAAAAGAAGGTTTAAGATTTTATTTTCGATATTAGTAAAAGTTGAATATTTTATTCTGCACTCTGTATTTAAGTTTTTTCATTATTAATCTTTTTTTTTTTAAAGGAACAAGGACAAATTAATTAGTGATGATTTTAACAGAGATTAGCACCTTCTAATGGCAATTTATTCATCCACATCTAAAGTAACTCGAACTGTATGTGTATAAAAAAGTTTAAGATTTTGCCAGCCTTTACCACATTGATCCCGACTCCGAAAACTGAATTAAATATCTAGCCATAATGGTACTGAAACATATTTCTATTTTAAAACATCTGCAAGTAAACTAATTGCATACCAGCATTTGTGCATAATACGCAAAATAAGACTGACTAATGAGTGTATATGTTTATGGTTTAATTACTTATTAAAGGCCTGTTTAGCAAGGAGAATAGAAGAAGTAACATGTTTTGTTTTGTGTTTTTTTTTATCAAAGCAAAATCCAATAATTTGAATGCCTTTCAGAATCTCTGGCGAAAGAAGCAAGAACAAAAGGCCTATCCCGCAATGACAACGCGTGTAAAAAAGATATGAGTATGGAATGGAGCAAGCAGGAATTGTACAGCCAAAAGAAGGAGTATAGAGGCCTTCTAGAAGGTATCCTTAATCCTTCTTATTCCCGCTGGGTATATTTTCATATAAAAATTGAAAAAATAAAAAAAGAAACTCTCAAGTAAAAGTCCTTCCTAATATATAAAATATGTTTAATTAAAAAGAGAGAAGAATTAGTTTTATTTAATTACTTCTATATATATATCATTCTATATATATAAAAAAATCGAATTTCCAGCCCTGAATTTTGAATATGATTTTTCTGATTTTTATATATATTTATAGACTAAATTTAATTAACAAACAAAAATATTAGTTTCTTATATTCAAAAAAAAGTTCAAGTTTTCCAGCTCTGAAGCTGTTTTGTTATATATAAACTTTTTTTTTGTATAATTATATGTAATTGCTATAGGAAGAGAAAAAACTATTTCGAGCCGCTTACGCTTATACACAAACAATTTTTAGTTTTCCAACCCTGGAATCATATTTTGATTCTTTTTTTTTTGATTTCTTTAACAAAATATTTCTTTTTATGTATAAAATATGTTTAATTTATAGAGAAAAAGTAAGAAATTAGATTCAGTAGGTTGCTGTTAAAAACAAAATAAATTTCAATTGTCCAACTCTGGAATCGTATTTTTGATTTAGTTTTATTTTAAATACCAATTTTATTCTAACTGAAATATAAAATAGGTTAAACTAACAAAAAAAAAACGCAAAATTAGTTTTAGCTAATGCCAAGAAAAAGTTTAAATTTTCCAGCTCTGAAATCGTTTTTCCTAGCTCGTCTGGGAGCTTTGAAAAAACGATTTCATGGATAAAAAGATGGACAGACGGACAGACGGACAGACGGACAGAGGGATATCGCTTATTCGTCTTTCCTA
This sequence comes from Nowickia ferox, assembly GCA_936439885.1. Lineage (NCBI taxonomy): Eukaryota > Metazoa > Arthropoda > Insecta > Diptera > Tachinidae > Nowickia > Nowickia ferox. The sequence goes on along the minus strand of OW387023.1, from coordinate 4,099,369 downwards.
TTCATAAGGACCCAGAATAAACATATACGAGGGTGGATCAATAAGTCTGTGACTTTTTGAATGAAACACAGTTTTTTTTGCAAAACAAAAATTTATTTCGGGTGTACTGACCTCAATTGGCCGTCAAGCGTCATTTGTACTTGTGCGACCACAACAAAAGCCACTAAACCATTTTTTTTATCATTGAAATCGATGGTGCAGAGTCCCCATAATATTTATAGAGCTTATCTTTGGTTTGATTGATGGTTCTTTTTTCGCAAAAAATAATGTTTAATGAGCACTCGAAACTCACTTCTTTCCATTTTTAGAAAAATACACGAGGTAAAGTAAATGACGACACTTGCTCAAAACACAATAATCTATTAACAAGTGGTACTTGATGGGAACAGTGTTGCATTTCATATAACTATGAGGGAACTTCGAAAATTCACGGAGTTATTGATCCGCCCTCGTATATGATGAAGCTACATGTACTCTTTACTATTTTTTGGTAAAGGGTATATATTTGGTTCTTTAACTCAATAAGTCCACAAAAAAAAACTTAAACTTTCCAGCCCTGGTACCGTCTCTTTGATATGAATATTACAAGTTTATTTTTTACATTCTTACCATTTTTTTGCTCCAATAAAAAACTGCTGAGTTTCTAGAAAAAAAATTAGGCAAAATAATTAAATGAACAAAATTTTTTTTACTTATTAATTATTGTTTTTGTTTTCATTAAAAAAATAAGAAAAATCATTTCTCACTTCACCTGAACACATGCTTGATTTAAATAAAAATTTTAGTGTTTCTCTTTTCCTTGTAAGACATCGATTGTTAATGATGTTAATGTAGTTCTTGCAAGAATTTCCGAGGGATAATTATAAATTAAATTTCAAGTCATGCTACGCTTTACAAAGCAACGTTTTCATTATCAATTAATGTACGCCTAAAAGGCAAAAAGGAAGCTTTGTTTTCATTTACAAATTAATTGATTCAAAATGTGTTTGCCATGACGAATAACAAAATTTATTGCGGACATTTAATAAAGAGTTGATAAGCCAGTCAGACAAATGAAAAGTTTTTTTTATCAAACTAAAACGCAAAGAATTTCTGGTTTTGAATTCTTTTTAAAATTTACCACAAGCAATCAAAAGCTTTCAACTCAAATTGAAGAATTTTAATATTTTCAAGAATTTAAGAATATTTTTTATTCTCTGGAATTAGTTAAGGCAAAATATTTGAAGAGTGAGAGTTAAACTAAATGCCTGGACGAAGGCTGTGGAATATGAACATTTCTACTTTAAATTTCATAGCTTTAAATTTCATAGAATAGTCCGCTTCCTATTTCCATTTCTGCTTTCACATTCCTTGTTTGTACTTTTTTTTCGAAGAAAAAAAAATTAATTTCCATGGAGAAGATATTGCCTGTTTTCTTCCAGATATTTTTTCGTCTTATTCTATTGAATACGAAAAATTCTACAAGCATTTCATTTTGTAAATATTTTTCTGTACAGTAGTTTTTGATGTTTACCAGGAAAAGATTTTTGCATTGTTTTTCTTGCAATCATTGTGTCTTGTTTAAGATTTCCTTGTATTCTGTAACTGGCAGGTTGCATAGAAAAGTGTGGTTTAGGTACTGCATACTTAAGTCGTAGTGTTTACTAAATTTTCTTATTAAAGTTTTCTATTTAATTTGCATGGTTCAATTTCAGCCTCTTTTTCGTTTCCAGCACTTCATCACGACGTACCAGCAGCTATAAAACTACCAAAATATATCTGCAAAAATGCTTGTTAGGCTGAGCCCACTATTATTTTTTGACCTTTAAATTCGAGAATCAGCTTTCACTGTCATGACCGAAATAGCGAAATATTAGGGTGGCAAAGTACAGACATGTTAAAAAGCTCTGATCGAGAAGCGTCTGCTTCTTACTGACTCTCGGGGGTAGTAAAAGCTTTTGGTATCTTGTCAAAAGAATAAAATCATAATGGACTATGATGGTCCTTCGAACCTTAGCTTAGGGTACATGACGCTGCCAGACCAAATAAAATGCTAAACAAATGTTGATAATGGGGTATAGATGTAAGAGAAATATATTTTACTTTAAATTATTATTGAAAAATTATTTAAAATCGATCCCTTTTATTTTACTTTCTTCACATAATCTACAGTGTGACGCAAAATTTTGCAAAAGTTTTTATTTATTTAAAAGCTTGAAATATTAACACAGTAATAACAAATCATATACATCGAATGCATTGTATATGTTTTTTATAGAGGTATAAAACTTTAACAGCATTATTTATAAAAAATTATTAAGGCTGTATAAAAACTTAACAAAACAAATTTTGTATGAAAATTTGTTTTTAAACCCCTTTAGGAAGCCTTTTTTTTTAACAGGCTGCCATTTTGTTAGCTGTCAAGTGATGTTTAAATTGGTTTGGTTTTACAAAACAAAAATATTGACGACTGATCGAAGCTTCCAAAGTGTGCAAATTTTAATTTGCTTCTGTTCGAAATACGTAGCGAGCACTACGTCAACATAATCGTCCTTCAGAGCAATTAATTATGGAACGTTTTCCCATCACGTTTATTTTAAATGATAATACACATCCACAGAGACGTCGCACAGTGCGTATACAAGAAGTCTTTGCTGCTGTAGAGCGTAGCGTAGAGGAAGACCCGAATTAGTCTACCCACCGCTATATAGCCATGTTAATTGGCTGAGGTTCAAAAAATATCTTAGTAGTCATTGCACGGAAAACATAACGCTAAGAACATCCGATGATATTGAATCTTAACGAAAATATTAAACAGGCTGCTGAACATGCTACTACCTCCCACCCGCAGACTGGGTTTAATAGAATTTATTCTACGGATATTGAACGTCTCGTTCACATACGAGACGTAGAAGAGCTAGAAGGGAATGGCAACAACATAGATCACCACAACATAAAATCAGGTTTAAAGAGTGCACTAAACGACTCCACGAGCATCTGAAAGAACTGCATCTCATAAAAATTATCTGGAAAACCTCGATGTCACACCAGCATCTAATTACTCTTTGTGGCGCTGCGAGAAAACTTAAAACACCCGTTGAGTTTAAACCACTTCTGTGCACAGCTACCGGAGGTTGGGTTAAGGAAACGTTTGGTAACCGCATAGTTTCACTTTTTAGACCCGTGAGTTGGCCTCCAAGATTTTGCAAATTAACGCCACTAGACTATTATCTGTGAAGATATTTGAAGTCGCTAGTCTTCGCCGATAAGCCCGAAATGAGTGACCAATTGGAGGATAAAATTTGGGGCGTTATTACCGATATACATCACAAAAGTCATGGAAAATTGGATTTCCAGATTAGACTACATTCAAGCCAGCTGTGGTAGTCATATGCCAGAAGTCATATTTAAATTATAATGACAGACGATGGCAATTTAAAAACTTTATCTTTGTTTTATTCAATTTCTTCATACTTCATACCTCTAAAAAAGCACCTTTTATTTTCCTTTTGATATTAATCTAGAAGGCTGAAATCTCTCACTCAACTGTTTAATGTTTATGTATTAAATTTGTTTTGCATAAACGATATTAACAACAACGAGACTTGTTATAGACGTCTCTTTGACTTGTGCTTTGTTTCTTTTTTGCTCTTGACATAATCAATTTTGTTTTTAAAAGATTGCTGCTAAGAGCCAAGCTTTTTACGACAAAAAATGTATTTTAGTGTGGTTGTTTCTGGTTTCATTTGCGATAGACAACAATCTTGTAAAATTATATAAAAAAAAAAATTTGATTACAAGAAGCAATCAGATTTGTTTTATAAAATAAATTAAATTTTCGCACATCATTATATAAAGTAATCACAAGTGAACTTCATGGATGCTGGCAGACAAGAATACAACTTCTTGTATGTGCAAAAATTTGTGAGTACGGAAAATTTAGCAAAGCAAGATATTTAAAAATTATTTTCAATTCTTAATAAAGAGGCTGTGCAAGTGCTCTTAGTTCAAGTACTTTTGCGTAAAGAAAAGCAGAATTTCGCGTATAAGTGTTTACGCCCCTTATGAATTTATCTTAAAAAATATTAATATAAATCAAAACAATTTTTTACTCGTATATACATATGTGCACAAGTAAGTTTAAGTAAGCATTTTTGTATGTGTAGATATGCAAAATAAGTATATGCTCACCCTGCTGCTTGTTACACAAAATTACTTTGCTGTATTTTTCATCATCTAATGAAGCAAAAGAAGAAAACAAGTAAACAAAATTATAATAAAATAAATGCAGAAGGGTGCGAATATCACATACATAGTCGTACATTAAGCTACTGATTTAATAATCACATTTATAACAACAATTGAAAATCAAATATTGAAAGATATACTCGTTTAATAAAATTATGACATATTTAGACATTTTAATAAATGATATCATATTATGTTTATATTAATCCTGGCAAGAGCCAGCAAAGCGAAAGCTTCTTTATGAGTATAATAAAATATTTTTTTATTACATGAAAGAAATTAGCTGGAAAAAAATGTGATTTCAAATTCTTTGTTTGAGTGTAATGACAGCAAGAGAAGACATTATTGCCAGAAAATGCCAATAAGTTTAATAAATTTATTACAAATTTTCATCATTGATTTTCATTAGAAGTGCTTCAGACAGCCTTAGAGCTTCCTAATAGATTCTGGATTATGTATTATTTATTTTGATTGCATGTTGTAATTAAAAACGGCAAAAAATTTAATTAGCTCAATAAAATCTTATGTTGTAATATAATCAATACTTTCTTAGCTTTTAGCTTAATATGCTTACAATAAACAAAGAATAAAGCGACCCACCCTCTTGCAATATAATTGCACAATTTTTCGTATTGTACAATAATATCCCCAATGTGTATGTCATATTCGAAGGTGGCACAATATATTGGCAAATATCAAAAGACTTTTGATTTCTATTGTACAATCAAGACAATTGTGTAATGTGGTGGCAACATTGTCCAAAGTTGTTTACTTTTTCACTGCCAGGAAAATTGGGCAATATTTTCTTTAAAAATATTGTGCCATTTATTGCATAGTGTAGGACAAAATGACAATAATATGTACAACAACATATAGCAATAATATTGTATAATGGATGGGCCGCTTAAGAGATTTTACGTTAATTTTTTTAATTCAACTAATTTTAGGATACGTATACTTAATAAATATTTAAATATTTGAACAGTTGATATTAATCATACGCATAAGGAACAGTGGAGTGGAAACCCTTAACACTGAATGCCGCTTTGAAAAAACAACTAAATTAGGGCTAAATCAAAATATCCACACAAATTTATATAAAGGTTTTATAATTTTCTCTCTCTCTCTCTTTTGATGTCGCTTCGTCTCCCCTTCAGTGTTTATTCCTTTTCGCTAGTACTGCTTTCGGTCATTTTAATAATAAAGCCTTTTGAGCACGTCTTGAAGTATGTGAAGTATTCATGCATAAAAGTTTCTCTTTGTGTGTGTGTGTGTGTATGTATGTGCAAGTGTGTGCATGATAAAGCATGAACTTATACGTATGTTTATAAACACTCGTGTATGTAAATGTATTTTCTTTCTTGCATGTATGAATGATGGAATCAACTAAGTTGGCTTTAAAGGTTTGGCCATCAAAAAGTGAGAGAAGCATTGAAATGTGTTAACTTTATCTAAATTGGTATAACATTTGCTTAAATGACCTCACGTACGTGTAACAAACTGAATACTATTTTTTATATTTATATGTATGTATGTAATATTTCCTTTTATTTTTTGTTTGGGATATATGCCAGTGTGCCGTTCTTGTGGCACTCATAAGGCTGCAAGTTCATTTAAATTTACATATTTATACTCGTCGGGCAAATAACTAACTAACACCATTAGAGCGAAAAATAGAGTTACACTTGTGTGAACTAAGATATTCTTCACTTCATAATAGTGACAAACATATGTATGCATATTCATGCACACGCATGCTTATGTGACAGTTATTGCCAGCATATGGTTATGCTTTCCCAGCAAAAATTTTTATATCTTCACTTTTTTCAAAGTATTTTTACACTTTACTTTGTTAAGGTGATGTCAGAGTCTGTAACAAAACAAAATTTTTATTTTTTCAAAGTCCTAAGAATGCGAGCATAAACTTTTTTTCGCCTTAATTTGAAATTTTTTATCGCAACTCTATAGTAATTGTATCACAGAGGGTCTGCTACACTTTGACAAACTGTAGCGATCATATGAACAATTTCATATTTTACATCAGTATATAACAAGCAAATAAATTTTCCGAGATCGGTGGAAAATCCTATAATTTTTTATTTTTGGTAAAACTATTTGAAATTCAAGTCCTAAATTCTTGAACTAAAACAGTAGAGTAGAAAATTTATGCGAAAAGCACTAATTTTTTGAGTGACCAGTCGGCTGCCTGGCTTGTGGAACACTGGTGTGTATATTCAACTTTAGTTTTTAGCCTTTAAGGAAACTTGCTGCCCAACAGATCGCAAAACTTTTTTAATACATTTTCCAGTTAGCTAATGTGTGCTCTTACGACTCCAAACTCAGGATAAGAGCGAGAATTTTCAAAAGATGCTGTTTCTTATATACAACGCAAGTTTACGATTATTCTTAAATTTTGGCCTTTATGGTCACATGGCCCTGAAGGATTCCGCTTGATTTCAGTCTTAAAATTTTAGTTTCCTTTATTTAAAAAAAAAATTTCCTAATGGCTGGAAAAACTCCAAATTTCTGGGAAAGTTTTATAAACAAGCAAAACTCTGGCGGAACGTGACTTTCGTTCTACTTAATTTGGTTTCAATTTGAATGATTGTTAATGCTATTGTAGTCATTCTTGTTTGGCATATTTTATTTTATAAATAAGTTCATTTTTATAGTTTTTAATTTTCAAGTATTTTATCGCAGCGCTGCAGCTGGCTGCTTGTTATTGCTTTTTCTCTGTTTGTGTTTAATTTTTTCCGCTTTCTTTTCGTAGATAAAAGCAAATGATGTTGTTTTTCCCCGCCAAAGGCCAAAATGTATTCTTAGTTTCTTTTCGAAAATTTTCCATTTCATTTCGTTTTGTTTTTAAATTCTCATTTTAAGCATTTTATTATTTTGGGTTTTTCGTTTTTTGTTTTTTGTTTATTGTTTTTGTTTTTTTAGGGTTTGATGTGTCCTTAAAATCTTTGTTATGTTTTTCACTCTCAATTGTCTGCTAAGCTGACTAAAAATAGCAAAAATTAAAGAAAATTAAAAGGTACTTGTTGTAAAACTAAATATTATTTTGACATTTATTAGCTGCACGTACATTTAAAAGGTTGCTTACGCACAACTGCCCTTCAGTTACATTTTATGCATGTTTTAGTGAAATAAAAGAAAAGAAAAAAAAACTAAAAGGTTTGCACAAAAAAGCCCTCTTGGTGTTCATATTATTTCAGTGTTGTTTTATTTTGTTTTTTTTTCTAAATTTGCTTTGGGTCAACAATATTTCAAACACATTCCTTAATATTTAATATAAGGCCTAAAATGAGTTTGGTGTTTGAAAATATGCGTCTGTGTGTGTTATAAAACATTTAAAAAAAATAGAAATTTTAGCCTTGTTATTTAAAATATGGCCCCAATTCGTTTGGCAGCAACTAAATTAATGTTGAAAGGTCAATGAGTATAAATTTTTCTTTAGCATAATTTAAAATTTATAGACAATTGGATTTATAACATAAATTGCAGATTTAAGATAAAAAAAAAATTAATTTAATTTAATAATAAAAAAAAGTAAATAAAAAAAATATCGTAACTCTGTAAAAACTTAAAATAAGATTTGGAACTATTGGGTTAGCAGAGTTTCTTGATTTAAAATTTTTCCTTTATTTCAATAATGAAATTATTAAATAAAATTAAAAATATTTCATATTGTCGACATCGTCAATGGAGCGTCCGCATATTGATATTTGCTTTTGATGAGTAGAAAATATGTTTTCATACACAAAATCTCAAAAAGGACAGTTGAGTTACAATTTGTCGGTGGCATAATCTTTTTTATCCGAAGAGTATTAATAAAAAAAAACTTGCTCGTCAATAGTACAAACGTCTGTAGCAGATTTTCAGTAAAATGATTATGTCAAATGTTTATAGCTAAACTCATTGTCTGGGGTATAATTTGTCATTAGTACTGATTTTTTTTTTGTATTTGGCCCAAGGAAAAAATTATAAAAAATTTATGTTTCTAAGACTAATTGTAATAAGTTGAACCCAAGATAAAAATATTTAATGACAGAGTATATATAAATGAAGTCAAAAACTTAGCTCCCTAATTAGCGCAAGGAAAATCTGCTGTCAAGAAGTTATGGGATTCGATTGTTTTAAATTTAGTTCGTGCTGGACACACAAAAACGAAGAGAGGTGTCTTGGGACAGCCGGTTAAAGCTATGCTGCTTAGTTGTATAAAACGAATTTCATATGTGAAATAACAAGGCAATAATATTTTATTTTATGAAGATGTCAAATTTTCTGTGTTCTCGGGTTTGTGTTCATGTTTAAAAAAAAAAACAAAAACCAATTGAGCAAGAGTTCTCGTTGTTTTTGTTTCTTTCACTTCAAAGAACGAAACTAAAAACATTTCAAACAATTTGTTTCGTTCATTTTCGCACTTTGCATTTAAGTACAAAGAAATCAAAACAAAAATAAATTTATAACTATAATAGTATCGATTATCTTTGTTACAAAAACCACGTCCTAACTCCTGCATCACTCAGTAAATAGCATAGCTATAAAAAGAATATTTTCGTTGAAATGCAGTTTTTAAATCTTACACTGCAGTCGATAGTTCTCCGACCCCTAAGCTGCCTCCATATAAGAGTATTTCTCCTCTGCTGTCACTTGAACTTAAATAAAATAATAATACCGTATCCCGCATTTGCATTTGGAAATTCTAATTAAATTTTTTGTGATTTTAACAGTTTTTTACCTATTGTGAATTTCATGTACTATTCAAAGCTATTGTGAATTAAATTAAAGAAAATTATGATCCGTTTGCAATTGTATGTCATGATGCCGCTACGTTCATACAATATAATTAAACGTTTAAAATTTAGATTAAAAATAACGAAAATTCGTTTCAAAAGATATTTTTTTCATGAAAATTTCAAAACAAAAAATCGTTTGCTTATGCAAAATCAACCCTTAAGTGTCGTAGTGTTGGCAGTTTGAAATTTTTTGTTAATGAGTAAATAGATATTGAGTAATGAGTAAATAGATATTAATAATCCCATTATTGTGGAGCTTTCAGTAATCCTTAAGTAGCAAGTAGTTGGGAAGCTTTAAGTTCGACCGGTTTTGCTTTAAAGTTGTCTTTGTTTTCATATCACCGGTAAGAGATAACGTATTTTTTTTATTTATTTACTTAGCTACTTCATTTTCTAATTATTAGCTTGAGTTGTTTTACAAATTATATAAGAATTAGTAATAATTGTAATAATTTTTCTAATTACTTCGTGATGAATGTAAAATCATTATCATAAATTAATGATTTTTCCGTACTGTTGTATTTTTTATTGAAAGTAGCAATTTGCACATTTTATGCTTGTATTCATACACAATTTTCTACACATACACATACATACATATTTGCTGGTATGTATTAGTGTATGTCTGCATAAAAGACTTTGATTAATGAATGTAAATTAATGAAGAAAAAAAGGGAGGAGTGCGTGATAAAAATCATTGCTGCACAGTGATAAATAGTTAAATAGCAGAAATATTTATGATTATACATTCCTTGTATTTGTTTTTATCACATGCAATAAATTAAATAAAGTAGAAGTGAAAATTAATTTTTATTTTATGAAATGATGCCATTTAATTGTATCAGACTGTGATATTTAGTGCAAGTATAACTATATATAAGAGTTTCTTAAAGAGAAAATAAATGATTTGCAGCTTAGAAATGATTTCTTTTAAAGAAAAATATTTAATTCAAAAAGTAATTGTTATATTCGAAGCAAAAAATAAAACTCAAAAATAAAGTTTATTATTTAATTGAAAAATTAAAATATATATTCTGATAAATAAATTTCAGCAAATAACTTTTTATTTTTTAGGTAAAAATAAAACTCAAGATATAATGATTAAAAAGAAATTTAAAAAAAAAATTATAAGCATGACGGTCTTTGGTTTATTTTCTGTTATAGAAAATGTGCCTTCAAACTCAGTTCTGCTGAACAGGCGTTAAAGAGGAAATTCAAGCAGGGATAAGCTTATGTTAAAATTATTTTGAAAAATACGAATTTCTACTGTTCCTAGTTAACAATATTTGTGAAAGTTATTTTAATGCTGGTTATAGAAAGTAGAGTTCAAAACAAGTCGAGTTGGAAAATGCGCTCTATTCCTGTCAAATATTTGACTACAGATGATAAAGCAACTTTTGATTATACCTTGTGCCTACTTTATTTTTCTACATACTATTACTGGAATTATAATTCCTTCATATCGGACCCACTGTGCAATATGCACGCATTAGTTCAATGCACTAAAAAAGACCAATTGATTAGCATATCTACTCATGATCTATAAATCTTTGCTCCCTCATGATTTCTATCAATTGATACAGTGCACTTTTCAAACTCTTAATTGAAATAAATTTTTATTACATTATTTCTTGGAAAGATGGAGGATAGCATTAAATATAGAAATACATATACATATAAAAATATAAAAGGTCATATTTGAGCCACAGTATGTGCAGCAGGTTATTTTCATGTTATAAAAATCTAAGAAATATATTATATAAAAATTAAATATTCTTTTAATGCCAGCAAAAAAGTAAATGCACTTAAGGCTTGTTTTCGTTTCCGAAAATATTTAACAATCTCAATTTCTTTTATTTAAAATCATTAAAATTTTAAACACATTTTTTTTGCAAAACTTCTCTTTACAAAAATATACAAAAAATAATACGAATAAGAAGAGTTATAAAGCTTTTATTGCACTTGCAACCTCATGTACAAAACACAAAAGAGTGCAGCATAAAATAATGGAAAACTACTCCTATCAGACGAACAAATAACGTGAGTCGAAAATGAAGTGCTGAGTCTACAGCTCACATTATCTTGCAACTCGTTGCATTGTTGTACAAAAATGTTTTTAGAAATAAATAAATAAATAGAAGTGTAAAAAGCAGCAAGAATATTTGTTTAATAAAAGCAAAAGGGAAGTGCATTAAGCTGGGATTTTATCTGCAGCAACGAAATGAAGAAAAATTGTAACATTTACAAAAAAAAAAAAATTAGAAGACAATAGCTATTCAGTAGCAGTGAGTAAGTTTACGTAGAGAAATTTGCAATGATTCTTTAGTTTCTTCAAAATTAACGTAATATGTGAAAAAAGTTTTAAAGGTTTCATTTTTGATTTTTTAACTGCTGAAAATTATTATTATGTTTGGGTTTTTAAGCCACTGGCACCTTGTAGATGTCTCATTTTTTGATCACTTAATGATGTGGGTTAGAGAATTACAATAAGTACTAAAATAATATGCTTAAAAATTTGCTCTTACTGCCAGTTTATCGAAGATAAGCAAATGTTCTCCTCTGCCTATTTATGTTGAAACCAAAAACAAAGCACTCAAATTTGTTTTCAATAAACTCACATTTAAGTTTAGCAACTGAGTTTACTGATGGTTGTTACACAAACGATTCAGAAGCTCACATATTGGTGAAAAACTTAAAATTTGTCATACTTATACACGGAGTATGGATAATTATGCAAACAAAACATATTTACGCATGATACTCAGAGTATTAATTCATCATACGCCTCCGTATTTATTTATGTGTATGACATGTAATGAAAAATTTTCTTTAGCTGTTCGAAAACATGAATCAGATAATTTGGTGGTAAAATTTAGAAGAAAAACCTTTAAACAACTTTAAATATTCTGTAAAATTTACGAAATTTTTTATTAGTTGACTTATTGTCAAAATGTGTGGTTGAAGTTTACTGATGAATTGGTAAAGCACTAAAGAAATCCAATAAAGATACAGCGATGCCAATTTGGTGCTTTTGATATTGTTTTAAGGGCTTTTTGAAGACTGAAAACGCCAAAACTTGGTGTATTTATTTATTTTTAGTGTAAAGCATTCCCTGTTCGTCTGATATATTTCATTAAGTAGAAAATAGCTTAGAAAATATTAAACTTCATTTGCTTGGATCTTCAATCGTTTTTTTTGTTGAAGCTTTTTACGCTTTTTAGATCTCAATATTACGCGTTTTAGTGCCTTTTTTTAAATTTTAATGTGCTTTTAGAGCTTAAAAAGTTGGCATCACTGTAAAGATATACATACAAAATACTTAAATTTTTTTTTCGTAAAATTAGTAAGCAAAGATCGTTAATATAATTATAATTTGTAAAGCGATGAATGCAGTTTTAGCAAATATTTATTTAAAAACGTTTCGTTCGATAATTATTAAATACTATTAAATATTACTCTTCATCCCTGTCCTGCAATCTGTTGAACTCTGATACCATTTAAGCTTTTAAAAAAATTAATTTTTCTGGCTGGAGTGGTGCTTTAAGTGTGAACAACCAAAATACTCTTGTATATACTCGTGTGTAGCCGAATATATACTCAGAGTATTTTAATACTTATATTTATGATTGTAGTTAAACAATAAATTAATTAATGTGTATAAAGATAGTCTTGGGTTGATTTTACTACAGTTTTAACTTGACACATTTATAGTTTTCTGCCGGCCAATACTCAAAAGTACGTAAAACGATACTTTTATCCTCCCCTTTCAGACGTTGCAATGAGTTTTTAGTAGTTTTACATATAATTATAATAATTTTAATAAACAATCTCTGCCCAAGTAGATAAACATGGGTGCTGATGAAGTAAGTGGCTGCACAGAAAAATGTGCATTCCCGCAGCTAAGAAGTCTAGTTTAATTTTTCTTCTCTTCTTTAGAAAATTAAATTAATTAATAATAATATTTCATTCTATAAGAATTGAAAATATTGAACTTAAGCCCGATTAAGAAATTATTCTGGATTAAATAATTTTTTTTTAACTTACGTCTATCAAATAACAGAAGTTATTGACTTCAGCTCTTTGTTTTACGATTGAAGAGGAGCAGCGTCAGCTGGAACTGCTCTGACTTCACAAGGCGATAGAAAATAAGCTCTTTGGGAATCTGCTGCTAACTCACCAGAGCTATGGACTTTCATATTAGTGGCTGTGCGCTCTTAATGAAAAATAAACTGTGTGTAGACTTAACTCCCAGAGGCAAATTAAGGCATACGATATCGAGTGAAATTTATTAATATTTCAACTTAAACTCTTTATGAAACATTTAAAAACTTGTATTGACATCGAGTGCTATAATTTGCAACCTGCTTTTAAATTAGCGGTCTTGCCACCTGAAAGAAGTTCTTGTTGCCATAACGACTTGATATGCATCCCTTTGCATTTTCAAGAGATGACCGCACAAGACAATAGAGTTGAAGTATAAAATTTTTTTTTTTTCATATTTATGTTTTAATTCCGCATTCTCTTGTTATTTATTTTCAATGCGTTTTATAAGAATGTTAAACAAGCAGGAAGAATGTCAGTTCATTTATTTTAAAAATTTATTTTTGCAGGGCCCTCCATAGCTTCAGCAACTCTTTTTCTATTTGTTGTTGTGTTTGCTGTTAAGGTGCTCTGTTTAATTTTTTATGTGTACTAATGCATTTTGTGCGCTATTAGAATCAAGAAGTATTCAAGTTGTTGCTGTTGAGTGCAGAAATAAATTAACTTAATAAGGGAAATTAAGCAGCAGGTCCATTTAGTCATGGCAACGACTGAGCAACGTTTTCTGTAAAGTAACAAGGGAAAATTTGCTTTTTTTAATTAAGGTATTTTAACACAATGGACCTAATCGAATCTTTGAGTGGATGTGTGTTATAGCACTACCGTTTTTAACCTTGTCAGGTTTAACACATGTGTGTAAATATTGATGCTCTATTTCTAATTTTATAACGAAAGGTATGTATTACTTTTTCATATCTCTTTAAAGCTGATTAATGTAAAACCCGCCTTATTCAGAAATCAATAAAATTAGTTGAATTATAAAATAAAATTATACTTATGATCAAATCATTTAAAATCTTTTTACTTTCATAGAAGAAAAAAACTCATAAATAAAAATTAAACTTCTTTGTAATGAATAAGATAAGAAAGTGTGTAAAGCTTCGACAAAATAATTTATAAATTATATAATTTTTTTGCCAAGAAAAACTCACAATTTTAAAAAAGACGATTTATTTCGCTGAATGTTTTCATTATTTTTCTTTTTCAAAATATCGAGCCATAACCGCCAAAAAAGCACATATTTTGGACGTCGTTTTTTTTAACGAAAATTGATTATTTACAAAAATCGATTTATCGCAATTGATCGATTTTGGTCAAAAAGTTAAGTTGGAAAATGTATGTCGTTTGAGCTTTTGTTGGCGGTTATGGCAGTAAAATATCAAAGTCCAAGCGAAATTTTTTTGGAATCCTGAATTACACTCGGTTTCTTACACGTTTAATAAAAGCGAGAGATACACGAATTTCTTTAAATATTATGCCGGATTTTAGCAGAGCAAATCACCTTTTTTATGCTATGATGATGCCCAAGTAAGCTCTAAGAGGGCCGAATTATTTGTCCACATGTTATTTGGATGTCTGTATTGAGTGCTAAAAATCATTATCAACAAAGATGTCAAACTAAATAAGAGTTTTATTTGAATTTCAATAAACTAATGACAATAAGCAAAATAAATTAAGTTCATGCTAACATTGATATGAAGGCAAATTAAAAAAGAAATTTAATATTTAGACTTACAAGTGCACTTACTTATATTAAAAATTGCTACTTACACAATAAAACAGTACTTCTCATATTCCATTTCACTAAATAGTTTGTGCTAATGAAAAAAGAAATATTTGAGGACCATGGCTGCCAGTGCGGAAACAGCGATCGATGCTTATTACATGCAGGCATTGTATCAGATTATCGATCGGTTATCAAATCAAAATACGAAGCAAAGTCATGCTGCACAGGACAAAAACGGAAACCTACTAATAAAAACTATAGCACAAGCTTCTTTATGGAGACAGCATTTTTCGGAGATAAGTAATCTTATGAGTTTTTAGACGATGTTGAAGCCCATACCGCAATGAAATTATGTGCGATAGTCTATGAAGCAGTTTTTTTGCTTTTTTCACGAATTTCTTACGTGAGTTTCTTAAGCAAGAACAAACAAAAATTGGTCATATAAATATATTACAGACTTAAAGTAAAATAAATATACTTCAGTATTAACAATATTTCTATATTAAAACACATTTTTTCCACAAAAAAAAAAAATGAAAGCAAATACAACAAATAAAAACAAAAATAAGCAAATTAACGGGCATGTGCATAATTAGTAAAGAACAAACGACAATGACAAAGCAGTTTTAAATTTAGAGATAGTAAAATCGAGCATTTATTACAAAAAAGCATTCAGCAAATTGTAATTCGATGAACTAAAACAATTTACATATTCCATTTGTACTGAAAAGCTGAGTATATAAAGCACAAAATCTACATCAAACACAAAGAACGCTGTTGTTGAAGGTGCAGCAACCTTTGAAAATAGCTAGTTGTTCCGTTCTACTAAGTGTACTTTTTTCAGTGTATTATTAATGATTTTTTTCTGCTGCTAAGTCTCTTTTCAAATATGCTTGATTCAGAGTTATGTTTGCTTTTCAAAATTATGTTTTCTTTAATACACATACATACATATTAATATTATTTTCAAAATTTTTTTATCATCACCCAGCCCATAGTGTTTCAGCTTAACTGACTTTATGATAGATGTTTACTGACTGGCGAATAAATAAACTCAACAATGCATTGGTAATTAACATTAACGCTGGTAATAAGATCGCGATTAAGTTAGTTTTTCCTCGTTGAATAATGAAACAGCGGTCAAAGATGTTACCACTGCACAAATGCATCCAAATGCTGGAAATGAAATAATGCCACCCTGCAGATCTGATGCCATACACCAGTGTATGTGAATATGTGCATAAACTTGATGCATCAACTATTTTAAAGTAGACCTTTAGTTAAACAAATAACTGAAAGCCGTCTTTGTTAAACAGTATCTCCTTAAAACTATGGGAAATATTAGACAAGAAAGACAAGAATAATAGTTAAAAGGGAAGCATAATTTTTTAAGACACGCAACCGTTTACTTGCAGTTAAGGGCCATGTCATGTCCTTCATTTTCATGTAAAACCATTGCAAAGGAAATGAAAAGAATTAATAAAAAGTATTAAGGAAGCGGAAACAAAAAAGGTAAACACATCGCACCACTCTTTGAATAAGAATGCCCGTTATGTTCTTACAGCGCTCAAAAGACAGAGAGAGAGAGAGAGACAAAGAGAGAAAAAAAAGAAACCTGACACCAGCGAGTATCATAAATTCACTGTCTGGCAAAACTAAAATGAAAGGGAATAAAAGTGGTGGCACACAAAAGGAGAGTGTAAAGAACGTGTGTCTATATTTATTTTCTTTCTTAATTAATTTAAACTTTTACATTACATAAAATGTCTGTCTGCAGAGCAAACTATTTTGCTCATGTTTTATATTATTTTTTTTTTATAAAGATACTTTCGTTCCTTTCCTTTTTATGCAACTCGTGCAGTACATAAAACTCAATATTCAGTTAAAAAAAAAGAAAAATATTCATTGAAACAAAAAATTTGCTAATGCGAAAAACATTACTTTTTTAATTGAAAAAATTGTTTTAATTAATAGCAAAATAAAAAAAAAAACAGTAATACAGAAACTTTTATTTATAATTAGAGTATTAAATTCGTTATTAAAAAAAACAATATTTACATAATTTTTTTTAGCTAAAAACTCTTCGTATTCAAAAGTATATTTACAACATTTAGAAGCTTCACCGTGGTTTTCACAGCATCTTCTTTAAAACTAAACAGATTTATGTCTGTTAAGAATTGCAGATATGGATATATTTCATAAATACTTTGCCGCAGCACAGCATGCATAAATAAAACCGCAATCAGTATCAAGCAATAAACCTTTACAATTGCAACAAACAACAGTTGGAAGTGCAACCACCATTAAATGCATTAAGCAATGTTAACAAAGTAACAACGTTAGTTACACGACAATCATTGTAGCATTACTGGGGATTGATGAAAGACTGAACGTTTGTAAAAAAGGAAATTAAGCCAGAAAAAACAAGCAAAGCAAAGCAGAAAAAAAGCAACCTCAATAATGTCGCTCCTAAGCTGACCACATGATTTCTATTTACAACAAGATTAATTTTTTGTCTTGCAAACCCATAATCACACCCGTAACCACCCATTACCAAACAAACAGCCATCAGCAGTGTTCACACTAAGCATAACCAGTTGCATTAGGACTGTAACTATAGCATCACTCCTTCAACTAATGGTATTGAGTTGTAAGGACACAGTCTGTTGGTCCGGCAGGCATTTGGCGCGTAAGACAGTTCAGTTTGCTTTACGAAGGTGGATTTAATGTCGTTATTTTGTGTGTGTGGTTTTTCATACTTTTGCTTGGAGGAAGCTGTACATGTTAAAATGCCTTTCTTTCCCCCCACCCCCTCTCCTAAGATACTGATCTCTTTCGTTGGTATTGTAGTATTGATGGGGATAAATTTGTTTTGGTCTTATGTTAGGAATTCATTGCTATTTGTGTTCCTTTTTCCTTGGCTACGATGAAAAATATCTTGTTAAGAATTCTTAGCAACAGTAAAGAGCAAAACTTTTACGAGGCTTTAGTATATTAAACATGCTTTAATTTTAGGCATTTTCTTGCTTATCAAGATAATGTCGTGTGCGCACAGTCAGTGGATAACACAGTGTCAGTCGGTAAGGCAGTAACAGAATTGAAAGCATTACCACATCATTTGAACATGATACAATTATACAAGGTACCTGCACAAGCCCCGCCTGTTAATGTTTACAAAGCATATAGTTGTCAAACTTTGTTTACAAGCTGTAAAAAGTATGTGTGTATGTGTGTGAATAAAATGATTACAGTGTTGCCAATGAATTTGCATATGGCTGTGTCTCCAATTACACATTGAAGAAAATTACACTACACATCTTTTGAGTTGGTTAAAATTAAAACAAAAATAAATAAAAATAGAACCCAAGGTCTAATTACACACAGATTATACATGAATCTCATTACATGGCCCACACATGAGAGCAGACATTACACACTGTCTATTACACACATATTGGCAGCACTGAATGACTATAATCATGCATGAATGCCGCGTCTGCAAATGTACTTTAGTTACCCTGTGATAGATGTTTTTAAAAACAAAATACATCTGCTTCTAACAATTATGGGTATGTTACTACCAACAAAATACGTGTGTTTCTTGGTGTTTGGCAATTTTGTTGTAGTCGTGCAAGTACCTTGTATAATTGTATCATGCATTTGAGCAAAAGTATAAACAAAACATGTCGCTCATTTACTCACACAACGTCTTAACTAAAAACAGTTTACACACAACTTAGAGGAAAAAAAAATTTTAATTTGTTTTCCAAAGAGATGAGTAAACAAGATATTTGTATGAAATTTTTAAAGAATATGGAGAACGATATAAGTAATAATTCTGCATCATTAACTCAAAAATTCTATTTGTTGAGTTATAACCTTGTTTGAGTACATGAGCAATATAATCATGAAATTAAGTATACATATATATTTTTATATTCAAGAGTTCCGAAATAAGGGAAAACACCCATTTATTTACCTTTTTTTTTTAAATGTGCAGCACCTTGAAGGTTTTATTTTTTATGAACTTTCGTACTATTGTTGCTCTCTGCTGTACAAGCTCGGCATGTGTCCCCGCATCAGTGTTTAAGGTTAAATGTGTTTCATTGCACATAAGTTCAATTTAAATCTGAAGATTTCTCTTTTACATGTTTTCAGTTGGTTTTACAAATATATACAGATTAAATGATTGAAGTATTAGGTTTGATTGACTTTCTCCCTGCAAACACAGATACAGATAATCGCCTTATCGGAAAAATAACTTATGTACGTATGTTTGTATGTCTAACGTAAAACTAATGGGAAAACATGCAACAAAACATAAGGAAACCAATTAATTAGAGAATTCAAATATGTATTGGCAAGGAAAAATTTAAATTTTGCTTGGCATCATGTTGTCTAATAATCCTTTTGTTGTTTGAAATACAGCAAATGAATGTGGTTCTATGATTTAGTTAAAAAATAATAAACTAAATTAAATAATCATTTACACCCTTATGCAAAAACGACTGCTAAAGTTAAAGCATGCGTTAAAACCGGTTTTGCCATACAAAATTCATTTGTCAAATCAACTTTAAATTTAACAATCGTTTTTGCATACGAGGGTTAATGTTTATCATTGAAAAAAAAATTTTAAAACTACCTGGTGGGTCAGTGAAATATTAATTTTAAGATGTAAATCGCAGATTGCAAGCTTAAATAAGCAGCTTATTTTGTAAATAATGAACATTTTTAGCTTAATTATTTTTGCACATTTTAACACTTTCAATCTTATACAAAAAATGTAATAAAAATATGTACCCAGTAAAAAATTTTCATGTTTTTTTAAGCAATAAGACAATAAAGCTCATCATAACTCGCTTTAAAATATGAGCTGTTTAGAAGCAGTGAACATATATGAAGCAAACTATAGAAAAAAAGGTGATTTAACAGCGCCACAATAATGCAGGTTTTAAAGCCAGAAATTTTTAAGGAAATACGTTTATATTATTAATCCTTTAAAGAGCGCTTGAGACAACTGCTATATTTGCATGTTTTATTGTATTCAAAAAAGCGCTTTTGTAAGTAAAAAATGTAGTACTACAAACCGGGAACTCGCCATATAAAAATCAACAGCGATATCAGCAGGATTGTCAGCTCTACTTTTGCTCTCCCATAGTAAAAATCTGCTTTATTTGAAGCAATTTTTTTGCTGGGTATTAATTTTTTTAATGTATTAAAATTTTGTGGCATTTCTTTGCATTATTTTTTTGAAATAAAAATAAAAATTATTCACATAAAATTGAAAAAATTCTCCACTAACATTTTCTTAAATTTCTTTTTCGTAAACAATTGTTGAAGTTTCCGATGAAATTTAATTTGAAAAAAAAAACACCCAGCTGCCTACTTGGTGCCTACTTTCACGCTGGCATATCATGTCTAAATCCTCATAGAGTAGAACTTTTAAGATGAGAAGACTAGATCTGTACTGGACCAGCAGCACTAGAGCAAAAAATATATTTGACATTTAATAACAAACAAATAACATTTAGCAACTTTTGTTTGGGTTGATTAGTTCTTTTGATAGGAATAATAAAAAAATAAACATTTATATAAAAAAAATTTCAAATTCATTTTTTTTGCAAATCCGGTCCAGTGTGCGGCGGTTTTTGTACATTTCAAGTGATAATTTAAAGAAATATTAATTAATTTTACCTTTTAGATACATTGCATTTATTCTGAATTTCTGCTGTTTTCTATTGCTAATAATTATTGCCATTTTCAGCAGAATAAAATACTAGTGAACCATTGGGACTACCATTAAAATAGTGTTGCAAAAAGGCAAGTTCATAGGCTGATATCAAACTTGAGCACTTTAGTGGGCAAATGTGTGCATTATCCAGCGCTTTAGCATAATTTGAGGTTTACATATTCCCTGACTATTTCGATGATTTGTAACGTAATACCTTTACAATACGCTGCATTAGTAGTTGTCAGTGTTATATTGAATGTTGGCTAGTCTGCTATTTGGTTGTAAATGAGTGTGTGCTGTCACAAAACAAACATTAAACATTTTCATTTGCAAACATTTGCTTTTAAAGATACTTTTGAGCTTAAATTAAGCATGTTGTTAAAATGAAATAGAAAATAAATTCTTCGAACAAACCATCAGCCAATTATACGCTCTATGATTTTGGCTCACACATATGGAATACACACACTTATACACTCACCCACAGAGAGATATAAAGGCACAGACACAAGTTTCAGCAGACAAGTTTTAAATTATTCATATGTAAAAATTATATATTTAAACAAACTTTCCTCTCTTTTTTCTTCAAATCTTGTGTTTAAATAATGCATAACTTTACTTTCTTTTTAATGTTAATCTAAATATTAATATAACAGAATTTTTTTTTACAAAGTTGTTGTAATCTAATAATATATTTTATTTAATAAAATTTTATTGCCAAGTATTGAAAAATTATATGGAATTTTTGTTTCTACTTTTTTCTTGCCTAAACTTTTTATATCATTTCATTATACAGTAAATCATTTTTGTATTTTTCGTTTATTGCCAAAATCTAATACCAGTTATGTGTGCACATTTGTGACCATCAATGTGACCAGGCTTAAGAACATTTTTGAAGCTAAATTGCATTTGAAGTAATGCTAAAATGTGCTAAGAAAAAGCAAAAATGTTAATTTAATATATTTTCTTCATAAATAATTGAAAAATAATAAAATAATACCAAATGCTAAATGAAATTTGTTTTAATAAATTAAGCTAACAAAATGGCCACACTGGTCAGCATATGAAATTTTTGTTCATAAAACTCGCAAAAATAGCTGTTTTATTTTCTTTAGTCTGTATTAATTCAATTCAAAGGTGCATGTATGCATGGGCTACTATCTCTCTCTCTCTCTCTCCCTCTCTATCACCCATGCTCCTTCTGTGCATGTGTGCGTCAATATTTTTCTGGTGGCTGCTCATGTTACAATTTTGAAAATCTTTACGGATTTAAAACTTCAAATTTAGGTTGCCGTATTGTTAATAAAAAATAATAAAAAATCACACACACATGCATTCTTTTGTTGTTTTTGTTTTGTTTCATTTGTTCTGTTTTGTTTTAAAGTTTCAACAAAAATCAAAATTGCTATTGTGTGAATGTGGCGTTGTGTGTCGTGTGCTGCTGGTTCGGCATGTGTGTATGTGTGTGTGTGTATGTGTGCTTTTGTATTTAAGTGGCCTGTATGTGTGAAAGAGCTTTCTGTGGTTTGTTGTTTTATGCTTGTGTGGATAAGTATTTGTGCGATTGTTTTAGGATTATTGTACGTACGACATATTGTTCTTTATTTATATATTTTTCTATTTCAATTTTGTTGGTTTTTTTGTCTTAAGCTAAAGCATTAAATGGTAAATGGAAAAAAAGGAAACGTGATTTGAAAAAAAATCTGAAAAATCGTTTTCGTAATACGTAAACTATGTATTTATAATCCATAGCAGCGGCAATAACGAAATGACAGGTAATATAAAAGCAAAGCAGAGTACATGCTACATATATTGTGCTTTTAAGATATAAAAGGTGGATTTAAAAAACAATTGCAAAATAATAATTTTTTTCCTATAACGAGCCCACATGCTTTTTAATAAATGTTGGCATGGTACATTTTCCCGAGTTTCTTTAACTGATTTGTTTTTCGTTTCGTCTCAGCGATGCCTTAATAATAAATCATATGAAATAGTAATTTTCTACACTAATTCATATATCGTTACCTTAATATAGAAATGCCCTAACACATAATTTTTTTTTAAATCGAATTTTTTGCATATTTAGATAGAAGAACATCTAATATATCGAAAAATGCAAAAATTTCGATTTAAAAAAAAATAGCGAGTTGGTACCTTTCTATATTAAGGTAACGGTATGGAACATAAAGAAATTATTATAGCTTGAAAAAAGCTTAAGTTTACAATGATAAAGATGACTTTTACACACGAAAAGTTTACTTTGCAAAGTCTTGAGTTTTTAGGAAAGAGGGAAGATTTTTCTCCCAAACAAAACAGCTTTAATTTGGCGCTTGTAAAGTTGCAACGCAAAAGCGCCGCCACAAAAACTGCCGGCGGATACTAACATTATGCACATGTGAGCATATTCAATGGAAACTGTTAAATCTAATGCCTAGTACACACTATGGAATTTTGTGACAACGCAATAGTTTGTAGTAGTGGCAGCGTTTGTCATTTTCGATATTTTTCGTTGTGTGGCATTGCTTTCCATATAAAAACATAATGTGAACATTGTTGCAGAAATTTTGAAAGTGACACCATAAAATGCCAACACAAAAAATGACAGATGTATACTCGGCATAATTAAATAATAAATTTAAATTTCAATTATATAATTTTACTTTGATTAAAATTAGTTAGCATTTAAATGATTGTGTCTCGCAGATATTTTAGCGCCGGCGTCCATGCTCAAATTTTGGTTGCGGCTTTGCTTAGGTTGTGTTAGATTGAGATTGCTTTTAAAGATGGGTGAAAATCCAGAGTTCAGCTCACTTGGCACCAATGCAATGATCCCTTCGTGCTAACTGTGAGTTAAAGAGAAAATAGAAAGACAGAGAGGGAAGGGAGATAAGGGTGAGAAAGGTAGATATAGCAACTAGATAATTAGTTGTTATGGAGGAGGCGAGAGTGGCTGGAGAATTGGGTAAATGCTCAAATTTTGGAGTTCTATTTCTGATAACTCGGATAGGCTACGAGATCTCAAGTGCTTCTTAGTGAAGTTTATGAGGTTTTTCGTTCTGTGGGAGCTTAGGAGAGGGAGAGGGCTTATGGCTCATTGCGTCATCTGTTTTGAGCTGATTCAAGAAAGGCAACATCGAAGCGTCTTTTTTGAATCAGCTGAAGGCAGATGGCGCAATAAGTCCACCTGCGCATTAGTGGGTTTATTTATGTCAGCGTAATTTGTTTATTGTCTAGTTTTGCAATAAGTTTTTAAGAGTTTAAAAACAGCATTCAAGTTTTGTATTCTAAAGTTACAGATATATACTGAAGGGTGATTTTCACTAATTTTCTATTAAATTTTGCTTTTTTGAATACCTTTTTTTTGTGTAAAAAGCTTTAAGAAGGCCAAATTGTGCTAAGAAATAATAAATTAAATTAAGCAATAATAAAAGAAAACAGCCTTGAAAATTAAGTGAATAAAATCCACTCTGTATTATATGGAATTACTGTCTAAAGCCGCAAATTTATTAAACACACACAAGTAAACTGCAAACAAAAATGTGTCACTTACACTGGCACCAACTTTGTATACTCTTACAAAACTCTTGTGTACAATGGAAGGACAAAACAAGAGGGAACAAATCCAAAGCAAAGCAAATGAAAAGAAATAAAAAAAGTCACACAAACTTCCGTCCAAGTAAAAGAGAACTTTGACTTTTTTTTTTCATTTTCAATAAAATAACAATAAGCAAATCAGTATCAATATGTACAAGCAAACAAACTTTGACGCCACCCAGTAAGCCAAGATTAATATCAATGTACTCGTACATTGGTATTGAGGTAATTGATAGATGAATTATCTTCATCTCCCGCGCAATGAACTTCTTTGATGGAAAAATAATTAAAATAAACTTTTGCAAAGCAGATCTCGTATACCCTCCCCCAACAGCAAATGAAAGAAATTAATATTCTTTTGGGAAGAAATTGAATTAAGCCAAATGATTTGTATTAAGGGAAACATTTTAAGGGAGAAAGGTTTGTGTTTAAATAAATAAAGCTGAAAAGTGTGACATTAATATTAAGATTAATATTGACGTTGAGCTTATTATTATGAATTCGAATATTGTAATAAAAACTTTTCTGTTTATACACACAATAAGATTTTTGGAAATAATTTCCAAAGTTCAATAACTTGAAAAAGTAAAAAAATAAACATTAAACAGCCATTAACGATTGTTTATGAGTTACAGAGAAAACATTATTTATTTATTTTTTCTGTGTTTTGAAAATTGTATAAAAAGTTGAGAAAGATTATAAGAAACGTAAATTTTTGTATGTATGGGGGGGGGGCTAGAAATGAAAATGGAAAAGAGAAAATAATCCTATAGTCGATATATTTAATATCTGTGATGCAAGTAAGTCAAGAACCAATAATATGAATTCTGTTAAAGTATTGAAACTTCTTAATCAATCTTTACTATATCCTTTTTAGGGTTCCGCAAATTAAAGGTGAAAAGGCACCCTATTGTTTCCCTATAATGACCGTCCGTCTGACTGTCTGTCTGCTTGTCACAGAACCTTAAAAGCTACAGACCTGAAATATGATAGCTAAAAATTAAAGGGTGTTCTGAAGCGAGCAGCGAAAACTGTTGAAATCCTAATGTATTATACAGACACTTGAAATGTTGAAGGTTAGTTTATGCAGACTTCACCAATTAACACTGAAATTTAAAAACTCAACATTCAAGGGTGTTCTGTAAGTTAATGTAATTTTGACAACTTGCTGTATCTTGGGAACCGTAAGAGACAATGTGAAAAAGAATAAATAAAAAAGCAGTAACAATTAAAAGTAGTGAAGAAAATGACTTAAGCAATAAAAATTAATGACATAAAATTTAGCTCTTATGACTTTATAAAATATAGGTATTTTTTATTCCAATACAATTTATGGTAAGCTTATATACAGCCCCATTATAGAACGTAGTTCTTAAGAACACCCTGTAGCATGCCAAACTATTCAATATAAAAATTTGTACTTTTCAAAAGAGCACAAAGAGTCGCCGAATGTGAGTTTAAAGGCGGCGTATTCCTAAAATGCCAGGTTTAGAGTATTTCTTATTAAGTTATCTGTTGTCTATGAAAATTCAATTACAGCGCTTTGAAACGAAGCATATCCTAAAAATTAGTTATGGTACAAAGGCAACGAATCTAAAAAACGAATTTTGCATATTGGATAGTTTGACATGGTAGGGACGATATATTTGTTGTCGTAGCGGTAAAGATTTTACCTAATCTGTGAAAATGTCAGATCCTGAGCTCTAAGGGTTCCCAAGCAAACAGCCTGTGACAGACAGACTTAAAATAGGGTTCGTTTCCACCTTTGGTGTATGGTGTGAGACAATCACACATTTATTACAGCGTATTGAAATTTTTTTCCAAGCAACAAATTTATTCATATAAAAATACCTGAAACATCGATACTAAAGTACTAAAATTTTGCCTTTTTAAACGTTCATTTATCTTATTGAAATCACCCATAAATAAGCAAACTTGCCTTGCCTTGCATTAAAAATCTAAAATAGGTTACACAACAAAATGGGTTTATAAAACACAATACATTGTTGCATTCAATATTTTTTTTTTGCAGTACGCAAAGAAACTACATAAAATTTTATGCACTTTTTTATTTACAAATGCAATAAAAGTTTTTTGTTTTTTTATTTCAAGTACTAAACGAAGTAAAAATACAATGGTAAAAAGTATTTAACAAAAAAAAAATACAAAGAAGAAATGAAACAAAAAGAATTTGTTTTAATGGATTTCACAATGCAAAATGTTTTAATACTTTTGTACCATATAAATCTTCAATGTATAACAATGAGTAAGGGAAAATGTTTTCAAACAGATATGAACATGCTTACTCGCACTTTTATGTATGCATTTTACAAATGCATGTAGATGCATTTGCATGCATGTGCATGTTCTATATATATATGCAAAATTTATCACGAAGATGTGCATGAAAGTGTGAGTGTGTGTGTATGTGTCTGCGTTATAATATTGCATTGTTTTAAAAATACAAAAACAAACACAAATGTGTGTACTAAACAAATTTATTTCTTTATTTACACATACACATCTTTATATGAGTGTGAAAGAGAGAAGAGATCAAAGGAAAGCATTCTGATGTTTGCATATAGGCAATAATAAAATAAAGTACTTATTTTTACCCTGCTGCTTGGTTTCTTTTGTTACATTAAAATTAAATAATATTTCTACTCTATCTTCAGTTTTACTGAATAAGCAGTATCTTCTTTTTCTTGAAAAACAAAAAAAAGTTTTTAAGCATACATAAATACATGTTTACACGCGTTAACTAAAAATAAAATATTGAAGTAAATATGCACATACATATCGTTGCCTTAACATAGAAACGCCTTTACTCATTATCTTTTCCAAATCGATATTTTTTACATGCTTCGATAGATGACTTTCTAATCTATCGAAAAAAATAATGCACTAGGGCGTTTCTTTATTAAGCTAACGATATGTTTATTTGCTATGCAGACTGTGGTAGAAAATATAAGAAAAAAACCGGAAGAATTGTTTATATTTTTATATTGTTATATGGAATTAAATCAAGAAGCACATTCTTACTGCCTGGTTCACAATGTTGACAAGAAATTTTCTTTCGCTTATTTATATTGAAAAGAAAAATTTTATTGTTTTGAGAAGAAAGAAAATTTCTTGTCGACATCGTGAGCCTGAGTGAACTGCCTATTAGTATCGAAACGATTAGCCGGCCTCAGTCTTCGTTTTGGCCAGAAGTAGTCAAAAACTGAGGAAATTTAAAATATAAAATTCCACAAGTAATTTTTTTCCATAAAGCATTTATTATGCAGTACTGAGAAATGGATTTACAGAAAATTTTATTATTTGTGCCAACGTATGCATTGACTTCCAATATATATATCACACTTTTTTATTGCAAATTTAAAAGTAAGGTACGGATTTAATTTAGTAAGTAATGTTAAAGTTCTGCTTCGGCCAAAGTGAGTCTATTTGGTCGGACAATAGAAGTAATTCCTATACATTACATACATACTTAAAAATCTTTATATACATATGTACATATTGCACACTAAATCATAAACAGTCACAACTCAAAATTATCAAAATGGTTTTGTTTTTTCATTACCCAGGGCACTGAACAAATCTCTAACGGCCGCAAAAATTTCTTTCGGAACACAGTCTTCTTGCAGAATGTAAAATACTGTTAGCCCTGTTTTTATGTTAAATATTTGCGTCATTTGTTCAGCAGGAACAGCTTTTTTGCCACTTCAGAACATCTGGGATTTTTTGAGTTATGACTGTTTATGATAAGGCAGCTACATGTTGAAGAACAACAGCTCTCGCGTCATCATAATTATTTCTTAAATAATGCCAGACTTATTTATGGTTTTTGGCCTTC
Source organism: Nowickia ferox (assembly GCA_936439885.1). Classification (NCBI taxonomy): domain Eukaryota; kingdom Metazoa; phylum Arthropoda; class Insecta; order Diptera; family Tachinidae; genus Nowickia; species Nowickia ferox. The sequence goes on along the minus strand of OW387023.1, from coordinate 4,071,335 downwards.
GAGAGTTTTTCGTCCTGCTGACACTGGTTGACTGTTTGGCCTCAAATAACTGCATAGATTTGCGGTTCTTTTGTGGAGTTTCGTTGAAAATTACGCTGCTACTTTCTATGTGAAGTTATAGCTCGTTCATAGTCAGTTACAAAAATATTTATAAGAATAATGTTAATAACATCATGGGATTATGGTAAAGTTTCTCTGCCCATTTTTGTGCAACCACATTTTGTATTAAATGAATGAATAAATACTAGACTTGTATCGAACTCATTCAGTAGCTCGTTTTTGACACAAACTTATGATCAAAGCCATTTAAATTATATGGGTTTCATCTCATTGGAAGAGTTCGATACAAGTCTAATAAATAAATATGTACGTATGAGTAATAATTATATTTTGCGTAAATATTGCGCATACGTCAGTGTTTTCACTTTTGATGCTGGATGCGTGAAGGTAGATTTTCCAAAAAAGAATTTTTTATGTCTTTTTTTTTGCAAAAATTATACTTTTTCCAAAATGTTAGAGCATTTTTTCCAAAATTTATTTTGCCTTAAGTTTTTTTTTTTGAAAATGTGTTTTTTTATAATGTACTTTTTTCAAAAGATATATTTTCATAGGAAACTACTTTTATAGGTACTTTTTAAAAGTATGATTTTTTAAAGGTACTTTTTTCAGAAGCTACTTTTTTCAAAAGCTACTTTTTTAAAAGGTACTTTTTCAGAAGGTACTTTTTCCAAAAAGTACTTTTTTAAAAAGTTACTTTTTCCAAAAACTACTTTTTAAAAAAGGAACTTTTTCCAAAAAGTACTTTTTTACAAAGTTACTTTTTCCAAAAAGTACTTTTTTAAAAAGGTACTTTTTTCAGAAGGTACTTTATTACAAAAGTAGCTTTTTCAAATTATAGTTTGTTTTAAAACTTGTGCTGTCTGTTAGTTGAAGAGAAGATAGTCAGAGAAGGTGATAGGGAAGAGATAGTGATAGAGTAAACAGGTGACGAAGGAAGAGATGGAGGAGGAAAGCTTCATTAAATTAAATTTTGAAGCTCTGTTTAGTAGCCATTTTTATTTTATTGGTTATTTTACTTCGCCAATGATTCTGCTACACAACGAAGGAGGGCGCTCTGATGTTACATTAGGATAAGTATCTGATGAAGTCGGTGTAGTTTTTAGTGACCAGTGGCCTTATGCCTGCATCACTAGAATTTTTCCCACAACAACTGATACAAAGGACACTAATGAACATCAGAAAAATGCGTGGTGTTGTTATTTTTAATGACTGTCAGAGACCGGGCTCGAACCCAAGACCTTCGGTTTTGTAGTCAACGTGCTAACTACTTCAGCCAACGCCACCCTGAAGCTATCTTCATCGATTGCTTTGATCTATTTTATTTCTGCTGGTCATTCAGGGTGTTAGTTAAAAAAAATCGAGTAGCTATGTACTTGACTTTATTTTTTGGTGCTGCTAACAATCCCTGCCCAAGTAGAATGGCAAAGGTGAAGCTGAAGTGCGTGGCTGCACACAAAAATGCGCATTTCTCCCAGCTAGTTTAATTTTTCTTCTCTTCTTTAGAAAATCGCATTGGTTTTTGATGCAAAAAATATTAAATATTAAATATTTTTGTTATAAATATTACAAATAAGCCTAAACAAAAAGTTTATATAGTCGACCTTGATCTACTGACTTCAAATAGGCACAAAAATAGTTTTAAAACCGAAAAATTCATTTCAATCTAATACATGCAGTCAAAAAAGAGTACCAACTTAAACAAGTATTTGTGTCTTTATCCCTTTCCTTCATTTCATGTGCAACATAAGACGCCTTTTAGGCCATTAAAATCAAACATATTTTATGTTTTTTATTTTTTCGTTTTGCCATTTTTGGTATAACTTTGTATGTATATACATGTGTAGTTTTTCTTGTTGTGTGCTTCTCTTGTTGAAATATAATGCACATAAATACGTAAAATGTAGTTAAAGTATTTACGAAAGAATTGTTGCAAACTGGAGAAAAAAAATAGTAGAAGAAAAATAAACAATAATAATCTGTAACAAGCAACAAACAAAATACATGTTCAAATAGAGGGAGAGCACAATAAAATGTTGAAAAAAAAAAATTAAAAAAATTAAAAATAAAAACATACATAAACAGCAAAACATTTGCGAAGCAAAAATACGATGAAGTTGCAAAGAGTGGTGGAGAGGAAGTTCTAGAGCATTGCAAAGTATCATTGAGATTTTGAACATGGACTGTGAACACAAATATAAAGCAGTAGCACCAGTTCTTGTGTTCGCAAAACAAACAAACATATTAAAATGGCCAGAAAATTCAATACTATTCCCTCACGTTTTGCGTTTAACGATTTCCAGCAACTTGATATTTTAGTTCTCTATTTGTGTGTGTGTGTGTGTGTGTTCGTGTGTGTGCTTGTTTGTTTATGCTTGTGTTTAAATATATTTTAACTGTTGTTGAAATGTGTTTATGACTCACTGTCCGTCTGCCAGTCTGTCTGCAGTGTCTATTTATGTGTAGTTGGTTTATTTGGTTGGGCTTTAGTTGTCGGCAAGAATTTTGCTACGGTCCATTATCACAAAATTGCTTTGGAAATCTTTGCCATATTTTTATTGTTTTCTTTCATTTTTATTATTTTCTTTCACTTTAACTTAACAGCTTTCCAAACAAGAACACATAACACACATTTGAAATTGTTTCCAATTCAATTGTAAAAGAAACCAACAAAAACGGCAACTACCGCTTGCAAAAGAAATACATAAACCAGAGGCATGGAAAAACATTGTTTTCCATTTCCGTTTCTCAAGTTGAGAACATTTAAGGAGAGGGACAGTATTGTTTATTATTTACAACCAACAACAACTACAACAAGCAGAAGCTAAAATTGTAAGAAAGAAAAAAGTTTTAGCGTTCCAACTTTGTTTAAAGCGTCCATGACAAAAGTTTTAATATTCAAGTCCATGTGTAACTCGTCCCACTATTATGTCGCCGTTTTTTGTTTGTATTAAAGAAAATTAAGTACAACTCATTACATTTTTATGTTAGGAAAGTTGAAGACAATTGTTAAGCAGTATAAGATCTCCGTTTTGAAGTTTGGTAATTGTAAAAATATACAAGTTATTTCTCAAGTTCTAACAGGAGCTGCATAATTTTTAATAATGTGTTTCTAGAAAGTCATAAAATGGGCGAAAAAAATTTAAAACATGTTGAATTAAGGAATTTTGTTAGAGACATGCAAGTCATTCATTTCTTTACAATTCCCATTTAGTTCGGGATTTTGCATAAAGTCTGGCATGTGAATTACACATTAAAATGTGAACAAAAATGTTGATGCTTCAAAGCTTAAATTTTACTCAAACGTTAAATATATTAGAAATTGATGACAAATATAGTTGTGTGTATTTATAATAAAATAAATAACTAAATACCAAAGTATATTTATTTGACATAAAGTCTTTATTTAATTTAAAAACTTTGCTTACTCTTATGGTTAAGCATTTTCTATATGCATTTAATTCCCTCTTATGGAACTCATCAGTAGACTTCGACACAAAAGTTATTTGAATTTAAAAAGCCTGTTTTGGCAATAGCATTGAAAGTTTCTATGATGTAATGAAACACCATAAAAATTGCTTTGTATATAATCAAACCATCAACAAGAACTTTTGATCCATTGACTTTATTTATATTCTGGATATTATTATTATTCCTTCCTATTATTATTCCTTCTATCAATAAAGCAATAAACTAATGTTAAGATGACAAATATAGTGACACCCTCGAAACGGGACAAAGAAATTGTTGCAGAGAAGTTTTTGATATAGTTCTTTCATAAAAGAAAATTTAAATTGTTTTTGCCAAAAATAAAATTTAGAAAATATATTTGCTAAGTAAATAAAATATATTTTTTTACTTTTTCTTGAATAAAATTCCTAAAAAATCATCCAAGAAAACTGAGACAAATATTTTAATTCAAGAATTTCTTTACTTTTCTTGGTTATTATTTATTAAATATATTTTTCTTACACATTTTCCAAAACTTTTATTTAAATTTTCTGGTGTTTGTATAATATAAAAAAAATTTAGCAAATATTTTTTTCAGCACTTTTTTTTGAAATAAATGCTTGAAGAAATCTTTCAAATATTTTATTTATTTAACAGTGATGAGATGTATGTGTGTTTTAAAGAAATTTATTTCTATTTTATTATTGTTTTTCACTGAAATAAATTTAACTTTAATAAATATCAAACAAATACAAATAAAATGAAAATGAAAATGAAAATCATTTTACAAATAGTCGTCAGAAATATGTGCAAAATTTTTGTGGTAAAAATATTTTAAAATACTTACAAGTATACTGAAAGAACACATATATTTCTTAAGACAGTTGGAAACTGTAATGCTTTCGAGAAGTGCCTCCGAAATGTGCTAATAAGATGTGGCTTCATAGATTTTTAATCAAAACGTCGCAGACTATTGAATGTTGAGGGTGTCACCCTTATATTGACTAAATTAGGAAATTAAATGAATTTCATAAGCATCGAAAACTGAATTTCGTAAACATGACTAAAAGTGTAGCATTGACTAAATTTCAATTAAAAAAATATTACGACAATTAAAAATGAGACATTTTAATTTTAATTGAACTTTAGTGAATTTTGTAATCAGAAATAATTTCTTAATCGGGCAACAAGTATCTCTTCGCAGGGTAAATATTAGCTGAACACACTTTTGTTCGTTAACTTTAATTCTCCACAAGTTTAACCATATTTCCAGCTGTGAAATATGATCTTGCAGATATCGGGAAGCCTCGTGAGGGTTTTCGTGCATACTAAGGCAGGCTGTATCATCGGCAAATGTAGATGTATGGATATTGCTGCTCAAAGGTATATCTTAAGTATAAATCAAATACAAAACTGGCCCCAATATGCTCCCCTGTGGCACACCGGATGATATAGATTCGGGCACACTCATGAAGTCTCCTTCAACAACCGTGAACTTCCGGGTAGTAATATAACTTTCCAATAGCTTCAGAAAATTTATTGGTAGATATGATTTCAATTTTAAAATAAGGCCTTCATGCCATACTTTATCAAATGCCTGAGAAACATCAATAAAGAGACAGAACAATATTTCTTTTCTTCAAATGTTCTTCTTATAAATTGAACCAATCTATGCGTTTGTTCAATGGTGCTATGCTGACTCCTAAAACCAAACTGATGGTCTGGTATGCACCCACTACTAATTATAATTGGGGAACATTTTATCATGAGCAGTTTTTCAAAAAGTTTAGACATTGTTGATAGTAGACTTATTGGCCTGGTAAGAAATGATATGCGACATAAAATTTCTAAAATTTAGAAGCATTTGTCTATTTACCAAAAACAAAAAAAAAATAATTGCATCTTTCTATTTCTAGACAACAAAACCAACAAGTTATTATTCAACACACACGGCAAAATCAGAATCTGCTTGTAAGAAACCGGTGACTTACATCGCCTTAAAATCAATTCAAATTTATTAAAAGCTTCAGCAGATATATAAAAGAAGTCGTAAACATTTTATCAGAAAATAAGCGCAACATTTCTAAGCACAGACATAAAAAACGAAGATTTTAAAATTAGCCAATACAATTAAATTTAACTTGTAGAATATCCAAATACTCTTACGCAAATTTTCACTAAAAGTGAAGTATGATTTATAAATATCAACAAATGCTGTTCTCTTTTTTTAACAACATTTGAAAAAACTTTCCGATTTATTAGTACAATCAACTATTACTTATATAAACGTGTGTGGGTTTGTTTCTTTGTGTTTGTACGTAAAAGTGTATGACTGAGTGGCAAATAAAAGTTTTACGATAAAACATCATTAATAATATATTTTTATCTGCCAAATCAACAACATGTTATGCATTATTTGAAGCAAATGAATATAAATGATGAAAACATACTAAACAGTGAAAAAGTAAAACATATTTACAAATTGACACATATTAAAGAATGATACTTAATAGAAACTAATAATTCAAATAACCAGACATTGATAATGGAGCTAATTCAATAACTTTTTAGCTAAGAAAAAAAAAAATAAAAGCATTGAAAATAATAAAAAGCAGAATAACATAAATTTTCTTAAGTTAAAAAAAATACTCAAATCGAAAGTCATTTTACTTAAGCTATTAAATAATATATATTTATAAAAAATAAATTATTATAACAATAACTGAATTTTCTTTTAAATGTTGGCCCCTTCGCTCGTTTAAATTAGGCCCAACTTCATTGGGATCTTATTTAATAAGACATTAGCGAAGGTGTTTTTATACTTCCGTTTCCTTTGCATCATTCAGGTTTTATGTTAAATGAGTGTAATTAAGAAGATAAACTCACTGAAAGGAATTTAGATAACAAAAAACATAAATAATTACATACGGTTTCCTTTTTTCCCTCTGACTTTTTACTTATCGCACTTATTATTATTTTGCCTTACATTGTTAGCATAAATTGTTTTTATTATGATGTTTAACATAAATGCTCTATTATTTTTTTTTTTTACTTAATTTCGTCTAATTCACGGTTATTTTTTACTGCTGGTTTTAACAAACACAAACTTTTTTTAGACATAAATATGCTGGTGTCAAAAAATTAAATTAATAATGAGTACTTTGAAACTTTTGTTTTAAAGCACCAGGGTATCTGGGGATATTTAAGCCAGTGTATGGAAAAGATATGATGCAAACCTTTTCTGCAAAAAAAAACAAAATAAAATTTTTTTTTACCAATTTTGCACATGAACAAAATTGTTACTGAACTAGACTGACTACCCGTTCGTGCAAGGGTTTTAATTTTTCTTGAGGGGTTTCATTTTAAACCTGCCTAATTAACGCATGTTTAGAAATAAAAGCTTATTTACGTTTTTATTGTTGTTTTTTTTTTACTAAGTTTATCCTGATCCCTTTTTGTCTCCACAAGGCATATTATCTACAAATTTAAGGTTTTAATAACGAAATAATGTTGGTTTTTAAAGATGAAAGTTCTAAGTATTTAAGTTAAGTAAAGTAAACGTGTTTGCAAGTTATTTTAACCAAAAAGGGATATTTTGCAGGGAACATGGTATCTTTTTTAGGCACAAAGACCACGTGATCTGCCAACAGCATGCACTCAGAGCTAGTTAAGGGACTAAATGAGTGCAAATGTGGTAGAAGACATGTGCAGAAACTTTCGATAAAAATAAAATTTAGTATTTATTTTAATTAATAGCATATAACTGCTCAAGAAAGCTTTTAAGTAAGAGCCTTGCTGCATTTCCATAGACGTAGGAATTCACCCTCCATTATTATAATGATTTAGTTGTGATTTGTTTCTGTGAATATGTATGAAATGGAAAATATTATTTAATAAGCCGGCAATTGTAGTTTTATTTTTCACTGCAAATTATAATACTATACTTTGTTTGCTATTCAATTATAAAGTGAATGAAGGTATATACTTTATAGTGCTTGCATGTAAACTTAAACAAATATCGTGTAGAAAGGTCTGGTTAAACAAAATTTTTTTAATTGCTTAGATTACAATAAATCATAAAACTATTATTCATACCAAAGACAAACAAAGTAGCAAAAAATTTAATTGAAATAAATATTTAAATTTTAATAAGTTAAGTTAAATTAGGGATGTAACAAATGTTCGCATTCGCAATTATTTGCTTACTTTCGCTATATGCATTCCCTTTTGCATTTGCCAAAATTTATGTGAATATTTCAAGCGAATACTGGACAGAAACAAAAATTTTATACCTTTTTTACGAAAATATATAAAGGGTCCGCCATGTAACGTTTTTTTTTCAACTAGTGCTTATTTCCTGAATGATAACGCTTAGCTCATGTCTAATTTGACAGATAACTAGTTTTATCCTTCCGCTGAACGAATATGGTTGTGTATACGCTTGAACAACGCTGGGAAATATTACCTGCGATCGACTTACAGAAGATGCCGATTTTGCCAAAAAAATCATCTTTTCAGATGAAGCTCATTTTGATCTTGGCGGGTATGTAAACAAGCAAAATTGTCGCATTTGGGGCACAGAAAACCCGCAAGCATACATTGAAAAGCCGACGCACCCAAAACGAGTCACTGCCAATGAGCAAGAAGTGGCCGTCAATGGCGATCGTTATCGGGACATGTTGAACGAATTTTTGTTAACAAAAATTGAAGAGGAGGATATTGGGAACATTTGGTTTCAACAGGACGGCGTTACGTGCCACACAGCCGAAGCTACACTCGATGTTTTGCGCCCTGTTTTCAAAAAAAGAAGTTATCTGGCGGACCCTTTAGCTTACGATTAACGATTTTAAGTCAGCACGAAAAAGATACTTATGCATACTCACTTGTAAGTATTCTAAGCAAAACTCTTCTAAAAATAAATTGGCATATATATCAATATGAAACCAAAATAAAAAGGTTTTTTAAAATACTTTCCAGTTTTTGAACAAGAAGAGACAGTGTTGAATTTGTGCGAAAATATTTCTTACTTAAGCCTAGTACTCTGTTCAAATTTCAAATATGATTAGCATCATTCATTACTTCGCACAGAGAATTTGACTAGTCCTTGAAACTTTGCTAAAATTTCCTGTACTGGTAAAAAAAAATGGTATGGCGGTGTTCGGTGTTTGATGCAAATGTTCTTTCGTAAGTGTAAATGCAAAATATTGTGGCTTTTCTTTAAAATCCAACAACAAAATACTCACACACACCCCAAAGAAAAGCTACGAGAGAACTTAAATTGTTGCAGACATATTTCATATGTTTTTCCAAGCTGAACTGAGTACTATTTCTGCAATATTTTTTCATGAGTAGTTCATGCCATTTCACATGAAATGTTAAACAGAGTACCGGACTTTAGGGCCAAAGTACGACTTTGTTGATTTATTTTTAATTATTATCTATACTTATTTTAATATGATTTCAAGAATTGGTATTTTTAATAAATCAATTAATATTTGCTACATTTAAATCAAATGCTGTATGTAAGTATTTGCATTCGATTTCGCTAAACTGGTATTCGTTACATCCCAACTTAATATTACAAATAAACAATTCATAGTTTAATAAACAGATTTTGTAAAATATTTCTTTTCTAAAAGTTTCAAATGATGTATGAAAAATAACGAAAATTCGTTTCCATTCCAATTTCAACAGCTTCAAGTTTCCGCTGACACATACGTATGAGTTACACAAAATTAATTTACTAGAGCAAAATATCACGTATACGCCCTGGTTGAAAATTATTTGTATTGTCCATATAGAAAAAAAATTCAACCAGAACGTATACGTGATATTTTATCAAGTAAACGAACTTTATAACTCGCATACGTACATGTCGTGGTGAGCGTACAGTCAGATCTAAAACTATTTAAATCGCCTTTATTTTTGTGTTTATAAAAAAACGTACGACAGAAAAACTCAATCTCAGTCAAATTTTATCACGAAGCCTGTCGAATTTAAAAGGCTTAAAATACGATTCGTTTTTCCAAGAGTTTTTCGGTTTACGTTCAAAGTCTGAGGAGTTTTCTTACCAGAAACGAAATGCATCTTCCCGTACTCAACCAACAACAAACAAAAATCATTAATAAGGAAAAAAATAAAAAAATCAATAAAAATTTTTAGGGCGAATTTTTTTCAGTCATATTTTAATACAAAAAAAAAATTTACTTATTTTTGTGTGTTTACGCTTCCACTAGCCTAAGATGTGTCTTCTTGCTCTGTAAACGAAATTATATGTGATAATTTTCTGTCTTTAAGGCATATTTTAATTTGGTATAATTTCGTTTTATTTTTAGATTATTTCAACCCAAAAACGGTTTCCCTTACACAAATTACGAGAGATTAAGTTAAGTATTTGAGTTAATAGTTTGCCTTTTTATTTTTATTGTATTCATATTTGCTTTAGGGGGTTTTTCATTTTGTATATTAAAAATACTAATTTAGTTACTTAAAATTGGAGTTGCTCTCTTTTAAAGGATTATCTATTCTATAACTTTGCAATGAGAAAGATGACAAATAAAGCGAACTACAAAGAGAAGTTAATTTTAGCTTCTCTTTGAGAAAAAATTTCAGGACTTTTGTATATTTTTTTTTGTATAAAGAATAAGCAGGGGCTAATGCTGACAAAGAGACTCAATTAAAATAAAATAAGAAAAATAATTTTATTAACTTCTGTAATAAGTATAATTAGTTTGCATCTTTGACAAAAAAAAAAAAAACAAATAAGAGGTAAAAAGACATTTAGTACAAAATATATAAAAAATGTTAGTTTACATTTTAAAAATACACCAAACATCTTATTAGCTTAAACCCTTTTCTTGGGCCTCTAATTTGCATTAAAGCCTAAATAATAACAGGTACTACATTTAACGCAAATTAAAAAAAAGGTAAACTATTTTTTTTCTAATTTTTTTGTAGGAAAATAATGTTTATAAATTTGTAGCTTTTCTTTTTGCCTTAAGTGTTTCCGGTTTTTTTGGGGGTTAAATTAACAAACATAATTTAAAGCATAAGACATTTCTCTACCTCCTGCCTTGTCCCTTAAGAATATGCAAAGCTTCCCAGTCGCTTGCAATTAATTGTATTTTTAAGACAGGCAATGACAAAAAATTTCTTTGAAATTTTAACACATTCTTTCCTTCTTTTTGTCTTGTACTTGTAATAAATATTAAAAAATAGTTTCGTTTAATCGAACAATGGCATAAGTTTAAAAAATGTAATTTAGCAGAAAACGAAGTTTTAAAATTACACTTAAAATAATGGAAAAAGAAAGTTATATGTATATGAGGCTATCAGCCCAGAAATAGTATAAACCACATCTAGTTATTTAAAGAATTGCTCTTTTCAATTATTTAATTGCTTTATTACTTGTTATGATCTATTTTCCTTAGAATACCAAACTGTAGAGTAAGCCACATTTTTTTTATGGTTCATAATGTAAATAAAATATTCAGCATCAGATTAGCAATCAAAAAACAATAAATTATAATATTTATATGAAATTTAATATAAAGATTAATGCTGCATTATTTACTAAAAAAATTATTTTTAAGACATTATTCAAATAACTGAACCATGTGTAGTTTTTTCTTTGAGCTTAAGACAAGAAAAGCTGCAGCAAAAAATAGGAAAAGAAATTTCCTAATTGCTGAGTGAGCTTAATTATAAAGCTCTTTGTTGGATATTCTTTTTTAGGTTTTACATCTTTTAATTTATTATTTTTTTGTTTAATTAATTTTCTTCCTGCTGGCCTATGAATTTATTTGCATCCATTATTATTGTGTCAATGTGTTGGCTGCAGAAGAATTGGTGTGAATACAAAAAGAAAATTATAAATAATTTATAAGAAACTGAGCCTTGGAATTATGGTGTGGTATTATTTTAGTGGATTAAATTGATTTTATTTTTTTTAATCCAATACAAATCAATTGGTTTAATTAGGTGATAATTTTTAAGAAATTGAAGTTAAGAGAAGAGGCTAAATAGTTAAATTTTTAATAAAAATTTAAGAAAAATGTGTGACTAAATTAATGAATTTCTTAAATAAATTTAGTTTATTTTAAATGCTAGTTATGCCTTACATAAAAGATCCCTACTTTTATTAAGGTTAAGATCTTTTACTTTCACATAAAAATTTTTCTTTACGTTAAGATATTTCGCCAGTTGTCTATGTGACTTTTTCAGGAAAAAACCAAAATTTTTTTATAGTTTATTATAATAAAAATAAGGTCAATATCTAAATAGTATTAATTTTAAATATTTTCAAATAAATTATTGGTTTAATTAAAAACACAAATATTGCAAAAACTTTGTGATACACAGCAGCATATTTTATTTTGCAAACAGCAATTGTGTGTTTTAATTTATAATTTTTCTGAAAAAAAATGCTTAACAAGCTTGACATTTCTCTAGATAGCAATTTTATGACTTTTAGCTGATTTCATTAATCTTAGATATCATACATTGCTTTTCTATAAGACAATAAAATTCAGCATTTTTTTTTGATAAAAGAAAAAATTTCAAGAATTTTCATTTAAACTTTTTGAGCTTTAAACAAAAAAACAGACTGAGTTACTTGTAGACAATTGAACAGAATTTTGCCAGGACTATTGCAAATAAAGAAACTCTTAATCCCCTTTAGTTGACAATGTACATGAAATACACATGAAATGTCACACAATGTCAGACATGTTTTATAGCTGCTGCTTTTGGTTTTTTGTTGTTAGTTCATGCACGTCATAATAATGTTCACGAAAGAGCAAAAAAAAAGCAAAAAAATTGCAGCATTGAATTTCTTACTTGTGCTAAAGGTCAACGTTTTTATTAAAACGTTTTTGTCAGTTCACTGTCGCTGTTAAAGTTTTCAATAAAATTTTTTTATGGTGTATTATTTTTCAAAAGAAAACCTCTGCTGTTTTTGTGTTAAATTCCTAGCTGATTTCAGAATATGTTGACATGTCAGCAGCACAAAACAAAAAAGCAAAGATATTGCAAACTTAAATTAAATAAAAATTCAGCAGGTGGAAAATTGGAGTTAAAACAATTCAGACAGGTGCGTATATAAATAAAGCTTTAAGTTTTTATAAGACTGTCTCGTTTGTCGTGGCGTAAACATAAGTGAAAATTACTGTTGAATCTAGGCAAGTGTCTTTTTTGTTTTGATGAAATAATTGTAACAATATACTTTAATCCTGCACATACTTTAGAAATATAATAAGAAATTGAATTGCAAGCATGATGGTGTAATTCCTTGGCACAAAATTATACCTTCAAGATTAAACTGAAAATTTGCTTAAAGAAGGTGAGAAAAACTTTATTTTACAAATAACAATATTCGCTAATGCTCATTTATATCTCCTAGAGACTTAAAGCATTAGAGTCACACTGGTACGGAGGCCGTTTTAAAATGAAATATAAAGAATAAAGTTTTGTTAAGCAAAAAGTCTTTAACAATTTTCAAGCCATAAACCTGCTTATAATGTGAGATTTACTTGAAATAATTATTCAGGAACTTGGTTTTGTCTTATTAGCAGACATTGTTCGTCAAAAGTAATTTAAAGTCGTCATTAGATCTTCTTTTCATGACTTAGTGACATAAGACAAATTGTACTTAAATTTTATATGAATCAAAAATATAACTTCACCTGCGATATTAACATATACATGTATGCTTGTAGCCACGTATGCCATTTCGCAGTTTAGAAAAAAAAACAAATTCTTTATGATGATTTTATTATATCATTGCTTTTATAAATTTAAACACTTTAAGCTTATAAGACCAACAGCAGGATTTTAAAAAGATAAACAACTTTAATAAGAAAAAAGTCCTGAACACTTTTTTATCTTAAGAATTTCTAAAATGCAAACAGTTCCTGGTATGAGCCTGCTCAAACCTTATGAATGTATGAATTACAGTTGTGTAACTGTTTAACAAATACTCAGTTAAACGAATTCACGATTTCACGTTAGCTATATTTTTTTCCTCATTGAGTGCCCTGCAGAAAATTTGGTGACAATAGATGCAAACGTCCTCGTCCTATAACTTGAGAAAATGGGAGTATTATCAAAAGTAGGAAGTAGTGTACGCTGGAAAAAGGATATATCCTGTAAATGGTTGTATATTCACACTTGTCGTGATGCATCCTCTTGATCTTTTGTCAATTTAAATGCGACTTTGTCTAGTACTGTATTAAGCAGCACTGAACAAGTTCAATAAGGTTGGATCCAGGACCTCTCAAAAAGTATAATTGTTCTCTCCGATGATACCGCCAAGCCAATCTGGAACCAGTTCCGTAGCCATACTTATATACTAACCAAAGCTTAACTCGTGTTTATACTTTTGAAATATGAGTGCCCTTGTGGGCAAGTGGGTAGTGTGCCAGTCTGTCATGCCAGAGGTTATTGGATCAAATCTCAAAAATTATCTGATAAAAATAAAAAAATAAATTATAATTGCATTTGTAAGAATAAAAATTAAATTTTAAGTTTTCATTGTTACAATTAAGTATCGAAATGACATTTTAAAATAATTTATACTATTCCACACCGAGTAGGTCCCTACGAGATAGTTTAGTGACAAGTCACAAGGTGCATACAAAGTATGAATTAATCCCATCCTAGGCCATCACCATGTAAATGTGACTGGTCCGCGCTTCAAAGGAAGTGTTAGAACTCGGACTTGGGGACAGATCATGTGACTAGTCTTGTAGTAGTTCAATTTCCTGCAAGGTACCTTTAACTAAGACATCAATACAGTGTGCACCCAATATAACGAATTTTTGTAATAAATTGCCCAGAAGAAATAAAAATGTAAAAAAATATATGCATTTACATAAGTTTTTTTTACCATATTGATCCCATGAAAGATCAAATCAAATTGTACTTCATAAACATTTTATTTTATTTCGTTTACAAAAATTTAAAATTTAATTTAAAATTTTTCTGTCGAATGTGATGAATTTTTTAATTAATTAATTCGTAAAATTTTTATTTGCTTTTGTGTTAAATTTTCTTTTGGTATATGAGAGTATAGGAAACAAATATACCAGATTTATCAAATTTTTCGAGATATCACTGCACTATATTGTACTGAAAACTATTGTTTTCATTACTTACTCCTGAATTGCACTTAACAGGCACAGAATTACTTCTGACAGGGATGCTTAAATTACGAAACAAAAATCTATAACTAATTTTTACTGTCAAATTTACAGTTTACGTAAATTGTTGTTGGATTTTCAATTAACAAAAATTTACCTGTTTAATTTTATCAACTTAAAATTTGCTGAAGATAGTTTTTCAGTTAACAAATAATAATTATTATTTTTTACTGGGATTATTTGCAGCTTTTCTTGTCACTATTTGTTTGACTGTGTATAATCTTTGTTGTCGTTATTATCTGCCTCTTTGTTAAATGATGCTTAAGTTATATATAAAACTTTTAACCCCAAACGATTTAATTAAAAATAATATTATTTTATAGCTGAACATAGATTTGAACATGTATTTGTACATGTGAACCAACATCTCTATTTACACACTTATGCATGTCATTCGTTACACAAGTGCCTGCTGACAGGCTTTCAAACATTAAAATTACCTGCAGATATTTGTCGTAAATTTGTTATTACGCTCTTATTTTAAATGAGTCCTTAATTGTTTGATAACAATTTATTGCTATCAAAAATTAATAGAGTAAATTAAATACATAAAAGCATTTAATTTGTAAAGAACAATTGAAAGAGACAACAAAAGAAATCAAAATTTAATGTTGGATTTAAATAAGATGGAATTTACATCAGCTATAAGCAAATTGCTTTTTAATAATTTTGCGTATAAGTTCAATATAAAACTGAAAGAATTAGTAAGTGAATGTAAAGAGTTATGGCGAAGCCTGATTTTTGTGACAAATCATTTCGCGAAATAGGTTGCTCCAAATATTTCACTCAACCAAGCAATAAAAACAACAGATAAATTGCAATCAAAACCAAGTAGGAAAGGCAAGTATTTAAGAATATGATGGAAATCCAATAATTTTAAAACTATTCTGCTTGAAAAGGTATTAACCAATTTGGTATGATTTCTTGAAACATCTTAGATTCAATTTCACCTCACTGACATTCAGCAAATGATATGAAGTTAAACTGAAGACAAATTAAAAAAAAAAACATGATTGCAAAAAATAATTTAAAACCTACTTATAAAAGATACCAAAAATATCTACTTGTATGTTCTTAAATTTCAAACAAAAATGTACTGTACCCTGCAATGCCAATCATAATAATCATGTTATAGTTTATATTTAGTTATTTATAACAAGATAAATATTGGAAATATTACATAAAACTATTATGTGAACTAGATCACACCAAACCACACCAAAATCTCTACCTCTATCTATCTCTCTCTTTCACTCTCTTTCTCTCTCTCTATCTCACAGGTATACTTTAGGCTGCTGGCTTTAGGTTCAATACTCTTAACTTTTGTTCAGCTGCAGGGAACTGCTGGGTCTTGTGTTAAGTAAAGAAAACCTTAAAATGTTGTAATTATAAACACTTCACAGCAAGTTTTTCCATGTTAACTTGTGCAGAAAATATAAAATTGAAAACAGAAAATAGAAAAGTTGTATAAAACCACTTGAATTATCAACACTTTGCATACGAATTGAAATCATTTCGAAAAAAAAGCAACACAAAGCACAACAAGCAGAAGAAGCAGGATTACTTACCCAAAAAAGTTCGTTTCAATGTGTGTTTGTGTGTGTGTGAGTAAGTAATTGTACATAAGTCAGTATGTGTTTGTGTTAATAAGTAAATAAGTGTAACTACTCACTTATCACTGCTGAAAATGTTAAGTTGTATTTTAAATGAAATTGAAGTGTGTTTTTGTGCAAGTAGATAAAATTCTATAAAAAGTTTTCAATGTAAACGTATCAAGCAGTGATTTAAAAATTTTAATATTTTGCTTTGCAAATAAAAGGAAAATGTATGTGAAGTCGTGAACTATGAATTTAATGTAATTAAGTTTGCACTATGGGTTGTTATAATTTAATAAATTTATTTATTTATTTAATTTTAATCAAACATTTTATATTAAAATATATGTATGACAACAAGGTTAATTCAACGTTTATCGGCAATGATATTGATTCATATGTATTTCATGTTAATTCATAATGATTTATACTTATCTTCAAAGAAAATTTTTTCTTGGTGTTTTTTTTGGGAATTGTTAAAATTAAGTTTAACTATTATTTTACTTATTCAGTAAATTTCAATATATCCTCAATAATCAATTTCAATGTAGTTTTGATACAAATTTTTTCTTTTGAAATAATTTCATCGCATGTTGATTTAATACTTTAGTACTCTTAAATCAAAATGAAGAATCATGAGGAATCAAAGCTGTTTAAGGTTAAAATAATGTGAGTTTGTTAGTGAAATAACAAAAAAAAAAAAAAAAATCAAACTGATTTCAAGTTGAAACAACATGAATTTAATTTAATGTAGTCATTTTATTTTATAAAGTATTTCCTTTACGTGATTATAAATATTGGCACAGACATCCAGTAAATGTGTGTGTGTGTGTGCCAAAATTTGAACTCCAACTCATTGCGTGTAGTCAACTCATTTATCTCTGCAGCCATAAAAACTTTAAATATTAAAACATAATGAATTAAGTTTTAAATCAGTTTAATTTTGTGGATCATTCAACAAAGAATTTATTTGAAATTGAAATTGTAGTAAAACCAAATACAAACTGAGCAGGAATAGAATGCGCGCCCTCCGACTACAAGACTAGTACAATGTCTACTGGTCAGCAGCAGGAAGTTTTCACTAGAAATGCAAAGACTGTCAGCTTTTAAAACAACACGAACATCAAATTAAGCAAAAGCAAGTTACATGATTGAGCACAATAGATCATTGTAGCCAACCAACACACTTTCAAAGCGTATTGGGCCTGATTACGAGTGTCGTCTTTTTAACTTTGACTACGATGATCTTGTACTAGACTAGAGAACCTTGCAACATTTGTTCTTTAATTTAGTACAAACTATTCGCAGTCGAAGTCGAAATACTACACTCGTAATTAGGCCCATTATTTCTAATAAATTTAACACGATTTCTAAGAAAAATTGTTTCATGGTGATTTTACGTTGGTATTTTCTTCTGTGTATAGTTTTGGTTCATTTATTATACTTGTGACAATGATTGGTTTTTCTACTTCTAAACTGTAGAATATGCCAATTCTAGAAGATTTTAAAAAGTTGCCATATGATTTTCCATATTTCTTAACTTTATGATCACTTCTAACTAATATCTTCAGAAATTTCTTTGCATGTCTTGTAAGCCAGAAATCGTGGCATTCTAAGACAACTTAAGCAACAAATTCACTTTGTTTATGCAATCGAAGGTAGTTATAAATTTTAAATCACCCGAAAAACAGACACTGGCCTTGCATTCGATTTTTGATCTTCGTTGACTATCGAACTAATTAAAAACGATTAGTTTTTATTTTTAGGTAAAGTTGTTGCAAATTTTAAAAATGAATCTGAGTGATAATCAAAATAAGGACATTCTGTGTCAAATGCTCGTGATAATACCAAATGAAAATTCGTTCGATCAGTACTTTCGACTACAGTCGAAGATCGAAAAATGCTCATAATAAGGGCCCCTAAGAGATCCCATATGCACCCTTCCGTACAATAGCTTTTCTGATTATTTCTCTTATCAAAATTCTAATAACTTTAGAACCCATAGTGCACACCTATATTGTGCTCACACTTTTAAAAATGAACTGGAGTTATTATTTATAATGAAACTCACGCTCGCTTTCAAAAAAAAATATTAATAATAATTATAACAACTGAGCAGCAGCTGAAACGTATGAATAGCAGCAGCGGAAGTTACTTAAATTTATTCTCACGTTTTCCTATAGCAAGTGCTCAGCTTTGTGGGGGGTCGAGAGATAGAAAAAGAAGAAATGATATGCCATTATAAATGTATTCGTTTTCTTTTTCTATTCACCACTTAAAGTCTTAATTTAGTTGCGCGCCCAAAAAACAGCATGCTGAATTTAAATGTGTGGTAAGACACAGTTGCCAGCAATATTAGAATTACATACATGTGCACACACACACACACACACAAATTCTAACTCGTCATATTTATGCAGTCAATCACAATTAAATACACACGTAGGCACAAAAATAACTGAACTCACACACTCTCTTCGGCTTCGCTCTCTAATTTTCCCGCTGTTTTATAAAAGTACTCGTATGTAAAAATGTGTGTGTGTGTGTGTGTGCAAGCGTGTGTGTTTGCTTACATGTGTGTGTATGATTTTTTTTAAACAGTTTCTGCCAAATAGCTTTTAATTACAGTTTTTACCTTTTGAAAAGTGTTTGAGCTAAATGCCATACTTTACAAGGATGTTTGAAGTGTAATTACATTTATACATACGGCGATGTATGTGTGTATGTATGTATCCACAAACAAGTCTCTTAGTATTTATTTCAAGCACATAAAAAATGATTGCGTATGGAAAAAAAGTTAAAGTGTAATAAAAACTAAAGTAGTTGTGTTTATTTGCTATAAACTTTTCCCATTGTTTGGTTTTTTTTTGTAAGTTCTCTTCTCTGGGAACTGTCACAGAGAAGCAGGGAGAAGGGCTTGGTATTCTTTTGACAGAGCAAGTAATGAGGTTACTCATTTTCGTAAGCATTTCCTTTCTACTTTCATAATCATCTGAAAAATAGTTACTTTGTTTGAATGCACGACAAAAACTTTAAAGTATCATTCCCATCATTAAAACAAGAAATTAAAATAATTAGTTTGTTTTCAAAATAATGAGATGAGCGAGTAAGTAAAACTTTTTATTGCGAACATTTTTGTTGCCATAATTAAGGGTTAGATTTATTTAAATATGTTGTACTATCTTTATGATATTAAAGGGGGCCTAGAATGGCTTTTTAAATGAATTAAGGATATTAAGGAAATTTCTGCATATATAAAGTGAGATAGGAAAAATTAAATGAATATGATTTTTATGCTCAAATGTGTGAGGCGAAAGAAACGTGGGGTTAAAATATGGCGAACAAATAAAAAGTTTAGTTTTTTGTTAATATGAACTGTAATGTAAGTTCATAATATATTTTTTCACAGTATTTTAATTATTTAATTTATTAATCGTGGAAACAAAGGAGTGCTAACTTAGGTAAAGCTTAATGAATCTCTCCATTCTTAAGCCCGATTTAGAAGTTATTCCTGTTTAAAGTACACTCTAGTTCAATTAAATTTAAAATATATCACTCTCCATTCTTTGATTTAGCATTTGCAACATGAATCTTTCTTCTTTAATGTCTTTAAAACCTTTGCAACGTTACGAATAAGCCACAGTTTAGGGGGCAAGTTATTTTCAGCAGCTAAGACAAAATTTCCTTCCCTGAGGTTGAACTGCTTTTTGGCCCACTTAACCTTTTGTGGTAGTTTATAAGTATAGAAGCAATGTTTTCACAATTTATGCTGCAATCATGTGCGATCATTCTTTGCTGTCAAGTGTGCGTTCGGACCATCTTGTACCCATTGCTCAAAAAACTTATGTTTCATCTCTCTTAGTTCTTTGCTAGTAACGACGAGATTAGTGGAATTATCACAAAACAGTTTTAAGCATAGATAAATCTGTTTCACGAAGTTAGAAGTATGTATGCTGTTTTCAGATCTGACCCATATGAGCAGCTTTGATAAAAAAACATATCAAATCAGCAATCTAGCTGTTTGTTGCCCAGTAACCACGAAGCTTATTTGATATTGTAACAGGGCCACACTATTCAACAGCAGTCACACACAAGAAGAAACGTACAAAATCGCAAGCAATTTCAGAATAATTAGGCAAGAGAATTTTGTGTGTGGCATCATAATAAAATGGCTCATTCATCAGTCTTCAAACAATGCGTAGCAGTGGAAGGCCACATATGCTTTCAGTATATAAGCTCAGACTTTTTACTCTATGCTGGTAAATTATATTGACAATTATATGGTTGCATGCAGTACAATGTATGCACAGATTTAGAACTTTCAAGTAGGCTAAGAAAATGTAAAGGGTGTTTTTTTATAGAGTGTCACAACTTTGAAATGGCATCACTTCTTTATTTCATCATCCATTTAAGAGCTGATAGTTGCTTTTTGTTTAGTTTGCTTTGAAATTTTATTATAAATCGACTTACAATTTTTAAACAAAATAATTTTTCTATTCGTCAAACTCATCGTGCATCGTTCCGATGAAGCCCATTTCCGATTGAATGGGTACGTAAATAAACAGAATTGTTGCATTTGCAGTGAGGAGAATCCACAAAATTCTATCGAAACACCATTACATCCACAGAAAAATACTAATAAAATATTAATAAAATACATTGGCCCAATATGTCTTCAAAACCATGATGGTCAGAATGTTAAGTTGTTAAAAATTGGTGTTCCAAATTGCGATTTCTATGCGCCAGCCGTAGCGGCCACATGACAGAAATCATATTTAAGCATTAATTTCATAAAATTGTCTTTCCAATGAAGCCCATTTTATTGATATTAAAAATATATTTCCATGTTTTATTATGATTTAAACTTGTGTTACTCTATAAAAAAAACACCCTTTACAAAAATGCCTTGTAATTTCTAAATTCAACGATAGCTGCAATATACTCTAAAAATTTCATTGACCTAACTAATAACTTATTTTAGGGGGGCGGGGGGATTACCACTAATTTTCATGATTAATTCCAAAAAAATAAAAATAATTACAGACAGTTTTTAATAATTTTAGGGACCAACAACAATTCTTGGTCTTTAAACAATATGTGACAAATTTGCACATATTCGTATCTTCCAGGTTCACATAGTAAAAATTTTTTGGCGACATAGCTTACCGCCAATATCCCACCAGGGCCTTTTTGTCGGCATCAGCCGTGGTTTTTGAAAACCACAAAGAGTCTATTTATTCTCTCTATATATTCCTTTCTAGATATTTTGTTCGCCTTTCAAAGGTACGTGTCATCAAATGCTGAAGTTGGTTTTCTTTTGAGTCAGCATTACTCCGTTTTTAATAAATATGTTTGATGGATGCCTCGACAACCAGTCTACAAAACTAGACAGCAATTCTACCACCAATAGCTACAGTCTTGGTAGTGACTGCGTTTTTATTGGTGCACCAATCTTGATTTGGTGTTCCATAAATATACCGAGACCTCTTTGTCTACACATATAGAGTCAATATAAAGACAAGACCCGAAATTTTTTTTCTATGTGTCATCAAATCGCTGAATTTCTACTCAAACACTCTTCTTAGCGGTCAGAACGCATTCTGGTATACACAATTTTTTTTAATTTTTTTTTGATGTTTTGAAGTTATTTCTGAAACTTAGTTCTTTCATTGGTAGTGATTCGACTCAATTGATTTTCAGGATCCATAAATCCTGCATAAAAATCTTGGTCGTCTGTGCAACTTAAGGATTAGTAACAATTCAAACAGCCTCAATAATGCTGACAGGATTGACGTTTTGGCACTGCTTTTGAACTTGCAAAGTCCGTTAAACTTTAGCGGAACATATCATACCATAACCGTCAAAAAAATGTTAAGCAGTATATAATTTTTGAGCTTCATTTCTTTACAAGAATAAATTTTTTACCGTCCTAAGTAATCTAGTGTTTTTTTTTTTTTTTGAATAAACAAAGTAGAAAGTACATCGTTTCCTAAAATGCAAGACAGCCTTACTAACTAAAAATTTAAAATCTACTTTTTTTATAAATTTTGTAATTAAAATAAAAAATACCGAATCTTCACGAATGAAATAGCATTTTATTTTTATTTTTTTTGCAATGCAAAAATTCGCATTAAACGCCGCAAAATTGTCCATTTTTACATGTTTTTTCCTTCTACTGTAAAACTATGAAAATGTTGTTTAAGGTGTTTTACGTTTCAGATAACGATATGTCACTTAAGCTGTTTTTTTTGGCGGCTATGGCTCAATATCTTCCATTGAAGCCCTAACTAAGGTTTCTTCATCATTTAAACGCAAAATATTTTCTCTTTCATCTAGTAGTTCAATATTTAGAAAATAAATTTTGTTGCATTAAATAAAGTTTGCTAGAAATTAAATCCTATTAAATTATTATATTCAGCCTATTTTCGCCTTCTTAAATTAAAGAATGGGAAATTGTTTTACAGCCGCAAAAGTTAGCAAGCATTTGGATTTGACATTTTTTTCTTGATTTGTGTACAGGTAACACTTTCTTCGAGGCCCATAAATCTTTGTCTTTCGCTTCATTGGCCATAAATCAAAAAAAGCATATTTCTTATTTGCACAGTTTTTTTTTGTACTTTTTTTCTGGTTATAAAAATATTACTTAACAATTTTTTGATGTCGGAAAATATGGATATTTTAGAAGTTTTGATTAAGTTGTAAATCACGTAGCAATAGAGAATTAAGCAAAGCCACAATGTTTTAACAACATTTTATATTTGTTTGTCCGTTGTGGTTTTATTTCTACGTTTCAATAATTTTTTGCTTAGCAAATAAATTACAATAGAATAAGAGAAAAAAAGTTTATGCGAAATATTATTTATTATTAATGGCTTTTAATATAATGTGGGGGCTCTTTTTGTCATTTTCCTTCATACATCAGCAACAACAGCGTCTCCCGCAAAAAATATAATAATTTGCGATATATATTTTTTGTTTGTTCCATTTCCGCGTATTTAAACATGATATTTATGATGACAACATTTCTGCACAAGAGAATACAACTCATGCAAGAGAAAACAATACGATCCACATGCCGACACACAAATGCATTTACACACACACACACATACAGACTTTCATTAGTGAAATAATTTTCCTTTTCTGATTTCACTAAAAGCTATTTAAATACATACACATTCGTGTACAACGCCATTAACACATCGGCAAAGCTGCTCTGGCAAACTAAAAAGCGTTAAAGCAGCACTTAATTGCATTTATATTCGTGCTGGAGCAGCAAAACTGATTGTGTTTGTATGTGTGTGTGTGTGTGTGTGTGTGTTTAATATTTATTTTATTTTATGTATACAAGTGTGCGATTGTTAACGAAACTTTGCATTGCTGCATGGAAGCAAGCTTTTAATTTACTGCTTAATTGGAAACCATAAAGATATACAAATAAATTATACAACAAAAAATAAACAGCAACAGCGGCAATAACAAAAAAAAAATAAATAAAAAATATATAAGACAATAAATTTGTTTCCCTAAACATTTTAAGTAGTTGCAAAAGACACTAAAACAATACAAAACATACATACACATACGTACATCCAATAGTTGGCTGCTTCGAGCGTTCAGCGCACACTCATACACTCACAAAAGCTGTTGTTCGTTGTGTGCTTGCGTAGCAGGGATGGTAAAATCAGCGCAATTATAATATTTTTGCTTTTATAGCAATTTCACAAGTGAATGTTGATTTTTCATCGATCTTTGCAATTGGACATTCTAAAAACGATAATATACTGTATTTTCCTTGCAGACTTATTTCTTAAGCACTTTAAGGTTCAGTTGCTACAAGAAATCAACAACACCGTGTTGTTGCTGATTGGGTCCTGTTATTGTGACTGAACCTTTTTAAATATTTTTCTTTGAAGTTGCGTGAAAGATAAGCTCTATACAAATATCTCACAATCCATTCAGAATGACATAACGCTGCAAATGTGCGAAGTGTTGCTGAAAAATATCATTTAAAGAATATAGTGCTAAAAGCTGGCTTTCCATTATTAATGGCATATTCTTTACCATTAAATAAGTGCTTGATGATACTCATTTTTGTTTAGCAGAACAAAATAATATATCTTATAGGAAGACCCTTAAATATTTACCCCATATTTATAGAATAATAAAATGTGTTTCAAATTCGTTTTAAGAGAATGTTGTATGAAAAATTTTAAATAAATTACATTTCAAACTCATTTTAAATTTTATGAATATATGGGTTAATGTATTAATATCGCCTACTTATAGTGTAACAACTAACAACTCGCTTCAACTAAATTTTATAGGAGAGACTTAATAATATTAACCTTTTCTAAATTAAAATAATTATTGTAACCAGTCGTATGGCATTAAAAGGTCATCTCGTATGTTACAAAAAGTAGATTTAGCAGGCTTACACTCTAATCCTCTGCAAATTTTCTGATTACTTTTTTTATCTTATTTTATTGCAAGTGTGATTTAATTTTAAATTTTTTTTTTGAAATACAAAATACACAATAGTGAAGGCTGTAGTGAAATTAGAATAGTTATTTTTTAATCATTTAATTTCTTGTTGTTGGATATTTTTGATAGAGAAAATATAAAAATGCTTTATGATTTTGTCTGAATTATCTTCAGAAAAAGTGAAGAATAGTCTGTTATATATCCCGTGACACCGACGCTCCTTTCGCTTACTGAGTAATAGTAAAAGTAAGACTCTCTAAGGACAATTGGCAGAGTATTCGCCCCAAAAATTCTTAGGAATACACAGAGAAAAACTGCCTTAAAGAATCAAGAAGATTTTTTGTAATGAAAGCTCATTTTTACCATCTCATCCAGTATTCTCTGTGATTAAGTTCCTTAAGCGGCTAAAGAGAAATTAATTTAAATGCCAATTTTTTTTCCTTTAATAACATTTTGGATTGAGAGTGCTACCAACAAATTTGATATGCACAACACAATTGCATAACGCGATAAGGATTTGAAAATTCTCCAGAGAATACATGCGGCCGGTTGATTTTTTATTCAATATTCGATGAAGTACTCGTAAGTAACAATGAGTTTAATCGAAATGTTAATAATTAAAGTTCATTTGAAGTGAGATAAATGATGTTTTTTTATTTCTTTTATTAATGATATCTGCTGAAACAAAAACAAATTATTTGTAAAATGACTTTCTGCCAGTTTATAAAAGCCATGTAAAAACTCTCGTCTACTTATTTATATTGAAAACAAAAACAAAGCACTCACAATTTGTTTTTGTTTTCAATATAAATAGAGAGACGAGAATTTTTTACATGGCTTCAATAAACTGGCAGTTTGTTTTGAAAAATTTTAGTTGAAATCATTTTTTCGTATATATTTTTAAGCGAACTGAGCAACTTTTATTTGTCTCCTATTTCTACAACTCAGGCCGTTGACTTGAATAAAAAAATTTTTTGAGTGATTTTCATACAAATTTTCGGGACGAGTCGCCTGCCAGAAGAAGCATGTAAATCTTTTAATTAAGCTTGGTAAAACATCGAGAACGTTTTTCACAAAAACATCATAAAATTCTTGTAAAATGATGCCATTATCGATAAAGAAATAAAAAAGTTCTTCACAAGCGCCAAAGTTTCTACTTAACGTTGATTCAAAAAATCAGTTGGTTCCGTTATGCAAGTCATTTTATTATCCTGCTCCCCTTAAGCTGCTTTTGTCTGTGTTTTTATTTTTATTTATTTTATTTAATGCCACTTAGAAATTTTTACAACAATTTAAAACAATAAAATACTTTTTATATATATATGTAAGTTTATGTATCCTTGATTTGGGTTTTCTTGGCTCGTACCTCCCTGAAAAGCAAAAGCTTACAAATACTTACATATCAAGGGATATGGGAAAACAGACACTGTTGCTGGCGGCTGCTGGCTGCTGGCTGCTTTTGTAGGATTTTTGCAGCTGTTATTAATTAATTTTTTGCTGTACCATAATTAAAACAGCAAAATTATGTCTCATATTTTTAAGCAGATACAAATGAAAGAAGCGTATATTGCAAGAGGATATTTATAAGACTATAAACTTGCTCTTTGAAATTTTTATTATCTAGTGTTTAACTGTTTAACAGTTTGCAATAAAGTTATGCAAGTTTTTTTTTTTAATTTAAAGTAATTAAACAACTGGTGGGTTTAACAGCGCTTGTCATATAAATAATCGCAAAATACCTTGTGGTAATGTTAATGAATTGTATTATTTGTACAAGTCACATCAAAAGATCAAACAAGTTTGATATTCACATTTTGCCTCAAGCCGCTGTCGGTGTTATGAATTTCATAAGAAGTTTCGCGCACTTTAGTTGTGTAAATAACACTTCGGTTTAAATTTCAAAGTAATTATTTTTAAGGGCAGAGTCAAGCAACTGCGGTTATTTATATTTAAGCAGTTTTACAAACACTTTGAGAGCTTAATTATATAAAAAATTTCACAAAGTAATGAATTGAATGAGAAAATACATAAACGAAATTGCAAAGATATTTAATAAAATGTTTCTTTTTTTATTATTAAATTATTAAGAAAGGCAAGGCAACGCCTGAATTTTTTATGTATATCTTTTGGTCAAGAATTTGTAGGAAACATAATGGCATCCATTAACGTTACAAATTAAAAGGATTTCTGTGATATCTCGCATGCACTTTGTCAGGCAGACTCATCTAGAAAATTTGTATGAAAATCAATTAAAAAAATGAGTGCCTTCCCTATAAATTTTATACTCAAGTCGATTGTCTGTCTGGGTTGTAGAAACATGGAGCTAATGAAAAATTATAATTTATTTAGAAAGAATATTCTTAATCGGGCTTAAGTTCAGGATTTTTAATTCCAACAGAATGCATAATATTTTTATTGATTAATGTGATTTGCTAAAGAAGAGAAGAAAATCACATTAATAAATAATAATATTTCATTCTATAAGAGTTTAAAATACTACACTTAAGCCCGATTAAGAAAATTATTTCTGATTAAAATTCATTCTAATTCAATTAAATTTAAATGTGTATCATTTTATCATTTATTTAAAATACATCAGCCGAATGAAGAAATTGAATTCATTGCTTAAGTTGCAAGGCTTAAGCAATTAATTGAAATTTAATTAAACTTCTTAAGGAGATTTAAATTACAATGTAAATGAAATGAAAACCGCATGCACACTTAAATCTTGTAAATGAAAAACATATTCAATTTATAATTAAAGATTGGTATTAAAAAAATTAAAATAAAATATTGATTACACTTTATTTCCATAACATTCTCTAGTGAAAAGGGAACTTTAATGTAATGTAAGCAATTTAGTTCTAATACACTACAATTCAAGACTTGAACTATACTTCAACTAAGCCTGGTATTACAGTTGAGTTCAAGTTTATTTCAAGCTGCAAAAGTAATGCTTTTGAAATAGAAAGTAAAATGCAATTCAATTTTCCTACGTTATTGTTTCTGTGATTTCGCTCACTTTTTGTTATTAAAAAATAACTTTTTATTTAGTTTTTTTTTTATAAAATAAAAAAATTAAGTCTTTGGTAGGGTTTGATTTTTTTTATTTCAACATATTTTTAAACTTTAAAATTACATGAAAAAAAGTTTGAATTGAACTTTGTTTCCAGTTAAATTTAAAGTGGTTGTATTTTAATATTTTGTGGGCTTATTGGGTGATTTTTATTTTAAAATACATTGAAGCTATTTATCAAATTTTGGATTAAAACATCAAAACAAATATAAGTAAATGATAAAACAAAACTGCCAATGATGACAATTGTGGCAAGCATTTATTTGCATGATGATGTCCTACAAACAACAACCAAAATACCAGCAATAAATTAAACAACAAATGCTGAAGTTATCGCCAGCAACAATCACTGGCTGACCACACCAACAAGCAAAAAAAAAAACATTCAATAAAATCACTTAAATTAAAAATAAATACACCAAGGGCGAGTTTTTTAAATAAGTTCAGTAAAATTCGACTTTGGATCGCTCACGAAAAGTTCCGCACGGCCACTACATATGTAATACTATACGAATTTAATCCTATTTAATCGAATATCTTACCAATACCCGGATTCCCAAACATTTTGCGAACCGAAAATCTCAATATTTATTGTCATCTTTTTTATTTTGCGGTAACAATAATATAATTTTGTAATTTAATTTTTACAATAGTGTCCATTTAATTCTATATCATCTCGTAACTCTGTATGGAAAATGTCAAAATAAGCAACACGCACAAAGAAAAATAAAGAAAAACTAAATGAATGTGAGCCAAATCAAGGGATTTTACTTTTTTTTACTTCAACCGTCAACGAATATTGTTAAAATATATATAACTGAATAGCAAAGTCGATAAATTTTCGTTATATTTGGTATAGTAATACGAATCCAGATACTGATGTAGACAGTTTTTATAAAATTTTAATTACCCGGTAAGCTTTCTTCTATTTTAGACGATTTTTTTTAGTTTTGGCGATTTTTCTTAGTTTCGGCGGTCTATTGTTTTTTGGTGGTTTATTTTAATTTCAGCGATTTATTTTAGTTTTGGCGCTTTTTTCACTTTGGCGATTTTTTCGACTTTTGTAGATTTTTTTGGTTTGGGAATTTCTTAATTTGGAGATTTGCTACAATATCTACATATTCTTTTTTTTAGCAATTTTTTTAGTTTGGCGCTTTTTTCTTTTTGGCGACGTTTTTGCTTTCGGTGATTTTATTTTGCATTTTAGCGATTTATTTTATCTATGGTGATCTTTTTTATTTCGGCGATTTTTGGTTATCGTTTTTGAAAGTTTCAATAGTTTGCGTTTTATGGTTTCCAATATACAGCAAAATGTCATTATTGCATTAAGCCTGGTATTCTGTTCAACATTTCACGTGAAATGCTGTCAAAATACATATAAAAAAAATTGGCACGAATTGTTTATGAAAAAATGTTGCAGAAATAGTACTGTGTTTTTTTATCTTGGGGAAAAAGTATGAAATGTACCTTCAACATTTTAAGTTTTCATGCGAAAAAAAATAGGTGGCACTTATTTCGTGTGGAATTTACAACAAACACATTGGGCGTTTTTAAAAACATCAGAAATCGTAGCATAGTTTCAGGGCTAGTTAATATTATTTACATGTCAAATTTTTCGTATGAAATAATCAATGTTGCTCAACATTTTTCACAAATTTGAAGTGAGTACTATGATTTAACTGATAGAATACCCTTCAATATTGATTTGTTCAATTTTAGTGTTAATTGGTGTAGTCTGCATAAGCATTCAGTATCTATAAATAATTTTTTGTTGCTCGCTATAGAACACTTTACTTTAATTTTTAACTGTCATTTATTTCTTGTTGTAGCGGTCAACATTTACAACATGACCAGCATCATCGGCAGCATCATCATCGATTGCTTTATGTACCAGCATCATTTCGTATACAATCCTCAATTGGCAACAATGTTGCTTAAAACAATGATACTTGAATATGAAAATGTGATAGATGTCGGAAACAGCCGTGCATTTTTGTTGTTGTGTGATCTTTTTTTTCATAACGAAGCATCGTAAATTCATTTATTCCATTGAATATTTAGTTTTGCCATATTTTAATATTTTTGTTAAGCGTATTTAGATACATTTTAGAATCAAAAAACACTTTAATATATGTACTCGTATACTAAAAAAATGTAAAAGAGAATACTATAGAGATTTTGTTTTATAAAATTTTCACCTTTATGGTATATTTTTTCGGAATTCATTTGCCATACAAGTCAAGTCTTGAAGTAATTCATTTTTATAAAACATCAAATGCTTAATACAGTTATTTTTTTCCCAAATAACAAGTAGACACTCCCTAATAATTTTTTATTATTTCATGTTGTGCAACAAGTCAATTTGTTGGAAAAAAACAAAATCTCAAGTCAATGATAAGGAAAAGTTTTACTAGATTTTACAAGTTTTTCTTTACAACTTTTAAAAAATTACCATTCAGTTTATTTGCTTGTTTATTTCAATTTCTCTTGCTGTTCTTCATTTTTGGCTAAATAGAAAACTTAAGTTCACTTTATTACTTTAAAGTCGAAATACATAAAACAAAAATATTGAACAGCAAAAAAATAAACAAAACACAAAAAGAGAACGAGGGAAAAACTAAAGGAAAAGCAAAAATTTGCAATTGCTAAAACTTTCAAATAAGAAGAGAAAGTAAAAACCCAATTACATGTCAACTATTGCTTGCAAGCAAAAACAATTTTGCAAGAAAAGAAAATCAAGCAACAGAAATAAATCAGAAGCAAGTAGAATAATTGTTATAAAATATAAAAAAAATTTACTTTAAACTGCAATAAGTGACACAAAATATACAAACACACTGCATGAGTGACAACTGAATGAAGGATGCTAGAGCAAAGAGAAATAAAGGTTAAAGAAATTTAAAACCTATTTTTTTGTACATACTCGTACATATATTGAACGTATAAAATTGAATGCTTTAGTGCAAATGAATAAATGAATAGAAAAAGAGAGATTGATAAATAGATGAATGGGTAACAACAATAAAAAATTCATTATTAGCATAAAGCTGTTTAAAAAATTTTTACACACACACACACACACATACATCCGCCTTCCGAAAGTTATAGCTTATGAGCTAGGAGTCCTGGCAGTGTGTAGTCTTAAACACACAGACATGATTCTTTGTACAACCCAAAAGTTCAAGAAAATGTGCAACATATAAATTTAGTCATCATTCTTTTATTTATTTTGTTTTTTGTTAATGTACTTTTTTTGTTCAGATTCTAACTCAAGAGTTGGAGAAAAAATCTTACGAAAAATAAATGCACATATGCATGTTTATACATATATATGAAAATACAGATATGTATGTATGAAACTCTCACACACTGAGAGGTTGGTGTTAAAAAAATTGAAAATGTAGAATGCAGTGGTAAATTTTCTGTGAATAGATCTTTCGATACGTTATTGTTTATGTAGCTGAATTGATAATTAAGTGAAAACCAATTGCAGGAGCTTATGTATGTAAAACATGTTTGAATTTTTGAGCAAACTATTTCAGAAAGAGAAATATTTCTTAAAACTTTTTCATGAAAAGTCAATTTTAAGGAATATATTTTTCTCTGATTTCATCATATTGAAAAACTGCATCTTGCTTAAATTTTTAATGTGAAATTGTAGGGAAGAATTCGTTAACTTCTAGTTAAATGTCGCTACTAGAAAATATAAACATTTCTTATAATCCATTTCTTTAAAAATTAATTCTAAATAGTTGGTGTTAACAAACAGTATCTTCCCAAATAGATGGTATATGGGTGCTAATGCAGTATGTGGTGGCGATAATAGCCTCTCAGTCCAGAGTTCAAAGAACAGATCTTAAGCTCAAATATAAAAAAGAAACGAACTATATTGAAAGATCAAATAAATGCAAATTGTAAAGATAATTCAAAAATTGATTTATGCCACCAGAATTCATTGCAGTAAATTTTACTATTACACCACCCCACTTTTGTTCAAAATATAAATTGAAAAATAAAAATAGTAACGAAGAAACAAATGCAACATCTTATAAATACACAATGACATAAATATATGTGCTCCAGCTATGGAAGCGCCACCATTTAGAGTAAAAATTATTGCTTATTCATCCGTAAAAATGTTACAATTTAAAATCAATGCTACGAAATGAATGTCAAGCAATATATTTCCTGCATACTTGTCTGAACACAAACATTTATATGCAGCACACATTCGCACTAACACTTAAGCAAGTATGGGAGCGAGCAAAAATCTCACTTGCAACTCTGCGCATACTTTTGCATTTGCTGGCAACATACACCTACAGCAAATTCTTATGCATACACACATGCATATACAATTCAATATTATTCATGCACACATACATACAAACATTTCCTTCTACTTTCGATAGCAGCCAGAATTATAATGTGCAATGGAGCATCGGCCACTTCTTCTTGGTTTGCTCTGAGTGTGTATGTGTGTTGAAGTACTTTTTAAATTTTTACTACCTTTTTCGCTCGATTGCTGTAAATTGCAGCTGCTTGATGTTGATGTTTTATAAAACTTAAAAAAATAATACTTTAAAATATGAGATGATTTTTTTTTCTTTTGTTTAGTTCACTTATTTCAAAATGTAAACCAAGTCAACTAAAGTATAGATACACGGATTTTTGTTGTATGTGTTTGTTTTATTCATTTTTAAGTTTAAAGGATGGAAAACAAATACATATTCGAATACGTAAGCATTTAAAAGTCACTAGCACACTCTCATGTATTTATGTATTTATGTATACACACATTCACACATGTATATACATAAATATATACTTAGGAAATTGAAGTGCAATGGCAAATGGTTTTCGTCCATAGCACATGTGTGTTTATGAGTGTGTACGACTGGATGAATGCATGATGGCATGGATGAAGAGATGAATGGCTGGCAAAGGATGGAAAAAAGTCAATCCAATTGTTGATAAAAGTAAAGTAGAGTTGAAATACAACTGTTGCAACATACGATTCAATGTTACGTGAATCTAGTACGAATTTATTGATAAAATAAAAGGCGCTTTGTGTGTTGAGAAGAACAAAAATTAGTAAAAAAAAAGAATGCCAGGAATGAGAATATTAATTGACAATTGTATTTTATTGTGAAAAACAGGGTGTATTTTTAAGAATATCAAATTTCAAAAAAAAAAAAATTGTCACAGGTGCGAATATTTGCAATTAAATGAAAGTGTACGCTTCTCATCAAATAAGAACATTTTATTTCAGGGACCGCATATAACGATTATTTTCCAAATTAAAACTAAAAAAATCAAACTAAAGAAAAGTGCTATGTGCACAACTACTTTTAGATGTATTATTTATTATTTGTTTAATTTTTATTAAAAAACTCACTCAGAAAATAAAAAATATCTGCCAGTTTATAGAAGACGAGTAAAAATTTTCGCCTCTCTATTTATATTGAAAACAAAAAAACTTGTCTTCTATAAACTGGCAGTATTTCTTCATTATTCAAATAAAATAAATTTTCTGAATCTTAGTTGTTCCTCAGGAATTAAAGTTGTATTTTGTGCTTAAAAAATAGCAGTTCCTTTTTGATTACTTGAATAAATAAAACTCTAGAAATAATGATTAAAAAGTAATTTTTAAAAGAAGACTTACAACCTTACCGCCCCTGATTTATTTACTTAATACTGATATAAAGAGCTGTTAATTACTCACTGTTAGAATAACATGATGTTAATGACTTCGCTGTTCTTTACACTAGACTTCCCGCTTACAGGATGCATCCTCATTTTGATATTTAACATAAGGTTTCCAGATGAATGTTAGCAACATCCAAAAAGTTACTGCACATTCAACAGCCTCTCAATATTAGCATTTGATCAAGTCAATTAGTTCCTGTTTGAGTTTATTCTGTTGGTTTGTGTGTATGTTAAGGGACAATAAAGCGCCAGTTGCTGTTATAGTTGTTGTTGTTGTGCTGTAAGTATTTACCTGTTTACATTGTTTGTATGCTTGTGTATTATGTTCTTTAGCTTAAAAAAGAAAATTGGTATATTATTTTACAATTCAACGAAAAAGTTGCTTTTCAAGATGCGTCTAAAACTCTTCGCCATTTTGTGTTAAAATATTGATTTTAAGTTGGACTAGAGGTGGCATGATATCGTAAGATTTAAACAGCTGCTACAATTTTTTTCAGTCGTTTTTTATTATGTTCTATTTTTGCATCTTAAATTGCTTATTCTATGCTTATAAATAAATATTTTTTTTTTTTTAATTTATTAATGAATTTTATTATAAAACCATTTGCATGAATAAATCAAGTTTTATATTCAACTGGTGTATTTTATTCAAAATCCCTTGGAAACTACTGGTGGCTAAGAAATCGAAAGAGTCCAAAATTGGTTGTCGACTGGGAATGCTTCCGATTTCAAGTAGCTGAAAACGTCAAGATTTAATAACCACTTGATTTAAATCAGTAACTTTCCCTATTCTATAGCGGAAAGTTAAAAAAACACCATGTACTTCATTTATTCACAATTTAAAAGCACATATTTTCCTTCTGCTCTCAGTCGCTTCCCAGTGAATTTTTGTTTTAATTTTTCAACATAAAATAAAAGCTTTTCCACAATATTTATGGGGCTTGTGAAGGAAATGAGTGAGAGCTTGATTGGGTTCTTCTTTACTGGTTCACTGGATGCCGATATCAATTTTTCTTCGTCTTCTCCTTTCCTTGTTGATGTCTATATAATTTTCATTTTATTTTTATATTGTGCTTTTGCTGCATCATTATTTTGCAGAAAATGGGGCTCAATGCAGCAAAAGTGCAATTTCGAGTTGTATGATGGCACTTCCTTATGGAACATATACTGAATAGTTAAATAAAAAATTTAAATAGTTGTTGTCATATTTGATAAACAAAAAATAAAAATAACAGCAGCAAGAAGTTTTAAATTATATGAAGAGAATTGAATTTCAATGGCAGACACATTATGCCATTATTTGATTTATTAGATTTGGTTTTTTTTTAAAGCATTTTTTATGTATTAAATCCATTTCAATTTATATTTCTGGTTGGAGATTCAAACGCAGGAAGAAATTAAGGATGTAAGTAAAACTGAATTCAAAATTATGTCCTCGTTGCATTAAATTTGTAGCAACTCAAAAATTTAAATTATTATTGAAAGCATGTCAAGTAGAATCATCCCATGTTTGTTACCCAAACATACAGCGATATCTTATAAAGAAATGCTCGCTGCCTCGTTCTTAATTTGTTTTGTTGGAAGACTTGCCTATCAACTATTGCTGTTAGGTGTGACCTTCTTTAGGAAAGCGAAAAGCGAAAGAAAAGACAAGTGGGAAAGTGCTAGACAAAGAAAAACTTTATTATCTTTACAATTCCGCTTTTGGAAGTTTTTTATTTATGTAAGTTTTGTAGCGCCCTGCTGTATATTTTGATAGAAGAACAAAAATCTTGCTTCCTAAAAAAGAATGAGTTAGGGCCTTTCTATATTAGGTTAACAATATGCTTTACAGCCATATTATTGGTTATTTTACTTTATATACGCACACTACCGATGAAACAAGTCAATTTGATGTTACATTAGCTTTAACATCAACTGAAGCCGGTGCTATTCAATGACGAAGTTAAGCTATGCTTTTGTAACTTTAACTTTCCGAGAGCATATGACACAGATGTAGACAAACGCACATAAAAAATTATGTGGTGTTTTTATTTCAGGACTTTCTCGTCCACTGGGGCCTGAACGTAGAACCATCGAAAAAATTATGTGGTTGTTAATGCTGTCAATCTCATTGCAAGTTCGGAACTAATAAGGAAAGCTTTATGGTTTTCAAAGCACTTTATAAGCTATACAATTGTGAATGACAGAGTAAATTATTAAAATTACTAGAAAAAGATCTGTGCTGTAGCAGGTAAAACAAAGTATTGTAATGGGAGACTATTCACCCAGCTGACTATTTATAGGTACTAATTGTTACCTCTTTGATCTCCACTATTTTCTGTTATAATGGTTAATTATTCTTTACTTGAAAACAATGCACATTGAAATAAGTTTTCTTCTCTTAACGATTTAATGTCTCCTATTATGGAAATCAATCATACATATGAAAAAAAATTTTAATTTCTCTTTAAATTCTATCTATGGAGTTGTGTTTAAAAAGTCTGTAATAATATACATATTTTACATAAAAAAATAAAATTAGCATGGAACATACACATATGTATATACGACTATATATAAAAAAATATCATCAACAGCTCAAAAGCATATGGAGCATAATAAATTGCTTCCCTTAAAAGGAAGCTTATTAAAGGTGAACGAAAGCTACTGAAATTTTCTTTGTGCTATAGAAAGGAAGTGTAAGTATAAAATGAAAAAGAAAAATTACACAAATAATAATGATGAACATTAAATATGAAATTGATTTCCATAAGAGTCATTTAATGCCACAAGTGATAACGAAACAACATTAATAACAAAAACAACTTAAAAGGTAACCAAGAAAGGTAGCAAAACTGAAGGCAATAGAACTTAAATTTTTTCATACGATTATTTTCATACTGTTCCTTTAGGTGTACGAGGTCTGATCAAAAAATAACCGTTATTTTCAAATTTCGTGAGTTACGTATGTTCGATTTTCGCATTTTTTTTCTGTTATGTGGGTACACATGTCTGTTATATATGTTGGCAATATCGGCAATTTTGGATTGTCAGTTTGTTTTTGACAGATAAAAAGGTTAGTAGTGTTTTGGTGTGCTCTTCGATTTTTTACTAAATTTTGAGCAAAAACAACGTCGCATGGACATCGGTCAGGAGCTGTTAAACATCCAGATTTCCTCAAAAAGGTCATAACTGGTGACGAATCATGCGTGTATGGCTAATGTATGGCCCAATCATCCCAATGGAAGCGGTAAGAAGAGCCAAGACTGAAAAAAGCACGTCAAGTTCGGTC
The DNA here is from genome assembly GCA_936439885.1 of Nowickia ferox. Classification (NCBI taxonomy): domain Eukaryota; kingdom Metazoa; phylum Arthropoda; class Insecta; order Diptera; family Tachinidae; genus Nowickia; species Nowickia ferox. Next base: position 4,034,492 of record OW387023.1, on the reverse strand, counting down.
AAACGTGAAGGTTTTGCTCACTGTTTTCTTCGACTGCAATGGCGTGGTGCATGATGAATTCTTGCCACAAGGTCGTACGGTCAATAAGGAATACTACGCGCCGTTTGCGCGAAGCAATTCGTCAGAAACGCACAGAATTGTGGAAAAAACAATCATGGATTTTGCACCATGATAACCCACTAGCTCACACATCAATGCTTGTGCGTGAGTTTTTGGCTAAAAACAAAACTGTTATCATGCCAACCACCGCATTCGCCGGACTTGGCCCCCGCTGACTTTTTCCTCTTCCCAAAACTGAAGACACCGATGAAACGAAAGCGTTTTGCTACGATTGAGGAGATAAAAGAAAAATCGAAACAGGAGCTGTTGGCGATACGAGGATTGCAAAAAACGCTGGCATAAGTGTATTATATCTGAGGGGGATTGCTTTGAAGGGGACAAGATAGTTATTGATGAATAAATAAATACTTTTTGAAAAAAATTGAAAATAACGGTTATTTTTGATCAGACCTCGTATAAAGAAAAATTACAAGAGAGAGAGGTCGATTTGAATTTTTTTGTAGGTGGAATAAAAATTTTGATATAATAAAAAAAGAAGCTTGGCAATAAAAAACTTAAATAATCAGGCTTATCCTAAATAAAATTTCACATGGAATTTCCGAACGTGTGAAAAACCGGTATCACAAAACTTCATACGATTGCGAAATAATCTGACAATTTATGAAAAAAAATCATTCACATAGATTTGTCCGTTGGAAAAAAAGGAAATATGTTAGTTTTTAATTTTATTGGAATTGATTAAACGAAATTAAAATCCTTGTGAACGAAAAATTTCATTCGGAAATTTTCACATGTGGAATTCATGATTAAGCTGAATAATTTAATATTTAAGAAATTGAATATTCGACATATTGTCATAAGTTTATTTTAATTTGGAAAAAATAATAGATTCATATCGAATATAAATTATTTGCTGGGTTTTGTATAAATTTCTAAGCCTACTTCGCTTAGTTTTCTTTTGTGATTTTCAAAATATAATTATTATTTGTGAATTCTGAAATAGTTTTTTCAAAGTCTGTGCATAAGATAAGAGGCTCGTGAATGTGTGGTTGAAGTCTTATGACGATCTGTTACAGCAATAATAAAATGCATAGAGACAATGCTGAACCACAAGCAAATAAATTTCAAAATAAAATAATAATTTTATAATAGAATGGCGATTTTTTTTGATTCCCAGCTCTGGGAGTGACATATTTCACTGCATACATACATATTTCATATGCATACATTTGGTATAATATATTAATCATACGCGGTATAATACATAATTGAATGTAAATTTTGCGAATACGCAAGCTATTTCTGAGGTTGTGTGAATTATAAAGGGTCTTTCATTAAGCGCTTCGTATCCTTAAATTTAAACAAAACAAAGTGTGTGTAGTTAGCATAGAAATTATTTATTCGTTTGAAGGGCTTACCAATGCTATAATGTATGGAAGATAACATTTCGCAAACATCCGCAGCGGATTCAAATGGCAAACATTTACCATATAAGTACGTATGAGTAATAAAATAAATTAGTAACTAATAATAGATTAATCATACGCACTCATTCCGAAAGGGCAAGTGATTGTCCGACTTACATTCAAAACAAAAACATATTTTAAGATTTTGTTGTTGTTAAAACACACTAGATATGGAAAAATTTGTTACGAATGTCATCATATTTAATTTTCAAAAAGAATTCATGAAAAATTTGTTGTGGCAGGTACAGCTTTGAATTTTTGAAATAAAAAAAAATCTTATAATTAATAACAAGTAAATATTGCACAGGTAAACTTAGTTTACGTATGAGAAAATTAATATAAATATTCGAAAAGACTGTTTTGAAGATAACTGGTGAAAAGAGGGCAAACTAAATATGGGAGGTTTTTTTAATTTTGTTTTTCTAAAAGAGAAGTAACATTTAGTTAATGAATGCATACTACTTTTACCAGGTATTACGTTCTTTAGGAAACGAATAGTGATATAGAAGACAGGTGGTGAAGGAAGAGAAGAAGAAAGCTTCATTTGTTACAACTCTGCTTGTTTCCTTTTTTGCACGCTTTTAATAATGAAATGTTGTAGCGCCTCTGGTAGTAGTGAGGCGTATTAAATTTTTTAGTGTGTGTTTGGTAGCAGTAGTTATTTTCGAAGGAGGGCATTTTGATGTTACTTTAGGTACTAATCCTAGTTCAGTGACCAGTTTGAATGCCTTCATCAGTCGAACTTTCCTCTAACAACTCATACAAAGAGACACTAATGTACAGCAGAAAAATGCGTGATATCTTTATTTTAATAACTGTTGGAGACTGGGCTCGAAGTCAGAATCTTCAGCTTTGTAGTCAATGTGCTAACTACTTCAGCCAACGCCAATAATACTGTAAATAAGTTTTGAAGATAACAAATTTCTTCAACATTTTTAATTTTTTAAATTTGGAATTTTGATTTTTTAGTTTATATTTATTTTATTTTATTGCTTATCTACAAATTGCTTAAAATGATTTATTCAAATCACTTTAAATTTTCAGCTTTTTCTTAAGGGCTGTGGAAAACATTTAAAAAAAGTTAAAAGAAAAACATGTTTATTCAACTAATGCAATTAATGCCCAAATCAATTTTATATATAAACTTCAAGTTTAATATACTTCATTTGCTTTTTAAGCACACTTAAGTATCTCTCGTTGTAGCTGTTTACGTTTGTGTTAACAATTTTGTTTTATTTTCTTAATTTAAGTTTATTATCGCTGTTGTTTTTTTGTTCCATTTATGGCAAGCAGCAGCAGCATTTTAAATTATTTGGCAAATACGTTGACATAACACGGAAATATTGATAATGTAAGTAGTGTTCCCTGTTATCGCTAACGTTTGTACAATACATATGTATATATTTATATGTATACATGTATCTATGTATTTGTTACAAATTCACATACATTCACTTAGTTGTTCTTACTTAAGAAAGAAAAACATCACTTCATGAGCGACAACGTTAGAACGTTGTCATAAGTGGTAAACATAAGTTCTTTTAATTTAAATATTTTACGATGTTGTTGATGTTACTCCCAATACAGACTATTGCATACAACCCAGCAAAAGTTTTGGAAGATAAAGTATGAATTTCATGCAAAATTCTATTAGATTTAAGTTAAACAAAATTTTTTCGTGTGTGAAACGTGATTTATATCTTTTGTGAAAAATTATTAATTCACTTTATGCAATTTTGCTTAAAAATTAGAACTTCAGTAGAACTTTTTGAGGCGGTAATTTGCTTCTCTTTCATTTCGTGAAATTTCAGATATATTTGAAATATTTCAGTAAAATTTTAAAGCTTTTATGAAGCTTAATTTTAGTGGAATTTTTATTTTGTTCTAAGCCTAGATCCCACTATCGGCACAATGTACCAATTTTCGTCGGCTCACTGCAATAAAGTCATAGATATTACACCAAAATTGCACCTACGAAAATTGATACATAATGGAGTCTAGGCCTTTGATTGAATTTCCATTTATTTTCAATGTCTTAATGTCTTGCTTTTTTTTATAAAGAAGGCAAAAAGCTCAAATCCAAAAAAAAACATTTTTTATAAAAATTTTTTTAATTTGTTATAAAATTTTTTTAATATTGAACATACAGAAAAAAATCTTTCTCCAATGAAAAATTTTAATAAAAAAAATACAAGCAGTCAATTTAAAGTTTATTTGAGGCAACTAAAGCCAGAATTAGTTTTTACTTTCTGTTCTGTTACGAATCAGCTGACTAGTTTTTGTTTATAGAAATCTAATACAAGTCGTTATTCGTTCTGTTCTTTTTCGGTTCAAGCTGTGAAAATCAAAATATTGTTAAGTAATTGTAAGTGACAGAATAAATTAAATAAAAATATTTTTAAATAAATTGTGATTGTGCTTTTCGATTTAAAAAAAATAAATTTTTAAAAGAAAAATGTAAAATTATACATAAACTTAACAATGGACGAGGCAAATCTAATCGCTTTAGTGGAAAGCTGCGACCCTTGTGGTAAGAAACAGCTGATAAGTTACTACAGAAAAAGTAAGTCCTCAAATTTAGAAGCAGAACGGCACAGCACAGAACAGCAACAGAAAGTAAACACTAATGGAGCCTTCAGTCTTTGAGCCAATAAAACTTTTGTTAAAAAATTAATTAATTAAGATTAAATTTTTCATAATTTTTTGTTTACTTTCTATTGAAGATATTGTTTGCAGAAATAAAAACTTAACTGAAAAATATAATGATTTCGCATACCGTTTTGAGACACGGTATGCAGTGCATAAAAAGCACTCGCAGTGCATAAAAATATTTCGCTGGGCTTTCCAGCTGCATTTGTGTGTTTATGGGGGAAAAAATTATGTAAAAACATTAACTTAGACACACGTCACTTTAACGGCTTGTGCTTTTTAGCTACTTTAGATATTTTAACAACCAGCAAAACCGCCAAAAAATATGTAAACGTGCAGACTTAAAAATGTTGCAAGGAAAAATATATGAAAGAAATAAAAGAAAAATATATAGTGGCACATTTATCAAAACACCTACAGAAATCCAGAAAGAACGCACACACAAACGAATACAAAAACAGGTAAGACAACTAAAGGAAACAAAATTTACACTCGCTCATATGCTTGCTTACATACACGTATAGATATGTATGTACTCGTATGTATAAAGTAAATGTTCGCATATAAAAGCGCTTGTCAGGCAAATATTTTTTAAAGCTGCACATTTATTATAAAGCACATGCAGGCATCCACTGAAACCCATTTCTACAAAACACACATGTGTACATTTGCTTGAAACCTTGCAAGCACCAATATATGAAGTTTATTTACGTGTTAAGTGCCAGCACTTTATCTCTTTGATACTTTTTGGTGGCATAATTTTGGTGTTTTTTTTTAATTTTTCTACTTTGAGTGGAACACTTACCCTTCTGCAGAAATTTCGTTAGTCTTTAGGGTGCCAGCTAAATGTTGTTTGATTTATTTGTACTCACTTGATATAAACGCCAAAGACATTTGCTTGTTTTAAATATTAGAAAATATAACAAACATCTGGAAATTAATAATTGAAGTTAGACGGCTTTTCCACTCGCAAAGTTTACTTTGCAAAGTCTTGAGTTTATAATAGAGAAGGGAGAAGAGAATGAGAGCTTTTATTCCATTTTTTCCACAAACTCAAGACTTTGCAAAGTATACTTAATAACTGAAAAACCAAATTATGCCTCAAAGGGAACAATTGTTTTCTTAAGCTTTAAAAAGTATACAAAGCCAAAGAAACCCAGGGTTTTTCATAATAATTTTTTATTTAGTTAAATTTTAGAAGGCTGAACATGTGACAACACATTGTCACTGAATACTTGATTGTTTCACAAAACATTTCTCTAATAGAAAAATAAATATGTCACGGTACACTTTTTTTACATAAAAAATAGGTGACTGTATAACAGCACACTATTCTTTTAAAAAAGATGGGCTAACACTTTTCTTATTGAAAAGTTGACTGTGTCACACACAGTACACACATAGTCAACTATCTTTTCTATTACACAATTGCACCATCACATAGTTAACCTACTTTTCTTTAAGAATAATGTGCCAACACATATTCCGCAATATTTTCTATCAGAAAAGTGTACCGTCATAGAATGAAGTGTACAAAGTCAAATTTTCAACCACCACTTCTTTAAGAGTCTTCTTTTTATAACAAGAGTATTTCATCATATTGTCGACCATAATTTCACAAAGTCAATCATATTTTCTATAAAAAGATTTTGGCATCACATACTGAACCATGATGCTGTTTAAGCGAGCTATCTTTTCTATAAGAAGAATTTGTTACAGCAAGGTAAACTATCTATTCTCTCAGAAAATCATACTGACAGTAAGTAAATCGTTTTTGTATAAGATGATTATACCATTACATAGTAAACCATCATTTCTATAAAAAGAACGTAACCCCACTAAGACAGTCATATTTTCTATAAGAAAAGTACTCCATTATATTGGTGACCATTATTTCTACAAGAAACGGGTACCATCACAAAATCAATCATATTTTCTATAAGAGTCATGTTTATTTTTTAAAGAGTATTCTATCATATTTCCAACAAATATTTTCTGTTTGAAGAATATACCATCGCAAAGCGAACCATCTTTTCTATAAGAAAAAATTATAAGAGTGTGCGCCCACTTAGGCAGCCATATTTTCAATAAGAAGAGTACTTCATCCCATTGCCAATCATTATTTCTATAAGAAAAAGTTGTCTTTACAAATCAATTATATTTTCTTAAAGAAAATTTGGGCATGACACACTGAAACATTTGTTTCTTAAGAGCATTCCATTACATTTCCAACATTTATTTCTATTAGAAGAGAGTGCCATCGCATTGCGAATCATCTTTTTTTATATATAAGAAGAATTTGTTATAACAAAGTAATTTATATTTTCTATAAAGAGGTCGTGATGTACGAAAGTCAACCATATTTTCTCTAAGAAGAGTACACAATTACATAGTTAATCAGCATTTCTATGAGAAGAGTGTGCCGTCACTTAGACAGCCATATTTTCTAAAATAATAGTTTCTATAATAAAAGTTTGCCATCATCACCTAGTCGAACCTCTTTTCTATAAGAAGAGTATCTGTCACAAAATCAAACATCTTTTATTAAATAAAAAGTGAAGCACCATTTTTATAAGAAGAGTGTGCTGTCATCAAGTCAAGCATAAGTTCTAAATAAAGTGTAACATTATATATGCATTTCGTTTCTGCTTAAGAAATTCAACAATAAAGAGCGAACAAAAATTTCCTGAATTAAAGTTGAAAATTTCATATGTTGCTGAAAATCGCCCTTCTTGTTGCACAGTGGGCTACAACTAATATTCAAAAGAGTGTAAAAATCTTTGTTGAGAATTAAAAATTAATTTGTTTTATATATTAATTGTGACTTCAATATGTATTGTTTGTTTGTTGTTTTTTTAAACCAATAAATTGACTGAAAATACAAAGCAATTATATATATTCATCTCTTGTTTGCACAAAACGGACGGAAGACTCGAGTAAAAAATTTATACAAACAGCACTAATTTTATTAAGTGATTTTCAAACAAATTTTCTAAGCAAATCGCTTATCTTACTTGCTGAGACCGGGAGTTAGTCTTAAACTAAAAATATTTTTTTTTTCGAAAAAATTAAGATGTTGAGTAAAAATATTTGAATTTCTAAAAGAAATTTTGAAAAATAAATAAATAATAAAAGGAATTATTTTGGTAAGTCTACCATACTTTTTATTTTTCAATATTGCTGCTTATTTTAAAAAGTTCAATGATATTTTATGATTAATAAGAGTTTGTAAAGAAACAACAAGTAATAAATTTTGAATTGCATTTGCTAATACTTTTTCTATGAGAAATATCAATTTTATGTAAAATAATATAAATTGTTTGCCTTTTGTGTTAATTTTTACACAAAATATCTAAAAGAATGAATTATCTTAATAAAAAATATGAATAAAGTCTAGTTATGTACTTACAAAATAACACTTCTGCACACACCAACAAATAAACAAACAAGCCACGAAGGACTTAAGAGGCCTGAAGTAACTGAAAGATACATAAAAATATAAAACAAATGTAAATTGTAAAAAAATGCTCATGAAAGAAGAAAAACAAAAAGAGTTTTGAGTGAATATATAAACATATAAATATATATACATACAAACAAACAAATATACATATATACATATATGCAAACATATTCGTTTTTTAAACAAGCATATTTTTATGTTGATATAAAATCTACATAAAAATGAAAGCAAATTTTTTATACAATCACACATGCAAACATACACATCCACATATGTATGTATCTATGATGTATGTATGTATGTATGTGTGTATGTATGTCTGTACATTCAAAGTCCTAAAACGGGTGTATTACTTGGAGGTAATAATCCTTTCAGATAACAGGACTATAAATTGCTAAGAAAAAGTTACATTCATATATCTTTGTCATTGACTGAGTGATGTTAAAAAAAAAAATTAAAAACATTTTTTCTCGAATTGTATTTTTATCAGTATTATTTACATACACTTTTAATAACAAAGAATTTACATATGCAAATTTAAAAAATATATAACGCATACATTTGCATATAAATGTTTAATTTATTTTAAAAAATAAAACAACATCTTAACACTTAAAGCCACAAATCTAAAGAGAGATAAACAAGTAAGTAATAAATAAATTGTAGCACATATGCTTTTGTATATCAACTGTTTTTATTACAATGTGCAACCTGCTCGATTTTATCTTAAGTTTTTATTTTATTGAAAAAAATCATCAAGGATCTAGGGGAATAAATCTTTGGTGTATTGCTTTGAAATCTTACTCTATAGAAGTAATTCACATTAAACTGGACAACAGGAATATCGTATGACTTTCTCTTACATGCATTTCCGGGGATGGTGATTGATTTTAATCAAACCGCTAATACTTAAGATTTAAACAAAACTGTCTGGACTATTAATTTATTTTAATCAAGGGTTGGAGGAATGTGTTCTCACATAAAATTTAAAAATTTGGTATGCGTGGCCAATTTTTATGAAATTTGACGTGCGTCTTTCTGTTGTTCTAGAAATTGTTCTAGAATTGAATTGAAGACTTCTCTGCTGGGATACGAAAAATTTTGTGCGACGAAATAAATTAAGATTGCATGGCAGGCGGCCAGGAGGCGTGGTATGAAAAACTTCCTTTAGTAAATATATTGCTGATCAAGAACCTCTCCTTATAGTTTTTGCACAAAAATGTATGAAGCCATCGCACTGTGGGCTGTATAGTTTCATAACCCGTTACCAAATTAAATATTTTCATTAAAGGACAACAAGTAATTAGCTCTACTGCCTTTGATTGTTGCAAAACCCAAATAAAATTTCAAGCAATGAAATTTTCTCTTTTATTTATTATATATTTAACTTAAGGTATGGTCTCACTTGGCCAAACATTTGCCCAAAAATCGTAACCCCTAAATATTAATGAAGAAGCTTTCAATTCAGAGAAGTTTTTATTGAGATAAATAGTTTCTAATAATGTTGGATTATTGTTTATGAAACTCTTTAACTTAAGAAACACGTGTCTGAATCAAAATGTTTTTCACTAATATTTAGCGGTTACGTTTTTTTGGGTAAATGTTTGACAAAGTGTGACTATAACTTTGGATATTATTACAATTAAAATTATAATAAATCTTTAACTATGAAGCACTAGCGGCAAAGGTTTTCGGCTTCTCTTTTAATAAAATTAATTTGTATGACAATATTTTATCTTACTATACTGCAAACAATATATCTGTGGCAAAAAGGAAAAAGTGCTTAAGTTGGGATAAGCTGATTTTGAGTTAATGTTACCTCCGTAATATTTAATATTTAAAAGTACCCCTGGTCAAAATATCAAATAATTTGTGTGATTTTTCAGGAAGTTATAGCACTATGACTTGCGACTTATCTTTTTTAATCTTCTAATATCATTTGGAATAATAACTTAATTTTGGTTTTCAACTTAAATGTATTACTTACATTGTGTGGAACGACGTTTGATTAAAAAAAAATTAAGGTTAACAGAGAATTTCCCAATTTAACTGCAAAAGAAATAAATTTCTGAAAATCGACTTGAACGCAAAACAGTAAAATATGACTTGAGCACTTTTTCCTTATTGCCACAGATATATACTACGTTTATACGGACAGCTTATTTGCAAATAAAACTGTAAATTGTTGCCACATTGTTGTTTTTATTGCGACTTACTAATTCAGAAAACTATTCACTATTAACTCACTGTTTGCAAATAAAATACCTGAGGTTGCCACGCTTACAAATGTTTGCTAATAAAAAACAATAAATTGATAAATATTGAGCAAAAAAACATTGATAGAAGAAAATAATGACAATAAAAACAAATAGTTATATGTTATTTTATACATTAACACAATTTTTTTGTAAACATAAGTAACATTTCTATAGAAGTGCCACCAAGTTTTTTACATTTCCTATGCCGTATAAACAGTGAGTTAATTTATTTGTAAATAGTGCGTGTATAAACGTAGTAATATACATATGTATATATCTACATATATTGCACACTTGTATGCATAAAAAAATCTATAAGTATTTTCCAACAAAATATAAATATATAAAATTCTAAACCCAAATGCCTGTCACATCGTATTTTGTATGCAAATTTTTACGTTTATCCTAAAAAAAAAAGTGCAATAAAATTTGAAAATTTTAAATTTATTAAAATGATGCAAAAAGGAATCTCTTTATTATCGACATGGGAAATATTATAAAAATACAACCAGTATAGCAACAAATAATTCAATTCGAAGAATAACAAGCTTGAGGAATGTCAAAAGCATATAAAACCATCGACATCAACGTCAACAACATACGAACGAGCACTTGTAAAATGAATAAAGCAACACAATTTTAACTTTTTTTTTTTACTTTTATTTATGTATATGTTTATTTATTTTGTTTAGAAATTATAAAAATGTTACATAAAGAAGGCATTAAAAATATATATTCCGCGTTATGCATAAAAAGAATTATTTTTTCTATGATTGAAAGTTGTAATAAAAAATATGAATTTGTTATCTTAGGTTTTTTTATATTTTTGCCTTTCAATGATATGAATGTTACACAAAAATAGAAGAGCAATCCTGCATAGATTGCTTCAATAATAATGTAACAGTAACATTTTTAGAAGGAATTATAAGGTTGAGGTCATGTTGTGTTGCTATTGAGCCATGCGTTTATAGAGTGGAAAAGCTAAAGAAAAATAAAACAACATCAAATATTTTTTTTTTGCATTTTTTTTGTAATTAAATGAAAATAAGAAAAAGGCTTAAAAGGCCAAAACAAAAGCATTTTATTGGTAAATTTTTCTCAAGAAGCTTAGCAAATTTTTTTTTAATAAATAAATTTTATATAAAAATCGTTTCAATTCTGGTTCTTAAATAAAAAAGGTATTCATGTCAATTCTGCCAAATGTGAAAAATGCACAATTCTATATTCCGATGTGAACAACTTATTAACTTTAGTTGGCTATAAAAGTCAATCAATATTGTTGTCTTGATTGCTAATTGTTGAAATAACGATAAAAAGTGTCAAAATGCCCTAATAAGTTTGCATCATTTGTGCAAAATAATTTTTTTTGTTGCTAAATTTTTTTTAAACATTTTGCTTTAACGCAATAGTGAAACTTTTGAAGTGAATACCTCTAATAATAAGATAGTTTTACTACGCGTAATCATTTAATTTTTCCCATCAATAATAAAAGATCGATTGTTTAATTAATGAAATAACTTACAAATTAATATATTTACTCTACCAGCAAGCAGTTCGTGAAGTCGGTACGTGATTAACACACATGGGTTGCAATGTGCTGAATTGAGCACGTAACAACTAAAAAGTAATCATTAGCTAAATTTGTTTTCTTTAACTTTATGACCACTTTGACATTTGCATGTAGTTTAAGAGCACAACTCAGCAAAGAGAATAAGGGAATGCTCAGAAGGCAAATACCCAGCATTAATTAAAAATTTGTTGCACTGTGGCTTATTTTCTATAATTTTTTTAATCTGAAGTAACTGCCCTCAGAGAGAGAGACGTGGGCGGGTTTTGTTTTACGTTCCCCTATATTTTTACTACATTCTGTTTTTTCTTCTACTGCACATGACTCTTCTTTCTTTACATTTTTTCATTTTTATTAAATTTCAGCAAACATCATCGATGATTAATGTTAATGATGAGACAAGTTCTTGTGAACGTTTGCTTAAGCATGATATTAATGAATATTGTAAATCTATATATATACGTATATGTACATAAATACATAGATATATTACAATATAATATTATGTATAAAAAACAAATATTAAAGGCCCCTCTCTTCATGGAATGCATGCAATTTAATATTGTTTAATTTTCCCAAAAATTCAATGTAAACTTGATTGATATTGGCAGTTTCCTTGGAAAATGTAATGAAATGTGAGTAACTATGAAGCTGCTAAAAACCAAAAGATTTTCTTACTACGCCTTATTGAGAAGTCGCAAGTGTAGCAAACATTTTCAAATATTTTTTAATAGCATATCTTTACTTTAATAAAGAAAAAGGCTTTAACTCGTTACTTATTTTTAAATCGAGATTTTTGCTTTTTTCGATACATAAAATGTTTTTCTATGGGGCTTCAAAATTCGATTAAAAAGTATGAAATTTATTTCAAATTGCAGTCCATGCCTTTAACTTTTCATTCATTTCAAGGTCAAAGCTTTCAGAAACAGTGCTTAAAAAACTTAAGTCGAAGTAGCAAAAGTCGCACAATTTTTACTTTTCGCTGCTTTGGCTTTTTCAACCAATGCTTTTGCTTGTGCTTGTGAAAATCAACAACAGTCGCAGTTGAAGCAGATTTATGAACAACTGTGCAGTACTTTCAACAGTCGATGATTTCAAAAGTTTGAATTTGATTTGCTGTTACTTTAAATTAGTTTCGGTAGTAAAAGCATAAGCATTCTGTATGCTTTTGTTAGTACCAAACAGTCACAGTAGAGTAAGCAAGGGCTATTGCGTTTAGAAGCTTTCTGCAGGCTCAGTCAACTATTTTGGTGTGTTTTTCATGTTGTTGTTGTTTTTTTTCGCACATCAGACAAGAGGCAAAAGCAAAAATCACTTTATTGCGATTGCTTTAAACTTATAAAAGCAAGAGTATTTGCTTCTTCAACTTCTCTTTTTACTTGCAATACTAACCAAAAGCAAATCGAGTTCAAACTTTTCAAATCGATGACTGCTGAAGAAGTACTAAGCAATTGGTCGTAAATCATTTTATTTTGCTTTGACTGAAACTGTTGTATTTTTCAAAATCGAAAGCAGAAGCAAAATCAAATAAAATGAAAATCATTACAGTTTTTTAAACACTGTTCAGAACTTTCGACAATGACATCTCTCAAACCATTTAATCTATTGATATCAAATTTGCAATATTTTAAGAAGTTTTTTAAGTGAAAAAATCTTGAAAATCGATTTTATTAGAACTTTTGGAGTTATGAAGCACTTTAAATAAAAATACAATATTCAAATAATTAATACAATTAACAATCATTTGATAAATTGTTAAATATCTAACTTTACATTCACTGAACGCCAACACAGTCGACCAAATACATGAAAGCTGATTATGAAGGTGTAGCTTCTTTCGAAAGCAACGTGATTCTCTGTTCTACTTATCTGTGTTAAAATTATTACAATTATCCTCTAATGTAGTTGTTTCTTAAAAATTATCACAAGAACGTGAGCTTAATTAAATTACTTAAATAAAAAAATAGCTAGAGAACATCATTTATAAGTCCAAATGCCAACATCAACATTTGCAAAACCTTAAACTTTGTGTTTGTTGGGCTGCAGTGCCGAGTATTTCTACGTGTTTACACGTGTGAGTGTCTGTATCATTTTGCTTTCATTTTTCGAAAGTATTAAGTAAGACTGCTCCGGCAGCCGTTCGTTCACTCAAGCATACATGAATTTATTGTTCTGCATTTTCATTTCGACATGAATGGTATTTATTTGCATTTAAATCGGATTTACGGTTATAACGACCCACAGTTTTACACACGCACATATACATATACATACATACATACATACACATCCATGCACACAATGAGACGGCTACGAGTTTAAACACATTTTTAAACAATACATTTTTGTGGTTTTCCTGAATAGCCGCGTAAGTTTATAAAATATAATTTCTGCCTCTCGTACGGCGCTGAGGCGATAAATGAATAATTTGTAGTATTTCTGGTATTAATATAATAAATAAATAATTAAATAAACACCTTCCACTGCACGAAATTGTCCATTAAACAGGACATTACCTCCGAATATGGAAATCTGGATGTAATTGGAACTATGGACTGAATGTACAAGTAATTTCCATTAAAATGAGCAAGTGTTTTGTAGACTGTCATAAAATGAGTTAAAGTTACTTTCGATACCTTTACTTTCATAACTTAAAATAATCAGAAAATAACATAAGCGGTTATTTATGAGCGCCACGAACTTTTATAAGAATACAGCGATATATGCGTGCCAATATTGTGTACTTAAAGAATTTGTTTTCAATGAACTTCAATTGTTTCCATTAGCGCATTATTATTATACTTCTTAAGTTGGCAGCACTAAATTTCCTCATTGCCGCCAACAAAAATAGAAATTACTCTAGTTTAGCGACAGCTACAATAGTGGTTGTGCAGTCGTGTAGCTGCGTATCCGTGTATCCGTGCAGTCGTGAAAAAATCATTTTCATATACACACGTATTCTACAGGGCCTGGCAATTAATCAGCTGTTGAATATCTGTCATTTACTTAGTAAAATATTAGCAAGTTACGAATAGGGTTCCCTTAACAAACGAAGAAAGCGTTAAAACTTAATAAGAAGTGGTAATTCAAAAGTGGTGGCAACTTTTCCGACTTTGGCCTTATTGCACGGAAAGCTTCCAGAATGGGTAACTTCACGTTTTGCCAAATTAATTTGTCCCCAAGGATACGGACCATAATACCCTTAGTTTGGGAAATTTGAAAACCAACAGTCGTCAAGTTATCGCCGAGATACCACCCCAAAACGCACGAGAAAGTGGTGAAAACTATCTCAAAAGATTCGACCGCTTCAACCAATCTAAAGCATATTGTATTCCGCACATAATGGCAAAGTTCAAACATTTTAATAAAAAAAAATGTTTTATCTAATCATAACCTTATGGGCGTTTAATTTAACTTTAATTGTGAAACCAAAAAATTTATAAAAGTATTTGTTGGACAGATTGTAGTTGGTAGCCTGCTGCCGTGCATGTAATTAATGCAGCGGCAAAAGTGGACGGAGTGGCCGCTAGAAGCTATAATATAAGAAGGCGCTACAATATGCTACGAATCACCGCCTGCTGTTTCTTATGTGATCGCTCAAATATGTCAGAATGCGAGGGAAGCTATATGCGAGTGGATGCTACAAAGCAGCTTGTGTAAAGAAAATATAAACATTGAAGCTGAAGCTGTGTAATGTTACCTAAATATTGAGTGCTTGAGCTTTAAATTTTGTAAATGCATTTAAGTGAAAGGCTCTGTTACAATTACACCTGCCCTAAGGCTACAGTTGTTAGTCGTACATATAGAAATTTAGATGTGGGTATATTTGAATGATATTAATACCTTATAAAATAAATATCTTTATTTATTATTTGGCATAACATTTAATATTCTTCTGCTGTCGTTACCTCTCCTTACCATTTCTGTCATTTAATTTCTTTCTTTTTTTATTTATGGTTGCCTTGTTTGTAATGTCCATACGTTTTATTGACCTATCGAGGCTTTATATTACATATTTGTTGCTGGTTTGTCCTTTTATTGCATAAATTTTACTTAAATTTATTTATTTTGGTTTCCAGTTGGTGTTTGTGTTTTTTTTTTCTATTCTTTTGATTATGCCGCAAGTAAATTTATTCATACAACCAGCTCTCGCCTGAGTGAACAATTTGTTAGGGATATTTAAGACCCTTATCAGTTATTTAGCATTTAATGGACATGACACTTTGACTTGAATTATGGGCGCATATGAACAAGCTGTTTGTTGGTTGTACGACTGGTTTTTTGCCGTTTATTGTGAATGATTCACAATTAAAATGTACGTTTGTGAAGGAGAGACCTTGAAGTGCGGCTTGTGTGAATATTAAAAGAAAAACAAATAATTTTAATTAAAAGTAAAACAAATAATGCTAATTAATATTTGCTTCACGCCGAGATTATATAATTATAATTTATCATTTGAATTTTAATTAGTCAAACTCGTTGCAGGCCTCAATGATTCTACAAAAATAAAATAAAATTATTTTCAGTCTTCATGTTAAAAAAAATTAAGTAAAGCAATAAAGTTTTCTTCCTTCAAAACTTTTTTTTATTTTTCCTTCATATTTTTATGAATTTTTTCCAACATTCATACTGTAACACAAACCTTATTTGTATGGATTTTTTATCTAAGAAAATAGAACATGAATAAATACCCATATGCAAGTTTGCACTTGATTTTATATGTATCTGTGTTTAGGCAAAAAAAGTAACATTCTTGCGGTTCTATATCTAATATTTAAAAAATACAGTGTGTCGGAGATATAAAAAATGTGTTTTTATTACATGGAGTAAGTTTTTGATTGCAGTAAATTTATTTATGTATATAGTATTGTCTAGTTAAACAAACAGAAGCATGTGATGTTTTCTGTTCTCAACTTTAAGTTAATGGTAAGAAAATAATCTAAAAGATTTTTTATACAAAAAGCATTAAAGCTTTCGACTTCCAAATGTCAAGGTTAGAATTCACATGTTTACAACGCGGCGGCAGGTTGTTGTCCTTGCTGACTTTGCCGTTGTAGTCCAATTAAACTAATTTAAATTTTTTTTGGCAAAAATGAGCAAATATAGTGTTGCCAGTATATACTACAAAATATTGAATGAATGCTACATGTTCTGAAAACCATTTCGTTTTGAAATCGCAAAGTTTCCAAAACGAAAAACAGTCTTCCTCTTTATCAGATAATTTAGTGCATTCTCAATTAAGTTCGCATAAAATATCTGAAGCATATGAAATCTTAAAAGCAAATAAACAGCTGCTATAAGTGAGCTTTCTTGTTGATTTTTTTCTGAAATTTGTTGGTTTGAAATCGAAAAGGTTTCCAGACCCTGGCCGATAAGTAGATTTTAAAACAGTAATTTTATTTTTATAAATGCGAAGAGTTTGATAATGGCAGCAATGAAGTATGTAAGTATTTATACTTGAATATCAGATAATTATGATACCGTTGCTGTCCCCAAAAAAATTAAGTAGATGGCTACAAGGCGACAAATGTATCTAGCGGCATTTGAAATCGTGTCTTTGTGAATGTGTTTAATGCAAAAGGCCTTAAATGTTTAGAAGATGTAAAACCTTTTCAATAAATTTTAAGTATGCCATTAAATTTGTCTATATTAGCATTAAAGAAACCACAATGTATTTTTATAGCTATGGTATTTATGTCACGACATAGAAACTAGGACGTGATTTTCGTTACAAAAGTAATCGAACTTAAAACCAGAGTACGAAAATAAACGAAACAAATTGTTTGATTTTGTTTGGTTTCGTTCTGTGAAGTGAGTGAAACAAAAACAATGAGAAGGATTGCTTAATTTGTTTTTGTTTTGTTTTTGCACATGCGCACAAACTAGAGAACATAGCCGATCGGCTGTAAGTTGGCTAACAGCCGCCACCGGCCACAAACAATACATTAATTTAATCATAATGGGAAATAAATGGAAACGTTTTGAAATATTTGCGGCGAATTTGACATCATCATATAATATCATTTTATTGCATTGTTATTATTTTACTTATTCAGTAAAATATTTTTTAAATCAGGTATCAATCAGTTCAATTAAAAAATTAAAATTAAAATATGTCACTAAAATATTTTTTTTTTGTTAAAAATATATTGAAATTGGTTTCATTTGCATAAATGAAAGTTTAACATAATATCTATACTTGTTCTAAGAGGTTTTTGGGTAAGAAATCCCTGATAAATATCAGAGATCATGATCCGCATTACAACAGTGAAATGCGCATAGAATGCAGTTAGTCCTTCAATAATTAATTTAAATCTATTTTGAATAAAAAAATTTTAATATTAAATTACAATTTTCAGGTCGCCAACAAATGTTGAACTCAATTGTAGAAAACTAAAAAAAAAATGGGCCGTTATGAATTTTTCTTATAATTCTTTACATAAAGAAATAAATTATTTATTGAATTATAACTTAAAACGTTTTATGACCACTGTTAGCAAAGTAACTTTTTAGATAACTTATGTAAATTTGCATAAATTTAAAAAAAAAAAATTCAAACCAAAACGAATATTTTTTGCTTTGCAGCAGGAAAAAATATGTAATGCGTTCCCACGTTATATACGTATATATTTTCTTTTAAGTTAAAACAACTAAAACGAAGAATTATGCATGTTTTTATCTAAATGTATGTTTTATTTAAATTAAGATATTCTTTTCTTTCCTACAAGAAAATAAATTGTTTTATTTTATCAAACATATGCAAGAGTAGGGAGGATGGGCTTCGCTATTCTTTCCCAGCAAACAATTTAGGATTTTTTCTAATGTGTAATAAATATTTATTTATAGTTTATTTTATAATTTTGGTCGATATAAAAACTGCTTGTTGCTAATGAATAAAATAAACGTTTATTTACATCATTATTTAAAAGTAGTTATTATAGCAGTTTTGCTGGTTATTTGTATGCTGCGAATATTTGCACAATATTTTATTCCATACATAATGGCGTACATGGGCCTTTCAAATGAATAAAGTATTTCGATAATATCTCATACATGCTCTGCTTATTTAAATATATACTTACTATCTCAAGTGTTCTATAATAGCCCCAGCAAAAAAAATTTCAAAAAATGTAATCGTTTTTAGAATTAAGCGCTTTTTCCCTATTGGATTATCAACTTAATGATTTAAAGAAGGCGTGAGCCTAAAATAATCGATTCTCGAGAGCTACTTACATATTTTATTTGGCAACATATTCACGTAATCTATGAAACCTAAAAAAAATCATTATTCTCATACATTTTTTTTAAATTTTATGTAATTGGTTTTGTAAGCGAGTAATGAAATTTGGCAATCAGAAAATTAAGTCATTATATGGCAAGTAGTTCTGATGATAATGTGTAATTTTTTGCTGCAACGTTTTAATTTCTTTTTCCATCAATGCATGAATAGTATAAAACTTCAATATAACGTTGCAATATTACGCATTTACAATAAAATAAGAAACTCTATTTTTATATTATATTTCTGAGGACATTGTGGATTGGGTTGTTCAGCTCTTACTTTGGTTAACGGAAATTAAACTGTACTTTATATTATATCGAATTCCTTATACAAGAAAGCCTTATGCAGAAAACGACCTTAGTGTTGTGAATTTGAAAGTAACTTAGTGTTAAAGTATCTAAGATCTAAGATATGTACCTTTACTGCACCTAGCAATCCCAGGAATTAATATATATACACATATATATATATACACTTGAACAAGGTCTTAAATTAAAAAACTAGTTTGACATCAAACGAAAGTTTAATTGACACACAACTTAAAGCAAAAATAAATTTTATTTTTCTTTCAAGAGTATGAGTATACAAGATATGTGTATGAAATTTGTAAAAAAAAGTGCTTAATACAATGAGGATTGATGCTGCATTATTAACTCATGAATGACAGATTTTGAGTTACGGCGTTATTCAACAAAATGAGCCATATAATGTTCTTGTCAAGAGATGAGTATACAAGATATTTGTATGAAATTTTTGCAAAATGAATAAACCTCAAACTGCTTGTCAATTGAAGACTCCATAGGGTTCCTAGTTTTATTTTATAACGTATTCCCAATATTAAATTTCTTATCCTCAAAAATCCCCAAAGTAGGGATTTTTCATTCCCAAAAACCCCCACAGTTCCTTAAAAAGGCTTCATATTTACATATTTTCATTCAAAGAGAATAAAATTCACACAAACAAATTATTTATGTTAATTTTTTTTACTAAATTTTATTAATCTTACATGAATTTTGGGGGCAACATTAATCTATTATAATCCTTAAATGTTTTTTTCTGTTAAATTTCACAGCAAAATTTATTTTAAGCCATTAATATAAAAAAACACATATTTAAAATATAAAATTATGACATTTCAATAATATTTCATTAACACCTACAAGTTATTCCCCCTCAATATTGCTCATACCATTCGACAAATTTGTGTGAATTACAAAAAAAAAAAAAAAGAAAATCCAATGAAATTATCGTCCAAATCTAAAAATAACTCACTGTCATAAGAAAAAAAATATATAAAAGAACTAACCAGCTGCTGTTAAATATCAAACAAATTAATTAAGCATAAAACGCAGTGAAAACACAAATTATGATTGTCATAAATATTGATTTAAATAAATATTATAATTAACACGATTACGAAAGCTTAAAACAAATATCAAGTTTAGTGAAATAAAATACAAAAAACATAAACAATTTTAGTTTATTTTATTTTGAAAAACAAATTCTAAATTAGTTAATCGTTTTTTTATATTATGTGCTGTTAATTTAAAGCAGCTTACGATAATTTTACAAACAAATAGCTGTTGGTTCGATGTCAACAGGCTTTACTGAAAAAAAATCAGATTACTGAAAGCGATACAAATCCACGCACTGATTTTAAACGCAGCTAGTCTTATTCACTTCGCTTTAGCGAATTATCGCTTTACTGAAAATATCGTATTACTGAAAACCAAAAGCCAGCCCACAACTACGTTTTTTATGAAACTTACTTCGCTTTAGTGAAAAAATAAACAATGACAAATTTATTTATTAGAAATCGATTACATAATTTATGGTTGAAAAAATTGTGCATGTTTTTTGCAAATTAAATGGCAAAATCTCCTTTTCGCTCTTACGTACTTTATTGTATTTTTCTATTATATTGTCAATGCAAGTGGCTGGACATTTTCGAGTAATTCGTGTGTATGGTTACTGATTTTAAGCAGTACGCTTAACTGTAACAAATTTCAATAATCCGAACTAAGTTTTAGAGAAAAAATCGGATAACTGAAAAAAATTGGGTTTTGGTTATTTCCAGTAAAGCGGAGTCGACGTATCGCAAAAATGCCTGAATTAAGATACGAACTACTACCCAATCCAGTACCTGTGTTCTGTAACTTGCGAGAAGTTTTCACGTCAAGAAAAATTAAGCAATTATATTGATTGTCCTATTTTCCACAGGCTGATTCATATAAAACCTGAAATAAGCTTACAAGAAACATGACCAAGGAATTAAGGCTTTTGTAACTCACCCTGTGTTTCACAGATTGATAACAAACTTCTCGTCTGGAAAAGTTCTCACCAAAGTTACAGAACATAGGCACAGCATAATCAAATTTAAAAAACTGGCTTCCTAATGAGAGGTTTGTGTGAAACAAGCACCCCACCACAATTGAGGGCCTTGAGAAATCTTATTATATGGAGGGAATAATTAATCTAGAAAGCCGCTGGATTAAATGTATCGAGCATATTTTTTTAAGCAGAATTTCACGGAATTTTTTTTGTTAAAATTTTTAAATAAAATAAAAACCAGAAAAATTGTCAAGGTGTTTTTTACACCTAAAAATAATTATGCCAAGTAAATAAAGTAATTAGTTTTATGCTTAAAAATAATAAAACATATTTTATGATGAATGAAAGCTTCTTGGAAAAAAAAATTTAGATTATATTTAATTTTAATTAAATATTATTTACTTTCAATTATATTTTAACCAAATACACAAACTCGAAACTGCAATAAAGTTATAAAAAATGGCAAAACATTAAAAAACATCTGTATACGCGTTTAAAAAAAATTCGTTCATCTATCAAATCGTATTTGAATGTAATTAAATGTTGTTAAACTAAAAGCAGAAAATAAAAAACTGTTGTAATTCATTCTTTTATGTATTAAACTCTAATTATCTTTGTGTGAACGCTGTCAGTATACGCCAGAAAGCAGAAAATATTAAAACACTCGTAATTAAAATAAATGCAATCAAATATGCAAAAAAAAATTTAAATTAATTTAAATTTTTTTTTAAGAATCAGCATTGTGATCGGAATTGATACATGTATACATACATACATACATACATATGTGTAGATATATACATACGTATAGCTGATTTACTACCACAACATCACAACTCAAAGAAAACTAGTTCTGCAGAAATTTCCGGTTCACACTACACAATTTTTAATTGCTAAACTTATAACTATTTCTTCCTTGAACTTAAATTTTTTTTTGATGACACGTTTTTTTTACTTAGTTTTGGGTATGTATGTGTTTCGCGTACACCTGTGGCTGAGTGGTAGCGATGCTAGCCTCTTAGTCCAGAGATCGGGCGTTCGATTCTCTGCATAGACCCTGGGTGTTTTGTACACACAAGCTAATCGCTTCGCGGGTTGTTTGTTTAACAAAAAAAAAAAATTAAAAATAAAAATTGAAAAAGCAAAACGTATGGACAGTATATTTATGAAGTTAAATGCACATATATTTTCCATTCCTAAAAACTTATCAGCTTATCAATTAAGCTCGATTTACTCATTGTTTCTAAACATTATTTTTGTTCGTAAAATTTTTTTTCACTGAGAGGTTTTTGCATCATAATTCACCATTTTTAACAATTTGTCTGGTAAATCAAAGCTACCGCATCAAATACGCGCTTAAAGGTTCAATTGACACCCATTAGTGCTGCCATAATCATAAAAAGCTGTTTATGTTTCAATTTGTTTATTAATTTCAAAAGTGCAACACAAAATATGTTCAACCAACAAACAGCTGTTTATGGTTACGGCGAAAAACCAAAATTCAATTGGTTTCTATGGTTATGGTTATGGCAATGGTGTTACGGCAAGTTACCTTTAATCAACTACAGTGTTGCCCATAAGTTTGGTTTGAACAGCTGTTTTGTATGATTATGGTTATGGCACGCTTAATTCAACATGAAACGAGGCATATTAATTTTACACGGTCGCAGCAAAAGCGGCCAGCCTAAGACTGGCATCGTGCGAACGTGAACTTAAAGTGCATTCACACATGTTGTCTGAATAAAACTTTTGTTAGGAATGAATTTTTTACTTGTAGTTTGACGTCTCTCTTCCTAACATAGTGTCCACACCTGATGAATTTATATGATGATGAATGTCTAATTTGCTTGTTGTTTAATTTTCTGGTCACAAATAATTCTTGTGCCGCCCTTTTTAAAGAAAATTGCTTAATAAATAAACGTTAAGTGCACAGTGACACATAAAATGACATTTGATATCAAGATGAATATATCAGGACATGAGCTCTGATGATTATATCATAACGCTGCCATAACACTAATAAATTGAGCCTATACGTGATGAATTTTCATCATGATATAAATTCATCAGGTGTGGACACTATGTAAGTGAATAGTGCTGCAGAAAACCATCAGTAAAAAAAATTGTCTTGACAAAAATGTTGTTGGGATAACACAGGTTACTACAACTTTATCACAAAAAAAAAAGATTTTTTTTCTCTCCAGAGTTGAGTATATAAGCTGTTTGTATAAAATTTTTATACAATATGAACAATGACATGAGAATTAATTATGCATTATTAACACAAAAATATCATTTTATTAAGTTATGACGTTCTTTGAGTAAATGAGCGATATAGTAATTGTACGTGTGTTTTTCTTATGTCTGCCTGTGCAAACATTTACTCAAGCCTCTTTATTGTACTTTTTATGTACAGCAAGTTTTTAAATTTAAATTATAAACAACAAATATATATATTTTTTTAAAATAAATTTTTTAAAAACAAACAAAGCAATCAGTTTAAAAAACATGAGCATTTGCAATACTAAACGAGCATAAAAAAATCAGAATTGTTTGCAAGTATACACAACAACTCTCTACGCCCACGGCGAAGAATTTCAAACAAAACTACTCATTTGTTGACAATTATTAATATTGTTCATTTAGCTGTTGTGCTCATTAGCATAGTTTTATGTACAAAAATACACAAACGTACACATATGGAACAGCTGAAAGGCACTGCTGCACCCAGCGAGCATGCAGACGGCATATCAGAGTTGATGCCGAATTTTAAACTTTTTTTTTTAAAAGTTTATGAAAATCATGAAAAAATAAAAAAATAATATACTTGAGGGGCTAAAAAGCCAATGGGCATAAATGCTTAAACCTTATAAACCTTAGACCAGTATGATAAGCTCGAACTGAAATCTATTGACCGAAATTTTTACTACTAGCAACAACTTAACAGGAAGAAAAAACTTTGAAGATTAATTACTCAGACTTTTCTTTTTGATTTTAAGCCCATCAATTACATTACTTTTTAATGGATTTGAAGAAACTTTCTTGAGTGATGCGCATCTAAAATGTTAAATTGTCCATGACTCCTTTGCATAAATAAAGCTGAGTTTGATCGATGGCAGGGATTATGTTGGCTTCGAGGGCCGCTGTGGTTTATGGCCTATTTGTATAGATCTGCTGCCAAAGAAAGCCTCACAAGAAAAGTTATAGCGGGGTCAATCGCACGATCGTGGCATCGGCGGTCAGTTCACATCACCTCCATGTGAAATGCTCAGGCATTAAGATCGTTCAGGCAGAATGCCCAATATGGCATGAGCTTTATGACACGTAGCACTATTCATAAATTTTAGGTACGAAATGTGAAGAATATCTTATTATTGTTTTCTTCTTTGTTTGGCCTCCCTTTCATTTAATGCCACTCAACTTTTGCCAAAGATATGAATTTTGCTTGCGTTGATGACACTTATTAAAAATGAAATGATTAAATTAATTTTAATTGCAGCCTACAATATCATTTTCAGATATTCTCTTTTGATACACACACATTTATGCATATATTTTTTATTGTGCTGAATTTAAGCTTATTAATTTCGATTTCTTTCAACTTTGTATTGTCAGAGATTTTGTATTTTTTCTTATTTATATTAAATTTCACTGTTGAAAACAGCATCAAAATTGGAAAAATACAAACAATATTTATTAAACGAGAAAGGTGTGAACAAGTCACGAAAATGCAAGAATTATTTCAAAAATGATTTAAACTATTCTTAAATTATTTGGCGCACACGCAAATCTATAAAAAGACAATGACTACGCAGACATTGATTGAGAATTTTTTTGCTGCTTGTAAATCTCTGTAAGAAATTTATTTCTGCATGTGTGCGTGTGTGTGTGTGTGCATCGTGGCTTGTCATTATTTATATTTAATTTTGGTTTTCTCTGCTGATAATAATTCATGCCGTAGGTGTTTTCTTAATGATAAAATAATTAATTATTTTAAATAAATTTGCAGCTGCAGTGGCTGTTTTAAATTCAGTTCCATGATTTAATGATAAAAATGGGATATACGAGTATATACTCGTATATAAAATTTTGTTTGCTTTTGTCGTAAATAATTTCTTGTAGGAGGTGTTTAAACAAAACACAAAATTTATTTTGGAAACTTTCACGATTCTTCTTCCGTTCTTGCTAAAATATATACAAAAAAGTAATATTTTTTATTTAAAATGAATGAAATGCCTTAACAATATACAAATACAATAGACTAGACTAATGCCCTAATTCTGTTCGACGATTGTATCGTCTTGTCTATGGACGAAAAAAAAGCCGCAGTTGTGATTCTTTAAAACAATTATTATTTATTGTCCATGCTAGAAGGTTCGTGTATTTGCTCTATGATTTTGTTCTAAACAATGTATCTAATACATATTTTTTCAAATATTTTTCAAACTATTGATGTTGTACTTTAATTTTATTTTTGTGTTTTAAAAACATGCTAATAATATTTTTATTTTTCCTTATCAAAGACAACAACTATTTTTGAAGAAAATATTTTAGGGAATTCAAAAACAAGAACTCAAAAGTATTTTCAAACAAAAACGTCCTAAATCTTCTTATTGAATTAGGGCATAATTCTTGACTTCCTCTTATAAAAAAAAATAAATAAACTTAAAAGACTCCTGATCAATATACCGCATTGTTCAAGGTCATAGCAGAAGTTAAAATTAAAAGTGCTGCAAGTATTTGAAGAAATCTTTTTCTTAGTAGGATCTAAACTCAGTGAACAACTCCTGCTAGAGCTAGTAAAATAGGTTATGGAGAAGAGGATAGAAGGATTAGTGTCTGTGAAATTTGATTTAAACCCTCCCACGTTGAAAGTGACAGGAAAGACTTCCCCAGGTAGTTCCTTCCACATACGAACAGTACGGCATGGTGCGATTTATTGACCAATGAATGCATAAATCGCAAGGATGTGCCCTGGATGAAGCATGCGTTTTACGTTAAAATGTTCGGGTTGCAGAGACAAGTATCCTAATTAGTAGTAACGATGGAACAAGGAATTATTATTATCTAACAGTTACTTTGCTTAAATTTAACTGCAGCATTAGAAGGAATTTTAAAATTTTTTTTATGTGTGTTAAGTTTTTTTTTTTAATTCTTTTTATTTAATTCATTGCAAAAGTTTTGCACTTATTGGAAAATGTGTTAAAGAGAATTAATGGGAAATTCAGCCTTCCAAATAAGTTTATTTTTTTTTCTAATTTCAGTGAACACACTTTAACCATCCTTGCCAAGCAATTATTCTTGCCTTCATTTTATTTAATAATTAAGTAAGCATACACTGTTTTTTTTGTGGATTTTAATCTGAAATGTTTAATTATAAATTTTAAATAAAATTCTAAGGAAATTAAAATAAAATTGATTTTTAAAGCAAATAAAGCACACAAGAAAACAATAAAAAAAGTTAATGAATGCAAATGTAAGTGTGCAAGTGGGTGTGTGCGTGTGTGTGTGTATGATTTATTTTTATTTGATGAAAAATATTTTTGTGTAAATAAATAAAATAAAAAATAAAAAAATATTAATCAACGTACATACACAAATTCATAAGTGTGTGCACATATTTGTTTGTTTTCTTAAAAAAGATAAATTTTTAATAATCATGAGCCAGTGGTGAAAGCAAAAAAAGAAGAAAAAAAAAACGAGAAGAAACAAAAACATATGGTAGTTGAAATAAAATAAAAAATCAAATTCTACATTATGATAATGCTATTTGTACAAATTAATTGAAATTATTTTGCCAGATAAAACATATTCTAACAAACAGCCCAAAGTCTAGTATCGTATCAATCTTAGTGTGATATGCATGTACATAAATTTCTACAATTTTAAAAAAAAAGTCAAAAATAAATTAGGGCAGAGCTAGCAAAATTGTAACTGAACATGAGCGCTTCATGGCTTTTCAGTGCTTTCGCATAAATATAAATTTGCATGACTTTTAAAAAGATTTACATTCCATTTCAAAATTAGTTTAGTACAATGAAGACTCTTAGATTTTTACCTAATTTTAACTTGAAAAAAAATAATTTAAATGTTGCGGCTAAAATATAATATTGTTTATGTCCAATTTTCACCTCCGGTCTTACAGAGAGATAACCAGGCACAGTTTTTACGCATACTTTGAACTGGTGTATAATCAAATTTTAAAATATTTTTAATATCAAAATATGTTTTAGGCTAGTTTCATATTACAAAATAAATAAAAGTTTGGAATAAAACTGGAAAGTTTTAAATTCAACTTGTTCACTTTCGGATTCCCAGCAAAAAAAAAAATATGATGTGTAAACACTAACAACTGAGGGAAGCAATGTATAGCTTCGAGAAATGCTTCTGAAAAGTACTAACGTAAGGCGGGCTCCCACAAAAATTATATATTATTACTTCTGTGAAGCACTTTAGTAAGGCAAAAAAAATAAAATTCATGGCTTTTTGGAAGTTAAATGTATTACTTGTAGCAACAGCAAGTGATCCTCTAAGATTGTCTCCTTTACAAAAACGCTTCTGGTAAGCAGTAATTTTTGCTGGGTTTGCATTGCATTACGCGTATAAAAAAATTTGCATAACTCAAAAACTTTTACAGATTTCACTTTCAAATTAATGCACTATAGTGAAAATATTCTAAGCTAATTTAGTAAAAAAGTAAAAGGAAAAGAAACGGGTCTAAATTAGAAAACTTTTGATGCGAATTGGTAATTTTCGGTTTTGCGTTGCATTTACGAGCAGAACCATAGTTACAATAAAACTACTTTTGACTTAGTTGATTTATAAATGCGATTTCTTTTAGTTTGACTTCCAATCTAATATATTCTAAGGTTATAGTTAAGACTCTTCAAATAATATGATCCCGCAAGAAGGAAAAATCCTTTAGAGAAATAGGAGGAGTGAAAAAATATTTCAAGTCCTGAAAAACTGCCAACTTAGACTTAAACACATTTTCCTTATAGCCACAGAATTATACCTCCATGTTTGGCAAAATAATATGTCTACTTTTGTAAAATATTTTTCATAATGTTTATGCAAAATAGACTTGCTATTTAATTCCCAAAAAAAGAAAACACTTTTTTCCCACATCACAAAGATTATTACGTATGATATGACAATTTTGTTAATGTACAGCAAGCACCATCCCTGATAGGCACCCACGCCACATTTTCATACGACATATAAATTTTATGTTTTTGTTTTCAAAGCCTTCAACTTGTAGTCGTATAATTAAGCAGACAAGTGTAAGTGTGTGTGTGTGTGTTTAAGCATACGTAATATCAATGTGTTTTTGATTTTCATTTTATTCACAAACCATGAAAACTAAAGGTTAAAATACCACAAATTGTTTAATTTAAACAAATATTTTACAATAAAAATAAACATGAACTTGAATTTTGAAATAATAATTCAGCATAAGCCGATTGCTAAATATTCCTATGAAAATGCTCTTACGACAGAAAGATTTTAGTTCCGTTGAGGAAAGAACTACAATTTGTGGCAGATGAGTGTAACATAAATATTAAATAAAAATGTTTGTGTATGAATGAAACGCTCCATGGGAACGAACGCCTACTTCAAGTTCATTAGAATTTTTCTTTTAGTTTTGCTTGAAAATACGAAATAAACAAAAACAAAACAAGTGAAATTGACGTCATTGTTGTCTTCCAATGTGGTGAATGATCTATACAAAATAATTCATTAGAATTGTGCGGCCGTTGTGCAAAATAAATGTACAAACACATACGCTTTGTATACAAAATAAAATTTATATTTAATAGTTCAATTTACCAAATATTTTGTGTTTTCTTGATTTGTTTTCTTTAACAAAGAAAAAATTGTTTTTGCTTAGAATCTTTTGGGAAAAATGGAAAATCGAAGCACTTATCAGCATCAGTCTAACATTCGGTTGCGATCGTTAAACGCTGAACAAACGTTCCATTACATTATTTATCATTATTAAAGTTGAAAATCCTTTTCCAATAAAATGGCTGTAAGTTTTGAACAATTTAAAACTGAAAACTTAAAAAAAAATTACAAAAGTCACGAGTTTTATTTAGTTAATTAAAACCTGTGAGAAAAAAATCACCACAACCAGTTGAGCGTATGATTGATAATTAATTTCACAATTAATAAAATGAAAATATTAAAATTCACATTCCAGTGGCCTGCAATAATTTGCAGTGAAGTTGCATAAAACGTTATTTTACTTATTTTTTTTAAATTAATACAAAGTACATGCATTTTTCGGCCACAAATTACTGCAAAAGCGTGATTTTTTTGGGTTATATTATGTTTAAAATCAATCATACGCTTTAGTCTGTATGGCTGTAGCTGACATAGAAAATTAAAGTGTTTTAGTTACCACAAATTCACTAAAAGTTTTACTTAATTACTGCAGTAATAACTCGCATTTAATAAATGATTTAGTATATTTTAGGCAACTTAGACTATAAATAATTTTTTTACGGAAATAAAATGAAAATAATAATAAATAAATTAAATTGGTTATATAAAATGCTTAGAAGAATAGAGTGGAAATGTAATGCATAAATTAATGCAGGCTTGTGAATAGCTTAAAGGATTATTTTTAGTGACTACTAAATAGGAAGTATTTTTTTTTTGTATAAAATTTTTCTAGTAATATGAAGTCAGTGGCACCGCAACATAGTCCCCTTCCCAATCATTTTAGTTACCCAAAAATAAACCAATTGGTTTGCTAAATTAATAATTGGACATGGCTATTTGCATAATGTCGAACGTGACCGTCATACATACATGAAAAAATTCAAAATAGAACGGATTTTTATTTTTGCAATAAGCCTAATTTATACCAGTTAATTAACTCTATAATTGGTGTTGAATTTTATTCTATAAGTTTTTTTCGTTTTCAATATAACTACAAAAAATCAAGGCATTCGCATGTGACAAAAATAAAAATTATATTTGCAAAACCTGAAGCAATCTCCTTTGCCATGTTCGGCGTATTTCGCCTTCGAAATAGACTTCAGAAAAACACAAAATGTTGTCTTTAATCTAGGACCAAAATATCGTAGTCGAAGTCGAAATACGCCAATCATGATACGGCCCAATATTTTAATGTGACTAACTCTAGAATCTTGTCTCCTTACAACAGTTTTAATATTAAACAAAAATGATAAAATATTTTTTTTAATTCAATTTTAATCATTGTCACAAGTGATATGTTGCACGGGACAGTTTCGTCCTTCATATTTTAATGTGACTAATTTTATAATGTTGTCTCTTTAAAACATTTTGCATATAAAGAACATTATTAAACATTGATGCAGGGAAGAAAACTGGGACAAACGACGAATTTTTCGTTGCAAACTTCGCCATAAAAAATAAAACACATTTGTGCATATGAAAATGAAAACAACACCAGCGTCGAACGAAATTTGTCGTGCGTGATAAACTCTGAGATAGATTTATTTATATTTTTTTTAGCTGACTAACGACGAAAGCCCAATTTTCTCTGTCTTTGCACAAACAACAACCAACTTTATCAATTATAAGAGCTGTTACTTATTCATCGATGTTGTGTTTCACACGACAAATTTACGCAGCCAATTCTTATCGACGGACTCATCGACGTGGAAGAAATTTGTCGTTCGTCCCAGTTGTGTTCCTAGCATTGCACGTGCTATGTTGCACGTGACATTTTTTCCTTATCATGATATTTACTTCTTTTCTGTGGTTTATTTTTTAACAAAATTATAAACACAAAATTATGTATTAAGACACCTCATAGTGGTTAGTGTATTTCGACTTCCACTATCACGTTTGGGTATAGATTAAAGAACACCTACAAATTTTTTCCTTAGTCTAGAACGCGTCAAGATACACCAACTGCCATAAGGCCAGTGAGCTTGTGCAGAAATTGTGTCTCATGTCATTTCGCCTTTACTTTTCAATCATTTAATTTATCCTTTAGCCAAATGTAGCCATTCCGCATTCCTAGCTGGTTTTATTATTTAAATTATCTCACCACTGTTTACAACTCTCTTAATTTGTTCACAGTTTATGCTTATCCCAATTTACATAATTTAAAAGTATGTAATTTTTTGTTATGTTGAAAAAACTTTTTTTTTAATATCACACTAATGTTGTCGCACGTGACCATTTTTAAATAGGTATCACGATCACAAATCCTTAAAGTTTTTAGCAAGATCTATTTTTTTAATATTAATTATAGTAAATAACGCTCTTTGCAACGAGTATTTGATAAGCTTTCAGCATGTATGTACATACAATTGCGGAACTTTATTTTACTTCTTTATATAATTGTGTAAGCCGTCATTAGGTAAAATTTTAAGAAAAATTAAATCACATTGTTCTGAAACACACATTTCTTGCTGTCTCACACGACAAAAACGGGATTTTCTCGTGGAAATGCCTATAAGTTGTTTTGCAATGTCGCACGTGACATTAAAATATCTGATTTTGCAAAGCAAAGCACTTGCATAGTATCTTCAGCAATCTTCTTTTACTTTTTATGCTTGCAGACAAATTTTAGAGAGCGAAAGAAAATTGTAAAAGCTTCCCTTGAAAAACGTTTATCAAAACGAACGAGCAAAAGCATCATCCGAATGAAAAAGTTGCGCTATTGTGAATTTGCATTCGAATATTTTGAACTTGGTTGAGTATAAACACAGAAGTTTTGAAGATTAAATCAATTTTATTGTTTCTTTATGAAAATGTGATAAAACAAATTCTTTTATTTTTTTTTTGTGTCGGTAGTTTGTTCGGTGGAAATTCCCATATAAATTTTTTCCAAAACTTATTTATTTTCACATACTTTACAATTAAAATCCATAAATTATTTAAAACTTTTATGCTTTTTCAGCAAAATTTAACTGAATTGATATTTAAAAATATAAATCATACAAAAAATATTTTTGTGGCCTTTCAAATATTAAAAAGTGCAAAAAGAGAGAAAAAAGTTATAATTGCAAAAAAAGTTTAACGAATCCAAATGAATTGCAATGAAATTATTATTCAAATATAAAGTTTTATTTACGAGTATTTGTTCAAATTATTCTTGTATGCATGAATATTTAAGCAAAATATTTGCAATATTTAACTGCAAATAAATTACGTTGCCGCCTTTAATTTCACTGGGCGATCTCAAATAAAAACCAAATATCTACCAGTGGCAAATATTTAAATGACTGTACGAAAACGAAAATTTTACTTGAATGCTCCCCCTACAATTTGCCACAGAGTAAATGTGTGTGTGTGTGTTTTTTGTAGGATTATTTATTTTTATGTAAATTACAAGTCATATTTATTTCACTTTTGAATTATTGATATGGCAAAAAATATAATAATAGTAATAATAGCAGGTATTACATGTTTTAGGGAGATTTAGCATTTACATACACACATTTTATTGATATGAGAAGGCGAAAAACACAAATTTACAATCAAAAAATACGAGTACTTATATTTTATGAAATATTCGAATTGAACTTTTTATTTAAATTGAAAAGCGAAAAATACGGTTTATTGTTAATAGTCATTTTAATATTTTTCACTAAAATCTTCTGATGTGCGAAAATTATGGAATGTATCATGTGAGTTTCTTGTCTCTATATTTTCTTAAAATAAAATAAATATTTTTATTTAGAAGTTCATATTAAAAAAAGAAATTTTACTGCCTGGCCCACGATGTCGACAAGAAAGTTTCTTTCGCTTGCTTATATTGAAAACAAAAACAAAATAAGAGAATTTGTTTTTGTTTTCAATGTAAGTAAGCGAAAGAAACTTTCTTGTCGACATCGTGGGCCAGGCCGTTAATTTTTTATAGTTTTCAATATAACGGCCTGCCCCATGATGCCGACATAAAACATTCAACCGACAGCTTTTATTGAAAATAACAATAAATTTTAAATTTTTGTTATGTTTTCAATTTTAATAATTGAACAAAGAACTGTCTAAGTAAAGGATATGCCATTAATAAAATAATATAATAATAAATTGCAGAAAAATTTCGCAAAATTTCAAATTTCAATTATAAAATTGATGCAAAAAAGTGAGCTGTTGGTACAAGTTAGTGATTTTAGGAAATGAGTTAGTGCGCAACGCTCAAGAGCAACTGAGAATATTGTTGTTGTAGCTTATAGTGTTGATTCCATGTCTATCTTTGGAATCGGGCATGCCTTACACGATTTTGTATGGCCAGAGTCGGAAGATATTAATGTATTATTTGCAATATTACGATACCAATGCTCTTTTATTTAAAAGGTTTCCTTACTGTGTGATTTCTGGATAAATAGATCCCAATTGGCCACCATGACCCTGTCTTTTAACACCTTATTTCTTTTTTGGGTTCAAGACCTCAAAGAAAAATACATGAAACTATCCTATAGCCGTAAATATGCAAATTGGTGATGGAAAGTTTAATGAAGATAATAAAGTGCTGCACGGCTATGCACGTGGCGGTCATTTGGTTTATATGTTTTCCATTATTAATGGCTCTTTATAATTAAACAAACCTACGAGGGCTTGCATTAAAAATATAAATTTTTAAGATAACAAAATAAGATTGGAAGACCCTGAGAAATTTACTGATTTCGTTTCGATTTCAGAAAATCAGGTTTCACACAATGCTATGGCGAATATTTTTCTCACTATCATTTCACACAATTTTTTTGTCTCCTTTTTAAGATGCAGTTTTACATATTGCACTATTTACAAAATCAAATGCAAAAATTTCCTCACCATTCTCACATAATAGAACAAGTTCATTTTTGATAAGAAAAGGTATGCTGTAGGTTGTTTGTAATTCGTGACTTTTTTTTCATACAGTATATATTATAAGCAAATAAATACATAAAATTGTGAGTCATATTAAGAATCTATAAGTTATAATTGCAATTAAAAAAAAATTTATACAAAATGTATGAAAGTGTAACACTTCACTTCACTTTCAAATATTCAATTTGCTAAGAATTCGTTATTCGTTACTGGAATATTTATCTCTAGAATTCAATTCAAATCAATGAAAATTATATTTCAATTGAATCATTTGAGTCATGTTAGACCATTTACTTTAAATTTTGTTGTGAAGAAAAAGCAAGTTGTAAAAATTTGTAATTCGTGACTTTTTATTTGTATGGATTTTTTTTCCTGTGTTCTTTTGTAGTAGTTTATAATATCTAATTTCAGTACTTATGTTATTGTTTTGAGTTTTAAAGTAGAAGAAACCTTATTCAGAGCAGAGATCCAAAAATATTACAGAGAAAGATTAAAACTAGACGAAGAGGTTAGAGCAAAAAAAAAAAAAGGAAAAGGAATTATTCTTAAAACAACTTATTTTATTTATTTATGGGCAATCAAAAGGATTTGAAATTATAAACTCCTAAAGTTAGGTAACGAATGACAAAAATATTGGGTAGAACAAAAAGTAAACATAAAATAAATGTTGCTTAAGGATAATGTTATGTAATGTTTTCATTATCTACAGCCAATTACTTCATTATTATCATCGGCATTAATAATTATCTACAATCATATTTTAAAAATTTTAAAGTGATAAAGTTCATATATTAACTTTTTTCATTTGGAATGATTTTAAATATATGAGAGTGTATGGGTGTGTTTTCCGCAAATTAATATTTTAAATATTACTTATTTACTTCAGTGAAAAAATGCGTCAGATTTTTTAAATTAAATATTAATCAGTCTTATTGTTCGTGAGATCTTGTTGTGAAAAACTTCGAAGCGCAACATTTTTTTGTATGTTTCAATAAAAGCCTTCATATTCAATCATTTTCATAATAAGATTTTTCTGATATGTTTATAACCAAAAAGCTGATTTAATATATTTCCATATATATCCATTCCAATTTCAATTTGAGCTAATAGGTTTAAAAATATTTTAAATAATTTTGTTTGAAAATTTGTTCGTAATGATTTTATATTTTATTTTCGTGTACTTGAAACAGTTTACATCACACGATAATAATGTATATGAAACATCTTCAATATCTACATGTTGAAATCCAATAAAAAATTTTTTTATAAAATTCAAAAATTAATATCGAAGGTCAGCACTGTGATTTTGCTTTTACACAAACATTAAGTTCAATGCTTGAAATAAAAAAAAATATTTTTTCATAATTTAGTTTTAATTTAGTTATGCAATAATTAAATGCATAACAACAATAGAGCTAATGAAAATTAAATGGAAATTGTTTATATACATGGGCATATATGTATGTATACAAGTTTCTGTAATTATATAAACAATTTAAACAAAAGGTTGTACACATTTAAACACATCAATGCGCAATATATAACTACATACAAACACCAAATGCTTACATCGAAATATGACCACACCCACATACGTACTCGTGCATAGATAGATAGCAGCAATAAAAACAACAACACCAACTGCACTAGAATTAATTATAAGAAGAATGAACAAAAAATAGGCAAACAAACAAACATCATCAATATACATTAAAAATAAATAATATAAAACAATTTAATTAAATTGTATAATTGCTAAAATAAACAATAAATTCAGTTGTTGAAAATACAATTTATGTTTTAGACAAAATTTAATTTCAAGCCAGGAAAACAAATTTGCAAATTGAACAAATAATATGGTAAAAGCTTATTTAAGCAAAAGGAATTTAAATAAATTAAAAATAATTGTTGGAGCAGTTCAATAAAAAAAAATAATGCTGAAAATCTGCAGCAGCATACAATTGAAACTTGGTTGTAACATCGTTTAATTGGGTGGTTTTGGAAATAAACAGAAATGTCTTTTATGCTTATTGCGCTGAAACTAAATGTATGCCCACGGGAGCAATAAAACATGACATATTGGAATTCTTTAAATAACAAAAAGTTCGAAATTCTTAATCTTCAATTTGAAGAGTGGAAGTAATAGAAATTTTATAACAAAATATACAAGGTGGCGCATAAGTAAGTAATTTTTTAACTGGCTGCCATTTTATTATAAATGAAAAGAGAGCGTGGCGTTGGTTGAAGTAGTTAGCATGTTGACTACGAAAACGAAGGTTCTGGGTTCGAGCCCGGTATCAGACAGTCATCAAATAACAATACCATGCATTTTTCTGATGTACATTAGTGGCCATTTGTACCAGTTGTTGTAGGAAAGTTCATGTGATGAAGGTATAGTCACTGGTCACTGAACTATACCGGCTTCAGCAGATACTAATCCTAATGTAACATAAGAGCGCCCTCCTTCGTTGTGTAGCGAAATCATCGGCGAAGTAAAATAACCAATCAAATGGCTACTAATCACAGCTTTAAAAATTGAATGCGCCTCATTTAACACCAGAGGCGCTGCAACAGTGCATTATTAAAAACGTGCAAAAAGCAGAGTTGTAACAGAATGAGGCTTTCCTCTATCCCTTCCTTCACCACCTGTCTTACACTATTCCTTTTCTAAAGAAGGTAAAACCTAGTAATAGCAGTAGGCATTCATTGCCTGAGTGTTACTTCTCTTTAAAAAAAAAATAAAAATTAAAAAAGAGCTCTGCTGCCATAGAAAGTTTATTTCAGGTATATATTGCTCCATGGCTTGTTGACAATTAATTCTCTGTATATCTACATCACATATGTGAAGGCTCAGTATCATTTGGCGCCAACTGAAAAAAATTATATAACCTTTGTGCCATCCGCCATCTTGTATATTGAAAATAATTCGTGCGTACTTTTAAGAGAGGCAAAACATAATTGTTATAATAACCCTGTGCAACAGTGAAAAATCCACACAGTCCTGACAGTAAAGATTCAATAGCACTACCAAAGGATAGTAAAACTCAGTTTTGCGATTTTGGTGACCAATTTTTTTGGCCAATTTTTGGGCCAACAGCACAAAGGATTTTGTCTTGGCTACAAAATCTGGAAAAATGTGAAAAAAGCTTATTGTAAACCATATAGATTTCAATAAAGATTTCAAATCGAATATACTAGATTTCGAGGCAATTTAAATGCAGTATAAGACTAAATTTTAGACAAAAGATTTTGTCTTCAATATGAAATCTTGACAAATGTCAAAAAAGCTTAGTGTAAACGATATAAATTTTGATAAAGATTTCAAATCAAATCTACAAACAAGATTTTGAGACAATGTAGATACAGTATTTATTACTGACAGAACCATATTTTTTTTTTTTTAATTTGTACTAAAAAGTCCTTGAAAAGTTGTGTACTTGAAAAGTTGTTTGAATTGACTGCATTGCAGTTGTGTTGTGTGGTTGTTGTATAAGAAAATATGCATTAATGGGTTTCTTTGGATTAAAAATTCCAGAAAAATTAACAACGGTATAGATTTTCATAAAGATTTTAATTAAAATCTGCTAGATATAGTGCAGGTAACGATGTAGATGTTGTTATGTAAGGGAAATCTACTCGAAATCTGTTTCAATTGGCTCAAAATTTCCCCCATTTCTGGTACTCGCTAAAAACCTGTAAGATCAATTTATGGATTTTTGGCTATGAATGCAATTTTCCAAAGCGTATTGCGAAATCAGGGAATGACTGAAAAAAATTATATCCACCGAAATTTTAGTGTAAAAACTTGAAATTCTTTGTTTGCTCGGCATTTTAGCGGTAGACTTTAGCTTTAGTTTTGGCGAATTACAAATAAACGAGGCAAATAAGATGTTAACACACTCTCAAATTAATTTCCAATATAAATCATTTCTAACAAGCTTCAGCTGCAACTGAAATTTTTCAATTCGTAGCAGGGACTTGAATAAAAATAATTACAGAAAATTTTCCACGTTATTCGTAATGCCGCATAAACAGTCCAAGCTTATAGCACATCTCTTGATGATTTGGTTATAAAATTCTGCTGCAAAAATTCGAAACCTCACAGCACAACACATGCTTGAAATGTATTTTAATAAATATTTGTTTATTTGTATTGCTTTTTAATATTATTTCTTTAGTATTTTATATCATTTTACTAGCTTTGTAATTCGATCTTTTATTTCAATATACTTTTCGTTTTATATAAACAACATATATAAATGCCATAAAAAAATATAAATATTAACACACACATGCATACATACATACGAGTACAAACATACATAAATATAATACATTAAATTTATTTTTTTTTTTCGTTTATACTGAAGCTGTTGGTTTTTTGATGATGTTGTTGCTTGGTGAAAATAATATTTATACATGAAGCATAAAGTATTTGCTGGCCGACTGTGTTGTCAATTTTGTTTATAGTCTTCATCGTAGAAAATTCAGCCAACATAAAAAACAAACAGCAACAAATCAATAAAATCTATAAAGCCAAAAAGAAAACGGGAAATATGTGAAATATATGTGCATGAACACAACTACACATACATTTGTAAATACCCTATTGGAAATTAAGTTAACTTTAAACTAACTATTTCGCAACTAGTACTGACTGGCACTTGGATTACTTTTCAATGTAATCAACTTACTATTTTAACATTGCGATGTCCTAGGCAGTAGTCAATTGTCTCACTCTGCATTACTTTCATCTAACTTAAAGTTGGCTTTTTTAAATCACCTGGTAGTCAGTAAATTTAGAAAATTTTTCTGGGGTTCGAACATGTATCATCACACGTTGTGTACTCAACGCGCTAACTACACAGCCAAGGTACCATCTAAAATAATAACAGCAAACTGTTAATATAAAACTAATATGAGTTTCAAAGTAGCTGAGAATAAATTTGTTGGCTCTCACCAAATTCGATTACGTACTCAACTTAAGAATTAATTTTGGATTTGTTCTGGATGACATTGCAGTTAGCTTTTAGTCAGTCTAAGAAAATTTAACTATAAGTTAACTATTTTTGTAGTCAACCACACATTCTCCGACAGGGTACCGACACACCAACACACTTATATATACGAGTATGTATATGTATTTATAAATATTAAGCTTATGACTTTCAGTAGCACTAAAAAATAAAAAATACAAATGTCAAGTATCTTGTGACCACTTGTCGCTAAAGGAAAACCCCATCAATCATTTGCTGTGGTCGCCATCAGCGTCGAAAGTTGGTCAAGCTGTGAAAATGTGAAAAAAAGCTGTGGAAAGGGGGCGGGAGTATAAATTTAAAAACACAGCATAACATTTAAGGGACTAAAGTAAATATTTGCTTTCGTTTGTTTGCCATGTTTTCGATCAAATAAATGTTTGTAACATAAAATTCACGAAATAAAAAGATTTTTTTTTGCAATTCGTTTTGATTGCTATTGAGCATTTAAGCGGTTAAAGCAATTTGCGAATGTTTAAAGCAATTCAACAATTAAGAGGAATATTTTTATTTTTGAAAGTTTTAAAAAGAAAATTTTAAATTTTTTATCTTTAAGAATATGATTTCAATTTGTTGTTGATTAGCCGTTGGCTGCAGCCGCATTTAGGTTTGAGACCTTAAAAGTATCAGCAATCAGCTAATGAAAAACATATTTGAAATCATATTCTTGTAGATTATTTACATTGTCACGAAATCTAGTACTGACGAGATTTCCAGCTAAATCTTGCTGCTTTTTACTAGACTTCCCATACAAAACAACACCTATTTTGTCAGTTGATTTGTAGGAAATCTAAACAAAATCTAATATTTTTATTTATTTTTTACTACCCTGTACCCTGTATTTTTTTTTTGTTTTTGAAAAAAAAATCTTGATAAATGTCAAAAAGAGATGGTGTAAACGGTAGAGATTTTAATTGCACACAGAAAAATTTCAACTTAAAATCTACGTAAATAAGGTTAATTTCATCTTTTTCGGCAACGATTTTGCTTCATATGTGTTTCATGTTAATCTAATATGATTTATAGTAATTTCCAAAGAAACAGTTTCCTGTTAAAATAACATTATTTCACGTTGATTAAAATTAAAATTAAAAATCATGTTGAATGAAAGTTATTTGAAGTTGAAACAACATGAATTTAATTTAATGTAGTAATTGTACTTTATTATTAATTATTTAATTATTTTGTCTAATTTTTCGACCTTTTTTTAATATATTCAATTAAACTATTTTTTTGAGCTGTAGGCCTGTTTATATTTTAATTTATTAGTTCGATATTTCGTTAACGTTGGGTTAACTTCTTCACAAATATCCTGCAAAATTTAAATCAAAATGTTTGCATGGTGATTTTACGTTGGTATTTTATTCTGTGCAGGTGTAAATTGCTTATTAAGTTAAAATCTTAGACAAAGAATTTTTTCTTGAATATGAAATCTTGAAAAATGTCAAAAGAGCTCAGTGTAAACGATATAGATTTTGATAAAGATTTCACATCAAATCTAAGATATTTCGAGACAATGTAAATGCAGTATTAAGGATAAAAAAATTCAAAATTTTAGATTTTATATTAAATTCCATTACAAGCTTATAATGGGCTCTGGAGACGATCGAATAAAAGCAGTGAATCAATTTTAGTATCGTTTAATTGACGGTTTTTCGAAAACGTTTACGTTTGATAAAAATCTACTGATTGATTTGCTAGATATTGTTGAGGTAAAATTAAAAAAAGTTTTATTCATAAAGACTCCAAAAGTTCTAGTAAAATAGATTTTCAATATTCGTTTACCATTTGGCTCTAGAGAAACTACTTCGAAAATTTTTAAAATTTTCTGCAATCTGCAATTGATACAAAATCTATAGATTTTTCAGCTCTTTGAAATGAGGAAGATATGAGGGGAAAGTTCCAGGTATGGCAACCAGCATCAACCCTTATAATTATTTGTTTTAAATTTTTTAGATTATCGTAACCTGCAATCATTAGCATGTGTTTCATAGTTCTATTTTTATGCCTTTAAACTTGTGTGTACTATATACATATATTGTATGTATGTATCTATGTACTCGTATGTGTAATGCATTATAATTGAATTTATTTAATTTTTTTTCGCTTTCAATATTTTTTTCACGATTTCATATCTATTTTTTTACTGGTAGTTTATGTTATTATAAAATGTTGTTACTTTTTATTTTTTATTTTTTACTTTAAATAGTTCATTTGCTTTTTGTTGCATTTTTAAGTGTTTTTTTACCAGCAATACTGGGGAAAAAAATTGCTTTTAACATTAAACCATTAATTTAAGTTTGTTACAAATTATTTGTTGGTGATTGTAATTGTTGCACGTTGTAATAATATTTAAAGTGAAAAAAAATGAAATCTGTTATATTGTGTGTAAATAATTTACTTGCTGATCATAATATTGAAGCCATATGTTGTCATGTTAACGTGAGGGAAATTTTATTCTAAGGGGGGAGTTTAAAAAAAAAATTTATTATTAAATTAGCAGTAATTGTACTTTGTTTCAGTTTGTGTTATAACTATGTAGTTGTTGAACACACAACACAAATTCCGGCATCATTGTAACATCGCATATGCTTGCAAATTATTAGTTGGCTCGAAGGACCATTTATAAGTAAAATATCGCTAATTCACTCAAAGATCGTCATATTTCAAAATATGGAATTTTTGAGTTAGTAGTGTAGAATTAAACCTCATATCGTTCTTCATATTGTTTAAAAAAAATTTTATACAAATATCTTATTTACTCTACTCTTGAGAGAAAAATACAATTTACTTTTTCCATTAAGTTGTAAGTAAATTGAAAACTTCGTTTTCTAACAAACTGGTTCTTTTGAGTTATGGAGTTATGACGTTGTTTGAATAATTGAACGATATACTAAACGCAAGTATTTGCTATGGTTGAGGGTATTAAAATGGGTTCTATTGGCTGTCAATGTATCAACAACAGCAAGATTTTATCTAGTTTCGAAATACAAGCACTACTGTTTTTTTAAACTAAATATTCAAGATTCTTCATAGAATAATTTTCTAAATGCAGCGGAATGCATCTTATTTTACTATTATTGTTTTTAACAGACTTCAAGAAAGCAGTGCAGTTCGTTCAGTTGAGTTCGTCTGTATTTGCTTAAGTATGCTGCTTCATAACTCTGTTATTTTTAAATTGATTTAAAAAAGATGAAGTATAAAAGTTGGGTAAATTTAAGGCTACGAAGTAAATTGGCTTAAAATCACACTTTGTTTTTGAAAAGTTCAGTTTTATTGATACCAATATAAAGTAGAAATGTCTAAATTAATAATGAAATGTGATGTCGGGCAAATGATTACCTCTAGCACATCGGCAGCCGTGCGCTCTTTTCCCAAAAATTTTACTTTACCGACATCTTTCAGAGCATCAGTTGTTTCTGGTTTGTTCACGTAAACCCGGTATTTTAAATTTAAATTAACAAAATTGCACAATTAAAATTCTTCGTTCCATAGTTAAAAGTTTCCAAGTTTTTACTGAATAAATGTCACAGGATGACAGCTTAACTCTTTAAATTTCATCATTTGGCAGTGAAATTTATTTGCTGGTGTTTAAGCGATGTCTATATGCATTTTATTTTTGTTTTAACAAATCGTCAGTAGACTTCAACCACACATTTTGAACAGTCACAAACCTCTTATCTTATGCACAGACTTTCATAAACTATTTGAGAATTCACATATATTAATATTTTTTAAAATCACAAAAGAAAAATAAGCATAGTAGGCTTAGTAAGATAAGAGGTTTGTGACTGTTCAAAATGTGTGGTTGAAGTCTACTGATGATTTGTTAAAGCAACAATAAAATGCATATAGACCACCAGCAAACA
Source organism: Nowickia ferox (assembly GCA_936439885.1). Taxonomy (NCBI): domain Eukaryota; kingdom Metazoa; phylum Arthropoda; class Insecta; order Diptera; family Tachinidae; genus Nowickia; species Nowickia ferox. Next base: position 3,991,692 of record OW387023.1, on the reverse strand, counting down.
AATTTCACTTATAGTATAATTATGACAATATGTCGAGTAATAAATTTCTTGAATGTTTAATTTACTTCCTAACCTCAAATTTGGCCACCCCTTAGATACCACCTTGTCTGACGGGCACAGAAAATGTGCGGGAACATTCAATTATCTCTATTAATTGAAGTAAGTTTTACTTAGATACCTACGAAACTTAGCAAACACCCAAGACTTACGTAAAGACACTATCTGAAACCTTGATAAAACGGGCGGAGCCACGCCTTTTAATTTAACATTATATATCACATGTTTCTGCTCAACCGATTCCTACGAAAAGCGACACACACTTTGAACTCTAAAAGTGACACGTTTTAGAATTTAAAAAGTGGTACGGGTCACGCCCACTTAAGTTAAGTATTAAATTATATGTGCTTGTACTTAGTCGATGCCTAGGATATTTGGGTAAAATGTTGGGCTCTTGCAATCGCATAATTTCGCGTTTCAAAAGTGGGCTCTTACATCCCCGATTCTTGGCATACACTTCGAGCTATAAAAATGACGATATCTTGCATTTCGCAACGTGGGTCACTAATTCATAAAGAACTGGGAGTGTCCAAGGCCCTGAGCACCAATCTGAAAACGAAACATCATGTGCTAGTCCGTACTGCGTTTTTTATGTAAAGTTCTCCTGCAAATAGTGAATTAATGAATTTCCAATTGCTGCAAATGATAGCCTTATTAATTTTCCCATATCCAACCTTTATTTATAGATTTAACGCAAATGCCAGAAGTAATAACAATTTCAATTTTCAACCAAATAATTCAATGTAAAATTCCATGACTTGCTCAGTTATAATCTCTTTTTAGTTTTTTATACATTAGTTTGGGATTAAATTATTTGTAAACATTTATGCTCCACTTATTCTCTTTCTAAATATTTTTTTTTATTTATCTGTAATAATATAAAAATTTTTACAAATATTACTATAATTATATACTTAAATGTGTATGTATATATGTATAAGTGAATATATGTATGTATGTGTGTTGAATATCTCTTTATGAAATCAGGACTTCCGTTGCTGCAAAAAATTAAGCGTTGTTGTTAATAAAAATTATATTATTATTATTTTGTTAAGCAATAAAAACAAAACGTCTTTCTTGCTCTATTTATTAGCTTAAAAAGCATTTAATGTTTAAAGTTGGACAAAAAAAATTAGACTCTTTGCCAGACTTTTTTGATGTTTTTTTTTATATTTTTATTTTGATTTTTACTTATTTATTTTATTTTTTATGTTTTCGGTTAATGTGTTTAGACAAAGTTTATAACTTGGTCGTGTGCGCAAAAAAAATATCAGCACAGTGGGTGTCAAAAAAACCCAAAATAAATTTGTTCTTGTCTTCCTTAGAAAATCGCATTAATTGAAAAAAAAAAATATTTTATTTTATGATAAGAATTAAAAAATACTGAAATTATACCTTGATTAAAAATTTATTAAAATAACGAATAAGCATCACAACTAAGTTAGTTTTACGGGTGTTTCGCGGGTGGTTACGCTTCTGGTAACAACTGAGAAATTTTAACCTTGGAACGCTACACTATTGAACAAGGAATCTAAATTGTGAAATTTGTGAATTTTAATTTGAATAAACCAGAAACAAGTGATGCTCTGAAAGATGATAGTCGGCGCTGCATTGACGAGACAAGCGTAGTTTTGATGCAAAATGTGGTTAAAATTTTTTTGAAAAGAGCAGACGTCTCACGACGTGCCAGAAGGCGAAATATACTTAACTTCATATTCCATTATTAATTTCCATATTTCTACTTTGCAATGGTATCAATAAAACTAAATTTATCGAAAAGAAAATGTGTTTTTAAGACAATTTACTTTCTAACCTTGAATTTGCCCACCCTTTATATTTATGAATGTGTTTTGCTAGACCAGTATTTTTGACTGGATGCTGTCCAGTTTATAATTTGTGCATTTTAGTCTTTTTTGTTTTTTAAGAAAATATTATTAATATAAAAAATATAATTAATTCTTATTCTTGACTTATTAATTTATGCTTAAGAAAATATACAAAAACATTATTTATTATTAATATTTTTTGTTTTATATTATATAATTAGTTGCCACTGTAAAAAATTTTAAGCAGCCCACATACCCCTCCTGCGGACATTCCATTCAAAACATTTATGTTGGATACAGTTTTTGACGCGCGCAAGTGGGTGTTGCGTTTTGTACGAGTATGAGTTATTTTTGTTTTCTTCGTACTTCTGGCCCACTGCCAATTGGCTTAATTAAATAAAATACTTTTTTAGCTAAAAAAAAACATAAAAAAATAAGAAACAATCAAAAACAACTAAACAACGTACGAATTTGAAAACAGAACGCAAAGTTAAAATATTTAGAACTAGCGAAATGTAAATAATTCCAGAATTGCAAACAAATTTTGGCACAATTTCAATGTCGTACAAAAGTTAAACATTTGAATTTTTTTTTTTAAAGAATAAAAGTCAAAACATAAACTCGTAGGAACATAAAAAATTATACAAATATATGTATGTACTCGTATATAAATATTTTGTATGTTAAATTGAAATATACATACATGTGTATATTAAATTTATTATTTCGCCAATTATCACATACATAAATAGATCGTTTTACGAGAGTTGCATTTGGGTCTGCAGATTTTATACATGACGAGCTGGCAAAGAAAACTAGCCATGTCCTCAGAAAATAATTTTTTTTTTCGGGCTTTTCAGGTACTTGATGTGTGTGAAGTCACGAAATATTCTCATTCAAAACCAGTTGGATAGTACCTTAAAAAGTAACGAAAACTGACTTTTTCTTGCTAGGGTCTATCTATCTCACTTATTTGCTTGTCCTAAAAACAACAGTTAGCGGGACAGGTCTGGTTTTGTTCGCCAGCTCCTCAAGTATGCTCGTGCATGTAGGAGCTGATTTTACTTTTAAATAACTATTCCTCGAATTTAAGTTTTATGTGAAAAATATGAGCTTTTAAATTTGAATTTTATCTTTCATGAATTGGGCAATTGAATCGACTCGTCCACAAAATGTGTATTTAATTCACCCAAACGAAATTAGTGCTTTTTATATAAGTTTTTTACTCAAGTTGGCTGTCTGGTTTGTTGAAAATAAGGGTTTAAAAGAAACCCCCATTATATCTTATAACAACAATTTTCTTCTATTTTAGAAGCTAAAACACTTGCTTCAAATTTAAATTTTAGTATTTTATCTCTTGAAAATCACAATTATAATTTGTTTTTGCTTTTGCCTAAAAAATACATTTTAAATATTTTAATTGTTCATATACATTTGGCATTCATGAATTGATAAGAGATTTATTTTATCATTAACATCATGAATTTAAATTAAAAATTTATATGAAAATTATGAAAATAAAACCAATAAATTAATGCAACTAAAATGCAAATTTCTATTAAAAAATTATTATCTTAATTTTTGCACTACACAAGTGACGCTTCTATTTATTACAAATGAAATTTGCAGCAATTTAAATTTGTGTAAATAATAGTAATTAATTTTTTTTAATAACTTAAGACTTAATAAATCTTAAACAAAATTTAATTTGCCAAAGCCAAAAAAAAAATTTTAAATAAAATATTGCATAATGCATAATAACACTGCACATCTGGAGACCAAAAGGAAAGGTTTGAAAGATTACACCGGAATTCTATTTTAGTGTGCGTCACAGTCACCTCTTTAGCCTGTTCGTGCAGCATTTTGATATGGCTATTTATTATTGACGCCTGAGGTATGGGGTATGTTCAGCAATTTTGTAGAAAACATTAAGTCAAATATTTTTGTGAAATATATTAACCCTTTAACTCCCACACATAACGGTAATTGCTGTCTCTATTCTAAGATATTGTAGACAACTCCCCTTCATAAGAGGACTTGGATGAGATATTCTACGAAAATGTTGGCCACAAAATTTTACTATAAGTCTTCAAAACACTCCTTAGTTCAAAACTTAACACACACAGCAAGCTCGAGGCTGCCCATTATTATTCTCACAATTTCCCTTGTGGGACAATAAAAAACGGAAAAGATTAAATTTCCACAAGGAAATTCGTAATAACAAAAATGTTTAAAGTGATATGGCAAACATTCCTTCTATTTATGGGGTTTTTACGATTTGTTAGAATAGACCATTATGTGGGGGAATTAGAGGGCTAATATGTTCCACAAAAATATTTTTGGTAATATGTTTTATAAAGTTGGTAAACATACCCTAAACCTCCGATATCAAAAACACATAGTTTCATTTACCGATTTGATGCACAAACAGGCCAAAGTGGGGAAACTTTAACCCCTTAATTATAAAATTCCGTCGTGATCTTGCAAAGAATTCACAGAGGTTTATATTTTTTTAAACACCTCAATCTGAATTATTTGTCAGAATCCCGTAGTTTTGTTTTCTTAGCCTACTGTAACAGTTTAAAGTTTCTTGATTTAATTTAAAGGCTCATTTAGCTGACTGTAAGTCCTAGTTTACACTATGCAAGTCTTATTGCTAAGTTGGTTAGTTTGTAGGAGAGAGAGAGTGCTTTTTCATTCGTAATGACAAAAAACACACACGCATATATAAAACTATGCATAAAAAATATGATCTGAAAAATAAGACTTGCATTGTGTGAACACCGATGAAAGTTTAAAGAAGAAAAAGTGATAAGCTTATTAATAAGACTTGACATCAGCTGTTTCCTACCGTTGCAGTTACATTCCATTACAGTCGGCTAGCTGAGCCCTAACTCGTAATAGAGAGTTTATGTTCAATATTACTTTCATAACATATTGGTAATCGAAAGTATTAAATTAATTTTTCTCTATTTTAGCCACGCAACAAGGAACAAGAACAAGAAGTCTTGAACTGGATATTTGCAGTTTTGGGCGAAAAAGTACCCGCCGGCAACTACGAAGATATACTAAAGGATGGCATTGTCCTGTGCAAGTTAATTAACAAAATGGCTCCCGGTTCAGTGAAGAAAATTCAAGAGCGCGGCACTAACTTCCAGTTGATGGAAAATATTCAAAGATTCCAAGCTGCCATTAAGAAATACGGCGTACCCGAAGAGGAGATCTTCCAAACTGCTGATCTCTTTGAGCGTCGTAATATTGCACAAGTCACCTTGTGTCTGTATTCTTTGGGACGCACCGTAAGTTTTTTTTTTAATTTTCCGTTATAGGTTTAAAACAAATTTAATATTTTTGCTGTTTCTTAGACCCAACACCATCCAGAATACAATGGTCCTACTTTGGGCCCAAAAATGGCTGAGAAAAATGAGCGCACATTCACCGAGGAACAATTGCGTGCCCACAATGCTGAGCTTAATTTGCAAATGGGCTTCAACAAGGGTGCCTCGCAGTCGGGCCATGGTGGCTTCGGCAACACTCGCCATATGTAAACTTTCACTGTACATCTCATACATACGTACACATTTAGTTTATTTTGTACTTAAGTTTTTGTTATGATTTTTCTATTGTCAGCTTTAGTTATCACACATGCACATTTCTTTAATTTAACGAACTCATATATTTTATTTAATTTTTCTTAATCAGACCAAGTAATTATGTTTTCGTTCATGTAACTTTTCTTCTATATTTGTGCTTGTGTGTCCTTTTTTTATAAGAATAAATATAAATAATGTAACAGAAAAAACAATTAAAAAATTTCTTCAATTTATTTTGTTTCATATTATTTTATTTTATTTTAATTTATTTCATTTTATTTTGTTTTATTTTATTTTATTTTATTTTATTTTATTTTACTTTATTTTATTTTATTTCATTTGATTTTATTTTATTTTATTTCATTTTATTTTATTTTATTTTATTTCATTTTATTTTGTTTTATTTTATTTCATTTCATTTTATTTTGTTTTATTTTATTTTATTTTATTTTATTTTATTTTGTTTTATTTCATTTTATTTTGTTTTATTTTATTTTATTTTATTCTATTTTATTTTATTTTATTTTATTTTATTTGATTTTATTTGATTTTATTTTATTTTATTTTATTTTATTTTATTTTATTTGATTTGATTTTATTTGATTTTATTTTAAATATACAATTACAAGTAGTACAGTAATTTATTTCCATGAGCATAGTGACAAAATTTAAATGAAACGGATCAGTTTTTCAGGGGAATCGAACCCATGACCCCTGCAATAATAGCTTAACACACTAGACTAGTGGGACACGCGCCTGCTTTTTCAAATTAAAGATGTTTATGAACGAATTGTTTCCTTTTATTTAATAAATTAATTGTCCTCAAAATATGTATATCAAAGTTGATTCTTATTGTCAATTTATAGGGTAGAGTTAGGTGTCGACTTCGATTTATAAATTCTGGCCGTATATTGGCCACGTTTTGTGCTCGAAATCGCCCGCACCCAATTCTTTTTTTATAAGGAGCCTAAGCCGAAGAAATTTATACCTCAATAAAAAAAATAAATTAAACTTTTTAACTTCAACTTCTTCCTAATGGAAAAACAGTTGCTAGTCAAAATATTTGTCTAGTAAGTAAATGTATCTATTTATATAATGCGGAGTGTATACACACACATTCAGATGTAAGAAAACATGCAGAGAAACACATACATACACGCATGGGGACATCGCAAAGTTTATTGGGATACAGATTATATATTGACAACAACAACATAAGCCCAGGTGAATATTTGGAATATTTTATTTGTGTTTCTTTCAAATATTTATATTGTGTCGTAGGTTTTTGTATTTGTATTTGAGTAAAAGCGGTTTCAATGTAAATAACGGGAATAAAAGAAACACCTATAAATAATAAGAAAATATATACAAGAGACAAATTTGTATATACGAGTACATACCTAGAAAGCTTTTACAATTTCAACGTCATGCATGCCAAGCCAATATTCTGGCTGAACACTTTGGGGGTTATCGTTTTGAAACGAAATATAAACAACAACTTTGCATTAACGCCACGATGGAAAACGTTAATTTTAAAATTATAACAGGAACGGGAATAAGCCTGATTAAATGAAAACTTTTGACTTTATGTATATTGCATGTTTATAAATTTTTTAATTAAGGACTCTTTTCAAAATATTTTTTTTTAAAGATTCTCTCAAGTTAATGTTTTATATGTTTATTTTACTTTATAGACTTTCTACATGTTGCAAAATGTTTGCTGGGTATACATTGTACATACAAAACTAAAATTGATGAAAATATATTAAAACTTACACGCGCTTATTTGTATTTTTATATGACTATAAATTGAATGTAAACGAGACAAATAATCACGCAATCCATAGAAAACATTACCAACACTACATATGTACGCGTGCTTAAGTAAATTTGAAGTCAGATGGAAATCGAGAGTGCCAGTAGCTGGAGTATTTAGTAAATATTGTTTTCATAAACAACCAACAAAGAAAGTATATATAAAAAAACTTGGAAAACTTTAGCTGCTATGATTTGTTGTCACGACTAATTTCCGCTTTACTTTCTTTTGTTATGTGAACTGGGGGCAAATTACGGCATTCGATATTAAAAATATTTAAATTTAAAAATATTTCCATATAAACTTTACTGAAATATTTCGAAATTTCGTTCGATAACGAGTGCCGTAATTTGAACTCTGATTTTAATGCTTTTATCGGAAAATTTATTTCGAAACCTTTACTGGACATAAAACATATAAAATTATGCAATTTTTTTACAAATAAGGGGCAGATATTTTAAGAAGGAAACAAACTTCAGTACCAGCGAATTCTGGACTGCATGATTTCTTAAAAGACACTTTAAATTGGGGTTTTGGCTTCATTTTGTTTTGCCAGAAAAAAATACCATTTCGTTTGTTTCGATTCAATTTGCTTTAAGTCTATTGTGCACCACATTCCCCAGACTTAGCTTCCTCGGATTATTTTCTGTTTCCAAACTGGAAAGACTGGCTCGGTGATTACAAATTTACCAACAATAAAAAAGGTGGAGTCTGTAGTTGAAGGGTATTTTGAGGAACTAAGCAAATTTCAGGTATGGAATACATCAAGTAATAATGGATATTACATTTAACGAGCAGAAACAGCACAGACATGATGCTATTGGGACATCCCCCTATTTTGATTTAAAAGTCAGATTAATATCTATTTCGAGTGTTTAATTTCTTTTGCATAAAAACGACTGATTATTCAGCCATCTTGAAAGGGTTAATTTAAATTGTCTACTAAATGCTTACAATAATCCACTTGTGTGTGTCTACATATTAAATGAAGTACTTTAGAAATTTCTCACAACATGAGGGACTGCTGTATTTGTAAATTGCTGTTGTTATATAAAATTTATTTTATTAGAAAAAAAAAAATTAAAAACAACGAATTGGCATTCATTCTTTCTGCACAAACATTTACTGAACCATACTCACTCATTTAGTTAGTCTTTTATTATTAATATTTTTATTTTGTTTTAAAATTACTTATCTTCAGGAGCGCATCACACAAAGGACATCTGCCCTAATGCTTGAGAGCATGTGATGGCACAAACAAATGTTGCCTTATACATGCAAGTGAAATATTATTTGAGGCTGTCTCATAAGGTTTTTACTGAATTTTAAAAGCATTTTACAAATGCAAAAATTATTCTTTTTTTGTATTCAATTAATAAATTCACAAAAAAAACAAATTTACCTATAATAGAGTTCGAAAAACTATATACCAAAATTCTTAAAAATTTAGTACAATCAAAAACGAATTTTGTTTTATTAAAATGATGTGCAGCATGAATAATCATCCAACCAAATACGGACAAGAAAAACACCTTTAGAAATATTTTTTTATTTGACATATTCTCATAATTTTCGTTAAACGAAGTTTTTGTTTTGGTGACTGTTTTGGTAAAGCACCATTAAAATGCATATATACGAGTACGTTCTTGCCCACCAGTAAATAAATTTTACTTAACGCAAGAATAAAATTTAAAATTAATTTTAAAAACATGTTTGCCATAGTTTTTTCTTTAAAGGTTCAATAAATGGCTCTTCAAATTTTTTAAAAAAGAAACCTGAAACAGTCGGTGAATGTTTTCGTTTTACAAAATTTGGCCCTAATCGTAATTAAAAAAATAATTATTCCTTAAAAAAAAATTCATATTTACTTATGGTACTCACTATCCTAAATAATCGTTAGACTTTTGAGGAAATGCAACCCGAAGCTAATGAGTTGTTATTGCCTTTCAAAAAATTGCATAAACTCGATTATATCAGGGTTTGCGTTCTCTCAAAAGTCGAACTATTATGTAGGATAGTAAGTACCAGGTTTTAAATTTAGGCGAACGACCTCAGATTCCATGAATAGGTATCAAAACATTCTGCCAAAAAAACCGACTTCAATGCAGCAAAGATCTGATAGAACATATTCGAAATAATTTATAAGATGTATAATTAAATATTAATAGGTGTGGCTTTGCTCATTTTTTAAATGCTATATTTTGTTTTTTTCAAAGCTCAGGGTGTGTGTTAACTTTTGTAAAAATCGGTTAAGTAGAACCAGGTAAAATATTATAATAGATTTTAAAGGGCGTAGCACCGCCCTTTTTTTCAACTTAAAAATTATGTAATTACAAGAACCAGAGGTGTTTTCTAGGTTTCGCAGCAATCAAATGAGTAGAATATTATAAAATCAAATAAAAAATTTGTGGGTGTATCCCTGACCAATTTTTGTTTTGCAATGGGACTAATGGGAAGCTATACACTCTCAGAGACTTTTACAATCGTTCTAATATGAATCTAGTTATGAAGTAACACCGTCAAAAAATAGAGACGAATTGATAATCTCCTTCTTTTTTTGAAGTCGGTTAAAAAGAAGGATTTCTTGTCATGACAACCCGAAGTAAAAATTATTAGAAATATTTGAAATACCGAAGTATATTTATTTATTTATTTCTAATAATTTGAAAATTTGCTTGGTTTTATGGTTTAGCAATTGTCTATATGCATTTCGTTCCTGCTTTTGGAACTTGATGCTTGTTTTGTAAAGATTTTTGTTTGAAGCTTTCAAACTTATTATGTTTGTATATTGTGATTCTCAATATAGTATTAAGAGTCTTACTATAAACATACGAAGTTTGTTAACTGAATTCAAAAATTTTTTGGGTTGAAGTCTACTGACGAGTTCCAAAAGCAGGAACGAAATGCATATAGACAATTGCTAAACCATAAAAACAAGCAAATTTTCAAATTATTAGAAATGATACACTCCTCCGGCTTACAAGTTCGTGATCTTATTGACGATGTTCCTAACTAAAGACAACAAAGGCTTGATGATTATAAAATCTAAAGCATTTTAACCACCAAACCTTGGCAAAGACTTTTTTGATTTATACTTAAAAAAAAAATCTGTTTAGAGGAGGAATTTTTCTTTAGCTAATTTTTTTTTAGTTTTATATAACACAAAGACTTCTTTATGAATAGTTTGAAGACAAGAGTTTTAATTTTAGTTTAATTTTTTTTTACAAAATCCATTAATTAACCGTTATTTTCTTGAGTTGAATAATTGTGGCTGGTATAAGTGGGCTTTTAATTGGAAAAAGTGGTAACACTGGGCCTTACTGTTACCGCTACATTGGCAACATGAGCAGCAGTAAAACAAATACAAATAAATGAATAAATAAATACGAATTAATGCCAACTTAAAACAACAATTTATTGCTAACAAAGTTGACATTGACAATTGCTGACTTTAAGTGTATCTGTTGGTGTGTATGTGTGTGTGTGTGTGTGTTTGATTGCAAAAAACAATAATATTTTGTTTCTGTGTTACTCTTTGATGTCAGATGATGTTTATATTTGTAGGAAAACATGCTCGCTAACATCTGTGTAAATTTATTAAATGTAATTGTAAAGAATTGTAATTTTGTTGTTGCTGCATATTTTATTTGTAATTGCGATACATTTATAATATATTTGAGTTGATTTAAAGTGAAGCTAAAACAAACTTATTTATTTTGCAAAAATATTAAATTGTTTTATTTCAATTGTTTTCCATAAAATAAACGAAAACCACTCAAATATGGTTGCTTACATACATAAATACATATACAATGTACATATGTATGCGCATGCTATTCATATGAATGTACATACATACATATATTTCTAATACATGTTGGAAAATAAAATAATGTTCATGTATTGGTTTTATTTGGCCACAGGCTCATTTAATATAAGGGACTTATGGTTTTATCATTTGTGTAGCGTTTCAAGTTGTTTTAATATTATTTTTTTTTGAAAATTTCATTGAAACTGTGCGTGTTTATTTTGTACTTTGGTTTAAGTTTATGTTTTTAGTATTCGGCATGTGTTTATGACATCGACATTAAAGGCAATTAATATTTTGTGGCAAAGTTTGGTTGCTAAAAATAAAATTACACCGAAAAAAAAATTTACAATTTTATTTTCACACAAATTGAATTTATTTAGTTAAAAAAATAAAAAAAAAATTAAGTTTTATTTTAAGTTTATGTGTTGTTTGATTTGACAAAAATTCGTCTATGTGCCGCAAATTCTTTTGTAAAGTAAATTTCATAAAATTCGTTAAAAAAATTTTCTCCCCTGCTTTCACAAGCCAAATAATCGGTACTTTTATGAAAATTACTAAAAAAAAGTTATTTTTTTTGGATTGTGGATACAGGGGCTTAAGTTTTTTTTCTTCGTTCTAAACGTGTTCATTATAATAAAGTTTGATTTCTTTCTGTGCACTTGCTTGCACGCACATACACACTGAACTTGCTAGACTGCGATTTTGAATCGAATGTAGTTTTTGGTAAAATAACTTACTGCATATTATTTTGTATAAAATGTAATCAGTTTTAGCAATTATTAAACATGATTTTCGTTTTCATACATAACCATTGGAATTCTAAAAATCAAAATGAAACTGCAATTTATAAAACTAAAATCAATTTAAGAATAAAATAAAACGAAATAATACAAAATAAATGATATTAAATGGTATTGTATTATGCACAGTGGGGCGAAAACAAAAACGTAATGAATACTTTAATGTATATTATGGCTTTTTTAAATGTGTTTTCAACTCAAAGCAAATAAAATTGTGAATTACGTTCAACTAAAACGGCTTGTAATAGAATTTTAAGTTTCTTAAGTCTTTCCTTTGTTTTCTAATGATAACTCCCACTTAGACCTTTTTTAAATCTAATGCAAGCTACATGCTTAGCAATCATCAAAACATATTTTTGCCAGGTTGTGCAAAATGAAATTGTTTAAGACTTTTGAAATTATTATGATTGCTTATAAAATTCTCAAACAGATTTTGAGAGTTTTTCTATAAACATACGAAGTTTTTTTAATTTTCTCAAACATTTTTTCTTCCCATTCTTTAAAATTACTGGATACAACAAAGCTTAACGTAACATAACATAACCCAACATAACACAAAATTATATTTTGTTTTAAAGACACTAGCTCCCACGGAACTTTAAGCCTACCCTGTGCTCCACTTCACCAATTACCAATTTTTAGTCTTTATGTTTCATGCAATGATTTTTATGAACAAACCAATAATACAGTGCAACCCAATGAAGATACAATCCACTTAGTGCAATAACATTTTTATTTTCATAATAAATTTTATTATTAACATAAATATAATTTAATTATTTTATTTAACATATTGATAGAAAATAAGTTAATTTCACATTCATGCATATAATAATAATAAATTTAACATAAATTTTCCCCTTTTTTATATGTTAATTTTATGGTAAATTATAATGCACTACAATTTATTTTTTCTTTAAAATGAGCACGTAACTAACAATATTACAAAAATTAACTTCTGTGGCAAATTGCTAAAGCTAATTACATGTGTAGTAAAAATAAATTTGTTACGAATATAGATATACATAATTCCATTTTCATTAACCAGTTTTTACAGTCGTGCATAAAAGTGTTTACACGCAAGCAGCAATTAAAAAATAATACTTTGTTTAAATGTGAAAAAACATAAAAGTTCTTACGTTGTATGCCGCTGAACCAGAGAGTTATTTTCTATCTTATTTTTTTTTGGTTACATAACTTTTTGTTCATTCTTTTTTGAGCTTATATAATATTATTGCATAGTTTACTTAGTCTTTCCATTTACTAATGGCTTATTTTTTATATAATTGGATGCAAACATTCGCAAAATTAAACGTGGAATAGGTACCTGAAGTGCACAAAAAATAATAAATAGGAAAAGTTACTTCCAAACATCTTTCAAATGATTATATGAAAATTAAATTCAGTTCTTAAAAATGTAGCGATTCATCACACATGCTTAACCAAAAAAATAAAAAAAAAATCATGTTTTTCATTGCTTTGCTATTAATTTGTTACTTATAAAACATCTTTATTTTTCACAACTTTACGTGAACAAACGTGCAAAACACCAAATGTGAGCAAAATTCTTTGCGTAAGTAATCCGTCACGTATTTACCTTCCTACAGTTTCATCGAGGGATTATAAATAATTTATACAAATAGAAATAAATAGAAATAAATACGTATATACACACACTAAATGTACGCATGTATAAATAAAGTCATTTATTATATTTCCTCTTGACTCTAAGCAAAAAAATAAATAAAATAAAAAATAAATCGAGCAATTTTTATGATCGAAACAACATTTAAAACTTACCCAGCAATTCTTGGAAAGATAAATATTGTTTGCAACTTAACATAAAAATATTTTTTCCAGTCAAATAATACTTTAAAAAATTATGCTTCATTAGGCCGAGTTTACATCTGGCACACGTGTGCCCAAACAAGCGTAATCACTAATTTCTAATGAAAGATTGTTGGATTCAGTTAAGTCTTTATTAAGTTGAAGAATTTCATACAAAACTAATAGACAATTTTGTAGAATCCAACATGATTGGAAACTGTTTAAATCAATAAATACATGTCTGATTCAAACAATTTTTTATTAGTAATAAGTGCTTACGTTTTTCTGGGCACATTTGTGCCAGATATAAACTCGGCCTTAGAGAGATAAAACTTTTGTAATGTCACTAGGAAAAGTCTATTACAAAAATTCACATTTATCTAATAGTTTTATGTTAAACAAACGGCTGTAACCATTAATTTATATGATAAGCAAAAAGAAAATTCAGGCCAGTGTTAGTAGCTCATGATAAATATTAATTATATTGTAGAAGAGTAAAGCAATGCACACACTACGCCACTACGTAACCTAACAATTGTTTCCGCCTATTGTACATACTTTTTCAAACGTACTTATATTTATGTATCCATACATTTATTTATTCGATATCCAAACATTATTACTAACTACAGTTTACAAAAATTCTTGGCACGAAAAGTGTGAGTGGTTAGAGCTTTAAGTCCCCAAAGATTTATATACGAGTATACTCGTATGTACACAACACAAGTTCAAATTGAACAAATCCCAAAGGAAAAATCTGCGGGCCTTTTCCCAGGTCTTATTACCTGTAGCTTATTTAAAATCCGATACATATTCTTACTAGATTTCTGAAGAAAGCATTTTAGTAAAAAGTTTAAAGTTTATTGCGTTAATTTTGACTACGACTGTTTGCATTTTAAGAAGCAAAAGTACGAGCAACAGGTTGTGGTTGGGCAGTTAAAAATTTAAAAAGTCGAAGAATAAGTACGATTTTACGAGTTTTGTTATTTCAATTGCAGTTTTTTTAACGCTGACCAGAAGTGCTTTTTTCCAGCTAAAATTTTCAAAAAAGTAATCGAGTTTGAAATAAAGCATTTTTGGTGGAAGCTGTTCCTTACTGGATTACCAACTTAATGATTTTAACAAGGCGTGAGACTAAAATAATCGATTCTTATCTTCTTCTTATTTTTTTCATTGTTAGAAACAGTTATTTTTTTCTTGATGGAACTACTTTTTTTAGTCGAAAAAAATGACTTCCATTTTTCTTAACGTAAGCAGCTCAATTGTTTTAATTGATGAACTTTTATTAAAACCGAAAATGAAAAAAATTATTTGGAACTTAATTTACTTAAGTCCGCCAGATAACTTTTTTTTTTGAAAATTCTATAAAAAAAACTACTAAATATTTTCTCAAATTTCTTTTTTTATTTGAAAGTACAATCCTTCCGGTTAATAATGAAAAATAATTTCATTCAAATAACTGCCTCGGCTGGCCATGCAGTAGCCTACACGATCGGTCCAATTTTTAAGCACATTATCGATTGTGTGCAGCTGTATTTCACCAATGGCTTCACGAATATTGTCCTTTAAAGTGTCAATTGTCTCTGGCTTGTCGGCGTAACACTTATCTTTGACGGCACGCGATAAATAGTAGTCCAACGGTGTGAAATCGCGTGTAGCTTCGGCTGTGTGGCACGTAGCGCCGTCCTGTTGAACCCAAATGTTGCCAATATCCTCCTCTTGAATTTTTGTGAACAAAAATTTGTTCAACATGGCCGGATAACGATCGCCATTGACTGTAACGGCCACTCCTTGTTCATTGGCCCAATTATGCCTCTGGACCAAAATCCGCACCAAACAGTGACTCGTTTTGGGTGCGTTGAATTTGCAATGTATGCGTGCGGGTTTTCTGTGCCCCAAATGCGACAATTTTGCTTGTTTACGTACCCGCCAAGATCAAAATGAGCTTCATCTGAAAAGATGATTTTTTTTGGCAAAATCGGCACCTTCTGTAAGTCGATCGCAGGCCCACTTAGCGAAGCGTATACACAACTATATTCGTTCAGCGGAAGGATAAAACTAATTATCTGTCAAATCAGATATGAGCTAAGTGTTACCATTCACGAAATAAGCACTAGTTGAAAAAAACGTTAGATGGCGCACCCTTTAGTTTTAATTTAAATAATATTTTTTTCCTAAAATGTAAGTACTTATTTTTTAGTTTAAAATAAATAACTAGACAATTTAGAAATATATATAATTTATTTAAAATAACTGCATATTTTGGCAATATATTTATGTCATCTTTCAAAAATTTAACATAATTGATTTGTAAGCGAGTATTTGAATTTGGCAATCAAAAAAGGCAGTCATTATATGGCAAGTAGTTCAGATGGTAATGTCTAAATTTTTTATGAGTTTCTGCTAAATAAGCCCTTATCAAAGGCCTCTTTAGTGATTACTTTGACCCTAGTATGCTTAAGTATGCTCTCACAGAAATAAAATCACACATACTCTTACATGCCATTTATGTTGTACATACAAGCAAAAAGAAAACAAACGCTGTTTATAGTGTTAGTAACACCGTTAACAGAAACTTTAATGTATATAAACAGTGGAACAATAATATTCATTGTTGGGTTTAGTATTGCAATAAAAGAAATTCATTTACTCACACACATGCTCGTACACTATTTACGCCAAAAATTACAATGAAAATAATATAAAACTAAACAGAAAGAAGTGTATTAAAACAAAACTATTTATATGGTTTTTTTTTCTTTAAGAGTTCTAAACAGTTTACTTTAGCAACAAACCACTTTCACAACTATACACACAAATACATACATACGTACATATATACACACCCAAACACAGTTTATTAGACACAATAAATGAATGGCTGGTAACTTTGTTTCATGCATCCAAATGAAAATCAAACTAAGCCGTAGCGAATTTATTACAATTCCATACATTTTGATAGTGAAATCCATTGACTTTTTAACTTAGATACGAGAAACTTACTCAAATGTATAAATGCTTACTTGTAGGTGTAAATCTATTTATATGTTAAAAAAATTAATAAACTTTTATTTGTTGCTTTCATGTTTGATTTGAGTCTGATTGATATTTTTTTTTTTAATTTTTCACAGCTCTCAGTTTTTACTATTATTGTTCGAACTTCATTTGTTTCAATATTTATGATTTCATTAGGTTAAAGTTCGTATTGCTTTGTAAGCCAAATTGCATGTGATAATTTTTAAGGAATAAATAACACCAAAGTTAATTGTAAATATTCTGACAAACACTAGCAGAACGGAACAACAAGCTACTTTCGAAGGTTACTGCACCTCCATCATCCGCGTTCTTTGTGGTTGGTCCACTGTGTGTGGTGTCATTTTTGCCAGTCATTCCTTGTCAAATTTAGTTGACAAACATATCGGTTGTGGATTGTGCTCCGCTATCTTCAGCATTCTTTTTAATAAGATCAGATAAAAAATATACATCAACCAAATATAATATAACTTATAACAAGCGCTTATTAATTGGTCCCCATTTACCGTGTAATTTTAATGTGAATTAAGAACTAGTAAAGGAGTGTGAGATAGCTGGGAGAGATCAAATCAATGATTAATTAATTTAATTATTTTATTAATTATACATGACTTATAAAAAAAAAACCTGAAGAAGTTAAACAAATTCAATAAATTTATTATTCGACATATTGTCATAATTATATTGTAAGTGAAATTTATTTGCTGGTGGTTAAGCGATGTCTATATGCATTTCATTGTTGCTTTAACAAATCGTCAGTAGACTTCAACCACACATTTTGAACAGTCACAAAACTTTTATCTTATGCACAAACTTCCAAAATTTATTTGAGAATTCACAAATAATAATATTTTTGAAAAACAACAAATGCAAAATCTACGCTTATTTTACATTAGGCTTAGAAACTCATACTTTTATTGTTATCCAATGGATTTCTAATTATATAAAGGTGTAGAAAAATAAAATAGATTCATATCGAATAAAAATTATTTGCTGGGTTTTGTATGAGTTTTAATAATTTTTGGAAGTTTGTGCATAAGATAAAAGTTTTGTGACTGTTCAAAATGTGTGGTTGAAGTTTACTGACCATTTGTTAAAGCAACAATGAAATGCATATAGACATCGCTTAACCACCAGCAAATATATTTCACTTACGAAGTTAAACAAAGTTTAACGATATATTGGGAGACAAATATAAAATAATTTTGCTTATTGTTTAATAAAAACGTTTTGAAATAAAAACCGATCATATGCTTAAAACAAAATTTGCAAACAAATACAATGACTGCTTAACTTTTTACCATAACGCTTAAGAAATATTTGTTTTTGTGAATAAAAAAATTTTACACAATTATTTTACACTTGCTTTCGTTAGCTTTAAAATAGCGAAGCACACCGGGTGGCTGGTACTTTTAAATAAATACAACTCCATTTTTGTGTGTATGTGTGTGCGTGTGCTTTTATCTGCAATATTAAAAAAAGGAGTCTAACAGTTATAGCGTTTTAGCTTCGTAGTATATTGATTACATTGATTTTGCATTGTGGCCCCGTTTTTGTGTTTAAATTTCAAACATTATACAAATACAAGTTTTTTTTATAGATGGAATAAATTACATACACATTTTCAACAATTGCAGGCAACAGACACGTACTTTTGTAAAATACTTGAAGTAATATTTTCACAATGAGGGATAAAAGTTATCGGTGTTAAATTTAGATTCTTACGGTGTAATTCATAAAAAATATTACAGGTTTATTGCAGGTTTATTTGACAAATTTCCCATAGAAATACGTCAAATAAGCGCTTAATAAACCTGAAATATTTTTTATGAATAAGGCATTTAGTGTTGTTTTATTCATAAAAAATAAATAAAATATAAATAATAAAATTAAATAGCATGAAATATGCCAACTTTTAACTGCGGCCCTAAATTGTGTTTTTTCGAAAAAACTCCGCACCAAATATAATAAAACCGGTTCTGAGCAGCATAAAAAATATCCTTTATCTTACGCTAGTAACACAACTTTCGATTGGTGAAAGAATTTTTTAAATCGAATTTGCGATTTTGTCGTGAAAGCAAAGCAAACTCACTTTCACGTTTATAATATTAGTACGGATTGTTCAATAGAAATAATAAATAAATAGTTAATAAAATTGAATTTTTATGGAAAACTTTCTCAAATCAAAAATATATTTTATGAATAAGCCCTTTAATATTTTCTGCGTGTTCACTGTAACTGGGATACCAAGTATAAGCAGAATTAAAAAGATTTAATCGAAAAACTTAAGAAAAAGATTGCATATGACATCTCTGCTCAAAAGACTTGATATCTTTTTCATATCCGCTCAATTTATGAAAAGATTTCTCTGCTCTTTCGCTTTTATCTGCCTCCTAATCTTGTTTTCTACTGTAATCGCATGAAAAATTCAACTTTACCTGTTTTCAGTTGTGGTTGTGTTTGTGTAAATGATACTCATGCACTCGTGAACACAATTCCATACATCAATATCCACCACAAAGCCGTTCATATTACACACACACACAAAGAGAGAAATATATAAAGTTGCTACAGGTATTAAAAGAGTTTAAGTACAAGTTTAACCTCAATACTAATTTTAGACAAGATAAATTCCACTCGTAAATGTATGAAGGCATTTGTATGCAAAAACTTGTTCAAGTAAGAGTATCTGTGGCA
Organism: Nowickia ferox; assembly: GCA_936439885.1. Taxonomy (NCBI): domain Eukaryota; kingdom Metazoa; phylum Arthropoda; class Insecta; order Diptera; family Tachinidae; genus Nowickia; species Nowickia ferox. Next base: position 3,972,232 of record OW387023.1, on the reverse strand, counting down.
GTACGAGTAGTAAGCGTATGTTTATTCTTCATTATCAATTTAATCAGCACAAATCTGCCATTTAAATGAAGAACGACATATGTCTGAAAATAATTATTATTTATTTTTTGTACTGCACAAAAGTGGGTTCGACATATACAACGGGGCCTGCTGTAATATCACTATAAGTTCTTCAATTTTCGAGCCATTTAGGGAGCCTTAATAACACTACTAAAAGGTCTATCAGGGAGTTGCAGATAGTATTGAACGTATTGAAGGTCCTACACCCAAAATTTACTCTGCAAAGTCTTAAGTTTGTTGGAGGGAAGGATAAGTAGCTCTCTTTTTCCTTCTCTCCTAGAAGAAACACAAGACTTTTCCAAGAAAATTTTACGTGTGTAAAAGTTATTTTAAAAAGGAACACTATCAACTCAAAAGTAGGAGCTGAAGATTTGAGGAAAAACGTGACTAGATGTACGCACAATTGTAATATTATCACATATTCTCAGCAAACAAAAATTTTGATTTGGAAGCACGTACAACTGAGAGAAGCAATGTAGTGCTTATTTGATAACAAAAGCTTGGAAAAATGTTTCTGAAAAGCACTAACGTAAGGCGGGCTCAAGCAAAAATTATATATTATTGCATCTGTGAAGCACTTTAGTAAGGCAAATATAAAAAAATTCATGGCTTTTTGGAAGCTAAATGTATTGCTTCTAGCTGGCTCATCTCGAACAAAAAAATTCCTTATTCATGCGCAACTGCAAGTGATTATGTAACGTTGTCTCCCTTACAACAATGCTTCTGGTAAGCAGTAATTTTTTGCTGGGTTTTGTTGAGCGGCATATTGAGTAATTTCGGAAATGATGGTCTGATGATATACTGATAACTTCGAAGTTTCTTCTTACTATCAGTGAAATCAGGCAAGCATCACTAAGCGAACAGTTCTGATAGGAGAATAGGCAGGAACTGGAGTTAAATCTTGTTAAAAAGAAGCTATTTCATTTTACTAGGAAGAACAGCTTTAGGCTATATAGACTGGAAGATGCAGAAATGAAACTCGCGAAGGAGGATAAGTACTTGGCAGTAGCGTGGAAAAGAAACACTCAGGAAAGGTTTGAAGAACTAATTAATGCCCACTACACATGCAAAAACCTCTATAGGATTGAACTGGGGTCTGCAACCAAGAGTAGTAAATTGGATTTATACAACAACTGGTTGTCAGGTTAGTTCTTTTATGCTGTTTCTGGTGTGGTGCTCCTCAATGGACATCACTGGTGCCGAAAAAGCATTACTCAAGTGGCATTGGACGTCATTTTTCATTTTCATCGAGTACTATGAAAGGGAAGCGGCGACAAGTACAATACAAGTTATTTTTAGCTTAGAACACAGAAAAAACTAAATTTAATTTTCAGTAATGAAATTCATGGAATCAGTAATTATTTTAATTGAATGTGGATCTACACATAATTTTCCATATTCTGATAACAATTTGTTTATCTTTTTTGTTATGCTCTTGCTCAGAGAATGCCAAAAGTATCGTTTTAAGTACTCTTTCAGCATTGGCCGTCAAACAATTACGAATGCGTACAGCTAGGAATAAAAAAATTGCTGATATGCAAACACATCCAACAATTATGCTCATGCACATTTTTTTAATAAAGCAGTACAAGCAACTATGACAAAAATAATACACTGTATGCGGTCTAATCATATGCATGAGCATAAAAATACCAACTTTTAATCGGCTACACGTGCCTATATACAGGGCTACTTTACTTACATACACACATAAAACTTATTGTCAAATTTCCGACATACACACATTTTGCATTCCATTTTATAAACAAAAGTTTATGTGTGCGGTGTCGAATGATGAATAAATATTCCGTATATATTTTTATCCGATTAAATATCCATACTCAAAGTATAAGCATACTCTAACCACATGTACAACAGAGAGTCAATACGCTGGGTATACATGTGCTTTTTTATTTTTAGTTGCAAGGTATTTAGTTTTAAATAAATAAATTAGAGATGCTCTTGTATGTTGGAACCATCTATGGTCATGGTTGCTTGAGAGAAAATATGTGAGAGCGCATTAATTGTTTGCGCTACAATTTTAATTATACACAGTTACTAAAATTGAAAATACTCTGTGAAATAACTGCAGTTTTTTTAAAGCCATCGCTTTAGAATATGAGCTTGTTTAGAAGGAGTTAAAAGATGATTTAGAAGCGCTGCAACAATGCAGGTTTTAAGGCCAGAAAGTTAGCTACTGTATACTTGAAAATCGCTTTTATTTATAAGTAAAAACGTTTGTATTAATAATCGTTTAAAAAGCGCTTTCTATAACTGCTATATTTGCATGTTTTATTCGGTTAAAAAAAGCGCTTATGTGAGAAAAAATGTAGTACTTCAAACCGGAAACTCGCCATACAAATACTAACAGCGATATTAGTATTTTGTCAGCGCTAATTTTACTCTATAATAGTAGAAACGCTCTTTATTTGAAGCAATTTTTTACTGCATATTTACTTAAGTACATTTTTGTTTAGTACTCATTGTCAATCTCTGCTCTTGCTGTTCTTTATTTTGATTGATCGTGTTGTATACATTAGAGCGTTGCACGAGCATTGAAATTAAACAGCATAAGCATGCCCATATGTGTTCAGTTTAGTAAACCTTGTATAATGGCAAAAGAGAAATGTACTCAGAGTAGAGTATTAATGAGCATTGCTCGAGAGTTCACTGCAGTGCAAATGTCAACAAATAGTCGACAAAGATCGTAGTCTGTTTCTCCTCTATACAGTTTTTTTTTTGTGAAAAAAACAATTTACTGCAGCAGTAAAAAATATTTACTATAACAAAATTTTATTTCAAACAAACATTTGTTTGAGACATTTCTGGGATTACTTTTTCTGTAAATGGAAGTGGATAAGATTTTAAATTGGTATTGTGATTTCAAAGTACAGCTTTTTGCCATCAATGACGAAAACTTGACTTGAGCGATTATGCCAGCAAATAGCGAAAATATCAGTTGGCAATATAATAAAAACGTTTAAATGATTTATATACGCTCGTTTGTTTGTTTCAATTTTGGTTTTTATATTTTTCACTCTAATTTTCTTACTTTGAGTAGAAAAAAAAATTATTTTTGTGAATTATGTCTAAAGTTGGTGAGATTTAAATAAAAGCAAAGAAGAAAATTATAACAAAAAGCAAATGCCATAGTTTAAAATTGAGGCAATTTATGCGATTTTATTGGAGTGATGGCTGCGGCATATAGTATAGAAAAACGATGAGTCTTTAACATTTACATGCTTTTTTTAAAGACTTGATAAGTAAAGGAAACTATTATGGGTTCAATAATTATTATTATCAAAGTTAGAATTTTTAAACGTAATAATATGAATAGAGACACAATTTTAGTATCCAATAACATCACTCAAGAGTCTGAATAATAAAAATTATGCCACCATGTCATTTCCTACAAAATTCAGATATTCCATACGTCTATTACATCTGCAGTTAAAGGCAAATTGCTCCCGTATTGTGCCATAACTGCCAAAAAAGCTTAAGCGACATAATTTTCGAACTTAATTTTTTAACCAAAATGGTTTATTTGCGTTCTTAAAAATCGACTTTTGTCACAAGAAATGAGGCCTAAAAATGGTTCGGTTATGGCTCGATATATGCATCTCGTTTATCGGGAATCCACTTTTAACAAATAAACTTGTTAAAAATCTTTTTTTTTCAACCTTTTTATCACAGACATTTTAATTCCATTTATAATTTTGCTTTAAAAAAGCATCACAACTTTAAACTCAATTTCATTTGCAGCAGTGTTTCAAACCACTTCTTTTTCATACATAAAAGCAAAAGTTTTAGCCATTTTAATTTAATTTTTTTTCTTTTTAACAAAAAGTTAAAATCATAAATTTCAACAGTTTTCAAATATTATGATGACATTTTTCAAATTTTTTCTTTTTTGGTACACTTTCTGTGCGTTTTCTTTGCTTTATTTTCTAAAGCTGAATTTGATTTTAAATTGCAACTTTTCCTAAACTCGTTTATTAGCAAAAAAAAAAAAAAAAAAAATGCAAATAAATAAAAAATTATGCATCTAGACCCAGTTGAATTCAGTTATTCTTTTAACGCTGAAATTTGTGTTTGTTTGTGTTTGTTTTAAGCATCAATTTACACACAAAAAAGGAATTTTAGTTCTTTTCATAAAGTTGGTGTGACTTGAAATTGATTCAAACTTTAATCTCAAATCAGTTTTTTTCCACAGACAATGAATCATTGTGCTGCTTTTGTGAGCAAGTGTGCAAATGGGTTTTGTAAGCTAGTGTTTGTGTTTGTGTGTGTGTGTGAGCTGGTTAATTCCCTTAATGTCTTTGGGGAAATAATGTTAGGCTGCTTGTGTGGTTTGGACAGTTTAAAAATGTACTTGTGAATTGAAGTTTTTTTAATTTTGTTTTTACATAAGATTCATTGTGTGTGGCGTGACAGTTTTAATTAAAATTTCCAAATTCATTCACTGAGATTAGCAACGGAAAATTAGGAATCAAATTTGCATTTTACATTAAACTAAAATAAATTAAGTTTAAAATTTGTTAACGCACTAGTAATCCCATATTATTATTTTACTTATTAAGTAAAATAAAGTAACTGATGATAAAGTAAGAAAATAAAAAAAATGTTGATTATTGAGTTCTTGTTTCAACTTTGTTATTTGTTGAGCTTCTCATTTGCTTAAATGAAAAATTAACATATTAACTCTAGTTGTTCTAAGAAATTTTTTGGTAAAGATTCCCTGATGATCTGCATTAGCAACAGTGAAATGCGCATAGGATCCAGCTAAACCCCTCAATAATCAATTTCAATGTATTCTTATTAAAAAATATTTTACTTAATAAATAAAATAATAATTTTGTATTATTGGGTGCCTCGGTAGGCTAGTAGGCAGTGTGCTAGCCTATCAGTGTGGAGGTTGTGGGTTCGATTCCCACCACAGACTCTGGTCTGTTTCACTACAACGAGTGAAGGTCTTTATTACTATTCTCGTTTAAATTAAGTTACGATATAATTTGTAATTGTATTTGTAACATTTACGGCCTGTCCCACGATGTCACTCGAAATCGTTCGATCGACAACTTGTGTTGCAAACAACAATAACATTGGAAAATTTTTTGTTATTTTTAATATAAGTATTCGATCGAACGATTTCTAGTGACATCGTGGGACAGGCCGTTAATAAAAAAATAAAATTTGGGATTATTAAATTTTAAATAATTTTTAGTTATTAAGAATTATTTATTTATTAGCGAATTATTTAGATAAAAATTAGTGTGCCTCTTCTCTTAATGCAATTGCTAAAAGCTTTTTGCATTTAAATGCATTAAAATTATTTTTTTTATTATGTCTACCGAACAAGATGTTTACAAGCTGCTTGTACACATTTAATTAGCATTTATTGTAAATTTCGCTGATGTGCTTATCAACAACCTTCAACTGTCATAAAATGCTTGTTTTCATTTTCTAGATCTAATTTTATGTGCACGTCAACGCGGACACATTTTCACACAACGATTGGCAACATGTTGCTCTAGTTTTTGCTGCAACAGAATACTCCTAAAACAAAAAGTTGTGTAGACTTTGAACTATTTAAGATTAAAAAAAGCAAAGAAAGAAATAAATGTATGTAAATGTTACAAGCGGATATTCTCACAAAAGCAGTGCATAATGCTACGAGTATGCAATACACACTCAGTATCCCAGCGAGCATACACTTTTAATCTCAAGTTAAGAGTGAGTTGATAGCAAACCATGTCTGAAGTTATAAAATTTATAATGGAAATGGTATTGTAGTTCAACATTTAATATTATATGTAAGTGTCCACGTGATTCACATTCTCATTTTTCTTTAAATTTTTGTTCCGTATATAACAAAACAAATGTCTGCTTGTTTTCCACTGTTTTAGAGGTTCATGTAGTTGATATAAATTAACTTTGAATAATTTCTTATATAAAAAGTGAAATTTATTTGCTAGGGGTTAAGCGATGTCTATATGCATTTCATTGTTGCTTTAACAAATCATCAGTAGACTTCAACCACACATTTTGAACAGTCACAAACCTCTTATCTTATGCACAGACTTTCATAAACTATTTGAGAATTCACCAGCAAATAAATTTCACTTATAGTATAATTATGACAATATGTCGAATAATAAATCTCTTGAATTTCTTATATAATATTTTTTTTAATATATTTTTGTAAATTATTTGAATATTTATTTATATTATTATTGAAAGTATAATTTATTAATCATCTATACAATGTCTAATTTATAAATTGAAGCTGATAAGATGGTGAAGGCCAGAAAAAAGTTGTGGTATAAAAATGAGGTACTGAAAAGTGTACAGTGAAAGAGGGGAAAAGAATACATATATTATTACATTTAAACTTTTTAAATGTGTGGGTGTTATTTGGAGTTTAAAATATTTAAGCGTGTGAGTCTTATTGCACTCTTGCGATCTAACTTCTGACACCAATTGTTACGTTTTTCTTTTGTTTTCAAAACGTTGTTTATACAACTGTACTGGTTTAAGTAAACCAGAATAATTTAGTTACTTAACACTAATATGAAGAGATTTTAAGACTTACACAATGCTATTTAGTTCAAAATGGCCCTGCTGTTGTTTACACAAAACTCACTCTTTTGCTCTTCACACAACATTGACTGCTCCGTTGCTCACTAACTGCCTAAACAACAATGCTAAGCTGATTTTAACTGAATCCTTTAGTAGATGCTTTACCATTTTTATACTTAAAACAAAGCTTCCAAGCGAATGTTAGCTGCATGCAAATACGAGACTTCGATCTCGTTATTGTTTCGAATGTCCCCGTCCATACAGTGAAACATTTGCTGCAAATCTTTCGAATTTGTGGATGAAGGGGGAAAGAGGAATGGAAGAGGGTACTTTGTTTCATGTACATGCAGTTCTTGTTGATTACGTAGTTCTCTCCTCATTCGCATGAGAAATATATGAGAAAATGTGTTAAGATACAGTTTTAAAAGAGAAATCAAAAATTTTCCGCAGCAAATGTTTCACTGTATGGATGGGGATAATCTCTGAATGTTTGTGGGAGTGTACGTTGACACTAGAAGATCATTGTAGAAGTAGCCAGTAACAAAAGTCAAGAAGTCCAAGGAGTCGTTAAGTTTTAAAATTTTTGATCCTGAAGTATTGAACATTTGCAGCGTCTCCAAGAATTTTTAGTTTTTATATTGTTAGAATTTTTTTTTTTAGATATTTTATTTCTATTCAAAAAATTAGAAGCAATGTTAAGAAAAATTTCCTTTTTGACGTACTTTATTAATATTTTTCTTTGTGAAAATTCCCCATTACCCCATTGTTTCTTCTTGTGCGATATTAAATGCAAAATATTAATTTATTTATTTATTTGGCCATAAAAGTCGATATTTTTTACAGCATCTGGAGTATTTTCTAAGCATTCAACGGAATAACAAATTATTGTATGAATAATATATATTTTTACCTGCTTTTTTACTAATTATCTGCATTATTTTTAATATCAATTTTTGGAAGAAATGAAAATGTTGCTTGAAAATGGCTAAAAATACTTTTTAATAAGAAACTTTAAAAAAATATCAGCACTTTTAACAATTTCTCAATACCCGCTTTTCATCTCATACATCTATTGATATGCTCATACATTCAGAATAAAAAGTAGAATGTGTGCCGTTTGATTAATTCTTCAAACTTCAATTTGTGCAATTGTCTTTGATGCGAATAATTGTTTTAAGGCCAGTTATAGAGACTTGAAACTCAGTAATATATTTCCTTTACTAAGATGGTGTTATATTTTATTATTTAATATTTCTTATGTGCTTCAAAAAGAAACAATGTAAATAAATTTATGATTATGCAATAAATATAACTCAAAACTTAATAAATGTGTTTGACACGTGCTTTCACATGTCCTCGTATGTACAGGCACACACACTCACAGTACGCGTATCTTCCGACAATGATCAATGTTTGCTACATGTGACAAAGCATCAAAATGTCCTTCGGTACAATCGCAGTACAAGCATGTGCATGCAGGTAAAATATCTCTACATGGCAACAACTGCTTTCCCAGTACTAATGAAAACATTTGTAAAGACGCGGCAGGGGATGGGAACTGAAGTGTTGAAGAACACAACATAAATATTTTAAAAGTGATTACAGCAACTATCCAGCTGAGAGAAAAACTTTAAACGATTTGCTCGCATTTTTGCTTTAAATTATATTTTTTTTTTTTGATATTTCTATTTGTCAGCTATTGCATATTATAGTTAAACTACTCAGGTGTTAAATGCAATATGTATAATATGTTTCTCATTAAAATACCTGCTTTGTGTATATGATTATTAGTATATTTTTTTAATGCAAATTCCTTTGCTCGTTTAACATTTAATCTTTATTCACATCTAAAGTGAACAAATGTTTAGCTTTCCACTTGATTTCATTTCCTTTCAGTCCTTTTAAAGTCTTGTTGTCTCAACATTAGCTTGTGTTTTTAATTGTTTTATTTACTTTTTTTGCTGTTTCACCACTTTTGACATCCTTTTTGTCGTGTGTGTATGCTCATGCTTTTTTTTTTTTTTTTTTTTTTTTGTAAGACAACCTTTTGTCAATTTTCCGTTGATACAGTTGACTAAGCAAGCGAACAAATGCATGAGAGCCTTAACGTTTTGACCTAAATCTTTAATACATTATATTAATATTTAATTATTTGCTTAAAGTGTCATAATTTGCTGTTTTGTTGTCGTACGTTGTCATTAAATCTTTAAGAGAATCACGCTTACTTATATAGAAAAGAAAAAAGAACAATAATAGCAATGCCTTACCGCAAAAAAAGCGCATATTTTTAACGAAACAAAAAATTTAAAGCAGATGTCATTTGTTAAACATTAATTTTTTTTTTGTTCTCTTTAAGAGCTTTTCACGTTTTGCCGACTTTTTCCGTTAGTTTGCGTTTATTGTTTAGCGACTTTCTTAGTTTTGCCAATCTTTTTCTGGTATCGACGACTTTTTGCGGTTGATTTGTGATTTATTTTGTTTAGTTTTCTATCGTTTTTATTTTTTAGTTTAAGCGATTTTCTCATTTTGTAGATTTTGTTGGATTTTTTCTTTGTTTTTAGCGATTTTTTTAATTTTGGCGCTTTTTTTTCTTATTAGCGCTTTTTTGTGTACTGGCGATATTTTTCTGGTTTTTGATGTCTTTTTTCGCTTGATTTTTTGATTTATCGATTTTTTTGTCTTTTCGGGTGTTGGCAATTTTCTTTAGTTTTTTTTGTAGAACATAAAATTAACGTAACTTTTTAAAATGTAGAAGATAAAATTAACGTAACTGAAAAAATCTGTAAGACTTATGCATTTCAAAAACTGGCATTTAAATTTCATTAAAATGTATGCTAAATAAATTGAAAAAAAACTTCTTTAAAATTTGTTTTTTAAGTTTAATTTTAATTTTTTTTTTTGGTCTTAAGTCTTCTTAGCTTTCTAAAAAAATTTTAATTTTAATTTTAAAAATTGCACGAAATTATAATTTTTCAAAATGTCTCCCTCTCTACATTAATTTCTTAAGATGTTTCTTCAATAAAGTTTGGGGCAAAACTTTCGATTTAATTTTATATATTTTTATACATTTTAATATTCAATTTTTCAATAATTAAATACGAAAAAAAAACTTTAAAACAACTTTCATTGTAAATTCAATAAACTTTGGCTTAATTTGCAAACAAAACCCGCTCAAGTGAAAAAGGATGCAATTTCGCATTCATTTGTTGATTACTTTGCAACAAAAGAATAATAACAAATAATTAATAATAATAATCCTGCTGCTGCTGCTGCGGCTGCACAATAATAATAAATATATAAAACAATACTGACAACTATTAATAAAACGGCAACAAAATTGAAAGTGAAACAAAAAGGAAGAAAGAGAGAGAGAGAGAGAGAGAGAGAGATACAGAAACAAACAACAAAAATACACATTAAAATTTAACAATGCAACAAAAAGCAATAAAATACTTTTCATCAATACCATACGCTGTCACACATGCTGAAGCCACAAAAACTATAGGGCTGCAGAACAAAAAAAGCAGCTGCCTGGTGACAGGAAGACCGCAATCATACTGAAATATTCATTAGCCCCTTAGTGATGCCCCCAGAGGTAACGAGCACTAATGAGTGATGACAACGCACACAAATAAACATTTAATTGCACACACACACAAACACAGATGCACAGACGCAAACACACACACACACATACGTTTTACATTAGCAGGAAGTAAATAGAAAATCAACAATAACAACAATGTACAAATCAACGATGCAAATAAAAAAAGAAATAAAACAGCAATAGGGAATTCTTAATTACACTCTACGATAAGAAAAAAGTAATTACACAAAAAAGCAATTCTCGTATTCCATTTCAGTAAAAAGTTCATATTGATTAGCTGATGTTAATAAATATTTGGCGAAGTAAAAATCAGGGACTAACAAAGATGGATTTATTTCCATTCTTATTAAATATTCTTAAGTACAGTTTTCTAGACTGCACTTCGATTTGGCAGGAGAACAACATTTGTCCCGCACTGCGTATCTATATATACAAACAGAGCAATATTTACATGAAAAATATATATGTATATGTGCATTAACATTTATATGTGTATGTGTCTATGTACAGACATTTATGCTCATAATATAGTGAAGCTTTGCTAATGCGATGACAACTAATAACACTTACTTATTTATTTAAACACAAGCACAAGTTCAACTAAATTCTAGTACTTATTAACTAAAAGCACATGCACACATACAGCTCAGCTTCATTGTTATTTACATTTTAACACTCTTACGCACATTTGATTACCCTTTCACCTTGCTCATCTATGTACGTACAAATTCAATGATGAGCTCCAAGGTAATACCCACACACTCACACACACACACACACACACAGCTCTATTTACAATATTTTAACATATTAGGCACAGACAAACTGACATATACATACATACTCAATTTAATACAACAGCAGAGGGCAAAGGACACGTACATACAAACGATTGTATTTAATGTAGCTGAAGTTTAAATACAACTTGTATTTCAATATTACACTGGTGTAAGAGCACACTTTTGCTAATTGTGAATATTTATTGGCTTCAATAAATGTCAGTAGCATAAAGCATTGAAAATTATGCGGACGCAGGTATAATAAATGTTTTTTTTTGTATTTTGTATTTTACTATACTTTAATATCTGTTAAGAAATTATTTTAACTAAAGTGGAGCTAAGGTTAATTTACACAAATGAAATAGATCAAGAAATGAAATAGATTGAGTTGTGATTTCGGAAGGCATGAATTTAGTGTGTAGAACGCGAAAGTGCCCCCGTTGGACCTATAACTTGTAAAGAGTGCCTCAGTTAGAATGCACTTTTTCATTTTAAAATAAGAACAGGTAACTTTTGGGATAGTTATGATTATTGAATTGGAGCATGAAGCCCCGCAGCTCTAATAACAACAGGCCATTATTCTCTTCAGGAAATTTTTAATGACTTTTTCACAGATGTGTGACTGTATCTCACCACTGACGCATTGGATCTCGGATTTGAACTCAAGAGGAAATTTTCCTAGTTTATAGGTATTAGCTCGAGATTTCACAAAACCCTAAGGACCAAAATTATACAGCGTTAAGTCTCATGATCTGTGTGGCCATTTGACATCACAATTTCTTGAGATAATTTGTTCTGGAAATTGTTGCTGCAATAAATCGATTGTTTTATACGCGGTGTGGTGGCAGGTGGTGCCGTCTTGCTGAAATCACACGTCCTCCGGAGAGATCCCAGCTGGAAAAGTATGCCTTAATTACATAAATAATGGGAGAAATAATGTATTATTTTCCAAAGCAAGACAATGCATTCTGTTAGAATTGAAATAGGGTAAGTTAATCAAACGCCATAATTACACATTGACTACCATGTGCTTTACCACATCAGCAGAAGAAAAATTTATAGTTTTTGCTTGTGACTAGTGTTATGAATTATAGAATTCATGCTTCGGACGTATTAAAATAATTCATTACTTTCCTAGGACATCTTCTGTGTTAGCAGTAATGAATTCTGGAATGAATAACTACTATTCATTACCTATTCCCACTGGGATGAGAATTTCATTTCCATAACCGACCCAGTTTCTTCAAATTGTTTTATCTCCCTTCGAATGGTTGACACATTAGGGCAACTTTCTAGACTGCAAATTTGCAAGCGGTCTCAGCATAACTTTCCAAATTTTTGCAATAAATTCTCACAATTATAACGTGTTATGCTTTCCTAATTCGTTCCATTATTAATAAAAGGAATAAACATTTGAGAGAACTGCCAAATTTTACGGTAGGCACACTCAGGGAAAAGCTGCAACTCAAAATTAAGAATGCATCACATGTGTATATTCAACAATTTTCAATATATTAGAAAATAGTATTAAAATACTTAAAAATAAATAAAATGAATAAATAAATACTGTAAATTAATATTTTTCCATATTGAAATAAAAAATTTCAACATGACTAGACTTTCGATAATTTTTCTTATTAATTCAATATGGTTTTTATTGATTTTAAGCTGTTTTTTCTCTGGATGCACTTGCAAAATAAAAATTAATACTAAATGTAAAAAGTTACTGGGTTAAGTAAGTGTGGCAAAGTACGTACATAACAGCACCAAAAGAAGCTAAGCGTTAAAAAAAATGCAATCGCAACCGACAGTCTGCTCCAACAAGTTATCTCAACTTTTCATGTTAAAGCGCGTGTGGCTTTTTTTGCCTTAGAAAATCATACTAATTAATAAACTTCTCCATTCCATAAAAGTAATTGAACTTCAAACATTGTATATAAAAAATAATAAAAATTAAAACAAGATATACATATCTACAAATACACGCTTTCTTGCCTTTTATGACTTTTATTAATGTGAGCGGTGAAGGAAGTTTAAAAATTATAAGAAATCTAACAAGTTTGTAACAAGCAAAACTCGCAATAAATTATTTAGAATTACAAGACGACACCCAAACGATATTGTTTAGCATATGTGCTTAATTTTTTTTACTAGCTTTTTTAACACACGTTAAAAAAATAAGAAAATAATTCCTTAAAATTAATATTTTTGTGCAATTTGTGTTTTCTAGTTTTCTATTCGACTAGTAAAATCAAATTTTCTAACTTTTTTTGCTTTCAAATAAAAATTTTAAAACATTATGACAAAATGACAAAATAGAACACTTTGTGAATTGGCCAAGAATAACATGCGTATAAATAATAAATTATATTAATTATATATTGTTCATACGTATGCAGAATGAAAAACATATACGTTCTACAAAACTCATAGAGACATATTTCACAGTATACTTTTAGGAGTTAAAAATATTTGCATGCTGTTAATACACGTGTTGCGACCGCTGGCATCACGTAAGCACTAAGCACGTACAGGATAAATTGTAACTTTTGAGGCAACTTGCGATAAGGAACAAGTCAAAAGTTTTCTTATCAAATCTTACAAGCTTCCTCTAGAATAGAGAGTACGTATTAGAATAATTTAAATCATTCAAAACAAATTCATAAAAAATTACTTAAAATTAAAACATTTATGTATATTATAAATAATATTGATCAATAACAGTCAATAGAATGACATTGGTATCTATGCAAAGCTTAAAATAAATAATCTCTGCAATTCTTGAAGCTTTTTCTACAAAAATTGCATAAATATGTTCTCAATCTCCTTTTCATATCTTAAGAAATATGTATATTTCCATGTTATTTCGTATGGCTAAGAGATTTATTTAGTTTAGAATATACTCTAACACATACATTTGTGCACGCAGATTACCTTCGACTGAATCAACATGTTGATTTAGAAAAAAAGCACAACACTCTATAACAAAAATGTGCAAAAGTTAAAAAATTATTCTTATCAAGAATAAAAATATATAAACTGCTACATTCCCACACACATATATACAATTTTAATAGAATAATAACGAATATTTATGCAAAAAAAAAACAAAATTCTAACTTATGGACACAAACATACATTCAACAGTAGTAAAACGGCAACTTGTACCTTGCTCTCACTGGCACACACACACACACACACACACACAAATATTTTTATTTGAACTCATACCAGAGGATAACAATATAATCTTAGTATTTATAGTTTGGAAAATATAAAATGTAGGTAATTGTTGGAAAAAAGTAGACAAATTTAAATACACAATACAGGAGTAGGAACACACATGATACACTCGCACACACACTCACACACCACCAACAAACAATAAAAACTGCAGTTATGCCTCTTACGAGTGTGTGTATGTGTGCATGTGTTTGTTGAAAACTCACACGGAATCGGTAGCAAATGTCTGGCGGTGGTGTGTGTGTTAGAAAGCAAAAAATAGTTTTAAGTTGTGGTACATGCTTTCCCATAAAAACCGCAACATTGTAGAAAATTTTATCATAGAATTTTATTGAATTTAGTAGAAAAGATTAAAAATGTAATATATGCAGCGAAAAAAAAAACGTATAACAAATAGACAACACTTGAGCACAAATTCACATACAACAGGGAATGTTATTGCAAACTAAGCTTTTTTGAATAATTTGTTTCAAAAGCAAAAATCTACTAATGCAAATATAAAATAAGAAGAATGACTTTTGAGGTATTTATATTGCTTAAATTTATGCTTAAATTTTTTTATTTATTTAGTTCAAAGGCCAGTGTTTTTCCCCCAAAAACCATTTTTTAAAGTAGTTCTTTTTTCAAAAAGCTTCGTTATTTAAAAAGGTACTTTATTTAAAAAGGTACTTTTTTCATGGAGGTACTTTTTTCAAAATTGTACTTTTTATAAAACTGAACTTTATTCAAAACTATAAATTTTTAATATGGTACCTTACTGAAAGCTATTTTTTTTTAAAAAGGTACTTTTTAACTTTTTTTTTCAAAAAAAATATAATTTTATTTTTTTTTAAAGTTACTTTATATTTTTTTTTCAAAAAGGAACTTTTTTAATTTTTTTTTCAACCAGTTACTTTTTTAATTTTTTTTTAAAGGCACTTTTTTAATATTTTTATTTTAAATTTTATTTTTTCTTAATTTTTTTCAAATGAAGTATGTACTTTCTTAAAAATTTATTTTTCTCAATAAGGTAATTTTCAAAAGTTACTTTTTCCCAAAGATACTTTTTTCAATTCACTCTTATTTCAAAATCCATTTTTTTTCAAAAAGGCACTTTATTCTAAATTATAAATACTTCTTTAAAATGGTACTTTTTCAATACGGTAACTTTTTATTTTTTTTTTTTTTCAAAAATGTACTCTTCTTAATTTTGTCAAATAAGGTACTTTTTTAAAAATAATTTTTTTCAATAAGGTAATTTTTTAAAAATTTACTTTTTTAATGCGGTAGTTTTTTTTTAAAGTTGCTTTCTATTTAAGTTAATTTTTACAAAACTTTTTTTAATAGTACTTTTTTCAAAAGTCAATTATTTCAAAAGATACTTTTTTATTTTTTTATTAATTAGAATTTTTAAAAAGTACATTTTTTTCAAGTCTCCTTTTCAAAAATATAATTTTTTCAAAAGCAACTTTTATTTCTTTTTTAACAAAGTACTAATTTAGGTAATACTCTGAAATTGCTATTTTTTTTTTTTGTAAAGGTGCGTTTTTTTTGTCAAAAGGTACTTTTACCAATTAGTAGTGTTTTTAAAAGGTACTTTTTCAAAAGAAAAAAAAGTTTAAAAAAATTTTTTTAAGAAATAAATTATTCAAAAACTACTTTCTGCAAAATGTAATTTTTCAAAAGGTACTTCTTAAAAACGTGCTTTTAAAAAAAAATTTAAAAAAAAAATATTTTCACAAATTGTACTCGTTTTTTGAAATAAATGTTATTTTTAAAATAAATAAAGTTTATTATTTCGATTTTGCAATATTAAAAAAAATTGGTGCAATTATAACCAATAAAAATTAATACAATGTTCAAAAGCATGAACCAACTCACCCTTATGGTTTTACCATACTCAGATTATTTTTTTTGGGGCAATATAATAAAATAACAAATTATACACAAATATGCAAAAATTCTGTATCAACTTTAAACAGTAAAGCTCAGAATAAAAATTTAACATTACACTGCAATTTAGGAAAAAATGCTTTACATCTGCGACTGTATAAAAGAATTCATATCCAATCACATCATTTAAGTAAACCACACTTACAAATTTATTTATCTTTAGTTCTTGCAAAACTTTGCAGCAAAATATTCAAAAAAAAATAAATATTATGCTTCTGCTGTTATTTTTTTTTTTTTGACACTAAATACTTTAGAATATTTTGGAGTTTTATTCATTAGGATTTTTGCATGTAGCAGCAGAGTATGAACATTTTTAATGTATACGATTTTGCAAAACCAGATTTTGATACATAAACAAACACATCTGCTGCAGCAAGAAGAAGAAGAAGAAGAGAAAAACACATCCTTGTGCAGACAAGATAGCACACGTACAAACTCGTACTCGAGCGCATTTCTAAACAGGTGTATTTGTATTCAAGTGGAACAAGTCAATTTGTTAAACAAATTTTGCTTTTATGCACTACAGCAACAAAAATGTTGGCAGATGTTGCGCCAGACAGACACTCGGTAATACATGAATACGAGTATTTAGTCTTTTATATATATTTAGTAGAGAAGGAAGCTTTAGTAAGTTAAGTGCAGAAGAGCAAAGTACTCGTACTCGTTGCTGGTGTCAGGCGATGCAGTCAAGGCACTGCTTGTTGCTCACTCATATCAGCCAAAAAGCAAAGACTTTTGACATTTATGGTAAATTTTCTGCTAAATACTAAAGTAAGACTTGGTTTGATTTTGTATCTGTGTTCACACGTCGCCCTTACCCAGCAAGCACAAGCTAGAATGTTTGATATGAAATGGTTGCTTTATATACATGGTGTCCAACTTAAATATGCGTTTATAAAATAAATATTTATCATTGCTTAGATTCCAAGGTTTTCCACTACCAACCAAAAAAATATCAAGAAACCCCATACTTTCCCAATGCACTATTCAGGAGTGATTCTTAAAAGGCTCGTAAGCAAGGAACAGATTATTATCACAATTTGTATTCATAGTGGGTCGTCGTCTACTTATTAACATTTTTAATTTCCCCTTATCTCTTAATTACTCAACCATAGAATTTGACGACGAGGTAACACGATTACAACACTAAATTTTTATTTAATATTATTGGGCGTATTTGATGATTTAAAATAAATGCAATTTCACATCAAATAGAAAATGGGACAGATGGGACATTGCGAATAAAAATTATGTCTTATGGGAGTGCATTTTGAAGCAGAAGATCCCTCAACTCTTCCCTTAAGATCTGCTTCGGCAAAAGACACTATTCGTTGCAAAAATTATAACAACAACAAATCGCTAAGCAGAGTATTAATAACTTAAGGTGTTAACCTTGATGTATTTATGGCCGAAAGATTCCCCTTCTGTAATTGTTTTATATTTACTCACAGATGTTTAGCTAGATTAGTGAAAAGTATGGGTTCAAATACTCAGGTCTGCTTCGTTACAAGAAGCACGAAACATTTGTTTGCTTAGTTACTTTATAAAGGCCAAGCTATAGAAATTATTACTTTTTTATTTTATTAATATATTTTTAATAATATATAATTTAGTTTTGATAAATAAACGCTTTTAAATTATTTTAATTTTTTAAAATTTTATTTCATAGATTTTTTTTTTATAAAATCAAACCCACTTGTTCACTGGGTATGGACATGTGTACACGTGTATTAGTGGCACAACAATGTATTGGAAGACTAGCGTATCTAAATAAAATGAAAAACATTCACTCGACAAAGGATGGAGATGTCTAAAGTTGGTATAATGATTTCCATATTTTTGGGATATCTGGGGCAGAAATATAATTATTTTTACAAAAATTTTCTTTTCAAATAAAATTGAAATTTTTACCCACAATGAAATTGCAAAATACGCAGGCAAATATTTAACAAAACTCGTGTAACACCCTAATCCGCTCGCTCGTAATATCGTGAACTTTACTGGATATATCCGCTTAAAAAAGAGGGACACAAAGGCTCTTATTCTCAACACTCCAGATGGGACTACTTGAAAATACTTTTATCTTTTTTTTCCTTTTTGATTATCACTACTTGTATTATTTATAACTATCACTAAGTTTATGTCCGACACTGGTCGGGCCTAATAATTATATTTAGATTTAAGATTTGATTACTTATTGTTAGTTCATTTTTGAAGATACAATAAATAAATATATGAAAAAAAAAAAAACAATGAAATTTTCTTCAAATATGAAAGAAAATTGGCACCCTCTTACATGAGAAAAAATACGAAATTGTTAAGAAATTATTTAGTATGAAAAACTATTTATTATCAAGTTGGTTTCAGTACTAGAAGGTAAAAAAAGTACATAATTAAAAAAAATGCTGAAAAGAAAAATCGTCAAAATACAAAAATTGCTTAAATAAATAAGATCACCAACAAAAGAAATAAATCTCCAAAAAGGCTAAAAAATCTGAAAAAAAATGTATAAAGA
This sequence comes from Nowickia ferox, assembly GCA_936439885.1. NCBI lineage: Eukaryota > Metazoa > Arthropoda > Insecta > Diptera > Tachinidae > Nowickia > Nowickia ferox. Next base: position 3,953,517 of record OW387023.1, on the reverse strand, counting down.
CGAAAAATCGCCAAACTGAAAAAAGCGCTTAAATAAAAAAAATAAACAATAAAAAACTAAATCCCCAAAAAGGCGAAAAAATCACCAAAAGTAAAAAGATCACCAAAAATTTAAAAAAAAAACTTAAAAAGCCGAAAAAAAGATCGCCGAAACGAAAAAAAGGCGTCAAAACTAAAAAATCGCTTAAACTAAAAATATATATTATAAAAGAAACAAAACAAAAATCGCCAAAAACCGAAAAAATCGCCAAAATGGAAAAACGGCAAAATTTAAAAGCGTCAATGCTAAAAATCGCCACAAGTCGAAAAGTCGAAAATAATCATTAAAACCCAAAAAAAATCTCCAAAAAGAAACAAGCGCTGTGCGAGTCAAAATCAAACTTTACTGAATGGAACAATTTCTTCAGGAAATCGAAGGGATAGAAAATCCTAACTATCCCTCTAACTCTTCTTAATATTTTGAAGTGCTGCAGTGACTCTGCTACCGTGATGTCCTGGAAGTCAAATAATCTCGATTTTGCACAGTAACAGTATAACTTTATCTCATTATTGCTTTGAAGAACGTTTCAAAATAAAGCTTAATTTCTCAAGACTTTGATAACTTCTCTTTTTACTGTAAAGATACAGATAGATATTCTATTTTCAAGTTTCTTTGGCCATTTAATACTTTCTGTAATGTTAAACGGCTTTTTATTGCTGAAATACTCTAGATTATTCCCAAGAAGAAGAAAAATTTCGTAGTTTCAGTTTCAGTTTTAGATTGATATTTAATATCCTCAGCTGTTTAACTAATTAAAAAAATTTATATTCTGAGCTTATAAGTGAACTTTGAAAACAGCTTAATGTTAAAATTGTTTCTACCAGTCGAATTTTAAAATCGAAAGTGTCTATAAGTTTGAACTTTAAAATATTCGGCCTTCACTTTTTTTTAAATATCCAATGCAAAAATACGAAAATTTTCATACTTTGCACTACTTTTATTTATTGCCCTCCTTAGAAAAAAATACTGCAACATCAGCAGCTCTAAAGCAGCAAACTTTTTGTTTGTTGTACCCGTAGCTTAACTTGTTGTTAAGACTTCATGCAGAATACTTACGCTTCTATTAACCGCATTGACTAAAACATTTGACCAGTTTGGGAAATTTTCATTTTATTTTTTATTGTAATTTGTCTGCATTCACTTCGAGAGTATCTGTTCCAGTTGCTTGTTGTGGTTGTTGATATTGTTTAGTTTCTGGCATTTACTAATTATCTTAAGCTGCATAAACTGTTTTGCTTGAGTTAAAAATATGTTTTCGGATATTTGTTATTGTGTAGAATTATAATTTACTGAATATGCATATTATTTGACCACAGGCCGAGCACACATATATTTTAAATTCGTGTAGTAGATAATTTACATGGAATTGCAAAAGCTTGTCGCTTGTTGGGCTTTTGCCATGTTCTTCCTGATTGACAATGAGAAGTTTGCACATGTTTGGTATTTAGTTTGTTGAGTTTAATGGCAATAGAAAAGTAGATGATGTATCCATTTTCAACTTCGCCATGATTAGTATTTCAAATGTGTCAGGCAAAGCATTAACATGCGTAATAATTTTTTTTTTGTAAAATGCCGCTGATGTCAAGAATAGAGAATTGATAAATTTTCATTTTGATTAATTATATTTGTTAGTAAAGCAGAGGCTCTTTAGAAGCACAAAATATATGAAATAATACAAATGAAATCAGTGAATATTTCAAACTGATGAATACTTTTTAAATTTATTTAAAAAAAAACGATTTTTTTTGCACAACCACTTGATTTTAATCAAATTCACCCTTATCGGGAATAAAAAGCGAACATTTTGTTCACATGCAATTATATATTTTCCATGAACAAAAAATGGTGAACAAAATTAAAAAATAGTATACTGACACAACAACAACGCAAACATTGGAACACATTTCATGTGAACTTTTATTCCCAATAAGGGTGATTAACGGCCACCAGCTCTTCTTTTTTATTAGATTCTTATAGAATGGGAAATTTGTCGAATAAACCTGTAATAAACATGAAATATTTTTTATGAATTAGACCGTAATTAGTTAAAAAGAAACTTTTTATATGTAAGATTTTGGGAAATCTACCAAACCGACTCTACACACTATTCTGCGACATCTAAGTGAGCTCAACATTTGTCGAATTGGGGAAAACTTGTTTCCATTCGCTTAACCCGTTCTAAAATCCTAAAATATTTGCATATGTGTATACCACCTACCCATACACACACCCACGTAGAAAAATTCATACATACGTACGTCCATATGGACATCGTCACAAAAACAGTAAAAATTTACTCCAGTACCTCAAAACAAGGATATATGATGAAAACTCGATTTTCGATAATTCGGGTAAATCAGTACCTAACCTTACCGGGAAGCACCTCTTGCAGTAGTGTTCGTTCTGATTAAACTTGGCAACCAAAATTTAACAACAAATAAAAAAATTATTTTAACCACTTTATAAAAATACGTTCAGTAAAGTTCGCTTATTTCGTTTTGGTGAATTTTTCGAATTTTTCGAATTTGACGATTTTTCGGGATTTTGGTAATTTTTTTATTATTGACGCTTTTTACTTTTGGCGTTTTTTTAAATTTTGACACTTTTTTTTTGTCAAATGATTCTTTTTCTGTTAGTGGCGATTTATTTTAGTTTTTTGGCGACCTTTTATAATATGTGCTTTTTGCATTTTAGCGATTTATTTAATTTTTGGTGAAATTTTTATTTTTTTTGGGTATTTGGCGATTTTTTTTTTTGTATTTCGATTTTTTCTTTGTTTCTTTTTAAATACATATTTTAAGTTTTGGCGATTTTTTTATATGGCACTTTTTCCGTTTTAGCGCTTTTTCTCGCTCTGGCGATTTTTTTAGTTTTTTCGCAACCCTTTTTATTTGTGGTGTTTTTTTTTCATTATAGCTATTTATTTAATATTTTTGTTTTTTGTGAAAGTATGAAATTATTCATTTAAGCGCTTTTTTCACTTTGGCGTTTTTTTGCATTAACTCTTTTTTAGTTTTGGCTTTTTTTTCCCTTGGCGAATTTTTTTCCGTTTTTTTTTTGTTATTTTTTGTTTGGTTTTTTTGGCAACTTTTTGCTTTTGGCGATTCTTTTTTTTGCATTTGATCGTTTTATTTTATTACTCGTGATATTTTTTATTTGAGCGCTTATTTCATTATGGCGATTTTACGTTTCTTTTTTTTAATTTTGGTATTTTTTTAGTTTTAGCGTCTTTCAAAATTTCAGGATTTTTCCACTTACGGTTTCAAGCAAGTTGTCAACATAACAATAACTGATTAAATACCCTTTAATCTATGTTTTTTTTTAATTTCAGTGTTTATTGGTGTAGTCTGCATAAAAATACACTAATTTTGAAAGTTTCAAGCCTGCGATAGACATGCAAAAGTACCGGCATATAAACTAATAAATCAACAAATTCCATCTAAAAGAAATTAAAGAAGCAACTGATAGAGTTTCAGAAAGCGTTCCCTAACTCACTTCATTCTTAATTTATTTATTTTTTCGTTTTATTTACTTAAAGCTCACCAGATTGTAAGTAAAGTATATTATACTTTACATTTGTGCAACTCCATAACACTCTAATGCTTTTCCTTTTGCAAATATTTTCTTATCTCTATGCAGCTCAGACAGTTTTAGTTGGAAAACTTATACAAGAGCAAGTAAAATTTCAAATGATCTTCTCCTCTTTAGCATTTGTTGCTTTTAATTTTAATTCAATTATTTTCGAAAAAGTAAATGAAGTTTATCTCTAAAGCCCTCCCCGTCCGCTTCTAGCAAACATTTGTAATTGCATTAAAGTATCAGGCAATTATTTTATGGCAAATGCTGTGGGTTTCAAACTCTAACAAATCTACCAGCTGAACTTTCTACTTCAGACAGCTTTTAGCTGCAGTTCAATTTAGTTCAGCTTGAACATTCGTCATTTGGTTCAAATCACAAGAAACATTTATAACGTCAAATAACAAGATTTATGCAAACGAAATGAAAAAAGAAATGAAACAGAGCGAATAGAGAATTGAATAAATAAATGACTGACTTGAATGACTGAATATAAAAATATTCATTCGCTTTTAAACTTCAAAAAAAAAGACAGATAAAAATGTCCAGATAAATATCTAAAGAACGTTTTTATCTCTATTTTTGTTCATAGAAAGCAGTAAATGACGACAATACTTTTAAAATTGATAACATTTTCTTGTTGACCCAGCCACCCCGAGCGCAGTGCATCCATCCATCATTCATCAACAGCATTTTCTGTATGTTTTTTTTCTGTGTGCATCATGTTTACATCACCTCCCCCCCCCCCCCCCCCCCTCCTACAGATATTTTTTTCTCAACAAGTTTATTCAATTGTTTATTGCTTAAGTAGAAAAAATTATAAGTTTTGTTTTCGCTTCAGCATTTCAACTAAATTATCAATTGCAGTTAATTTCACTTTCATTTCATTTGCAACAGCAACAACAGCAACATCATGAAGTGACTGTCATTTTATCGAATCTGTGTAGTGAAACGTCGAACAGTAATTAGATAAATTGATTTAAGAAACTTTTAATGCATGACATTTTTCCATTGCCAGCAGTGAGAAGTGGAATTGCACATTTTGCTCTCAGAACGAGCGAAAATATAAATTAAATCAAAGACACTTTTACGATATGTTTGCAATATATTGAAATCAGTTAAATAAATTAAGGGAAAAGTTTGAAAATTTATTGCGGGCGAGTGGCCATTAATAAAAATCAAAAAAAAAATTTATATATAAAAAAAAAAAAATAAAACGCTGTAAGGGTCATGTGCAGAACAACTTCGAGATCATCAATTACTTGTTTGATGTAATTTATTCATTTAATTTGACTCACATTTCAGTGCGTGTGTAGGCGAAAATTGAAAATAACAAAATAAAAATACCTCAAAAAGTTGGCTATTCAAAGGGAAGTATCCTCAATGTCAGCCGCCATTTCGAGGGAATTAAAGGCCGTTTAAAAAGTTATGTTATCTGAAAAAGAAATGGAATATTAAACAACGACATTAAAAATTTTCAGTTCGACTTAAAAGGGCAACAAACCTTTGCAACAAGACAGTCATAACTCAAAACACGGAATGATTTACATAAAAAGGATATTAAGTTTTAAATTTACTTAAGATTTTAAATGTAAAATAAAACATGCGTTTAAGAAATATTCGCATGAAATTGTTATTCAACATTACGAACCATATTACGATTAGTTCGATAATATTAACTTAAAAAGCTTTGGCCGCTACAAACATATGACAATTAAAAGTTAAAGGGTTTTCCAAAGCGAACAATCTTAAAATCCTAATGTAATAAACATACAATTATATAGAAACTTTAAATTTTTTTGGAAATTTAGCGCATTTTTATGAAGACTATATCAGTTAAAAGTAAAATTTAAAAAATAAAAGTTAAAGGGTATTTTGTCAGTTAATGTTACTTTGACTATGTCATTTTCGCAACTTGCTGTGTATTGGAAACCGTAATAGGCAAACATTTGAAATTTTCAAAAACGCCTAACCAAAAAATCGCCAAAACGAAAAATAAAGTGCCAGAACAAAAAAAATCGCCAAAATGAAAAAATCTCAAAAAATCGAAAAAATCACCAAAAACGAAAAAAAGTAAAACTAAAATAACCAAACCAAACAAAAAATTCCAAAAAAAATTCCAAAAAACTGAAAAAATCGTCAAAACGATAAAACAGCGCCAGAACTAAAAAAAATTGCTGAAGCTAAACTAAATTACCAAAAACCGAAAGATAGACAAAAAACCAAAAACTAAAAAACGCAAACAAAAAACACGAAAAAATCCCAAACACAAAAATTTCTCAAACTAAAAAAAACGCCACAAATACGATAAAAACTGAAAAAAAATCTTATAATCCAAAAGTCGAAAAAATCGCCAAAAACGAAAAAAACGCCAAAACTAAAAAAACACCAAATTAAAAAAATCGCCAAAAAACTGATAGAAATCGTCAAAACGAAAACAATAGCTCCAGAACAAAAAAAAAAACGCTGAAACTAAACCAAACCACCGAAAAAATAGACAAAAAACTAAAAAATCAAAAACTAAAAACCCAAACAAAAAACACAAAAAGAGTTTTAAAACTAAAAAAACGCCATAAATAAAAATACGCCAAAAACTGAAAAAAAATCATATAAACTAAAAAGCCGCCAAAACTAAAAAAATCGCCAAAAAACCGAAAAAATTTTCAAAAACTGAAAAATCACCAAAAATTAAAAACAGCGCCAAAACAAAAAAACCTCGAAAATCAAAAAAAAGATTACCTTGTACTTAAAATGTTTAACGTTGTAAAAATGTTGCAATCAGGTAAGATATTCGATCACCCCTACCATGTCAAACTATCCAGTATACAAATGTGTAGTTTTTAGAAGAGCACTAAGACCCGCCAACTGTGAATTTAAAGTCGGCATATTTTTAAAACTGCGAGGCTGAAAATATTTCTTATTGAGTTATCTATCGTCCATGAGAATTTAAGCATTTTGAAATGAGACGTATTGTATTTATATATAAAGTAGGTTACCAACATAAGGAATCTATAAAATCCGTTTTGAAAATTGGATAGTTTGACATGGAAGAGACGATATATATTGTCCACACGGAGCCCTCTACCACCTTTTTACTGAATTTATTTATTGACTTGCATCCAACTGATGTAGAATTACTTTCAAGCGTAACCACTAACTTTTTATACCTGATAAGTGTGGCTGTGTCTTCCGCTTAAATCTTTAATGTCGCATGACTTAAGCTGCTTTTTCAAGTACATTTTAAATAATCATTAAATATATAATCCCTTTAAAGCAAGCATTTATAGAGATTGTAGTTTTCAGTCTGGCATAAAATGTATTAATAGAGCTCTTATAAGTTTTTCATAATCTTTAGTCGTATTTGCATTTTAATGTCATCTCCTTTAAAAACACATTTACATATTTACATGCACAAATTGTGCAGAAATGAGAAAAGATATATAAGAAAACAAGTTATTAAAAAACAATCTTTAGATACATGCAAAGAAGTAAAAAAATTTAAAGAAATGAATAGTCCAAGACAGGACAGCACAATGCAAATTTCAGCCACACAACAACACTATTTGAATGCATAAATTTGAACAACTTTGAAGAATGCAGAGAAAATGCTTAAGCAAATGTGTGTCCGAAAGATTTCCATTTTTTTTTTTTTTTTTGTAAAATTGTCGTAGTAAAAAAATTTAAAATATACAAGAATTATTATTTCGACATAATGTTAGATAATGTTGTATTTTCAATGCAGACAAATTTGGCAATCCAAGTCATTGTTTGAGTTTGTTAAGAGAGACAAATCAGAACAAATTAAACATTTTGTATAAGAACAAATGAAACTTTTTTTTCAAAATAGCAAAAGTTTTACCAGCAAAATTGAGACTTTTAAAATTAATATAACAGATCTTTCCTGAAAAAATTTTACGAAAATTATTTCGCACTAAATATAGGGTGTTTTTATTGAGGTATAGAACTTTAAGTTGGCATCACTTTTTTAACTGGCGGCCATTTTGTCAGCTGTCAAGTGATTAATATTTAGTTTGGTTTGCCATTTCATCATGAACAGGTTGACAAAAGAACAACGCTTGCAAATCGTGCAAATTTATTTCGAAAATAATGGTTCAGTTCGCGAAGTTTACCGCAAGTTCCGTCCATTTTATGGTCGACATAATCGACCATCAAAGCAATTAATTCCGTTAACCGGTCAATTGGCCACCAAGATCGTGTGATTTGACACCATTGGATTATTTTCTTTGGGGTTATGTGAAGTCGCTCGTCTACGCCAACAAACCAGAAACGTTAGGGGACTTGGAAGCCAACATTCGTGGCGTTATTGCCAACATACGGCCCCATATGCTCGAAAAAGTGGTTGAAAATTGAACCTGTAGAATTGGCTTTATTCGAGCCAGCCGCGGCGGCCACATGCCCGAAATCATATTTAAACGTTAATGGCATAAAATTATCCTTCCAATAAAGCCAAATTGATGGACATTAAAACGATTTTCTTGTGTTTTATTTTAATTCGAAGTTCTATACCTCTAAAAAAACACCCTATAGAAAAAAGTTTAAAATGGTGAAAGCACCAAACCAAAATGATTCTATGATTCTGTAAATTTTATATGAGAGAGAAAAAAACAAAAAAAATTATTTAAGACTGTTCAAAATGTGTGGTTGAAGTCTACTGACGATTTGTTAAGGCAACAATGAAATGCATATAGACATCGCTTAACAACCAGCAAATAAATTTCACTTAAAATTATTTAAGTGACTGAAGTCATGGTTTACAATTTGAATTTGTAACTTGGCTGATTGTTATTAAACAGGTTGAAAATTTGTAGGGACACATGTTTAAATGCAATAGCATTTTAAGTTTTCTGTTAGTTACTTGACTTTGCATTTCACCAATAATTATCATAATTTAAAAAATCGGAAAAGTTTTAAATTTTCTTTAGTTCTGCTTTTCTCTTCATATGAAATTTACAATCCAACTGAGTAAAAGGTGCTGGAAATATTTAACTCAAGAAGTGGTTCAGTTCCCAGTTCTATTCATACATTTGAATAAAGTCAATTATTTGTCTAGTATTTTTTACTTTCATATTTAAACGCCCTAAACAATACGTCAAGCCAATGTCCCCAAATGAATTTTTAAAACACTCTGCCATCACAACACATGTGCTTTTGATACACATAAAATGAACAAATGAAAATTATGCAGTGCCAACTTAAACCACATGATACATTTGCACTACATAACTATAACATTTCACTATCTTCACATGTACATACGTTGACAATCACCCAGCAAAGAGCTTTATTTCCAAGAAAATAGTGAACTAAAACCCTGTCCTAGTATGGCGACAAAAAATGTGCGATGGATTGCTTGTATACGGAACAAAAATTTCCTGCAATAAACATGTTTAATTGAAAAAAAAAACAAAAATCAATTCAAAATTTTATTGAGTCAATCGAACTTTTAATTATATAAAAATTTTAAACAAAAGTTTAAATTTATTAAATCAAACTTGCTTACCGCAGGAAATTTTTTTTGTGTATGGAAAGAAAAATTAACTTATCTTGTTATATTAGGGTTTTCAATATAAATATAAATTGTCAATCGAGCCTTGTTTTTCGTCCCAAGTGTTTGCTGGGTTACTCTAAACACATACAATGTAGTTGCATTCTAAGGTTTTTGTATTTGTAGAAATGTTTAAAACATTTCAACAATTTATTTTAAATGCATGTGAAAAGAAGAAAACTAAAACAAATTTTATGCAAAACATTTTGTAAAACCATAGAGCTTTCTTTTTAAATGTATATTGTACATTAACAAATGCATTTTATTAGGTAGAATATGAACCAGCAAACAAAAATTTTAGTAATTCAAAGTGTAAGTATAAAGATTGAAATAAGAAAGCTTAGAATAAAATCTAATGCAATAGTGAGATAGAAAAATATTTATTTGTATGGTAAAGTACAAAATCTCTTTAAAACTTTAATAGTCTCATTCAAGAAAAAGAAAACCTTAAATAAAACAAATTTTGTAGACAAATTAATATGTTTTTCAAAAAAAATTGCTTTTATGAATTAGAATTTATTTTCTTCATTTTTCATATTTCAAAGAAACTCGTCCTCTATAAGTTTGTCTTTGAACACAAATGTTTGCTGGTGAAACAAGACTCCTGGGAATGTAAGTTCTGGTGCATTTTTAACATCTTCTAGACTGTGTAAGTAAGTAATTTTAATTTCAATGCTGAATTATGCAAAACAAGGTTAATAAATTATAATTCATTTTATTTTAAATTAAAATTTGCATGAAAAATTGCTCAAATTCTTGCAATACTTTAAATACTTGAGTGAAAGTAAACGAGATGGCAGGAAGCCGTAAATATTTTCTATAAGCATTTTCACAAGTCAGATTATCTTGCAGTTGCATAACTTCAAGTGAAAGAAATTAAAAGGATACAGCAACATTTTTGAGAATGTTTAGTTAAAGTAAAATTTACGAATCCAATTTGCAAAAAATTTATAATTGATTTCTGAGCACTTAATGCAAAAAAAAAAATTATAAGAAAAATGGAAATAAAATTTTTTTATTATATTTAGTACCAAGATTAATTTGAATTTTTAATATGTGAATAAATTTTTCTTTAATTTTTAATTCACTAATTATAAAGCAAATGATATATCACATGTCCATATGTTTTGTTTTAAAATAATGAGAAAAATATTCTCAAAAATGTTCGCATTGTCAAATTTATTCACTATTTATCACTTTTGGAAGCGAAGGCGTATGAGTAACACTAATAAAGCATACATTACTCATACGCACTCGATAGCAGAAACATTCATTTGGGATTTAGATTTTGAGCACATAATTATAATTACTCGTATTAGCGGAACTCACGGTTGGCCTTATAGATATTTTACATATTACAGCTTTGGTAAATTTAAGGCAAAGCAACAACAATTTACCAAAACTACAAGATGTAAAAGATCTACAAGGGCAACCGTGAATTCCGATATTTTTAATATAATTAGAGCCTATTTCACCATTTTATTTAAATATCAATTCATATTTAAAAATAATTTTTCTATAAAAAAATTAATGAAAATCCACATTTAAATATGAATTGATATTGAAATAGAGTTTGTGAAACCTTGTCTTTATTATTATATATTATTTTGTACATATTTGGTATATTTGAATTTATTGAAAAAAAAAAATACTTGTTGCTATGTTTAAGTCTTTTCTAAAATGTCAATCCACTTTTATGTCTACGAGTATGAAATGTCTAAAATATCTTGGAACTGAATATTGTTATTGAAAAATTTTTGCTTTTCTTACTTCTACTTAAAATTTCGAAAATGGTGTAAAACTTTATTTTCTATTGGAAGCTTTTTAATGGCTTTGCTATCGAGCCACTATTGGCCTGTAGTTTTGCCTTAAATATCCTTTTGCCACTTATTTTTCCTTTTAGTATTGCAACCCAACTAAACAAACTGTTTGTGCAAGTTAAAAAAAAAATCAAGACAAAAAACCTCTTTAAAACTTTTTCTTCAAAAGCCAAAGAATTTGCATCTTAGTTTTATATTGAAAATTAATTTTACACACTATTTGTTGTTTGTTTTTATATATTGGTACTTTGTTGTGTATACAAAGCCAATGACTTACTAGAACAAACTCTTTGTAAGGAAAGAGGAGGTATAGAGAGTAGAAAGAAAATAAAAATTTATCAATTAAATTGGCAGCATCTTGAAAAGTTTTCTCAAGTATTTACTTGTTTAAACTTTTAGAAAAGGTCATTTGTCAATATTTTCATCCTCTGCCTGAAAATTTATATTGCAAGAAAATAAAAGAAATATATATATATAATTAAAAATGTACAAAATAAGGAATCACAATTTGTCAGAGCTTTTTATAAATAAAATTCCTGGAAGCTGCACTTTCCCAGGGACTCTTTAATTTTGTTTTTTAACTACTTGGTTATTGATAATTTATCTTTTTTTATGTCCTTTGGTTTGCATTTGCTTTGTAATAATATTCTTGTAATATAATAATTATTATAAATATAAGTTTTGTAAATTAATGTTTAATGAAGAGCACTAATCCAGCAAAAGGAAGGACAATTTCTAAGTAAACTTCTTCCAAAAATATTTAATTTCTGGCAGCCAGAACTAAGGCTTTCTTTCTGTAAGCTAAGCAGTGACAAATTTTGTATAAAAATAATTTAAATAACAAAAAGAAATTACATAAAAAAATTTCAACACTTTGTTGATTTGTTGTTTGCGCTTTACAAAATGACGGTGTTTCTTACATTGAATATAATATTAAATAATTTAAAAAGAGAATAAAATATTTGGAAATAGTTGGCAAAGCATATGAAAAGAGAACAAAAAAAAAAGGAAAGGAAAAAAGTTATTTTATTATTAATTTGTTTAACTTAGATATTATTGCAATTAAAACTATAATTAATATTTTACTATAAAGCACCAGTGGCAAGAATTATCGGCTTAAGGAATTAATTAAATATTTATTTACATTTATTTACTTTTTGTTCGTTTGTGCTTTTAACTCGACCTCAGATAAAACTCCATTTTTGTACAACTTTATTTTAATAAGCACATATTAATTATTTCATATTAAAATCAACTACAGTTGTATAACAAAGGTAAATTTACAGAGATTGATGGCTTCTCTTCATACTATTCATCCCTTTGACAGTATAAAAAACCCTTGCAAATGGTTACAGCAACATCAGCTAAATTACCAACAACCGACAACCTGCTAAAGTTCGTTAAAATAAATTTTAAAAACAACATCACTTTTAATTACGAAACTTTTCTGAAGCCACAAAGAGGTCTACGCAACAGAAACGCTTTTTACACAATTGATTTTTAAGGCTTAAAACCCAATTAAAGTTGACACATTTCAGGGAAAAGGTTGCAAATGTGTTGATTGTACTTAAAACAGAATTAAAATTTGCAACAGCTTTGCAGGAAAAGCAAGTTATATGGTTCTTATGGTAATAAATATAAAAAAAAAATACTTTAATTTATTTCTAGTTGATTATTTCTATTGCTGTTAATTAACAGTGAATTAAAATTCAAACAGTAACTCAGTTTTAGTAAACTCTTAACCCTTAGAAGTCAAACAAAGTTTAACTAACACAAATTCCTATATCAATTCATCACAAGAATCTATAAAAGCCAAAGGAGTCCTTTACAGACAATTGAACAGCTTCCTAACAATAAAAAAAATCACACAATACACTTCACATATCTTACCAAAGAGACAAAATCATTATAGGAGTACAAGTGCTTTGTAGCCTAAAATAAAAATTCTTATTAATTACTTTAATCGTTTACTAAGCACTACAAATGATGAGTGCAACCCAAAAACCTTATCGCTTTTTATTCATTGGTCTTGGGCCATTCATTACAAAGACAGGAAATCATTGAGAAATTTTAGGCCTTAAACTAAAATTATCTACTTCAAACGTGTCCCTCAATTATAAAGGATGTGTGTTGTCTATTGTCGTTTGTCTATTTGATTTGACTCAATACAAAATAATCTACCAAATAGCACAAATACTTAGATATGCTGTTAGAATATTTGCTCAATCCACAAACATTCAATGTGGTTGGTTACATTACTTGTGCCAAGATTTCAGCAGTTGTTGCATGAATAGTTAAGTTTGTGGTTGATTTGGCAGGAATGTGTGTGTTTGTGTGTGTTGTGTGTACCCAATTCTTCTTGCGAATCCAAACAATTGCACAAATTTTCCTTACGAACGATTTCAATTGAAATGACATCTTATTCATGGTAATGATTTTTGTTAACAGTTGACCAAATTAAACGACATCACATGCGTATGGGAGTATAATGAGTATGCATCATGGAAACTACAAAAATAAAGTCGTACATCAAGGAGCAACTGAAATTTCATGAAAAACAGTTCGTTATCGAATGCCACAATTTGTCTACAGATATATTCGACAGGTAAACTAATGTTTCTATTAAACTTTTATGTAATGAATTTTATAATTTTTATTTAAAAGGTTCTTATACCTCTGGCGTTTTACTCGTGTGTCAAAGTAACTGAGTAATAAAAAAAAGCAGACAACAGGAAAAATCCATTGAAGTCATGGTCCTGATTCGAACATAAACAACATGACTGTAACTCCAATTGTATTCAAATTGTATTCAAATTGTAAACGTTTATCATTGGATTGCATTGCAGCAACAAGTTTGTATTGCAGCTACTGAAACCAACGTAGATTTTCACATTTCCCAGTTTAAGCTTTAACACCCAGCAAACTAAAGTTATCGAACATGCAAATATTGTGTCTTAGTTTTTGCTAATTTGACAGCTTAATTTTTATGAATACTACTTATCTATCTAATGCCGAGTACACATCTAGAATTTTTTGTGCTGTCATTTTGTGGTATCATTTTCAAAATGTGTGCAATGCCGTTCACATTACGTTTTTTTATATGGAAAGCAATGCCACACAACGAATATTTTACACTATTGTGATAACACCAAATGCCATAATTGTACTCTACATAAGGTTCTTACGCTAAAGAAGAATGGATTTCAGTAAAAAAATTAAGTTCGAAAATTATGTCGCTTAAGCTTTTTTGGCAGTTATGGCACGATATGATTTATAATTAATTAATTAATAGCCAGAAAGACTTGATATGAAGTTATTGATGGAAAAAATGCAAGCTTTTTTCAGGAAAAATTTCAGGACTTAAAACAAGTCTCGTATTCCATTTACATTGAGGCTTTTTCATAAATGACTGAAAGTTATGTAAAAGAACACCACACTCAGTGGATTAGACACACGAAATTGTTATAATGTCCTTCGTAAACATAATTTTGTTCCGTTCTGCCAGTGTTGCTCTAGTTGATCGATTTATTAATTAAACAAATTTTCACAAGTTGCCTTCTTCAGGATACAAGCCTTACCCTCTGTTTCCACTAGTCAGGCAGATGACTCGTCTAGAAAAATTTTATGACAATCACTCAAGCATGTGAGTAATTTGTATATAAATTTTTTACTCAAGTCAACAATCCATGTTGTGGAAACAGAAGGCTAGTTTAACTTAAAACTATCGTATATAACAATGACGTTGTTTCTTGCGAAAATTTATCTCTGTTTAGCTGTGCAAGTTATTCATATTTTAGTCTTTGTGCTTCGCAGCATAAACATATTTATTAATTAACTGTTCTTAAGCTGAATTACCCTCTAGCTAAATTGTTCTGTTGGAATTGTTTGGTTTCTGTAAAGTAAAACAAAAACAGAATACCTAAAAAGCAAATATTTAATATATCTACAACGCGTATACCAATGACATGTGCTTTTAAATGAAAAGACATTTGTTGCTGCATCAGAAAGCAATTGCTTAATTTTAGTATTCAGTAAAAATAACATAGAAAATAACAAGAAAATTTTTAATGATTAAACATAAAGTTCATATTAATTTTTGAATGACTCCGACAAGGGTTAATTTTCGAACGTCAACAAATTGTTTATTAGTATGATACATATGCATATATAGGGTCTAATAACAAGTTTCGTATTTCGACTACGACGACGACGACTTTGTACTAGATTAAAGAAAAAATGTTGCAATGTTGTTAGTCTAGTACCAAATCGTTGTAGTCGAGGTCGTAATACGACACTCGCAATAAGGCTCCTTATCCCTAAGCTATGAAGTAAATTGCTGAAGGTAAAAAAATTCTTGAATACAGAACATGGTCTGATTGGCAGCTCAGGCAAGTGAAAATTTAAAGTCTATCCTATTTAAACTTGTCTAATATGTATATGCAATGTAAAAGTTTTTTGAACACCTTTCTTGGTTAGTTGAAAAATCAATTGGTTTTAATTTTCCTTTTCATTTTATTCTAATTGTGATATAAATATCGAATCTCTCGATATAGCATAAATCGTTGTATAAAGTCAATGGACAATTGTAATTTAATTTTTACATGCAAAAATGCTTAAATATTAAATCTAAAGTCATGTTCGAAATTTCGAACTTAATTTCGAAAATTCGAAATTAGCTTTAGAGCTTATGCTTTAGGCTGAATATTAAATTTAAAAGCTGTATTTCAATGGAAATGAATTTTTAAAGGAAACAGAAGCAAATTGTGATATAAATATCGAATTTTGATGTAGCATAAATCGTTATATAAAGTCAATGGAGGCTTGTAATTTAACTTTTACATTCAAAAATGCTACAATATTAAATCTAGAGCCATGTTCGAATCAATTGTATCGATTTTAAGATAAATGTGGAATTTTCAAGCTGTATTTCATTGGAGCTAAATTTTGAAAGGGAAAACTTGCTTCGGTGCGAATTCGATTTCTTATAAGAAATTTAGAAGAAGCCAATTTTTGCAACTGAAAATAAAACAAAAAATTGGTAAGAAATTACAAAAGGATAATGATTTACTGGACTAAATAAAATCACATCTTATGCAAATTTACACAAATTAACATCATGTGTTATGTGCACTAGCACATTACTTCTGTTTGGATAATGCATTTGTATAGTCGTGCTTTTTCGAAAGCTGCTACACCACCTGCACTTGCACAATATTTCGTGTCATGCAAAATTTTTCAATATTAAAAAAAAGCACTAAAACAGACCTTTTCGAATGTGATCCAACTCACGAAGAACTATGGCTGGATTCCCTAAATGAGTCTTAATGGACTAGAAAACACTTATGATTTACTTTCTACATATAAAAATGCTATAATATTATAAATTAAAACATGTTCGAAAATTCGAACTTAATTTCGAAAATTCGGAATTAGCTTTAAAATTTCGATTTTGTTCTAACTATAGCATTTCCAAGCTGTATTTCAATGATGCTCCATTTATTGAAGGGAAAATAGCTTCTGAACATTTATCTATTACGTCTGAATTCGATTGTTTATTAGGAATTTAGGAGAAGTAAATTTTTGCAACTCAAAATAAAACAAAAAACGAGTAGTAAATGACCAAAAGATAATTGTTTGCAAGACTAAATGCAATCATATCAAGTGCATGTTTACACAAATTAGTAGCAACTGTTGAAAGAAGCGGTAGCGACTTTCTTTTTGAATGTATTAAGCAACTGATCTCACTCCTTCATTTATTCTCATGACAAATATGCTTTTCTACACATTTCTCCTTAAAAAATTTTTATATATATTTATATAAAAAAAACTTAAATTGTTTTCTCATTACATTCCCCTTACATTATTTTAAAAATGTCTCGTAACATAAAATACATTGGATATTATCAAAAGCGTTTTTTAAAACCTAAAATATTATTTCTTTCAGTCTATCCATAAAAAAGTATAAAAACACCCGCTTAGCATGTACACTCGTTACTGTGCTGTCTATGGCCAAATGTTAGAGCGTTAGAGAATGAGTGAAGCCACATCAGCTTAATTGAGCTACGAAGTGACCGGCTCTGATAAAGTATACAAGTTTTTATTAATATCTACATACCAACGAAGCAATCACTCAGCTATTTTGCTTCATCTCTTAGGATAACTTTTACTCATTAATTTTGTTTTACGTTCACATACAACTTGCTTAATATTTTAGACAAATGATCTACAATACATGATTTGTGCTCAAAACCAAATCATTTTTCATCTTAAAACCAGCAAAATTAGAAAAATTCTTATGCACATAAAACTTCACTGCAATGCAGGAGTTTTCCATTCAAACACGCACTCACACACACACACACAAACTAAAATATAATGACGATGTTTCCTTCCTTAACAAATGTTTGCATTCATTTTTTTTTTTTTTAAATAAAAGTACGATTTCAAAATCTTCATACAACGTTGCGGGGACCATACTTTGATATGATGGTAAATACCGCATTTACACAAGTTGTACGAGAACAATCATTGCTACTTGCACAAGTCTGCATACCGTTTATTGCATGTTTG
Organism: Nowickia ferox; assembly: GCA_936439885.1. Taxonomy (NCBI): domain Eukaryota; kingdom Metazoa; phylum Arthropoda; class Insecta; order Diptera; family Tachinidae; genus Nowickia; species Nowickia ferox. Next base: position 3,935,946 of record OW387023.1, on the reverse strand, counting down.
TTCGGACAATATGATGAATGATAATCTCAAGCTCAAGTTGTTATAACCACGCGTTCTTTAGTTGCAGTTGTAACCAAACAGCCATGGATGCTGATGCACACATTCACACACATACACACAAAGAAGACATGGAGTTACAGGGATGTTAACATGATCCTTTATTGCTGTTGAACTTTGAGCAATTAAAAACAAAAGATACATGTTACATCCAGCTGAAATAATACTTTTAGAGGAGAGAGAAAAAAAAGAAAACAGCAAGATGTGCCCTTTTTCAGCAATAAACTGATGCATACACACGCACATACACATGCACACAAAATTTTTGTATTTATTTGCACAATTTTCAAGATTTACATGGTAAAGGATTCTTGCAACAAGCATAAGGATATGTTTATGTATTCATCTATTTTCTTCGTCATGCACAAACCTAAGCACTCAAGTTTTATGTAGATTTGCGTGTGTGTGTGTGTGTGTTTGTCTGCTTATGTGACGGCATGTTGAGCAATGTGCATTTATTTATGTTAAGCCTCGTATCCTTTCACAGTTTGACATGTTCCTTTCTTTATGCCAGCCACCTTAGCATTGTTGGGCTCCGCTTGATGGGTCTAATTATGCCTCAAGCAAGATGAGAATATCTTATGTGGTCATATTATAATTATTATTTATTTTGTAGTTGCAGTTTGGCTTCATCGGTCTCTTCCTTTCATTATCACAAAATCTGACAAAGGTAATAATGGAATGTTTTTTATTAATCTATTTGAGTATAAAATCAACAGTGTCGGCAGTTTGAAATTTCATTTTATAATTTGTAAATTCATTATGTCCTTTTTGCATACATTCTGTTGGACATTAATTTATGCACTTTAAAGTAAATACAAATTGCACAAGATCTTTGGCGAAACATAAGGAAATTATTAAGACTTAGAAAATTATTTATTTATCTGTAGCAACTGAAAATCTGTTTACAATTTAAGCTGTAAAACTTTACTAAATATAACTGCTATCACATCTGCAATGAATATCTTCTCTATTCCAGGTTGGAGTTTGCTAATATTGAGACAAATGAAAATTAAAAAAAAACTATAGTCGACTAGGGGAAACATTGCACTCTCAGTCACAGATACAATCAAGCAAGCAGTTTTATGAAAGTAATATTACGTTTACGTTTTTGTACGTAACCCTTCATCACAATCGTATTTAAAATTAATAAAGTGAGCAACCAAAAAGTGTTCCATTTCTTAGGTTCTGGTTCCTTAAGGTTCTGGCTCAAAAATGTATAAAACCATCCCACTTGGCAACACATCGTCAGCTGATTCGCATATATTCCATATATATTCAGCGCCTAAGAGTTACACGAATTTTAGTTCAAAGGAACAAGAAGCTTGATACGAAGTTGGCGGTCAACTCTTCAATTCGAAACGAAAGGATTTGCTATCGAATTAAGTGCGCTCCGTGAACAGACTAAGTTCTTCCTTGACTTTATAGTAAATTACGTAACAACGCAAACAAATAATGAAAAATAAGAAATAAAAGTTTTTTAACCGTGGTAGAATTGAAAGAAATCATTATATCCTAAGCTGAAATGAAAAACCAAGTATCTAACAAGAAATTAAAAATCCCATTTTAAAATAATTGTTGGGCATTACAGCGAAATACATCTGCGTACAAGTTTTTAAATCAAGTTTTATATTTTTGTTAAACTTTTATCAGCATAAATTTGTAAATTTAAGTAAGGAAATATTTTCTTTAAGCCGAATGCATACTGTGGAAGATCATACACAAACTTCTGCTGAATTCATAGACAAACACAGGCAATTAATTTAATAAAAAATAAATGTAGTAAACAGCATTTAGAAAGATTATTACCAAGGTTTACTCACAAAAATTTAAAATTAAAAAAAATTTTTGCCCGAAAAATATACTCAAACAGAAGAACTTCATATTGAAATCAACGACAACAAAGTTAATTTAACATTTTTTCGCTTGTAGTTTTGCTTTACATGTATTTCATGTTAATTCAACATGATTTAAAATAATCGTTAAATAAAAATTTTTCTTTTGAAATAACCTCATTTCATGTTAATTTAACACTACTATACTTTCAAATGAAAGTGAAGGATGCTGTTGAGTCAAAATTATTTTAAGTTAAAGCAGCGTAAATTTAATATTGAAATAACATTAAAAAAAAATTATGTTGAATCAAAGCTATTTCCAGTTGAAATAAAATGATCTTTATTTAATTTAATGTACTTATTTTATTAATTATTTATTTTATATTTCTTGTTTGTTAAAATGATGCATTAGCTGGGTGGTAGCACGTTTGACTATGCAACGTGTGATAACATAGTTCAAACCCGAGCAATATATTTCTCCAAGTTTACTGACTACCAGGTGACTTAAATAAAGTCACTTTTAAGTTACTTGAGAGATTAAATACAGCCTAAAATATCGCAATGTTAAAAAAGTCAGTTGTTTCTTTTGAAAAGTAGTTCAAGAGTCAATCAGCACTAGTTACGCAATAGTTTGCTTAAAGTTGGTTTAAAGTTGACTGAGTTTCTGTCAGGGAAGCAACAGGAAAATATGTGTGTATTGTATGTAGTTGGCTCCCCCGTACCTTAAATATTGTTGAGATTATTAATAAATAAATCATAAATTAAATTTTAATTCAACATGGTTATTTAATGATTTAACATAAAATTTATTTGAAATAAAAGTAATATATATTTTTAAACACAACCTGCGAAGCAACTTTCTTTTTTCTGCAGAAACATTTAGACTCTCAGATAAGAATTGAACCTGCAATCCTCTGACTACTAGACTAGTTTAGTGCCTACTAGCCAGCTGCAGGAAGACTTTGCTGTAAGCTGGTTTGTCGTCTATTTAAACAACACAAACATCAAAATAAACATCAAAATAATAAGAACAAACCACACAAGGAAGCACAATAGTGCATTGTAGCTTTAAAACAGCAAATAGACACCAACATAATTAAACAAGATATTATTCCTAAACAAATTTAATATGATTTCCAATCAACTTTTTAGCATGTTGATTTAACATTGGTATTTTTTTTTGCGCATTGGAAAAACATTCAACATATGTTTAATTATTTAACCTGAATTTTATGTTATTTAAGATATTCCTTATTGATTTTCAGTTAACTCATATTATAAATGATTAACTTCTAAACTAAGAAAAATTACCTCCCAATTTCTGATGAATAATTTTGCCATAAAACTTTATTAAAACACTCTACTCGACTGCAAATCAAGCTTTCAGAGAAAATGCCAAGTCAATTGAAATTCTGGACATGTTGTTTTATGATGAAACTTGAATTTATTTTATTAAAAAACTGTAACAGTTGTTATGTAATGTTACGATTTAGTTTATAAAAGTTTCACACATCAAGATAACAAAGACTATCATGCATGCACGTGCTTGTATTTATGAGCTCGTATGTGATATAACTAACACAAGTAAAATAAATGTGTCAACATTTTTATGAGCACAATTCAAGCAGCAACAATACACAAGAAGGACAAATTAAATAGTTACACTTCTGCCCCTCTACACATCAAGTCAAAAATAAAAATATAAAAAAAATGTCAATGTTTGCTATTTTTACTATATTTTCTTTTGCTAAATTTTGGGTTTGTGGAAACGAAAACAAACACATTTAAGAATATCTTACAATAGTAAAATAAGTCTCCTGCTCCTACTATTACATACACATTTACTTCCTTACACTTACACACACACACACATCCACACACTCACTGTTAGTTGGTGAATAATTCATAAGTGTTACCTTGTGTTTTAGAATTACTGTAAAAATAAAAGAAAAAGTAAAACTAAGAGAAATGAAAAATCATTTACCCCTGCCTAAATCTCGGCACAGTGTTTACTTTATGAATTAAGGACATCATGATTCGAAAAAGCAAATCCTTTCCTCATTGTGTTTAGTCTGCTTTTGAGCACAGATTTAATAAATTAAATAAACAGATTTTTGGTTGCTTAACAAGTTTGTTACATAAGAGGAACATGAAAAAAACTAGTTAAAGCTGAAAAGAAAACTTGAAACAATATATATTAGGTTTAATTAATTAAGGCATTATGAATGTGATGAAATTTTATGAATAAAAGAGAAAAATTAATTATGTCAAAGAGGTACAAAAATCAAGTCAGACATATGAGTTGCATTATATTGATGGCAAGCACAGTGTAACGGCCACTTCTGCCTACGCGAATGTAAACACCGAAACGAAAATTAAATGACCATATCTAACAAAAATTAATGAGAACTTCAAGTTTGCCTTAGTCAAACTTGTTTGGGAATTTTTGTTTTAAAGTTCACCTCAAGCTTAAATTTATTTTTATTTTTTTTTTGGTACGACAGAAAGCCTTTTATTTTTGTTACTAAACAATTTTTTCTTTTGAATTATGCATTGGAAACCTGCATTTCTGATTGTAAAGAGACCAGAGTTCTTCCTTTTGCAGCCATTTTTAGACTTTTTATTTATTTTTTAGCTGCAAACTATACCCCAGTGTATAAATCCCATTTGTGCACACGTGTGTGTATTTGTGTGTGTGTGTGTTTGTTCGGGTATCAAATATGTCTACAATAATATACATTCATGCGAAAAATTTCCAAACTATAAAAGCTAAAATAGAAAAAATTATATTTTTTTTGTTGGCAGCCGCTGAAACAAAATCTGCAAACATAAGGGACGTGTAGAAACATATTTTTAATTTTACGTTGATAAGGGACAAAAAATTGGTGATTCCATTGTGACGTGAAAACAATCGTCAAATCGTCAACGAAAAAAAGCAGCCAAAGAAGTAACACTGCATATCCCAGCAAAATTATTTATGGTTCTTTTATGAAATTTAAAGCAAATTTATTTGCATGTTACTGTAAGATAAAATGAAATACATCTTAATGTTAGAAATAATGTAAAATATTATTCTAGCTGCATAAATAAGCTTTAATGTTTTACCTTTGAAACATGTTTATTTATGTAAGTTCGTGATTGGGGGAAAAATAAAAGTGCCACATTTACAAATTTAATTTAACTAAAACACGGTATTTTAAACCACAATATTAGTTGTTGCTTTAAAACACCAAATGTTTTTGGTTCATTGCTAATATATCATCATGGTGACTTCAACTTTACTAACACAAGACTTGGGTTGAACACTGTTACCAGTTAATTGTTGACACAAATGTTCAAATCCATTTAAATTGTTGATGTGTAAAAAATTAACTACTGACCGATTTCGACCCAAGCCTATTTTGACATACTTGGCGAACTCATTCAGTCGGTCATTTGTGACACAAAACTATAATCAAACCCACGTAATTTACTTGGGTTTGAATAGCTTGTGCTAAAACTGAATTGATGAACGTTTTCGAGCCAACTTAAGATTTTTAGAAACTGCTCGCAATATGAAGAACCTCAGCTTTGATATTCCCCACTTGTTTTTTAAATGTCACTTGGTTTAAAATGTCAAAATAAGCGAAAAGCATGAAGAAAAACTAAATGAATTTGAGCTAGTGATTTTACTTTTTTTACTTCAACCGACTGCTAGTAATGTTAAAATATGTTGCTGGATAGCAAAGTCGACAAATATTCGTTATATTTATTATAGCAATACGATCATCGTAATAAAAGTTATTGAATCCTGGCACAACTCTTGCGCTGAGTCGCAAGTTCATTTTGCTTATTTAGGTTAGGAAGAGCGGTGTTATAACGCACCTCCTCTCGGAGACCCAGTTGGGTCCACTGTGCTTATATAATTAAAAAAAAAAAGTTTGCTTTTCAATTCGTTAATATTTTTTGCTCTCTAAGAAAAAATGGAGAGTTGCGTCGGCCTTGTTCATTTGTCATTTGTGCTCTGGATAAAACCCATAATGAGGTACATGAGCCACAAAGTGAGTTTCTCACAAAGTGAAGTACTGATGGCGCTTCACTTTGTGAGCCATATTAAAACTGCTACTAAATTATATTTATAGCATTTGCCATTAAAAATCAATTTTATTTACGAAAAAAATGTCATTCTACGGCCATAAAAAAGTATTAAAAACATAATGAAGCATATTGTGTTCTTCGATTTTCATACGAGAACACAATGCACCGGCGTTGCATTTGATTAAGCCAAAGAGTACAACTTTACTCTTGGTTGTCGCATGAGCCATAAAATTGTGAAATCACTCTATTGACATATAAAACAAACCATTAATTGGTGCATTGCGTTAACTTAAAAAATGTTTTTTTGTTGTGTTATATTATGTTACATTATGTTATGTTATGTATCACATTAAACCATGTTATTCATTTGAAAGGATATATAGGCATTTCCACAGGAAAGTCAACTTCTTGTAGCGTGCGACACCAAACAAATATGCATATTTTTTTCAAATAAAACATCCTTATTTTTACTTCTTTATATATCTGTGTACGCCGCCATCCTCTTCACATTAGATACAATTTGAATTAGAAGATTCAAGTCAGACTGTTCTGAAATACAAACTTAATTACTTACTATCGCACGTGACAAAAAAATTAAATGTAAAGTAGGTGGAAGCTCAAAATAAAGCTGCTTAGCAGTTTTTTTTCTGTTTTTTTTTTAAATAACAAACACAAGCCGCGAATTGATTAGCTAAAAATTTATAGTGGGAATTGAACCTAGTGCCTATGGACAGGGAGGCTAGCATCGCTACCACTCAGCCACAGGGGCACGGAACATTAATTTTCAATCAAAATTAAATAATCCTTTCGTTCATCAATAAAGTTTTATATACAAAAAATAAATTAATTGGCTCATATTCATAGTCAAAACAAAGTATACTTTAAAAATTCAAAATTCAAATTACCATACAAAATACTGGTTTTAAACTCTTAAAGTAGCTTAGCTTTGGCTATGAATATGAAACACGTTGATTTCTGTTGGTCCAACAAGCTAAGTCATTCTTGCATTTGGCAGTGCTGTACTGAATTTTGATTTTTTTTTTTATTCAAATCTCAATTTTTAATGGAAATGATTTGAGTCTCGAACGGAATTCCTTTTACCAAATTTGGAAAGGCCAAATTAACTTATCATGACCGTTATAATTTCATAATTATGGCATGATTATCATTTTTATAAATATCGTTAAAAGCTTAGAAATACGATTTTGAGCAAGTTACAGACTTCTACGCAATATTACATTAAATACTCGTATATTATAATGGAAGTAAGCACACTTCCATTCCACGTGTATGTGTGTGTAAGTCTGTGTGTATGTGTTTGTATTTATTTTGAAATGTGCTGCTGGGTGACCTGCAAAACAACTTTCTTAGTTATTTCTCTGTAAGTGTTAAGGATGAAGTAAACAAGCTTCTCGTAATGAAAATATCATCAACTAACGAGAAAAAAAAAGAAACAAAACATTGTTTACGCAGTAGTGATTGCTTGCTTTGGTAATAAAAATGAGTAAGAAAAACAAAAGTGTTTTTGTCAAGGAAGTTTGCGCTGAACACAGGCTCTGTTTTATTCTAATATAAAATTGAGTTTGTTACACCCGCCAGAAAGTAAATGTGAATGTGTGTGTGTATAGAAGTGTGTTTTATAAACGTCCCTTGTGAGCTGTTTACTTTTATGGGCCATGTTGCTCTACACATTGATGTAATTGCTGGCTGTTGATTTTCTGCATTTATATTTTGTTTTTGTAATGCAAAAAAAATATGTACGAGTAAGTTGGTGAATACTTTAAGCAGATATTTGCCTTTTTATTTCTTTAAAGAAATAAGAGATGTATTATGTTTTCTTTATTATTTTTTTGTAATATATTTTACTAAACCACTTCTTTGATTATTTAGCCACAGAGTATAAGAAAATGCAATAAGATAAATTGTACTTTAAAAATCAAATTATAAAACTCTTTGCAAGTCCATATCTATCCATCTTTTTTTTAAAGTAGTTTTACAAGAATATTTTGATATCAAGGCTTTTGTTAGCAAACACCAACAAAGAAAGGAATAAAAGCAAATGTGCAGGATATTCTGTTTATTCGATTTAAAGGTATTAAATCGTTGCTTTGAAATTATACGTTTCAATTTTTAATTAATACTTAAAAAATGAATTTTCTTTCTAATTTTTAAGGATTCTCAATCTTTTTTTTTTTAATTTTTTTAAATTGCTGAGAAAAATTTATATTGGGACAAGATAAAATTAATGGCAAACAAAAACCTGGTTAGTTAATTTTAATTATTATTGTTCGAACTTTCATTTTATTTATATATTTATGATTTAATCAGGCTAAAGTTCGTATCGCTTTGTAAGCCAAATTACATGTGATAATTATTAATGAACAAATAACATCAAAGTTAGTTGTAAATATTCTGACAACACATAGTTGAACGGAACAGCCAGCCGTTTTCGAAGGCCACTAAACCTTCATCATCAGCGTTCTTCTGTGTTTGGTCCACTGTGTGTGGTGTCAGTTGATGTAGATTTCTGCCTTATATACGAAACTTTTCTGCAAATGGAATATGTGAATTGGTTTGATTCATCGTATTTCAATTTGCTGAAATGTGTTTTTGTAATGAAGGCCCCAAATTTACCATCACTATATTTACAACAGTCTTACCATTGTTGTTTTTTCATAACTAATTATGCACATGTTAGTTAATTTGCTTATTTTTGTTCTACTTAAGACAAACTTTTTTGGTTTGATACTATAAGTATATTTTTATTTAGTTTGCGCCACTGGCCCATGACTATCTATTTAGTTAATTTTAATTATTATTGTTCGAACTTTCATTTTATTTATATATTTATGATTTAATCAGGCTAAAGTTCGTATCGCTTTGTAAGCCAAATTACATGTGATAATTATTAATGAACAAATAACATCAAAGTTAGTTGTAAATATTCTGACAACACATAGTTGAACGGAACAGCCAGCCGTTATTTTAATCGGCTTAAACGTGGTTATTGCAGCCGGTTTTAAGTAGTAAAGTATCTGTAACTGGTTTTCAGAAATTACTCCTTTTCAAATTATGAGTAAAATAGTTTTTTTAATCCTCATGATAACAACTATTTTTCTTCAGAACAACTTATTCAATTACAAAATTTTTTAAAGAAGAAAAAAGTCAGATTTAGAAGCAATAAAAGCCGCTAAAAAGATTTTTCGGCTAAGGCCGGGCTTTTTTAACCGGTTAAAACCGGGTTTTCGAACCGTTTATTAATAGTACTGTATCTAAAAACCAGTTTTTACAAACCCACTCTCTTTCTTTCTTTCTTTGCATGTGTTAGTGTAATTAATTTTTTATAATGAAACGAGTCGATTTTTACTATACGAATGCCTTTTATCATAGCACTCTTCTATATTAATGATATTTTATTTCAACTTCTTGTGCTCCACTATCGCTGCTCATTAAGAATCACTTCCTTTACATACTGCATACTGCATTATATATTTCCGTAATGTATTGAATTTACATTACTATTAGTTTGTATAAACGAAACCAAATATCTGCAGACAACATTGATGAAAATCCAACGCAAATATTGAAAATAAAACAGATAAAATACCAAAATAAATTTTCAATAAACAAAATGATAAATTGTAAAGGATTTTTATATTTCTTCCAATTCTGTGAGCAAATGATAATCATATATTAAATTTCTAAACCATTTTTATCGTATAAGTATAGAATAATAATATAAAAAGGATTTCGTACACATTTTGCAATAATTAATATAAATTCTTCAAAATGCAGACATTTAAAAATAATATGGTAAAATACAAAAGAAAAAATGCTCTCAAATTGTTTACAACAAAAAATCTGATGATTTTTTTTTACAAAGCTCTAAATCCTCTTAGAGCAGGTCAGTCGTAATACGGAAGTAAAAAAAGTTCCGGAAAAAACAACAACAACGAGGAGTAGCACAAAGCTATCTTGTCAAGGTTATACATAATTTAAAAGTATGTACTATAGTTTTTCGTTTGCAACGTCAACCCGGCAGTAAAAAGGACAATTATTAAAAATTTAGTGAAACTTCAATTGCCTTCGAAGTCCTTTAAGAGCTCATACTTTTTACAAATTAAAGAAAAAAAATATCATGCTAATTAGAAAGTGATACAATCGTTTCAATTTCTTAAGAACTGAAGACCTAAAAGTAGCTGAGCCTTTTATAAAATAAAACGTTACAAAAGTCTTATTTTTTATATTTACCTCAGGAGTCACCGTAAGCCACGGGCAAATGATTAACCTAATCTTCAGTTTATTTTAGACGAAACCTTCAAACTCATCTATTGTCCCATTGATGTATGAAGTTCCAACTGTCCAGAAAAAAACTACCTCTATGACCACTTTTAATTGAAAGAAACATCAATTAAAAATTTTATTCTGATAACTAAAATTGTTCATTAGTTAAATAATTAAATAGAAGTTTGATTGAAACAATTAAATTTCTAATTGAAAGTTTTTTAACAAAACTTTTATTTGATCCAATTAAACTTTTAATTGATCCAATTAAACTTTTAATTGATGCAATGAAATTTTTAATTTATTCAACTAAACTTTTAATTGATTCAATTAAACTTTTAATTGATTCAACTAAACTTTTTATTGATTCAATTAATCTTTCAGTTGATTATTTGAATTTTTATTCAATTTAAAGTACTACTTGGAAAATAATTTTAGCTTTATAAATTATGAGATCTTCACAGGCTTAAATCTAGGAAATTCTTACAAAACAGCTCTCCTAGAACTGCTGGATGCTTTATTTGTATCTTTTTTTGTACATATACATATTTACAGCACACACATACACTCACATGCCCAGGAATTTTTAATTACAATATGTGCAATTTCATAAAACTGTCAACCACTTCCGTTTTGTTGCCGGAAGCATATTAATTTTATTTTATTGTCTTCTACCTTCTGTATTCTGTAAAATGTTCATGATTTGTTTAGTAGGCAACAATACTCGATCAACTTCAATTGGCAGTAACCATATGCCCTGCTCATATGCAGCAGCATTAATTAATTACTTAAAAAACTTGAGGTATTTAAATTTATGGCAATGAAATGTTTTTTATAGGCAGCCTATAGTTCTAGTGGTCTGAGGATCGCATGTTTGATTCCTGTCACAGACTGTACGTGTTGCTGCAGACAAGCCAAAGTAGCTTTAGAGTTTCGGTTTGCTTAAAAAAAATTAAAATACTAAAAATTAAAATGCTAAACTATTCCAAGGCTTTGGCATATTTACATACAACCATACAAAAATTTACCCATATGAAGAAAATAATCAGCACTGACTCAATATATTATAAGAACTCTATTTTCTCAAATAAGAGTAAAATCAGCTACTTCTCATACCAGAAAGTTAAAACTTTTTCTTAAAGTTTATTAAAAATTCATGTTTTTTTTCAAGATGTAAATGATCACAAATTTTTACAGGTTTCATAACATTTTTGTATCAAACAAAAACTACACCTGTTACACGAAATTATTCTTCTGTTTGATTATCTTGAAATTGTTTCTGTTAGTTCATTAAAAGGATAATGATTTTTCAGTTTCAATTTAGTTCTTCAATAATTAAATAAAAGCACTTAATCCATAATGAGATTCAAATTACGAAGATAATTAACTTCCTCCCATATTGTGGTTTCATCCAATGGTTGAGTTAATAGAAATGATGTTTACAACTGAGGCAGCGTAATAAATTTAAATTTAATAATAAGCACAGCAGCATTGAAAATCTTGGAGTAACGTATGGTATTTACCAAAAATTATTTATCTATAAATACTTGAGTGCTACTTAAAAAATTATACAATAAAAAAGTTTAACGTTAATAGAAACCTCTCAAGCAAATCATAATTTGCAAATAATTTTCTTTATTTTATATAATTTTTCATTCCACGAATTAAATTGGCAACACTTTTTTAACGCTTCCGTTTTTCAAACAAAAATTCCTTGAATTTTTTATAAAAGCTGATATTTGCCAAGCAAACCATAAAGTGAAATAACTTTAAAACAACTAAACATTGAGCCAAAACTTAATATTATAAGAATTTCTAGTATTTAAATATCTTTATTTTGGCTCTTCCGGCTGCAGGATTTTTCATTAGGTTTGCTGCTTCTCTAATAATTGATTTGTCAGAAAGAAAAAGAAAAATGCCACAAAAATACCAACCAATAATTTTGCTTATACAATTAAAGCTTTTGTACTGCTGCTGCTGTTTTATGTTTTATGTTTTTTTTTCTAGGAATTCAAAGTGGTTGGTGGCCATTTAAAGGCCATTGTTTGGAATTGGCCAGTGCCTAATCTAAGAAAGAATTGTTAGCCAAATTGCATGAATAACAAAATGTACATGTGCACGCGTAAGTCAGTGTGAGTGTGTGTGTTTGTATTGAAAAGAGTAGATATTTGGAAAAAAAGAGAACATGAAAGAAATTTCAATCAGAACTAGAAAAGTATTTAAAAGAGGAGAAACAAAACATGCCAGTACAAACCGCAATACATAAATTTAAAAATGATTTGGGTGGTTTTTGTTTGAGATGATTTACTCAGCAATAACAACAACTAACACAACAACATCATCATCATCATCAAATCTTGCACATATTTTTTTAGCCAGAAAACTTTTGCTTTTGCATTAAAAATATTTTGTATGTAAACTTTATAATTTTCTCTAACAATTTAATTTTAAGAATTTTATTTTATTTTTTACAATAACAAATAAACGTTTCAATATAAGTGAAGAAAAAAAATTAGAATTTCAATTCAAATGCAATTTTAAAATTTTATGGCCACAACAAGTTGTCAGTTGCTGAAAACACAAAAGCCAAAACACCACAAAAGAAAATAGAAAATTGTTATGAGAAATAGTTAATGGAAAGCAAGAAAACGATTAAAATAACAAACAAATGCCAAAGTGGTGGCCTGAAAGTGGCATGTAGCAAGCAAACACACACTCGCACCCTCACACGGACATCTCTATACAAATATGAACGCCAGTACATGAGCTCATATCCGTTTCCGTTTTGCAAAGCAACAAGAAAGGGCGAAAAAAAAGAAATAAGCAATGAAAAGAAAACTAATGCAATTATATAACAATACAAACAATAGAAATAATTTATTTGCAAAAATATCAAACGGCCACAGTCGTACATATTAATTAAACAACAGCATTTTTATTAGGGATCTATTAAACAGCAGACTGAAACGAGACGGATTGTTTAATTATTTTAAGGCATTTGATTTTAAAATACTTTTGTGATTAGTTCAAAATATAAAATGTTTTTTAAATTATGCTTTTAAAATTATTAAGTCAGACTAAGGTGCATACACTAAAGAAGCCAAGTGTACTTGTAATGAAAAATGGCTAAAGCAGTATTTAGTTATAAGGCAAACACCAGCCGAATGCAGCAGCGTGAGAAGTTAACATCGTGGTATACCAGCAGTGAATTATTTAACATTGTGTGCCTTAGGGCAAATTTCACCAACTCTATTTAAATATCAGCGCAAATTTAAATGTTGATTTTCATTAATTTTTGTATGAATTGATATTTAAATAAGTTGGTGAAATTGGCGCTTAGTAGCAGTAGTAAACAAACAGAATGTAAGAATATTCATTATTGACTAATTGAGGTACAAAAAAACTTGTCATCTTTTCTCTATACCGGTCTGAGTCGTCATTTTTAAACATGTGGACCAATGATTCCGCCGGCCTAAAACGGCGTACAGAAACATAATTTCCTATCCATGTAATAATTTGTGGACAGAAGCTTGTGGGTTATTTTCTCTTTGAATGCAACAATTGTATTTGTTAGCGATCACATTCACCCAAACGTTATCTTCATCTCTGAACAAAATATTATAAGCAGCACATTCGGCTTGACTTAAATTTAGCTGGTGGCCTGCCAGAGAATAACTTAATTTTGCATATCAAAATCAATTGCTGGAATTTCCTTTTTTATCAGTGAACTATCTTTAGGATTCCGTACAACCAAGGTGAAAAGGAATCCTAATGTTTTCACTAAGATAACCGACAGTCCTTTTGTCCGCCTGTAGCAGCTTGTTTTCTTGAGAACCGTAAGAGCTACGGACATAAATTATTCATAGAATATATAAAACTTTATCCACTAAATTAAAACATATATGACAGTTAAAAATTAAAGGTTGTTCTTAAGCGAGCAACGAAAAATATTGAAATCCTAATGTAATATGAAAACAATCATATATAGGCACTTGAAATTTTCAAAATTAATATATTTGTATGCAGACAGACTCAACCAATTAACACTGAAATATATATGTGACGCGCAAAATAGAAAGGGACCTAAGGGAAAAACCGGTTTTGTTCAGGAGAGCCATTTTAAAGATTTAAATGCGTGTATCTTTGGTGTACCATCACTGAATAAAACGGGCATATGGGGCATGGGATCGGTCTCATTCGATGCTCAGCTGTTGTCCACATCAAAAAAAAAAAAAAGTGAAAATTGATTTTTTTACCCTTAGGTCCCTTTCTCTATGCGCTGTCACATATAAAACATTTAAATTAAAGGCTATTCTATTAGTTAATGTATTTTTGACAACTTGCACTGCCTTGGAAACCGCAAGAGGCAAACTTTGGAAATTTTCAAAAACGGTAACACTAAAAAATCCCCAAAATTTAAAAATGTCGAAACGAAAAATTGTCAAAATTAAAAAAGCGCTTAAATGAAAAATATCAGCAAAACAAAATAAATCGATCAAATAAAAAATCTCCACAAGCAAAATTCTTGCCCAAAAAGCAAAAACGCCAAAAACCAATTAAAATCGCTAAACATAAAATATGTATTGCAAAAAAAAAATCGCTAAAAACAGAAAAAATGCCAAAACGAAGTAACGTCAACACTAAAATAATCGTCAAAACTTAAACATCGCCAAAACGAAAATAAAATAGGAAAAGCTTACTAAAACCATCGTGTAAAACCCAAAGAAAAAAAACGTCAAAAACCCAAAAAATTTCCAAAAAGAAACAAGCAACAACAAGTCAAAGTCGCTAAAAAAAAGTTTAAACATGAAAAAAATATCCAAGAACCGTGAAAAATGCCAAAATGAAAAAAAATTCAAAAGCTTTAAAAAGCGTCAATACCAAAAAAATCCGAAAATATTGCCAAAATTAAAGAAATCGTCTTAGGGGCTGCTCACATATTATTATATATTAACACTGCAGGGGTTTAGAAAATAAGGGAGGGAGGAAATGCTGTAAGAACTCTGAAAATAGCGTTATGTTATTTGTTAATGGCCCCTTAAACCGAAAAAATTCCCAAATAAAAATAGTGCCGTACGGAACTCCTTGTGCGCGAGTGAAATTCGTACTTTACTAAATTGTTTATTCGTTAATAAGCTTATGAAACAGATTACACCCAGAAACTCAATTAATTTTACGTATAAAAACATTAAGTGGGAGTTCTCGCAATACGTTTTAGCTGCAAATTCCAGTCTATTCAAAGGCAATGTAATGATCGCAGTGATGGCACTACTATTCAGGCAGTATGGCAACATACCAGTACCGATGCGACTTGACAAAACGATCACTTCGGTCAATGGTGTTTTTAAGTTTCGGCACTGTAAAAAAAAATAAAGAAATAACGAGATCTCTACAAGAAGTAAATTATGGGAATATCCGCAATTTAGCCGAACTTTCAGCTTTTAAGTGGGTAAAATGTTGCCAACCGAAAGTTGTGAACCTGCAAAAAAGCAGCCCTTTATTTGAAAACTAATGTCTTGAAGAATATTTTTCTTTCTAAAAACAAATTGTTTGTAGTACATGCTTTTTAAGGACATCTTTCTAAAATGTAAACTCTTGTAAATAAAAATTAGTCAGATTTTGCTTCGAAAGTTCTCAATGAGAAACTTTTAGGCATTTACATAACTTTCTAATGGATTAAAGACGACAACAAAAATTTTTGATAATTGATACAATATCATATTAAGTAGATTAACTTTAGTTCAAATTCTTGTCATTTTTACTAGAACTAAAAAAGTAATCAACAATTTTTGCAATCATATTCCTCTCAGTCCTTTTAAAATTACAAGTACTTCTAATTATTTTAGCGGTGAAATATTTATTTTTGAGTTTTTCTTTTTCGTTGCAACCTAAAAAACTTTCACAATAAATATTCAAAATAAAACAAAAGCATACGTTTGCATTGAAATAATATGTATTTGTAAACATAAATTATGTTAAAATAAAAACTGAATTAAATAAAACAAAAGATGAAATTATTTTCAAACGAACACCCATGCAATCGAACCAATTCACTCGCCGATACAAATGCTGTAAATATACATAGAGCCCAAAAGGGTCGTATGAACATTCACTCACCTCCTTACACTATCAACAGCAGTGAGTGCATAATAAAAGTTTAAGCGAGACCTTTAATAGAAAAATTATCAGCTCCCGGTAGTTCAAAGGCTTGGAAGATAAAACTGTGAGAAATTGTTTTTAAGTATTTTAAAAAGCAAGTCAAAGAGGTTTTTATACGTTTGTGATAACTCAGTAATGCCTTTGAATGAAGGCAATGCTGTCAGTGATAATGGGAATTGTATTGATTAATGGTGACGGGCTGGTAAAGTAATCAGTTTGGTGCCTAAACACCAGTCAGTATTTTATTGACCCCAATATATCTACAAAGTAGTTGTGTTGTTTTTTTATACTTTTTGCATTCCATTGATTCTCTTTACTTTTTATAATTTAACTATAAATATAATAAATCTTATTAAAATACCAGTCAATAGGAATAACATCACCATGACTGCAGGAATATTGGAGGAATACAAATATACTCGTATGTATGTATGTATGTTTGTGTATTTTTTATAAGTACACATATTGTTTGCATTGTTGTATTGTTGTTGATTTAAAATTACGAGCATAATGTTTAAGGCAGATAAAAGCGATAAATTATCAACACTTTTACTTAAAACGCAAGAAAGGAAAATGTAAAAAAGAATCCGCAAAAAAACACAAACTACATTTCAAGGAAATGCGTGCGTGTAAGAACATGTGTGCGGGTGTTTGTGTTTGTGTTTGCGCTTTCGAAGTCTAAAACTTTTGTTGCTTTTTACACTTAGCAAAACATTTATAGAAGTTTCCTTTTTCATTTAATTTATGCAAAGATTAAACTTACGCACGCAAAGCAATCAAAAATTTAAACAAATTTATCAAAGCGATAAATAGCGAAAGATAACAAAAGGCAGCAGAATTTAATGTGGTACGAAAATTGTTTAGAAACAGTTCCAATTACAACAAAAAGAATCAACTTAATGGTATTAAACAATGAAATGAAATGCAAAAACATTTCAAGAAACTTATAATAATTTAAGTGCGAGTAATCAATCCTGGCTGCAAGCAGCTGGTGCTAATATTGGAGTTAAAATGTCAAAGATACAAAAGTTCATCTAGGCTCAAAATACCACGCCCTTAAAATTTGAAATCTTCTTTTTCAATCGGTTTAGCATAATTTCTGTAATTTTTATTTTTCATTTCCTGCGAAACTTTATACGAATAAACTGTTCACAGAATAATCACGAGCTTAAAAACAAGTGAGCGGAAGGAACGTTGCCTATTCAAATTATTAATAAAAAAAATTGCGTTAGAGTGTTTTAATTTTATGCACAAATAGGACTAGATGAGAAACCTATTAGACTAATCTAAAAATTTCAATCAGGAAGGATGAGCCACGCCCTTAAAAGTCAAAATTATAAATTAAAATTCAACCGTTCAAACTCGAGCGATTTAATTAAAACTTTGCACTAAAACAAGGCTGCAAATTTGGTATCCCTAAACATGGGCGTGGCTACGCCCATAATGTATTAATCTTCTGTTCATAACAAATCGGATTAACAGATTTTAATTTGTCACTTATTTATTTCTCGAAAATAAGAACTTACTTTGAATTTTGTTCTCATTACTCTTGATGGCTGAAATTTTGCATAAAACTTAACCTTTTTTGCCATTATATTTCTATTAGAATAAACAAAAGAGCTTATGTATAAGCTTGCAGGCAAAAAATTTCGCCACCCAGTGATTTCGAAGCCAAAAAAAATGGCAACAAATGCACATCCCTGCAGAAAATTTTGCGATAATGGATCCAAACGGACTCGTGCTATGACTTGAGAAAATGCAAGTGCTATATATATTTTATTACCGCTAATACTTTTTCTTTTCTGGCTTAAAGAATAAATTTAAGTCTATTTTTCTGCGTGTATAATTGGTCTTGTGATTACATAAACTTTCATGTTTAAAAGTGCTTCCTTTTTGCTACACACAAGACTCATATACAATTATGTGTAAATGCGTGTGTGTGTGTGTGTGTGCGTGTGCGTGTTTGTATTAACTTACTCTGGCCGTGCAACACAAATAAAGAAAATAAACTTTTGCACTCCTCCAAAACGCCTTTTGTTTCACAATAAAACAAAACGATAAGTCCTCAACTACTTTTATCACAACAAATGATAAAGGAAAAGTATGTTATGGTTTTCTATTATGTAACAGCCAGCCACATATCAGTATCAGAGGACCCTCACATACACACACGCACACACACATTCCCACAGAATTTTCAAATGAAAATTTTTAAAGTGCGAGTTTGCAATGCGAATGTTGTATGTTTGAATATAAAGAGGCAGGAATCTAGATTTCAAGTGACGGGGTGTATTATTTGTATGTTATTTTACAACACAATGTTCTTTTTTGTTAGTTTTTGACATTATTTAAACATACATCAAATGCAGACAATAACTTCCACTTCCAGCTCTAGTTTTCTTTAGTGCTTGGCTTTCGGAAGGCAACAAACAATGTTTTAAGAAAGTTTAAGTTTTATGGAGCACAGCCACCTCTGGCAAACAGAAAAGGCCATTATCCACGAAAAGTCTTTTCTTTTAGTTTTTAAAGCAGTTAAATTTGTTTGTTAAGTAAAAAAAAACTTGATAAAAGAGAGCAAATTAAAAAAAAGAAAGACAAATTTTTCATTAAATATAAAATAGTAGATTTTCACTATTGGATTAACTTTTATATGAATTTTTGCGGTAGTTTAAGAAAACCCAAAATTTCTTAAATAAAATTCTTTAAAGACAACTTTAAAATTCTGCGTAAACAGCAAATTTTCTCTGCTAGACACAATTATCTCAGATCTCATGGTCCCTTTGAAACATGAGCAATGAAAATAATTTTACTGCAACATGAGAATAAAAACTGCTAAGGCAATGAAATAAAATCGTGCCACTGCCATCAAACAGACATATACTTACACACAATGGCAGCAAGGGCAAAACCCAAAACCCAAAACCCAAAACAGAAAACCAAAAAAAATAAAATAAAACAAAGAAAGTTAAAATAAACTTGTCCTAAAAGTAACAAAAATGTGCATTTCAAAAATTGCGTGTTAAAAATAGAAACACAGACACTCGCAAACTACAATAAGCCACAAAAAAGCCATCATTTATTTAGCAAACCAAAAAAGGGGCCTTAACAAGGACAAATTATTGACCCAATTGTATGATTAATTGCTATAAATAAATTTAAATGTTATTATTAAATATCAATACAGAAAGAAGTTTTTTTTTAATATTTTTTTCTTATTCTTTTAATAAGGAAAAAATTATTTTCCAACATTTAATTAAAATTATCTCCGTTTAACATGCACAGGCACGCAGACCACTACTCACGCACGCAGCAGCCATAAAAAAACAAAGAGACAAAAGGAAATAAATTTATAAGAAAAGAAACCAGCAATGGAATGATACAAATGATACGAATGAATGACTACGTTAAAGTATGAAAGACAGTAATACCTCTGAAATAAATGAAAAATTAATTTAAGTTCTTAACAGGCTTTTGTGTTTGCTGTTTTCTATATAAAAAAAATATGGTAAAGAAATTCATAATTTGAATTTTAAGTGTTTTTTTTTGTCGAACTGCTGCAGTTAGAAAACAAAAAAAAACAGGTTAAAATTTAAAATGCCGTAAATTTATTCATTTGCAGAACTCTGTATCTCGCAATTAATCCAAAAGCCTTTTTGTTTTTTCGGCCTTTAGCTCATCAAAAGAAATTTTCTCAGCTAATTAATCAGATCCTTAAGCGAGTACGATTTTAGTTAAGCCTAAGACACTAAAGAACTTTTATGTGTAAAAAAATGTATCTAATGAAAATTCTTTCTCATTTACATTAGTATGAAGAAAATTAATTCAAATTAGTATATCTTCAAATCTACTCCAGCAGCTTAATTCACAGTGGAATGTCTTCATACATTTTGCGCAAAAACTATAAGGAAAGGTCTTAGATCATTGTACTGACTAAATAAGGAAAAATATGGAATTTCAACAAAATTCCAGGCTCAAGGGCCACTCTGTCAATTTCACTTTTGCTTAAAATATATCATCCATTTACTGAAACAATGTCTTAGCTCAAAATATTGAACTTTTTAGTTAATGATGAAGAATTAATCCTCATGCGCAAAAATTTCATGCAAATACCCTGTTTACTCAACTCTGAAACTGAGAGAAAAATAAAATTTCCCTTTTCCATTAAGTTGCGAGTAAATTAAAAATTTAAACTCGCCTTCTGGGATCCTAGTTTTTTTTTAGATATGAAGTTGTTTAAGTAAATGAGCGATATTAATTCATTAATAGTTTAATTTAAAATTTAATCGATTTAATTGAACTTTTGCTTAAAATTTAATTCAGCCAAACATTAATAAAAATTTCATTGAGCCAATTAAAGTTTTGTTTTAAAATTTCATTCACTAAAAGTTTAAGAAAAATTTTAAATGATTAAGGAAATATTTTTTCTGTGAATGCTTAAGTTTTTTATTTATTAGAAAGTTTATTTCAATCAAACAAAGGTGGCTTATGCAACGCAGACAACGCAAACAAAAAGCATGCCAAAGCGTACTGTCCCTTACAAAAATTTATAACAATAGAGCAGGGTTTGAAGTGTGCTTTTAGGCTAAGCCTGTAAATTCAATGTTTAAGCAAATATTACGCAGTAATTTTTAAAAAATAGTTTATAACTAATGTTTGCCTGCTGCTTTATTTTATCGCTGTAATTTAATACAAGTTACAAAGCAAATTATTATTATTAACAATTACATAGAAAACGATTAAAATTGAACATGAATTGTGAAATATATATGAAACAATAACAGGCTTATTTATTTCCATAACAACATCAAATAACATAATATTTCTTAAATTAGGAAACAAAGCAAATTCATTTTATACCTGATATTATTAATTCTTAAAAAAAATAGAAAAATAAAAAACCACATGCTAAACGAGCAAAAACTTTGCTGACTATAAGGCAAAAGAAGTTAATAAACTCTCAAGTCGAAAACACTTATAATTTGCCAACATTACCTATTGTTTTGATGCTGTTATAGGATTATAAGGTTGTATTATTTTTGCCTACAAATCCTTAGCTTTTTTAACAAAAATTGCAGTCAGTTGAACTAAATTTAACAAATTAATATTTGATTTTTTGGTAATTGATTTATTTCATAATTTGCAATAAACAACTTGCAACACTTTCAATATGAACATCTCATATGAAGTAATAAATTTAGTAAGAATCAACTCATTTCCAATTATGTATGAAGTTTGGTACAGCCTTTAAGAAAAATAAAATGACCCTCCTTTAAATTAAATTAATAACATTAATTTGCTCTCTCGACTTAACACACAACAATAAAAGTAACACACACACCCAAACACACACAAAAGCAGACTAGTGAATTTTCTGTAGCATATTTTTGGGATGATAGCAGCAAAATTGCTGAAACTGGATTAACAAACAACCCTACAAGATTTTTCCATTTAAATTCCATTGGGCTTATTTCAATTTTTAAATAATGAAACAGGTTTTTTGTGTCCCATCAATTTTATGAAAATACTCCAACGTTCTAAACAAATAATTTCTGGAAACATTTCCATATAATATTATTCTTTTTCAGGACATTCAAAATTAATGTTTATTAATAACTTTTCTTTTTGAATGTCAGTTAACTGTAAATTGAGCTTCTTTTTGTTTTTATTTTATAAATTTTTCATAAAAAAACATTAATTGATTTTAATTAGCCACCCCGAGCAGCCACTGCAAATAAATATTTTAATTATTCTTCCATTCCCGGTCGTTTTTATTATTTTTTTTTTTCTTCTTTTAAATGTTATTGAGTTTCCTTTTTTTAATGTTTTGAGCGAAATAGCAATGGAAGCAACAGACTTGGGTTTTAAATTATTGAAATACTTTAGTAAAGGCTGCTTTACATGACGTGGCCAATTTAATATTAAAATTTAAGTAAAAAAATATCTTTTAAAGATGCCTACAAATAAAATTCAGCCATAAAATATTATAAAAGGCACATAATTGAGAATAATAGGAAATAATTTTCTACAAATCAAGTAAAATTTCGTTTATTTATTTATTTAAATTTAAGTTTTTAGTTAATCATTGAACAGTTATTACCACTAGCAGCCGATTGCTGTTACTACAACGTCACTTGGTCAACCAGTAAACCGACAAATATACAATTTGCATCATTAGCAAGATGTTAAAATAAAAAAAAATTAAAGCTACTACAAACAGGCGGCTGCTATTCAACTGAATATTCGCTGTCATTAACGCAAATTTAACGCACAATTGCTGTTTAATGTCACATTAAAGGTTTGTTGGTTTCAGTCCATCCGTTGAAATCGTTTCATTTATTTTTTTCTGGCAACAAATATTTATAACGACAACAAAAGTAACCATAAAACGAACAAAGTAAATTTCAGATCAAAAAAAAAAAACTTTTAACACAGAAAGGAAATCAATTGAGTGTTTGCGCGCGGTTCGATGATGACAGAAACAACAACGACAAATTGAATGATGCTGCAGACGTTAATTATAATTATAAAGAAACGCAGCACTTTTGTACACGCTTTTACATTTACAGGCTTACTTATGCCAAGAGATGGCCTTTTTAATGTTTGTATCATACTTGAGAAGGAAAAATGGTAAAAGACAGCGCCAAAAAGTAGGCAATATAAATATTGTCACACGCATCAAATTTCCATTTAAAATTAACTGTCTTTATTGCAGCTTTGTTTGGTATTATTTTTTATTAAAGCACAATTTATGTTTACACAGATCTTGTACGAACTACATGCGCTTTTAGTGATTTGAGCTTAAAGATAAAGCTTTTAAAAATATTCCACAACTTTGAGAGAAAATTTGACTGCCATTTTATTCAGGTATATCATTTCGTTTAATTTTACGGTTCAGATTCTATAATCTAACCCGAAATGTCATTGTGTCTCCATATGTGCACATAAAAAATGGGAAATTCTTAAGTAAAAATGTAAGTACACAAAAAATTTATTATATCAATTAATATTTTGTAATATCAATTAAAATGTTAATTAAATTTATTAATTTATTAAATACATATATATTAATAACATTTATTAAATAACATAAGTAATTTGATAACATAATTTGAGTTTTCCCATTCGAGTTAATTAGAGCCATTAAAAATTTAATTGAATAAATTAATTAAGAAATGCACAATTTTTTTTTTAGTGCATTTCTTAAGTTTAATCTTATATGAACTCTCTAATGCAATAAAAAATTTTGCATTGAAATATTTCGTCAACAAAATCTTACTTTTGCACAGAAAAATTTCTTCTCAGTCGTAAAGCAGCTCTGGGCGAGTCAACATCAAGCGCCGTTGGCAATTATCTCTTAAGTGCAACCAGGCCACTGTTGTTTACTGGCCTTCGAGAGTTTTGCGTCTCACTTGCACTGGTTGACTGATCTGCCACGGATAACCGTATATTCTTGCGGTTCTTCTGTGGAATTTCTTTAACAACCACGTTGCTACTTCCTATGTGAAGGCATAGGTCGTGTATAGTCAGTCACAAAAACTTTTCTAAAATACTGTTAATACCATCTTGGGCATATGGTCTAGTTACCCCGCCCATATTTGTGCAACAATACTTTGCAAATTTACTTTGTTTAATATGTATAAATAAATAAATAAAATAAATTTTTTCTCCAAAAAATACAAATAATTAATTAAAAATTTAATCGAGTCAATTAAAATTTTGTTAAAAAATTTATATAATTAATTAAAAGTTTAATAAAAAATGTTATTGAGTTAAAAATTTGCATTATTAAAAGGTTTAATTGACACTTAAATGTTTAATTGATTTCTTATTTTTTAATTTTAGTTATTTGTAAACGATTTTAAAGAAAATTGATGCCAAAAGGATTTTAAAATATATTGAAGAGTTATATAGTGAAGATAAAGGTGACGAAAATAATGAGTAAAAAATTTTTTTACTGAAACTCCAGAACATGAAGGAAGGACCTTCTAGTGGAGAAGATGAAGCTGAAAATGAGTTAGAAGTTTGGCCATACTAAGAGCTGGTTGTGGAGTCAATGGCTAAGAAACGAAAAGTATCGGTCTAGTATTGAATTTGTGATTACACAATATAATTCGACCGCATTATTTTAGTTTGGAATTATTAAGCTTTAGAATATTATGGCAACATGACCTTTATGACCACCGTTTGAATCCCCCAATTATTTTATCTGTGTACTCGTATATGTAAGGCAATGTTATTTATGTTTGTGTCTGCTAGCAGACGCAAGTATGATTGCGTGCTTATTGTAAACACTAGAGAAGATATAAATTGAACAAATACAGCAGCAGCAAAAACAACAAAACCCCTAAAAGTTTTTTATTAAGCCTTTTAACAAGTATTCCTATTTCAACCATGAAACAGTAAATTTATTAAATTTGAATTGTCTTTTAGATGGAGGTAGCGCGACCGGGGCAGACAGTCTGATAGACGAATATTTAATTAGACTTTGAAATAAATTTGCGTTTTAATTATTTCAAAGCAAAATTAATTTCACTAAGTGCCTTTCAAATGAAATCGAATAGTCAGCATAAAAATAGTCTTAAGAAAAATTAATTGAGGAGAAGCAAAAATTTAACTGCCTTATTTATAAAAATTACTAAAGCCTTATAAAGGGTTTTTGAAAAAATTTCTTATTAAGCCTTTACAAGGCCTCAATCATTTTTATAAATAAGGCTGTAACAATTTAGTAAAACGAGAGAAGAAAATGTTTAACACAGAACATATAATTAAAATAAATATATATGTGTATGTATTTTGTAGTCTGCTAATAAGAGCCGTGTTCTTTTTTAGTAAAGACTTTCTTTACATATTTAATTCTGGCTGGTTCCATAAGAAAAAAATTTCTAATTTTTTTACAAGTGAAACTAACTACTCGTATGTATTTGTATTGCTTTTTTCCACTATATAATCACATGTCTGACTTATTTAAATATCTTTCTTGGCTTCTAGTTGGTAAAATATATTTTTTATACTTGTATTTTTTTCTAATGAATATAAAAAATAATTTAAGTAAATGCGGTCATTGAGCTTAACTCTTGGAAGCGTTAAATTATTCTGATTTCCAAAACCACAACAATATATACAACCAGCAGAGAGATGCCTTCGTCACAGCAACTGAAAGACAGAATAAAAGCAAACTTTTGAAGCGGTTTTCATATGGATTGATGAGAATGCTGTAATAAAAAAAATACTAAGCAAAAAATTTAATTTAACACACACATGTGTACATGCGTTCAGTGACTTTACTTCATACAACGCCAAGCGCCTACAAGTTATGCTTTAATTTTTGTTTTTATTTTTCATTTGCTGTAAAGTCACCATTCACTCACTCACTGCTCTTGCTCTTTGTAGATTTTGACTATGATAACACTAGTTACCCAGTTCGCTGGGGAATGCTTCTTCACAATATACATACATACATACATACATACATACATACATATAAACATATGTACATACTCGTATGTATGTATGTATATTCATGTAGACTGATTTTTATCTCTGGCTGTGATTTTATTTGAGTTTGTCTGTTTCCCATACAATTGTAATTAAATCCGCGTGCTGCATACTTAATTGCTTTTTAATGAATAAAAAGCAAAATTATTTCGCTACACACTCAACTGTGTGGTGACAGAGAGAGGGAGATCTTTGAGGACTTCAATAAAAGCAAACCAACTTTCAATTAAAATGACGGAGACCGGAGAAGCAGCAGTAAGTGAATTGAAAAAATACACATTAAAAAAAGCTCATGTGACAGTAGTAATAACACATCAGCCGCAAATAAAGAGCCGTTTAAGGCAGATGATATGACAAACAAATTCCCTGCTTCATTCCTTTGCTACAAATTCAGATTGTATTTTTGGCAATTACCACCACAATATTTTTGGATTTAAATTAAAAAAAAAAGTTCAATTAAAATTAACCAACCATTGAAGCAGCTCAGCTTTACTGTAAGATTTTTGTTTCTCAATAAAATTTGAAATAAATTTACACACAGAAAAAAATGCACAAAATTATTTCCATCATCGATCGATCGATGGATCAAACAAAAATGATACAACTTGACTCCTATTAACAATAGATTTTCATTAAAATTTTAATTAATAGCTGCTGGATTTCGTGCAGGTTTAAATGCCCTTTCGTAGGAATTGAGATAAAATCAGTAAAGCAAGACTTTGATAATTCTTGATGCTTGATTCTTTTTGGCGATTTGTTTTTTTTTTTAGTTATGGCGCTTTTTTCGTTTTGGCGATTTTTTAAGTTATATGCAATTTTTTATTTTTGAGTTTTTTGATGCTGGCGATTTTGAATTTTTTTTTTGGTTTTTGGTATTTTTAGTTTTAGTGCTTTTTAGTCTTGGTTCTTCTTCTTCTTCTTCTTTGGCGTTTTTTATTAATTTCGCGATTTTTTTCTTTTGGTGATTTTTTTGGTATTTTATTGGTTAATTTTATTAAAGGTAATATTTTTCATTTAGGCGTTTTTTAATTTTGGCGGGTTTAACAGCTGATACCCTTGCCAGACCAGTGGGCCAAATTTACAGTCATTAGTTAATTATTAGTAAGCTAAAATGATAACTTTTGTTTATCTTATATTTCATATTCGCAGCATATTGTTTAACTAAAGTTCTTAATATGAGCAAAGAATGGTAACCCTATCAAACTATTAAATTTTACTATTGGCAGCTCTGCTATATTATATGGTTTTTGTTTACATTTGTTATATTATTTTTTACAAATGGATGCAACAGTGCTCGCTCGTCTACATTTACCGTGCAAGATATTGAACTAGTACTGAAATAAAAATAAATAAATAAATAGATAAATATACAAAAAAGATGCTTGACAACGTATGTGTAGAATGTGCCTTAAATATTTTACAAAACAACAATACTAATAATGTTTACAATGAATCAGCTGTTGTCTAATTATTTGCTAACCAATGACATTTGGCGGTTAAACTAATGGTAAACAAAGAGCTATGAATTAAATATTATTTTAATTTGAAATTTATTTGCTGGAGGTCAAGCATTGTCTATATATTTCATTGGTGCTTAGCCAAATCATCAGTAGACTTTAACCACATTTTGAACAGTCACAAACCTCTTATCTTATGCACAGACTTTCAAAAACTATTTGAGAATTCACAAATAATAATCACAAATAATAATATTTCTGAAAATCACAAGCGAAACACAAGCAATAGGCATAGAAACTATAACAAAATCCCAGCAAATAATTTATATTCGATATGAATCTATTTTATTTATCGAATATAAATTATTTGCTGGGATTTTGTTATAGTTTCTATGCCTATTGCTTGTGTTTCGCTTGTGATTTTCAGAAATATTATTATTTGTGATTATTATTTGTGAATTCTCAAATAGTTTTTGAAAGTCTGTGCATAAGATAAGAGGTTTGTGACTGTTCAAAATGTGGTTAAAGTCTACTGATGATTTGGCTAAGCACCAATGAAATATATAGACAATGCTTGACCTCCAGCAAATAAATTTCAAATTAAAATAAACTTATGACAATATGTCGAATAATAAATTTCTTAAATTAAATATTATTGTTCAAACTATAGCTATTAGTTAACTAATTGCTGTGAATTTGGGCCTTAATGGATAACTTTGTTCAGAAAATAATTGAATCAAGTTATGCATTAATTGAATTCATATAATTCATCACACACCGGCGGTAATTTAAAATAAAATTGTGAGAAATTTTTTATTGCAAGACTTTAGGAAGTATTTCATTAGTAAGGGGCTTAAATGGGATTTGTGAAATTAAGTTGAGAATTACAACACAGGCACCAATCCGTTTCCAAAAGCAACACTTCCACTTTTGCTTAGAAAGAATTAATATATGTATAAAAATTTTGTTGTTACTGCTTTTCAAGCTGTGAAACATTACGAGCAATTGAAAGTCATAAAAATATGAAAGAATTTTTTACCAGAACGTTGTATCCATTGCAAAAATATATATATGATACCAGTATAATAACAATTCTCAAAGAAAGAGCTGCTCATAGTAAAATGCTGAGTGATACTCCTAGTGCTAGTTTGCAGCTAACTCTTCCATTTAATAAGATTTTATTTTCAAAATCTTAATGCCTTTTAAGAAAGGCCAAGAAACGTGTAAATATTACCAGTCTTTTTGTCTCAAACAAATAAAATGAGAAATAAAATCACGTAGTATATTTGCAATGCAACGCAATAAAACAGAAAAATTATTTCCACTATGAATATACATATACGCAAAAGCCAAAAGCAGAGAAACGCAATTATTACAATTTAATTACTGCAGACAGCAATTGTAAAAAAGTGAATAAAAGCAAGAATTTCCATGCGACTGACTACACACGCTACAAAATGAAAAATTATTTCACTTTGCCACCACACACACACAAACACACACACACTTTTACTTTAACAAACGCAGTTACAAACAAAAATTATTTAAGCGCGTACGTCTGTGTGTATGTAAATTTATTTTTTGTACGTTTCTATGCGCCAGATAGTGTATCTGCAACACTTTGTGCAATTGCAAGTGTGTGCATATTTTGAACCCAACCAACTACAATAGTTTCTAGGCTCGCATGTTAATTTGCAACATTAGCAAAGTAGCGTCGAGGCAAATCATTTGTAAAAGGCTTCACACGTAGTTATGCATGTAGTGGTTAGCACACACACACACCCTCAAAGACACTTGTTTACATTTACCAGCAAACAGCTTTATACGCAAATACAAACATTTCGCACTGCTAAACTCAATTCACATTTCAAACTGAACCAAAAAAAAAATATATTTTTTAGAGAAAAAAGAACACATTTTTTTTTTTTTCCTTTTGTTATCCAGTGTTGCTCGACGTAAAGCGTTACTGGAATTTGAATTAAACTTTAGAAGTAATTTGCATGCTCATGTCCGCATAAAGTGTGACACGCATACACTTACACACACACACACACACATACGCAAAAAGTTTTCAATGCAAATATTTAAGTTCACCAAATAGTCTCTGGCAGCAGCTCAAAGTTATCAACATCAAAAGTTTTAAAGCATTTTTAATAGCTGTTTTACTGTAAAATGTATATGTAAGTATATTTTCTTTTTCTCTACTTCCAAAGGCAACGCAATTTTCTATAAAAGTCACATACATACATACGGCGCCCCAAAATATACACGTAAAGACACACACATACACGCACACACAGCCACACTCTTTACCCGTTTGCATACATGTCTGTGGAAACATTTGAACGCAAATATGATTGCGAATAAGCAATAAAAATAAAAATATAAAATGTTTTGAGGCCTGCCTAAATGAATGACTGCGAACACACAGATGCATGTCAGCCACCAACTGCGGCTTACTCATGTGCCATAATTTCACTCGTAGATGGCTGGGGAAAATTTGGTTGTTTAGACGGTAACTCTTTCCTGGTTAACTCTTTGGGTGCGGCAGAACAGAGGAAGCGAGGGGGCTGTAATGCGGAAGCCATAATTTTTAACAGAATGTGCATTTATGTAAGAAATAATATGCATATCCCAACATATTTTTTTAAATGTAAATAGATCCTCATTAGTTTTTATTTTCTAATGATGAAAACTTTCAAATGATTGCTTTAGGTATCTAAGCTTCTCTTTCTTTTTTCCTTAAAATTTTTAAAATTTGTTTTTCAATCTTATTTGTTTTAAGAAAAGTAATACGCAGGCAATGTCATAAAGTTCACTGAACTCAAGAGTACTTATAGTGACCATTCTCTTTCTTGCCAATCCAGGGTAGTGACACCGACTCACATCTTAGTAATAAATTGTTCTGCCATCGCATTTAAATATAATCGGCTGTCGAGGGCTGTTCTTGTTCTTAGAAGCGAGGATTTTAGCGCCAAAATAGTAGTTAAATTTAATTTAATTTTTCTTTCTTTATTTCAAAACTTAAATTTTTTTTTTATTTCTTATAAAACATCTACAACAATTTTTATGAAAAAAAAATGTTTAAAGAAATTTTTCACAAAACTTTTATTTGTCATTCTTTTAAAAAAGAAACTTAATTTCAAGTTTAACTTTAAGAATTAAGATGAATTTTTTCATTGCACAGAAAAACTCATTTTTCAAATGGAAAAACCAAATTCTCTGAATGTATATTAATTTGTTCAATTCATGTCCTACAAAGAAATTTCTATATTAAAATGCAAAAATTTTAAATAATTTAAAAAAAAAAATCAATTAACAAATTGTTTCCTTCAAACAAATGTTTTGCTGAAACTGAAAAGCAAGTCAAACGACTAACGGTCTGTCCCACGATGTCGCTAGAAATCGTTCGATCAACAACTTGTATTGCAAACAACAATAACATTAGAAAATTTGTTGTTGTCTTCAATATAAGTATTCTATCGAACGATTGCTAGTGACATCGTGGGACAGCTCATAAGTTTTCTGTACATTATGACATTTCCATATTTGAACAGAAATCTTTTATAAACAATCTTGTTGCAAATGTTACTTTATTGTGTTAATTAGAATTTTTCACTATGTTTGGTTAATTGGTTTATATCGCTGCCTTCTTCACGTAGGAATCCAAGTAGAATCTAGATGATTTCTTTTTGAAGAGACCACTGCCTTCGTCGGTGTCAACCCATTTAAACCAGTATATAACTACATGGACACGGTGATAAGTACTAGATCCAACCCATAGCATTGAGATATATGATAACGTCACTTAAAACAATCGCTAATAAATCTGAAATTTCGTCTAGTACATGACTGCCTAAAAACTTGTGTCTCGAGAGATTCAAAGCTGGACATTCGGAAAGAAAGTGAAAGATTGTCTTTTTTTCGCTTTACTCTCGACAACTTTGGCAGAAATCATTATAGGACAGGCTATATTACGCCATCTGCAATAATTTTTATAGAGTTAAGGGTTGAAGATTCAGTTTCTAATAGTACCAAACGGCATGGCTACCGATTAGTTGATGAAGGCATTTATAGCTGAGGCACACAAAGTGAAAAAATTATTTGTAACACAGTTACAACAATTTAATATCAACTAGCATTATCAATTTTCAATTACAAGTACTTTATTTGTATCGCCAATCAATAATATTTCTATTCTCATATCTAAAATAGTATAGCTGACCACCCAGTCTAGATATTACATTCTTACACCGCCCAACTACAATAGAGGAAGTGGTATATGATTTTAGGGATAAAATATCTGCTTAGCTGTTGATTTTACCCTGTACCACAGAACATACAGAAGTGTCACGAGACGGAAGATGAGGGTATTTTTCTGTTTGTCTCGATTTCCCTCAAACTTTGTTGTCGTTTTTGTTTTGATTCTTCTTTCTAGTGCAATAAAACTACAACGCTTTTGATTAGCTGTGTTAATTGGAAAGTAGTAATACACTACAATATCAAATACACTATATTTTTCACTTTTTTTCCACGAATTTTAAAAAACCTGATTGAAGCTTCTTTTACCTGTCACTTCCTACACTTCTGTGTATTCTGTGCATGTACCTTCCTAACAACCAGCACTCTAGCCTCTTCCCATCAAAGCTTCAACCTGAAATACAGTGGCTTTGTTAGGGATATAGCAGGAGCATTCTATACCAATATCGTAAGAAAAGACGTCACACACCGCAAACCATTCCAGATCCATCAGTGTATATTTTGACATCATATTCTCCTACTATTTTGCCTCCCTTCCACTCCCGCCTGGATGAAATGAGAACTTTAAACACTTTATCAAAGTCCAGCTGAGGCACTACGTAATCAGAATTTTTTCTTAGCGTAGAGCGTTGATCCAGTTGATCCAGGATTCGAGCATGACCATAAAACCACCACCCAGATGCCGCTAATCTTGCCGCACTATTTGAGGATCCACCAATACAAGAAGGTCAATCGGAATAAGGTTTAGTAAAGCATTCAGAGCCTCCAAAGGACTAGTAATCAAACATCCTGTTGTCTCTTAGTAAGCGCATCTCTTTATTCCACGTATTTCTTTTTACATTTAAAACATAATAATCGTAGGGTATCTTTTGCTTATCCTTCACTAAAAAAAAATTTGTTTTGATTTTTAAAGATTTTTTAATTAAAAAATTTTGCTGATTTTTTTTTTTAATTACGGAATACATCAGTAGACTTTAACCCAAAAGATTTTGAAACTAGGTTGAAAAAACTTCGCATGTTTATAATAAAATATGCAGACATAATAAGTTTAAAAACGTTAAATGTTCGTAGACTGAAAATACTTATACACATTTCAATACGAACCAAATGAGAATTGTAATATAATTTCTTTCATTTCTTGTTTTAGCTTAACGAAACTGTCTATTTTAGTATTTTAAAGTACACGCAAAAAAGTATTCACCAATTAATGTTTTCAATTAAGATTTTAATTGATTCAATTAAATTTTTAATTGATATTATCAAATTGTTTATAGGTGAAAATTTAATTAATTTTTTAATTGTTATTACAAATATTTTAATTGATGTTACAAACTTATTCATATTACTTTTTTGTGTGTATGAAATTATTGATGCTTTTGAAGTAATGCAAATGCTATTTCTTGCGAATGAATTTAAAAATTCAGCGAAAGATGCAACCTTCTCATAAATATTGCCGTCAATTATCAAACCGATAAACTTGACTGTGAAAAATTTATTTTATTCTATAGTTTAAGCATTATTTGTTTGTTTGCTATAAATATATTTGCTTAAGAGATAGTCCAGGTTGAAACCAGCAGTGATCTCTTACACTTTCCTTCATAACTTCCCATTAATGATTTGAAAGCTTTATACAAATCCACATTATTTCAATACATATTTCTTATACATATTTTGCTGGGGCTGGACGATTTTATACCACAATTAAAACCAATTGTAGCCTCGTCTTAAATGTGCATGTTTATGTGGGCCAAAAGGCCATAGGGACTATTTTTTTTCTACTACTCACTGCTGATATTTGGTTTATGTTGTTGGCGGTGTTGCTCTTGCTGCTTGTATATCTGGAAATGTTGCTTCAAGGAAAATGCATTAACATATGTGATGAGTGTTTTGTGGTAAAATATTTTGGCGCGTTGTTTTAGGGTTTCAAAATTTAGCAATGTTCTCTTGGTTGGTTGGCTGGTTGGTTGGCTGTTGTTGGTTTCAGTTTACGGGCAATATAATGGCCCACAGGCCTTGGAATACAATGACCATCATATTTTATACTCTCATGTATTTACACATGTAAATGGAAATATGCTTTTAATATTGCTTCTATATATTTTTGCTTGCTTTTCCCCTTCTGTCTCCCTCAATTAATGTGAATTGTTTGCACAGATAGAAAGAAGAGAAAAAATTACATTAAAGAAAATATCATTTTTAAAAAAGTGTTATAATTTTCATGCATTTTATACGACGTTGTTGTAAATTTAGTTCCTGTTTTCGTATAGAAAAGTTATCATGCTGTATTTCTCCGTTCAGCAGAATTGTTGCTTCAATACACATAATTTTTAGACTTTCATTTTTTTTCTTAAGCATTTGGTATTTAAATTAAGCCCCTTAGGATATGCTATAGAAATTTATATTTACTTACTGTTAGTCGGAGTATGTGTGAGTTTGTGTTTTGTTCACATAAATAACATTCCCCTCAATAACAACAACTAAAGAAAACCACCTTCAACAAACTTAAACAACAGCCTTGTTAGCAGCAAACAGAGAAGAGGGGAGAAAAATAATTTTTCTTTAAAAGTAAGAAATACATTTGCCAGAGTTTTTTTATTAAAATACTATTGGGGTAAGTGTTTTTGCACTAATATATTAAACTCATTTCAGCAAGGGATTGCCGTTTGAGGGGTGTTCTAATAGCTGTAAAATGTGAGATAGACTTTTGAAAAAAGAAACTAAAAATGGAGCACTTGTAGCGTGATAGCAAATAAAAACAAATTTCATGGCATGTTATTTAATTTACATTAATTTAAAAACATTTAAAGTTTATTAAGCAAGGGCTTATATTTGAATTTCATCAATTAATAATTTAGTGAAAGCATTTTAATAATGAGCGTCTAGTGAAATATTAATGAGTCTGATAAATACAAATAAATTCTTGTAAACTTATAAATATTTTCATTAATTAGGCAAATGGAGTTAATTGAAATATATTGAAATTTTTGAGGAATTATTTTTAATGGAAAGCGTATTTAATATCGCTAAAAGCAATTTTAAGTACATCATGACTCAAAATTATACGCAAATAATAAAAAAATGGTTTTAATTTATGAATATGCTCTAGTGGTTAGAAAACACTGAGAAATAAGGTTAAGACAAATATGTATTTTCTTGAAAAAAAAAATTATAAAGTGATGAATATTTTGCCACCATAAAAGCAAATAAATAAGCTTTATATAGATCTTCCTCTTGCAATAATTTATTCAAAAATAAAATGAAAAAAGGAAATTCTTAATTGGAAATTCCTAGAAACCAAGAAAACTCTGCCCTTAAGTAAACCGCTGATAATTGAAAAAAACAATCTCGAAAGAATTAAAGCAGGCAACAAATCATAATTATTGTTAGTCAACCAAATTGAAAGTGGGATAACGAAAGATCGAGTAATAAAATCATGCTTTGTGGCTGGTTTATATAAAAAAAGAAAATATTTCTGCAATTCATTCCCCTTTTTAAGTCGAGACCTTTACCTCTACGATGTGATCGTGGATTTACAGGACAAGCTTAAGAAACAAGTCTTAAACTTTATATTCATTTTGTTTTTTGATATTTATACTCGTACTGGATTAATTAAAATATTTCTAATCTATCGATATTATTCCTCAACATTTAACATGAATGTAATTTTAGCAAATTTCTGCTATGCTCTCCTGAATATAAACAATAACTTACATATTAAGGCCACCAATGCTTTGAATCATAAAAAGAACTTTATAGGATATATTCATACTGGCTCTAAATTGGTACTTTATTTTAGCGGGTTTTGTTACATGAAATTATTTAAATACAAGTTTATTCGAAAAAAATTAATTATTACGAACTTTTTAGTTTGAAAATCATAATATTTCAAAGCCAATTTTGTTTGAAAATAATTCTTAAAAAAAATTTATTAAATTATTTAATCATAATTTTTATAAAGCCATATTTTTTTTTGAAATTCTCAAAAAAAAATTATTTTGAAAATCATAATTTTTCAAAACAAATTTTGTTTGAAAAAAAAATGTTATTTTTAAAATCATAATTTTTTAAAGCCAATTTTATTTGAAAAAAATCTTAAAAAAAATTAAAACTTTTCAAAACCAATTTTGATTGAAAAAAATTCTTACAAAAATTTTAGTTTAAAAATCATAATTTTTCAAAACCAATTTTGTTTGAAAAAAAATCTTACAAATTTTTTTTTTTGAAAATTATAATTTTTAAAGCCAATTTTGTTTGAAAAAAAAATCTTAAAAGAATTTTGTTTTGAAAATCATTTTTGTTTGTAGAAAAAAATTCTAATTTTTTAAACTAGTTCAAGGATTTTAATGCGGGAATAATCTCTTAATTCAGTTAATATTTTCAGTAAGAACAACTTAATTAGACCAGTTGGGCAAATGCAGCATTTTGTGTGCCACCACGCACAGTGGGGTGCCTCAATACATTTTTGTAAAAAAAAACTTTAATAAGTACTTCTGGCTTTTTAAAAGAAAGCACCGTGTATTAAATTTACTAAATTAATAAAATTCAAAATAAGTCACTCCCACCGCCCATGTAATTTTTAGAATAAAAAAGGCACATCCTCAGCTTCATTAAAATCAGTCATGCCCATTGCCCGCCACCCACGCAATTTAAATAAATTGTTTTGCATACAATTTTACTTATACAAGTAACAGTCTGTAAATTTGGCCCATATATAAAAAAGAATTATTTCTTTAATATCATGCGAAAAAAAACTTTACTTATTTTTCATCTATCATTTCTCTGATAGCATCGTCTCATTCCAAATCCTTTTAAGAGGGCTTATATCTTTTGAGCTTGTTATAAAAGGTTCTGATAAAAAGTAATAAGGGATGAAAAATCTCATTGTTTGTTCCAAGAAAACACTTCTTGCGGAAATTGCCGGGCAAAGCATATTTTTACAAATTCTTTAAGACAAAATTTTTTTTAATTTCTATGCTTAATGATTTTGTTCCAAACATTATATCTAACACATATTTTCTCATATATTTTTCAAACTATTGTATAATACTTTAATCTTATTTTTATGTTTAAAATCACGGTAATAATATTTTTATTTTTCATTTTCAAGGACAACAACTGAAGGCTGAATATTTTCTTGTTAAAATATTTTTAAACAAACTCATTTTGTAAAAACCTCTCGTCTTATTTGATCCTGTATATGTCTGAAAAAATTTAATTTTCTGCTTTAAACGTTCTTTCTCAGTCATATTGCTGAAGTCCTAGCAGGCCCTCAACTATTATTATATTGCATAAAACTGCAAGTATACAATCATGTGTGCGTTTATTGCAATATGAATAAGAAATAAAATGAGTTTCAAGCTTGTGCAAGCATCCACAGCTTTCGATTCTTCGTTCAATAAGACCTTTGTTGTCTGAACATAGATTCTTTTGAAATATTTGACAAATTGCTTTTTTATTGCCATTAAATAACAATATATAAATCAACGACTATACATTTTTACAGAAAATATTTTTGCAAGTGCCGCAAATAAATATTCAGATCTCCTATTGCTTAATTTTAGCCTTTAAATATGCAGCTTTATTCAATTATGCTTTGAAAATTTGGGAAAAATATAACAATAAAAAAAAGCACTTCATAAGACAAGAACATGTGGAACACAAATATTATTGTGAATGTTCAGTTGAACGATTCGCAGTCGCACGATTACTTTCAACATTTGCTACAAAACATATGCAAACTTTTTGTTAACAACTCTATTTGAAAAATGTTTGAAACTGTTTGCATGTGTGTGGGCTTATAGTTAAAAGTTATTGTCGCTTTTGCAGTTTGCAGATTGTTTTATATGTATTTTTTTTTCAATTTATTTGGAAGATCGCTACTTTAAAAAAGCAAGTGTTTAAAATTTCTTGATTTGTTAGTACAATAGCATACCATAAAATCCTCAAGTACATCAATTATTGTCGGTGATTCTCTTCAGTATTTTAAGAGATATCTATTAGTTTTTGAAGGAAAAACATTATTTCGAAATATTTCGAAAATACAAATTTATATGAAAATTTTTTATAAAATTTTACAAATTGTTTTTATTGTTAAAAAAAAAATTAATAACCTGCAAAAAAATAGAAGTTTTTAATAATATTAAAAAAATAATATATAAAATTTTAATAAATTTTTTGTAAAATTTTTTAAAATTTAAAAAAAATTAATAATAAGATATTAACAAAAAAAATCTATAAATATCATAAAATTGTTAAAAAATAAAAATAAAATTTTTAAAACCAAATTTAGATTTTTAAAAAAGTTTTCAAATATATATTTAAGATTTTTAAAAGAAATTTCGAAATTATTATTTTTCTCAATTTTAATTATTTTTTTCGAACTTCATTTGTTTCTATATTTATGATTTGATCAGGCTAAAGTTCGTATCGCTTTGTAAGCCAAATTACATGTGATAATTATTAATGAACAAATAACACCAAAGAAAAAACAATAACACCAAATTTTTCTCATTTTTTTACACAGACCTTCGATCAAGCCCACGTAATTCAAATGAACTTGATCAGGTTTGAGCCAAGAATTAACGAAGTGAACGAGTTTGACTGAAGTCTACTTATAACTCAAGCGAACTCTTATACTCGAATTGTAATACCCGCTTAATTGACCGGAATATTTTTGTTGCGATCACAACGAAATCAAGCTCAAAACAATTAGAGGTTATTGTGTGTGATTGTTGTGGAGTTGGGTCGAACTCGCTCACTAGCTCCTTTTTGGCTCAAACCTGATCAAAACCATTTAAATTAAAAGGGATTGTATCACAAATGAATTTGTGAACGAGTTCGATCCAAGCTTAAACTCTTTGTTCATGCATTATACTCTAATCCGAAGCAAGCTGATCATATTTTGAATGTTTCGTTTTCGATTTTCAGAATTTTTTTAAAATCCCTAACAACAGTTTTTTGTCAATCCATTTATTGTTACATTTTAAATGATCGAAGTTTTTGCCGTAGGCCGTTTGCCCTGCAGGCCAATTTTTAAGTAAAAAATCATGATACTTTGCATATGTACTTACATATCTATATGCAAATGCATCAATACTCATTCATACACCACAAAAACTGCATTATTATTTTTCAGTCTAGCTCACTCCCTCTTCCTCTCATACCTCTGACACCATATAAACCTCGAGCGTGTTTGCCAAAAATAAAAAAATAAAAGTAAAAAAAATTAACAACTTTTTAAAAACATTATTTGCTTCCATCGAATGTACGTACGAAATGGTACAAAACGTACCAATTTCTTTCATGCACATCTTATTCAACATTATGTATGTGTGCATATATGTATGTATGCATGTATGTATGTATGTTTTTCTTCTCATTCTTCTTCTTCTTCTAATGTTTAAACCATTGTAACGAATATGTTTGCATAAAAAAAACATAGAATTTAGTTATATTTATTCCATATATTTGCTTTATTTTTTGCAAAAACATATTGACTAAAATTTATGTGGGCAAAGAAAGTTCACAAACTGAGACGCTGCGCTGCTTAAGCGCCAACTAACTGTGAATGGCGTCATAAAGACTTAAGAATTTAATATTTAATGCTTTATATAGTGAGAAATTGAAAAATTGTTACAAATTTCTATTCTTCTTAGCTTCTTACAAAGAGGAGAGGAAGGACACACATGAAAATATGGTTTCACCAGCACTTGAGTATTGAATAAATTTCTGTTGGAAGTTTATGGCCTGCTTTTAGGCAGCTGAATAAAAAAATTTAAATAAAAAGTTTGGGAGAAAAAATACAAAAGCCAAAAATCATAATATGTACATAGTACGACGAGCCCTCTTTTCGATTTAATCGCAAGCGACGTGTAAAAAATTAATGTTTTTTATTGAAATAAAATTTTTGTGGCCTACCCTCACTGTTTTTATTTGCTTATTCATTTCAAAAGTGCATGGCTTTCGAAAGCATTCCGTCATCCATTTTATTAACCACAAAATTTAAAATAAATAATACTGCATTTACATTTTCTCGAAATCTAGTTTATTTGATTGGAAATCTGCAACGAAATCTATATCGTTTACACTAAGCTTTTTAACATTTTCCATGATTTTGTGTCCGAGACAAAATACTTTGTGTGAAATTTAGTCTTAAATTTTAACGAAAAAAATGCCGACTTAGCTCATTCACACACCTTCAACAGATAATTATGTAGAGCGTAGCTAATTCATCCACCTTCTATATAAATTATGATGCACAGTAGTAGTACAAAATAAATAAAAATATTAGATTTTTAGTAGATTTTCTACAAATCTATTGAAAAATTAGATTTTGTTTTGCATGGGGAATCTAGTAAAAAGCAAAAATACTAAGCTCGAAATCTCGTAAGTACTAGATTTTGAGACAATGTAAATGCCCTATAATTTTTATAAAAAATAAGCTAAAATAAGAAAACGCAAGCAAAAGTATAAATCAACATCTATCAAAAAAAAAAAAAATCTAGCAATTGCAAAGAGTAAAAAAATAAATATGTCTTTATAGCAAACAGCTGTTGCGGCGAAAAATCAAAGTTCTATTGGTATTTGTGGTTACTATTATGGTTATGATTATAGCGTTATATCAAGTCTACTATAATGAATTAGTGTTGCCCATAAGATTGGTTTGAACAGCTGTTTTGTATGGTTATATTTGTGGCAGTTCTAATTGAGCTTTAAATCGATGTAAGCTCAGCTAGAGGAAATTACGGGGATTTAAATTAATTTTTTTTTCCCAAAAATTTTAGAACAAATACTTTAAGCTTATTTAATTTCAATATAAAAAATTCTTTAAAATAAAAATTAAGTTTATCTTACGATAAATAGGACATTACAGCTGCGCTAAATCTATCTAATTTCAATATAAATCTTTATGAAAATCTCTACCATTTACATCAACTTTTTGCAGCATTTACCACGACTTTTTATCCAAACCAACAACCATTAACTGATAATCTTCCAAAAAAAAAAACTGCATTTATTAAGTTCTACTAGACTTTAAGTTGATTTGGTCAAAATATAGTGACGAAGTAAATTTTGTATTATATGGAAAATCTACTAAATTTCACTCGAAATCTTGTAATAAAAAGATTAAAATTTATATGAAAGTTATATTTTGTGCTTCAATATGAATACATTTTGATGAAAATGAAAATGAAATTTATAAGAAAAAAATTAATTAAATTTGCATATTTTTATATTTATGATTTGATCAGGCTAAAGTTCGTATCGCTTTGTAAAATAAATAACATGTGATAATTATTAATGAACAACTAACACCAAAGTAAATTCCAAATATTCTGAAAAACACGTAGTATAACGGAACAACTAGCTGTTTTCGAAGGCCACTACACCTTCTTCATCAGCGTTCTTGGTGTTTGGTCCACTGTGTGTGCTGCATATTTTTATTTCAAGGTTAAGAAAATACAGATTTTTTATTTTTTTTGTATAAAATGCCATTGAAACGAAATCTTTTTTAAGGACCCAAAATAAATGCCTTAAATTTAAGGCAAAATAAAAAAATACTTCTTTTTAATTTTATTCTCAAACGGCGTGCTTTAATACAACTGCAGCCGCCTCATTTTCTTTACGTCCTTTAAAGAAAAGAAAAAGCAACAACAATTGGAAACTCTGTCTTCCTCGACAAAGAAAGGCAAATAAAAATAATAATAAAAAAATTTCGAGTGTTGTTTTTTTTTGCCATATAACGATAATAAGCATCATATTTTGCCTCCCTCGAGATAAAAGTCTACGGACGTAAATTTCTTTTTAGTCTTATTAATTTTTTATGAAACATCTAACAGACATTGATAAATTACAAGAGCTTAACTTGCTGAGCCACATATACGAATGGAAGTTGGAAATTAAGTGTTAAGAAAATTATAATATTATTAAGCTTACAATTGAGCAAAATCTAGTGCAATTCCACTAGATTTCCCATAAAACAAAAAATCTACTTCATTATTACATTTTTCCGAAATCTGCTTGAAATCTATTGTCTACTAAAATATTAGGTGTGTGATTTAGCTTTATTGCAGTTTTTTGGTTGTAGCTTAGGATAAATTTCAGCCAGTGGTTTTTGTTTTGGATACGAAATCTTGGTATATATGTATATGTCAAAAAAAAAACTTGGTGTAAACGGTATGGATTTTAATATTGATTTCAACTGAAATCTACCAAAATTAGTGCAGGTGTAAGTGAACTATAAAAAAATATTTTGTTTTTCGAAGCAAAGAAATTTTTAAATACAACGTTTAAAGGAAAATGTTATAGTGCGTTTAAATGTGAGGAAAATCTACATCTTAGCAGATTTTAAGCAAAATCTAGTAAATTTTCCATGGAAAACAAAATCTGCTATGTCACTAGATTTGGTCAAAATCTACTTAAAATCTAGTAGAACTTAGTGATTTTTTCAAATTTGTTCTAAACAGTCAGCCTGCTTAAAAAGGTGTGCAAATTGGCTGAATTGCAAAAAATTAGTTTCATAGTGAACGTTGAAATTCAAGATAAATTCGCTTCAGAAAAGCGGGAAAATGAAAAATAATACAACAATTGAATTTCTTGTATCAACATGGGACGATAATTCGAAAAAAAGATATTATGAGAAGACTAATAGCAGAATTCTTTGATTCAATGTGAATTAAATTTGAAATTTTTATGAAGAAAAAAAAAGAAATTTTTAAAAATAACAAATTTGAACTTTGAACTTGAATATAAAGTTTCCCTTGTCTTACGAATTTCAACAAAAACTACACATTTATTAATTATTTGATGGGTTAAATCATTAAATATTAATTACTAAGAAGTATGGTCTTTAAAAGGTTACTAACTAAATAGTTTTTTATTAACAATTTTTTTACTTTTTTTAATCCTTAATAATTTCACCACCTTCAACTAAAAAAAAAAAATACACATCATAACAAATATTCCCCAGTTTAAATATTAATATTTAATTTCGTACTGAAAAGTATAATTTAAAGCTTGTGAGGAGAAAAAAGTATGACAAGCAGCAGCAAGTAACAACAACACGCATCTGAGACCGCTCATTTAGTCTGTTTATGTGTGAATATAACAAGGAGGGGTTGTTTATAAGTCTCCTTGACCTTAATTTAATTACAGACAAAAACCAAAAGAGTGTAAATAAATAAGTTACAAAAAACCCAAGCAGAGGAGTACATATTTTGCTTAACAAGAATAAAAAAACCAGAAAAATCTTTGTGGTCATTTTATTTTGCTGTTTAATCTACAAGTACATGGACTTTTCTGTAAACAAAAAATCGCAAGTGATAATCACTTTTATCTGATGGCTAAAGTAGTGGCTTCGTTGTGAAAATAACATCGAGAAAAACATCAATATATATGTCAACAGGAGTTGAAGCCGCAGCAAAACAAAAACTTCACAATACAAACACTTTTATTTTAATGAAAACCCATACAAACCTGACCAGCAAGCAACAACAAAAACAAGAAAAAATTTAAAAATTAAAAAAGCACCAACCTTAACAACCGGCCACCACAATAAAAACATGAAGAAAAATTAACAACACTACGGCTTACAAGGACTCAATAGCAATACCCAGTCACACACAATAACTTACTTGAAAAAAAATATTAACAGATCAAATCCCTTTCACCCATCAATGTTTTTTTTTTCTTTAGTTAGTTAGTCAAGGACTGCCTGCCAATCAATGATTTGTATTTGGTCATACAAGCATGAGTGCGGTAGGAAATAAAAACAGCAGCGAGAGCAAAAAAAATAAAAATAAGGTTCAATAAGCTTTAAAAGCCTTGTAGCAGCAAACAAACAGTAACAGCAGCACGAAAAAATGAAGACAAGACGACATAATGAAAATAAGAATAATAATAAAACGAAAAACTACAGCGTCAAGTGAAAATAAATACAAACTAGGAAAGGGTGCGGCGTTACGTTAACAAGCATTGAAGATGAAGGCTCAGCGGCTTTAAAACAGCAAAGAAACAAACAAAAAAAGACAAATACAAACTTCAAGACCCGTATGAGGAACACATCAAACTACAATGACCGTAAATTAAATGCAGTCTAGAGCAGAGGCGAGTTGCTCTTAATAATTTTAAGGGTGAACTATGCTCTTTAAAAAAATATTCTCAATTTTATTTAAAACAGAGAAGCAGTTAGAGAAATTAAGACGCTTCAGTGAGGCCTGTTCTAAGAGGCATATAGTCATTTAAAAACAAAATAAGAACCAGACATTGCAAAGAGTTTTTAAAGGAAATATGAAAAACTGTGTGCTCTCTTAGTCTGTTAAATTAAAGCAGAGAATATAATTCAATTAGATAATAATAAAAAACATGCACTCACACACACACTCCACATACTCACTCTTGGTGCAATAGAGAGACTTATCAGCAAACAGGTTTCTTTTGCTATTTATTTAGTATTTATTTTAGGCTTTTGTAATAATAGAGTTTGGCATTAATTTGAAAACAATGACTGGAAAAAAACAGCATAATTTTCAGGTATTAAAATTTACAATATTTTGTTGCATACTTTTAGGTTTGTTACTAACAATAGACAACGCAAACATGAAAAATTTTATAAAGTGCAGCAAAACTTTAAGGTGTTGAACATTTTAGTATTCTGTTGCATACTTTTAAGCTTAATGGTAATAACAGAGCCTGCTAACATGAAAAACTAAGCGAGCAAATTTTTGAATTATGAAAGCATATTGGCCATGAGAAAAGTAAAACTTCTCACACTTTTACAGTGGAACTTCGATATAACGAATACAAAGGGAATCGAAAAATACTACGTTAAGCCTGGTACGGAGATCATACGGAATTTCAGGTTCTCATACAAACTGTGTAAAAAGAATTACTGAAATTCAGATTGGTAAAAAATTTCCATTTACTACACCTTTTCCAGTTATAATTCAGAAAGCGTCAATTGTAATTTAGATTTAACAATTTTAATTCAGAAAGCGTCAATTGTAATTTAGATTTCTCAAGTTAAATTCAGAAAGCGCCAGTTATAATTCAGAAAGTATCAATTGTAATTCAGAAACCGTCAATTGTAACTCAGAAAATAATAAATCTTATAAAAAAAATACTACATAAATATTGTCTGCCCAAAAATTATTTAAAAACATGTAATAAATGACATGGTGGTCGGTCAATAATTTA
Source organism: Nowickia ferox (assembly GCA_936439885.1). Classification (NCBI taxonomy): domain Eukaryota; kingdom Metazoa; phylum Arthropoda; class Insecta; order Diptera; family Tachinidae; genus Nowickia; species Nowickia ferox. The sequence goes on along the minus strand of OW387023.1, from coordinate 3,891,128 downwards.
TTTAAAATAGAATTTCTAAATTTATTGCATATTTTAGGGATGTTATAAATATAGTATAGTGTATAGTAAAACTTTGAAATAATTAAATTTAAAAAATACGACTGAAATTTGTTATAATTATAGTATTTTTTAATCGTAGCCGACATAAGTTAAAGTTTTCAGGAGAAGGTTTTTATAATATTTAAATATGTTTAACATACGTACGATAATATTGTACAGCCTGTATCTTAAAAGTGATCAAAATTTTGGCATTTTGATATTGTCAAATCAAATTTTAATTTCAGTAATGTTTTTACTACATCTCGCTTACGATTAAATCGAAAATAGGGCTCGATATTTAAAAGGAAAATATAAACCTTTCCTTGCCTTTAAGAACTTCTTATTGCAAATAGTCTGCCGATCTTTTTAAATTGTAGAAAGAGCACTCATTGTGTGTCTGCACATTGAATTTCTTAGCAATTTCTTGCTTAGATTTCCTTGATAAACGTCATGTATAATAGACATCTTTTTTCATGCATATAAATTTATTAACGTTTAAAGCCACTCACTTTGACAAGAAGCAAAACACACATTTGCAGATAAATTAAGACTTTGTTACGTTTCTGAAACTTGTAGGACGGAAGCAAAGGATTGTTTTTAGAGAGAAGAATAGGATCACAACACAACCCACAGAAGTAGGTTTGCTGCATACCTGCGATATTCTTTATATCACCTGCTGCTTAATAGAAAAATTAGCATGATACTAACTTTAAGTTCTGCTACTTTACAAATCTTAGTAGAGCTGTTAGCAGTGCCACTGCATAAACTTATTTTATTTTTATTTAATTAGGCTAATGTTTTTTAAGTTTCTTATATATAAATGCATAATTTCTTAGTATTTGCAGATGTCTGAAGCTATCTGTTGATAAAGAAACCTGAAGTTTGGCACACTCAAGACCAGCCATCGTTGTCATATACTTGAAATCAGTTTCAAGTGTTGATGTCATGTATTGATATTTCGAATTAAAAAAATTTTAGAGATTTAATAATAATAAATTTCCCATACAAAACGAAATCTTATTTTTCAGTGCATTTGTAGGAAATATACTAAAAATGTAATATTTTTAATTATTTTTTACTACCTTGTGCAACATATTTATAAAAACGATGAGTGAATTAGCTACGCTCTGCTTAAAAAGGTGTGTGAATTGGCTACATGGCAGTTGTTTTGGAGATTTTCCGTTAATGTTATTTGTTTTGGATAAAAAATCTCGTTAAAAGTCAAAATATTTTTAACAAAAATTTCTTAGTTGTTTTAGTAGATCCTCTAAGATTTTAAATAGATTTCGACAAAATCTAAGTACGAAGTATATTTTGTTTTATATGGGAAATCTCTAAAAAATCTACCAGCTTTTGCTCAAATGTAAACAGACTTTAAGGAAAAAAGAAAAAATTAATTATTTTTTTCTCCGACAAATGAAACGAAATATATTTAAAGTTGTTTCAAATTTCAATGAATAAATTTTAAGAAAAAAAACTACCTTATATAAATTTCTAAGTTCATCGTACTTATTTTTTTTAAATAGTAAAGTATTTTGATGGTATACAAAAAAAAATTACTGCGAACCAGACTTTAATTTAATTTTAAAAGTAAAAACATAAAAAGAGCAAATAGCATACATAAATCAAAAAGAGAAAATGTTAATGAGTGGAACATAAATTGAATGAGCGTTACTTGCTCACAATTGTTATAAAATCTCTTCAAAAAAATTAGAAATTAAATTTTTAAAGACTTTTATATACCTTTAAAAAGCTTATGTAGTTTAAAGAACTGTAAACTTGTTTTTTCTAAAGCACTCCCATGTTAAATCCTATAGTGTTGAATTTTAAAATTAATTTTTTCATAAATCTATCATTATATTTCATATATAATTTTTTGTATTAAAATTTTAAAGTCATGAAATATAGGGAAGTTAATATTAATGTTTTTTCAGATATTTTGGTAGATTACATTTCAAGAAATCAAGAAGTATTTTTTTACAATATTTTATTTTAATTTAACGCGTGTCAAAACGAATACGAATTAAAAAAATTATTTTATCAGAGCTAAGCGTGTCTGGATGCATTTCGTTGCAGATTTTAAGTACATTCAATGACATTCAAAGGTTGCCTTGGTATAAAAAATTAGTAGAAAAACAAAATAGGCAACACATTCTGATGCTGCATACTTTTAGGATTGAAATAAGTAAATTTTTGAATTTTTGCGCCAGAACCGTTTTTTTATTATTAATTTTGGGCTCACGCACAAATCTCTGCTAAAAGGCATTATTTCAAAATTTCATAAAAAAAATTAAAAATATTTTGAAATTACTTATTTATATGAAACTGCATAAAATATATTAACGCCTCAAGGTATGTGAAGTTTTTCTGTTACAACCTCTACATTGTGATATGTTATAAAATTCGCACTAGATATTCAATAATATTCAAAATTTTAAATAAAATACATTTCAAATTCATTTTAAATTTTATGAACATGGGGTTCAGAATTTATAACTCAAACTTCTTATTCTTCTAATTTTAAAAATATATTTTCAGCAAAAGGCTATCAATCCTAAACTTTAAATACAATTATTTTTTTTCGTGCCTTATTTAAGGGTTTTTGTTGTTTTATTTCAAAAATATTATTATGTTAACGTGTCTTTGAAAACCATTACCTTCCACAACATATCAATTTATTTAAGAATTTGTTTTATTTTTTTTTTTTTTTTTTGCCTAAAAAACTTTATTGGAAGCAAATAGGAGAGATGATATACATGTTTCTATATATATAAATTTATGTATATTTTATTACTTTTAGAGCACAGAGAGTCCGGAGTAAAACAACCTTAAATGTCAAAACAGCTGATTCCAAATTCTTTTACTCGTAATCAGTGAGAAACTTTCAACGAGCTCTCTCTCTCTCTCTCTCATACTTACTCTCTTTTTATATTAATTTTTCCTTTCTTTAATTCCCACATTTTTCCAGTGACTCAACAATTTGAAAGTTCAATATGCATTCTGGTATGGAAGGCTCTCAAACGAAGCCTGCGCTTTTCAAAAGTATTCCTTTAATTTCATTATTGTGAAGTATGAGAGCTAAATTGCAATCCACTGGGTACAATGAATTATTTGTTACCAGTGAGAATGTTATTTTGCAAAATTTTATGTGTAAAATAAACTGTTTGTGCTGTGTTTGTGTACTTGAAAACGATGGCAGCCTCAGTCGTTGGAATAAGCTCGTTCAAAGCGCTACTCAAATCTTAGAAAATCTTAAAGCGTGCCATTCAAATATCTGACATAACACAACAACAAAGCAAACAAATACTTAAGGAAAAATTTAAAAAAAAATTAAATAGCACAAGAAATATTTAAAAAAGAAAGTTAAGAAAATTTATTTTAATAACAGATTTCACGCCAGATTTTCTACGGTCGCGTAACTTAAATTTTATTAAAGTTTCTTTAAATTAGTGAATGACAAAAAAGTGCAACAAAAAAGAGAAGTATGTAATTTTTTACTGCCTATCCTTAGGCTAATAAATCTAGATTAGTGTTTTGTCTCCTTTAAAAATGTGTGCTTTCACTTACGCTATAAGAAAACTGAAAAGTGCTCGTAAATACATTAAAATGTTGCTAACTAATATATCTTAAAGTACGTTGCCATTTGGCAGCTAATAATGTTAAAGCAACCATAAAACACACATGTTGTGTTAGTTCAAAGCTTTCCAAGCCCATTCCATTTAATAAAAGTATAAATAGTGGAAACAACAAATAAATTAAATATTAAACACAAGCGTAAAAAATGTGCCATAAGGCCATTATATAAAATGTTCATAACACAATAACAGCAACAAATACAACAGTGTATACATTTAGGCGCCTTAATGCTTTAAAATAAACAGCACAATTGTATCGTAAATTTTGTAGTTAAGTGAGCGTTGCTATAAACATAAATTTTTTCAAATGAAACCCATAATATTTTTTATCTAAATTAAGACTAATATTAAACTGTAGAACATGAAATTTTCAATACAAATGGAAATGTTATACAGAGCAATAATATAATTTATATTAAAGTATCCTCAAGTTTTAAGAAATTTAATATTTTTCAATATAAACGACCTCGCCTACGATGTCGACAGAAGGCTTTCAATCGACATGTTGTGTTGAAAATAACAATAAAATAAGATTTTTTTCCAATGTAAGTAATCGATCGAAAGAAAGAAAGCCAAAAAAAAAAGCTTAACCACCATAATTTTCAAAATTAATTTTTTGACGAAAATTGGTTAATAATAAATAATCGATGAAATGGTGGTTAAGCCATGTCTATATGCATTTCATTGCGGCTTTAACAAATCGTCAGTAGACTTCAACTAAACATTTTGAACAGTCACAAACCTTTTATCTTATGCACAAACTTTCAAAAACTATTTGAGAATTCACAAATAATAATATTTTTGAAAAAACAAAATATTATTTGTGAACTCTCACATAGTTTTTGAAAGTCTGTGCATAAGACAATAGGCTTCGGACTGTTAAAAATGTGTGGTTGAAGCCTACTGACGATTTGTTAAAGCCGCAATGAAATGCATATAGACATGGCTTAACCACCAGCAAATAAATTTCACTTATAATATAATTATGACAATATGTCGAATAATAAATTTCTTGAATGAATAATCGATTTTCGTCAAAAAACGAAGTTCAAAAAATATTTGTTTTAATCTTTTTTGGCGGTTATGGCTTGGGTTTTTTTTATTATTAAAGGTCTTGATTAAAAAAAATTTTTTTGTCTAGTTGAACGTCGTCTGCCTTATCAAGAAAGTTCAATAACAAAAAGTAAGTCACATAAAAAATGTTGTGCTTTCCAAGAAATTTTTCAAAACAAAGCATTTTGCATTCCCTTATTTTTCACACAATGCATAATTCCATTTTAACCATAATTTTGAAATTATGCATCAATAAAAAAAAATACCAAAGAACTTTAATAATTGCCTGCATTTGCTGAACTTCAAGCATGTCGGCTTCCAAATAATTTATTTTTATATGACTGCACAGTAAAAACTCCCTTTTAAAATTATGATAAATAAATTATGCAAAAATATGCTGATGATAATCTTAGAGACAATTTAAAAGCAAACTGCCTTTAAGTAATAAACAAATTTTATTGCATAAGCTCAAGGCGCTTATTAAAAAATATAAACATTTTGATCTATCTTTATGGCCTTTGCTTCTCTGAAAATAAAGGCCAAATAATTTAAACCTCTAAATAGGGGTTTTTTTTAACTAAAAATAAGAAAAAGAATATGGTACACTTTCTTCAGAAAAGAATATGACATTAAATGTGAATGAATGAATGAAAATGAATTATAACTCCAAAAAATAAAATGTAAAGAAAACTGATTTTTGAAAGCACTTTCTTGAAAAGTACTTCCTTGTAGATTTGTTTTTTCAAAAGGAAATTTTTTATACTTTTTTAAAAGGTACTTTTTCAAGTGCCTTTATTTAGGAATTCCTTTTTTCAAATGTATTGTTTCAAAAGTAAATTTTTTAAAGGGGAAATCTTTTAATAAGTACTTTTTTTTAGAAGTAACATTTTTATTTATTTTTATAAATATTAGTATTGATATTATAGGTAAATAAAATAATAATATATGTGGGATAGTCTCAGCAAATATTTAGACCATCGGCAAGGCAAACTTTTAAAAAGGTACTTTTTTATATATTTCTACCTTAAGTTTTTTTTCAATAAGTACTTTGTAAAACATACTTTTTTAAATGTTATTTTTAGGTTTAATTTTAAAAAATTATTTTGGAATTTTTAATACTTAGTGTTTGAAATTTATTTTTAACCAGTTTCAAAAAAAAAAAAGAAGAAAGTTATCCCTTCGACATCATTTTTAAGCTAACTTGAAAAAGATTATGGATCGTTTTGGAGTCGTTGCCAAAAAAAGGGGCAGAAACGCTCGCATTAAATTGTTTGATTTGATTTTGTGTACTTTTACTAATCCGAGTACTATAAAGCTTCCCAGCAGGAAATAGAACTGACGCAAGACTGGTCACGTGATCGGTCCCCATGTAGTAGGGACCAGTTCGAGTTCTAACACTTCCTACGAAGCAGAGAAGTCACTTTTACTATTATGGGGTTAATTGATACTCTGTATGCAACTTGTGACTTGTCACTGAACTGTCCCATAGGGACCTATTCGGTGTAGAATACTATAAATTATATATAAAAGTCATACCGCCATTTAACAGTAACTGAACACTTATAAATATTTTTATTGCTACAAATACAATCACATTTTATTTTTAAACAGAAATTTTTTTGAGTTTCGAGCCGACAGCTTCCTGCATGACAGACTTGCACACTAAAATATAAATACCACTTAAGCTTAGAGTAATATCTAAATATAGTTACGGAACTGGTGCTAGAGTCACATTGGAGGGAACAATTAACATTATACTATATTTACAATACTTGATAGGTCTTGGATTCAACTTCATTGAACATTTTCAGTGCCTTTTACTACAATACTAGACCAAGTTCCAATTAAATTGACTCAAGATGTAGAAGATACATCATGAAAATGGCGAATATGTAACCATTTACACGATATGTCTTTTTTCACCATACACTAATCCGTACTTTTGGCAACACTCCCATTCTTTCGAGTAATAGGACGAGTACGTTCGGATCAATTGTCAGCAAATTTTCTGCAGGCTTTTATAATGACACAATCTCAAACTTAAAAATGGATGGAGCCACGTCCCCATAAATTCTTACTAAAACTTGGCACATGCTCGCTAAAATTCAGTATTACATAGAATTATATTCATATATACATACGAGGTGAGTTCAAAAAGTATCGCGCATTCGAATTTTGATTTTTTTTGTGGCGTTATGTACATTAGGTACTCATGTCTCTCACCTATGCCGACAATTTCGGCCATTTTGAACGTTCAGTTAATTGTTGACAGCTGCTTTGCTTGCACGTGTTTTGGCTCGTCTTTGATTTTTACCTTGGTTCGTGCGGCAGCTTCCATTGAGATGGTTGAGCTTTGGTTTCCACATCATAACCACAAACCCACAATTCTTCATCAGTTATGACCCTCTGGAGCAAATTTGGATCTTCGCGGACAGAGTCCAACAGCTCATTAGCAATGTTCATGCGATGCTGTTTTTGGTCGAAATTGAGCAATTTTGGTACGAATTTCACGGCGACCTGTTTCATGCCCAAATCATTGATAAAACTCGAATGGCACGAGCCAATCGATATGTCTAGGTCCTCAGCAACTGCTCTAATGGTGATTCGGCGATTGGCCACGCCCAAAAATAAAATGACTCAAATCCGTTTTCGAAATATTTAATTTTACCATTTTAATGAAAATAAAAAATCCAATAGTTTTCTTCAAAATACTTCACATTTCCCACTTTCTCACAGCCATTGACACACGACCAATGTCACAAAACCCTACACATACGAGTACGATATCACACACAATTACACACACTCACACTACCAAAATCTAGAATAAATTTTAAGAAAATTAAAACCTAAACACATCGTTAACCTCGTTACAAATTGTTGCGTAAAAAGAATTCTTATAAACTCATCACAAAATGTGACACGAAAGAGATAAAAATAAATTCTTGCAATACGATTGTTCGTTGTAAATTAGTCTTATTCTTCACGCTTTTCTTGCAGTTCATTGTGTGTGTGTGTGTGTTTTCTTTTGCCTTCAATGTTTTACAGATCAAATCTAATGTCAAATGCCACGCATCCCTTAAACCTAACTGAGCGTTAAGCACACTCAACATTCCGCACAACAACAACGCCAGCAAACACAAATACAAGAAAAAATAAAATATAAAGAACTGTATACACATTAGTGATGAGCTATTTTTCGAAACCTGTTACTTTTTCACAGCGATTGAAAAATCACTAATCACAACTGTGACTGAATTTATCAAGTAACAGGTTTTGCAAATGTAGTTCTTTCATACAAACTGTGAATGCTCTTGCATGCTTACTTTACTGTAAATAAAGCTACCACATGAATTTAGTTGTATACGTTCACCGATTGTCGAGAAAAAATCGTCTAATCGTCTAATCTTTTCTGGCCACTATGTATAGCTCTCACATTTTTGTATTTTCAATTTTACTGTCTGTCTGACTCTTATACGACAATTATAAATATTTGTTTGGGGTTGATGCTAATTGTTTGTTCTTGTCGCTTTTCTTATTAGCATTTATCAAAATACCAATACTAATATATACATACTTTTAAAGCAGAAGAGCTGAAATGTGTTAAACCGTGATCACAGTCACAGTTTAAAAGAAGAGCGATTTAGAAATCACGTTCACAAAGAGCAACATAATTAAAAAATCACAGTTTCGCTCAACACTAATACACATGTTTAAATGTATTTATGTATCAGTGTACTCTTATGTTTCCAGCAAAAAAAAAAATATGATATGGAATTTATATTTTCATCTTCTTGTAAATCTATTTTATTTTATTTTTTCCTTAATTCATACAGAGCAGACAAAACCAAAAAAAAAAAAGAGATTTATAAAGAATAACAAACGTTAAATGTATCAAAATTTGTGCTGACCTTTGGCAAAAAAGAAAAATACTTTAAATTCTAATAAAAAATACTGTCGAAAATACTCCTGCGTCAGTAGCAAAAGAAATGTGTGAACTATTAAAAATTTCGAAACAGCTTTCAACAGCAAAATAGATGATGAAAGTGAAATTTTAGAAGAGGAATTTGTAGACACCAAAAAAACCTTTTTTTTTATTTCCTCTGATCAATATCTTGCTGTTGTTGTCTTGTGCGCCATAATTCAACACAAACAACAAACAACACCTTAGAAAGCAACAAAAGCATCTTGGCAGCCATAAAACAATGAATTCTTTGCAAGTGTGCGTGTAGTTGTTCTTTGACAGTAATAAAATTCCGTGTATGTGTATAAACGAAAGTGTATGTGTAGGTATAAAAAATTCTGCTTATTCTTTTTGGGCAAATATGTCAACCTCAACAAGCAACAATGTCATTTTGCAATCAACACAAACTTAGAAAAGGAGCCAACACAGGAATAACAGCAAATATAAAATCCTTATATTTAAGGTAAGTCAACAAGAAACATAAAACCCAGCTTAACTTCTCAATAGTAAAACGAAAACGAAGCATAAGACGAAGCAGCAGAAGATATCAAGAAATCATTTATAACAGAATTATTTGTGTCATTTGTTTAATTTGCCTCTTTGAGTTCTATTTCATATGAAGAAAAGAAATGAGGAGCAAAATATAAGCGGCTTATTGAAAGCATTTGAACAGGAAGGATAAAAGCATCTCAGACCTGTATGTTTCTTGTGTATATCTTTACAGTTCCAGAAATAAATTCTAAGCTATTAGCTAATAAAGTCATTGTTAAAAAGAATAGAGTTGTGCCCAACAGCTCTTTTGAACTAAAATGAGCTGTAGGACACAAGTCCCGTCAAAAACATCAATGTAAATTAAATGGGTTTGAAACAGCTTTTGAACTAGTTCAAAAAGAGCTGTTGGACACAAGTCTAAAAAAGAATAAACTCAATTTAAAATGCGTAAAAGTATATATACATAATTATTAAGGTATGTATATACATATATGTATATTATGTTCCTGTGTGGACTTGTATCGAACTCTTTCAGTAGCTCGTTTCAGACACAAACATATGATCAAACCGTTTTAAGTTACATGTGTTTGATCATAGGCTTGTGTCTGCAACAAAGTCAGACCAAACACATACATATATAATATGAAAGAGAGTAAAATGCATGCTTATACGAATGTATGTGAAAATAAGAGCATAACGAAGTGCCCACGGGCTCAGCGTTACCGTTGGTGCTACTAAAGTAGCAATTTGCCACTTTTTCGACTGCTTGGATACTATTGTGCTACGTTTACAAAATGCACCCAAATTTGATAATTTTTCTAATTTTTGCCACTTTTTGATACTTTTTACTGAATGAAGATATACTTTTTTGTACTTTCGGTTTTATTAATATAAAAGTTGTGCTGTTTTAATATATCAATATGTAAGCAAGCTTATACGAAATCTTTTTTTATTTTGTCATGCGTGGTCAGCTTATGCATATCTTTCGAATAATTAATACGCCCACGCATGCTTATATTCCTATACCTCAGTCTGTAGGGATATGTAAATATAAATATGTACACACATATTTATGTATGTATGTGCAATGCACATACATTTCCTAATAAAATTTGTATATACATATGTACATACTTCAGAAAATTGTTTTAGTCAATAATTAATAGAAGCGATAAAATACTGATTGTATTAAAGTATTTATTTAGATCCGGTATTTGTTAAATCAATTGAGGACACTCACTAATCGCTCGATTAATTAATCAAGGTTCTAGCTTAATAGGTTAATTTCGGTATTAACCGGTTAACCGATTAAAAAAGATTTTTTCATAAATCAAGTAATTTGAACAAATAAAAGTGCATAAATTATTTATTAATTTGAGTTTATTAGTAAAACAAAAACAAAACCAAACACACCTAAGAATTCTTAAATTAAATCAACAAAAAAAAACCATAAATATATTAGTACTTCAATAGTTTAAAGAGATCTTCTAACACAATCTTTCGGGAAAATAATTTGGTTTAAGTGCTTAGGATTTAAGTGAATTAGTTTTGATAAAACTTGACTTGTAAGAATCCTTTAACTAATCGTAGATGTTGAGGAAATTGAAAGTAATCTATAATACCGATCATTTAGTTTCTTATTTTTTTTTCTGGATTTCTCTAAGCATATAAAAATTTTCATTGTGGCATTAAAGTCCTGTCTTATTTATTTATTTTTTTTTATTAATTAATTTTGTTAAAACATTTCTTGTATTATTATCGATAGTTCCTTCTGTTGGCGGGTCATAATCTGACCCATACTGGCAGAGGTCAACGACGAACATTCTGCAAAAAAGTTTATTTCTGAATTTCTTAGTTTACTTTTTTGTACTTTAAAAAACTGTTGCTTGAAAAAATTATTTCAGAGTGCAGGTATAAAATAATTTAATTCGTCTTTCATTAAATCTAATCCTTAAAACTTAACAATTCCCTCTAGTTTAACTAGAGTAGCAGAGTCTTTAATAAACTATTTATAGCCAGGTCCAAAGATTTTGAAGTTTTACTTCTTTTTTTGTATGAAAAATTTGTATTTGAGATGAAACAAGTACTTAAACACACAAAAAATACGCTATAATACTACAAAATATTTAAAAATTTGTTATTTTTGAAATATTTTTACATTTTGTGGCTTTATTGTATCACAAAAATAGTACATTTTAGTTTTTAAATATGCAAAACCTAATTTTTATTCTTGATGTTTTTAAAAATGAGCAGATTTGTTTTAATTTTTCTTATTTATAAGGCTGCCACTTTTTTTTCTTAAAATCCCCTTTTTGGTGTCACTTTTTTTTAAATCCCCTTTTTGTGCCACTTTTTGAAATTTTACAACGGTAACTCTGCACGGGCTGCCTTTTGCTTATCTCTAGTCTACAACGAGCTACTAAAAGCGCTCAATACAAGTCTATTTCTCTGACTCCTATTTGTAACAAAATGCCACATATAACTCTCTCTCTCTCTTTCTCTATTCTAGAATTGAATAGAATTTGTTAAGTAGTAGAGCTGGGTCCAACTTGTTCATTCGTTCATTTTTGCCACAAACCTATGATCAAACCCATGTAATTTAAATGGGTTTGATCATAGGTTTGTGGCAAAAATGAACGAATGAACGAGTTGGACCCGGCTCTATTAAGTAGTTAATTTTTAACACTAGCCCATAATCGAACCCATTTAGAAATGGGTCAAACTTATTGAGTCGGTCGTTTTAGACACAAACCGATGATCAAACCCATGTAATTTAAATTGCATATGTTGAAAAGGAGCTGGGTCGAATTATTTCAGTCGTTTATGATCAAACCTCAAATGGATTTGATACTCGGTTTGTGTCTAAAACGAATGGCTGAACGAGATGGACCCAATTCTAACGTTGAGTAATTTAACTGCTATTATCGGGGTTTTTGTATATTTTGATTATGTTTTTAAGTTATTTTTAGCAGCCAATATGAAATAAAATAAAATAAAATAAAATAAAAATAAATATAAACAAACTTGAGAATAAACCTATTAAAACTGTTCCAATGCTTTCGACCCAAACTTCGCATTGTGGCAACCTTCTCCGTCGTTGCGTTTATGTCAGTTGACAAAGGCAACGTATAATGTTTGATGGATTCAATGTGATTCGTCCTTAAGTTTTATTTAATTGCTTGCTATCTTTTTGCTTCACACTGTGTAGGTTTCGTTTAAATTTTTTATATTTGTGTTTATTTAGACAAATGGCTGATTAGAAAATAAAACATTGTCTCACATTTTCAAAAATTCTCGATATTTCCTTTATATTTTTATTTATTTGTTTTTTTATTCTATAATTCTGGCTTGCCTTTTCTAACTTGAAATACAATTTAGTTTCTAGTTTTTGTGTGGTCTATGGAACCGATTTATTTTCATCATCTTAATCCCATAACCTTAAAAAAAAAGCTTTATCTGCCAAAAAGGCCTTTATTATATTTTTTTATATTAATGTTTTAGTAATGTAATCATTTTGATTTCCTAAGTCCATGTTGATTTCTGGGCTTATGTTTGGGTTATGGCGATTTAATTGAGTGTAAATGTAGAATGTTAATAAAATCAAAGAAATATGTGGCAGAGATTATATTAATGCATAGTCGTGTCTGTAGAGATTTGTGTGCTTACAAAAAGAAAAAGGAAATGGTATGTGTAGAAATAATTCCACCAATAATAATGCTAAGATTTCAAATGAATTTAAGGCTCTCGTTTACTTTTTTTAACGAAGAGTTGCTGAAGTGAAGTTAATTTATTTTTATTTTTAATTGGGGTTGATCATTTGCAGGGACATGTGATCCGATATAATGTTCAATAATTAGTTAAAAATGCACTTCCGATTTTTTTTAGTTGAGTGGATTTGATTTCTGTTGAGGTTATAAAAAAAAAACTTTGTGAATTTTAAACTGAACCTTTAAGTCTGGTACGGAGTTCATACGGAATGTCATTCTCTCATACAAACTGTATGTAAACAAAAAATTACAGAACTTCATCAGGAAATTTCCAGTTGCTAGTACAGACTTTCAAAAGAAAAGTACAAGGAATTTTGTAAATGTATTGCCTATCTTAGGGATGTTATAAATATAAGTGGAGACGTTTTTCTGTCAACTGAAACAAAAATTAATGTTCCTACAATTTTTTGGTCAGGGAATTTTTAAAATTTCTAATTTTCATCAGTTTGTAATTAATTTTTAGTGTTTTTGTGTGTTGTAAATTCAAAAATAAATGAATTTGTGTGTATGCAAATATTATTCTACACAAAAAGATACACGATTATTTTTCCGTGTAGAAATAAATGTACATTTACAAACATGAAATTCCGTAAGAACTCCATACTGGGCTTTAGGTCTGGATAAAAAAATTTTAAATCACAGTTTGTTTACTTGAAAGTTTTTCTAAAATACCAAGTTTGTTACATACGAGTATATAAATTGAAACAATGTTAAATTTCTGATTTTAAATTATTTGTCAAGATAAAAATAAATAAGAAAATTTTCTTATTCATTTAGCAAAAGATTTTGGAGGAAAAAAACTAATAAAAAATTTTATTATTATTGCAAATAACAGCATATTTCTAGGGTTTACATAACCTTTCCTAGGACCCACAACAATTTGTGTTGTACATGGCAAACACTTGTATCCCTTGTTTTATGCCACAATCTAAATTTGTTTCACTCCAACTAAATATTTGTTAAAGATGCTTTGTGAAATTTCAATTAACTTAAACATAAAGAATTGTTAAAGCTGCTGCATATCCCTGGGTAAGCAAACAAATATGTGTGCAAGAACTACAAATAACCTCTAGCTGTATGTCATGTATGTGTTTTATAAGAGAAAAAGAAATATAGTAGAAAAAATATATATGTATATGTACTCATGCGTATGTATATTGTCATATTTCATATAAAAATCCCTTTTTTGTTATTGTTTAAGTGGGCGAAACAAATGTGGGTTATAGACGACAAAACTAACCTAAAAACAACTGCTGATGAATGTCAAAATACTCTAGAAGTCTGTTATTGTGTTTTGTAGAAAGAATATTTAAACATGAATAGCATTCTTTGTTTAGTTGAACAAATCAAAAGCAAAGAAGCTTTAAGGCAACGATCAAGTAAAGAACCAAGTTGGTGTTATTAATACGAACATTAAGTGTGTTTAGTTGGGAATTCAAGAGCCATTAAAAACTTACCAAGCTTTTGGTTTTTTTTTCTTCTTTTAATATCTGTAAAAAGAAAATAAAAGTCAATAACATTTTCTATTTGTATTCACCTAAATTACTTTAAACTTAAACTATGTTTTAAAATACTTAATTTACCCTGGAGGATATGCAACACTTAAATGATTTTAAAATTTGTGAGAGTTCTTTCGGCTATTTTTTGAGCTTTTTTGTAAACTTTACTATTTTACTCAAGGAAAAATATATTTTTACTTTTTTCATTGTGTAGGAAAATAGCACAACACTAAAATCGCGCCATAATACCAAAAAAAAAGCTTAATCAACACACTTTTTTCATCTCGTTTTTTTTTTGGACTAAAATCGTTTATATATTATGATCTCAAATAATCGATTTTGGTCTAAAAATTAAGTTCGAAAATTATGTTATGCTTAAGTTTTTTTGGCTATTATGGCACGATATGTCAATATTTGCAATAATTGCAAACAACAAATGTCCTGTGAAGTAAAACTTTTTTTATTGCAAAAAATATTCAGTTATGAATTTACATGCGTGCAAGTGTGTGTGGCTGCACGTGCTTTAGTGTGTGTATTTTCATTTGTGTGCATTGTTTTGTGCTTTCAGTGCGTTGCCTAAGCAAGCAAAACAAATAAACCAGGTGCTTGTAAAATTTCTTAGAACAATAAATATTTATGTATACACATTGTACGTATCAGATATGTGTGTATATGAAAAAGATTTTTGAAATGTGTTCTTTTTGTGCAGAAAATCGTCCTTATAGTAAATAATACAGCTCTTAAGAAATAATGTTGCTGCGGGCACGTGTCTTAAATCGTATTACAACAGCAAGAGTGTTTGAAAGTTTTTTTGATTTTGTGAGGGCCAGCAGTTGTTTGAAGTTTAACATAACGTATTACATTTTATTTACATATAATGACATACATACATACAATTGTATGTATGCGTAAGTATTATAACTCCCAGAACAAATATTAACTTTTGTGTTATGCGACAAAAACTCTATGCAATGAAAGTGTTCTTAGAAGGCCAATTGGTATATTTACCCTTGCAATAACATTTTTGCATAACAGAAACTATGTAGATATTTCTTTGTTTTTATAAGAGACTATCTGAACCAGTGTTTGGAAAACTGTAATGATTTTAATTTTATTTGATTTTGCTTATGCTTTCGCTTTTATAAAATACAACAGTTTCAGTCAAAGCAAAATCACAAACCGATTTATGACCCAGCCGTCGACAATTTAAAAAGTTTGCACTTGATTTGCTTTTGTTTTTAGTTAGTATCGCAAGTAAAAGCAAAAACAGTCTATATGCTTTTGGAGGTCGCAAACAGTCACAGTCGAAGAAGCAAAAATTCTTGCTTTTAGAAGTTTTAATTAATCAAAGTCAAGTGGTTTTTGTTCTTGCCTCTTGTCTGATGTGCAAAAACAACAACAAAACATGACAAACACCACAAATTATTTTACTGAACCTACAGAAAGCATCAAACTTTTAAAATCCTCGAAAGTACTGCGCAATTGTTCATGCGCAATCGTTTGCTGCTTCTGCTTCGACTGCGACTGTTGTTAATTTTCACAAGCAGCAAAAAGTAAAAATCTTACGACTTTTGCTACTTCGACTTAAGTTTTTTAAACACTGACCTGAACCCACTTACCGCATGGAAAAAAAATATATAAGTGCCGCTTACACACAATTTGGTAGATTTCTACTTCACCAAATACGAAAATTTTCAAAACATTTTGATGTTTTATATGCAGTTTGCATAAGTCAGGCAGACAACTCGTCTAGATGTATGAAAATCACTAAACAAAGGGTACTGCTCTGTTTCTACAACGCAGACGTTCGACTTGAGCAGAAAAAAACCATTAAAAAAAACGAGTGCTTTTCAAAACGGGACGGGACGTCTGCCTAACTTGTGAAAACAGGGTGTCAATATTTAAAAATTTTCATTATTAAAATTTTAAAAAATTTACACATAAAAATTTCAGATATTTCACTAATCAAAATTTTTAAAATTTTAATTATTAACTGCCAGTTTATAGAAGCCATGTAAAAATTTTCGTCTATCTATTTTTATTGAAAACACAAACAAATTGTGAGTGCTTTGTTTTTGTTTTCAATATAATTTTTACATTTTTAAAATTTTACTCATTTCAATTTTTAAACAGCAAAGTCTATTCAAAATATTACTATATTACTAATTAAATAAATAACAAAGTCAGTGTGAACTGGGCCATTGTTCTTCCTGACTTTTAAAAATTTAATATTTGTACGTTCAAAAGTCACATGTACATGATTTTAATTTCTTCACTCAAGACTGTTATTAATAGCTGGTGAACACAATGTTAAATTATTCACTGCTAGAATATCACGCTGTTAACTTCACTGTTCCTAACATAGAACTAACTGCTTCATTTCCACTAGAATGTTAGCACCACACAAAAAAAAATCAGCACATTTCAAAACCTCTCAATAGCAGCTTTTGATAGTAAAGTGCATATTCCCATTCCAGCTTTAAAATCGATTTAGCTCTTATTATTTAACGTCTTATGGCAACACAGTTTCTATTTATTTTAATCATTAAAATTCACTGACAAAATCGATAATAGCAAAAAAATATCCTTTGGCTTAAAATAAATAAAAGGAAAATCTAACTTGCAGTTAAGTATAAATAAACCATCAATAATGATTAATTTGCTTAAGAGAATTCAGAGTTTTAACTTTATCTGTTTTGTTCGAACATCAAAATATTTTCAAAGAAATAACAAAGTTTGAAAGCAAAACATTTTGAATTAATAGAAGAAAAAAAAACAAAATTGATTAATGAAACTAAAAAAAATGTGAGACTTTTTCTTAATAAAACTTAAAAAGTAAAAGGCAAATAAAATCAAAGTCTTGGAAAGAAAACAGTAAAAGCTAAAAAAAAGTCTCCTTTTCCATATAAACTTAATACAGCAAAGAATTAACTTATTGCTTTTTATAAATCAAATTTTTTTTATAAAAAGTAGTGATTTAGGCCCTTTCTAAATTAAGCTTACGATATGTAAATAAATTTAAACCTTTCTTTTCGCTAGTTTTGATGACAAAGCATGGCTTTAATGCATTTAATTGGATGTTGAACAAGCAATTTTACCCATTTCTTGAGCTTATAAGCCGAAATATTTCTCGCAGCACAACAAAGAAAAATAAATTTAAGAAGCAAAATATAATTGTCATTTTTATCCTCAGTTTAGTAGCTTTCTCACAAAGTGTTTTCCAGTTTTACTAATGCCCTTATCACTTTTCTCAAATCAATTCAGTTTGGCCAGCTAGGAGTTGACTTAACTGAAGGCAATAAGTATTTCATACTATCAAAAAGACTTTGAACAATTCATTAACTACACCTAACTTATTCCTTCAGCGGAAGATTTTACAGAAAATATCTCAAAGGTAGTGGTTCCATAAAAACTGAGATTTGTACATGCACACCCGTCATAGCCGTCTGATGGGCATTCTGAGCATAAACCATATTTTTCGGTCTATCTATTAATAAATAATATCATAATCTAATTAATATTCTAATCTTGAAATTTTTTATGTATAGAAATGTTATTTTGTGTGGCTTCTTCAGGATTTTTTTTTTAATATAAATAATATTTTTATACAAAAAAGGTAAAAACTTAAAAAGATTATTAAAATATTAGAAAATTTCAAAAAACTAGAAAAAATTATTATTAAATAATTTTACAATATAATAATTGAAATAAATTTGCTGGTCGTTAAGCTTGTCTGCATACGCATTTCATTGGCATTTCAACCAAATCATCAGCAGACTCCAACCACACATTTTCAACAGTCACAAACTTCTGATCTTATGCACAGACTTTCAAAAACTATTTGAGAAATCACATATAATAATATTTTTGGAAATCACTTTTATTGTTAACCGATGGATTTCTAATTGTATAAGGATGTACAAAAAAAAATAAAATGAGTTCACCTGAATATAAATTATTTGATGGGCTTTGTATCGGTTTCAAGCCTACTTCGCTAATTTTTTTTTTAGTCTGCTGATGATTTGCTTGAAGCGCCAACAAAATGCGTATATAGACATGCTTAACCACCAGCAAATAAATTTCAATTATTGTAGTGTAAACTTTTCTGACAATATGTCAAATATTGGGTGGCTTCGGCGATTAAATAATTTTAAGATTGTCATGAAACCTTGGAAACCGCATATTATAATGTTAAATTAAAACAAATATTGTGAGTATCATGGTCACACCCGTCACTATGTATTCCATGCAATTAATCAACTTTATTATATTGTCTATATTTAAGCTTCTAGTATGCTTTTCATGAGTTATTTATTTAAGTTGTTTAAGTATTATTTTATATTTTTCTGATGTTTTATACCAATACTTTTTTGTAACAATCAACAGTTTTCAATTTATAGAGAAAAAAGAAATTAAATGATTAAGAAAATAACATTGTTATTAATATTTTGTAAGATTAATCTGGTTTTCATATCATTAGCTGAGCAAAATACGACATCCAATAAAATTATTCAATTTTCCTCGTTGCCAAAACTTTTCAAACATTACAAAAATAAAGCAGTGATTTCATTAACTGAACTTGTCAAAAATAAATTTGTTTTGTTTTAAATAAAATTGTCAGCCTTAAGACAGAAAGCTCTTGCGGGAAACATGAATGTTTAACTCCTGTTCAATCAGCTGTCGAAACAGAAAATTGATCCATCATTTGAATGTGAAATAACGTAAATGGATTGGGAAAACATAAATGACAGATTCTGCCTTAGAGGAATTAAAAGCCGTTCACATATCGTCGGCTTAGAGTATAAACCTGCCAAATACACTTTTTATAACACACACACAAGCCATTTTACTGTCGTTCGAAAGAGAAAAAGATGCCGCACAGACTGGCTAAAACATTTATTTTAATTTTAAGCTCTACACGAAACTAAATATATTATAGGCAAACTTTGTAAAAATTCGTTTCTAAACATTTCAAATTTGCATGAAAAATAAGGAAAATTTTTTTCAAAAATATTTTTTCCATAAAACCGTGAAATCAAGAAAATTACTTGTATTTACAAATTTTACCCTTGAGTATAATTTCCCAAGCTTTTTATGGAAAATGTTAACAGTTTTAGGCTTCTCCTGTGAAATTAAATTAAAGTAAGTTAGAACTTTTACAGTCTAAGCCGACGATACTAATAAATATTATAATGTATGTTTATACATGTAAACATAATTTCCATATACAAATTTTGCCGAAGACAAACTTGAAATACAAAAAATAATCTTTTAAGAATACGGCCGTTAATATACAATTATAATAATATAAAAAAAGATTAAGAAATTATTCCGGAACAACATTTATTCTAGTTCAATTAAATTAAAATAATTATCATATGAAAAGGGTTTTAAAAGAGATTTTCATGAAGAAAAAATTTTTTTTCTGATAATAATATAAAATAAAAAGCTTTTAAATACAAGAAAAGAATTTTTGAATTAAACTCTATTAGATATTAAAAGAAAAGGTTTAGCATTTGAAAACAACAGTAGCAAAAATATAAATTATTTATTCATTTGTTTATCTCTTAAGCTCAAATATCTTCAAGCAAATGCATACGCACTCATGCACACGCACAACCTTAAATATTTGTTTTTCTAATTTTGCACTTGCCAGTATGCCTGATTAAATTCACTTAAACACACACACACACACACATACAAACATAAAGAATGTGAATTTTATACAAATTTTTTATAAAAAGAATATAAATTCAATTAATTTTCAATTTATTTAAATGATAATAATAAAACTGTATTGCATACTTAAAGGCTTCTCGTTTAAATTGCCAAACAAAGTGTGTGTTTAGGTGTTCAAGTGCTTAATAGTTTTGAAGCGCAAACTTAAAAAGATTATACACAAAATATAACATAAAACATTATTGTTATTTATAGAGTTTCATAAGCTTTTAAGATGTCTATCAAAGAATTTCTTTAGTTTTTAATCTTAAAGTACTCAGCTTAAGAAAATAATTTTTTTAATGGATTTTCAGTGTATTTATTTTGTTTTATATTGAATTAAATGCTTTATTTCGTATTGAAATCTATTTAAATGACTTTCTAAGTGAATATGGAAAAGATTTTGTACACACTAGACAGCAATTTCCGTCATGTCTGGTGGCCATAAATAAATCTTTAGCCGAAACTGAATGCCAAAGACGATAAAGCAATTAATATTCGTTTAGTTTTTAATGAAAAAGAAATAGAGAATATAAAAAGGAAAGAAATACATATTTTTTAAATTACAGTATGTATGGTACATCAATGAAATATTTGCATATACACGTACTTTTGTTATTTATTGCTGCATATTTTTAGGATTTATATTGAAAAGAATTTCGTTAAGTTTTTTATTAAGGTTATTTTTTATTTAAACTGTTCACATGACAGCAGGAAATTGGAACAATAATAAATTGAAATTTTTGCTTTTTTTTTGCCTTTTAAAAGTAAAGCAAGTGGAAAATGCACTATGGGTCAGGTAAAAATTTATTACTGCGCATAAAAAACTAACACACAAAATTTCGTTTATTTATTCTAGAAAGGAGAGCAGTTTAATTTATGGTTAAGTATTTATTTTGATTAAATAAAAATTTAAGGCATCAAAAACGAGCAAAACACTTGGCGATTTACTAAAAACTACAACCCTGATGTGATGAACTGGTATTTGCTTTTGAAAATTTTCATAGAATTCATCATACCAGGGTTGTATTTTTTTGTAAATCGTGCGACTGTGTAGGATAATTTATCTCCGCCTTTATTAATATTTAAGATTTAGCAACATTATGCCAAAACACAGCAAATTATCAAAACTCTTGCCTTTAGAACTATATTATTCAACTGTGTGATACAAAACTCTTTACTTATCTTACAGATATCACATAAAAGGCACCTTGACTTAGTGGCTAATAAATCTATATCCTCATTGAGTTAAATTTCAGTTAAATACAGCATAAGAAAAGGTTTCTAATATATCCAGCCTAATTTATATTCTTATCACTTTTTTTTCCTAAAAAAAACTTTCTTTAATATTTAAACATATGGTGAACATGTACTTCTATCTAAAATATTATACTTTTTCCATTCCTTGCTCCCACTTATTACTATTTTCTTCTTCTTTAAAACTTTATGTGAATACCAGAAAAAAAGCAATAAATTTTAATAAAACGAAAAACTGACAAAGACACATTTATATTTCTTCCGCAAACTCCATATTGCAATTTCAGTTTCATTTTAATTTCTCCTCATTATTTTATTCAATGTTTAACTTATGCAAATTAGTTACAATATACGAGTGTGCAATATTTTAAATGATGTTTAAATATGAATATGTTTTGCTATAATATTATATGTTTTACTCCTTTACACACGTAAAGGAGATAGACAAGGCTGATATACACAATTGTGGATGAATCCCCAAACTCTTTGCATATTTTTAGGCTCAATAAGATATTAAAAGTTTGTCAGTAGTATTCAATTGTTTTTGGCAACAACTAAATAATTGAGATGACATTGACAAATTTTTGCAAATTAAGGGGGGAGATTAAAAAATAAACTTGTCATTTTTAAAAAATAAAGAAAAAATATATTGTTGTATAAATGGAGTTCTAATAAGCTTTTTCAATGAAAACATTTTGTATTGGATGAGCGAGCAGATTTTATTTCGAATTGTGAATGATTTTATTTCAATAAATTTTGATTTTATATGTCAACATACAGCTGTCGCTTCAGCAGCAGAAAATTTAAGTCTCACATGCCCAGTTCGTTTATAAAACGAAACGTTCGTGTAGACTAAATTTGCGAGAGGCGGTAAAAGCCATAATAACTTCCTTTCTGGCTAATAATAAACATTCAAATATTCCATTTACTGCTCTGCTCTATATGCTCTTTTCTTTAATCTGTTATTTTCTGCAAGTCTCGTGGCATAAAGTAATAAATGTTTTTTAGACATTAAGTTGAATAACAATAAAAGGTATACATAAATATTCAAATAATAAATATAAGAAAAAAAGTTTAGAACCTCTATATAAATATGAACAACACCAAATAAAACTCACTTAGACCAGCCAAGTCATGCTTGCAAAAAGTATAAAATAACAAATAAAATTTACGAGCACCAGTGGACACACACATGAACATGAACATGGACATAAACATGAACATGAACATCCACACAAGCGCACACACACACATATACACACATATCGTATATATATACGAATATATAACAAACCTGAAATCAAATACAAACACTCAATTTAAAGCAAGAAAGCAAAATTTGAATGCAAGCACAGGATGTTGTGGAAAGGCAACGTTGCCCGCCCTGAACATCAGCCCGAAGAGCAATGCAGAAAATATTATTTAAATATAAAAACTACAGACATAAATGAAATAAAAAAATCGGGGTTTATTACCTTCGTATGAATATGATAACAATTTTTCTCTTTTTCTTTATCTTTATCACATAAAAGCACACACACACACACACATACATAAAATCATTTACACTTGCAAGCACAAATGGCCATTGACCATAAGATAAATCATGAAATATAAAACATATAATAAATGTATATAAATGTACTCGTACATCTAAGTGCATAAATGTACTCGTATTATAACATTTTCTGTATATTTTTTCCCCACAATTTTCTTGCTTTTCATTTGAATTTTGTATCTTCAATCTGTTACGCCTACAATTTGCTTTAGAACTTGTTTTACACAGCACCACCAGCTGCAGTTGTAAATAAAAAAAAACCTTTCCTGATAATAGAAAAACTCTACTCATACACACACACTCCCCCACACACACACATCATTTATTGAAGGAAATATAATGTGCTTGTTGTTTTATACACTAAAATAAAGTGTATATGTGGGCTAACCGGGCAGTATCTTTGGTTAGATATCTTTATTCGTAGTTCTTAAAAAAGAAGTCTTTAAAAATTAGAAATCAAATACACGCAGGATGTTAGACGAATCATTCAGATATTTTCTTTTTTTTCCATTATTTATGCAGGGTACAGGAGTATCTTGAGTGTACCGAAGGCTCAAAGAATACTATGAATTGCTTTTTAAATAAAACTCGCAAAAGATGGATGACTCAAATGTTCCAGACAAATAAAATGATTTCTAATATTAAATCAAGATTCCACCTAATTAAATTTTTTTGTAATGCAAAAATTTTAAATACAAAGACATTTTTTATCTAATTTTTCTACCTTTTTCATTCGTTTGTTGAAACTTAAAGCTTAAAAGTTTAAAAAACCGGTTTCATTGATTTTACAAATATTTAATAAAAAAAGAAGAGAAAATCAAAAAATTAAATTCATTTAAAACCAATTGCTGAATTAAATTAAATAATCGGAAAATGCTTTTGATTGCATTTGATTTTTTTATTATAAAATATAACAACCGATTTTCACTGTTTTTAAAACAAAAATATTTGTAACATTAATAAATTTTTTTTGTTCCGAATTTCAAAAGTTTTTTCACGATCAGTAAAAGAATTAAGAAATTCGCACATCAACTAAAAAGACATGATTATCGGTGTCTTGCCCATCTCTATTCTATGTCTTGTCTATGTCTTGTCTATGTCTTGACCTATGTCTTGTCTATGTCTTGTCTATGTCTTGTCTATGTCTTGTCTATGTCTTGTCTATGTCTTGTCTATGTCTTGTCTATGTCTTGTCTATGTCTGGTCTATGTCTTGTCTATGTCTTGTCTATGTCTTGTCTATGACTTGTCTATGTCTTGTCTATGTCTTATATAATTCTTGTCTATGTCTTGTCTATGTCTTGTCTATATCTTATATAATTCTTGTCTATGTCTTGTCTATGTCTTGTCTATGTCTTGTCTATGTCTTGTCTATGTCTTGTCTATGTCTTGTCTATGTCTTGTCTATGTCTTGTCTATGTCTTGTCTATGTCTTGTATATGTCTTGTCTATGTCTTGTCTATGTCTTGTCTATGTCTTGTCTATGACTTGTCTATGTCTTGTCTATGTCTTATATAATTCTTGTCTATGTCTTGTCTATGTCTTGTCTATATCTTATATAATTCTTGTCTATGTCTTGTCTATGTCTTGTCTATGTCTTGTCTATGTCTTGTCTATGTCTTGTCTATGTCTTGTCTATGTCTTGTCTATGTCTTGTCTATGTCTTGACCTATGTCTTGTCTATGACTTGTCTATGTCTTGTCTATGTCTTGACCTATGTCTTGTCTATGACTTGTCTATGTCGTGTCTATGTCTTGTCTATGTCTTGTCTATGTCTTGTCTATGTCTTGTCTATGTCTTGTCTATGTCTTGACCTATGTCTTGTCTATGACTTGTCTATGTCTTGTCTATGTCTTGTCTATATCTTGTCTATGTCTTGTCTATGTCTTGTCTATCTCTTGTCTATGTCTTGACCTATGTCTTGTCTATGACTTGTCTATGTCTTGTCTATGTCTTGACCTATGTCTTGTCTATGACTTGTCTATGTCGTGTCTATGTCTTGTCTATGTCTTGTCTATGTCTTGTCTATGTCTTGTCTATGTCTTGTCTATGTCTTGTCTATGTCTTGTCTATGTCTTGTCTATGTCTTGTCTATGTCTTGTCTATGTCTTGTCTATGTCTTGTCTATGTCTTGTCTATGTCTTGTCTATGTCTTGTCTATGTCTTGTCTATGTCTGGCCTATGTCTTGTCTATGTCTTGTCTATGTCTTGTCTATGTCTTGTCTATGTCTTGTCTATGTCTTGTCTATGTCTTGTCTATGTCTTGTCTATGTCTTGTCTATGTCTGGTCTATGTCTTGTCTATGTCTTGTCTATGTCTTGTCTATGTCTTGTCTATGTCTTGTCTATGTCTTGTCTATGTCTTGACCTATGTCTTGTCTATGACTTGTCTATGTCTTGTCTATGTCTTGACCTATGTCTTGTCTATGACTTGTCTATGTCGTGTCTATGTCTTGTCTATGTCTTGTCTATGTCTTGTCTATGTCTTGTCTATGTCTTGTCTATGTCTTGTCTATGTCTTGACCTATGTCTTGTCTATGACTTGTCTATGTCTTGTCTATGTCTTGTCTATGTCTTGTCTATGTCTTGACCTATGTCTTGACCTATGTCTTGTCTATGACTTGTCTATGTCGTGTCTATGTCTTGTCTATGTCTTGTCTATGTCTTGTCTATGTCTTGTCTATGTCTTGTCTATGTCTTGTCTATGTCTTGTCTATGTCTTGACCTATGTCTTGTCTATGACTTGTCTATGTCTTGTCTATGTCTTGTCTATGTCTTGTCTATGTCTTGTCTATGTCTTGTCTATGTCTTGTCTATGTCTTGTCTATGGCTTGTTTATGTCTTGCATATATCTGGTCTTGGTGTCGTTTGTGTCTTTCTTATGTCCTTTCCATGTTTACAATTGTTTGTTTTTTCTTGGCAAACATTTTTGTTCTAAAATATAATTTTAAGACACGTTTCTTCAGCATACAATATTAAGCTTTTTTTTATCTTGTAAGTCAAAAACACCTAAACTACAAAGTTTTCTATTGTGAGAAATAATCAGTTACGTCATTTTCTTTTCTAAAAAATTAAAACTATTTTTGTCCTTTGAGTTAAGAAGCACATTACTTAAGTACTTTTTAAGCACAGACCTTAAGTACTTTTTATTTCTTACTGAACACAAAATTTATTTCCTTCGCTTTAAAAGCGGAACAATATTGTACTCATTTTAAGATACGAAAACATCGTTAAATATTTGTTAATGCTTTCTACACCGTCTGTCGTATGTTATTAAAACACTCAATCCAATTTAAATGTGAATATTTAAATGTTAATAAAAAGTAATAATATGCTAACGAATTAAAAAAGAAAATATGCACAAACCCATAAAAGTATGCGCAGTGTTTTTTGAACAATTCACTTCACATTCAGACAAAAGCACTTACATTTACGTGCAGTCAAATAGAGGCCTTTAAACTTTTTAATTCATGTTTACAACCGTGAAAAGAAACACACACAAAATTTCATATATTCGTTTACAACATTAAAAATAATAAATTTCACTTCATTTAGATTGTCGTTTCAAACACACACACACACACACAAAAAGAAAATAACAAACAAAACTAAGTGCTTTTATACCAAATACAAATATTTAAAGATATTCATGTATGTATAAAATTTTATAAAACTTTCAGCAACTTAAAATGTAAGTAATTTAAATTTTATTCAGCCATGAGTTAAAACCTTAAAATCTTTGGTATAATTGTGTGTATGGGTTTAAGCAGGCAGAATGTCGGGAATCTTTATAAGAGGGCAATTGGAAATAATTTAACATGTAAATGCTTTCTTATAATATTTCTTAAATTTTATTGCGATAAAAATGTAGGTGAAATTATATATATATATATGAATGGTTTGTGTTAGTATTGATGCAGAATACTTTAAGAGAGATTTTATTGAAATCTCCTTTTTTATAGTAACGTAAACAAGGAACAATAAAAGACATAGTTAATTTTAAATTTAAATTAAGACATGCCTGGCAAAAGCATCAAAAGCATTTCAGGGTTCAGAATTTTTCAAAATTAGTTCGATTTTAATTAAATTTCTCAGAACAATTAAATGTAGTGTTTAGTGACTGATGTATATTTTTCATCCCCAGGGAGTTTTCTTTAATTAGAGATATTTTCTTAAATCAATAAATACATGTCTGAATGAAACAGTTTTTCATTAGTAATTAGTGGTTACGTTTTTTTTGGCACAGGGCACACAAGAAATGCCAGATGTAAACTCAGCCTAAGTCACATGCTTTTATGCTTCGAAATACCAAGTCTTCAAAAAAATTTTAAAACAATAAGTATTCAGATCTTAAATCTAGATATAATAATTAGGCCCAACCAGTGTCAGGCATAAACTTAGTGATGTTAACCAATAATACATAAATATTGTATTAAGCACAAAAATATTTTCAAGATGTTTCATCTGGAGTGTCTCGAAATATCAAGTAAATTAAAAAAAAAAACTTCTAATAAATATTAAAAAAAATCCAAAAATATATTTTGATTTGTTGAAATATATTCTACGAAATATATCGACCAAAAAAAAAATATGACTTAGACCACTTTCATAATTAAGGGCACATAATTCAAAAGTAAATTTTTCAAAAAGGATAGTTTGCAACAAAGTACCTTTTTGCGTAAAGTTCCTTTTTCTAAAAATAGCTTTTTTCTTAAGTAACTTATTCTAAAAGTACCACTTTTACTAAAAATATCTTTTCTGAAAAGAAGCTTTTCTTAACAGTATATCCCTTTACCTAAAAGTATCTTTTCCTAAAAGTACCTTTTCCCAAAAGTACTTTTTTCAAAAAATACTTTTTCATAAAAGTACAATATCACCACAACGTTAAAATCGCTTGAGTTCATTCGTAAAAAGTTTTTATATAATGCTAGAGGCTCATACCTATTAGTAATCCCAAATTGGCTGCTTAGTCGAACTCGAGCTCAGTCCAATAAAAATATACAGCAGCTCATTTGAATATATTGAATTTTAATTTAGTTTTTTTCTAAAAAATTTTGATATTCCATTTCGCAAGATATTTACTATTTTAGTTGAATTCTTTTTTGCTGTATATTTCTTCATATTTGCTTTATTAAATTGAAAATATTTCAATATGAGATTGATATTTAATTATTGTACAGAAATACAGAAATAATAAATAGTTCTTCGATTTATCTAAATATTTCTACGCAAGATAAAATCATGTTTGTGTGCAATTTCATGTTTAATTATTTTTCTGAAATAAATGCTCATATGATAATTGATAATAAATAGGAACTCCCATTTGATTTGGAATTTTTGTTAATTGGCTGGCATGCAAATCAAACAAAAATAAGGTTGGGATGCGTATGAGTAATAATACTTTCAATATCAAGTATACGCAATACTTATAAGGTCCGCCATCTAACGTTTTTTTCAACTAGTGCTTATTTCGTGAATGGTAACACTTAGCTCATGTCTGATTTGACAGATAATTAGTTTTATGCTTCCGCTGAACGAATATGGTTGTGTATACGCTTGAACAACGCTGGGAAATATTGTCAGCGATCGACTTACATTATTATTATTATTTAATGATATATTTGTTATTTTACAACCAGCTGAGCGTATATGAACATGAGCTGTTCTATATGAAAAAAAACTATTAAACTTGAACATGCATGTATCGTAGTGAGCAGAATGATATTCACTATATCATCTCTAGCTCTTAAACAAAAAAATTTATTTGCATACAAAATGGTTATTTGAAGCAAGATAATTATTTATTACATTTGCAAGATAATTAAGTTTTTTCAATACCATATTTTCAAATGAAACCCTTTGAAGTGATGTTTATTTTATTTTCAAATATGCAGCAAATAAAAGTTAGACAAAATTCTTGGAACTATACTTTCATTTAAATTCATAATGAAATTTCATGAATATATAAATTCTACAGAAACATTTTGTCATTTAATTAGAAGCAGAAAAGTTTTTCTCATACACAAGGCTGTAACTTTTTGTAAAAACTCCCTTTTTTTTGCTAAAATAACTCATTATATTTTACTAATAACTTGAAATGAATGGTGATGCAGAACTTAGTAACAAGTTGTGTTGAATACTTCATAAAAAGTTTAAAATGTTTCATATATTTTAAAGTTTATATATGGTTTGGAGAAAATAAAAAATAAATAAAAAATAAATAAACATAAAGTCAACTCTCCGAGAAAAATGCAAGAAAAACTAAATACTACAAACAACTATTAGTAAACATACTAGAGATATGGAAAAATAACACATACAACAAACGAAAGTATCCTTGAATCATAAATGAGTAAAAGCCATAATATGTATGTGCACATAAACATTCTCATACAAATTATCACTTTCACTAAGTAAATGTATCTTTGTAGTGATAAATAAATTTTTTTCCTTTTTTTTGTGGCCTTTAGAAAAAGGAATAGCTTATTTATTATATGTACATATATAATATGAAACACACAACGCATATTGTAGTATTTATAACACAAATATATGTATTTTCATATGCAAATTTATATTTATTAACATACGAATGTGTGATATTTATACATACAAAGTATCCTTAAACATGAAGCCCTTTCGCGTTGAGCAAAATTAATATAAAAAATACAACAAATGGGAAAACAATACTGCTGGCAAAAGAATGTTATCAATTCATATTATAAACATAATGCAAAAAAAAAATAAAATAAATAGATTAATTTCTTTGAACTAAAATTTACATAAATAGTTTGCATGATGCTAGAAACACAACTGGGACTAACGACGGATTTCACCCAATACGACGAATTTCGTTCAACACGACAAATTTCGTTCAACACTACGAATTTTTCGCAACACGACAAATTTTACTCATCACTATGAATTTTACCCAACACTACGTGTTTTGCCCAATACGACTAATTTTGCCCAACACTACGAATTTTTCTCAACACGACAAATTTTACTCATCACTATGAATTTTACCCAACACTACGTATTTCGCTCAACACCACTAATTTTACCCAACACTACGAATTCTGCTCAACACAACGAATTTTGCTCAACACGATAAATTTTCCTCATCACTACGAATTTTACCCAACACTACGTATTTTGCCCAACACGACTAATTTTACCCAACACTACGAATTTTGCTCAACACTACGAATTTTGCTTAACACAACAGATTTTCCTCATCACTACGAATTTTACCCAACACTACAAATTTTGCCCAACACTACGAATTTTTCTCAACACGACAAATTTTCCTCATCACTATAAATTTTACCCAACACTACGTATTTTGCCCAACACGACTAATTTTACCCAACACTACGAATTTTGATCAACACAACGAATTTTGCTCAACACGATAAATTTTCCTCATCACTATGAATTTTACCCAACACTACGTATTTCGCCCAACACGACTAATTTTACCCAACACTACGAATTTTGCTCAACCCGTCGAATTTTGCCCATTATGACGAATTTCGCCCAATTCGATGAATTCGTCAGTAAAGCTTCGCCGTATTAATTTTTAGTATGAAGTACAGTAACCAAGAAAAGTAACAGATATTATAATTCATAAAACTGTTTGTGCAAAGAAAGAAAACACTTTTTTTCGTCATCCGCCGGCAAAAAATAGAAAAAAAATTTATTAAATAGTTCGCCGCTTGTGGAAAATTTTGGCAGACGCCTTGATTGCGTTTTTTTTTCATATACACAAATATGTTTTATTTTTTAATATGAATATTCACAATTCATTGCAGTTGTGTCGCTGGCATTAAGTACTTAGAAAAATTTCATTCATTACCTCATTATTAAAAAAAAAAATACTCAGGCAAGCAACAGCATGAGCTCGCAATTGTATGACCCTCATGGATGTTTATAAGCTTCCTGAATTTCTCACTTAATCCAATCCGTTATCTATCAAATACATTAGCAATCTTTTCTTCATGAACTACAACTATCATATGCTGCGATAAATTTAAAAAATCAAGTATCCTAAGCCATTATTTTGTAGTGCTGGTATTAAAGTAAATCTTGGTTTTTTAAGGCTCCAAAGTAAGGCTCTAAGTTTAAGTGCTACTCAATTATTGACCAACACTTTTTGTAGTCCTTATTAATACTGAAAACTTAAAATTTGATGAGAAAAGAACTTTCAATAGTACATTTGATTTACAAAAATATAAGAAATACCGAAGTTTATTCATTTGGCATAGAGTCATTATTTTATTTGATATAATTGCCTGTTTTTTGTTCCTGCTCACGATTCAAGTCTACTGATGTTGCTTAACCAAAATAAAAAATAAAAAATAAAAAAATAAGCAAAAATTTCAGGTTTACAAAAATCTTAAAAAACCAATTTTACATGGAAGTAAGTTTAAACATTTTTTACAACAAAATTATTTTAATTATTGTACTACATCATAATGTTTACTAAAAACTAACCCTAACAAATTTATAAAAAAATTGTATTGCAGCCCTAAAGTAGGCAGCACTTTTAACCTTTCACATATATCAAGAAGAAGAAGCAACATTATGCTCATCCTTTTTAGTACGAATTTGATGAGTATTTTTTTTTTATAACAAATTTTACAAGTCATTAAATTTTTTTTCTATTTTGTCGAAGTTTTCACCTCCTCTCCTTTACAATCACTTTCGTACAGATTGTCAATGCCAAATAAATAAAAACACGAAATGTGCAAAATCATACAAGAACAAATTGTACTGTGTCATGCAGATGAATCTGCTTTTTTTTTTTTTTGCTTCTGTGTCTGCTGTTTCCTTTTTTGCAACCCCTTTAGTGTACCAAATCTATGGCAAATGAAGCAAAATGTTACAAGCCGAACAAAACAGCAAAAAAGTCATGAACATTTT
The DNA here is from genome assembly GCA_936439885.1 of Nowickia ferox. NCBI lineage: Eukaryota > Metazoa > Arthropoda > Insecta > Diptera > Tachinidae > Nowickia > Nowickia ferox. The sequence goes on along the minus strand of OW387023.1, from coordinate 3,859,223 downwards.
CTTTTTTTTTTTTTGTTGTGTTGTCTTGCTTTATCTGTTATAATACAAATAAATGTCACTATTTATTAAAACATTTTAATAAATGCATTTCTTTTTGATTTTGTCATACTGTTGTATTTTCATTATTATTTTTTTAAACAATAATTTTTTTTTGTGTAGATTTGCCCAAAAAATATTAACAATATTCATGTTCATGCAACATCAAAGTGGCCTCACCAGGAGGTAGTTTTGTATACAAATATGAGCACATAAAATTGGCTGCAGTTCATACAGAGAGTTAATAATGAAGTATTTAAAAAAAAATTTGTTTTAAAAAATTGCCTGCCAAAAAAATAAGTCATGTAAAGAATTTAACGAAAATATGTATTAAATATTTCAACGTTTAATTTTAGTTTTTTTTTTGTTCTTTTGATTTTAATTGAATTCTCAGCCAGATGTATGAGCTTTCACCTGCAGGAGGGTTTAGGGCAAATGCGAAAAAATGTCGTTTATTTAAAATATTTATAAATGACTTTAATCCAAAAGGAACTAAAAACGACAAATTTTAGAAAGAAAGACATATTTTTTTGTCAAGCTCAAAATATTATTTTTAATTTTAAATAATTTAAATCAAATTATTTACAATATTTTTACAACTAAAATGATTTAAAGCTTTGAGAAAAAAGTGGAAAAGTTTATACATAAATGATCATTTCTTAACGTTTTTGTATCAATGGTATTGAGCACCTGCATTTGCATTAAAATTTCAATTTCAAACTCAATTCAATTGGTTTTGTCGATTTTTTCTTCAGTTTCTTTCCATTATCTGTTGGAATTTTATTTTTTTTACTAAACTTTCCATAAAACATACGGCTTTAAAAATTAAATTTACTGCTTTTTTATATATTTATTTCTTGAGCAAAATCTATGTTTTCCTCTCTCTATACATTTTGTAAATGATTTTTTTTTTCTCTACTGTCGCAGCTATTTTTTCTCTACCCATTTTATCTCCTTTTATTTGTATTTGTTTTTTTATTTTATTCTTTCAAAGGCAATTCTGTAAGTCAAGGTGCGTAATGAAATTTTCCACCATTGACGAATTCTATAGAACTGCAACCCCCAGTCAGTGTTCACTCACATTCACACACCAGCTCACATTTGGCACAAATGTTCTTTAAACACACACATACACACACACACACAAACAACTGAAATATTTATACAAGCTTTCAGCATTGAAATGTTACACGCAACGAGTTTTTATACATACATATAATGACACAAAGTCATACCCTGTTAATCCCAGTGAACATTTTTTTGCTAAAAGAAAAAATCTAAAACCTTAGCAGATATTACAACCATATTAACAAACAATCTCCTCTAGAGCTGGGTCCAACTCGTTCATTCGTTCATTTTTGCCACAAACCAATGATCAAACCCATGTAATTTAAATGGGTTTGATCATAGGTTTGTGGCAAAAATGAACGAATGAACGAGTTGGACCCAGCTCTAATCTCCTCAGACATTTAGCAAAACATTTAACCATTGTTCGCTACGTTGTTCTGCACGTCTGCTGAACTATAACTCAATGCATATCAGAATAGTCTGCACATTCTTGCAAGGTAAATTAGTTTCAGTCCAACATTAAGCAAAAAAAATCTGAATAATATATTTTGCTAATTTTGTTAAAAAATATATTGGCATATTGGCAGTAATTTACTTATATTTATTGAAAATCGTTCACCTGAAGCCCACAACAAGAGAATGACAATTATGGAGAAATAAAAAATAAGTTTCTCTATGAAAACGCTTTGAAATTAGCCTTTTCATGGCAATGTTACAAAAAAAAAATTTTTTTTACTTCTTTATTTATTTGTGTAGGCCATTAGCACAGTAGTACAGCTTGTTCTGCAGTACAAGCTTAATTGCTTGCTGTCGACAAAAAGGTAGACTTTTCATTGAAAATGCCTATATACTGAGCACTCTCTATCTCTCTCTCTCTCTCTCTTTCTCTCATTATATGTTTAGTCCAGTGTTGCCACAAAATGATGAGAAAAATCGGAAAAAAGTTCATGTTAAAATGTGCTACAAAAGAAGAATAAAATGCTAGATTTTAAGAATTTTTTTCTTAAACTTGAATGTTTTTATACTCAAAAATGTTCCAAATCTAACATTGAGAATTATAAAATGGCAACAATGGCATTGTTTTTCTATTAGATACGTTTTCTCTTACTCCTCTTCTCAACCTTAACAAAAGCTGGAATCCTTGAAAATATTCTACTCTTTCTTTGCTTATTATTGGGTTTTCACCTTTACGTTTTGCATAATAGGAGTCTTGTAAATTAATTGATATATGGAATTTCTCGGTCACACCCGTCACAGTAAAAGAAATTTAAGATCTTAATAAAATATCTAGTGTATATAAAAAATAGTTGATAGTTTCCATTAATAAAAAAATAATCGGTATAAATAATGTAATAAGGAAATTCTGGGCAAAAATAATATTAGAATTAAATTTCGATTCAATGAACTTTAAGATTCAAAATGTTTCATCAACCTCGTTATCCACGAATGGAAGCTTCATTATTGAATATGGACAATTCCATGCAAAACATCTCTTCACAGAAAAAAATTATGTGTACAAACGAATGACAATTATGGACAAATTAAAACAAATAAAAATTTTTCTATTTAAGAAATTTATTATTCGACATATTGTCATAACATTATTTTGATTCAAATTTATTTGCTGGTGGTTAAGCATTGTCAATATATTTCATTGGTGCTTAGCCAAATCATCAGTAGATAAGAGGTTTGTGGCTGTTCGAAATATGGTTTAAGTCTACTGATGATCTGGCTAAGCACCAATGAAATATATAGACAATGCTTAACCACCAGCAAATAAATTTCAATTAAAAAATCTTTCTAGTTTTATTTATTTGAAACCTCATTGAAATTAACACTCTCCCCTCCCTCTTTTATATTCAGTACAGATTTTACGAGCAGCGTGTTCAGTAAATTGAAATATTAAATTTTTCGGTCACACCCGTCACACTTAAATTTTAGAAATTTTAATATTATTGTTGTTGAACGTAATAAATGCAAGTCGAGCTCTATTAATATTTCAATAAAATTTAGTAAGGCTCCGTTTTAATATGCGAGCAATTAATTCTAGTTTACACGAACAAGAAAAAAAAAATTTTAAAACAAAGAAATATATGAACTGTATTTTAGCTTTAGAGATAGAAAACGACCAGAAAAAATACTAAGAAAACTATAAAAGACAAAGAATCATTGCGAGAGAAAAAGAAAAAATTCAGCGAGAAAGAAAAAAAGAGAGCACAATGTTAAAAGGATGAAAGTCAAATTAGAAGCATTTTGAGTTTATCTAGAATTTGTTAGTTTAAAATCAAAGTGCTTTTGAAAAAGCAGAGTCACTTAAGCAAAATGTAGTAGAGTCTCAAAAAGTATTGCTGGTATTAAGCAACTCTTCGAAGGGCTTCCTTTATTATCTCTGATGCCTCCCATAAGCACAAGAATCAAAATTCCGACTGGTTAAACTGAACTTTTGTTCTAATTTATATGCTGTGTCACACCCGTCACATTTTCAGTCTTGTTTTAAGGACCATTTTGTTTGTTTTTTGGACAATAAGTATTTTGTGCAATAAAAATACTTGGAACAGTTTACTACATCAAAGTTATTCACCCGTATTGCGTATGAGGAGTCGAATATTCGCTTACGAGAATTTTTCCTATATGAAGGAAAACCTGCTCACGTCTGCTTTAATCTGATACAAAATTCTCGTAGACGAATATTCGACTCGGCATACGCAATACGGGTGATTGCGCGTTTTATACGTAAATTTTGCAGTGCATAAAAACTGAAGTTCGGAAAGTCACACCTGTCACAGCTTTTTGAAGGACATTCTGAGCAAAAATCACGTGGACCTATTATTAAATATTTTTAAGATGAACATTCTTGGGGAACCGCATCCTTTTTTTATAATTATAAAATTTAAATATTCTAATAATTATTTGACCTTTTTATTTAAGAAAGAAGAAGAAAAAACTACACATCGTTGCAGCAAAATATCGATATATCAATAAATTTGTGTCAATTTTTTTAAAGGACCTAAAGCTGAAATAAAATTTAGATATATTATAAATTTTATATATAACATGTGATTATCAAAGTAACACCCGTCACAAAGGATGATCTGTACAACTGCTAGGTCATTTATTTGCAGTATATCGAAACAAATTCTTAAGTTATATATTCGTAGGACATCTAACCAAATAGTCAGAAAATTCTCTGAAACCAATTCCGGATATTTGTCTAATATATCGCAAAAGTTTTTTAGTTAAGCAAAGTAAAAATTTTCGATATTATTTCTTGCATTTTTTGGTATTATTACTTCGCAACCAGTTTAGGGCTTCCAACATAGGAACTGTTCGCTGGTATCTGACAACATTTCCAAACACATACATACACCAGCAAACACATCCATCATTCATAAATAAATAACAAATTGAAAAAGAAAATGGTAAATGGTAAATGGTGGAGTGTGAACGACAATAACGAGATATAAAATCCAACATTAAATAGTTTTCTAAGCGGTTGCCAACTACATTTAGTGCTGCGCGCAAATTGAATAAAATAAAAGTATGTTAGCAACTGCGTGCAAATACAAAAAGGACTTTATGTGAGTGTTTACAAAAGAACTTTATGAATATTTCGTAGTATTTGTGTATGTGAAATAGTTTTTCAAGGTTATTAAATATATTTTATTCTATAGAGTTATTTAGATTTAAATTGAAAAAAAAAATGATTAAATTCATTTAATAAACTTTTTATAATCTTTTAAATTTTAAGTTAATAGAAATTTCTAACAAAAATTTTACACCTTATTTTTTTATTTAAAACATAATGAATTTCTTACAACAAAAATAGGTCATGGTGGCAAAAGTCTGTACTCCATTTGAATATTTTTAAACTTAATAAATTTATTTAAAAAAACTTTTTAATGGAGAAATTTTGTAAAATTTTCATTTCCTTACGTTTCAAATTTGTATGAAAAATAACCAAAATTCGCTTCAAAAAATATTTGCTCAATACAAATTTCTAATTAATTTCCCTACGCTAATTTTTTGAAATAAAAAATGTGACGGGTGGGACCTAGTAGGAAAACTTAGATTTGCAAAGTCTTGAAATTAATTTTTGATTTGTTTTTGTTTGCTTTGTTCATGTATAAAATGATTAAAAATGATTAAGAAAAAGATTTGCTATTTGCAGGAAACGGTAGCGAAAAGTTTTGCTTATTTCCAAACACTGGCTTAAACCTGACAAGTTGATTATACAGCCATACAATAAATAATACTTTACTTTTAAACTCATTTCTTAGTTTATTTCAGCTGTTTGGCTTGCTTTACTATACGAGTATTACAAATGTAATAAAAGAAAACATTAAGCAAAAAGTAACTGAAATATGAAGTTTGCAAACTGAATTACAGACATTTCAGTTTGGCACTTTCTTTATTTAAAAAAGAGACTGTCGAAGAATAACATCACAATCTTTTTTCACTATTACTTGACCTTATTACAGTATTATTTGTCAAATGGACTGAAATCACAACAATAGAGAGAGAAGAAGAGAGCTAAAGTTGTTTTATAAAAATATAAAAAAAATCAAGCTGCTGTTGTATAGAGTTTCGAGGAATTTCATTGAGAAAAGTTTGCTATATTCATTTGTTTTTTTGAATAGTATATTATTTTTTGTTTACTATATTTTCTGATATAGTTGTCCTTGTAAGCAAAGCTCTGTTTTTCTACAGATGTGTTTTGTTATTCAATTTTTGTTTAATATTGAAGAAAGTTTTGCCATTGTGTAGTAGAAATGTAATTTGCTTTTTGTAACAAAAAGCAACCAACTACTACTGCATTATTTTATATAATATTTTTCTTTTGTTATTTTTTTATTTCTATTTTTAAACGGCTTAAAATAAAAAATAAAAATTTGATTTACTGCAAAATTCACTTATAAATAATTTAATATGAAAATGAAAAGTGAATGTTTTGTGTTTTTAATTCATTTGCAAACAAATCATTGCATACTTTTAGGTTTTAAATAATAGATTTGTTTGTGGGCTGCTTGCAAAATTGCATGAATTTAATTAACAAACTTTGTTTTGGGTTCCACTTGTTTATTTGTTAATTTTCCTAGTCTGCGGTTTTGCATATATTGCAAGTTGCTTATTTGCTTTATATTCTCTTTTGTTTTAATGCTTTTAAATAAACACCATCCAAAAGGCAGTTATTTTTTTTTAATATTACATTGAGGTCACTCATCAATTTGAAATAACACTTATAAACATTTAAGCAATTCCTTTTTAATGAATTATTTAACCAGAGAGTGATTAACCACATTACAATACAAATAAGGAAAAAGAGAGGGAAAAACTCGAAACAGGAAATTGTGCTAATTTCATTATGAAAGTGCGAGTGCAAAAAAAGAAGAAGTAAAAACTGCCGACTAAACTATTTCGCAGGAAGGATTTAACTGTTTTAATGGATTATTTGAAATCAGTTCTCTTATTGGCTCTTTTAACAGGTCATCTTGTAGGCTGAAATATTTAGCTCAAAGCATAATTAAGTGAAAGTGCAAAAGTTGCTTGCCAGGATGAAAAAGTTTGCCTTTTTTATTTGTAATGGATTTATAGGTCTTTTAGCCAGCAGAAAGTGAAATTATTATTTTGCTTGCTTAAGGATGAAAGGATTAACAACATAAATTAGGTTTTTAGGCCTTTTGATTGAAAAAAAGTGGAGGCTGGTAGAAACTTTTTTTAGAAAGTTTATTATTTGGAATAGGCCAAGAATGTGCTATTCATCGAAGTTTCTCTAGCAAAATTGAAGTTGAAATTGATTGTTAATTTTTATTAAGGAAATCTGTGTTAATATTTAACATAAATGCAAACGCCAAACAGCGGTCGCTAATAATGTTTATGAATAATATTTTTTCAAGATAAGCTGCTAAAAGTGTCCGAAATTTGTAATGATGCATTAAAAAACAAATTCTTTAAAATGCAACTATGAGTCGCACACGAAGGGTTCCGTACGGACACTGCATATGTAATCCTAGACGAATTTGAGCCTATACGAGTTCAATCCAATATCTTACCTTATGTAGAAATTTTTTATTATAAATTTAATTAAATTTTTTTTTTGGTTTTTGACGATTTAGTTTTAGCGCTTGTTTCTTTTTTGCAGTTTTTGCCGTTATTTACTATTTGTTGAGGTGCTGATGCTTTTTTTAGCTTTGGCGATTTTTTGTTTTGTCGATTTTTTTCATTTTCGGGCGATTTTTTAATTTTTATTTATTTTTATTTATTTGGGCAAACTTTTTACTTTTTTTTTTTTTTTTTTTTTGTTTTGCATTTTCGCGTTTTTTTATGTAGGCATATTTTTCATTTTGACGATTTTTTTCGGCAATTTGGGGATTTTTTATTTGGGTTTTTTTCGATTTGTTTCGATTGGTATTTTACTTTCAGCGATTTTTAGTTATGTCGCTTATTTCTTTTTGGCAAATTTTTTTAGATTTTTACTATTTTTTAGTTTTTTGGAGATTCTTTTTTATTTGATTTTTTTTTTGAACTTCAAGCACTTTTTTGGTGATTTATTTATTAAATCTTTTATATATTAAATTTAAATTTTTTTTTATTTTTGGCGATATTTTTTTTTGGTTTTAGCGCTTTTTTTTAACTTTGCAATTTTTTTCGGTTTTTTTTTGCTGTTTTTTAGATATTGACGCTTTTTTAGATATGGACGTTTGTTTTTAGCCTTGACTATTTTTTTCTTTTTCGCTATTTTTTTAAATTTTTTATATTTTTTTATTAATTTTTTTTATTTTAGGCGCTGCTTTTCATTTTGGCGATTTTTTAGGTTTTTAGTGATTTTTTTTTATTTAGCTTTTTTTTTAGTTTTGGTGCTTTTTTGCGATTTGGCGATTTTTTTCGGTTTCTGGCGATTTATTTAATTCCTTTGGTATTTTAGTTTTAGCGATTTTTTAGTTTAGGCGCTATTATTATTTTGGCGATTTTTTTCGATTCTTGGCGACTTTTTATTTTTTTTTTTTGCGATCTTTTTACTTTTTGTATTTTTTTTTTGCACTTAGAGGGATTTTGTTATATATTTCATTTAAGAGCTTTTTGATTTTGGCGATTTTTCGCTACGAAATTTTTTTAATTTAGAGATTTTTTAGTTTCAGCGTTTTTGAAAATTTCAAGAGTTTGTCTAACGGTTCCAGGACACAGCAAATTTTTTTTTTTAAATTTCACTGTTAACTCATTGAGCACGCACAAATCAGAGGAACAAATCATACGTGTGTGAACAGCTTAAGGTCTTAAATTTGTGGAAGATAACTGAGCAAGAAATATATTTTCTCGCTTCTTTCTCACCATAAAATCAAAATAAGAGCAAGAAATTTGTCGTGTGTTAGGATTTATACTCGTATTTATTTATAAGTTATTAGTATTAAAAAAAATTCTTAATTTTTTATTTAATTTTATGGAAAATGTATATTATTAAATTAAGCTTAAGAAGGTTCTGTTTGAGAGCTTTACTTACAAAACAACATACTTAATAAATCCGAAAAAAAATATTTTCCTAAAGCATTTTTCTTATTATAAAAGAAATACTCGTATACAAGATTACTCCCACTTTCTTGCCTTTAATAAAAATAAAAATAAATAAAACATAGCACATGGCTTAAAATCATTTTATCATCACAAGCTTCATCCCTTTATTGAGCACAATGAGAAGATACAAAATTGTCTGGAAAAAAAAATCATCAACACATTTCCCAGTACTTTAAATCTTTATTTTTATATATACATTTTTTTTCTTTCCTATATTTCATTTCATTCATTCAGCGTACATTTTTAGACACAAGAGATTTATTTTACAAGATAAATGTCAATTTTTATGTGGCCTCATAAAATATTATTAAGAGATTTGTCAGTGTTTTGGGACGACTGGGAGTAGGAAAAAAACGAAATAATTTCCAAAGTATTTTATTACCAAAGTGCACTTAACCGGTCATAAATTGAGGCATTATTATTTTCTAAATATTTTTTTTTTTGTCACCAAGTTTTGTTTCATTTCGTAGAGCGAAAATAATATTTTTATTTCTACCAAAGCGGTTAAATGTTATTAAAAAATTTGCTTTAAACATGTGCGTATACAATAAGGATATACCTACTTAACTTAAACGAAAAAACTATAGACTTTTGAAATTTATTACACACAAATACCTGCGAATAATAATGAATAATTGAAGCATTACAAACAAAAGCTAGAATTTATAATAAAGCAAGTAATTTGAAAAAAAAAGATTTTCCACAACAAAAGGAATGAAGAAACTTAAGCTTAAGACAATTTTCTTAGTATGAAATGTCTGAACAATTTCAGGAAAAGAGAAATGGCAAACATTTTACATAACAAGCATCTTGAAAATACATTTTTTTTCGACAATTTCTTAAAATTTTATCTAATTCCAAGCAGTTAATGATGTTTGTGATTAAAAGTGAAAACTTTTTAATGCTGCTCACCTAAATAAACTTTATTAACTCACCTAGACACGGATAACTACCATTTACTCTCCGCCACATGCAGAGGCAGGAACAGACATGCTCGTTTGCGAATAATAGGCATTTAAAAAGAATCAATGCACTGCAAACTTTTATCTCTTGTTGTTATTTTGGTTTCCTTAAACATTTCATATTTAAAATATGAAAGAGAATGATTATTAACGTCTGCCAGAATGTGAAAGAAAGCGAAACGAACATAAAGACGCTGAAAACACAGATGTACGTACGTTGTATGTATGGCTTATCATTATTATGGATTATTGTGGCGCAAAGTTTTTAATCGAAAAGTTTGTTTCATTATAAGTTGCATAAAGATTTATTTTTACTTTTTAGTGAAAATATGATTTTGCTGTAGCATATTTTCATACTCACTTGCAGCAGCTCGTATAAAATAGTAAAAAAAAAAGAAAACGACAAAAACTAGAGATGAGCGAACCGAAGATTTTTTAATAACATGACTGTGAGCACTGGAGGCAAATTTTTTTCCTCTGGAAAAAGTGCGGTGAACTGCGAAAAATAATATTTGTGAACATTTAAAAATTTATTGTTGCGGAATCCGGCCCCTGATCATCAGCTGCTGAAATAAGGCAACCTATTATTAATTGGCCTTGATACTAGCTGCAAAGTAAGCAGCAACTTCACTTGATATATTCAGTCACAGCAGTGGCTAAAGATTTTTTTTTCACTGGAAATAGCGCTCATCTCTAACAACAAGTTTGCCTTGTGTTTGCGCTTATTTACGTGTGTGTGTGTGTGTGTGTAGCTGAAGTAAAGTTGGTGTTTTGCTTAAGTTTTTATGGCAGGTAGTGGCGTTAAGAGAAATATGTCAGAGAACGAAAACAAACGAAAAATATTTTAAAAACTTTAAAAGTTTATTTCATAGAAAAATTGTGAGAAATTTCAAAAATATATGAACTGCTGCAAAATATGTTGCAAGTCTAAGAGAAATAAAGTTTTTAAATTATTTCTGCTGTCACTGGCATGAAACAGTGAGCAAAATTTAATTTATTTTTCAATAAACATTTTATTTAAAGGCATATTTCTACAAAAGCAGAGTGGACTCAAGGCACTTTGAAAAAATCATACTTGGTATGTGAAAATAAATTTATGAACATCGAAAAAATTATCCTGGGCTGTTGACATCAAGTGATATGGATTCGCTTTATTTTTATTTTATATAAAAACTTTTTTTTTTTAATTTAAATTCTATTGAACTATTAATTCAAAATAAATCGTTTACACGTAAAATTTTTTCTAAAAAGAAAAACACTTGCTGCCAACTGAATAACGACCTTTAGGATTAAATGCTCTGATTCAATTTGCATTCTTTATTTTATAACTATTGCACATAAATTGCAACAGTTTTGTTAATTTATTGTGTGAATATTTTTTCATCACAAACAATTAATTATTTATTTTATATATGTATATATTATTGGAAGAGAGGAAGTGTTTTTTAATTTCAATTTTAATTAAAAACGACAACTGTACACACACTTACACAAGTGCTCTTATAATTGTAGGAAAGATTTCCCAGCAAGCATAGGGAAATTGAATTTGTAAGCAATTTATTGCAAATGAAATCAGCTGAGTCGATGTGCGATTGAGATGCTAGATGCCTTAAGCATTTCAAGCAATTAGAAGCATATGTTGATAGCATGCATGGTCACCATATAGTCGCCATATACTCGACTATAGTCGCCCTATAGTCGCCATGTAAGCGGCATATGGTCGCCATATAGTAGCCATATAGTCGCCATATAGTAGCCATATAGTCACCGTATAGTGGCCTAATAGTCGCCATATAGTCCCTATATTGTCGCCACATAGTCGCCATATAGACGCCATATAGTCGCCGTAGGGGCACTTAAGGCAAGAGACATTGAAACCGTCATACGTTATGCATTGCATTTTTTTTTTTTTTGGTACCAGTTAACAATTTTGTTTTCATGCTGAACGAATACGTTTACTGACCACTAAAATTTTACAGCTGTCACCAATAAAACAGCTGACTTGACAGCATAATATAAAATTTTGTTTAAAAGCTGCGCAAAGTGCTGTTTTCTCAAAAGATTTTAACATTAGCTTTCAACAACAAAATGAATGGGCTTTTTTGTTTTTGTTTTAATTCTTGTTGAACTGATGTCAACTATTCAAGCTGATTTGCTCACTGGGTTTCATATACACATTAACGCATTTACATACTCGTACATCCATATTCATTCATACGTTCAAATTACATTCATAAATTTCAACTTTTATTCTTTCAATTTCAATTTCAATGAAACATCAATTCATGGATACTGATAAAATATTTAACTATTATAATTTATTGATATGCAACATTCCGTGCAGTAATTTTTCCTCTCGTTTTATTATATTCGCCTCGTGACATTTACAAAAACATGTTGCCAAAAAGGAAAAAAATAAAATAAAATTTATTATAATTCAATACATTTATTTTTTTTTTATTTTTGTTGTTGTTGAAACATGTTAATTATTAAATATTGCATGCAATTTAAATTGTTTTATAATGGAAAATCTTCAACAGCAAAAATCTCTAGTGTATTGGCAAAGGCTTGTCAAGCAGTTGTCAATAGTAACATTAACATTTACTTTATTGATCTTTAATAATATTTTCAATAATGGCAGCAATATAAAACAAACTTCGTTAATGGAATGTGTGACCAAAAGCTTAAAAAAATTAATCAGTATCTATTGAGTTGTTCTTTTAAGGAAATTAAAAGCTTTAAAGCCTTATTCAGAAAAAAATTGTTGGGCTTACAAAATGTTTAATAAAAAGAATTTCAATACAAAGCTTATTTTGTAAACCTTTTGTAAGCCAACGTTATTTTTTCTGAATACGGCAGTTAAAAATCAAATTTCCCTATAAAATTTTTTGTTTTGTAAATCTTTTGTAAACCAAATTTATTTTTTATGAATACAACAGTAAAAGTTTTAAATAATATTTTTACTATTTTTATTTATTTATTTTTTTTTTTTGTCATGTTCACTTTTGTTGTGAAAGTTTAATTTATTAATTCCTGTTTATATGAACATTTTTGTATATTTAATTGTTAACTTCTATTTAAAGCAATTGTTAGTACACACATTACTTAAGGGCTTAAAGGCTTAAAGCGCTAACAAGAGATTTGAACAGTGCAAAAAATAAAATGTATGCTACAAAAAAAAATTATATGAAAAGTAAAACAGCAATTAGTAAATTCTAATAATGCGCTTTAAACTATTTTAAAAACAATTAATTTAAACAAAAAAGTAAAATATATGTATCAGGTTGCTTGATAACAAAATTTCAAGTACAATCAAATACTTTTAGCTTTTATGCAAGCTAATTTATTTAAATCATTCTTCTGAGGAATTCATGTTCAACTTTCATTTTACAAACACTAACTTGCAGTCATATCTAAACAAATAAAATTTCAAAAATTTTCATTCACTCATACAATTTGTAAGAAGCAATTGGAATATCCGATTTTGACAGACCGTTAAGTAGCAAAGATGGCTGCTAAAAACTGTTTTTGATCCTTCATCCAAAAATGGTAGAAGTTTCTCATTCCGTCTGCAATTTCTATAATATTCATATGCCACCCATAAACTATATATGTATATATATATATTCTGGGTCCTTATGAATAAGGAAGACGAATAAGTGATGTCCGCTAGTCCTTTTGTCTGTAACTGAAATAAGTTTTCCGAAGCTCTCAGTTCAATAAAAAAAATTATTAAATCTTGCAACCCTGAAATAAGCCTTTTTGATTTTTCTAATTTGTTCTACCAATTCATGTCTTTCTAAAATATAAAATATGTTTAATTTACAGAGAAAAAGAAAAAAATTTGTTTAAGTAGGTTACTGTTTAAATTTTCCAACCCTGGAATAGTATTTTTGATTTTATATTTATTTGTAGTACCAATATGCTTCCTAGGGAAATATATAATAGGTTTATTTAACAAAAAAAATAGAAGTTATTTTAAGCTAAATACCTTTTCAAACTAAAAATAGTTGAAATTTTCCAGCTCTGACACGTTCTTTGATTTCGCTGATTTTCACTGCCAATCTATTTCGGGCCATATCTGATAAATCAGTTCTTGAAAAGAAAAAATTAGTGTAAAGACTAATGCGTCAGAAATGATCCAGAAAAGATTTGTACTGAAAAACATCAAAATCGAAAAGACGGTTTCAGAGCTGGAAAACTTAAAACTTTTTTTTTGGTATATAAAACTAACTCGCTAAAGCTAATATTTATTTTTTGTTAATTAATCCCATTTTATATTTCAGTTAAGAATTAAAAAAATGTAAAAAAGGATTCCAGGGTTGGAAAATTGAATTTGTTTTTGTTTTGTTTTTTTTTTGGTATATACCTGCTTAATCTAACGTTTTTCTCTATAAATTACAGATATTTGATATTTTAGAAAGAAATAGATTGGTAAAAAAAAATCAGAAAATTAAAAAAAAATGCATACCTGGAAAAATACTTTTTTTTATATATAAAAGTAACTAAATAACACAATTTTTCTTTTCAGCTCCCGAGCTGGAAAACTTAAACTTTTTTATTTATAAAATAGATACAACTAATTTTTTTTTTCTTTGTTAATGAAACATATTTTATATTAGAAAGAATTAAATGAGCATAACAAATCAGAAAAATCTGTATTATGGTTCCAGAGCTGGAATATTTAATTTTTTATTACATAAAAGTTACTAAATAAAACTAAGTTTTTTCCTTTTTTATTAAATATATTTTATATAAAAATATATAAATTAATATTTAAAATCTAAAACATAGTTCCAGGGTTGGAAACTAATTTTTTTATATAAAATTAACTAAGTAAAAATAATTTTTTAAAGTTTAGAAAGAAACAATTTAGTATTAAAAATTAGAAAAATCAAAAATATTGTTCCAGAGTTGGAAAATTGAATTTTTTTTTAAATAAAAGTAATTAAATTAAATTAAACAATTTTGTTTTGCTAATTAAACATATTTTATATTCTAGATGGAAATAAATGAGCATTCAAACTCAAAAATATGGTCCAGGGTTGGAAAATTATAACTTTGTTGTGGTAGATAAAAGTAACTTTTAATTAAAGATATTTTTTATTTTATATAGACATACAAAAATTAATATTTAAAATCAGAAAAGTCAAAAATATGGTTCCACGGTTGGAAGATTAAATTTTTTTTATATAAAATTAACTAAATAAAACTAGATTTTTTTATTAATTAAACATATTTTATAGTTTTAGGAAGATCTTTAGTCAAGAGCTTTTTTATATTTGTTCTATTTTGATATGAAAATCTAATTTAACTATAAATATGAAAACTCATTAGTCTTATGAAGCTTTGTGATATGTTGCTTATTACACTGGCAGCACAATTAAGTTTCAACATAACAAGATAATATAAAATATATTGCTAAAGTTAGTTATTATCACAAAATAAGTTACATTACATGTTCCATATAATTTTTCTGAAAATGTTCCTTTCTGCTCAACAAAATCGAAAAATTCTTTGGGAATAAATAATATGATTAATATAACAATAAAAGTCAACTTGCAATATTAGCAATGATTGTGAGTTGATTGAATCTTTAAGCAGTTTTGTAGTATTAAGTTTCCTTTCATAACAATTTTTAGATTTATTACTCCCTCACTCCCCCCTCACCACACCGACTTCTTTAAAAAAAAAAACTCTCTTAAAGCTTAATAGTGTCAGAAGTTTAAGTTGCAAATACTTCACATGCACACTCACACTTTTACTTTCTCTCTCGCTATATCGTAGCGAAATTAGAACGGATTCACAATTCATTTAATACGTGTTTATTTATTATTGCAATTGTTATGCTTTCGACATTTAACCGCATAAAACGTGTTGAGTTCGTTCTTTTTTTTAAAAAACTTTTCTCATTCCTGTTTCACAGAAAATATAATAAAAGTTCTACACTTTTGTTTTCTAAGTTGTAAACCACGTAACAATTGTTGTTCGTAACAAGTTAGAATTTTTCATACTTTTCTCTTGCCTCCAGCAAATTATCCCTGTTGAAAAAAAACATCATTATTATCAGTTAAAGTGCAGTGGGAAAATATGAGGGAGCGAAAAATAAATGAATGTAGCAAATGTAAAAATGTAAAAATGTATCAATATTAAACTAAAAGTCGGTGTATTTGTATTATTGCATGAAAATATATTGCCAGGAGTATTATTGATAAATACAGTTAAAAGCGATAATAGTCGGATATCAAGGAAAACTTTAGATGTTAAATTTTGTTTATTTCAATTTACATACAGTCACATGATGGAAATCGATTATCGTTATCATCATATACTTTTTTTATATTTTCTAATTGATTTTTAATTTAAGTTTTAATAATTCCACATAATTTTTTCATACATACTCGTATATATCTTGTTGTAGAGAAAAGATAACCTGTCATTTAACTCCCAAATTGTTCACGTAATCAATTTCAATTTGCCAACAAATACTTTTAAATTCATTTGATTTTCTTTGCACGCCTGCTGGAGTAACACTTTTGTTTTTCACTGTATTTTTATGTATGTGTATAAATTAATAATAAAACATTTGCTAATGACAGTTGACAGCTCGAAAGTTTTACATTCTCTTTTCCTATTCACACCATCACATCATTGCAAAATCTCTTGGAACTGGTAAAAAAAAT
This sequence comes from Nowickia ferox, assembly GCA_936439885.1. Lineage (NCBI taxonomy): Eukaryota > Metazoa > Arthropoda > Insecta > Diptera > Tachinidae > Nowickia > Nowickia ferox. The sequence continues at coordinate 3,842,908 of OW387023.1, read as the reverse complement.
ATTTATTGATAGCAACTACAAAATAAAATAAATAGCTTGAAGCTGAGTAAAAGTTTACTGTAACTCAATTGAAAAAATAAATATGAACAATAATAAAATTACAGAACAAACTAAAACAAGGTGTTTTCGATTGGTCTGCATTTATTTAATTAAGAACTCCAACTGCCATGCCAGTCTTTGCTAAATGATATTTCTTAAATTGAAACAGAGAAAGGACATGCTTAGCTGCCTTAGTTTTTATAGCAAATAAGCACAATGGGCTAGTTATCGGCTTTAAGTGGTTAAAGGGAACCATGATGTGTAAATAAATAAACAACAACACAAAAGCATAAACGAAGTCAGATGAAAGAAAAGAAACAACAGCAATAATGACTATTCTTAGCTTATTAAGAAATATACAACCACACAAACGCATAAGCAAAGTCAGATGATAGAAAAGTAGCAACAGTCATAATGATTACTTTTTACTAATTTAGAAATATACAACCACACAAACTCATGAGCCAATGCGAACGAAAAGCTTAGTTCATATTACTATTGCTTAAAGTTCAGTTGAGTCAATATTGTTGTGTAAATAGTAATAGTGGCAGTCTGTCTTGTATGAAAACAGCCTTGAGAAAGAGAACATCACAGAGAGAGCAAGAGAGTATTGATGCAAGACCAGCGCAGTTCGTATCATGAGACAGTGAAATCAATGTGTTGGTATTCCGTTATTTTATTGTGTGTGAATAAAAGCTGTTGATTTCTGCAATCAAAATAACATTATGGACTATAAATTGTACACTTAGGTCTTTTATTTAATTGCAAGTCATCGTATCTACTTAAAAAGTATTTGTACATGGTAAAAACGTAAAAATATTTTAGTAGTGGTTAAACTGATTTCTTTGTCGCATGTGAAGTGTGTGTTCGGGAAGCTTCAGTGAAGCCCAAATTAATAGATTATTTTTATTTTTATATTATTTTCAAAATAGTATTTAATATTTATTTACTGGCTCGCACCATACACACTCTCACCAGCATATTGGCCTACATTGAACATTATGCATATTTATTTTAAGAATAGCAAGAATTTTAATTTTATACGTGCTTGAAGTAAATAACAATAAATTTTTCCTTTTATAGAAAATGGAAGCATGAACTAAATGAATGGTGAAAGCCATAGTAGAATTTAAATATCCTGCAGCTTTCACTCGTATGCTGCTGCTACTCCAAATTTGGAAAAGTGTTTCTATCATTTTACATAAAGCAATTGCAATTGTTACAGGCATATCGAATATGTATGAGAGAAGTATTGCGTTATTAGATTACAAGCCCTTGACATATATTTTATTATTTTTCACTTGTGTCTCTTCTTTTCAACTTCAATAGTTTCGAGTTGTATTTCATACAACCCCCAAGCATTGACAGTTTATTAATTAAAAGGGAAAATGCTTAATATTATATTACACAATTGATTGGATATGAAGGGTGGTGGTATAAGTGTTTTTGTTTTTATATTATATATAAATTCACTACACTTTAAGTAACTTTAATTTTATGTAGTAAAGTAGAAGGCCTCAATGTAGGCTATAAAAACACTTATTTCTTTACAAATATAGGGTCTTCCAATTAAAGGTTTTAATACGTAAAAATAAATTCAGTTAAATGCGACTTTGATTTACAGACGAAAAGTTCCGTGCAGCACTATTTTTCACTATTTTTCCTATAACGGCGCTTTTTAGTTTTGACTTTTTTATGGTTCTTGCGTTTTTTTTTTTTTTTGCTATATTTTTGCGATGTTTTGTTTTGGCTTTTTTGGCAATTTTTTCGGTTTTTCTATGACGTTTTTTTTAGTTTTGGAGTTTATTTGGTGATTTTTTTTGGATTAAGTCATTTTGAGTTGTTTTTTTGACATAATTTTATTTTCTGCGATATTTTTTTTTCGCATTTTTTTGTTTTGGCGCATTTTTTCGTTTTGGAGATTTTTCGGCTTTAGCGATTTTTAGTTTTTTACCAGCCCTATTAATTTTGGTGATTTTTTTAATCTTATCTAATCTTTTATTTTTGGCGATTTTTCAATTCTTTAATTTTGGGATATTTTAGTTAAAGCGATTTTTTACTGTTTTTTAAAACATACCTTTAGTTCTAGCGATTTTGTTGTTTTGACGTCTTTCGTTTTGGCGATTTTTATAGTTTTTTTCGATCATTTTTACTTTTGGTTTTGGTTTTTCCGTTTTGGCGATTTTTTTAGTTTTGTGGCACCCTTTGTACTTTGCTTTTGATGGTTTTCATTAATTTTACCGATTTATTTTAATATTTAATGATATTTTTCATTTAAGCGCTTTTTTATTTTTGGCGCTTTTTTGTTTCGACATATTTTTTAATTTTGGGATTTTTTTAATTTTAGTGTTTTTGAAAGTTGCAAGAGTTTGCAAGTTATCAAAATTATATAGTCAAAATTACATTAACTGATAGAATAACCTTTAGTTTTGATTTTCTAAATTTCAGTTTTAACTGGTGTAGTCTGCATAAAAATTCACTACAAGGGCTAATCAATCAATGGAAGTTCAAACGCTGGTTTAGTTGAGCTAAACTTAAATTTATATGTGTTTTAAACTCAACAGCAGTAAATCAGTGAACCATACCTTATTTGTAGTTTAAAAAATAATAATGTGGCAGCACTAGAATAAATGTCAAACAGCTGTTTTGCAGCAGGCTATCAATTCCTTGAACAATGGAAGAGGCAACAAAGCTAAAAAATTTAAATTTAAGGCCACCAAATTTTGCTGGGAATGAAATTATTTTTATGTTTGGCGAAGTAGAAAAGTATAAAGGAACAATAGAGTGTAAGACAACAGATCCAGCAAGATCTGAAGAAAAAGTAGAGGCTTCGAAAAAAATATGAGTGCACTTTTAATGCAAAACATATGACCTGTAAGTAACCAAATCATATGACCTGTACCGGTAGTTTAAACGACCAATTTTATGCGTTTAAAGATGGTTTAAATACTGTTACTGGTTTGCTGGTTTAAACACATTTTAAACCAAAAATAGAGATTAACTTGCACTGATTTAGTAACCCTAACTTAGCAAATTACAAGTGTAATTGCCTGTTTATTATATACGGATTTCAACATGTTTCGTTTCTAACTTTAAAACATCCTATAATTTGAAACTGTGGTATATTTGTTGTTGTAGCTGTCGAAGTTTTACATATTCTGTAAGAATGTCAGGTGCGTAGCTCTTACAGTTCGCGAAAAAAATAGCCTGTGACAGACAGACGGATGGACAGGCGGACGGACGGATATCTTAGCGAAGGCAATAGGGTTCATTTTCACCTTTGGTGTGCGGAAGCCTAGAAATAATTTTTTTAACGAATTTATCACATGTTTATGTTGCAAAAAGGAGTCAGAAAACATTTTTAGGTAATATTTTTGCAGAATTGCTGCACAGTAGATTTCGCATTCGTCTTAGATTTAACCCAAATTATATTGAAATTATTTTCCATTTTTTACTTAGTTTTCAGCGTATTTTTTTTTAATTAAGTTTTTTATCTACATAACTAATTTATGTGTTAACTTTAATCCTTTGTGCATTACTTCTTCATTTCCATCAAATAAAAAGTTGTTACTTTTAAAATTAAAAACAAATAAAAAAGTTGTTTTGAAAGGATGCTAGAAAATGGTTTTAAATTTTTTCTTAAATCCAATTAACTTTTGAATACAACCTTAAAAGTTTTAAAGGACACATACATTTGTACCTGGAAAAACAAACAAGGCAAAGAAGGTCAGAAAAATACTTGACCAATATTTTCTTGATGTTGAAATAACAAATAAAAGTAAATTCAAATGCGGTGACTTTGAGGTTTAAAAGCAAAACAGCTTGAGATGAATTTTTTTTGGGTTTTGTTTAGGGTGACCTTTTCGTGTTTGCACTACAGTGGGCATGAGCTTTGGAGAACTTTGAAATAATTTTGTTTTTATTTTTTTAAGTGATCTTTGGCACACTCAGCTACATTAGTATGCCATAATCCAGGGATCGTAAATATTACATGTTTTATTTAAAGAAATATTACTTTTTAATGGGTATTTATCAAGTTTGTTTATAAGTTTAAGTATAACTAGTCAAATTACATTTAGTAATTAATCTTAATGTATTTTTGGTAAATAAAATTTTACTGGACGAGTTGAAAAAAGTGCTATAAAATTGTTAAACTTAACTGCAGCAATTTCCAAAAAAACCAATTTGATTTAGCGTTCGTCTAGTCGCACACTCACATTTGAAGCAAACAAAAAATTTAAAATTTGTACACACACAATTTGAAACAAAAACCCAATTTTAAAATTTGTTTTTGTTTTGAATGTAAGTCAAGTAAGACAAGTCGTACGTTTTCAAGATCGTGAGACAAGTCCTTAATTAAATTCAACAAATTAGAAATTGTGTCTGGACTCTGGAGATAAATTTTACCTTCAATTACTTTGTATTAATTTCAAGACCAAAATTGATCAACTTAAAACAAATTAATCGCAAATTTATTTTTGTTTTCTGAGTAACAGATAAAACTCCAGAAATACTCGCAAGTATTATTCTAAAAAAAAATACAAGGGAAACCGCTGGCTATAACTGAAACCTTAAAATAAGCCAAACCTTAAAATAAGCCAAAGAGTTAAGTTAAACCTGCGACATATTATAGACTTCTAAAGTCTATTAAAATTAAGGAATATCTAAAATCGATTTAAAAATTTTTGAAAAAAAGATTTGTTCGAACTTTTTCATCAACAACATCTCTCGAACGAATCACGTGATTTTAAACAAATTGAAAGCATCCGAGGTGTATTTTCGAGCTCAAAAGTTGATTAGATTTTAAACTTAATCTGATTAGCGGCTTAAAATTTTTTTAAAAAAAGCAGTTTGTATAAATTTTATTTTCGAAACCTACGGAACCGCATCGAATCACTATCTTACGATATTTTAATCAACATCTTTCAAATAGGACAAATTTGCTTCAGATCCACACATACACACACAAATATCATCTAGAAAATGGTCAAAATCTGCTACCAGGAGCTAAAATTGTCAAATTGTGATAAAAACTAGATATTCGAAAATTAGCGTAAAATAATTAATAATTCGTTTAGCAGGAAGTTAAAAATAATAATAAAAATAAACTTTGTTAAATTTTTTTTATAATACAGAAATTCTCTTAAATCAGAATTTTTTGTTTTTTTTTAGTTTGAAAAATATTTAAGATTTACGATCCCTGCTACAATCAGATTTTCCTCATGACATTTGCAAACTCTGGAATTTTCTCAAGTGACATTTTCGCTGGCTTCTTAACTTTACCTCCGACTGCATATCGAGCCCTTGCTGCAAAAATGTTTTAACTCAAAAAATTTAATTTTTTTTTTATTTTATATTATAAATTATAATTAAATCGCCAAGCCATGGTTTATATTGTTCAAACATTTGTTACAACAATCTTGTAGAGAGACTCTTTAAAGGCTACAGTACTACAGAAAAAACAATGCATACAAAACATTTACATATTTTGGTTTATTAATGGTGGATGTCCCTTAATGAAATGCTTAGATATTCTTAAGTAGAGTTAACCCTGTTACCGATTCATAGAGGTGCACTCAGACACAATCACCCTTATCGGGAATAAAAGGCGAACAATTTGTTCACGTGAAATATTTCCCGTGAACAAAAAAATGGCGAACAAAATTAGAAAATAGTATACTGATACAACAACAACAACGCATGCATTGGCGATCACAATTTTAGGGAAAGGGAACACTTTTCATGTGAACTTTTATTCCCGATAAGGGTGAATATAACGGACGGTCCAGGCAAAGATATGATTGGACTGGCAAGCTAGTATACTTATCAAACGGTCGGTATTTTATTGAAATCTTGTCTAGTTATGACAGTTTTGCATCAAAGGCTCAAGCATTACATATTTAGCTAAAACTGTTAAGACTTGACAACCGTTTGCATTTGTCTATACTGTTCATACTGCACAAGTTGTACTGTATGTACTTAAATTCTTTATCTTATAAAAACACACTTGTAAGTAAAGAAAGTAAAAACGGAAACGACACAAAGAAGCATCCTTAAAGCAAAAAGAAAACCTCTACGTCTAGAAAAAAACAAGTAGTTTATAAGTTTTCCTTTTTTCTATTTTTTTTTTTTTTTTACTGAGTTTGTTCAAAGTTCAGCACACTTTGTGCTTTTAAAAAAAAAGTAGATAATACTTTCAAACCAAAAAACAGAGAAAGAAAGGAAAAACAAGCATCATTTGCTAAATGAAAAACCAAAGCAAAGAAAACTCTCCAGTGTTTTGATAAAAAGTTACTATTGCAACTTATTACTTGGAATCTAAAATTTCTCGTTTGATAAAAACCAAACCCTGCGGCTAATAAAAGTAATCAAGTCTGCTCTCACTTTGCAAACATTTAGCCACATCAGCAGCACGAGCGATTTCAGATTTCTTTTCCCAACTAGAAAACCAGCCTTTTATGTATTCTATAAGGCCACAAAATAACTAAAAAAAAACAAGGAAGCCAACAGACAGTGAAAAGAAATAGGGGGCCTGAGCTGAGGGTAACAAAGGCGTAAAGTAAAGTAAATGTTGGTAAATAAAAATTTCATGCATGTAAGTGAACTGAAAATGGCACAAGGGAGATCAGGAGTCAGCAGTGAACACAGGTCACAGGATTTATAAATAAAGACCTTAAATTCAGGGAATTCATAAATTAAAAATGTAAAACGCTTTTCAGCGTTTCTTAAAAATTTATATCATATTATCAAGGCCAATATATAATACTAATTTTGCTTTTAATATATTTTTTTAACATATTTTAACATAAAACAAGGTGTTTCACAATTATAGGCTCTGATTCCTTATTTTCTGTAACTGAACTCTGAGCTACTGCACGAAGTATTGTCAGAGTTAATAATCCAGCTAAGAATTTCATATCCAGAAATTCGCAAGTCATTTTTGCTGTAAAATAAGTGTTTTATTATGGGAAATTCTTCCGTTTCTTTAACACAATCATTCTCAGGCAATTCTTGTTGTAGCAATGATAGTGGGATGTTATTTTCTGAAACCCACAACAAGACTTTATACAAGAATTGGACACACTACCCCAATTTCGTTTAAGCAATTCACAATCGTCCCTTAAACTAAATTTAAAATGTCTGAATCTTTATCTTCGTAAAAAGTACCTTTTAAAAGTTTTTTTTTTAAATAGCCTCTTTCAAAAAAAGTTATCTTCCTGAAGGTACTTTAAAAAAAATTTAATTTTAAGAAAGTATTTTTTAAATAAGTTGCGTTTTAAGAGATTATTTTTGAAAAAAACAAGGGAGTTTATTTTCTTTTTAAACACACACACACAACATGTTCTTCCTTTAACTTCCATTATCGTTTATTCTTATGCGTCATAATTTACACTCTGTCGAAATGTCGTTGAATATTTTTCCTCTTCTTTAATTTTCTTTTTAATTAATTTCTTAACAAATTTTACCACAATTTAGTCTAACTTTCTTATTTTTTGCGTTTCTGACTGCCGCTGCTGTTGTGGGTGACAGTCGCTCTGGCTCTGGCTGTGGCTGTGGCTGTGTCTGTAATTCTAGTTGTCTTAATAAACAATAGCAGTCGGTGCTAATGAACAACGCTTCAAGAGAAAACAATGAATAAAGGAATAGCAACAGCAACAACAGCTCTAGATAAAACAACAACAGAAAGTCGGTTAAATGGAAAGCTATTTTGTGATTAACAATTGAATACTTTACAGGCGGGTGGTGTGTATGAAAGTAGGTGTGCTTCTGTGTGTGTGTGTGTGTTTGTGTGTATGAAGGGGCTCATAAAGAATTACATCTTGTAACAAAAGCATGATTTTCCACCATATTTCTATTGACTTAACATTTGTTGTGATGCAGTTTCTTTCTTATACTTTTGTAAAGTATTGATTTTAATATATATAGCCTTGTAATTGATTTATCCAGCCGAAAGGGTTCCAGCTTAACTTACGCCTTCAAAAGAACAGATAGACATTTCTGTTTAAAGTGCAGAATCAAAGCCGTTCTATTTTTCTTTACCAAGCCAATGGGCAGCGATAAGTTATCAATATCAGCTATTTAGCATGAATTTAAAATGAAATGGAATATGAGAATTGGTTTTATTGTACAAAAATATATTGTTTTTGTAATAAATTAAATTTTGTCAGATGTGCGTTCTACTTCTCTATTATAACAATAAACTGTGTTGCAATGCAAGTACACTACAATTATATTTCAATGCATGTTGGTAATGATACAGTGCATTACAGTACATGAGGTACAGTAGTTGGCGATAACGAAAAATCAAGTACAAAAATATATTTATATATGTTAAAATTTATTAACCAATCACTCTTTTGAATTGTTTGATATTTTATTAACTTTTTTCAATTTCAACTATTACATTCCTTTACATATCTGCTTGTCTGCCGCAGCTGTAGAAAATCTATCAGAAAACTTTTCCAAAAAATAACTTTAGGAAATCTTTTAATTCTTTAATAGAATTTTTTTTTTGTAATAATCAATAAAGCATGAAGGCCTTAGAAGACCATTCAGCTGGAAACTGAGTGCCCAAATAAACTAATCATCATCACATTCTTTTAGAAGCCACTAAAAAGTACCAGAAGTTTTTCATTTCGAAGGAATAACTAAAGGAATGTCTCTTTTTTTTTTGTTATTTTCTACAAAAATTCCTTAAACTTGTTCAATTCCTTTTCTTTTGCAAACAGTTGAAGAACAACAAAGACATTGTAAAAGAGGAAACCTTTCTTGAATAATATAAATAAACTTAATAGAAAAGAAATATATATACGAAAACGAAGAGATTAAACAGCAAGAAAACAAAAGGATTACCAAAAAAAATAGTTTTCTTTGTCATACACCGAAAAAAATATGGTTCTAATCAATCAATCAATCAATCCTTAAAAAAAACATAAATTTATGTTGTGTTAATTTTAAGCAAAAGTTAAATTTACTCAATTATATTGTTATTACTTAAAAATAATTAAATTAGTGATTTTTTAAATAAAAATTTTATTGACCCTATTAAACTTTTAATTGAACTTTTCATCAATTAAATTTTTAAACAAAACGCAAATAAAAAAAATCAATTTATTAAAAAAAAAATTTCATGAATTGAATTAAATTTTTAATTAAATTTTTCATCAATTAAATTTCTAAGCAATAGCTTTATTGACTCAAGTAAATTTTTTGTTAAACTTTTCATTTAAAAAAAAATGAAAAAAAATTTAACTGACTCAATTAAACTTGAAATTGGTTTGATTTCTTAACAAAAGTTTAATTGACTCAATTCAATTTTTAATTGATTTTTTCCTTTTTTTCATTACATTTAATTAAATCAATTAAATTCATGAGGTCCTCTGCTCCAATGGGACAGAAATATGACAGAAGAATTAAATTCTTTAGTGAAACTATTAATTAGTGAAAAAATTTTATCTGTGTAGGAATATGAATCCTGTTAGAACGTTCAAGTGTTCAGCCAAATAACATAAAATTTTAATAAGCACGAATTCCATACATAATTATTTTTGCATATCGCTTACTCTTTACATTCGCATGCGATTATAAAATTTTCTTTTCAGGTTTCAAGTGTCGTGTTGGTTGTTAGTAGTTTTTTTTTCAATTTGTTTGCTTTTAAACATGAGTACTAACGATTTAATCTACAAGCAGGTGTGAGCGAGTATGTTTTAGTCTTTTCCTGTGCTTCTCATATGTTTGTGAAAATTTCAATTATTCTGCAGTTGTCGTGAAATTCTATTAAATTTTTCACAAAAATAATTGCTCTTCCCTTTGTCTCTGTCCCTTTATTACAGCAATTGTCGTCTGGTTGTGAAGATAAAGTGTTTTTGTGCTGTGAGATTGTTAAATATTTCTTGTTAAACCTTTTGTTTTGTTTGGTTTTGTTTTTGCTTTAAAAGAAAAAATCATTTGCTAATAAGTATATATATGGAAATCTCTATCTGCTGTTTTACAATTAAATGTTTTTCATTAGCATTGAAGCGTGAATTTTTTTTTGTGGCTTTTGTCTGCAATCTGTTTCCGTTAAACGTAACCATCACCTGTTTAAATTTATTTGTGTGTATATATAATCGTGTATGCTTTAGTTTTAATAAAAGCTATGCTGCTGTCACTGCTACTGTTCATTTCCCTTTTTAAATGCTCCTCATACTACGCTTGAAGCTTGAACAATACACAACAAAAAGCAAAAGGAAATGATTTAACATACTAATACAATGTGTGTAGGAAATTTTTATTTTTTTTTTTTTTTGTATTGCAACTACATGTGTGAGAAGTGTTTGTTAATAGATGTGCTAGAAAAAAAAATAACAAAGAAAGAGTGGGACACAGAGTGAAATTGTTTAAATATGTGAGGTGATGTCTTTTAGGGCCATGATTTCATATATTTTAACAGCTGACGCTTACACAAGAGAGTCACTTAACAAACATACATGAAATAAACTACAACACACAATAGAATAAAGTACAATGCACGTCATACATGGTACAATAAACTTACAAAACATGCACACACACTCACTCACACGAACATACTATACGAGTATATACCCAGTGAACGTGTCTGTTGTTAGAAAAATGGGAGACTTTAGCCAATTGTAGTAAAAATTTGTATGTGACTGTAAAATTTAGCTTTACAGCTTTGTTGCCTATTTTTTTCTATTTGGTGCAAGGATATGATTACCTCCCATATATCCTTTTTCTTAAAAACTAAAGTTTAGCTGCATTTATTATTATAGTACACTTAAACTTGGTAAGTGTTTGCAGAATTATAAGCTTTAGCTCTGTTGGAAGTTTGGTTTCATTCGGATCAAGGACATGACTACCTCTCATATATCCTTTTTCTCAAAAATTAAAATTTTGCTACATTTATGTCTAGATTGCCCTGAAAATTAATAACTGTTTCCAAAAGTGCGCAATTTAGCTCTGTTGTAAATTTTTCATCATTGGGTGCAAGGATATGACTACCTCCCATATATCCTTTTTCTCAAAAACTAAATTTTAGCTGCATTTATTATTATAGTACACTTAAACTTGGTAAGTGTTTGCAGAATTATGAGCTTTAGCTCAGTTGGAAGTTTGGTTTCATTCGGGTCAAGGACATGACTACCTCTCATATATCCTTTTTCTCAAAAATTAAATTTTTGCTACATTTATGTCTAGATTGCTCTTAAAATTAATAACTGTTTTCAAAAGTGCGCAATTTAGCTCTGTTTTAAATTTTGCATCATTGGGTGCAAGGACAAGACTACCTCCTATATATCCTTTTTCTCAAAAATTTAATTTTTGCTACATTTATAGCCAGATTGTCCTGAAAATTTCTAAGACTACACGATTTATCTTTATTGTTAATTTTGTTTCACTCGACGCAAGGACATCACTACTTCTCGCATATCCTTTTTTTCAAAAACTAAATTTTAAGGGCATTAATGCCCATACTGATCTAAAAAGTCACAAATATTTAGTTAGATATTAGTTTTGCTTTAAATTTTGTGCTATTCGGTGCAAGGACATGACTACCTTTCATGTATCCTTTTACTCAAAAGCTGTATTTCAGCTGTATTAATGGCCAAACTGTATTGAAAATTAATAAGTACTTGTACAATTAGGAGTTTAAGCTCTGTTTTAAGTTTTGTTTCATTTGGTCAAAGAACCTGACTACCCGCCATATATCCTTTTTCTGAAAACAACTAAATTTAAGCTACATTTGAAATTAAAATAAACTAGACACTAATTAATATTTCCCTAATTATGTGTTTAAGCTTTGTTGTCAGTTTTGTTTCGTTCGGTGCAATGGCATAGTTACCTTCCATATATCCTTTTTTTCGAAATCAAAATTTTAGCTGGTTTTATGACCAAACTGCACTAAAAGTTAATTTAAAACTTCTAAAACTAAAAGAATAAGCTTTATTGTTAATTTTGTCTCATTTGGTGCAAGGACATGACTTCCTCCCATATATCCTTTTTCTCAAAATCTAAATTTTTGGTCAGAATGCACTAATAATAAACCATAATAAATTATAAAAATATACTTTTCAAGCTCGATGGGAAACTTTATTTTACTTGTTCAAGGACATGGCTACACCTACATCCTTTACGAAATCTTATTATTGCATAACAAATTTATAATTTAAGGAGTCATTCACAAAAATTAATGTTTGCTGGGTATGTAAAGTTTAACACAAACATGATTTTTATTAATTTATTTGCTTACATTAAGCACACACAATTAAGTAAACATGTCTGTACATCAGTATATTTATATGTAGATGCATCAAAGATTATTACACTCGGGCAGACACACAGGCACATACACGCACACACATATAAGCAAAGACTCTTGCAACTATGAGGTGGTGTAACAACAGTACAGTTGCTCCAGTGTCAATAAATTTTCTCAATTATGAGAGAATATTTTTTAAAGCAGCTTAAATTATAAAACAGAATAAGAATAATATATAGAAAAAAGACCTTCTATAAAATCGAGGGCACTAACATCAAGAACTGTCATTTACTTTTTTTTTTTGAATTTTTGTAGAATTTCAAAAAATTTCTCGTTAATTAACATGAGCCAATCTTTTAAATTAAATTGCTGTGGGTTAAGCACGTCTAGATGGTTTTTGTTGCTACTGAAGCATTTTATCAATTTACAACAATTATTTATTTATTCGGCAGCAAAGAAATACATCCAGACGTGCTTAAGCAACAACAAATAAATATTTTAAATTCGTTTTCATTTTGACCCACGTTAAATAAAAATAAAATATTGATGTAAATATTTGAGCAGATAACAAAGCCAGTTTCCTAATCTAAGGTTTTGTCTAATGCCCACAATTTCTTTATTAATAAATAAATTGAATAAAATGAAATTCCTAAAAATATGTTTTTTTTTCTTTCAGGGAATTTCGGCATAAATGAAAAAATCTGCTCAAAGCTTCAAATTATATTCAAACGGCTTAAGAAGGTTATACTGTAAGTTGAAAATCTCATATAAATTTAAAGGTATATAAACCTTTTAAGATTGATTTAATTTTTGTAAGAACTTTACTTAACAAAAAAAGATGTGCCAGAAACATTTGGTGAAGTCGCCAGCATTCTTACCAAATATTAAAACAATCTAACACAACATATTCAAAATAAAATGATGCATAATAATGTGATACGCATGGCATATTTGTTGCCTTCTTACATTTTATTCGAGGAATATTTTTGTATCCTAGTCATAATGTGGTTACCCTTACGTGTCTACTCCTTTATTTTGCAAAAAAAAAAAACAACAAATCAAATAAAGAGGATGGCATGTGTGTGAAATTTCCTTACCCAAAGTATGGTTTATTACGCATGAGTTGGTATATTTCTGTTAAGAAACCTTGAACAGCAGTTTCAAGCCAACACAAGGACGATGTGGATTTTCAATGCAGCAATTATAATAAAAGGAAGGAAAACATCAAAAAGGATGATGAGCCTGATTTGAATCGGAAAAAAAATATTAAAGAAAACTAGCAGACCTTAAAAAAGGACTTTATATATATTACAGGCTTTTTTTGCAAAGTATATAAGCTCATTTTATTTCAATAGAAAATAAAAATAAATAAAACAACGATATACAGTGGAAACAATTTTGACCTTCTACCAACTAAACCATTGGAATATATTCGATACAAAGAAAGTCTTAGAGATGACACTTAGACGATGACAAATTTTTATAACGATAGACATTGTACCAAACAAAATTTTTTTCGACATTTTTATAAGAACTTAAGCTTGTTTAGCTTATATATTTTTGTGAGGATTAGCTCTAACGACCACCATCTAAAAATATTTCAGACAAATAGCAAAACAAATTTTTAAGCAGTTGAAAAAGTTGAAAGTTTTTGAATGCTTACAGTTGAGTTTAAAAAAGGGCTTATCTGAGCAGTCACTTACGTGTTAGGAATAACGTACTTTATATTGCAAGTAAGTGAACCGTGGCCTAAGCTTTAGCTTACTTCTTAAAAGTGAATTGTTGCTTGTCGGTGATAAAGGCACTTAATGTCTAAAAGATCCCAGTAACATTGCTGAGCTAATCTTGAATACTTGATTAGCTCAGCAATGTTACTGGTAGCTTTTAGATATTAAGTTTAATTTGTATGCGTGTGCATTTTATTTTATCTGCAATTTCGAACTCATAAGTAAGCGGGGCTTGAAAAAAATCAGGGCTATTCAAACGAGATAAAAATTTACCGGTGCGTGATGAGTGGGAGAGTATAGTTTCGTTTGACTGTTTTGCTACAGTGACTTCGACTGACTATTTACTCACTGTGCCTTCGGTGGACTTTCTTGTACAGCGACATCAGCTGACTGTAACGCCACAGTAGCTTGTGCTGAATATTTCGTCAGTGTAACTTGGAAGCAATCGGGACGATTCCAATGAAACAAAAAATTTACCTCTGATGTATTGCGGGAGTTTGATTGCGATATTTGTTCAAAATTGTATAAATTTAATCAACTTATATAAAGTAATATAGTACGTTCTCCAGCCGCGAGACTTTACTTCACTTTCATGAAATGTGTCCGTTAAGGTAGATTCCACTGTATACATTTTCTTTGGGTTTTCTTCTTACATTTTACTAGATTTCGTTTGCCGAAATACATGAAGCAAATAATAGCAATTATAAAAGATCCCGCAGATTATTTAGAATTTTTCGTTTTAGCATATAAAATCAAATGGATAATTCGCTCATATACTTATTTCATATCGAACAACATTTAAAATGAATTCACCCGTATTCTCCGGACAAAATTTCTTTTATAAGTAGTTTGACTTGTCTCTTCCTGAGAGAGAGGGAGAGAGAGAGCGAGAACTGATTTTGTCCGAATAACTTTCAGCTAGAATTTGTTTTGTTTTATCTATTGTCCGCATAAGCTTCAACCGGATTGTCACTACTTTTAATAATTTCAGGCAAAGTTGAACTAAGATGTCCACTAATGTAGTATTTTGTCTAAATAAATTCTATTTATGTTGGTAAAAAAAAAAAATTTCGAATAAAACTTTAATGGAATTTAACCATTTCACTTTTTATTTCATATTTTTTTGAGTAAAATTTTTCAAAATGGCTGAATCCTGCTGCAGAAAATTCTAAGTAAAATTATTTTTAGTGATGGTAAAGTGTAGAAAATAAAAAACTTGTTGATTTTTGAGTTCTTGTTTCAACTCTGATGTAACTGAGCTTCTCAATTGTTTAACATAATATCTCTAGTTGTTATTAGACATTTTTGGGTAAAGGTTCCCTCATAATCTGCATTAGCAACAGGGAAAGGCGCATAGCATCCTGCTTAACCCCTCAATAATCAATTTTATAGTATTTTTAATAAAAAAAATATTTTACTGAATAAGTAAAATAATAGTTTGGAATAAAATTTTAGATAAATTCACCTTTAGCATATTATTTTAAGAAAAAAAATTATGTACCGAGCATATTTTTACTCTTTTGCAAACTAATACTGAAATTAGAAAATAAGTTTTTAATATATTTTTCCCAAGGTTGGAGAAATATGCACTTAGTGTTGCTTTCGAAGCAATGAATATGCCATTCCTCCAAAGCAACTTGACTTGTTTTTGCTGTTTTCAGCTTGAGAAACTTGTTTTCTGCGCTTTTATGTCAACCCAAACTCTTTTAAATGTTAACAGTTTTTTTCTGCTTTTAGGACTTTATATTATTTTGCTGTTTGTTAATTTTGTCCAATTAAAACTCCATGGCACTTCAAGAAAAAAAAACTTTTCAAAAGCAAAGCAATTGCAAGGCAAACGAAATTTATTTACAACATAAAAAACCACGTGCTACTTAACGTGCCATAAAGGTGTTGGCAGTGTTTGTTATTTAATTGCTGTAATACTTCTATTGCGTCTGTTTAAAATCTCTTTTTGCCAACATGCCTTTTCAACTTGAGTACGTTTTTTGGCAAAAATTTTAATTTAAACAAGCAGCAATATTATAAAGGGCTTGCTTTGGCAAAAAATAAAACCTTATTTTAGCTGTTTCTTTGCAAGCACAAGCACGAAAACAAACAAAAGCTCTGCCATAAATAAAGACAACAACAACCAAAAAAATAAACTAAAGTTATCAAAAGAATTATTACGAAAGATGCATATGCTGCTAAATGTTAAGGGTTCCAAAACACACACGCGCTAACAAAGGACTCAGCCATTGCTTAGCCCTGCACCCAGCTGAGAACTTTAGAAATCGTTTTATAAAAAAAAATATAAAAAAATCTGTTATTTAACAATGGCCTGCAAATAGAAAGCGAGGAGCCTGAGTTATGAACATTAAGTTGCTGAACACTAGTCACGTGATACATTTGTCATGCACATACGAGCACAGCGGTGCGCTAAAGTATTTGAAAAGAATAGAAATGGCAGCAACTTTGTCAGATAAAAAGAATGTTTGTGTTTAGAGGAACATTTTACAAAATGTGTGCTTGAATATAAAAACTATAAATTGTTTATTTGCATGACTTTAATACAATGACATACAACATGACACAAACACTCACTCAAACGCACGCACAACAGCACTCGTAGTGCATTTTTACTAGAACGTGTGTGCTTGCACTTCAATGAACTTTTGAACTTGCATCAAGCATCTTTTTGAAAATGGAAATGTGTGTTTCTGAGAAGAAGACAAAAATATTCAACTGTGCTGCACTTTGTAGCTGAACAGAAGTTTTTAAGCTGACATTTTGTGTAAATAAAAGCAGAAGAAATTGTGTAACAAATTTTAAACTGAAGCTTTCGATTTTTATTTTTAGAAAATATAATTTTACATAGAAAAAATATTTCTCCAATCTACAGCTTTAATTTAAAATAAAAACAAAAATAATTTGTAAAATTTTTAAGCAAGAACTAATTGAATTTAATTTTTAAATCAACTTTTAATGAATTGAATTTTTATACAAAATTCTAATTGACTCAATTGAATTTTATTTTTGATTACTTGTATTGTTTTTCAGTTAAAGGTGACAACAAAAAGTACTTTTTTATTAAAGGTACTTTTTTATAAAAAGTAGTTTTTTATAAAAGCTACTTTTTTATAAAAGGTACTTTTTTATAAAAGGTACTTTATTACAAAAGGTACTTTTTATAAAAGGTACTTTTTATAAAAGGTACTTTTTATAAAAGGTACGTTTTTATAAAAGGTACTTTTTTATAAAAGGTACTTTTTTATAAAAAGAACT
Organism: Nowickia ferox; assembly: GCA_936439885.1. Classification (NCBI taxonomy): domain Eukaryota; kingdom Metazoa; phylum Arthropoda; class Insecta; order Diptera; family Tachinidae; genus Nowickia; species Nowickia ferox. The sequence continues at coordinate 3,825,619 of OW387023.1, read as the reverse complement.
TTTTTATAAAATGTACTTTTTTATAAAAGGTACTTTTTTATAAAAGGTACTTTTTTATAAAATGTACTTTTTTATAAAAACTTCTTTTTGATAAAAGGAACTTTTTTACAAAACGTACTTTTTTATAAAAGGTACTTTTTATAAATGGTACTTTTTTATAAAAGGTACTTTTTATAAGTGGTACTTTTTATAAATGGTACTATTTAAAAAAAAAATTTTTATAAAAACTTCTTTTTTATAAAAGGTACTTTTTTACAAAAGGTACTTTTTATAAAAAGTACTTTTTTATAAAAGGTCCTTTTTATAAAAGGTACCTTTTTATAAAAGGTACCTTTTTATAAAAGGTACTCTTTTATAAAAGGTACTTTTTATAAATAGTACTTTTTTATAAAAGGTACTTTTTATAAATGGAACTTTTTTATAAATGGTAATATTTTTTAAAAAAAATTGTTTTATAAAAACTTCTTTTTGATAAAAGGTACTTTTTTGCAAAAGGTACTTTTTATAAAAGGTCCTTTTTATAAAAGGTACTTTTTATAAATCGTATTTTTTTATAAAAGCTACTTTCTTATAAAAGGTACTTTTTTATAAAAGGTACTTTTTTATAAAAGGTACTTTCTTATAAAAGGTACTTTTTTATAAAAGGTACTTTTTTATATTTATTTATCACTAACCAGAAGCAACTGTAGACTTCTAGTGAGGGTGTTAACTCGACACTGCTGGACGGCTTCGTATGAAGTCAAAATTGGACAAATACTTGACGGTACCTGCAGGAAATGTATGGAACACGGGGTATTGGAGACAGTAGAACATCTACTGTGCCACTGTATGGCTCTAAGCCGCACTAGATATGACTGTCTTGGTGATCACACTTTTCGAAGTTTTGAACTTGTATCGGGAATGGAAATGTGTAGACTGCTAAGGTTTGTTAAATCTGTGTGGGAGTCATTCGATACAGGCACCACGAACTAGGCTGTCAATAAGGATCAATCCTGGTCTATGCGAGGTCCTTGACCAACCAGACTAACCTAACCTAACCTATAAAAGGTACTTTTTTATAAAAGGTACTTTTATATTATATATATTATAGATATTATGTTAAAGCAAAAATATTTTTTTTTTAAAAAATCTAAAGCATTTTTCCGTTAAAAAGGAAATGAAAAAATATCTCACTGAGGTTTCCCAAGGTAAACGTATGATCAACTTTAGTTGTTCACATACAATTTGAACAAATTTTTATCATTAATCGAAGAACGTAATTTACACATGTTTTGCTTCAATCAAATTTCTCCTACACACACACACGCAGCCACAGACACAGACACATACACATGCACATACACTTGTGCTCTTTTGCACACTGATATGGAACATGCAAATGTTTCATGTTGCATGAACATGATTTACTTTGAATTTCATTTATTTTTATTTTCCTTTTCCAAGTCGCATTATTAAGGTTCCTTTTTCGTTTGCTTTTTAATACAAATTCTATGTGTCGAGGAGTTCAACTAAACTTTAGTTAGTTGGGGTTATGCAGCCCAAGATTTGATGAATGCATGTACGTGTTTCTTTTGCTTATTTTTCTTATTTTCTTGAATACAAATACGAGTACATACTCTCTTCTGTGAGTTTTCAGTTCACTGAAGTTAAGCATGAAATGAAGATAATGCTTGCATACATTTGGGCGCTAAGCATGACTGTTGCTTGGCTAAACACACATACATTCACACTTACATATGTATGTACGTTTTGAACATACATGCACGTTCATCATGAGTTGACTGTGGCAAATGAGCAGGAAGTGGAAATTGGAAATATAGTTTATTTCTAATATACAACAACATTTGAAAACAGTTGCAAGTAATCAGCTAAACTAAAGTTACGTTACTTGCTTACAGTTTTCCAAAAAGGGAAAATAGCAGAGCAAAATTCTCCTTTGGCCTTTTCTTCTCTAGGAGAAAGTTTCATTTTAATATTGAGTGAAATTTAGGGTGAGAGTTGCTTTGGGATTTGTTTAGAAAAAAAAATTAAAATAGAAAGTTTGCTGCTGCTAGTCGTTACTCGTTTATAAATTGTTTCATGTTGGCTTAACCAAACAATCCACTTGCCCTCTTCCTGCCATCCATCGCTCCACAAAATGAAAATTCAAATATTGTTACGATTTTCTATGGATTTAAGTTTTCTTTTTCAAACCAAAAATGTACATGTTTTGAATCTCAATTTATAATGGCAAGCGTGTGTGCAGCAGTGCTTTTCCTAAATGAAATATTTGCAAAATACTTTAAAGTTTTTTTTATCTACTTTCCCTGGCATTTTATCTTCAGTCGTTGGTTGTAAAGCATTTATGTAAAAGTATTTGTAAAATTCGATTATTAGTGGATTAATATCGTAAAACTGAGTTAAATTTATGTAAATCAAACAACTTTCTTATACCGGTCCAAGGGTGAGAGGAAGGGAAAGCAAAGAGCAGAGCAGAGTGTATTATAAAAGGAAGTCATTTAAAGGTTGTCAGATTATAAACTTACAGCAGAGTAAAAGATATTTGAAATATGAATTTCCTTAATGGTTTATTTAAAATAACTTTGAGCTGCTCTCGCATTATGCAAACTTTTTTTTTGTAAAAAAATATTTTGACAATTCACAGAAATTTAATAATAAAAAAGGTAACCAACATATTTTAAATACTTCTAAAAGTAATTTCTATTGATATAAATTCTTGCTTTATAAATTTAGTAAAAGTTGTTGGAAAAAAATATGTTATAAATTTTAATTCTCAAAAACAAAATTCAAGTCAATATTAAAAAAAGAACAATCCATTAAATTCCTAAGCCCCATTTTCCAACTACTTTAATTACTTAACAAATTCCATGAAAAATAATTGCAAAACAACGTTTCAGTTTAAGCTCTAGAAGTCTGGAGTTTAACTATAACATGTCATGGGGAGTATAGCGTTAAGAACAGCTAAACATTGTGGTGTTCAAGCAGTGAATTGTTTAACATTGTGTGTCTTAAAAGCTCTTTAATATCTGTTTTGAGTAAATAATATGTCTAATTTGATAAGAATTATGCACTGGGACCTTTTATTTTAATTGAAATTTTTCTTATGGCATATTGTACAATAATAAATCTGTGGCAAAAAAAAAGGTTTGGCACTTTTAAGTTTTGTCAATTTTTTTAATTCTAGCGATTTTTTTCGCTTTTTGGCGATTGTTTTGGGTTTGTTTTTTAGTTTTGGCTTTTTTCCGAAATGACAACTTTTAAGTTTTTTTGACGATATTTTTAACTACAGTTTTTAGTTTTTGAGCTGGATATTTATTGGCGATTTCATTAGTTTGAGCACTTTATTATTATTATTATTTTGGCACTTTTTACGTTTTGTCTATTTTTAGATTTTTTCCGACCTTTTTTCTATTTCCGATGTTTTCAGTTTTCGGAAATTTTTTAAGTTTTGGCGCTTTTTCTTAGTCCTGGCACTTTTAATTGCATTTTTTTATTTTTTAAAATTTTTTTTATTTAAGCGTTTTTGGGTTTTGTCGATTTTTTTCGGTTTGTTTTTTATTTTTAGCGCTATTTTCGCTTTGCCGATTTCTTAGTTTCTTGACGATATTTTTAGTTACGGCGATTAGTTGTTTACTTTTTGCGCTTGCCTTTTGGCGATTTTGTTAGTTTTGGAGCTTTTTCTTAGTTTTAAAGTTTTTTTAATTTTTGCGATTTTTATCGGTTTTCGGCGATTTTTTTTTATTTTTTGTTTTTTTTTGCAATTTTAATTTTTAACGATTATAGCGATTGTTTTATCTTTTGCAGACTTTTTTCTGTTTTGGCGCTTTTTTCCATTTTGAAAAAATTTTTAATTTTTTTGTTGATAGTTTTAGTTACAACGATTAGTTTTTAGTTTTCGTGGTTGCGATTTTTTTTAGTTTAAGCGCTTTTCTTGATTTTGGCGTTTTTTCGTTTTTGCGATTTTTTTCGGTTTCCGCCGATTTTTTTTTTTTTTTTGTTTTTTTTTAATTTTAAGCTTTAAGTTTTTTAATTGTGTTTATATTATTATTTGACCAGTGTTTTGTTTAAGTATTGATGGCGGTTCCGCTAGGATAATCTTTGGTAAATTTTTGTTTTAGATGTTTAATAAAACAATTTCTTTTTTTGTGATTTGATTTCTTTAGTTTTTGTGCTTTTTTCTTTTGGCGACCTTTTCGGGTTTTAGCGTTTTTTTTTTGTTGACCTTGTTACTTTTGGTGATTTTTTTGCATTTTAGCAAAAATTCTAAATTCCAGTAGTTGATTTTATCCTCCAAACTATATTAAAACCGCAAATTATTTGTAAAAATATGAAAATTAAAACTATTATTAAACCGCAAAAAAAAAACATAAATATCATGTTGTTTAAAATGCGAACTAAGAACATAAAAAGTCATCGCGACAAAGTGGATGCGGATGTAACACACTGTCACAGTCAATACCACAATCTGCTAAACGGCAGTCATCATTATCGCAAATCGTCATCATTATCGTAAAATGCAAATTTTATATAAGAGAGCAGTTTAAAGTTTGCTTAATAAAACCCAAACTTTAATATAGTGAAAAATTATATGCAAACATTTTAAATATAGTTGTTGTAAATACAAATAATTTTAAAATTTCAAAAAAAAATGTTTTACGAGAGATTATTGAAAGTGCATGAAAGTTTTTAGCAATAAAAAATTTGAAAACAAGTTGCTCATATATTTTACATGAAAGATTTTAGTTTAAAAGAAACATAAAAAATGTAAACTAATTCGAATTAAGAGCAGATTTTGTACTCTACATTGTTTGGAAAAAAAAATTAAAACAGATTTTAAATTATCAGATTTTATTAACAATTTATGTAGCAAACGATTCAAATCGTTTTCTCTTTTTAACATAATTTCTCTCTCTTTTCCCAATTTTCCTTGCAAAACTTGCTAAACTATAAAATTACATATTTTTATAATCATTTATGTACATAATTCAACATGATTACGCCATTAACATGAAAATGAAACCTAAAAGCAGGCAACAAAAATTATTCTCTGAAAAAACAAAGCAAAAATAAACTAAAGCGAACGCACACAAAACCAAAATAACTGTTTACTTAATGTCTTTTTCATAAACAACATAGACTGTGATTACAGCATACGTACACATTTGCATTTTCTTGCATAAAAGCAAAATGAATTTTTCAAATTAAAACAGACGATAAGAAAATCTTTAGAAGAAAGAAATTAAGCAAGACATAAAATTTTTATGGAACTTAAAAACTTACAGTAGTTTGTTTGCTTGTTGGCAAACGAAGCTTTACAATTAACAATAACATTTAAATACAAATGCCAACAAACTGCCACATTTTTTTTAATAAACCCACTCAAAATGACAGAGCAAAAATAAAAACACAATGCAGACACATTTTTAAAGGCAATTTCCTACAATTGAAAGCAACTTACTACCATGGGATATAAACTCGAAGATTTCCAAAGAAGAATATCCTTTTCGTTGAAACTAGCAACAAAAAAATAACATTAAAATTATTTTTGCTATTACAAGACTTTAAAGAAGAAAAGGGCGGAAAGGCGATATAAAACCGCCAACTGCAGTATACGGAAAATAAACCAAATTGGTTGCATTTGTAGGTTTAAGAAAACATACTCAAGAAAAAAATACAACTTTTTGGCCACAAATAAAAGAAAGATACAGCAGAAAAAAAACTAAACCACAAATAGAAAAAACAAATTGCAGCAGAGTGATACAAACAAACAAAATATACAAACAACACCAACAACAACAATAACAACAGCACTAAGGCAAACCACTCACTCATGCTGCCAATGCCACAAAACACCGCTCACTGCTGCCATTGCCACCACATCAGCACACACTATGGCAAATAAATACTTCCAATTTCCTTCAACTTCTTCTTCTTTTAAATGTCTTAGCAACTACTTTAAATGCCTCTACAATTCCTTTAGGATGCTGGCACATATAATTTCATAAGCATGTGTGTGTGCGTGTTTGTTTTTAAAAGTAAAGAAAATTCTAAATTCAAATAATGTTGCTGCTGCCAAACGAAACAAAATGGCAGTGCGATGCCTTGTTGGCTGCCTTAGAAGAAGAAAAGGAGAAGAAAAAAATAAATAAATAAGCAACGCAGGCACGAGGCCAACGCTGGCCGACCGCAACAGTCAAGGCAATCTAGACAAACACTTTGGGGAAATGCAAATTCAAACATACGCTTCCCATACAAAAGCAAAGAAACTGCCACAGCAATATTAATGCAAACGAACAACTGCACAATATTAGTGCTAAAAATACATCTTATCATGTCCTTTTTGCTTTTATTAGGAATTTATGAAAATATATTTCTTTCAAAAAAAAACTGACTGACTCTCTTGCACAGCACAACCATTTGTATGTTCAAGCTCTAATAAATGGAAAACTAAAAATTCCCCAAAGTGCCTGTGAAATCTATTTAAAGTGAAAATAATGGCACAAGCTCCATCCAGCCAATGATTTTAATGGCAAAACTTTCAAAGGCACAAACGATATAAACGAGGGTATACTGAGGAGATTTTTTGTCAAACAAAAGCAAAAAGAAATTTGAACAACAACAACTGGGGCTAATGTTGACTGAAATAGTTAAGGCGGTGATACACTATTCTAAACAATCGCACGATTTACTAAAAAATACAACACTGGTATGATGGAGTTTTATAAAAATTTTCAAAAAACAAGAACAATTCACCAGATCAGGGTTGTATTTTTTGCAAATCGTGCAATTGTGTACGATAGTGAGTCATGGTCTTTAATGCGTCACCTACAAGGCAAATAACGGCCTTCGAATGTCCCAGTTCAAACCCTGGACACACCCACTCATATCAATATCATAGTTTTTTTATAAGCATCCTCCTAAAATAACTAATAAAGTTAAGAACGCCTTTTTTTAAATTAAAGTAATACGCCTACTTACAACCAGAGGGCGCTGCATTAATGCTATAAAAATTAAGAATAATGCTCAATACCGAAGTTATAAAAATGAAATAATGACCAAAGTTTCTTTTCTCTCTATCTATCTGTCGCTTTACCATCTGAACACTCACACAGTGGGAAAAGGTAATGAAGAGTAAAGGAGAAGGTAATGCACAGCATGTGTTAATTTCCATTCAAGAATTCATAACCGAACATGTACTACGAAAGTAATGAATTATTTAAATGCGTCCAAGGAACGAATTCTACAATTTAAAAAATCTAAGTTTAGCCAAAACACGTGCAAGCAAAGCAGCTGTCAACAATTAACTGAACACTCAAAATGGCTGAAATTGTCGCCAAAAGTGATATACATGAGTATATTCAAAATTCGAATAAAAGTAACCCGCGAAAATTCAAAATTCGCTATACGTTTTGAACACACCTCGTAAATAGGTTTTTCATTCCGTGTGTAATTTCCACAATATTGATATGCGACACACTTTATGTGTAAATATATTCTTGGTCCTTATAAATAGGGAAGACGTATAAGCGATATCCGTCTGTCCGTCTATCCTTCTGTCCGTCCGTCCTTCTGTCTGTACGTGAAATAGGTTTTCCGAAGCTCCCAGAATAGCTAGAGACTTCGGTCTTAAACTGTCTATAGACTTCGGTCATAAACTGGATTGGTATTAAAAATCAGCAAAATCGAGAAGACGGTTTCAGAGCTGGAAAGTTTAAACTATTTCTTGGTTTATAAAAGTAACCAGCTGAAATTAATTTTAGTTCTTTTTCTTAAATTTAAATTCTAGTACGAATAGAATTGTTGTTAAAAATCAAAACAAATCAAAAATACGATTCCAGAGTTGGAAAGTTGAAATTTTTTCTGTTTTAAACAGTAACCTACTAAAACTAATTTTTTTCTTTTTCTCTATAAATTAAACTATTTTTATATTTAGAGAGAAATGTTTTGACAAAAGAAATCAGAAAAAACTAAAAAAAAAATTATTCCAGGGTTAGAAAATTTAGATATTTTTTTTTTTTGGTATATAAAAGTAACCAGGTCAAATAAACTTTTTCTTTTCCTATAGTAATGAAATATAATTGACGTTTCAAAAAACAAATAACAAAACAGCTCCAGAGCTGGAAAACTTAAACTTTTTTAGTATATAAAAAACTAAATAAAATTAATTTTTTTTTGTTAATTAAGTATAGTCTTCATTAAAATAACAAAACAGCTCCGGAGCAGGAAAACTTAAACTTTTTTAGTATATAAAAAACTAAATAATATTAATTTTTTTCTTTGTTAATTAAATATAGTCTTCATTAAACTAGGAAAGAAATTAGTATGAAAATTAAAAAAAAAATGTTTGGTATATTTGTAGAAGTAACTAAATCAAAATAAGTATTCTTTCTTTTCAATTAAACATATTTTATAAATTAGGAAGGCCTTTACTTAAGAGTTTTTTTTATCTCTTAATAGGGACAGTCATTAGTCTTACAAAGCTTTGTTATATGTATGGTGCGTATTATCTGCAAATGCAGGTGTGCTATAATTTTGCTTGCAGATGTTTTCAAATAGAAATTTGTTTTAGTACCATTATGGATACTTATTTAATTCAGTTTTCGGTGTCAGAATCAATGTGGTAAGGGCTGGCAAAATCTTTAACTTATGTTTATATACATATGGGTGTTTGTTTTCATGGAAAGGTCCATTTTTTTGTCGCGTGCAATAGCAAGCAATTAAGCTTATATTTCAGAACTATGTGACTCGATTTTTCTTAAAATTTCACGTTATGTAGAGCTGTTGAGGGCCTACACAAATATGTATATAAAGAAGTAAAAAAAATTAATTTTCTTTGACAAAACAAGCATGTTTGTTTGATGTCGCACGTGACAAAAAGTTAGCATTCCTGTGGAAGTGCCTATATGCAGTTTGATTTGCTTTAGATATGGGTGAATTAGTTGCCATTAGAAGGTGCTGATCTCTATTAAAATCGTCTCTATTTAATTTCTCCTTATTCATTTTAAAAAGGGAAAATATTAATAATGCAAAAAAACTTTAAAAAAACCTTAAGTACAGAGTGCAAAATAAAATATTCAACTATTACTAATATACCGAAAATTAAATCTTTGAACCATCTGTTGTCGAAAAATACCCACACCATAAATCACTCACCATAAATTACTCTAGAGCAAAAAATAAATGATGCATTTTTTTCACAAAACAAATATGTGTGTGTATGCTTTTGTATGCATTTACTCCATACGTACGTCGGTTTTTTAAATTAATTTTCTCTACGCTAAATTGTCAATTTGACCACTTTTTATATTTAAAAGAATAAAAAATATTCCATTGCTGTAGACAAAATATTCAGAGTAACAAAAACGTATGTACAACAATAGTACTTAACATATAAATATTATGTAAGTTTGCATATTTTTTTTTTTTTTGCGAGAAAATGTATGCATAGTTACTATTCTTTAATTCTAATATTTTTATATGTAAATTTATTTTTTGTGCATATCCTGCTGTTTATTTTTTTTTTCTATTCTATTACTGCAATAGTTGTCGCAGTCATTGTGGTCGTTGTGAGGTATAAATATTACGACAACTTCCTCCTTCCCATCTCAGAAGGAAATGTAAGCAATGAATGAAAAATATATGCATGCCAGGGATTAGATGAAAAATATTTTACTGTAGCATTATAACGCATTTGGAGCAAAAAGCCAGTAGAACAAAGAGAAAAAACAAAGCAAAGCAAAAACACAAGTATAATAAGTACAAAAAATAAACTAAAAATTGTAAAAATATAAATTGAAATAAACGGCAGTGCAATAAAAACAAGGATTCGTCCTTGTTATGTTGCATTAGACATGCACACAGACACAGACACAGACACAAGTGCATACATACATATATATGCCAACATAACAATGCACGAGTAGTTAGTTATTTGTGGTATGTGTGAGTGTGGAATTTTTTGATTTTACGATCAAGAACGTAAACTATTTGACACATTTAGCGAGGGCGAAAGATGGCACATAAAAATAGATTTTCATGAAAATATTGATTTTTTATTTGTGCACGAAGACAAATAAAAAATACTGCGTTCTAAAATTAAGTGAACATACATAAAAAAGTCTCCTTGAAGGTGTTTATAACTTTGAAATTTTTCTAACAAGAGATTTCTAAGCATTAACTTTTTCGATTATTATTGTAAGAGTCTTTTAGGAATCAATTGTAAGAAAAACAACTGCTTAGCAAAACACAATAGAGATTTTGGTAGCAGTAGACATTTTTCTTGGTATATGTAGAAATTTGCTTTAATATATTTATTCCATAAGCTGGAGATTTTTATATCACTGCGGTGCATCCAAATTTAAAACGAATGAATAACAATATGATTTTATTATAAACTCAATGCGAACTTAACAATAAATAATCCAAACTGAGACATCTCGTGCCCATATCCTGCAGTATGTAGGCAGCTTTATAAGTTTCTGCAATATAATATTGTTTTATTACAAGCCTTCCTTCTTATGACGAAGCAACAGCATTTGCTGGTTTATATGAAAACATTTTATGTATTTATAGTTATTCAAATTAAAATCATTTAGTTCTTCAAAGTTTTCAGCTTTGAGCCACTTTTCATTGCAGGCAATTCGCTCTCCGCTGAGCCATTTCTTCGGATTTGGGAACAAGAAATAGTCACCCGTCGCAAAATCCAGAGAAAACAGCGCATGGTAGAGCAATTTATACACTTTTTTCATGGAAAATGTATATGAGTCCATGCTCCTTGCATTGTCCTAGTGGAAAAATGCTTTCGATTTTAGGGTTCCGTACACCAGAAGTGTCAGTCTGTCTGTTGTTTGCTCTAAAACCATAAGAGCTGCGGAGCTGAAAATTTCACAACAAATATATGACAGTTTAAAATGAAAGGATGTTCTCAAGCGAGCAACGAAACATGTTGAAATATACAGACAATTATTTTTAGACACTTACGGCCTTATGTATAATCAAAAACTGGCATGAAGTCAGCATAAGTGACAAAATTGAACTACGTGTTGACGAGGTCCTCTATACAATTTGACATTAAAAATCGCAGCATAATGTAGTTTTAACACACGATTACATCCTAGTATGATTTTTAATGTAAAATTGTATGGCAAAACACATTAAGACCGTGTTAAATTTTGCCACTTATGCTAACTTCATGACAAATTTTTGATTATACATAAGGCCGTTACAGTTTTCAAAGTAGTGGCAGACTATACCAATAAACACTGAAATTTAAAAAATCATCAGCTGAGGTAATTTTTACTATGTAATTTCGACAACTTGCTGTATCTTTGAAACCGTATATGGCAAACTTTTGAAATTTGCAAAAATGCTAAAACTAAAAAATCCCAAAAATAAAAAAATGCCGAAACAAAAAATCGCCAAAATGAAAAAAACGCTTAAGTCAAAAATATCACTAAAAATAAGTGATTTTCAAAAATATTAATATTTGCGAATTCTCAAATAGTTTATGAAAGTCTGTGCATAAGATAAGAGGTTTGTGACTGTTCAAAATGTGTGGTTGAAGTCTACTGACGATTTGTTAAAGCAACAATGAAATGCATATAGACATCGCTTAACCACCAGCAAATAAATTTCACTTATAATATAATTATGACAATATGTCGAATAATAAATCTCTTGAATATATCACTAAAAATAAAATAAGCCGCTCAAATGCAAAAAAGTCACCAAAAGGTAACCAAAGAAGTGAAAAAAATCGCCAAACCCCGGAAAAAAATCGCCAAAACGAAAAAAGCTCGAAAACTAGAAAAATTGCTAAAAATAAAAAACAACCGAAAAAACCTGCCAAAGGCCAAAAAAATCGCCAATACGAAAAAATCGTCATAGAGAAAAAAATCGCCAAACCCCGGAAAAAAAATCGCCAAAACGAAAAAAGCTCGAAAACTAGAAAAATTGCTAAAAATAAAAAACAACCGAAAAAACCTGCCAAAGGCCAAAAAAATCGCCAATACGAAAAAATCGTCATAGAGAAAAAAATCGCCATAACTAAAAAAAATCGCTAGAACTAAAAAATAACCGGAAAAATAGCCAAAAAACGAAAAAAATTGCCGAAATTTAAAATTACCAAAAGTAACAAATTGCTACAAAAAAACTCGAAAAAAATCGACAAAACGAAAAAAATGCCAGAGGTAAAAAATCGTTAGAAATAAAACCCAACCGCAAAAACTGCAAAAAAACCGAAAAAAAGAAAAAAAAACCAAAAAACGAAAAAAATCGCCAAAAAGAACAAAATCGCCAGAACTAAAAAAATTGCTAGAACTAAACAACAAAAATTTACGAAATTAAAAATTAACAAGAGTAACAAATTGCTAAAAACAAAACAGAAAAAAAATCGGTAAAACTAAAAAAAACGCCATAAATTAAAAAATCGCTAGAAATAAAAACAGAGCGGAAAAATTGCCAAAAGCACTAAAAAAACGTCTAAACAAAAAACAGACGCCAAAACTATTTTTTTAGCTAAAACTTAAAAATTAAAAAAAAATAACGAAGAATTCGGCAAAACGGGAAAAACACTTAAACTCAAATAAATGCCAAAGCAAAAAAAAAAATTTTAAAATTAGTCAGTAGACTGCTGTAATGAATGTGTTTAATGCATCAGTGTTGCCAGTCAGCTATAGTTCTTTGTATTATATGCGGTTTTTTATAAAGAAAGTAGACCATTTCTGCTAAAAAAAATCATACTGTTTAACGACAGCCTGAAAATTATTTCTTTTCGCAGAATTTCTATGAAAAATAGCAACCACTTTTTCAATTTTATTGATTAAATTAATTTAACATAAAAGTAACTATAGCATACGTTTTGGAGAGTTTATTAATTTGGTTGGCCGACATAGTGGTACAAACAAAAAATCTCATTTATTATTTCGACAGTCACCCACACTTGCATGTATGTATTTATTTGAACGTTGTTCCCAATAATTTGGAAAAATAAAATGCCAGGCCTGTTATTATAACTCTTCATGCACTCATTGTAAACAATAACCATCGTGTTCATGCCTGCATTAAACATGCATTAATTACTGCACTTTAAAAGACAAACAGCAAACAATATTTTACACATCAAGTGTCACGTTCAGCTGACGATGACTTGGCAACAACAGCAACGAGAGTTTTAAGGACATTTATTATTATATAAGTGTAATTTTTTATTAAACAGAATTCATATATTTTATTGAATTAAAGTAAAACATCTCTCTCCGGGTATGTTACTATCAATAATAACGACTAGCGAAGAATAAGCAGAAAGCAAACCAAAAAAATATTAATTTTGCTATAAATGTTTATAAAGGTATAATCTGGAGGTAAAGTTAATTGTCATATCAACATCATTATCATTTTACAGCAATGCACAGTGGGCACAGTAACTTTAAAAAAATAAACTTTTTTTGCAAGTGATTTCGAAAATTTTGTTAACCATTTAATAGTGAATATATAAAAACTAAGGCAGCAAAAAAATTATAACAAAATATTTGGTACTGTGAAGGTAAAAACAGTGACTTATTTAGATCATCTCTTAAAAAGTATCATCGAGAATGCGGTGCGATGTTTTGTGTTAATTTGATAGGATTATGGTCTTCAAGACGTGGAAGAATATTTAAACTTTAAAGTAAAAGAACTTATTTCATATTATAAAAAAATCAGAAGCCTTAATTTGCCATAATTCTATGTCACTAGACCTGCTTCTTATTGGCTTCCTTGAAAGTTTTAATTTTGCAAGTTTTTTACTTATTTCTCCTCTTTCCACTAAATTAAAACATAGAAATTTGCATTCGTGTATATCAAAGATTTCGCACACCTCTGCATTGTAACGAACCTGAGTTTATTCTAGATAATGACATTTAAAAAAAAACTACTCGCTGTACAGAATCTTTCCTGCATGTTGACGAGCTGAATATTGACGGAAAAAATTTTTATAAATAGTAAAACAAACTGAAAGGAATTTAAGTCAATGTCATTTCTTTTTTTTTTTTTGTCTTCGTCATCATTATGATTTTATTTTTCAGCAGCATTCTTTACTCAACGAGGATTTTTCAACAGTACAAATATTTGCTGCGTTAAAGGTTCTTCTGTGTAATTCAACTGCCACAACATCCACCCTCTGACTGGATTTTATTTTAATTTTAGAATTAAAATTAAAGAGTCATCATATTTGTGAAGAGGAAAAACAGCATAACAAACAATCTTTTTCAAAAAAAAATCATAATTATAGTATTAAAGCAAACACAATTAAAATGATTAAAAATAAATACACCGCACCATCACTAAGAAAGCAGATTAATTTTTTTTAAATAAGAAAGTCGTATTGCAAAAGAAATTAAAAAACTTTAAAAAAAAAGCTGCACCGACCACTTTGGTCTTCCGAAACTGAAACAAACCATTTTTTTAATCATAGAATGAAGTTAATTTTTATTTCGTCTAGATTTTTTAATTTATTCTAAGTTAAATAGCTAAACTACAGTAGTCTTCACTTAGTTGATATTTTATCCATTAATTTGATAGCATAAATAAATCAAGTTTTCAAGGTTTGTATCATAGAATCAAGCAAAATTTTATTTTGTCTAGACTATTTTAGTTTTTTTACAGTCATATAGTTAAGCTACAGTAGTTTCCACTTAACTGCTTCCAGGCAAATTTATTTTATCGTTTAATTAAATCAATCTCACGATTTATCAAATTAAGCAGAATTTTATTTTGTCTAGATTTTTTATTTTTTATTTTAAAGTTAAATGCCAAAGTAAACTGTATTCTTTCCGTTTAACTGAATCCTGGTTAATTGATTTACTCATGACATCAATTTAATTTAATTAATTTAAATAGTTCTGTCTAATGACATCTAGCTAGGCTTTATTTTATCTAAGACAATTAAAAAATCTCACCTGCCTATTTATATTGAAAACAAAAACAAAATGCTCAAATTTCCATATAAATAGGCAGAAGAAAACAAACTAAATTTTAGTGCTTTATTTTTGTTTTCAAAATGCCATATTTATATACGAGTATAATACTGATTTAAATTTTAGTTGCTTTGCTAGTTGGCAGGGCAAATGAAGTTTAGATGACATTCCTAAGGAAAGAATTAACGATTTTATATATTTTTTTTTACTGTTTACATTTAACAATAAATTTAAACTTATGCTATTTTTTCTGTGACTTCCCACTACCAGAAATATTTTAGAATAAGAGAAATATTTTAGAATAAATAAAGAAACTTACAAATTTAATTCAGTCAGCTCTTCCATACTTTGTTTTAAAGTTCAAGAGATTTATTATTCGACATATTGTCATAATTATACTATAAGTGAAATTTATTTGCTGGTGGTTAACCGATGTCTGTATGCATTTCATTGTTGCTTTAACAAATCGTCAGTAGACTTCAAAATGTGTGGTTGAAGACTACTGACGATTTGTTAAAGCAACAATGAAATGCATATAGACATCGCTTAACCACCAGCAAATAAATTTCACTTATTTGTTTTAAAGTGTTAAAGTTTTTAAAAGTAAAAGTAAATTTAAATAAATTCAAACAAATTGCAAATATAGTTCAGTAAAATCAAATACTCGAAGTTACGCATCAAAATTCTTTTGCTTGAAAATAAAATTTTAATTTTATCACATTAAATTTCTAAGGATATTTAAACATTTATAAAAATTTCTATACATAAATTCTATAAGTATCATAAAGAATATTAAACATTATCTAACATATATAACATATACTCACACTGAATTAAATGAACTAGAAAAAAGAAAGTTGAACGTTAAGCCAACAATTTAAAATTAAACCATAAATAAACACAAATACTTACACACTTGCACTAGCATTTAATATATACGCGCACACATTTTTGCTTAGAAACCCATTTAAATAACGAATACACACACACACATACACTTATGCACGATTTTGCAGTGAGCGAGAGAGATAGAGAGAGGAGTAGAGCAATTTTATTTCAAATGCATACAAAATATTTGTAAGATGCAGACAAAAATGCTGCCTAAAAGTTTAAGAGCGATTGTTATTATTATAGCTATGCTATTTATTGCGCGATACAGGAGTTAGAACGTGATTCTTGTAACAAAAGTAATCGACACTTTTAGTTATAAATTTATTTTTGTTTTGATTTCTATGTACTTAAAAGCAGAGTACGAAAATAAACTAAACAAAATGTTTGATTTTGTTTCGTTGCGTTCTTTAAAGTGAGAGAAACAAAAAAAAAGGAGAACGATTGCTCAATTTGTTTTTGTTTTGTTTTTGCACATAAGCACAAGCCAAAGAATACAGCCGATCAGCTGTAAGCCAGCTAACAGCCGTCACCGGCCACAAACAAAACATTAATTTAATGGGAAATAAATGGAAACGTTTTGAAATATTTGAGAGAATTTGACATCATCATATAATATAATTTTATTGCATTGTAATTTTTATTGCATTGTTATTTTTATTGCATTGACATCATCATATAATATAATTTTATTGCATTGTTATTTCACACATGAAATTTGTTTTATATATCCTAAGCAGCATAGCTATAACCAGGTGTCCTAAAACACCTCTCTTCTTTTTTATTTTTATTATTATTTTATTTTATTTTTCTAATTTTTTTTAATGCTCCAAAGATTTATTAAAAAGCTTTCATGTCTATTATTTTCGATTTTTTAAATTTTATGACGCTTATATATGGAAAAGTAACGTTCTAGTCAATTTTAATAAAGCTGCTGACTGCAAGAACCCAGCAAAAATTACTGCTTACCAGAAGCGTTTTTGTAAGGGAGACAATCTTACAGAATCACTTGATGTGGCGCATGAATAAGGTATTTTTTTTTTGTTCGAGATTAGCCAGCTAGAAGCAATACATTTAGCTTCCAAAAAGCCATTAATTGTTCTTGTCTTACTAAAGTGCTGGGAATAGGCAGTAAAAAATTAAAAATTATTCAGATTCTGTTAGATAAAACAATATTATCATTACAGTCAGGAATATTCCCACGCAATTTCATTCCATGTAAGTTTCTTTTCTCAAGAAAAATAACGAAGGAGTTTTGGAGTCAGCTGTTTTGCTTTGTGTTATAGACTCAAAAATTGCTCAACAAAAATTTGGGGTGTTTGAACACAGTCAAACGAATGTTAAGCTATTGAGAATAATCTTTATATATTTATATGACTTGATTATATAATGTTTAGCAATATTAAGATATAAAATATTTAAGTAGCTGTCTGCTAACTAACTTTCTTATACATTTTGCCAGCCTGTTTATAATAAACTCACATTATAACGAAACCAAGAGCAACATGTTGCCGCGCTTTGTCATCATTATTAAGAGCGATAGTTGTTTATACATTTTTAAAGATAAAAGTTTAAAAAAACGCAAATATATATAATAAATTAGAAAATAAAGTTTTTTTTCAACTTAAAGCATTTATAAAACAAACTGCATTAATATACTTTAAAAGCAAAAATGACAACATCATTTATTTGTTTAAGAAAGAAAAACTGCAACTTGAAGTTAATGTAGAGTTTCCATTAAGGCAAAGGCAACGTAAGCATATAAAATATTACTTCACAGACAGAACATAAACGTCTCTTCTGGCTGACAGTAGAGAGAAAGTCAACAATTTAAAATATGTAATAAAAAAAATTAAAATTTTATTTTCAGTCAATTATTTGCTTATAATTCTTATTTTAAATTTAATAAATAGTTTTTTGGATTAAGTACAACTTTTCGATCGAACTCTTGTTTATACTAAAAAAAATAGCTAAAACAAGGTTTTCTTTTGTTAAATTAGCAGCAATTGTTTGTAAATAATTTTTTAAGTTGAAAATTCGGCTGCTGATATTGGAAAAATAGTTTTGAAATTTATAATTTTTGCCACTTTTCTTTGACCTTATATTATAGCTGTGGCAAAAAGCAAAAAG
Source organism: Nowickia ferox (assembly GCA_936439885.1). Classification (NCBI taxonomy): domain Eukaryota; kingdom Metazoa; phylum Arthropoda; class Insecta; order Diptera; family Tachinidae; genus Nowickia; species Nowickia ferox. Next base: position 3,807,647 of record OW387023.1, on the reverse strand, counting down.
TGCTTAAGTCGAGATAAGCTGATTTTGAGTTAGTGACACCTCTGTATATTTCATATGGTAGCTTTGATTTTTTTAATTTTCCATACAAAATAATCGATATGGATGAATCGTGCTGCAGAAAACTCGCAGTAAAAAACTTTTTGCTGAACAAAAATTTTGTTCATAAACAATTGGTGAATTTAGCTTTCATATACGTGTACATTTGAAAATCATTTTTTTATAAGTTTTTTTAATAAAAACTTTTCTAAAATAATCGTATAAAAATTTAGCAGAAAATCGCCAAAAGAAGAAATAAAATAGCACGAAAATTCGAAACGCATTTATTACCGTAATTAACATAAGAAAAATCAACAAAATCAAATTGTTTTAATTTATTGCAGACGAGTTTTGGTAATACAACAAACTAATGAGTATGTTTATGTGAGAGCACAAGAGAAAAAACTGTCAAAGAAAAAAATTTATTATATCACGCAATTGCTTTCTGCGTCTGCTTCCTGTGACGGCTTTTTTGCATCAATTTGTATGGAAAATGTGTTCGCGACACAGTTCTGTTTGGTCATTAAGTATGAAAGTAAAGTACAACACGAAAGGGAGTATCTAGAATGAAATTTAAATTTTATATTTCTTATTAAAATAAAGTATTTCCGCAGATCCCCCTCCCCCCCCCCCCCCCAACTACAATAAAATTTGAAACGTTCCCTTAAGGGTCCATAAAATTATTTAATTTCGTCATTTTGTATTTTTTTTTATATAAAAAAAAACTGAAAAAAGTCGTAAAATTACATGAGTTTGAAAAAGTCACACAAAAAATATCCGATTGTCAGTAAGACGTCACTTTGGTAGATGAAAGGTAACCCTGCTTACAACAGGGAAAGAAAAGTAACTTCATTAATACGTTGGTAGCTTCATTTTTGTTTGACAAAAACCTATAGGGATTAAATGAATCAAGCAAAGGATATAACATACTTTGTCTTAGACACCACAGTGAGATGACATCAGCGGAAAAGTGGTGTAACCCATATTTTTTTAATTTTAAAATTACTGCATGCTCGAAATATATTCAACTCCTGTTAGGTCAGGACAAATTTTATTGTAATTATTCGTTCATGTGATTGAAACAATGGAGCGCAAAGTTACTTAGAATTATTTTTAAAAACATTTTAATTAAATTTTTTCTTTCAGCGCATGTATATATAAATCATCAGCTGAAATGCAAAACCACGTAACTAACAATAAAATTTAAAATATCATTTTAATTAATTATTGGGTATTATATGGAAATTTTTAAACCCTTAACATAAAAATCAGCCGAATTAAAAATGAAAATAAAGAGTTTTTACTTGCAGTTTCACTTTAGTAATTTTTTTTCTTTTTAAAAAATTATTTTTCTTCTTTAAAAAGTGTAGTTAGGTGATTTTACATTTCAGCTAAAGTTATAAGCATTTTAGTATGAATTATTGTGTTTTTGTACCCTTATGTACATTTATTCTCTATCCCTCTCTCGCTCTCTCTCTCTCTTTCACTCTTTTTTTTTTTGCAGCCAAAAATAAACACTAACGTACACATGTTTAGAAAGCAAATGCATTTTGAATTAGTTACAAACTGTATATTTATTTACGTGTGTGTGTGTGTGTGTGTGTGTGTGAGTGTGAGTTTGTGAATAGTGTGTGTGGGTGTGCTCGCGTTGGCTGATGCATTAAGAAATATAAAAACTTTAACAAAAACAATGCAAGTGTTAATAAAATGCATTTCCCTACATGTTTAGATATAAACTTAACAAAAACAACAACAAGTATGTTGTGAAAAAAAACAAACGAATGCTTTTAATATTGCAAATGTTTATTTACTTGCAGAAGTAGAAATATAAATAAGTTAATATAAAGTATATATAAAGAGCGTACATTACGTTTCCACCATGACTGCCAACTAACCCAAAAAAATTCCATGAATTTTTTATTAAGAAAAGCCACCACAGCTAAAAATCTTGCACCATTTTGAAAAAAAAACTTTTGGCACTGCTTCTACTACACAAAAATATGCAAAAGAAAATGCCAAGAAAAAATTTCCCTTAAAGAAATTTTTTAAAGTGTGACTTAAACTTAATAAAGGAAGCATTAATGGTTTGTTAATATTTAAAAATTTAGTTGTTTTTGCTGTTTAAGCAACCCATTAGTAGACTTCAACCACAATTTAAAAACATTTTCAAAGATCTTTTTTAAGCAAGAGTATATTTTAGTTTAATTATACAAAATTTTATTTTTATGGGCACTTTGTTCTACATATTTCTTGTAGTTATAATTTTTTTACAGCAAATAACTCCAATTGGCAATTTATTGCTGCTTAAAAATTTAGTTTTTAGCAAAAACTCCAATTATTCACATTCTACTCTACAAAAGGGAAAATAGAAAACAACTTATTAGAGGGGAAATTGTGCGCATTGAACAGCAACAATGCAGCCTTTAGTTTGTATTGTGTTGACTCATAATTGAAATGCAGCAACAACAATAACAGCAACTACTTAAGCAGCTGAAACTTCTAACTCCACTGTAGTTTATGCAACCTTAAAAATGTGTAGAAATTGTTGCTAATGTGGCGTAAAAAGAAACAAACAAAAAATATCACTGGCAGTTAGTCTGTTCACTTTTTCTTTTGTCTTGAAGAAAAATAAAATACAAATAAACATAAAGTATAGTGCGAATAGAGCGCAAGAAAAACATTTTTGTTTTATAGCAATTGTCGGTCGTTCTGTGGGTCTGTTTGTCTGTTTAAATATTGTTGTTTTAGAGTGTGCTGTAATTGCAGTTTTAAAGATTGCGCAGGGCTTTTGTTTCGATGATTTTAAGTGGCATTTTAGGTTAATATAAGATTATATCATGCTTATACTCGTACAGTGAAAGAAGAACGAGCAAGTAAAAGAATTTATAAACATGCTGCATAAATTGCTTTATCTTATTTCCAACACTTTTCCGTTTGTCATTAAAAGCATTAACTGCTTAAAAGCAGAGATTTATAAATATATCTGACTTTGCAAAAAGTATTTTAGTGAACTTTTGTGGGAAGGAGGGCAGCAGCCAGTTGTTGGTGTAAAGTAATTACAAATTTATGTTGAGTGTTTTGGTTTTCATAATTATTGAAGTACTTTGCCAGCATAACTCTAAAATAAGAGTTATTTTAAGAACAATCGGTAATTTATTAGGCAATTAAAAGCAGAAACCAGAAACTGTGCGTAATTGTATTTAATTTTGCAAAGTTTTGAGAAATTATCATTTAACTCAGTCAAACAAAACCATAAAAATGCTGTGACTTAAGTGGGGAGAAAAACTTATTTTTGTTTAAAGTTTTTAAGCAAACTGATGCCGCATATACATGTTGCTAAGAAAATTTTATTTGCTTGTCTTCCTTCCCCTCCCTTTTAAGTAAATAAAAGACTTTTGGTAATAAATTTAAACACAAATCGTATAAATCTGTTGCAAGTTGTTAAAACTCTTTACCAAACTACTTCAATAAATTTTAATTTTCTTGCTTTTGAAATCTGTAAAGTTGTTTGAGTCTTCACTACCTGTTTGAGAAGACATTAATTTATTTGTTATTGAATCAAGCACCCCACAACTTTAGAAAGATAACATCTTTTAGCTCGCGATGATTGCCCGTAATTAAGAGATTCATTTGTAGCATATGACAGCACAAATTTTTTGCTGATTTGGCTTTAAATTTAATTGTTTGTAAATGTAAATTTATTTCATTCATTAGCAGTTTTAATCTTAAGTTGTCTAAAGTCCTTGTGAAAGTACTTAATTCATTAATATTTATAAAAAAAAGTCTGCTACTATTGTAATAACCTAAATTTGTTTAAACTGCAAACAAGTCTAGGGAAAACTCTAGGAAAATTTTGTATGGCAATCCTCTCCATATTGACTTGGAATATGGAAGACTGTTGAATTTTCTGAATATTGCCACAGAAGTAAATAAATTTATGAATTTTCGATAATTTAAGATCTTTTAGGCTACAAATATATACATACTGGTATCTTCCCATTCATACAAAAAAGAAACTGAAATTATCTTTAAAACTAAATTTATGCCAAATTTATCAAAAACAGAAAAAGTACCAAAAGTAAAAAATTTTTACACATTTTACCCACTAAAAAGCAAACTTTATTTCGGATTTTATACTAAATTAGTCCACTAAGCCTCTTTTGCGTTTAAGTATAACAAACGCACAGACATCGAATATCTAAACTCACAACACACGCAGACTTTCACAATTATAATAAAATCATTTATTTAAAAAATATACATATAGTTATTAAAAATTTTAGTCCAGAAAAACATAATACACAGTCAGAAGAAAGGAGAAATACTGAGCAAAATAAAGTTTGTTTAAAAAAAATATTCCCTCTTATTCTGTAACTATTTGTCGACGTCACGTTAATACAATACTAAAAGAATTGGTGCTTGACTTGACGGTCTTAATGCAATACTAAAAGAATTGGTGCTTGACTTGACGGTCTTAAGATATTTTCCACGTCTTAGGGAATAGGAAGAGACTGCCAAATTCATAAAACTGTCCTCGAGAGCGGGTAGGAGAACTTTAAATTTTTGGGAATTGTATTGACGTGACGTTAACAGATAGTTACAGAATAAATTAAATTATTAATCTCAAGCTTAATTACGAAAAATTTTCACATAACTCCTTTTTAACCCATTAAGGCCCTGCGTTGCGTCTTCGCAACGTTCACTTAAGCCCCCCCCCCCCCCTCAAGCATTTTGTAATTACATGATATTGTAATAAAGCACAGCGAAATAAAATTTAACTTAATATCTAATCGACCTCTTTTTGGATTTTTGTCACACATAAGTTTTTTTTTATAAAAAAAATTTATTTAAATTTTTAGTTTTTCCTGTTTTTTGGGTACTTCTTGGAATTGTTAAAAAAAAAATATAGTAATATATAATATATCTATCAAAAACTTTTGACGGATGTAGCTGACATACGAATATTATTATTTTTAGTGGAAATCCCAATTATGTTAGACTTTTGCTACTATTTTTATGATTGGATATATCCGTGATGCGGATAGGCCCAACGTTGCGTTTTCGCAACGGAGGTTATCTTTGCCCCTACTGATACCATTTGTCTAAAAATTGTTTTCTTTCTTATTTAGGTATATATAATTAATGAAATCATGGATCGGGCCTTAATGGGTTAAACGCAAATGCATCGCCTAAATTTTAAATAAAATTTTACAAAGAATTTGTTCATGTTTTTTAAATGTATTTTAGTAATCTAGAAGTAAAATCTTAACTGTCTCGTGTTATTTTAAAAAATTGTACATATGTTTACATCTTCACATTGTTCTTAAATTTCACAAACAAAATAAAGTAACCCCCGAATAAGACAACCTCTTATTAATGACAAAACTTATTAAACAAAATATTGCTTAATTAAGGAGTTTAACAAAATAATTAACGAGGCTTGCATTTTCTAGCCTAGACTGCATTAAAATTTTTTTTTTGGCATTTAATTTTTTTTAATACATTGTGGGCGTATGATCAACATCTTTCTTAATTTTAATCTTTCTTTCTTAATATTAATCATACGCCATGACTACCTTCAAATGATGACAGCAAATATTTTCACCCACTCGATTGTAGCGGTGGCGTATGATTAATATTTGCATTGCTAAAAATCTTTTACAAGCTTAGATATTTATTTGAAGCCCACTTTTAGGAATTATTATTATTATTATTATTATTATTATTATTATTATTATTATTATTATTATTATTATTATTATTATTATTATTTATAATACTTATTCATGAAAACTAATTTTGCTTTCTAAAAGATTTATAAAGCAAATTGTTTATGGAAATCAGTTTTATAAATATTTTATTAGACAAAAATATTTATTTATAATAAATTGTAAAATATGCATAAAATTCAAACATTTATTGTCTTCATTTTTATTTTGAATTTTATTTTCAGCCTCCAGCAAAAATTATACAAACTTTCCCAGCAACTGCCACTGAAACATTATCAAATATGACAAAAACCTAACAACAGAATCAATTAACAAACTAAAACAGGAAAGTTCAAATATTTTAAAAACTAGTGCAACAAAAGAATATAGAAACAAAAGAAATTAAACGGAAATTTCCCCAAACATTTTGCTGTAATAATAAATATTGGCTAACAAGCGATTATTAAAGAGAAAAAATATATGTAGACGAGTATGTGTACATGAATACCACAAAATAACAGCCAAAGCTGTTTCCATAATAATAACAACTACAACAAAGAAATTGTTTCAATAAAACACAAAATCAAATTCAATGGAAAAAAGTCAAACTGTTGTTACTAAAAGAAGCATTTACTTTTAAAGAAAAAAAGAGATAAAACCAAAATAAAATGTAAAACATTTATAACATATGAATAGCGAAAGCCAGAACAAAATAAAATTATTGCAACAATATAAAGAGCAAAAGCAATTGCAGTAGCTACCGCAATATAAAAAAAGCAGCGCGAAAGTTTATCAAAAAAAATAAAAGCCAGGCAAAATAAAACTGCAATAAACCAACATTATGCGGCTGACAAATTTGACAACGGCAGCAATAACAGAACAACAACAAAGGCTGCTGAGCACAAACACAACTATAATAAAAGACTGTAAATTACACAAAACACAAACTACAAAAACCAAATCATTAAAAACATGCAACAAATCACTGTCAACGCTCACAACTGTTACAACCGAACCAACAATAGCAACAACGATGACAGCTAGTGCTTGTGCAGTCGCTGCACAACAACAAATATCCACACGAATACCAACAGCCCATGCAACAACGAGCATAGAAATGCTTGCTTCTTCAGCAAGCATGAGTTGTTGTTGTCGCTGCCGCTACAAACAAATGCGCTGGTGGCTTCATAAACGCCGCTGTTTCTCTCTAACCGCCACCTTTTTATTATTTTGCCTCTCCACAATTTTTCAAGCATCACCCGCACTCAATATTCAAGCCTCCAAGTCGGACATTTACAAAAATCTACGCCTCGGCCATCGCATAGTTCAGACACGCTACGGACGTTTGCATGGCCTCATACTGCCGCTGGACAATTATCGCTTTTTGCGTTCGGTTGAGGTTTTCCTGGGAGTTCCATATGCCACACCACCCACCAAGCAAAATAGGTAAGTTTGTTTTTTTTTCTTTTTTGCTCTTATGCTCTTTACACGAAATGTAATTTTATTAATAGCCAGCAACAATAACAATCAGCTTGGAAGTAAGTAACGAGGAAATTTTGCTGGAAAAAGCAAATAATTGAATATGATTTCCAGGAAGTTGCTTAGAAACTTAACGTTTTTTTATTAAATAGAAATTTTACAATGGGCATAAGCAACGCGTTTTCAAGTATAATTTGAAAACAAGCTGAAATAATCAATGAAGCAGTTTAACTAAAGCTGCGAATATAAATAAATTGTAAACTTCACCTGCAGTCATCAAGTAAGCTCAAAGAAATTTGATTCTGAACCCCCTACTGCCAGCGTACAGTCAGCCACAGAAAATATGCTACGGCGTCTTCTGTTTTAGTTTTGCAGAGTCTATATTCTTTGGTCCTAGAGTCTTTTAATGATAAATCAATGTCGTTTGAGACCTCAAAGCACGGCAAACAACTTCGTTACTACTCTAAGGTCTTTTTTTTTTGTCCATTAGCAATAACTTTTGGTATACGTTTTGGTGTAACTTAATTAATCCTTTTTGCTTGTGAACTGTTTTCCTTGCCAACGGCGCACGCTGGAGCCAAAAACGGTCATTTTACGCATTAATATAAAAAAGGTATAAGTAGCTTTTAATATCAAAAGCGGTCTTAATAAGGTATTTAGGGTGTCTAGACACGTTCAGATTGTATTAATACGTGCAAGAAAAATTTTATCCTTAATTTTTGCAACAAAAATTACACAAAGAAATTATTTTTTTGCCATAAAGTGCCAACAAAATTTGTTTGGTGGACTTTTGGCTGCATTATTGTCACATATAGTTTACTGGTAACATCTAGTCTGAATTAGCTGTTGGCCTTTAGCTGATGACACTATTTTTTGAGGGCGCACTGATTTTCGAAATCTTTGGAGGCCCATAAAAAAATATTGGTTACCAAAATCACCAAACTGGGTATAGAGGTTTAATTCACTTTGGTAGTACTATCGAATTTTTACGGTGCAGTCAATGTCTTTTTCCAAAAGTCTTCATTTGTTTGCCTAGTGTTTTAAGCGCTAAACGACTTCAGCCAATAGGTTTATTGATGCTATTGTTTGAAGCGCTTTTATTTTAAATGTACAAATATCAAAATTTGTTGCGCGTGAGTCACACATTAGTCACGTGTGAGTCAAGTGTGAGTCACGTGTGAGTCACATGTCTTTCAGGAGACTTATTTATTTTAATTTCGTTGAAATTTATGAAAAATTATGCAGTTAATACACAGAAAGTAAAAACCAATAGAATTTGCTCTTGATTTCCCGGCAATTCCCAAAAATATTTCTCAAAATCCCCAAAATGGAATTTTTTGTATTTTTCGCCAGATGCAGATAATATTTTTGGAAGCATTTAAAAACACATCATGTCTTAAAGTGGCATGATAAATTTTTTAAATAAATAACTGCCTTAAATGTGATATTTTTAACAAAAATAAATCCATTTCGAAACGATTTAAAAACAAAAATTTTTAACAAAACTTTTCTTTGTAATATTTCTTATGGCACAGCCTTTTAAATAGAAATAAATACAAGGTTGGTATTTTCGTAAAAAATGCTCCTAATAGCGAAATAATTAAGCCACTTTTTTTCTACGAAAAACGATGGAAAATCGACTTATTTCAATATTGTAATTTATATTGCATATAACTATTGACTCAATTACGCTTTTAATACCATTTTTTTTAATTATTAAAAATTTGGTTTTAAATTCATAATTAGTTTCGTTTTCCAAATCGGAAAAGAATTGACTTTTCCATTAACAGAACAGTGGACCACAAGCTAAAATTTTATTTTTTTTCTCGAATATTTCCTAAGCTGTAAGCGAAAATCCATAAATGTAGCAGAATTTTTTTAGAACAAAAAGTAGTAGAAAAGAAGCAAGTAGAAAAATCTACTTGCAAAACATCTTTTTTATCAGAGCAAAAACATCATTTTGGCATCGGTTTGAATTTTTCATTAACCCGAGATGGCCCTTTTTGGGGCTATGTGGCTCCGTACCCTTTAAATATGTATAGTCCATATCCCAAACTTAGAAACTGCAGAATTATTTAAATTTTTTATAAAATTTCCCACTGTGCATTTTCGTGATCTGAGAATATTGGGTCATCCTTTAAAAGCACAGAAATTAAAGAACTAGCATTACCCTTTACGCTTTTAACGAATTGCCAGAAGCTCTTATTATCCCAAGGAGCAGTGAGAGCTTTAACACGTATGCGCTGCTCGTCAAAGAGATTTTTTAACGCCTCAATACGGTTGGCACACGAGGATCTCATCTTTTTCTGATTATTTCTCCAAACACTAAATTTTTAAGCGGAATTTGTGTTCATGTTTTGAGAAAGTTTTCATTTCCAATAAAATATTAATTTTCAACTACTTTGGTCATGGCATTGACATCATTTTAAAAGAAACATATTTTCCGAATGAGCTTAGCCCCATTAGCTTTCTCGTAGATGTATTTTAGTCATTTTGTAGCTGCAGAAAGGCAAATTTCTATTTTATTTATATATCAATTCTTCAACTAAAAAAGTTTTTAATGAAATTCCAGCATTAAAACTCTGCAGAGAAATTTTAGCTTCTGGCCATATTCTTGATAAATATTTCTCATTAAGTTTTAGGATTATTTTAAAAACATTTCAAATTTGACAAATTATCTTATCTCTTCAACTTTAACACAAAAAGTTTTGACTCCAAGCCATATACATACACATAATATTAACGCCAATTATAGCCTTGAATATAAACCTTTTTTTTTTTGAGCAGCAATTGGGTTGTCAAACTTCCTGTCTGCCTTTGAATCCTCAAAGCAATTTTATTAATCTTTTAAACTTTTTTACCCTTCATTGGTAAGCCTGAAAACTTGTCATTTTAATTTTATTTCAAGTTATCACAGGAAATCTTGAATGAATAAATAAATAAAAACAAATTTACTAATTCACAAAAGCCTTTCAGCAACAAATAATAACTTTATTAACACAAAAGAAAATCTCCATGTTTTTGGGTGAAAAATAACTGAAATATTTTTGGGTGGAGAGGAGACCTTTAAATGTAAATAAATGATTCAATAAAATCAAAAGTGAACGTAGAAAAAATCAAATTTAAATAAAATGGCCCTTCAATTAAAAAAAAGTGATGACAATTTTGATAAAAAAAACAAGGAAAAATACAATAAAATCTGTAGGAAAATATAAAATCATTATATTTATGTGTACATATATTTTATACACGCAGAGAAAAAATAGCTCACAAAATGGTCTATAAGAATATTTAATTGAAACAGTTATGAATTATTCTGGCATTCGCACCAATTTTATTTTACAATATAACAGGGTTTCTCAAATATCTGGGTATTGTCCTCGATAACAAGCTTTCCTGCAGGGAAAATTTATAAGCAAGAGTAGCGAAAGAACGGCAATCTACGTCTGTAGGAACGCAATTGGCCCTACTTGGAGAACAAGTTCTAAGGGAGTCGGTTGGATACTAGATATGGTTATAAAAAAATAATATATTTTAAAATAATATATTTTATGGAATTTCAGTCTGATGGAAATCACATGACTCAGCGAGTAATCAGTCCCGCATAGCGGGAACTCTCCGAAAAATGTCACCTATGACAACAGGTGCTCTGAGATCCACCCTGACAAAAGCGCTCTTCGCTATTGAACCATACAAGCAGTTTATATACAGTATATATAATATACCGGATCTTATTGACTACTGCACTCCGAAACCCTATTTCAATAGGAATTTTCAAATTTCATTGACAGAAGAGTTTTCCCGATGGTTTTCACGGATGGTTCAAAAAAGAGCGGGGAGAGTTGGTGGGGGTGTTTATATTTCTGAATACGGAATTGAAGTGTCCTTCAGACTCCCGGAAGAATGTATCATGTTACAAGCAGAGTTATCTGCCATTAAAATAGCGATACCTGATATCTGATAGAGATATCCATATTATAATTGACAGCCAATCTGCAATTAAGTCCCTAATAGGTGTGTATACCACATCCTTTCTTGTCCAAAAACGTCGCAAAGCCCTGGATGGACTCACGCAGCACTCAGGTATCTCAATAAACTGGTGCGTGAATAGGGGACTATTTCAGGCAACATATGTGCAGATGACCTGATAAAGAGAGGAGCTCTACTAAGAGAAGTCGATGTGGACAATCTCTATGGTCTCTTACTCTCATGCTGCTGGAGGAGTTGCGATGTTACCTTTCTTGAATAAGCTCAATACAGATTTCGCAATGAACTCAGATGAAGTACGGGGTACAACGAGCTCAACAATTGAAACTTGATCACTGACTTTTCACAACACTTTAGAAATTTACACATCTACGAAAAAGTAGACAGTCTTGTCTATGTCTTGTCTACGTCTCGTCTATGTCTAGCCTATGTCTTGACTGTGTCTTGTCTATGTCTCGTCTATGTCAAGCCTATGTTTTGACTGTGTCTTGTCTATGTCTTGTCTATGTCTTGTCTATGTCTTGTCTATGTCTCGTCTATGTCTAGCCTATGTCTTGACTGTGTATTGACTGTGTCTTGTCTATGTCTTGTCTATGTCTTGTCTATGTCTTATCTATGTCTGGTCTATGTCTTGTCTATGTCTTGTCTATGTCTTGTCTATGTCTTGTCTATGTCTTGTCTATGTCTTGTCTATGTCTTGTCTATGTCTGGTCTATGTCTTGTCTATGTCTTGTCTATGTCTCGTCTATGTCTTGTCTATGTCTTGTCTATGTCTGGTCTATTTCTTGTCTATGTCTTGTCTATGTCTTGTCTATGTCTTGTCTATGTCTGGTCTATTTCTTGTCTATGTCTTGTCTATGTCTGGTCTATATCTTGTCTATGTCTTGTCTATGTCTTGTCTATGTCTCGTCTATGTCTCGTCTATGTCTAGTCTATGTATTGACTATGTCTTGTCTATGACTTGCCTATATCTTGTCTATATCTTGTCTAGGTTTTGTATGTATTTTCTATGTCCCAACCTTAATGGGACTGCCATACTTAAATAATATTTCTATAAGTTGTTTTTTACTGCCGTAACTAGGCCGAGAGTGTCATTTGTCTCATTTTTCTCATATTCATAAGGGAGTTGCTCCCATAAAAAACATAAAACTTTAAAACATTTTTCCCCTATCTAACATGCGAACTGAAATATATGGGACTTAGTTGTACAGCAGTGAATTAGACTACAACCCAATGAATATATTTAAAATACCGCAAACAAATGTATATTTAATTCTTCTCAACAAAAAAAAATGCATTCGGTATTTTATTTTATAATATGCTGGTTGTAAATATGAATTTTTTTTTGGCACAGCTACTTTGGTTATAGGGTCTAGTTGTGCTTGGTTTTTTCTGTTTTTTTAGCTCATATCATGCTCATGAGTGTGCAAATGCTTTTATTACATCTTTATAAGCTTTTTTCTCTCTGTGTGTAAGGTACATATTTTGCATTTAAAAGCAAAATAACAAATTTAACCAATTTAAAATACCTTTCATATATTTTCGGTCAAATTGTGTTTATGTAAAAAAAATAAATAAATATGGCTTGTGCTTGGCTGGCTGTAATGCCAGTAATGATGGATGTTTATTTGTTTAGCGGATGTTGTTTTTTTATTTCTTTCCCTGTCGTTTCCTTTAATTTTCGTTGTTATTCTTTGGGCCTAAATATATGATAAGCTTAACAGGAATTTGTGCCCGCTGCTTGTTACACGAATTTTTATAGCTATACATAAAATTTTTTTATTGCTTTTTATTGTTTGTTAACGAATTAAAAAAGTCCTGTAATTGCGTGTGAGAGTAACACACAAATGGCAAGTAGTAGGAGGAAAGCAAACCAGCAGCAACAACAACAACAACAACAACAACTTTATATAATCAACAAATTTTTTCTAACAATTTTTTTTTCTTTGTCAGCAAAACGAAAATGAAATAAAACACGATTGCTGCAAAGTTTGTAATAAAACTTAAATGAGTAACAACAGCTGGTGGAAAAAAATCACACAACAGTCAGTTGCCCATGGCTACAAAAGTGAAACAAGTTCTGAGAAATAAATATATTTTCTAAAGTCAAAGAGCATAAGCTTAGCCTTGATAACAAACAGTAAAAAAATATGTTAATTTAAATTAAAAGTATAATGTGTTATTCCTGCTGGCAGCATAATATGATTAAATACATAAAACTTTCAACTCGTTCTTGTTATTGAGTCTTCTACTAAACAGAACAGCTGTTGCTGTTGTGCCACAATTTGTTTACAATCTACTTTGATTGTTGCGATAATAACAACAACAAATACACAAACAGTTTATTGCAATGAAAACAACAAATTAGAATAACATTTTGTTGTTGTTGCTGCTGCTGCTGCTGCTGCTGCTACTAGAGCTTTAAGTAATAAATTTTACATGTTTAAAATTATCTCTGTTAACGAGGAAAATTTATCACATGTAGACTTTGCTTACTTCAGTGGTAATATGATTAATTATATAATTGTCTTATTTTAACAGGAAATTAGCAACTGCAACTGCAATCCAAGGCTGATGGGTTTAAACTTATTTTATGAATACGAGTACTTCTTAATTTAATTTATATTTTATTTATTTTCTTTTAACCTGCAGATTTAGTCCTACACGTGCACCAGCTCCTTGGGATGGCATACGTATATCGGACACATACAGCCCTGTTTGCCCACAACGTTTGCCAAACATACAAAACGAAACGGCTGCATTGGAGAAAATGCCAAAAGGACGTTTAGAATATTTAAAAAGACTATTGCCACATCTAGAAAATCAATCAGAAGACTGTCTATATCTAAATATATTTTCACCCATCAATGGTGAGTACAATGATACACATGGCACAGTTCTTCTTCTTGTTTTTCACTCAGATTTCAAATCTTTTAAACTTTTTTTTCGACTTGCAAAGCAAATTATGTGGAACAAACCCAAAAAAACGAACAAAACAATGTTCATACTAGTACATATGTACATAAATGTTGAAAGTACATTATAATTTCATGTGCCAAAGGCAATATTGTCAATATGGAATAAATATATAGATACACATACATATACACATATTTACATGCATGCATGCTCGTATAATTTAACAAGTCTCTTCCTTACTTGCTTATTCTAATTTATAAATGTATGTGTTTTTGCTTTCTATTTGCATATCTGATTTTATGCAGAGGATTAATGAACATTGCCAAAGCCAAATAATGTCTTTCATATAAACCAAATTTATTACTAACGCATACGCACTAGAGATGAGCGATTTTTCGAAACCTGTTACTTTTTCACAGCGATTGAAAAATCACTAATCACAACTGTGACTGAATTTATCAAGTAACAGGTTTTGGAAATATAGTCCTTTCATACAAACTGTCAATGTTCTTGTGTGCTTACTTTACAGCAAATAAAGCTACCACATGAATTTTTTTTATACCTTCACCGTTTGTCGAGAAAAATCGTCAAATCGTGTCAAATCGTCTTTTGTGGCAACTATGTATAGCTCTCAAATTTTTGTATTTCCAATTTTACTGTCTCTCTGTTTCTTATACGACAGTTTTCCACATTTGGATGGGGTTTATTGGTAGTTGTTTGTTCTTGTCGCTCTTCTTATTAGTATTTATCAAAATACCAATACTAATAAATACTTTTAAAGCAGAAGAGCTGAAATGTGTTAAACCGTGATCACAGTCACTGTTTAATTTCACTGCTGCTCTTCTTATTAGATTTTGTCAAAATAACAGAACTGCTACAAACAATATATTACTAAACTGTGATCACAGTCACAGTTTAAAAGAACAGCGATTTAGAAATCACATTCACAAGTAGCAACATCATTAAAAAATCACAATATCGCTCAACACTAATACACACATACATACATATACACTTGCTAACCCAACTAGCTTAAGCTGTTTTTTAGACGTTGGTGTTGACTATACAACTCCCAAAAAAATCTTATGATGATAAGCTAACGAGTAACAATGATATAAATCTCTACTTTTTCTTAATTAATACATTTTACATATTTTCGGATATGATCGTCTTTTAATCTTGGAATGTTTAACATGCAAGTCCTAAGAAATCTTCTTATAATTATTTGCAACGTACAAAAACAACCATGTTATACTTTGTTTATCCTTCTGCAAGCTTTTAAGCAAACGCTCGTCTGTTAATCTTGCTACAACTAATTGACGATGGTTAAAATTTTTGTTATTATTTTAGTATTGAAGTAAATAAAAATTGTTTTCAACGCAAAAACCTCTATTGTTTCCTTAAGTATTACTTTTTACGCATTTCTTCATACATTTGCCTATTAATCTTGGAATGTTTAACACACAAGTTCTAAAAAACATCTGTATAATTATTTGAAAAGTACAAAAATAAAAATGTTATACTTTGCTTATCTTACTGCAAGCTTTTTCACAAACACTCGTCTTTTAATCTTGCAACAATTAACTGACGATGATTAAAAAATTTTGTGATTGCTTGTTTCATTTGTGGTTGAGCTTAAGATTTACTGTTTTTTATGTTTTTTTTTACAAAAATTTTAATTATTTTATTATTGTCCAATATTTTGCTGCCCTTATGGGTAGCTTCATCCCTTCTTCCTCTTCTTCTTCGTGTGTAACAGTTATTCCCAAGCGAGGAATCTTCTACAATTAAAAAATGCGCTCGTCCACTCTTCCGCAATTGAAAATTCTAGCTGGGAAGCTGCCAACATGCTTTCACATATATTTAAATACACAAACACACACACACACACTTACACACATTATCACCACTTGCCAACCATATGCTTGTAACCGACGAGACAAACAAACATGCTTTTAATTAAAAATTAACCACAAAAAAGTTTCATAATCTCATTAATTTATTTAATAATAATTAAATAAATTTCAAACAAAAACAAAAAAGAAAAAAGAAAAGTAACAGCAAATCATTGGACATTGTTAAACTAATTATAATTGCAAATACTTTGTGTCAACTCGAACGTTTTAATGCACATTTTATACGCGTTCTAAAGAGTTCAGTTAATGTCATTATATGTCACAAAATTACTTTATTAATTAAACAAAAAATAAATTCAATTAAAAAAATTGTTTAACAAATAGATACACAACAAATCCTTTTATATCCTTGACATGAACAAAAGGCGAAAAATAAATGTTGTTAGAAAACTTTCAGTTTTTGCTAATTGACACAAAAAAAGTTCACTCGGAAGTCACTTTGCTTCTTTTTTGCGATTTGGAATATGCAAAATATTTGAAGGACACCAATTTACCTCCTGTTTTCAGAAGGCAGGCAGTCGGCTCGCCTAAACAAATTAAAAAAAATTTTTTGTTAAACGTTTTGTAAATCAAAATAATTTTTTTTTAATAAGGCCTTAATAAATTTAAGACAAACAAAATGAATTTGAAAAAATTACCACACCAAAATCATTATCAACTTTCTGCGAAATATTTTAAAGAATATGTTAAAAATGTAATGATTCTGTAAAACGAGAGATTTATAAAGTCACACCCGTCACAGCCTTTTATGGATATTCTGAGCAGAAATCTAGCTTTTTCGGTGTCTGCTTAGAATTAAATGTTTTTAAGATTAAAAACCTTAGAAACCACGTCTTTTTTTTAATTATAAATTTTATAATTATAAAATTTAAAATTAGTTTGAATTGTATTTTATTCAAAATTAATCATACAAAATTTTCTTAAAATGGATTTCAAACACATTTTAGTTTTGTACAAATGTGTGGGTAAAGTTATAGCAAAAAAAGATTTAGTATCATGGTCACACCCGTCACAAAGACCTAATCTCTTATAACTCTTTATAAACATTAAAAAAAAACTTTCTAAACCAAATAGGACACTAGGAACTTCATTCCTTCCCAGTTACACGCAACACAGAGTATTTAAAATTAAAATCATCAGGAACCGCTTCCTTTTTTGAATTATAAATTTTATATTTTTAACTAATAGCAAAAAAATGTGAGAAATAATGGTCACACTGAACTTTGCCCTATAGAATAAATATTTCTATAAAAATAACAAAAAATATACCTTCTAAAGTAAATAAAAACTGAGGAACTATGTTACTTCCCAGTGCCCCACTGTGCAGTGCTTTAATTTTTTTCTTATTAACAAATACACGTTCACAGAGTTTAATTTTTATCAAAAAGTAGATAAACCATTTCGCAGTCACTTAATACCATAAACGCTTAGTTGCTGTAAAAAAAACACAATTTATTTTTATTGCAATAAAATATATAAATAAAATTAATGTTACAAAACAAAAACAAAATGAAAAAAAGGTACATAATTAATCTAACATACTGTTAACGGCAATAAAAGCACTAATTAAGGAAAATGTTTCAACAATAAAAAAAACACAGCTGAGTTTTCACTTCAATGGCGTCCCTGATGAATAAAAAACACGCACACACAGACAGACACACACATACACAAACAAATATTTCAGGGCTACTCTTTGCGGCATTAGCAACAGAATTTTAAAAAAATATATGCACATATATTTGCAGTAATTTCCTATTTAATATTCACACACACACACACACACACACATACATATATTGAACACCACACATGTGGTTATTTTTAATTTAGTGCGTTAGTGCGTCAGTGAATGACTAAATAAGTATGTGTGCGAGCAAATGTGAGTGTCAATCACTTCTAAGTTA
Source organism: Nowickia ferox (assembly GCA_936439885.1). NCBI lineage: Eukaryota > Metazoa > Arthropoda > Insecta > Diptera > Tachinidae > Nowickia > Nowickia ferox. The sequence continues at coordinate 3,789,695 of OW387023.1, read as the reverse complement.
CCGTTCAATCAAAATTACCATTTTGTCTAAAAGGCTGTGCTTTCAGTTGTTAATGTTGTCACCGCTCAGCTCAGCTGTTGTCATCAAATCAACTGGAAACCACATCATTTTAACTATTTCGTTGTTCGCAAACGACAACGCAGTCAGTCCATTTAAATCAATGAACATTTACAGCTGCTTTGGGGCAAGTTTTTTTTGCTTTGATTATTATGTTTGGGATTATGTGTGTGTGTGTGTGTGTCATCGTTTCTAGAGGAGTTCAATGATAGACTTTGGCATGATGATCATTAAGGCCAATAAGTAAATGGATGATACACTGGCCCAGTCTCATAAGCGCCTAAACTGATACCCACTTCCACATTAATTTAATGTTTAGAGTAAAAGGGAATCATTTTATTTTCATTATTAAAGAAATTTAAGTAAAAGAAGAAATTTAAAGTCACTTTTTGAAATTAAATTTGTGAAACACAATATATTCATGCCGCCGGGAAACAACAGGGAAAGTTTGTCAAATTAATTTCACATTACACATGAGTCAAAATAAAAGCCTAGAGAATGGCTTTTTAATTGCTCATTTTACAGTAAACTCTCATTATAGTAGAAATAAACAGTTATAATAAAAGATCTTCTTCTTGCTCCGTTCAGCCGGCTTTACGTTTATTTTTTAAACCAGTGCCTCGTTTCTGTATAAAATGTGAGAACTTTTCTAGTCGAAGAAATTGTTATCATCCTGTGAAACACAGGGTGAGTAAGAAAAAACTGTATTTGTTGATACTTTTTGTAAGTTCATATAAGTTTTTATGTGAAAAATAATTTTAATTTTTCTGTGATCTTACAAAACGGGCCACATTTTGTAACAATATGGCAACAAGCTGCACAGTGGGTGCAAGGCAATTTTTTCGCGAATCAATTTATATCTTTACAACTACAATAGTGATTCTCGCACTTTTTTTTTATATGGATATCTTTTAGAACGAACCTCAGATTCCAACAAAATCTTGGCGGTATAGAATGGGGAGATAAACGTCTCCCCCAATACAAAGTAATTACACTGCACAGTGGCGTGACATAAAAAAAGCGGTAAAAAGTCCGCAACTTTTGAACTAGTAAACCGATTTCGATGAAACCAAATGTTTTGAAAAGAAGAAGTGTTGAACTTTTGAGGCAGTATATTTGGAGGCACTCTGTTGTAAAACAGGTTAACCTCAAAGAGCATCGAAGTGTGAAACTTCGGTTGTCGAAATTCTTTCGGAGCTTGTAACTTTTATAAATATCAACCGATCTTAATAATATTTTCAGCGGTACAATCAACGTTAAGAAACAAAAATAAAACATGCTTAGAGTACAAGCTGCATGATGTTCTAACGAAATCTTGGCGGTGTAGGAGAGGGAGACGGGTATCCCCAATACAAAGTAATTACACTAGACAACAAAATGAAATTTTTTTCAAAATAACAATGTTCTGCCAACTGATTCTTGTAGAGGGCATCAACAAAATATATATGTACGTGTAAAGGCTTCTTAAAAGTTTACATCTGAAACTCATTTTACGGCCTTTTTCAAGTTGCACTCTTGTATATTGAAATAAATAATAAATAAATAAAGAAAATCGTGTGATACTTACGTTTTGAGTATAAAAAGTTTTCAGAACATTTATTCAGAACATTACAAGCATTGCATTAATCCTCTAACTCTTCTGGAAGTACTTTTTGCAATTCTACTAAAGGTCGCTAAACATACTTAAGTAAAAAATTCAACTTTTTTCAACAAGGGTGCAATTTAAACAGACCGTAAAATGAGTTTCAGATGTAAAATTGCAAAATGCCGATACACATAGATCTTTATTTTTTGGTCCCTCTCTGCATTAATCAGTATGCAGAACATTGTTATTTTTTTTTAGTAGCACAGTGTTATTATATAAGCTGGCGTCATTAATTTTTTTCCATTTTTAAATCCTATATTTACTGTTAATTATTCACAATGACTGCATGACCTCTACAAGGCACTTGCAGAAGCAAGACAACCAAAGCGGAAACTAGACTAAATGTAAACGATGAGCAGCCATTTTTATTGTACAAAAATTATATAAACCAAATATGCATATCGTATAAAATAAATTCCATTCCAACAAACTTTTTTACGCATAAAAAGTGACACACTCATGCATGTATTTTAGTTTTTAAAAGGAAATTACTTAAGGAAATAAATGATAAAAAGAGGAAATAAATCGTCTAAAATTGCCTTCAAGTCAAATGTAACCAAACGAAATAGTTTAATATCCGGTAGATTAAAATGTAAGATTTAAAAAAAGAGAACAAATTCAAACACACGAAAAATAGTTTGACGTTTTTTTAATAATCGGAAAAATAAATGCTTGTCATGATGTGTTTTATGGTAAATCGCTTTCTTTTTTTTAATTTATTTTGTTAAAGGAAATTAAAAATAAAAACATATAATATGATTTTCACTTTTGGTATGCAAAATCGTTAGCAAAGCATTGAAGTATAATTATTTTTGAGTCTGTAAAAGAAAAACAAAATGGAATTATTATCAGCTGTAGTTACTTTAGCATATGAATTTAAGATGCGTTGCATATTGATTGCAAAGCATAACACGGAGTTGTAGTGTTTCATTAGAAAGTTATTGTTACATACTCGTATCTAAAGCTAACAATTGTACCAACCATACCAACTAAGCTGAGGCTTATTGCACATTTTAGGGTATTTAACAAAACTTAATACTACAAAACTGTATACTGTCTCAAATCAAGCATTACATTGCCAATATTAATTTATTTCTTTCTAGAATATAAAGCTTATTTAATTCACATGGAAAAAATTTAGTTTTATTTTGTGGCTTTTATATATTTTCCAGCTCTGGATGATTTTTAGTTATATGTTTTTTTACTACTAATCCATTGCTTTATAAAATATGAAATAAATTTATTTTATAAAGAAAAAGGAAAACATTAATTTGAACTATTTACTTTTATCTACAAAAACAACAAGTGCTAATTTTCAAACCCTGGCATCATGCCTTTAGATTTTTCTGATTTCTGTTGCTTTTAAAATATAAAATATGTAAAAGGAAAAATTTTTATTTCAGTTTCCCAGCCCTGGAACTATATTTATTTTTTTTATTCTCATTTATTTTTTCTTAAATAAAAAAGTATATTTAAAGCAAAACATTGTTTTATTTAGTTAAGGCCGCGATACACTAGCCTACACGATCGTGCGATTTTTGAGAAAATACAGCCCTGGTATGATGGAGTCTATGAACATTTTTAAAAGACAAAAACAATGCATCAGATCAGGGTTGTATTTTTTCGAAGATCGCGCGATTGTGTAGGATAGTGAATCAAGGCCATGATGACTACATATTATATACCAAAAAGGTTTTAATTCTCCAGCTCTGGAAATGTGTTTTTTATATTCCTCATTTCTTACGGCCAATCTATTTCTTTCTTAAATATAAAATAATATTATTTTATAAAGAAAAAGGAAAGCATTAATTTGAACTACATACATATATGTACATGTGTACATAGTTACTTTTATTCACCAAAAAAAATATAAATTTTTCCAACCCTGATTTCTTAAGACACTCTGTTTTTTTTTTTCTAAAATACAAAATTTATTTTTTTATAGAGAAAAAGAAACTAGTTTTAGTAAGTAACTTTTATCCACTAACAAAAAAAAGGTTAAATTTTAAAGAAAAATTATTTTTAGTAAGTTTTATTTTTATATACCAAAACACGCTAAAATTTTTCAAGCCTGGCTGGAATCATCTTTTTATTTTTATCTTACTCTTACTAAAATATCAAATAGGTTTAATAAAAAAAGTTCGAAATTTCCAACCCTGGATTTTTAAAACCAATTATTCTTTATGAAATATAAAATGGATTCAATAAACAAAACAAAACAAAAATTTGTTTTAGCTGATTACTTTTATATGCAAAAAAAAGTATAAGTTTTCCAGCTCTGAAAACGTCTTTTTAATTATTGGAATATTTCTGACACACCACTCTAACACCGAAGTCTCTGGCTTTTCTGGGAGCTTTAGAAACCCGATTTCATGAACAGACAGATGAACGACCGGACTGACAGACGCACATCGCTTATTGATCTTGCCTATTCATAAGGACCGAAGTCTCTGTCTTTTCTGGGAGCTTCAGAAGTCCGATTTCATGAACAGAAAGATGAACGACCAGACAGACATCGCTTATTGATCTTCCCTATTCATAAGGACTAAGAATATATACTTTACGTATCTCATACGAGTATTAATATTGTGGAAATTAGATTACCATTTTTGGTGAAAGGTATAAGAAACTGAAAGGCTTGTATGTTTAATATCTTTGCTGGTTTCAATTTTAAATACATATACGAGTATATATTTAATTGATTAATAAAACAGATTAAAAATGCTGTTAATTTATTTCTATTTTCTAGCTGCCACCAACATATTTTATAACCATCATTATTAGTTTCTATAACGATTTTCCCTTCCAAACGTGCCAACATATTCAGCTGTTTACTTGATTAAAATGTATCACTCTCCCATCAACAATCATGAAGATATTCAAATGAAAAACAGCGTAAAAATCCAAAAATAGAACATGAAAAGAAAAAAAATTAAAAATACCAACAGCAAATAACACTGCAACTGGATAAAAGCAAATAAGCTAACGATTAATACTTTTAAGCGCCTTCATACGCCTAATGAACATATTAACATGCCAAAACATAAAAATGCTTCTGAAATTCCATTACATGGACTTTAATGGAATAACATTTACCTGATTGGTAAAACATTTTGACTAGAGGGCACAAAGAAGAAGCAAGCAAGCAAGCGGCTTATCTTTAAATCGGTTTTTAAAATAACATGGCTTTTTTATTTCTTATTTTCTTTGGAAAAAAAATGGAGAATGAGTGGAGAAAGGAAAAAAAGTTTTCTTTAATATTATCCCCAGCTTTTGTTTTATATTCTGTTTTCTTCAGTTCCTTCATTGCCGGGCATTAAAATAATCATTTGTTTCACTTTCTTCAAATTTTGTTTTTCTTTTTTGCTAGAAATACATTTACTTACAGCCTGTTTTGAGCGCAAATGGCCATACTTTGGCTGCCGGATATACTTAATAGTGCTTAAAAGCGCGTTTACTGGCATACAGTCATGAATTTTTATTTCCTGATTTTTTTTATATTCATTTTGGGAGCACAAAAAATATTGAATGCAATAAGACATTTGAACGTACGAGTTTTTCGTTTGCAGTATTTAGCAATTGAAACAATATGGTTGGCTAGTGCTTAGAATTTCAAATCACTTACGGTTTCAAGCTGACAAATCATATTTTGTACAGTCATTTTCTGATTAGCATACTAGGCTTATGTAAATGTCATTAAATTGATAAATCACCACAAATCAAAATTGCTTGTGTACATTTCGTCGGGTGGTTACTGGTTTGCCGCAACAATAATGTATTCTTAATGTCTATGCGGCAAACCAGTAACCACCCGACGATATTTATGCGTATTTATATCGATCCTAGAGTTTTTATAAACCTATTATTTTAATACGTTCATATACATATGTATATAACCCCTAAAAGTATGCCTTAACTGAATGTTCAAATCAGAGACCTGCGCGAGTGCACCGCAACCATAAGTACACCACTTATGTACCCTTAATAATAAAAGTGGCATAAGTTAAATGCATTTTTACTTGCAAATATTAAATAAATATTAAAAATTTTCAATAAATATTTACAGTGTCATAGAAACGTACTATCATACTATGTTCACACTTACGTGTTTAAGAGCTGAAACACCACGATTTTAAGATGTTTTACCATACACTGACTAGTTTGGTTAAACATCTCAAAAACAGGTTTAAGATTTAAGCACTTCGCTAAACGCGTCAATGCAGTATTTTCAGTGCATTTTTTTTGCCACAATGTTTCATCATAGAGCAGTATTGCCAGATGTAGGGGAAAGTCCCTACCTTTAATTCTTATTTAAACTTAAACTTTTTTTAAAAATGGCATTTACACTTGCACCAAATCTAGCAGACTGCAATTAAAACCTATACTACTAAGTTTTTTTTAAACTGAAACCAAATTACTTTAATATAGGCCATTCACACACCTTTTACAGTAGTTTGGTTTATATTTTGGTACAATTTTGAAACAAAAATTATAGTTGCATCACTTAGTTCCAATTTATTTTAAGTAGATTTTGCCAAAATCTAGTGACGAAGTAGGTTTTGTTTTGTATGAAAAATCTACTTGAAATATACTACATTTTGCACTAGTAGTTACGATACAACTACTAGAATTTGCTGAGATATAAATGCGCTATAATAAGAATAAGTACTACACATGAATAAAAATTAAGACAGTCCCGGCTATTAAATTATGACTTTTTAAAATAATTTTCATTTTTTTTTTGTTTCGTATTCTCTGCACATACACTATAAGTTTATTAATTGTCCCTTTAGTCTGTTATGAACAACTTTATATGCATTTTTATTTTCCTTTTTTACAGCCGCAGCAAGTGAGAAAAAATTACCTGTTATTGTATTTATACACGGTGAATCGTTTGAATGGAGCAGCGGTAATCCCTACGATGGAAGTGTGTTAGCCAGCTATGGCGAAATTGTGGTAGTAACTCTTAATTACCGTTTAGGTATTCTGGGTAAGTGTAACAACAATGAAGAACAAATATAAAAAAACAGAAAAAATAGCAAATAATAAATTATTGCGTTTGAGAGCAAAAGCTGCAAGGAAAAAAATATACAAACAGTTTGTGTAACAAACAGCAGGAGTGCTTGCGCCGCTTTCGCCATTATTTATGACTTTAATATAGTTTGTGTGCCTTTTAAACGATTTATTTTCTTATTTATGCCCAACAGGATTCCTGAACGCCAATCCAAGTCCACAACAACATGCACGTGTTGCCAATTACGGTTTAATGGATCAAATAGCGGCCTTGCATTGGATTCAACAGAATATACAGAAGTTTGGTGGAGATCCTAATGCGGTGACCTTAGCTGGCCATGGTACGGGGGCGGCATGCATAAACTACTTGATGTCTACGCCCACGATGGTGCGCGGCCTTTTCCAACGGACAATTTTAATGTCCGGTTCGGCTTATTCTTCGTGGGCTTTGGTGGAGGATCCCGTTTTGTTTGCTGTTAAGCTGGCCAAGGAAGTGAATTGCTCGATACCCGATGACTTGAATAAACATCATGAGCAGATTGTTGACTGCTTGAGAGAAGTGCCGCTGGAGGATTTATATGCGGCTGATATTCATGCACCGACTTTCTTAACATCCTTTGGACCTTCGGTGAGCATAGAAAATGTTTATTGCAGTTTTTGTGTGAACGCACCTGACCAATTTTATGCTGATCAATTTGAGTTCAATAATAGCAAATAAAAATTTCCTTCTTTCGCTTCACCAGTATTAAGTTCCCTAAAGTCTTTAAAACTCAATCTAACGAAGAAAAAAATTATCTCAGTCACTCTCACGTCCTCTCAGGCGTGACATCTTTTGACCAAGAATGCACTCACTTTCGACATTATATTAAATTTTTTTTAACGTTCAAAAATTATAAATTTTTATTATGCAAACGTTTACTACTGTCAATCGTTATTTGAAATCACCACAAAGCACGTGATAAAAAGGCAGCAACTCAAAATAGTTGGACATTTTTAAAAACAGCTGTTTCCCTGTTATTCTTGTTGTATTAAAGCAAAAATAATGATTTATTCACCCACGTTCATGCGCTCCCACGCGGGACAATTTTTAAATACTTTTCTTTTAGATCTTTTAATTTGACTTAAGCATGCACTAATGAATTAAGTAAATTGCGGTTTTGACTCGCATACGAAGGGTTCGGTACGACGCTTGTTTTTATAAAGATTTTTTTTTTGTTTTGTTTTTGGCTATTTTTTTATTATTGACGCTTTTTATTTTTGTAAATTTTATTTTGTTTCGCCGATTTTCAATTTCAGCGATTTTTTATTCTTGGCACTTTTTTATTTTTGGTATTTTTTCAAAATTTGGCGGTTTTAAATTTTAGAAGTTTTTTTGTTTTGCCGTCTTTTTTCGTTTTGGCGTTTTTTTTTTTGTTTGGAGATTTTCTTGTGTTTTATTAATTTTACGAATTTTTTTTTTTTTGGTTTTTGATACTAGCGACTTTTTTAGTTTTGGTGCTTTTTTCGTTTTGGCGATTTTATTCGGTTTTCGACGATACATAATTTCATAATTTTAGCAATTTTTAAATTTGGTGCTTTTTACTTTATGGAGATTTTTTCTGTTATTGACGTTTTTTTTTGTTTTTTTTTGTGTTTTTTGCGACAGTTTTGTTTTTGGTGATTTTTTTTGCATTTCAGTGATTTATTTTATTTATGGTGATATTTTTCATTTAAGCGCTTTTTCATTTTGGCGATTTTTAGTTTCGACATTTCTTTAATTTTTAAATTTTTTAGTTTTTCAAAATTTCAACAGTTTGCCTCTTACGATTTCCAAGATATAGCAAGAAGTTAAAATTAAAATATCCTTTAATTTTGATTTCTTAAACTTTAAAAATACATTAATTTTGAAATTTTCAAATGTCTACACATAATTGTCTGTATATTACATTAAGATTTCAAAAGTTTTCGTTGTGCTGTGAAAATTTCAGATCTGTAACTCTAACGGTTCCCGAGAAAACATCCTGTGACAGACAGACAAAAATATTCCCCACAAGATTTTATATAAAAGTATTGAACACTTTAATTAACTAATATGGGAAGAGGGCTGGGGGAAGGTTTAAGCCCCAATTAGAAGTGTTGCCTTAACAAAAAAAAATATTATACAAAATCTGCACTCCTGTTGTTGACACTTCTACTCCATTGCCCTGGTGGCTTTTAAATAATCATACGTTCGATGATCCACTCGACCTCCTAATTCATTGAAACAACAAAACTCAAGTTAAAGTTTATTGTATATAAAACAAAAAGGTTCATGCAAAGCAGTGCACAATGAAAATTGAAAAAAAAGACTTAAAAATTCTAAGCAAAGCGTAAAAGGATGATCCACATAATACTTATGCGAAAGCAGCTTTCGCATATTTTTTGATTATTATCAAGTATTAGTTTCGCTCGAACGCAACACTACAAATATTCATTAAGGCTCAAGGACAATAACGTGTTTGTATTTGTGTGTATATACAAATGTATGTATGTATGTTGGTGTATTTCTATGGGTGTCTTATATTTCTTTGATGCCAACCAAGAACGTTTTGTTATTCAAGTCAACAACAATGTCATAAGTTCATTTAAGAAAAACTCCAGTTGTTGTTTTTTTCTGCTGTACTCAACCATATTCAATGGCCTTTATTTATTTTTTTTTTCTTCTTATATATTTTTTGCCTTTGAAAGAATGTTTTTATTTTTTTTTTAGCTGATAGAAACTGAATGTCAGTAGAAACGATAAGGGAAAAATGTAGAAAAAAGGAAGGAAAGAAACAAAACTCAATTTTAAAATATGCCATCAACAATTGAGACACTATAAATTTAACACTCTATCTTGAATATACAAGCGTAGTTATAACGAGAATAACAAGAGCAACAATGTCAACGTCTATAAAAGCTTTTGGAGGTTGGCAATTTGTTGCTGGAGCACTTGGGAAATATGTACATAAATAAAGCAAGTTCACCATAAGGACATTCACTACAAGTACAATATGCCATCATCATTGTGTCATGCCTTTATCGTTTCATTTTAAAGCCTCTTAAAAAGATAATTTTTCTGTTTTCTTTACTTACGCGTACGTCATTCCTTCAATTACTTTGTGATACTTTTACGGCAATTTTTTGTCTTAATGCAGGCAGCATCTTATCAAAGTTTTAAGTGGAGACAAAACTTATTTTACTGTTTTGTGCTTTTTAGGGAATTATTAATTTTTAGCATTTTTATCGCATACCAAAATTAATATTTGACCTTTTCAGAAAAATACTAATTGCTTCTTAAAAATGCTTTCAAATTGCCTATTGTGGGGGGGGGCTTAGCTGGTTCAATAGACAATTATATATAGACACTTCAAGTTTTCAAAGTTAGTGTATTTTATGCAGTGTACATTAACTAACGCAGAAATTATAAATAATCAAAATTAATTTTGACAACTTGCTGTATCTTGGAAACCGTAAAAGGCAAAATCTTGAAATTTTCAAAAATGCTAAAACTAAAAAATCGCAAAAAAAATAGAAAAGAGCTTAAATCAAAAATATCAACAAAAATAAAATAAATTGCTAAAATTAAAAAAAACTTCGGCAAAAAGCTAAATAAATCCAAAAAAATCTTAAAAATTAAAAAAAAAACTCCTAAACAAAGAAAATTGCTAAAATTAAAAAAACCAAACGAAAAAATCACCAAAAACTTAAAAAAAACAAAACTAAAAAATTGTAAAAATAACAAACAAAAAACTGAAAAAAACGCTAAAACGTTAAAACTGAAAAACGTCTGTAGTAAAAATACGCCAAAAACTCGAACAAAAAAACGACAAAAAGAAACAGGCGCGGTACGGAACCCTTCGTGTGCGAGTCAAAGTCGCACTTGACTCAATTTATTTTATGATGTTTTGACCAGCGAGAGGAGAGGACTTAGAGGGTTAAAATGTTACACAAAAATTTCCCTCTCATGATTTCTCATACAAATACTAAACAAATCTTATAATTGAAAGAGAAGTGTATCTACCAAATCAACCCTGAAGCGGGATTCAAATTTAAATAATTTCTGAAGCTTAAGCTTAATTAATTATATTAATTAAAATTAGTTGTAGTCAAAGACTTATGGTAAAACTATATGACAAGTATATTTTTAAACCCTTATTTAAGAGTAGTTTTCTACTCACTTTTTTGAGAGGATTTAGAGGGTTAAAATCTTCCACAACAATTTTTTTTTTTTTTTTTTTTTTTGATATTTCACCCACTTTTTTGCTAAAATATTCCACAACAATTTTTTTTTTTTTTTTTTTGATATTTCACATAAAAATGCTGAATATATTTTATACCTGAAAGAGAACTGTAAATGAGGTTGAAATTAAGCCTTGAGCGGATTTCAGGTTTTGACTAATTTCTGCTGTTTAATTTAAATTACGAGCTTTATTGTGCTCACAACTCTACAATAGAATTTCATGGCGAATATTTTTTGAAATATTTTGCCCCGCGATGTTCCTTTTTAAGGGCTCTTTTCTACCCATTTTTTTTTTAAGGTCATCGTCAAGGAGAGGATTTAGAGGGTTAAAATGTTGCACAAAGTGTTACTCTTATGGTTTCACCTTAAAATTCTGAAGAATTATTGCACCTGAAAGAGAAGTGAAAATGAGTGCAAAATTAACCCTTAAAAGGATTTCTCCTGCTTGTAGAGAGGCCGGAATAACCAACACCTTGCAGAGTTGGAGCGTTGAAATTATGTTCAAAAGAACTCACATAAAAATCCTTTACTTTAACTGCAAGGATTATGTGCTGATTGACTATACAAAGTGGGCAAAAAGCAGGGAGAGGGAAAAAAAATTAGTTTCTTTTCTCGCATAAATGTTACATTTAAAATGATACTTTTCAATGAAAATATGCAAAAAAAAATTTTTTTTTTAAATAAAGAGTTTATTAGAAATTATTATATCATACTTACGAGGAATTTCAATACTTTTTTAAATTATCGCGTTTTATTTTCTAGAAAAAAATTTCACATTTATTGCACTTTTAAATGAAAACTCGCAATAAAATATTTTCTTAAATAGAGAGTTTATTAGAAATTGTTGCATCATCCCTTACGAGCGTAAATTTTTGCTTTAGATGAGCGCCGAATTGCATTTTTGTAAATGAATAATTACAAAAAATTTTGCACTTTTTCTAGGAAAAAGAATCGCATAAGACTCAGAAGTAAACTTTTAAAACGCCTTTGCAAGTATTTTCGTTTTTGATCTCTTCGGTTAAAATCAGGGGTAAGATTTCTTTTTGTTTTTGTACCAATCCACGAGTACATTCTTGCAACAGAAAGAAATGCACATTTATAAAATATTTTGCTTGAAATGTTGCCCTCGTCTCTATATTTATTTTGCCAAATAAAAAAGCAAACCCCTGAATATGTTTGTTTATATTTCTTTTATGACATTGTGTGCTTTTTAGGCTTAAAGAAAATTATGGCTGCCTTTCTTTAACATTTCGTTTGTGTTTGCTTTTATGCCTTTTCATCTTCCTTTTTTCATTTATGTTTTTCTTTTCAATTTAGGTCGATGGCGTGGTTATACGTTCCGGACATTCCAATCTAGATATCGATGATTTGATGACACGCAGTAACAAACGTGCATCAGCTGATGGCAGCGGCGGCGGCGGTGGTTCATTTTCCAGCAGCGGTGGTGGTGGTGGCGGCAATTATGGCGGCGGTTACTTTAGCGGTGGTGGCAGTTCGTCATACATCAATGGCGTCAATGGTTTAGGTGCCCACTACGATGTTCTATTTGGTGTGGTTACGGGTGAATCAATTTGGCGTTTCAGTGCTCATGACATACAAAATGGTTTCGAGGGCGAGAGGCGTGACAAAATAATACGCACTTATGTACGCAACGCCTACAATTACCATCTTAACGAAATATTCTTTACGGTAAGTGGAGTAGTTGAAAATCGGGCAATAGCAAAGAAATATTTTACTTGAGTAGTTTCGTGCTATATTAAAGATTTAAATTATTGATTTGCTTTTCATTTTCGTTATTGCCAAAAATTAATTAAGAGATGTATGGGTAGGGGTTGGAGGAAGAGAATTTCGTAAATAAATCACAGCCAATCAATTTCGTTTAAGGCAAATACACACACACACTCAAAATTCAAAGCTATATATTTTGCATTTTTGTTTGCAAGCGTGTGTGTGTGTGTGCATGTGTGTGTTATTCTAGCACAACCGATTCATGCATATGTAAGTGTGTGTGTAAGCTCGTCTATCTAGTAGTTTGTCTGTCTATTGGAATTTTACGATGCCAGTGTAATAAATTTTGTGTTAATTTTTCAATTCTTTTTTCCCTGTTGCTTTTCGCCTCTAAATGATGTTTCGCTTTCTTTGATGAGAGTGATTGACTGTTAGTGTTTGTCGGCGGGGCGAGCAAGTTTGAGTTCTAAAAAAGATTCCAATATATCAAATTGCTGGAAACTATACATCTTTCTGTTTTACTAAATACCGCCTTGTTAACCATCAATTTATTTTTATTTCTTCAACTTTGTGTCAATGTTTAATGAATGCGTGAGTTGCTACGGCATAAGTAGAGGAGAGGAGTATCTAATGAATTTTGACTTTTATTGTACGACTCGCGAGTCTGTAGTCAAATAACATATTTAATTTAGTTTTGACTGTTTCCAGATGTAGCAGATAATGAAAAAAACACCAACTTGCTTATATTTTTTTTAATTCAACACGTATTTATTTAAATTCGATTCTAAAGTGAACACAAGTATGTACGTTATAAATGAAATGAAAAATGTTTATCTTCTCCTCTTAGCTTTATAATAAAAAACAGAATAAGGAAATGTTTTCTTTTTTTATTTGTCTATAGCAAGGCAATAAAAACAACAACATACATGAATAAATAAAATTTGATTTTTTTATAAGATTTGGAGAAAATTAAATTTGTTTTCCTTTTCTGAAAAAAAAACTTAAACAAAATATTGCTTTCACAAAAAAAAATACTGCATGTCATATGAAACGTGACTTTCGATGAAAGAAATAAAAAAAAACAATTTATAAACTTATTATTAATAATGTAGCACAGATGTATAATTTTCATTTAAAGGACGAAATTTTAAAGTTTGTTTCTTAGCAAATATTATTGGGTGATATGATACTAATATTCTTATGAACTTGAATTTTAAATAAAGTTCAAAAATTGTCTTAAAAAATTTAATATAGACTGTTAACAGATCATTCGTTGTGTCACAGCAATCAAATTCATGTTTAAAGTTAAATGGAAGGACTTTCTAAGGCTTAAATTAAGAAAATTTTTAAAATTATTTTATTGCTGGGGAGACAAGAAGCAAGACTTGTTGCAATTTCGCAGCAGAATCGTAAACAGTTAAAAAATGTAAACTCTTTAAACTTCAACTTAAGTATTCTTCAAAATTGAGGATACTGTTGCCTCAACTGAGTTAATGCATTGACTAGAAAAGCAAATGAAGGTCGTTTTTCAGCCCGCGTTCAAGCCCTGCTCAGACTCTGTCATATTAATAACACAAATTTTTCTAGTATTCATTAGTATCTATTATCAAGCATATCACAGCTTCCTGCCACGTCAATATTTGTAGCAATGAATCGTTCACGAAATAAGACAACTAACAAAATGGCTTTTTAGCTTAAAGTAATGCACCCACTTAACACCAGAGGCGCTGCAAAGGTGACAAAAAAAATTAAAAACAAAAACTTAACACACAAGCGAAGTTGTAAAACTAGTTAAACTTAATAATTTAATACTTTGCAACTTAACTCTCTTAACTATACTTTTCACAAAGAAGGTGACACACATACACATTGAATTATTCCTGGGCAACGGGCGCAATTAATAATACAATTAAAATTTATAAGCAAATATCAGCAAAAAAAAAGGACGAGCCAAAAAAAATTTATTTTTGTGAACTGAAAGTGAAAATTAAGGCAAAAGATCATATATTATTTTATTTTTTTATTATTTTTTATTTTAATTGGTTAAAGTACCAACATGGACACGACAAGACGGATGTAAAAATTTTTCCAAAATAACAGTTTAGGCACGTTTAAAAAAAATAGAATTAACACTCAGCCAGAAAAAGTGCCTTCTACTAATATTACTAGGTGTTACCTTCTTTAGGAAAGGAATAGTGATAGAGAAGACAGTTGGTGAAGGAAGAGATGGAGGAAAGCTTCATTCTTTTACAACTCTGCTTTTTGAAAAAAATTTTAATAATGCAGTATTGCAGCGCCTCTGGTGTCAATGATGTGTATTAAATTTTTTTAACTGCTTTTAGTAAGCATTTTATTGGTTATTTTACTTCGCCGTTCATACTGCTACGGACGACGCTCTGATGTTACATTAGCATTAGTATCCGCTGACGGCGGTGTAGTTCAGTGGCCAGTATCTATGCCTTCATCACTTGTACTTTCCTACAACAACTGATACAAATAGACACTAATGCACAGCAGAAAAATGCGTGGTGTTGTTATTTAATGACGGTGTAGTTCAGTGGCCAGTGTCTATGCCTTCATCACTTGTACTTTCCTACAACAACTGATACAAATAGACACTAGTGCACAGCAGAAATATGCGTGGTGTTGTTATTTAATGACTGTCAGAGACCGGGCTCGAACCCAGGACCTTAGATTTTATAGTCAAAGTGCTTCACCCAACGCCACCCTCTTTCCGTGACACCAACCAAATGTTTTCATAAGCAAAATAAACAGAAGAATAAACTAGAATTAATTATCACAGTTGGCCTTGCACGACATTGTCATCCACGATTTTTGTACGAACTGTCCTCTATCGATTGGTTTTCTAATCGATAATTTAAATAAAATCGTTGTTTACGACAACCCGAGCTACAAATTCCTGTAAATTGTCCTCTAATTAACGCTTTTGGCGACAATATGAGTCGTCATACTTTGTTGAGGCCAACATAAGCGACAATGTCTTAAATTACCAGTGTGTAGCACAAGATGAGCCTGAATGTCTTAATTGGTGTCCTCAAAGCAACTTTGCTGAGGCCAATATGAGCGACAATGTCATAAGTTTTTTCAACCTTGTGAAATACAAGATGAGTGACAATGGGTAGTATGAATAAAAAATAGTATTTGCTTTTTACTTAAAAATTTGTTTAAAAAACAAAAAACACATACATACTTGGGGTTTTAAAAAAAATTCTAACTAAAACGCAAATACTTCATTTTATTCATATTACCCAATGTTTTAATTTCTGTCGCCGATATAACTTTATTAAGGACAATATGAACGATTTCCTTGATTTTGTAGTCAATCAATGAAATGAATATGTTGGCCTCTTATTGTCAATATATTAGGTGGTCTAGCAGCCGGCTCGTAAGCGCGGAAAATTACAAACATGCAGTCAATACTCTAAATGAAAAGGAAACAAACAGGAAAGAAAAGCGTTCTATAATTCAATAGGTGACATTGTCGCTATATAATGGCTGGCGACAAGATAAACGACATTGCTGCTTATAACGTCATTGACGAAATAATAGGCGACATTGTCTTTTTTTTAACATCACTAATGGGGATCCATGACATTTCGGAGGATGTTGTTATTTGCATGGTCATTAATGAAAATATTAATGTCAGATATGAAATTAGTCGCCATTTGCTCGAAAATGTCCTCAATGATCTGTTTGAGGTGCCACTTCTCGCTTTAACTTTGTCATGTAACTGTCTTGCAAGATGTCTGAAAGGCATGGCCTACTGGGCAGCTAAAGAACAAAAATAATGCACGCAAAAATACAAGATGATATTAAAGTAAAAATAAATAAAAAGGGATTTAAGAAATATATAGACAATGCTTAAACACCAGCAAATAAATTTCAAATAAAAGGGATACCTTTTGCTTGCTAAGAAAATATACAACCACACAGACACATAAGCCAATGCAGACGAAAAACAAAAACAACAACATACATATATATTCATGAAAAAAAAACGTAAACGTATTGTAAAAAACGTAAAATTATAGTGGTAAGCATCTCATTAGCCCGATTGAAAAAAAAAATATATAAATAAAACACTAAAAATATGTATATTAAAAAATTTTGCACGAAATTTAAAAAAAAATGTTAAACAAGTGTCACCTAAGGTCAAAATATTTGCTACCAAATGGTGATTTTTTTCTTGTCTCATACGTGTCCATAAATTGACACTCTCTATTCGCTTTTCAAATGCCATTTAAACCTAAACCTAAACCTTCAAAGAAGTAGAACAAGAAATATAAGTAATAAAAGCAAAAAAAAAAATAAATGCGAATTGATAGCCATTTTTATGTTCGAACCCATTGTGCAACAACTTTCTCTGGCCAAATTCTTCTTTGATGCTCAATAAAAAATCATTTAACTTAAAGCAGTTTGGTTCGAATTGATAAAATCAAATACCAAAAATATACCAAAAAAAAGGTAATAAATTTGCAAATGCATATGAAAACAAACTGCTCTTTGCAAATAATGCGTCGCTGAAGGGGGAGACCAAGCTTGTTTTATGGTTACGCTTAGTAATCAACGCTAATAAAATGCAATGAAATATGGATTCAAAT
Organism: Nowickia ferox; assembly: GCA_936439885.1. NCBI lineage: Eukaryota > Metazoa > Arthropoda > Insecta > Diptera > Tachinidae > Nowickia > Nowickia ferox. Next base: position 3,772,390 of record OW387023.1, on the reverse strand, counting down.
CAAATCCTCTACCCTTTGCAAGCAGTAAACAAATAATAAAAAAAAATCTACAAGATATGTTTTAAAGAAACATTTTTGTTGGATGATTTTCCTAAAGCAACTCCCACATTGTTAAAGAATACACAGAGGGGAAGAAGACAGTTTACTTCAACAGACAACTCGAACAAATGTTAATAACAATGAATTAAAATGACCGGAAAATACTTGCAGATATGTAAGAGTATTTTCGCTAAAGATGATGATGATGATGCTGATGCTAAGGATGCAATAAAATAAACCAGCAAATGGCTTTAGTTAATGCTTTGGCATGTTGTTGTTAAAACAGGAACAACGATTTTCTACACATGAGCTCATAAATCTTACACAAAATGTATTTGGAGTGTTTAAATGTCGAAGGAGAAACATATTTCTTGCAACCTTAAACGTTAATGGATTTTTATCTTTCCCTAAAGATTGACATTATGTCTTGGAGGATGTGATTCAAGTAGTTCACACACACAAGATTTTAAAAGATGTTTCATAAATTGTTGCTTTAAGCAAAATTTCAGTTTTGAAAGCTTAAGTTCTGCTTATGACAATTTACAAAAGAATTTATAGAAATGTTGCCTGCTTAGAAAAATTAGCGAGCAAAATATAAACAAACACTCAAGCATGAGAGAATGACACTCAAAAATGAATCCAAAAAAAGTTTACCTGTCGCTGAGTTTTGTTTCAAAAAACATTCGCCAATATCGAACTAATTTTGATATCACAAAAAGGCAGCAGAAACAGTAAAAAAAATTAATTTTATTTTTAATTAATTTATTTTGTGACTGGAAAACCGTACCTCTAAACTAACAGACTAGCACACATAAACTAAGCTATCGCGACACTTTCGAGAAACTATCGAGAATACTCGAAATTTTTTAGATTGGCAAGCAAATATCGAACAAACAGAAACAGTAAAAAAAATATTTTTTAATTAATTTATTTTATTTGTTTTTTAATTCTTTCACTTACGGTGCAGTCACAACTCGAAAACCGTGCCTCTAAACTAACAGACTAGCACACATCCACTAAGCTTTTGCCACACATTCGAGAAGCTATCGAGAATACTCGAAATTTTTTAGATTAGCGAGCAAATATCGAACAAAAATATTTTTTAATTAATTTATTTTATTTGTTTCTTATTGCACACATTTGATAAACTATAGAGAACACTCGAAATTTTTTAGATTAGCGAGCAAATATCGAACAATTTTGTTTAGAAATTTCTTCGCTTTATATCGAATCTCAGGTGAAGTGGAATTCATTACTTGATGAAATGTGCAAGCAAGAAGCAAGAATGAGAGCAATAGGTTTTCAGCTTCTACCCGGCTTAGCAGAGGTGTGTAGATTTGTGGTTTTCAGCATAACGAATTTGCAAAACATCTTTTATTTTCTTTCACTTTAACAGCTTAACAACCTTCCAGTCTGGCTAATTTTCTGCCTTCTCAGCACTGCTGCTCCATAAGAATGTAACAAAGACCTAAAGCACACACACCCCTAAGCAACAAATTTTATTCCTAAATAAAATAATTTTGTTTGTGTGTTTTTGTTCTAATTTCATTATTTCTTTATTGTTACAAGCGAAATAAAAGCAACGAAATCTCAACATTATTGTTGCTCCGTTGATTAGTGTTTGTTCTCATTTTAGAAATTGCTTAACACATATATGCATACGAGTATGAGTGTTTGCTTTTCAGTGGATTAAGGCCAACAACCACAAGTTTACATGTTTTGTAAATTCGTAAACAAGCCAGCATGGACTCGTGTGTTTGTGTTTGTGCATGTATTGAGGTGAAATTAAAGGAGAGTAAGCTTGTATATGTATGTGAGTGTAAGGAAAATTTACAGCCAATTTACACACCCATAGACGCCATATTGTTGTTAATATGTTGGTGTAAATTAGCAAACTAAGAATTTTGGCTAACAAATATTTAAAATTTGTTTCTAGAGCAAAATTAATGCAAAGTACTTAAGCTTGTAGTGAAAATTTGGTTCATAATCGGAGTGATTTAAAACTGAAAGGCATACAAGTATCTTGATTTTTTTACAGGGAAAACAATATATTCCCTGAAGAAGTTAATCATATATCCCAAATTGTTGCACAACCAAAGGACTTACTGTAGGTGAAATTATATGGAACTAAATAATCAGTATTTAAACATCAAAATCCATCATTTGCCATAACAGCAATAAAAATAAATAAAATAAAAAATTAAGAAAGAAAACGATAACTCGTTTATTGAAAAGTCATAAATACACGCTAAATTTAGGAAAAAAATTACAACGAAAAAAACATAAAAGCCAAATAATTTATGGATACAAAAACTACATTTATATAACGCACACAAGACCCAACGAAATAAATAGTTCAGTTATAAAACATAAACCTGCATTTATGTAAATTATAAAAGAAAAATCCCTAAACAAGTGCTGGGTTGTTTGCCACAGTTTTACTGAAGCTAGACATCCAAATAAATAAGAAATAATAAATTACTCACAGACATGAAAGCATTAACATCAAAAGAATAGAACAATAACTTACAGAGCTGGTGGAAATATGAGCCCAACTTCAGAGGCTACATTTTGCTCAATGTTAAGGAGTTGCATTAAGAAATTTAAATTATTTTCAAGATTTAATATTTAATGCAAACAAGTGTGTAAGAAACAATTGAGAATTACATAAAGTATAAGAGTAAAACGGGCTGAAATGAAACTCAAAATTGTTTTCCTGGAAAATTTTATCTGCAAAAATTCTCGAAAATTTAATTTTTTGAAAATCGTCGAAAATTTTATATATCAAAACTTTTTTTTCAGATTCTCAAAAATTTAATTTTCGAATATTCTCTAAAATTTAATTTTTTTATACTCTCAAAAATTTTTTTACGAAAATATTATTTTCGAAAATTATTGAAAATTTTATTTATAAAAATTCTCGAAAAATTAATTTTTTTTTTAATTCTCGAAAATTTTATTTTCGAAAATCATCCCAATTTTATTTTCGCAAATTCTCAAAAATTTTTATTTACGAAAATTCTTGAAAATTTTATTTTCGAAAATTGTATGTATTTATAAGAATTTATAATATATAAATATAAGAAAAGCTTATATTTTTAGATTGTCGAACATTTTATTTTAAAATATTAACTAAAATATTATAAAAAATCTCGAAAAGTTAATTTTTTTTAAGATTTAAAAAAAATTTCATTTCCAAAAATTCTCCAAAACTTTGTTTTCGCAAATTCACAAAAATGTTATTTTCGAAATTTCTCGAAAATTTTATTTTCAAAAATTCTCGGAAATTTTATTTGCGAAAATTCCATTTGCAAACATTCTCGAAAATAATATTTTAGCAAATTCTCCAAAAAATTTATTTTCGAAAATTTTCGAAACATGTTTTCACAAATTCTCGAAAATTTTATTTGCAAAAATTCTCTATATTTTATTTTCAAAAATTTACGAAGAATTTATTTCCGATTATTTTAAAAAATTTTGCTAAATTTCACTTTCTAAAAATTCATTAGAGTTCAAATAAAATAATAAATATTTATTACATTTTTGGAAACTTCAAGCATTTCCGAGGGTAAAATAAACTCTTCTCTAAAATTCTTGGCAATTTATTCTTACATTTTTTCGAAAATTGTCGAAAATAAGTGTGTATTACGTATTATTTTCCAAAATCTTCTAAAATTTTATTTTTGAAAAATTTCGAAAATGTTATTTTTAAAAATTCTCGAATTTTTTTTATTTCCGATTATTTTCGAAAATTTTACTGTTCAGAAATTCCCCACAGTTCAAGTAAACTAATAAATAGTATGTATCATATTTATGAGAACTTTAGAATATAAAATAAATGAACCTTTTTAAAAACAAAACAAATGGCAAAATTTTTTAAAACTTAATTTTCCATTATTTTTGAAAATAAAATTTTCGAAAACACTTGCATATAAAATTTTCGAGATTAAAAATTCTGTAAGATTTTATTTTCGAAAATTTTATAAAATTGTCTTTTCAAAAAATTCATTGCATTTAAAATTAAGTATTAAATAGTATGTATCACATTTAAAGAAACTTTACAATATGAAATGATCCAGAATTTTCGACGACAAAATAACAGTTCGCTACAATTCTTGACAGTATCCTTTTTCATTATCTACTTTCGAAAATAAATTTTTTGAGAATTTTCAAAAATAATTATGTTTATACATACACATAAAATGTTCGGGAATTATTGCAAAAAAAAAATCGAACATTTTTGCAAGTAATATTTTCGCTAATTTTCGAAAATAAAATTTTTGTGAGTTTTTGAAAATAATCGAAAATAAATCTTTCGCAAGTAAAACTTACGGCAATTTTCGAAAATAAAATTTTCGGGAGCTTTCGAAAATTAAATGCTTATGAGTTTTTTAAAATAATTTTGGAAAATAAAACTTTCGGGAATTTTCGACAATAAACGAAAATTAAATTTTCGGGAAATTTATAGAAAAGTTTATTTTATTTTCGGAAATCCTCGAATAATTCAGTTTTGAAAATCCTAGAAAATTTGATACATACGTATTTATTATTTTATTTGAAATATAGTGATCTTTATATAATTATTTTCAATTTTCCCTTCTCAAGAGGCGCGTGTGGAAAGAAGCCTTTTATATGAAAATTTTACCGAAATGATACAAGGATTTCTTCTGCATTATTAACTCCAAAAACGTATTTCTGAAAGGAGCGATATATTTCTTACGAAGGTTTAATTTTCATTTTAAAGAAAATTTCATGATATAAACAGACAATAAAATTCGTAGAAAATTTCAATATATTAACTGACCATGGAATTCGTAGAAACTTTTAAGGACAATTGAAAGGGGAAAGAAAAGAATTGCACGATATAAATTCAGTCTGAAAGACAGCAAAAATATTATATTTATTTTACATATATAAGAACATAAACCACAAAGAAATCAATTTCTGACACCAGCATGACAAATTTATGTACAAAATCAAGATAAAATAAATAGATAAAAATATTTTATTCTTTTAACATCAGGCCTTAATTTCGGTGTTTCTGTAAGATTAATACATACATATTAGTATTAAAAATAAACGAATCTACATATCTATCTTCGTTCGAGTCCATGCTTTCGATGGACAACCAAACTTACTGACGAATGTATGTGTATGAAAATAAGAAAAAATAAAAATACATAAATTTCTCTATGGACAGTCATCAATTTGGTAAATTTTATTAAAAACATTGTTCATTTTGCTTAGGATCATCCCCAAGAAGGAAAAAATATTCTATACTATTCTAATCGAGAAAATGGCAGACACAAATAAATAAATTTATGACATTGAATCAAACAATCAATGACTGACTGCTGATTGTTTATTTGTTTGCGTTTGTATAAATCATAGATTAGACAAGGCGTATGACTGGCGAAGTCTTATTTTTTCCAAACTCGTTAAGTCACGTATTGGCATAAACGTGATGATAAGTATTGGTAATAATAATCTATAATATTTCTTATTTACATCTTAGCTTCACTTGTATTAATGAAGAGCTTAATTTGTTGCACTGTTACAGACTGTGACGTGCTTTGAATGTGAACAAAAACAGGACTCTGCAACAACTCTTGCCACCAGCCTACTGGGAGGACACCATTCATTTAATTTATTCAATTATTTTATGCTTTTGTTTGTTTCCTTGGCATTAGTTTTTTTTTTTTTACTTTTAAGGTTTTAATTTAAAGCTTTTTATTATATTTGTCTATCACCAATACAAGTTAAAATTATTCAGCATTTTAAATGCTTCGATCTTAAGTGACTGTTTCATTTTCATTTTAATTCATTTAATGACTTGAATTTTATTGAAAATCAAGCGATGTTAGATTTTTCCGCACAGCTTTTTAACAATTAATTTATCAAAAATCAATCAATAACGATGCCATGACAGTAATAAATCATTTGGTCTGCACTTGCACAATGAAACCAATGAAATTTATGTACATATGTACTCGCACATATTAGGGTGGCAGCGAAATTTGTGTGTAAACATTTTAAAAAAGCCCAGGTAAAATTGGTATCCATATGAAATACTGAAAATTTGAGTAAGATTATTATTTTAGTAATTAATTACAGGAAACTAATGGTCACACCCGTCACACAACATCGCTGAAGCGCCATTTTTTTCAGTCGCTATCGAAAATAAAAGAATGGGGCAAAGGAAGAAACTTAAAAATAAAATATATAAACTGCATTTAGTTTTAGAGAGCGAAAGAGGTAGAGAAATAATAAATGCTAGGAAAATTATGATGGATAAGGAATCATTGGAAAAAGTTAGAAAAAATTATAGAAAAAGAAAACAAAAGAGCGTGTAACGAAAAAAGTTTGGAAGTTAAGTTTCACGCGTTTTGTAAACATCTAAAATTGGTTATTTTAAATCACAACTTTTATTAAAAAAGGCAGTAGCTGAATTTCTGTTATTAAAAGACTTTTCAAAGAGGTTCCTTTAGAATCTCTGGTGCCTCCAATAAACACAACAACCCAAACTCCGGCTTTATACGTATGTTTAACTCTTATTTGAGTTTTCACACTAGGCAGCACTGGTCATATAAAAGAGTCACACCCGTCACATTTTCGAAAACAAATTTCTATAGGCAGTAAATATTTATGCTGTCATAAAGACTTTTAACTTTACTATGCCAAAATTATTGCATACGCTGTACAGAGAAATATATATTCCAAATCTGTTAACTCTAAGGTTTCTAAAGTCACACCCGTCACCGCCTTCTAGTGGCCATTCTGAGCTGAAATTATTTTCTTTCAGTATCTACTTAATATTTAATGTTTTAAGGCTTAACATAGTTGTGAACCACATCCTTTTTAATCTTAATAATAAATTTAATGGGCCTGTTTCTCAAAGTCGACAACGTCCAACTTGTCGCCACTTACATTTAAAACAAAAACAAATTTTAAAGTTTTGTTTTTGTTTCAAATGTAAATGTGCGCCAAGTCGTATGTTGTCGACACTGACAAATCGGCCCTATATATTTGAATTATAACAAAAAAAAATTAAAATCATGGTCACACCCGTCACAACATCATTACATCATTGCATCTACAACAATTTTATAAATATGATGCGTGCATGTTTAGAATTAATTATTTTAACTAAACTTTTCATTGCTCGATACGCCTAAAGGTCCACTTTGCCCATTAAAAAGGCTATACTTTATTAAGAGAATAAACAAAGTGAAATTAAAAAAATAAAAATCTACTAATTAGAAAGTTTTACGTTTTTTTTCGAAAATCGGTAATTTTAATGCTTGAGAATAGAGAAGGGTTAATGTTTTCAGAAATTTTTCGGAATAACACACACATTAATTTAAAAACACTTAATGAAAATAAGGTATTTACCAGAGTTAAACCTTTGACCTCCTTGTCCAATTTTACTCAAATGCTTAACGCTTATTTTTGAGTCCAATTACTACAACAGGCACATTTATTTATAATTGCTAATCAGAGATAATTTCTTAATCGGGCTTAAGTTCAGTATTTTCAATTCTTATTGAATGAAATATTTTTATTAATTTATGTGATTTTCTACAGAAGAGAAGAAAAATTAAACTAGACTTTTTAGCTGGGGGAAATACCAGAATTTTTCTGTGCAGCCACGCACTTCGTCAGCACTTCACTTCGTCTATCTCCTTGGGTAGAGATTGTTATTAACATCAGATATTTAATGTGCATTTTTAATTTAATATGTCTCACTTTGAAGTTATTTAATAAAAATAAGTAATTTACTAAATTTTCATCTTTGAGCCCTGTGTCCAATTTTGTTTTGGGCTCAAAATGACGCTCGGGCATTGGCGAAAATACAAAGTTGAAATTTTGCAGCCACCTTTATACACATATACATGCAAATACACATATACATATACGTGTGTATGTATGTATGTGTGTCACGGTGAACTTTTATTATTTTTATTTTGTGTTGTTGTTGAGCTGCGATACTGAGATCCATTACTTAATGACAGAAAATCGTGTTAAATATATAAACACACAGAGTTTTAAAACGTCATGTTAATGGCAATTTACTTAATTTTATTTATCACTGGCTAAAACCCGGAGACCTTCACTACACCATATAGACTTTTTTATGAACATAACTTATTTTTAATAAATTTTTTTATTTAAAATCAACTAATTTAAATTATTATGATAATATTAAAAACATTCTAATTTCTAATGATAACCGATATTCTATGACCTTGGCCCTAAAGCTGCATTGGCTTCAAAGATATTATAAAAATCAAATTCTTTTATCTAATTTTTCGACCTTTCTCAATATATTCAATTAAACTAATTTTTTGAGCTTTAGGTCAATGTTTATTAATGTTTTTTTCTCCTTTCAAGAAAAAAGAAAAATTTAATTTCAAATATAAAAATATCCTGAAGAAGTTAACCAAAGGTTAACGAAATATCGAAGTACTAAAATAATAATAAACATTGACCTAAAGCTCAAAAAATTAGTTTAATTGAATATATTATAAAAATAATAAAAACAAAATCTTGGGTACAGCCAGCCCACTCTTTCCATTTTTACTATTTTCTTAATGATATTTCATAAAATCAATGAAGTTATTCCCATAAAATCTCGGGTGTTTTACTGTTTTAACTACCAAAATATTTGAAAATAAATATTTGCTTTATATGGCAGGTGACACGCCTCCTTCTTCACTTCCTAGTGCTTTCCCACAAAAAAATTTCAAGTCTTTAGCTGCATTAGTTCCAAAAATATCGTAAAACAAAACTTTTATTTAAATGGGAAGTGCCACACCCACTTAAAACATTAAACAACAAATATCCTATAGTCACTCCCATCACCATCAGTAATATACTGTGAGAATATATACGAGATTAGTATACAGACATTCATTTCACTAGAAGAACTTCTTTTGCATTCTAACTTTTAAGACTTTAATGTTCAATTGAAATATTTTTTTTTGTATTTGAAGCTTCTAGCAAAAAAAAAATTAATTTGTTAGGAATGACATTTTCATGATTTCGAAGATGACATTAAAAAGATTTTCCTTAGTTTTTAAGAATCCTATCATAAAGCCTCTTCGTTGTAATGTATTGCACCCCATTAAGCTTCATAACGTGTGATAGAATTCTCATTTGGTTCATATTAAAATTAATATAAATATTCTAAGGCTGCAGACATTTAGTTAGCTAGTGTCAAAAGTATGGTCACACTTGGGCAAACCTTTGCCCAAAAAAACGTAACCACTAAATATTAGTGAAAGACATTTGGATTCAGATACGTGTTTCTTAAGTTAAACAGCTTCATAAACATCTAATAGAAAATGTCATAGAATCCAACATTATTGGAAACTATTTAACTTAACAAACATGACAAACATGTCTCTGCGTTGAGAGCTTCCTCATTAATATTTAGGGGTTACTTTTTTTCAGGCAAATGTTTGCCCAAGTGTTACCATACCTTAACAGTCATACATTCAATAATAAAAAATAAAACTTTTAAAATAATTCGGTAACTTTTGCCAAAGTTTTACATATTTATTTCGAGAAATTAAAATTTAAAATCATTTTAAATAGGAAATTATTTTGTTAGGCTAAGGCTGTTGTTTTGAGCTTATGGTGATGACCTTTTAATTAAAAATCATTCAGGCAATTTTTGCATATTAGAACAGAAAAATATGATGTTCTCGAAGGTCGCTCGCTTCTGCTTCATCATCAGCGTTTATAATCGTATGTTTGTTTGTTTGTATGTGAACTATTAATCTCATATTTTCCGAGTAAATTTCTAGTTTTCCAAAAATAATTAATGGCCGCATTAATGCGTTTTAAATGAAACATAACAACAACATACTAAATTGATTTCAGATATGATATGTCAACCCCTAAACAGTAGAAAACTACAAAAAGGTCTGGAAATCATTCGCTATTAGTGGATTTAATTTTTCTAAATTGAACTTTTTTAAATCGACTCGATTTATAGAACAGGCAGGGCAGAAAATATTTACTTTTTTTTCGTATTGCACAGTAGACTCCTAAAGTCTTATTTAAAATTCTGATAAAAAAATTTATTTAATCGTTTATTTGCTTATTTGATTTTATACACACTCTTTCAAACATTTTTTTTTCTGAACACTCGCTATTCATATATGCGAATGCTCTCCATTGTGTGTCAGCAGCTTGCGCCTCAATGTAAGTGCAACTGTCAACACAAACGCACAAATACTGTTCATTTCAAAATATTTTATTCATGTTAATTTTATAATGACCCGAATGATTTTCTACCAAAAAAAAAACAAAAACCTTTTTGTGAGAGGCTTAAATCTGACCACTTTTTTCTCATATTCTACTCGAGCTCGTTGAATAAATAAGACGGGTTAAGGCCGGCCACAAGGGATTATTTGGTGGGAAAATACAAAAAAAAAATAAAATTAAACAAAGAATTTTTAATTGCGAGTATTTGTAACTTGTTTAACAATACAACCAATTAAATAAAATAGTTTTCAATAGCAAAAAAAAAAAATCCTCATCTACATACATAAAATAATTAATTGTTGTCGTTTAAAATAACTTTTGGTGTAAAAGTGGTTTAAGGTCGCAAACAAAACATTCTGTGCACAAGAGGCACAGTCGAATTGAGATCACTTTTCTAACAGCTGTTTTCTTGTTTTTTCGAAAATTATAAAAAAAACAGCGAAAAATAAAAAATCAAGTGATTTGCAGAACAGCAGCAAATTATATATTTGTGACTTTGAAACCATAAGATATTAAATAACACTTGATTGAAAGAACAACACTGCATCGCATAAGAATTTTGTTAACAAGATTCGATGTATCCGATACTTTACAAACCAAACAGCTGACTCTCTCTTCCTTAATTTTTATGCTCACTTCCTTACTAATATTATGATTTGAAAGTTAAAAATATATATTTTTTATTCGGTTCGGAACCGGTTTTTTATATATGGTAAGGAATTTTTCCGAAAAACACATTTTTGGGCTGGTTAGGGTAATTTTTGTTTCGGGTTTGATTGTTTAAGCAGTCTTAAACCGGTTTTTATTTATTTGTTAAACAGATAAAGCGATAATTTATAATTGGAAGAATTTATTCTCGAAAATTTTATTTCCCTTTTCCTTAATTTTCATTCTATGGAATTTGTAATTGGAACAATTTATTCTTGCAAAAATATTTTCCATGAGAAATAAATTCAGTGAAAATATAATTACATGATTGAGCTTAATATTTTCACTATTTTACTAAATATAATTTAATTAAAGCAAATACACACATTAAGATGCAAGTATGTATGTATGTATGTTTATATTAAGGCATCTGTATGACTGACTATACCCAAGATAAAGCAAATTGAAATAAGCTGCAATAAAAGCACTGACCACTACAATTTGAAATGCTATCATTTTAATTTAAAAAACCAAGTCTTTTAAGTACATTATTTAATAGTAACTTAAAACAATAAATTTGTGTACTTAGTACTCAACACACATAAAATAAATAGTCATTTTTATTTCTCTCATCCTTCTGCCATCCTTGGCTTTTAAATCATTCGATTACATCTACACAATAACGCAGCAGAAACAGCATAACAAATTTATTTAGATCTTCTATTAAAAGCAGAAAAAAACATATTTAAACAAAAAATCAACAACTAAAGAGGAATAGCTTTAACTTTTTTTTTCGTTAGCTTTCTATTGTTGTAACATTGAACTAGTTTCTTTACTCGTGACAAAGAAAAAAAAAAGAACTGGAAAAAATTGTCCTCATTCACACAAGCGCTTAGGAGGGAGAAGGGGAGGGGGCAAACAATAATGATGCAGAATTGCCACTTTTAAGGCATGTGTAACATACTCGTACACGGTTAAAAGCACTTAACTTAAATTATTATATTCAGCAAAATAGCGATAGAAAAAATAATGACTCGAAAATACTCGTACAACAGAAATAAAATAAAAATAAAAAAGAGCTTGCAAATAACTACATTTCTGTGCATGGGCTACCAAATGATTAGAAAAGTATAATTTCTTCTAACATTAAATACCGGCATTTTTCTGTGCCGCCATGCACTTCATCAGCATTCATTTCTATTTGCTATGAGTTTTTAATGAAATGGAATATGAGAAATGGCTTTATTGTATATAAAATTATTGTTTTTCCGTTTTTAGCGCTCAGTACCGCAAAGGTAAAAAGAAAGCCTATTGTTTTCGGTACGATGTCCGTCCATCCGTCTGTCTGTCTGTCTGTCACAATCTTTTATCTCAAGAACCGTAAGAGCTACGGTGCTGAAATTTTCACATATTACGTAAAACTTTACGAAAACACGCCAAAAAATTTTATAAATAAAAAATATCACCAAAAACAAAACAAATTGCTAAAATAAAAAAAATCACCAAAAGCTAAAGGATCGCCAAAACTTAAAAAATCGCCAAAAACCGAAAAATATCACCAAAACGAAAAAAAAGCCAAAACTAAATAGAAATCGCCATATCTACAAAAACAACCGAAAAAATCTCCGAAGCCCAAAAAAAATCGCCAAAAACGAAAAAAGTGCCAATAATAAAAATATGCTACAAGTACAAAAATTGCCAAAAACCGAAAAAATAGACAATATGAAAAAAAGCTCAAATTAAAAAAATCGCTAAGACTCAAAAATAACAAACCAAAAAATCGCCAACAAAAAAAATATGCTAGTACTAAAAAAATCGCCGAAATCCACACAAAAATTTACAAAATAATAAAAAAAAATTTGCTTAAACTAAAAAGCAGCTTAAAAATTCTCTAAAAACCGAAAAAAGAATCGCCAAAACGAAAAAATCTCCAAAAACCGAAAAAAATCGCTCAAACTAAAAACTAACCGAAAAAAATCTCCAAAAACCGAAAAAATCACCAAAACATAAAAAGCACCAATAGTAAAAAAATCGCTATAATTTAAAAAATAACCAAAAACCAAATAAAAAAGAAAAAGAAAAAAAGGCTAAAATTAAAAAAAACGCCAAAACAAAACAAATTTTAAAAATGTCTGCTTCAGTACCTGGATTCAGTAACTTTTATTATTTTACTACGATAATCGTAACGCTATAATAAATTTAACGAAAATGTATAGACTTTGCTCTTCAATAATATATTTTAACTATATTCGCTGTTGGTTGAAGTAGAGAAAGTAAAATCTAAAGATCAAATTGATTTACTTTTTTCTTTATATTTATTTGTAATTTTCGCTTATCTTGACATTTTCTATACAGAGATATCAGATCATATAGAGTTACATGGAGATTAAGATACAGCGGGACACTATCGTAAAAAAAATGAAATTACAGAATCACATTATCGTTACCGCAAACGAATAAATATGTCGATAAATGTTCGAGGCTTTCTAAAAGGCATCCGTACTCCTTCTTTTTCCTGCTGGATAATGTTATACTTAATGTTTGTTAAGAAATGTACAACCACACAAACACATAAGCTAAAGTAGACGAAACATACACACAACAAAAACTATAATGCTTCCACACACAAACCAACGAAATTAATTGTAACACGAACTAATGATGTGTTCAAAAGCTTATATTTGAGAAGCTTTTGTTTGTGCTGGGACTTTCTGAATATTACTAACATTATTCTGGAAGCTTTATATTATGTATCAAAAGGGCGAATCGCTAAGAAAACAGTATTGTATAAAGAACAGCAAAGTTAACATCGTGGTATTTTTGAACAGGTGAATTAATTTAACATTTTTGTGTTTAATTCATAATTGAATTATATAAAGTATATTTCTTACTTAATAAGAATTGTACACTTGGCACTCTTTATTAAAGTGCAAATATTCGTTACTAAAAAAAATTTAAGAAGCAAAAACGTAACAAAATGTGCGAATTCTAGGCAAAATTTTCAAAAGCAAAAAAAAACGTCACAATACTCGTATGTACGAATTATAAGCCGGGGATACAGGCTTTAATTCTTGTAAAAATCTTATTTATTTGATTCCTGGACTACCAGTCATATCTTAAAAGTAGCTGCCTAAATTAATTAATATCATTGATTACACACTCAGTGATAAGAATGAAACTTCTCATAGTTTTTTCGTAATTGTGATCTTGTGGCTTATGCCACTTAATAAGCATGGTTACGTAAATACAAAATGTACCATTTTAATTTCTCTCCAACCAACATGATAAATTACCAAAAGCACATTAGTAAAATTAATGTTAGTGTAAGTACAAGTGTGTGCGTGTGTGTGTGCTTGTGTTTGTTAATAAATGAGCTTAAATTAGTAATGCTTATAACAAGAATACAAACATAAAAAATTACTGCAGAAACTCACTTGTTTTCTAATTCTCAGCTCAGTTTGCTCGAAACGAGAACAAAAAAAATATTAAGACTTAAAGAAAAAGAAATTTAAATAAAGTGTTCATATATTCATGCTGTTGTCATATTTCATGATTATAATCATTTGTATTTTCATTAACATACGCAGTATCTTACTGGTACTTATTTCTTATACTGAGTTCTTTTCCTCTCCTCCACCCTTCCATCTAAGGCACCATACGTGGCCTGAAAACTAAAATTAAAGCACATGGTGTTTGAATATGGGTATGAAATATTTACTGCTGCCGCTCTTAGTGGTGAAATATTTCATGTTGTTGTCGCAACAACACCAAAGGAAATAAAACAGTTTGACAAAGCTTTTCACAAAAAAAAAAAAAAATATCGTTTATTTTCTTGCTGCAATATTGACAAGTTCCTTTAACAACCCAGAGACATCACCAAAAATAAGTGTCGTACTCACAGGTTGTAAGTACTCGTACAAAAGAGTGTTTCGCTTGTAAAACGGTTGCTTTTGATGTTGATAGCAAGGGAAAAAATTTATTTCAAGAAAATACAGCATGTGTCAACTTTAAAATAAAATTTTAAAAGCATTAAAAGCCTTGTTTATACCGAAAAAGCATGTGGATATTTATATACACACAGAGACATGAGTATGGGTGCAATATAAACACGTGCAAGAGTACACAATAAACTGCTGCCAACTGAAGATATACCAGGGAAATGCTTGTATAAATGAGAAATTAAGTGTAGAGAAAGAAAAACTTTTAACTCAAATACTGAGCTGCTTAGTCACACGTACTTAAAGCTTTAAAATGTGCACGTCTTTAAAACCAGCTGAATGAAACTCACAAGCAATGTCAACATGTATCATATCAGTCAATATAGATAAAGATACTTGAACTATACAGAACTTTCCTAAGCCAACACTGAAAGAAAAGCATTGCAGAAATTAAATATTTTTGAGTTGTAATACTTCATTCATTCTAGTTCAATTGAATTTGAGCAGCTGGCGAACAAAATCAGTCTTATATACTCGTACACACATATTTTTTAATGAAAATGGAATATGTGAATTGTTGTGATTCACTGTTCTCCAATGTAATGAAAGCTCAAATGTTACATCTCTAATTTACAAGTCTTAACTCTTAACTCTTTTTTACAGGACAGGCAAATAACTGAACTACCTAAATAGAGACTAGCAGAGAAAAGTCGGCTTAGGTTATGTTTTAAGGCAATTCGATGGTGTTTAATGAAAATATTTCGTGACTTTTAATCAGGAATAATTTCTTAATCGGGCATAAGTTCAGTGTTTTCAATTCTTATTGAATTAAATATTTTTTATTAATTAATGTGATTTTCAAAAGAAGAGACGAAATATTTAACTAGACTTTTTAGCTGGGGGAAATGCGCATTTTTCTGTGCACCCATGCACTTCATCAGCACCCATTTCTTAAGCCCGATTAAGAAATTATTCCTGATTAAAATTCACTTTAGTTCAATAAAATATTTTTGAGTTTTTAAAGGCGCGTTAAAGTTCAAAATTGCAACAGAAAACTGGAAAAATAAGCAGAAAATTTACTTTAAACAATTTTAAAACCAACTTCAACTTCGGCTATTTATTCCAATGTTTTGCCTAAAGTTGTTGCTAAATTATTTGGGGAAGTGCTTTGGTTTTTAATGTTTATATTGGAAGTGCAAACAAAATATGGATTTTCTCAGTTGAAGTGGACATAAAGTGATTAATTGGGCTCAAGTGAGCAGAGATATTCATGTTATTTTAAAGATTGAACAAATGAGTATTGTTTAAGAAAAACGTATGCTATTCACTGTTGTGGCTGAGAAGTTGTGTACGAATTACTAATAGACTCACGCTTTGAGTTTTACCAATTATAAGCGCTTAACGACTTCTGCTAACTTCTGCTTTATTGCTTTTATTTTTGTCACTGTTTTATTAGAGAGATGTACAAATGTCATGATGTGCGTGATTCGCGTGAGTCACGTATTAGTCACGTGTGAGTCACGCATGAGTCACGCGTGTTCGCGGCCGTATTTGTATACAATAATGACTTAAAGAATAGCGTGTGTGACTTTATCTCACTTGTTTAGGCTTGTTAAAAAATTAATTTTTACATAATTCATATCCAAAGTGATTCAATGGCCAGCAATTCACCAGGAGCGTGCATTTATATGCATTTTATTCCTGCTTCGATATTTCGGATATAAAAAAATAGTTTTTAATAATTAATTAATTATTATTTTGTTACAAAATGCAGTTTGTTTTATGAGTTATCAACATAAAAATTAGTGTGACTCACTATTGTAGTTGTGAAGATATAGGAAAAATAACAATTACTTTGTTATGGGGTACCTGTCTCCCCCCCCCCCCCCTTCAACACAACCAAGATTTTGTTGGAATCTGCAGTTTATTTTAAGAGTTATCCAAATAAAATTTAATGTGCCTCACGATTGTAGTTGTGAAGATATGAATTCATCCACCTTTAGTCCCACTGTGCGATAGCTGGACAAGCCATTGCATACATGACAAACAATACTTTCTTTCACTGTCAGTTTAAAAAAATTACTTTTGTACAAGTACGTGGCAAGTAAACGCAAGTATTTCTCTAAGTGTTTCTGCATTAGTGTATGTTTTAGTGCTATGAAAATAAGCCTGTTTCTGTGTGTGAGAGTGTTTAATTTGTTGAGTAAATTTTGCTTTAAAACCAAAATAGAAGAAAATAATCTCCTCCCCACTTTAACTAAGCAAGCATTTGGCCTACCAAATGGCTTAAGTAAAATATGGAATTATGTGTTAGTTTGAAGCTTCACACAAACAAACATTACTTAACACAGTATACAAGTACAGTACCCTCGGGATAACGTCAACTAATTAAAAGCACGAGTGTGGACGCTTGTCAGATTCCAAAATTTTAGAACAAAATACTATTGATACTGTAGTTTAAATCATTTTTGTTTGTATACACATGATAGAGTAATTTTACTGACTCTAATTAAAGCAAACAATTTTGCTTCATTTAGAGTTGTCGTTTTATAATGTTTGTGGTTTGGTTGACGTTTTAGAGTAGACAATGTCAATAAAAAAAAGTGTTAACATTTTGGGATATTGACGAAGTGGGCTGTTGATGTTATCCCGAGCGCACTGTATGTAAAAGTAAATGTGTGGCGTATGTGAGAGGAAACCCATACACATGCACACAAACAAAACCCTTTTTAATGCCAAAGTAGCTTAATTTTGGATTTCTTGTTTATATTTCATTGCGTATTTACGAAATGCTCACATGCATGTATTTAATTAGAAACAAATGATTGTTAATTGGTAAAATAAGATACCTCCTCCATATTGTTTGTAATTACGCATTAAGTTTGACAAAATGCGAAGGGGGCTTTACTTATAAGGAATACGAAGCTCTAATTTACAAAGTCGTGACAAGTGATAATAATTAAGGCGCAATACTATTGGCCTGGTATATTATGTCACACAAAAGCCCACCCTCGTATGCTTTACTATGCCTTATATAAGAGTTTACATAATTTAAGAATTTCCATTTTACTCGTAGATTATGCAATAGTTGGCACATGAATTTATTTAGCACAGAGATAAAATTTAGTAGAACTTGAGTTAATTAAATGTTTATCTTAATCATTTTCCTTGTAGATTGTCAACGAATACACGGACTGGGATCGTGCCTCGCAACATCCCATAAATACACGCGATACTGCAGTGGCTGCTTTATCGGATGCACAGTTTGTGGCGCCACTTGTGCGCACGGCTGACATCTTTGCGGCCAACTCTCCACCGCCTCTGTCCGTTAGTGGCTCGAATGGCGGGGGCACTGCCTCTGCCTCTACCCAATATCCCGGGCAATCAGGTCGTTGTTATTTCTATGTCTTCGATTATCAGACCAAAGACGGTGACTATCCACAGCGCATGGGCACAGTGCATGGCGAGGACTTGCCCTACATATTTGGAGCTCCTCTAGTAGATGGCTTCAGTCACTTTCCCCAAAACTATACAAAATCAGAAATAGCCTTGTCCGAAGCAGTCATAACATATTGGACCAATTTCGCCAGAACGGGGTAAGTCGAGAATATAAAATAATAAAACAATTAAGCATTAATTTTTTTTTTTTTTTGCTATTAAAAACTCTTCACGGTTTGTTGAATATCAATTAAAAACAAGTTTGCTTTTGTTGCCAAGACTCATTGTTTATTAAACAATTTCAGCTGGTTTCGTATTTCTATTTCAAGCCTATTTGAACATTAATAAAAAAAGAAGCATTACAACTAGACTTTTTGTTTTAGAAAACAAAAACATACAACACAAAGATGAAAACGAAGAAAAAACAAGCAGAAACATGTGGCAATTGAAACATTTATCTCAACAACTTTAAGTGGGAAATAACATGCATCAACATCAAGTACTTTAAGTGTTTTCCCATTTTCCATAACGTCGGTATCTCTTTCTTTTTTCTTTTCATAAAACAAAATGGTTTTGTGCCTGCCCATCATCATATTATTACGTATAATTTGCAGGGAAATTTTTGAATGAGAAAAAAAGACAAAAACAAATAAACAACAAAGTTATAAATTGCTGTAAAATGACAATGACTACAAGCACATGCGATGGCAACAGCAACAGCAACAGCAACAGCAACATTTCATTCTTTATAATTTTGCACTTGTTTTCTATGTTGCACAACAATTAGACGTTTGTTATCATGCATTTTAATTTGTCACTTTTGTTATTGTTTCTTTTGTTGCTGCTAAAAACAAGCGGCAAACAAACATATTATGCTTTTGACTACACAATATATGGGCAAAATATGAGAAATTAAATTGTTAAAGGAAATTTTTGCATTAAATATTACGGGAGGGAAAGTAAATAGATTTATTAAAAATAAATAAAACATAAAAGGAAATATACTTTTAGGTTAAATACCTTATTTCGCAATCACACATGTGTTATCATGCATGATCAAGAGCAAATGCTTGCTTCAATCATGGGAATGGAACAATTACCTGAACTTGATGATTTCATGGTTGGACTTATTACTTATTACTTTTTCAATATTACTTAAAGTAAAACTTTGCGTAATTAAATCCTAAATTACGCAAAGTTTTTAGCTTTCTCCTTTTTATTTTCTCAGTTTTCTTTCACAGTTTCAACGCGTGATTACAAAACTAGCTTTACCTATTTCATATTAATATTTTGCCTAATGACGTAGAATTTTATGCACTTTGAGCGAGTAGTTTTAGTTTTCACGGTAGTTTAACTTTATTTTTGTAGTTAAACCGCGAAATCGCCGCAAAAGAAACAACTTTTCATTTTGTCACATGCGAATGCCTTGATTTTTTGCAATTATTTTTAAAATGAAAAATTGCTCAAAATCAAACTTGGCACCAGCTATAGAGCTAATTTATAACTATAAGTTACGCTAGTTATTAAAATAAAAATTCGTTTAGTTTGGACTTTTTGTCACTTTAAGAGTGTACGACGGTCACGTGCGACATCGGTAAAATGCTTATATGCATATATAACCTTAGTAAAATTAAACTTACATAATTTCATATCCCAACAGTGTTATAACATTTAAATACTTGATCTAACTACAAAATTATGCAGCAGTTGTTTTAAAAAGAGTCTTGATTGCGTAAAAGCTGCTGCTGTTGTTAAATGATATTTAATATGGCTGCTGTGTTGCAAATTGTAATTTATTTTCCAATTATTCATTATGTTTATGCAAGAACTTATTGCAATGCTGTAATTGCAATTAATCAGAAATACTTTTGCATTTAGTATTTCTTCATTTATTTATTTGTTTGTTTATTTATTTTCCTCTTTTAGTTGAGGAAATGTTTGCAAAATGCCCTTGCTGTCAATGTTTTTTCTTTATTTTTATAAAAACTAAAGAACTCAAATGAAAATATTCTGTTTGAGAAATTCCTTTAAATGGCATTTAATAAAAATAAAAAATTCTAATATAAGCTGTTGTAAATTTTCTCAGATCTGTTAGTTTCAATAGAAGAAAATTAAACAAAATTTGTTTGCTCTAAAAAGAATTCCATTAAAAGTATTTCTTTTTTTTTACTTAATTAAGCAAAAGCATTCAACAGATTTGTAGGAGATATTTAAGAACTCTTAAAAGTATAGAAAATTTACAGAAAAAGGAAAGTGTTGGCATACAACCCCCCCCCCCCCCTTCTGCTCTCCGCATCCCAAGGGGAGAATAAAATAAGCAACTTAAATATACATAAAAATAAAGGAAACTATTTTAACCCCAAAACACTTAAAGTTGATTGTTTTGTTGTTTGAACAGACTTGAGAGTTCATGTTGAAGGCATTAAAGTAGATTTGCCAAGGTTCAGTTTTATTTTTTTTTTATTTTTTTACTCAAATTTGCAGTTTATTTTGTATTTATTGTGCTAAAATTGTTTGCCTTTATTTTATTGCAGTAATCCAAATGAACATCATCGCCAGGATTCAGCTTTGCCAGCCTCAAAAGAACGTAATCGTTTTCGTAGCATAATTTGGGAAAGTTATGATCCTTTACATCAAAAATATTTGGAGATTGGTAAGTTGACAAAAACTTTGACCAACAAAACATAAAATTTGGTAAATTTATTTATTCACATAGAAAACACATTATTATTATGTTTTTTCGGAAAAAAGCTTAGACCGAATTTATATTATTTAATTTCTTATCAAACTTTCTGTATAGAAAGCGAAAAGAAGCAAATGAGTTTAAAAACTTGTGCTACAGCTTTTTTTTTTTTTTGCTTTTAGTAAAAATGAGAAAAAAACATCTTGTGCAATTCCAGGAAAATTTCTAAAAAATTTCATAATTTAAACTCCGCATTTCTTCAAGAAATTTATAAAAAAAAATAAAATTATTATCTTGCTACTTTGACCTTTTTTATACAATAATTTCTTTAATTTTTTTTAAGAAGCTTTACCATTAATTTTATGTTTTTCTTTGGTTTTCACTCTCATTTTGTTAATTGCTTTCGTTGTATTCCTTTTAAATACTTAATAACAAGAACTAAAAAAAATACTTATCCAAAGTAGCTTAAAAGGAAATAATGAAAATTGTATTTTAATTCCTTTATACAAAATAGAAAATAGAAAGTACGAGTTCCAAGAAAATACAACTTGAATGGCTAACGATAATTTTAATTTTAGTAATTTCTATTTAAAGAGAAGTTTTTAAAATCAACTTGCAAACGCTGCAAAGACTGACCTTTCGAGATTAAAAAGAGATATCTTGGTTTGTTTCCTTTAATCTAAAGTATATTCGGAAGATAAATAAAGAGTTTTCATTAACACTGCGGTTTCCTTAAATCCCATGCAAGCCTTAAATTTTTTAGAAATTAAAATTTTTTCAAAAGCTTTTTTCTTGTTCATATACATAAGCCATGGGCTTAAAGCAGCTACGCTCTTGCCATATGCACAATGAGCAAACTTTTACCACAGAGCTTTTGCGCTTTCACACCGACGAGAGCACAACAGCCAATCAGACCAGGCTTACTTTGCAAAGAAACAAGATAAAATTTTAAGGGCTTTCAAAGCTGTTTACCTCAAATGCAAATATCAGAGTATGTGAGTGTGTACGTAGCTGGTGTCAAGCATAAAAGCAGTCTCTTTGCATTATGAAATTCTTTGTGAAATAAATTGCATGAAAATTTATTTTCTTTGCTAAAAGGAGCTGTAGAGCAACAAATCAATCATATGAGGCTGTTGTTGGCTGAAGTAGTTAGTACATTGACTACAAAAGCTAACGACGATGTTTGAGGGTCGAGTTCCATATCAGCCCAGAGTGATAGGGAAGAAAGGATTCCAGCCCACTTAGGCATGATCTTTGTGATATCCTTGGAAAAAATAAAGGGAGGTGTACGAGTATCGATAAAGAAGTTGAAGAATTAAATTAAATTCATTTTTTGGCGTTTTTTTAGTTTAAGAGGTTTTTTTTTGTTTTGGTGCTCTTTTTCGTTTTGAAAATTTTTTTCAGTTGATTTTTTAATTTTAGCGATTTTTTTCGTTTTGTGATATTTTTAGTTTTACGACTATTTTTTAAGATTTTTTCTATTCTTGGTAACTTTTTTTTAGTTTTGGCGATTTTCTTGTTTATGAGATTTTTCAGTGATTTTTTTTTAACGATTTTTAGTCACACGATTTTTTGGCGATTTTTCGGTTCTTAGCGATTTTTTTCGTTTTGGCGATTTTTTCGGTTGTTTTTAAATTAAGCATTTTTTTCGTTTTTTGGTAATTTTTTTAGTCTTAGCGATTTTTTGCTTTGGTGATTTCTTTCGTTTTGGCGATTTTTTTTTCAATTTTCCTATTTTTTGTCTTTTAGCGATTTATTTTGTTTTTGGAGATATTTTTCATTTAATCGTTTTTTTTACTTTGGCGATTTTTCTTTTCTGCATTTTTTTCTGCATTTTTTGTTTCAGCGATTTTTAAAATTTCAAGAGTTTGCAAGAGTTATGACACTATTGAACTGAATTTGCGATATATTTGCTGTTTTAGCACCCAAAGTTGTACATATCGATCCATAACCGCTAAAAAGCTTAAGCGACACATTTTTTTAACTCGTTTTTTTTTTACGAAAATCGATATTTTACGATCGCAACTAATCGCTTTTTATCCAAAAATTAAAATCAAATATTATGTCACTTAAACTTTTTTGGTGGTTATGACACGATATTGTGTGAAAATTTCAGCTTCGTAGGTTTAACAGTTCTCGAGAAAACAGCCTTTGAGAGGCAGATAGACGGACATCGTAGTTAAAACAATAGGGTAGCTTCACATCTTTCGTGTACGGAACCCTAAAAACAGTTTTGTACTTAAAAATAATGCGCCTATAAAATTCAAGAAAACGCACAAGCAATACGGGCGCAATTTTGTAAAAAGCAACGCCAACCGTTGAGAAATTTTATATGGAAAAAAATTTAAATTACAAAAACAAAATACATACACACAAAATTTGCCAACGCTAAACGTTGCGTTTTACAAAATTATGCCCTACATGTTTATTTCTTGTCGCCTATTTATTTTACTTTACTTGTATACTGTTGCTGCAGGTTCGATTCCCGGCAACAGCTTGATGCTTAACTAATTTAGTTGACATAATTTTAGCAACTACATTTTTTTAATAAGATCGATTACTTACGATCGTAAATAATCGATTTTCCTCAAAAAACGAGGTTCAAAAATGTGTCGGTTAAGCTTTTTTGGCGGTTATGGATCGATATATCAAATAATGGGCCTTATCGTGCTTGGCGTATTTTGACTTCTACTACGAATTTTTTGGTCCTAGATTTAAGAAAAACTGTTGCGATGTTCTTTAATATATTGCAAAAGCTTCGCAATCAAAGTAGGAAAATGCCAACAACAATAAGAAGGAAATATTTAATAAAACTTTTTAAATGTTTATTGGACACCGCTCACTTAATTTGGTTGAAAAACAATTTTAAACGAATTTTTTAACTGTTCTAGAAATGTTCTTGTGTCGTTTTTCTTTTCATTTATTTTTCAAGTGCTTGGCAGTTATTTATGTATTTACTGCAGCTTTAGTTCAAGTGGCTTGAGGACTCTACAATATCCACACTGTACTAATTTGATATTCTTATTACATTTTTAACTTTTCCAAATGAATAAAAAAAACTTTTATGGTATTTTCGTACCTTTGGATTATAAACAGTATAACGCTCTGTTGACATTAAAGTAATTAGAACGTTTTAAGTCAGACTGATTAAAACGTGATACTCATAAAACCATAAACTTGAAAACTTTTCCAACACTTTTGCCAAACATAAATTATAAAGAAGAAAGTCGTAACTTTATAAGACAGCAGCAGCATATTTTTTAATTTTTTTTTTTTTTTTAAAAGTCTTAAATGAAATTCCATAAACTTTCTCTGAGCTCATAGTTTAAAAAAGGTGCTAAAAGGAAAAAAATGTCTTCAATAAAAACTCAAATTCTCATCTTAACAAAAAACAGACGTTGTGAAATTTTGCACAGTCAAGCAGACACACTGACAAACACTTACATACTTTTTATAAATTTGTACGAGGACAATTTGAAAAGTTTTTCCCAACAAAAGTAAAATAAAATATTTTTGCAATAAGAGATCAAATTTAAGGTTTTTGTAGAAGGTCTCTGAGAAATTATTTTTTATAATTGTTGTAATCAAGAAAATTATTTCAATAATTTAACTGATGTATCTATCTGTGATTATACATTTACACTGAAAGAAATTTTTTGCTTAAAACAATTTTGATTGGAAAAATAATCGATTAAAAATTTAATTGTATCAATTAAACTTTTTCAATAAATTAAATTTTTTAACAAAACTTTAATTCGCTCAACTAAATGTTTAATAAAACTTTTAATCAATTTCATTTTTAAATTAAATTTTAATTAAATTTTTAATCAATTATTTTTTATCATCCTTCTGCAAAAAAAAAGCCGACTTCAATGCATTGAACTGATAGAACATTTTGGAAAATATTTATGGCATATAAAATTAAATTTTAATGGGCGTGTCTCCGCCCATTTTTTAAATGCAAGACCTTGTGGTTTTCTCAGCTCAGGGTGTTTTTTAAGTTTTGTAAAAAGCGGTACAGTAGAAACACTTAAAAAAATACTAAATTTTAATGGGCGTGACTCCGCCCTTTTTTTTAATGGAAGATTGTGCCTCTTTTTGAGCTCCAGGTATGTGGTAAGTTTCGCAAAAATCGGCTAAGTAGAACCACGTGAAATATAATAACAGATTTTAATGGGCGTTGCCCCACCCATTTTTTCAACTTTAAAATTGTGCAATTACAAGAACCAAAGGTGTTTGCTAGGTTTTGCAGCAATCAAATAAGTAGAATATCATAAAATCAAATAAAAAATGTGTGGGCGTGTCCCCGCCCAATTTTATTATTTTTTTTTTTTTTGCAATGGAATCAGTGGGAAGCTATACCTTTTTAGACAACAAAAAAATATTTACAATAGGTCTAATTTGTACCGTGTTATGAAGTAACACTGCCAACAAAAAATAGAGACGAATTGATAACTCCTCCTTTTTTTGAAGTCAGTTAAAAAATTAAAAAGACAAAAAATAAAGGAGTGGCGAAATAAAAAAAATTTAAGAATATTCTATAATACGAGTAATTAAAAAGAGGCCAAAAAATTAGAAGAATAAACTATTTATACATATATTTTTTAAATTAAAGTTTTTAATAGGAGAAAAATTTTTTCGGTGTATGAAGGTGAGCTGGAAAAAGTTCTTAAGCAAAAGTACATTTGAATACAATATTCCACTTCGTCATTCTATTTAAGTTTATAACATATTCTAATATTAAATATGATTGCATGAAAGCCTTCAATGCTCCATATTTTTCTTTAACATTAATTTAATTAATTAATTTTGAGTCGTGCTTCGAAAACAGTTTCGTATGTCTTACTTTTAAGGTTTTTCTTTTTCTTTCCGAATTGCACTACAGTTCATAGTTGACATGTCAAGGCATAAACAATCACACAAGCCACACATAGACAGATCTAAACTTGAGATTATGTGTGTGTGTGTGTGTGTGTGTGTGCATATTGGAGTGTGTTGTATACGCCTGTTCCCACTTTAAGTTTTCATTGATAGAAACAAATCATCTAGACAAAAAAGTATTTGGAATTTAAATAATAGATGGTTAGAGGTTTATGTCATGCTTTTGCTTTCTTCATTTCATACTTTTAATACGGCATAAGAAATATAAAAGCATGGAGCTGCAAATACCACACACACACACACACACCTTTATATTTAAGCATGTCATGTCATGTTTAGGTGTTAAAGTCATACTGTTCTCTTTCATTCATTCTTAATATTTCATTTCTATTTTTTTTTTTTTTTTTTTTGTAATATTCATGTTACGCCACCAAGGTTGTAATTAAGTCCCTGCTTTTCTTTGCCGCACACACCTTCACACAAACAGCAAAAGTGGTTTGATAAATTGTACAACACGATTATGACATTCAGCTCTCGGTGTTCGTTTTCAAACATAATAAACGACATTAATTATATTGTTGTCATTCGCTAGAGATATTTTTGCTGTTATGCCACCACCCACTTTGATGTTAAAGTGCCTGGTGCTAACAAAAATATTTAATAATATGTAAATCTCTTTTGTTATCAGCACAATATCAGCAACAACAACGACAACAACAACAAGATAAAAAACTTTGCCTAATGATTTTCATTTAAAAACTTATCGTCAACTTTTCACATTCAAACGTTGTGGCAAGTGGAATTTGTAATATTTTTCTATGGAATTTCAGCTTCCACGACATATGAATGCCCAAAAAAAAGCTTAAGAATTATTACGTCACATGGCAATGGAGCCTTTTTTTATTACGTCGAAACTCTTCCTAATGAAATTAAAAGAATTATACACATGTACAAGGAACATACGAGTACATAATTGCAAAAACTATTTTCGAAATATTCACAAGCAATCGGGGCGCTATAAAATAAGGCCCAAGCAAATAACGCCCGAATAAGAAACTCAAATAAGGCCCAAATTAAGGAATTTTTAATTGAGCTTTATTTATTTATATTTTTTTTTTATTATTTCATTTCATCTTGAGTTTGGTTTCTTTGGGATTTTTCAATTGGGGGCCATCCACATATTACGTAACGCCATTTTTTCCGATTTTTGACCCCCCCCCCCCCCTCCCCCCCAGTAACAGATCGTAACAATTCTTAGACCCCCCCCCCCTCACAATAACGTAACAAGAACTTTAAAAAAATTTAAATTGTTTTAAGTTTTTATTTAAAAAAAAATTAAATTTAATTCATACACATACATATGTATGGATTTTTAAATAACTTTTTGTTTGAATTGAAGTAAATTTCTTTATTTAGTTATTACAAACTAATATACAAATATTTTTATGGCATTTTCTTAAGTTTCGTTTATTCATTTATTTATTTTATTTATGGGAAAATGCAAGTAATTGAGAATGGACGAATATTCGGGAATTCGAATACTTTATTTTTATTTTCTGTTAGACTAACACAGTGCGTAGACAAAAATCAAATAAGCGTGCAAAATATAAATAATAACAATTATGTATTTATGTACATATGTACATATGTATATGCATATATTTATATCCATTTAACACTCATGATTCTTGATTTATTATGTATTTCTTTGATAAATTAAATACATAAATAAATGAAAAATCGAAGTGTTTTTGTACGAAATTAGTAAAATTTATGTTACGTAACAATTTTACAGACCCCCCCCCTACCCCACCCCCCCCCGTAACAAATCATAACAAAACTCGAACCCCCCCCCCCCCAAGGGCGTTACGTAATATATGGATGGCCCCTGGGTTGGTTTTTTTATAAATTTTCTCTTGCTTCTTATTTAATTTTTTGGGTTTTTTCTTTTTTTTTCTTCAGGCAATGAACGCGTTTTACTATTGCCAGTTATTACCTTCTTTAGGAAACGGATAATGCTAGAGAAGACAGCTGGCGGAGGAAGAGAGATACAGGAAAGCTTCATACTTTTACAACTCTGCTTTTTGAACGTTTTTAATAATGCAGTGTTGCAGCGCCTCTGGTGTCAATGAGGCGTATTAAATTTTCAAAGCTGTGCTTAGTAGCCATTTTATTTATTATTTTACTTAGCCGATGAAGGCGCTCTGATGTTACATTAGGATTAGTATCCGTGGAGCAGCAGTAGTTCAGTGACCAGTGCCTATGCCTTCATCACTTGAACTTTGCTACAACAACTGATACAAAGAGACACTGATGCACATCAGCAAAATGTGTGGTGTTAACATTTAATGATTTTCAGAACCGAGCTCGAAATCATGACCTTCGGTTTTGTAGTCAACACGTGCTAACTACTTCAGCCATTTTGTTTCTTATTTGCGCTTTATTTATTTGAGCCTTATTTCAAAGCGCCGAAAGTTGTAGAATAAATTTTCGACTTCTGCGAAACGTTTTACGATTGAGAAGACGGTGCGAAGAAGTGGCAACACCATGGTATAGCGTTGACGGACTAATATAAAAGTGGACAATGTAAAGTTTATGAATAATTTTTAAATTCCTCCAAAAAGTGATAATAATCAATATTGTCCCTAAAGCTTTATATCTATCAGTATAAATGAAAATCAATAATTTTCATTCCATAGATTTTGTTTGTTTTTTATTTAAATATATTTTGACACTTTGTGATTGATTTTGAAAACAACGGGTTTGTTGATTTACTAAAAATTGTTACGAATTTGTAGAAATTGTTACTGGAAAGTGTTCACTAACTTAAAAAGCCTGCAAGAAGAGAGCGTCAAAAGAGAGAAAAAAATTGAGAGACATTGTGTTTGTTTATCATATCTGATCAGAGATGGAAAGTGGAATTTTTGTATTTGTTAATAGAACAGAATTAAAAAGTAATGAAAAACTCACAAAAAATAGTAAATAATACATGAAACTGTGTAAAGTATTTCATATTAAATTCGATTTGTTAAAATTTTGTAATTTAAAATATGAAACAAGAATCTCCAAAATACATCAGAAATGGTTGAGATATGAATAAAATTGTCCTGCTAGTTTTTACAAGTAACGCGTTCATTTACTTTTTCGTATACGGGAGAGTAATTTTGTAGATTTCTGCTTTACTCTCTCGTTGCTATTTTCTGCTGGGAAAGTAAATGAACAGTCTTAATCTGCATGTATTTGAAGCAGCGATGCCAACTATTTATAACCCAAACGCGCTATTCCCCTTCGCAAAACGCGCTAGAATGCGCTAAGTTACAACATTGTCAACTATTCATAGCCAAAACGCGCTATTTTCCTACGCGCTAAATTAAATTTTAATAAAATTCAATGTATGTACATGTGCATTAGTAAATACAATTAATTTTTTTAGTAGCTCTTTTCAGATTTTATAATATTCACCCGTATTGCGTATATCGAGTCGAATTTTCGTTTACGACAGTTTTGTCCTAGATTAAAGAAAACTTGTTCACATTTTCTTTAATCTAGAACAAAATTCTCGTAGACGAATATTCGACTCGACATACGTAATACAGGTGATTGTTTCTTCGAAATTGTATCCTAAATAACTAAAATCATTGAATACAGAATCAGAATTGCCTTCCAAATAATCGAAATTCTTCGTTTTTATTTTAATTTTATTTGCCAAACTTTGTAACAACTTATATAAATTGTCGAATAGTTTTTCGATTCAAATGCTTTTTATACTACAGTTAGAATAGATGCTTAATAAGAAAAATTAATTGTTTTGGTCCGAGTACATATTTTTAGTTGTGAAATTTCAAAATGTTTGCCATTTACAGTATTAAAATGCGTTTTTAATTCTAACCATAGTCAAGAGAATTATATTTGCGACATCTGCATCATTAACCAATTTAAAAAATATTATGAGTTTTGAATACTAGAATATCGTTAAATTTATGCAAAAAAAAATATTGAACTGAAGTGATGATGACTTCATTCAAAACGCGCTAATTTAGCGCTTTTTTTAGTAAACGCGCGCTAGTTAAAACGCGCTAAATCTAGCGCGAAACGCGCTAAATTGGCATCGCTGATTTGAAGTCCATTTATTTTACTATCAATTTACTTCTCCCACTTATATTCGCCATTTTTTAGAATTTATGGTCTTTATTAAACTTTGTTCTCTTTCTTCAAATATTTGCAGGTATGAAGCCACGCATTAAAAATCATTTTCGAGCTCATCAATTGTCAATTTGGTTGCGTTTAATACCCGAACTCCACCGCACAGGCATGGAAGATGTGATAGCGCGTCACAACTTATTTCGCAATCATGATGATATGGATTTGTACGAAGGACCCGTCAAGCCAGATCCATTTTCCTCACAACGTTTGCTGCTCATCGATGAGGCTCTAATGAAGAAGGGACGTAGCAATAATACGGGTTATGTGGCTGGCGTTTTGGGTGGTAAGTAAGAGGGGAATTTGAGAATTTTTTATTATTTTTCTTTAACAATGGAAATCTCTGTGTATTCAAGAAAAAGATATTGCAGCATTATTTTTACTCACACACACACACACACATTTTGAAGCATAAAAGCAGAAAAAATCTTTGCCTTGGAGGCTGCCAACTTAAGCAGAAGAAAACAAAAGGAGATGAATTTTTTGTTAAATCAGGTGTATAAAATATTAAATACTTTTTCTATGTGGTTGAGTCAAAAGTTGATTTACACAAGTAAATTTTAGTTTTCTTGGCTATACATACAGAAAAATTTCTAGGAGTGTGTGTGTGTAGATGTGTTAGTTATATTTTCCAGTCATATTTAAATCAAATATTTTTCGAAATTCTGCACCAAGAAAAATTAAAATAAGTAGCAAAGAACAATTTTAGTCAAGTATGACTTGAGGCTAAATTTCTTACAGTTCTCCACACACACACACACATACACATACTCCCAGATTTGTCGAACGTGCCAGTGCATGAGTATTGAAGTATCAGTCACTTAGATTGCATGTGGTGATAGTAAAATAGTGTACGTGTGTGTTAGTTTAGTTATCCTGATAAATAAGTTTTCTTTTCTGTATATTTTTCTACTTACTTGTCTTAAGGCACGTGAGTTTCATATTGCACCTGTGCCTGGGCGTGTGCGTGTGCTTACAAATGTCTTCAACCTCACTAACACTATAACACTTAAATATTATTATTAAATGTTAGTTACAGCTGACGTTTAATCTTTATTGACAAACGTTGAATTTGTTAGCAGAAAGGGGGAAAAGATAAAAAAAGATATTCAAGATATTCGTATTCTCGCATAAGACATTTAAATTTCTACATAATGACACTTTAAATAAATGAATAATTTTGGAAACGCCGGCAAATCAAAAAGGTATTTCAATGCAAAAGTATTAAGAAATGTATATTTTTTGACAGCTGTCGTACTTGTTTACCCCTTATAGTCGTACTATTTTTTTATACTTGCTCTTATATAAAACGTTAAGGCTTTAGCTGCATTAAAATAAAAATTTCCTGCAAAAGGAAGTGTCATTCCAACTGAAATATTAAAAAAAAATGGGTATATAGCCTTCCTTGTTCCTTCTATGGTGTAGAAGTAACAACACTAATATACTGTGAAATGTTTTCTGATTAAGGAGTCCATAGCTTTCAAACATACAAGCAGAAAAGCAGAGATTTAATTTTATATACACATATATAGATTTTATAAGAAACATTTTTGTGCAACACTTTAACTCTCTGACTTTTCTCCATCTGGGTCTTTCTGTAGCTTTCTAGAAAAAATTAGAAATAAATTCAGTAAAGTTACTCGCAACCCAAGGACACTACATATCGCTCATTTACTCAAACAACGTTATAACTCAAAAAAAAGCCAGTTTGCCAGAAAACGCGTTTCAAGTTTTTAATTTACACACAACTTATTGGAAAAAGAAATTTTTATTTAGCTTACAAGAGTTGAGTAAACAAGATATTTGTTTGAAATTTTTACACAATATGAAGAACGGTATGAGGATTAATTCTTCATCATTAACTCGACAATTCCATTTTTTGAGCTATGACGTTCTTTGAGCAAATGAGTGATATGTAATACTATACAAACTTTAGCTTTTGCATTTTTCTTTTTTCCTATTTCTTTTCGGTTTTTGGCGAATTTTGTAGTTTTAGCGATTTTTTTAGTTTTGGCGTTTTATTTAATTTTGGCATTTTTTTTAATTTTTGACGATTTCTTATAGGCGGTTTTTAGCTTTAGCGCTTTTTGCCGTAAGCCCGATTTTTTCGGTTTTTGACGATTTTTTTTGTTTAACAGATTTTTTGAGTTGTGACTCTTTTAGCTTTAGCGTTTTGACGCCTTTTTTGGTGGGTTTTTAGTTTTAGCGATTCTTTTCGTTTTGAGAATTTTTTCTGTTTTTGCCAATTTTTTTTTTAGTTTTTTGGCGGCCTGTTTACTTTTTGTGATTTTATCTGCATTTTAGCGATTTATTTTATTTTTAGTGATATTTTCATTTAATCGGTTTTTCATTTTGACTATTTTTCATTTCAAATTTTTTTTAATTTTTAAGCGTTTTTGAAAATTTCAAGAGTTTGTCGCCTACGGTTTCGAAGATACAGCAAGTTGTCAAAATTACCATAGTCAAAATAACATTAACTGATAGAATACTCTTTAAATTAAATTTTTTCTTTTAATTTCAGTGTCAATTGGTGTAGTCTGTATAAAAATACTCTAACTTTAAAAGTAATTGTTTGTTTATTACATTAAGATTTTAAAATATTTCGTTGCTCGCTTTAGAACATCCTTTAATTTTTAACTGTCATATTTTTGTTGTCGTAGCGGTCAAAGTTTAACATATTCTGCGAAAGTTTCAGGTCCGTAGCTCTTAAGCTTCTCGAGAAAACAGCGTGCAACAGACAGACAGACAGACAGACAGACAGACATCGCAACGAAAACAATAGGGTTCCATTTTGCATTTGATGTGCGGAAGCCTAAAAAGTATTCGCCTCTGCACAGAAAATCGTGAAATTAAGCCTCAACATCAGAATTTGTTAACAAAATAAACCTGAAATCCATTTAAAGTTTAATTGCATACTTGGGCCCTCATTTTGTAAAACGCAATGCTGGGCGTTGACCAATTTTCTACATACATATTTTGGTTTTGTAATTTAAATTTTCTTCAGCGTTTTCTTACGGCCTGTCCCGCGATGTCACTAGAAATCGTTCGATCGAAAACTTGTATTGCAAACAACAATAACATAAGAAAATTTGTTCTTGTTTTCAATATAAGTATTCGATCGAACGATTTCTAGTGACATCGTGGGACAGGACGTTGGTGTTGCATTTTATTCTTATTCTCAGTCTTATTCACACTTTCATTTTAGGCATAAATCTGGCCAAACTCATCAAAAAATGTTCGCTGGGTATATGCATACCAACATTGAAATCGAAGCATATATTCAGGCGCAGCTACTTGCACACTTCTTACTTGCACACTTTTATATTAGTGCGAGTATTTCATTAAATGTTTATAACATTTGACATTTGATTTGAGAAGATATTAAACTACAATAACAACAAAATTTTTTTCAAATTATTTACAATACTATTCTTCATACACCAGCACACTCGTGTACGTGCGCCAGAATGTTGACTTGCAAGTGTTTAATTTCAAACATGTAATTGGAAATAAAGTTAAATAGTTTTAGGCAATAATGTACGTATAATAAAATGTATTTGCTTAAATACATGAACAAACTAAAATATTGTGATAAAAATTCTTGCTTTAAGACATTTGTAAATATTGTTCTTTAATAATTTATAATAATAGTTGTGTAAATGTAATTAAATTGCAAATTATTTTAACAAGCCAGAGAAATGAAATTGTAAAAAAGAAAATTAAGCTATAATAGAAATTATTAGAGCTCTAGGCATTTGTAACTAGAAAGTGTTGTATGAATACCAGCATTTTCATGAACTGAGAAGTTTGCTATTGTATTATCATGAACTTAAGGTATTTTTTCTAATAGCTGCAGGCTTTGTTTCGAACAAAAGCATTATGTTTACACAGAGAAGGAATAATTGTGGCAACTGCTTTTATTCTATCTGCACTAATGGAGGTTTGTAGCAAAACTATTTTATTTTGAACACAAGTTTATTTAGTCACAAAAAAAAACTAATTATTTGTTAGGATTGGTTATCAATTCAACAATAAATATTACAGCGGGCGGGTGTTACAATGAAAATTGTATAACCTTACGAAAATATCATAAACTAATCAAATAAAATATCGAGCCAGCAAATTTATGGGAATTCATTTTTTTTTTTTTTTTTGTCAAAAATATCCACTTTGAAAATTATATTGCTAATGGTTTTTTGGCGGTTGTGGCACGATATTTTGCCATCAAGTGATACGCATAATTTCATCTCGAGTAAAAGAAATTGCCATCTTTTCGGATAGTAAGGCTGTCGTTTAGGCACTTATTTTATATGATTTAGCTTCTAAAACTAACTTGGGAATGCCGCATAAAGCAGCACAAATAAGGTCACAATCTGCTGGACTTCGTGTGGCATATAGTTAACGTATAAAAATAATAAAAATAAACTGCAATTATTTGTAACTGTTTAGTGCTTATTTTTGAATTCGTTTCAACTTCTTTCGAAATGCTTTAATTTTAACTTGTTTATGTCAATTTTAAATGGTCACGCCCACTTTTGCAAATATTAGTGATACCACCCACTTTTCTAAATGCAAAATATTGCCACTTTCTCAGCTCAAGATGTGTTCCTAGTTTCATAAGAATCGAATCGCTCAAGCATAAGCTCATGAAATATAATACTATAAGTAGTAATGGACATGGCTCCTCCCACTTTCTTGTCCACAAAATTATGCCATTCCAAGAGCCCAAACTGATAGCCAAGTTTCTTGGGATTCGTATAATAAAAAGTATATGCAAGTCAATACTAAACTTTTATAGGCGTGGCTCCGCCCACTTTTTTAAATATAAGATCGTAATATTCTGAGACCACAAACTGCTTGATACGATTCGTAGGATTGGATAAGTAAGAGAACATATAACTTAATTGTAAGCTTTAATGGGCGTGCCTCCGCCTACTTTTTTTATATGCAAGAAAGTTTCATTCTGAGACCCCAAACTGTTTTCTAAAATTCGTGGGAATTGTATAAGTAAAAGTACACATAATTTTATGATTAACTGTAATGGGCGTGGCATTGCACAATTTTTTTAACGCACGATCGTCTAATTTTAAAAGCTTAAACTGTTTGCCAAGTTTCTTGGAGATCAGATGCGTAGAAGTGTATATAAGTTAATACTAAGCTGTATTGGGTGTGGCCCGCCCACTTTTTTTCAATGCAAGGTCTTTTTCAAACCTCAGAGTGTTTATAAGTTTCTTAAGAATCGTTTAAGTAGAAGCATGTAAAATATAATATTACATTTTAATGGGCGTGTTTTCCGCCCACTTTTTTAAATGCAGGATCATGTCAATCTAAGAGTCCCAACTCTTTGCCAAGTTTCATGGAGACGGTACAAGTATAAATACATATAATTGAATACTAAACTGTAACGGGCGTGGCCCCGCCCACCTTTTTTAGTGCAAGATCATGTCAGTTCGAGAGTTGAGATTGTGGACTAAGTTTTGTAGGAATCGGTTAAGAAGAAGCACGTGAAATACAATATTAAATTGTAAAGGGCGTGAATCCGCCCATTTTTTTTTCATTCAAGATTGCGTCTCTACAAAAGATCAAGGGGTGTGCTAACTTTCTAAGCGACCCAATAAGCAAAAAAAAAACTAAAATCAAAGAAAAAGTTAATGGGGGTATTCCTGCCCCCTTTTTGGCAGTGGGACAAAAAAATATTTTTAAAATCGATCTAAAAATTACAAAGTTGTGAAGTAACACATATAAAACAAAAATAAAAGTACTGACGAATTGATAAGCTCTTCCTTTTTTGAAAACGGCTAAAAAAGCTAATTCATGCCGAAACATGAACATCTTCCGATCACTTGCAACTATTTTATGGTTCTTTTGAAATATACAAACAGCAGTATTTTAACATATTATGATAAAATTCAACCAAATAATGATCACTAGGGACACTTTGTAACTAAATTCTATTATTTTAACACGCTAGTGTATCTTCATTCAATAATTATTATATTCTGGTGTGTAATGGAAATCGATCGATTTCAAATCGGCGCCGATTTCATAAAATATATTCCACTGAAAGATGACTTTGATGCTTTGTTAATTGTTTCCGAGGAACTTAAGTTCGAATGAAATATTCTAAGCCTCGAAAACAATTTAAAAAGCATCAAAAGCATCTTTCAGTGGAATGTGTTTTTTGTCAAAATTTAATATTATAACTCCTCATTTTCACAATAGTATGATTATTAAAATTACGTTCTAATAATAACATGATGAAGGTACAGATATTCAACTGACTCTCAACAAGATGATCTTAAGGTTTTCCCAAGCCATATTTCAACTTAGTATACTCTGTTTCTCCAAAAAAAAATCTGCTAAAATCTTAGCAACTTAAACAGCAACGTTGTGAAATATACTCCAATATACTTCGAGAATTACACCCATCACTTTGTTAAAACTATCCTTAAATATTTTCTTCGAATGTAAAACTCTTTAAAGAAGCTCAAATTTTATTTTAATTCTTTTTTATATCAATTTTCCAAAAGAAAACTTCGTATATAAAAATTAATTAAAGAAATCTCTACGTATTTATTTAAGTAAAATTTTATAAACCAACAATGTCATAAGTTCCTATTTAATTATGATTTGCAATCTTTTGCCAAATTGTTAACATGCTCTTCTCAATTCCCCAACAAATTACAAAAGTATCCAGTGGCTTTAGATGATCTACTTTCATTCTATATTTTTCTACTTGATAATTTGATTTGTCTGTCGGACCATTGACCACAATAGTAGTCAGCATTATTTTAATAAAGTACACATACACACATCTATACACACATTGTAATATTTGCCAGTATTTGTCAAAAAAATAGAAATTAAATTAAGGAAAAACAGAAAATAACAGAGATTTGCGTATCTGCTCTGGTCAGTTTTTGTTGCCGTTTTTGAACATTTGTGTGTTCAAGAGTCATTGTCAGTCAGGACATTAAAATGAAATAAAAACTAAAAGTAAATAAAATTTATTCAAAAGAATCTGCATGTTATTTAGCAAATATTATTTTGAAGATTTGAGCTGTGGGAAAAACAGTGGTCACATGATCTTAAAGTTTAATATTTTTATGTGATTGAAGGAAAATGCAAGAAAAGTTAATAATTTAGCATGTTTACCATTAGCATCCATTAAGTTTTGCCACAATAAAATTTATTCCAGAGCTGATATCATCTTTCGTTCCAAAGCATTCCACTGTTCTCATCATCGCTCAACATTTATAATAAAATTTCGTCCAACAATATAAAAGAGAACTTCAGCACACAAACTAAATCCTTTTTCACTGGCATGCAAAACTTTTCCACCTCCTCCACTTGCCCCAACGAATTATGTACGTATATGCCAATGTCAGCAAAATTTTACATAAGTGACCAAAAGAATGTTTCCCGTAGACAAAGAAAAACAATTGAAATCTAGCATGTAGAATATTTCATATTAAAAACACTGAATTGATTTTATTTCTGCTTGTAGTATGCAGTGGAAATGGGAAAGGCTCATATGATTAGCGAGTGTCACGCATGAGTCACATGAATCACTATCAAACGTGAGACAGAATTTCTTTCAAATCCAAAAAGTTTAATTTATAACAACATGCACAGTTAAAATGTGTGGCAGCATTCTTCTTCTTTTAGTTTGAGTATCGTTTTAGGACGAAAATTGTACCTTGAACAGATACCGTATTATCTTAGTACCGTATTATCATTTCCATGTTAAATTTACAGTTTAATGTATCGTTTAAACGAGAATAGAGCCAAATTGTTACGTTAAAAAGATAATACGGTATTAGGATAACACAGTACCTTTTCAATGCAAAATGATCGCTTTTCTGTGTCGTTTTAAAACGATACCCAAGCAGTGTTGCTGTTTTGGTGACTTCTAACCAAAGCTGTTTACTTTTGTTTTCCAATGTGTCCTTATGTACTCTTTTTCCATTTTAGTATTTTTCTAACACAAAAAAATGCATATTTATATCGAACCATAACCGCCAAAAAAAGCTTAACCTACACATTTTTTAAACTTGGTTTTCTTGACGAAAATCGATTATTTACAATCGCAAAAGATGGATTTTGGTAAAAAAAATTAAGTTTTAAAATTATGTCGCTTAAGATTTTTTGGCATTTAAGGCACGATAAAGTATTTTAAATTTATATTAACCCTTTCCTGCGCAACAAAGCATTCCATCCTCATAAAAACCATTAACTACAGGTAATTGTTAATTTTATTTTTATGCAATAACTTTGGTACAATATCTAGTTTCAAACTTTAAAACTCGTTCTGTCACATCACAACAGATTTAAAGTAACCCTACGATTTTATTAAATCAATGTTACCGTAGTGCAATTTTTCAAAAACTTATTTTGTTCGCGTTTTAATTCAATAAATTGTGTGAACATTCAAGTCAATTATTGTTTTCATTGTTACAATATTATCAGTATAATTAGTTCTAATTTGGAACTTTTATTGCCCAGATATCTGAGCTTCATTTCTCTTAATTCTTTGCCGCTTTTTCACTCCAATAAATAAAATTTGAATAAAAAACCTAGAACAAAATTTTTACTTGTGCAACGAGCTCCTGGAATCTGTAGGAAAAAAATATTTTCTCGGTGTTACGCCACAGAGGGTTAGGTATGGTTTATAACATCTTTCACTGCCTTTTAAATAAGAAGTTTTCAGTCTCAGAAATCGAGAATTATAAATAAAAGCTGAAAAGTCATAAAAATACACACTTCAAGTGCATAATCTTATATATACGTAATTGAAATTTTGTTTAAAAAATTGACGTCTATAAGGAATTACCTATGGAAATGGTGTACCTCTGCTTGCACTCGTATTAACACACACGAGCGCCTGCTATAAGCAACAAAATCATGCTTCAGCAGGCGCGTGCATGATAGCGAATGAAATGCTAATCACAATACCATCTCTGCCTCACAGATCTTTGCAGTTGCTGCTTTGGATTTTTCGTATTCACATGTCAACTACTGAATACCACAAATGGCATTCCAAAAAAGAGGAAGAAAGCATAAGAAGAAGAAATAAAAAAACAAGAAGCTTAAAATGTACAGGACATGAGAATAAATAATATCAAATGAAAAGCTCAAGCCTCATGCCCAACGCCATCAATAACACACATACGAGTACAACTGAAAATAAGAAAATCCAAAAAATGAAAATATATAAAGGAAAACATGACAGTGCGGGCGGGGCAGCAATATTTCAGCAGCAATTATACAAAGCTGATTTCACCAGCCACCGCCACAATGTGAAAGACAGTCAAGCCAGTCATGGCGCACAAAAAAAAAGAAATAAAACAAAGTAAAATTACAATTAGAATTTGAAACATTTCCAGGCAGGAAAAGA
This sequence comes from Nowickia ferox, assembly GCA_936439885.1. Lineage (NCBI taxonomy): Eukaryota > Metazoa > Arthropoda > Insecta > Diptera > Tachinidae > Nowickia > Nowickia ferox. The sequence continues at coordinate 3,732,894 of OW387023.1, read as the reverse complement.
ACAGAAAAGAAGAAAATTACCATAACACAAGCCATGCAACAAAACTAACAATAATCTAAGACTGTAGAAGGAATTTGTGTAGATATTTTCATTTCGAAAATATTTTCTTTGGGTTTTTATGTGATTTTTGTTGGTCACAAAAATCACAGAGATTTTACTTATATTTAAAGGATTTCATTGTCCTGGTTTTTTAACACAAATAAGAAAACTACAAAGCAAGCAACTAAATTAAGCTTGAAATACTTACAACCCAAAGGCAATTAATAAGAGGCCAAAGAGACAAAAAAAGAATTAATTAAAAGCAACGAAAATTCTTGGCAAATTTTGTTTCTTTTTCTTGCAGGATTTTAATGTCATTCAATCCTTCTTTCGAAATTTTTATGGGCCTGGCAAGTCATCACATATTTTTTTTTTTTGATTGTAATTATTAAAGATGTTCAAAGAGGATTTGAATGTGGCGTTTAGTTTTAAGCGGAGAAACACAAAAATAGGAAGATTAATTTTTAATTAATTTATCTTTAATCTAATGCCTTGTAGTCATATTAAATGATGAAGATTTTCGAAGCAAAACCTTATTAAGGGGCAATAGAAAGTGTGTGTAAAAAACCATTCTAAAAATCATAATTTTTATTAATAACACAGTGAGACAAAAAGAAAATAAGTAAAAATACCTGGGATGTTATATCATTTCTCCGGTAAGTATTGTCAAGTACAACAACTTAGTTAGAGGTTGATAAGTGCCTACGGGTGTTTTCAAAATTCGAAAATCAGAGTGTTGTTGTACTCGACAATAGCTACCAGAAAAATTATATAGCATCCCAGGTATTTTTACTTCATTTTTTTTTGCATTTTTTTGTAAAATTCACATAAAATAATTAACTTCAATACCAGACTTATATATTGTGCATTTTTTCACGAAATTTGTTACACGAAACTTTTTATAATTTGTAATAGCAACGCTATAGAAGAAAGTTAAATATAAATAAATTCAATAAAGTGAGACTTTGCATCGCACTCGAAGGGTTCCTTACGGACATTACATGTGTAATACTATGCGAACTTTCTAGTTTTGGCGATTTTTTCGGTTTTTTGTGATTATTTCTGGTTTTAGGTGATTTTGATTTTGGCGTTTTTTTTATTTTAAAAAACTCGAAGACGAGCCATAACACATGCAAACAAAGAGGCTGTCAACAATTAACTGAAATTCAAAATGGCAGAAATTGTCGGCATAAGTGAGAGACATGAGTACCAACATAACGCCACAAAAAAATCAAAATTCGAATATACGTAACCCACGAATATTAAAAATTCGCGATACTTTTTGCACACACCTCGTATGTACATATTTTGGTTTATAGATTTTTTAGTCTAGGAGCTTTTTTTCGTTTTGGAGATTTTTTTCGGTTTTTGGCGATTCTTTAAGTTTGTTCGCGACTTTTTACTTTTTGTTGCATCTAAGAGATTTTTTTCATTTGTTTTAATATTTTTCATTTAAGCGATTTAGGAATTTTTGAGCGATTTTTTTTGGGCGATTTTATTAGTATTGACTTTTTTAGCTTTGACGTTTTTTTTTTTAAATTTGTATCTAATTTTATTTTAAACGATTTTTTAGTATTGACGATTTTTTTCGTTTTTTTAATTTTTGGTATAATATTTCATTTAAGCGATTTTTTAATTTTTTTGTGATTTTTTAATTTTTTTGAGCTTTTTGTAATCTTGGCTTTTTTCGTTCTGGCGATTTTTTGGTTTTTGGCGATTTTCTTACTTATTTACAATTCACATTTTTAGTTTTAGCGATTTTTTTCGTTTTTACGATTTTTTCAGGTGTTTGGCGATTTTTTACTTTTAACGATATTTTCCTTTTGGTGATTTTTTTTATTTAGCGATTTATATAATTTTTGATAATATTTTCCATTTGAGAGATTTTTTTATTTTTTTTAGCGACAACAATGAGCACAGTGGGTCCACAACTTATTTCATAAAGAAACAATTTGCTGCTTTTTAAAATATATTCCTTATGAACTATAATTATGCTGTTTTTAATTAAAAACTAATGATGAAAAGTTAATTATATATTAGACATAAAAACTTTGCCCCTTTGAATAGACATAAATACAAATAATAATACACTTGAGATTTTTGTGCTGTCGCCAGGCTCAAATGTTGAATACAACAAGAGTAAATATTTTTCTATGCATAAATTTTGTATCTAATTACACATTATTAACTTCAAGCTGAACAAATAAGGCTGTTGAAAGGAAATGTTTAATATAAAAGTACATATTTTTATACTTTTATACAACAGCAAGAAATAAACTACATATAACATGAGTTTGAGGCGAATAAAAACTTAAGAATTTTGCAAAAATATATGCGAGTAAAAACAACATTTGTGGAAAAAAACACTAAAACTAAACTTTCAACTTATTTAACATTTATATGACTTTTCCTACAACTTTTATTTAATAATAAATGGGCATTCTTTCTCTCACTCTTCGTCTTTTAAATTTAACAAAACTAAAAGTCAAAAAATTTATAAAATAAATAGTAAAAAGTTTTTAAATAAAACCACATTACAAACCTCAGAAGTTAAACAAATATTACGAGTACAAAACACTAAAAAAAAGTTTAAGAGAACTCACATACGAGTACGCATACACACACATACATTCCCATAATGAAACCCACATAATAAGAAGAAGCATCTTTTTTTACAACATTAACTCCACTTAATTATTGCTGACATCTTGTGCTTTTTGCAATCTCAGCGTAATCATCTTCACCCTTTTCGCCAGTCTCCCTTTTTATTTGCACCTACGTGGCATAAATAAAAATCAAGAAATTTAAATTTAAATCAGACATTTTGAAAACGTCTCGCACTCTCTTATTAGTTTCACATTTTACTCTCAATTTATATAAACTATGAGATGTTTTGATGATGCCGGATTTAAATTTTATAGTTGTACTTTTCTTAAAGAAAAATACATTATTATTATTTATTTATTTATTTATTTATTTACTTGATATTAAAATTATATAAAATATAACAATAATAAACTAAACATTATTATTATAGAAAACATGGTAGTAGCACACTGTTTTCACAGAAAAGATGGTTGACTATTTGACAGCACACTGTTCTTATACAAAACAATTTACTCAATCACAGCGCAATTCTTATTGAAAAGTCGACTGTGTCACAGCGCACTTTTAATAGAAAGTTGACTGTATCGCAGCTAAATTCTTATAGAAAAATCAACTGATCACAGCAGATTTTTCTTATAGAAAAGTTGGCTGTATACCAACACAATTTTATTGTAGAAAATTTGACTTTATCATAGCGAAATTCTTGGAGAAAATCTTATTGTATCACAACACATTTTTCCTAGAGAAAAGTTAACATTACTGCAGCATATTTTTCTTAAAGGAAAATTAACTATGTCGCAGCTGGGTTTTCTTAAAGAAAACTCAACTGAGCATAGCACATCTTTCTTATAGAAAAGTAGACTGTATCACAAAAAAATTCTTATAGAAAAGTTAACTCTATCAACTTAATTTTTTTAGAGAAAAGTTGACTGTATCACCATTTTTCTTAGAGAAAATTTGACTGTACCACAGAAAATTTTTCTTATGGAAAAATCGAATGATCACAGCACATTTTTCTTACAGAAAAGTTAACTGAATCACAGCACATTTTTCTTATTGGACTTTTTCGTAGTGGACTGTTATACAGAACATTTTTCTTAAAGCAACGTCGACTATATCACAGCGAACTTTTCTTGTAGAGAATCCAACTGATCACAGCACACTTTTTTATCGAAAAATTTACTGTATCACAACACACTTATCTTATAGAAAAGTTGAGTTTATCACAGCTCAGTTTTCTTAGAATGTACCACGGAATATTTTCCTTATAGCATAATATCACAGACCAGTTTTTGTATGGAAAAGTCGACTGATTACAAAATATTTTTCTTATAGAAAAGTTGACACTATCCCAATACACTCTTATTATAGAAACGTTGAACTTCTTATACGATCAGAGCACATTTTTCTTATCAAAAAGTTGATTATATCGCAACACATTTTTCTTATAGAAAAGTTGAGTTTATGACAGCACATATTTCTTAGAGAAAAGTTGACTGTACTACAAAACATTTTTCTTAAAGATATGTCGACTATATCACAGCAGACTTTTCTTATGGGAAATGCAACTGATCACAGCACACCTTTCTTATCGAAAAGTTGATTGTATCACAACACACTTCTCTTATAGAAAAGTTGAGTTTATCTCAGCTAATTTTTCTTAGAGAAAAGCTGACTGTACCAGAGAAAATGTTTCTTATAGAACAATATCACAGCACAGTTTTCATATAAAAAAGTCAACTGATCACAGCATATTTTTCTAATAGAAAATTTGACTGTATCACAGCATATTTTTTATAAAAAGTTGCTGATGGCATCGCAAACTTTTTTAAAGCAAAATCGACTAATGACACGCACACGTTTCTTATAGAATAGTTTAGTATATGACAACACACATTTTTCTTATATAAAACTCGACTGCTCACATCACATTTTTTTAGAGAAAAATCAACTGTGTAACAGTAAAATTTTCTTACAAAAGTATTGACTGTGTGACAGCGCATTGTTCATATAGAAAAGTCAACTGTGGCAGCGCACTTTTTGCTTTATAGAAAAGCGTACTTTTTCCATAGAAAAGTCGACTTTATACTCGTAGTAGCCAAATTTATTATAGAAAAATTATCTCAATCAGTGGCTTAGAAGTAGATAATATATATTATTCTACTTTAAGGGTTAAAAGCTTATAGCACTTCTCCAAAGCTTAAAAAACCAAATCTCTTCTGTCAAATTACTTCAATGAAAAGGCTTTTGCCTTTTCGATTTCTCTTCTTGAAGCTTTAAATAGGCTTTTGTATAGTAAAACAAATTTGTCTCCTGTTTTAGATAATATTTCACTTCATTCACAGTCATATACAATATATCTTTAATCTCACTCAATGCACTTCATTTCTGCTTGAGAAACTCCTCAGTAAACTTTTAACCTAAAATGTTGAAATAAGCTAGAAAGAAACTTAAAATATTTATAGAAAGACTCTCAATATGTTCTACAACAAAAATATTTTTACTCAATTTTGAATCCATTTTTCATTTTTCACAACCTGAAGAGATCCTTAAGCAGAGAAGAAATGCTTATAGATGGTATTTAACCAACAAAACAAACAAAAATTCCTAATGCACTTAAGACTTTAAGTCAACTAAATATATTTCGGCATTTCTTATACTCATTGAGAATTTTTTTAAAATTATACCTTCTTTGAAATATTTTAGCTTTAGCCTTTCTGCTTTTAAGAGAGCTTTTATCATTTAACTACTTGCTGCTACCACACTTTCCGTTCCGTTCGAGGCGGTTTGGCTTACAAAGCAAAGCAAAGAAAACCACTAAAGGAATTTAATTTTCTATTTTTTTTTCAGCTAAAAAAAATTATTGTACTAGTAAGAAACATTAAAAGTTTCTTTTCCACAGACATTAGGCCGCATGCTAGCACGAGTGTTTGTTCCATTTCCTTAAAATCTTATCTGAGTTTTCATTCTTAAATGCCAAAGATAAGTGCATGTCGTTTGTAGTTTCCTTGAGTTTGAATGAAAAGATGACAAAAGAAGAAACTTTTTTTTATTTTATTTTAGATGTAAAAAAAGACACAAAAATAAATGCCAAAAAGTCAATAAGTCAAAGTTAATTTATAAAATTTTTTTGTGGTAGTCAACTTATTTAACATATAAAAACTGCTTTTGCCAGTGTCTACAATAAAATATACACAGTAGTTGTGTACTTAAAGCAAACAATGAGGAATTTTTAAAATTTCTTACAACTTTAAATATGATGTCGATGTGCTGGAATAATATTTAATTGCATATAAAAATAAAAAAAGAGATTTATAATTTCAAGTAGTTTTTAATTGGAGAAAAGAATAAGTAGATAAAGAGCTTTTCAAGTGGAATCATGTAAATAACTCATGCAGAATCCAGTAGACCAAAGGAATTTAATAAATTTGATACCAACTGCATGCGTATGATTAATATTAATTATTAATATCATGTATACGTTAGAGAGAGTGAAAGATAGAGAGAGCACAGTGGGATTCTTGTGCCAAAACCCCTATATTTGTACCACTCACCTTTAAAAATTGAATGTTGCAGTTTTGTAGAAAAATTTTTAAAAATGAAATTTACATTCATGGCTTCTTCTAGAAATTTTATTTAAGTTTTGAAAAATTGAAGTGAAGTACATGCAAGGATGCTTTTGACTTTAATATATTTGAAAAATATGACGCATTTTTCACAAATAAAAAAAACATTATGAGGATGATTTTTGCAACCTTTTTTTGACCTTTATAATAATAAAATAACTATTTCATTAAGCTTGAGGTATTTTTATAAAATAAAGAACTTTTATTCACACGCCTTTCTGTGTCTTCTTTAGGTGAAAATTACTGAAAAAGACACAAACAAATGTGTCCACTTATTGTGAATAAAAATTATTAAATTTATACAAAAAAAAAGACCTCAACCTTAATAAATAGTTATAAAAACATTCATATGCCCATATTAAGGCAATGTAAAAAATATACTCATCAATTCTTATTAGAATAAGCAACAGAAAAGAGATTGTTAAGTAAAAATTCTGATTGGCATTGATTTTTGTTTTCAAGAATTTATTATGCAAAAGTTTTTTCAAAAGTATTATCTTGCGTAGTCATACATATTACTCTCACATTTGTGTCAGCTCAACTTAAATCTGGTAAAAAAAAACTATGCTGAATTAATTCAAATACATACATCAAATTCCTTTTAATATTTTTCTTTCTTATAATCCCTGATACATGTGTACACTCATATGTATGTACTAAATATATATAGCAGAAAAATTAAGAAATAAATAATATTAGTGTGTTAATTTTGAAAATAATATGAACATCCGGTAAAATTGAATTTTTCAGGCTTAGACAAATTTGAGTAAAGCATAATTAGTGTAACTCTTAGTTAAGCTTATCAAAAATATGTAAGAGTTAAAAAGAAAAATTCTGTAAAGTTTTGCAACTAAAACTAAACATAAACAAAAGTTACGCATCTAATGGGTCATTCTAGTGAAAAGTATTCAGTATTATTTATTAACAAATACACGCAAAACCGAACAGTTTGTTATTAAGATATACAAATTACCACCACAAGCAAATAAATGGATATGTAAAGATGTATGTATGTATATAAACAAGAATTTTCCTACAAATTACCGTAAACAAACCAAGGACAACAAAACAACAACAACTAGAATAAGAAAAAGATGAGCAAAAATACATATATGTATGTACTTACATTATACACATATACATATACATACATATGTATGTATAAAGGAAAAGGCTACATTTACAATTACAATGAAAAAGAATGAATTGAAAACCCACAAAGTTCAACAGAGCTTAAGCAAAAAATCCCTTAATGTGCATTTAATTAAGGCGAAATTGTATAAACAACAACAACAACAACAAGAACATAAACAACACAGCAAGCAAAAGAAACAGAAATGAATAATTAGTATGTACCAGATTTGTTGCCTGTTTTTCTTCATCTTCTCATTTATATTATGCATACTATACACATAAACATTCATTTCTACATACATAAGTTTCTTTTTATAGCAGAACTGTTTATGCATACCATACCATCAGAACAGCAACAACAACAACAGCAATTTATAATGCAAACTTAACATTTATGTAAAGGTGCGGGAGTATAAACTGTAACTCAAGACAGTGCTGCCAGAATGATGATTTTATCATATTTTTTATGATTTTTTTTCTCAAATGATGATTTTCAATTTTTAAAATTATGATTTTTACTTTATGTACATACATATCTACAACTTTCAATATTGTTCTAAAATTTTTATCAATTTAAACAAATTGAGAGTTTTGCCGGCTTGTTATTTGTTGCTTTTATTCACTTTACTTGTGAACAATGTTGTCAACACATTACAAAATAGATCTCATTGCGCAATCTAAATCAAAAGACTTTTGATTTTATCCAACGCATTGTGCCATAACCAATAATATACACCAGGCAATTTTGTTGTACAATATCAATGACTGCACAATGATATTGCAAATGTGTGGGTACCTTTAAACAACAAATTTCTGGTTTAAGACTTAATGGATAGTATGAATATAAAAAGCAAGTATTTTTTTATTCATACTACCCAATGCAAATGAAATGTTTAAATTTTACATTAAACGATTAAAACTTAACGATATTTTTTTTGGATACCCTTTGAATTTTTATAAGTTTAATACAAACATTTTCCAAATTTAATTGATGAAAAGGATATTCACAACTTGAACGACGAGCGTAGAGAACTTTGTTTCATCAAATTTAGTAACCATTTTGCAAGTATAGTTAATCTTAGATGTGCAGAGTTTTGTTCAATAGTGTCAAGCATCACTCGGTGCTGATAATGTCACAGCTTTTCTGATCCTTTTGAAATTTATTAAAAATTTATTTTCACTTCACATATCTTCTGCAAATGTTGAACTTTGATTTTATGGAAATTGCGGGTGCTTTTTTATTTTAAAATCAAATTGAATTTTTTTCTTCAAAGTATGATTTTTATCCCGGCAAATGATGATTTTTATCCCAAATCTTCTGGCAGCGCAATTTACTCAAGGTAAATTAGTCTGTTACTCTTTACTCTTTTGAATTTAAAAGAGAGATAGAGAGGAGTAAAAAAATACTGCTGAAGAAACTAATAACACAACATTTAAATTAACGCACAACAAATAATTAAACAACCAAACAACCCATGAATATAAGATTAAAATACAGCATTAAAGAAATAAAGAAGAAGACAGTACAAAATATCGTCGGCTTAGACTGTAAACACGCTAACTCACTTCAAGCAAAATTTTACAAGAGAAACAAAAAATTTATAATATTTTCTATAAAAAGTGGACTTAGCAGGTTTACACACGACGATAAAGAACATCGTTGGTGCACACACAGAGGGAACTTAAAGTACTTGTCATTAAAGTAAAGAAAATTTTTTGGTTATATTCTTATAAAATAATGAGAATAACTTCAATTCCAATACCGCCAGTCTCTGTTTTTTTCCAAAAGGGTGTACTTGTACTTTTATTAATCGGATCGCTACGAAATTAAACACACAACTGGGTCTAAGAAATTTTACATAATCTCAATCTTAAAAAAAATGGACGGAGCCAATTCTTATGAAACTTGATACACACCTTCAGCTTTGAAAGTGGCGATATATTTCATTCAGAAAAGTGGGTGGAACCACTAATATTTTCAAAGTTTCAAATAAAGAAACCGATTCGGTTAAGAATCTGTGTAGTTTCTTAAATATGTTTTTTTTATATTACACGAGCATATCAAGCAGGTCTTCCATAGATTCTATGAAATGCTGGACAGTGGTACAAATAATGTACTAGTGTTTCGCTTTTTTACTGGCAAGCTCTATATATACTCGTATGTTATAGCGTCAAAAATAAGCCACGCCTGCCAGTTAATTTTTTAACTCTGCTTGTCCCGTTTTTATGATAAAAATAATATGAAAGACGATATAACTATTAATTCTGCATTATTATCTCAAAAATTACTTTCTTTTTAGTTATGAATCTGTTGATGCAAAGGATCGATATGTTTGTTGTTGATCGTAAATTAATTTCGACCAGGCACCGCCGCGATCATAGCTTAAGAAAAATATTTGCCATCACTGTATATTAAAATCAGCAGTTGTCTACAATTATACAGACCAAATAATGTAATCAGAGCTGGGATTTTCATGCAACTAAGAATTGATTTCAAGCGTACATTAACAAAAGCACCTAGAAAGAAAAATTAGGGCAAAGATATGCATTTAACTATGAAACAACCACCAAAAAAAATAATATGAAAATATTTTATAAAAAATTTCTTATATTATTTAAAACAAAAACAACATTAAACAAACATAAAACTTCATGCAATAAAACTCAAAAAAAAATGCTCTCGAAATGTTCACAAACTCTAAAACTTAAAAAATCCCAAAATTAAAAAAATGCCGAACCAAGAAATCGCAAAAATGAAAAAATTGCTTAAATGAAAAATATCACAAAAAATAAAATAATTCGCTAAAATGCAAAAAATCACCTAAAATAAAAAGGGGCGCCAAGTTACTAAAAAAGTCGCCAGAAATCGAAAAAAAATCGCAAGAACAAAAAAAACGCCAAAACTAAAAAAAATTGCTACAACTAAATAACAACCGAAAAAAATCGCCAAAAACTGAAAAAAGCACCAAAACTTAGAAAATCGCTTAAACTAAAGAAAATCGCCTAAAACCAAAAAAATCGACAAAACGAAAAAATACGCTAAAACTAAAAAAATCGGCAAAACTAAGAACAAACAAAAAAATTGCCAAAAATTAAAACTCACAAAAAACCGGCAAAACGAAAAAAACGCTAAAACTAAAAAAAACGCCATTACCAAAAAAAATTTTTTAATTTCTAAATCAGTATGTAGTGTCGGTATGGAACCCTTCGTGTGCGGGTTAAAATCTCACTTTACTGAATTTTTATTTATCGCCCAATGCATGAAAGTCTAAGCCATGAGATAATTATATACATACATACGTATATGAGTGCCTAAGAGTTTTGTATAATTCCTACAAAAAATAGTTGAAATTTAATATAGAAAATGTCAAGCTTCTCTGAACTGGCACATGCTTAAAGAATACCGACCACAAATTCTTTGCTTAACTTTATATTTATAAAATACTTTAATTTTAAATAAAAAAAAAACAAGAAGAAAAACAACATGCTTCAGTAAAAATTATATTTTGCAGTTTATGGCAAATAGCACTTAAGGACAAAAAAAATACTGAAAGATAAAATTCTATTTTCTAATTGCATGTGCGTTTTTATCATAAAATAAACGAAATACAAGATAAAAAAATTCACAAAACAAAATTCAGTTTAAAAAAAATATGTAAGTAAAATAAACTTGTTAAGCGCGAGAAATTCTAAATCATGGTAATTTATTTTTATTATCATTTTGTTATCTTTTCAAAAATAAAATAACGAGCGACGAGAAAAATGAAAAGAAAGGACCTTAACATTCCAGCAGCACTTAATTTGCCACCTTCCTTCTTGTCATACTAATGAAAGGCTGACTGCTTTCCTTCCATGCCTTTAAGATTAATTTGTATGTGTGAAAGAATAACGAAGAAAAATTAAACAAAAAATTTTATTTTATAATTTGCCCGCCCCTTTCATTTTGCTTTGCACACACAAAAAAAATTCTTTTTAACATAAAAGTGAAAAAAAGAAGCTACAGCAGCGACTTATAATTGGGTCAACAACTGCCATACAGCGAAGCTTCTAGTGACACCACTTACTACACTCCCTGCTTCTTGCGTGTTTGGTAAACATACAGACTCTCATACACACACTTATACAACAACAACAACAACAAAGTGTGCACTTACACTAATGCAGAGTATCATCATTAAGTTTGCGTGTTTCTAGCGCTTAATCAGCTTCCAGCACCACCAAAATTCGTAATTATGTTGACTCATACATACACTCGTATCTTTCAAAAATAAAAAATAAAAAAAATAAAAATGTGAAGTGTGGTAGGCAGAAATTGTTTATATTTTTAGGTTGCGGTTTTAGCTTGTATTCATATATTTCTTTTTTTTTTTTTTTGTTTTGCTTCTTTAACATTGAAAACATCTGGGGTGGAACTGTATGTATATCAAGGGCAGAAATCCTTTTCGGTTTTCAAGTCCTTAATTTACAATGATAATAATGAAGTGGTTAAATGCATTTAAATGCGAAATTTGCCAGAATTAACAAAACCGGAGCAGAAACTCACAAAATTTACTAGATCATGTTTGAAACATAACAGCATAGAGTAAAAGCTGTACCTCGTTTAATTAGCAGGAAAATCTTTTAGAAACGTTTATTATTTGCAATTTAGATTGAAAATTTTCGATAACTAATGCTAATCGTTGCTTCAAATATTTGCTTATTAAGTGCAGAAGCTGGAGATATGCTTTAAATAATCTGTTCATAAGCATTAAATTAACTTTATAAAATATTGATATGTGTGCGTGGGTGTGTGTGTGTGCCTTCCTTCGGTACAAATTACACTATACAACAAAAGCAAACGTTTTCCAAAACAACAAGTTCCTAAGGACTATAACGCTCTAAGCAGTTAACTGATCTTCGTGAGGTCAACAGGATTTATTAGAGTATGCCAGGAAGCTCATTTAGTCTTATATTTCTTCGATATATGTATTAAGAGGGCGTAGAACCTCCCACCTCAGGTATATATTTATAATTTTAGCAATTTTTTCGGTTTTTGGCAAATTTTGTTGTAGCGATTCTTAGTTTTAGCGATGTTTTCGAGCTTATTGTGATTTTTTAGTTTCTAGTGACTTTTTTGCCTTTGACCAATTTATTTTATTTTTGGTGATATTTTTCATTTAAGGACTTTTTTTTATTTTGGCGATTTTTAGTTTTAGCGTTTTTGAATATTTCAAGAGTTTGCTTGCCTCTTACGGTTTCGTTTCGGCTATTTTTTTCAGATTTTGGCAATTTTTCTAGTTTTCGAAGTTTGTTTTAATTCCTGGAGCTTATTTCGCTTTTGAGATTTTTTAACTTTTCGGCGATTTTTTAGTTTTGGCGTTTTTTTTTAATTTTGGTGATTTATTTTAGTTTTAGGATTTTTTTTTGTTTGGCGCTTTTTTCTTTTTGGCGAATTTTTTCGGTTTTTGGCAATTTTTTAGCTTTGGCGTTTTTTTTTAATTTTGGCAATTTATTTCAATATTAGAAGCTTTTTTAGTTTGGCTCTTCAGTTTTTGGCGAATTTGTAGATCACGCTTTTTTAATTTTGACGATTTATTTTAATAATAATAATAATTTATTGCTTTTACGCCAAATCATGGGCGCATAGTGCCAAAGATATATTTTAGTTTTAGAGAATTTATTAGTTTAGCGATTTTTCCATTTTTTTGTCGCTTATTTTTAGTTTTGGCTTTTTTCATTTTGGCAATTTTTTCGATTTTTTACTATTCATTTTGGTTTTGGAGATTTTTTTTCGTATCGCGCTTTTTTTTGTTTTGGCGATTTTTATAGTTTTTTTTATACCATTTTTACTTTTGGTAATTTTTTGGCATTTTAGCGTTTTTTTTTTTTTGTTTTGGCGCATTTTTTTGTTTCGGCTAATTTTTAGTTTTGTGACACCCTTTATACTTTTGATGGTTTTTTTTATTAATTTTACGGATTTATTTGAATTTTGGTGATATTTTTTGGCGCTTTTTTGTTTCGACATTTTTTTTTTTTTGGATTTTTTTTTAATTTTAGCGTTTTTGATCATTTAACGAGTTTGTCTCTTACGGTTTCCAAGATACAGCAAGTTGACAAAATTACATAGTCAAGATTACATTTAATTTTGATTTTTTTTTTTTTGTTTAATTTTTGTTGCACCTGTCAAAGTTTTACATATTCTGTAAAAGTTTCAGGGCCATAGTTGTTACGAGAAAACAGTCGTAGCGAAAACAATAATAATATGGTTCTTTTTCACATTTGTGGTACGGGACCCTAAAATTGGAATTTTCGAATTAATACTGCAAATCCTCATATTAAAAATATTTTGTTGACTTAACTCTTGAGAGAAAAAATAAATTTTTCTTTTACCTTAAGTTGTGTATAAATTGAAAACTTTAAATTCGTTTACTGGCAAGCAAGCTTTTTTTTAAGCTATGACGATGTTTTAGAAAATGAGCGTTATATTCTTAAAAACGCCATAAGCAGATTAATTGCCAGGCTTTGCAAAGAACACCGGAGTTCAGTTAGTATATAAATACATATTTCCACGGGAAAGTCCATTAATGTCACGTGCGACAACAAGCAATTAAGTTTTTATTTCAGAACAATTTGACGCGATTTTTCTTAAAATGTTACCTAATATAGAGCTGCTGATGGTCTACACAAATATATAAAGCAGTAAAAAAACTTTCGTATTCCTTTAAAAAAAAATTATATTTATTTGGTGTTGCACGCGACAAAATGATGACCTACCTGTGGAAATGTCTAAGAAAGATTCTACACCCTCCAGTTCAAATTTATGTAGCAACTTATAACTCATGTTTGCAATTTTGCTTCTCAGATTAATCTTCAGATATAAAATATAAATAAACTAAACGAATAGTGTGCTGCAATTAGCCATACCAAAAGTAGCTTTTTGCCTTAAACCATATTAATGAATCACAAAATAAAATACAAGCAAATATTTTACTAGATAATAAATCTTCATTAACAATCTCATATAAAAATGAAATCCCAACAGCCCATAAAACGCTTTGCCAAAAAAAATAAAAGGACAACAAGATTAATGCATAAGAATGTTGTACAGTGATGTTCATAATTATAGCATTAACACCCTTTTTTAATTTATTAAGCATACATATCTATAAAAGAAACAGAGTAATTGATCCTCCTTTTTTGAAGTCGGTTAAAAAGGAATAAGCCAGAAAACAATAGTAAAACTATCAGGCTTAGGTGTTAAGCTTTGGCCCACTGTGCCTGAACTCTAACATTCTGGCGGCTTGACTTGAATGCTTTAGATATTGCAATTTCCAAACAAAACTTTTTTTAGCTTCAGTGTAGCCACAAACCACACAATATTATTGACTACTTTATTGATATTATATTGCCACACTATTCGATAAAATGCTGGGCTTCGCGCAAGCATTCAAGGAGAATATAGATGATTCGTTTTTGACAACTAATAGAATGTACACACTCAAAAATATTGCAAATGTATGGGTGCCTTCGAACACCTTTGTTGCTGCCTTCAACTACACAAATAGTCAATTTCAGCTATAATTATGCACATCATTTTATTTTCTTGCATCTTCAAACAAGCCTTTGGCTTTACACATGCATACTCATTTACACATACATACACTTGCCAGCTTTTGTTCTAAAAAAGAAAGTGTGTAAATTTTTTATTTTGCTTTTAAAATTTTGGTTCTTTAACTTTTATTTTTAGGCCAAGTCATAAAGAGATGCTGATGCTTTTAAACTGTAAAATGAGAAATAAAAAGTGTTGCAAGTACAATCTACGTGCTTTTACAGTTGAGTAGGAGTAACACACTTTTTTATACATATAATTCCCAGTAGTTTTGAAAGTGACAATTGGCCGCTTTATGGCTGTTCAGATATAAATTATCGGTTTTCAGTTTGTTGTTGTTTTTTTTTTAATTATGGTCAATTATGGTGGGTATTAAAAAAAGTTCGGCGTGAATAAGAGCGCAGAGGAGAAATGTTCACTGGAATATTTGCTGATTCAAATTTTTTGAGAGTGACAGGCTTGATAAGTTTTGACTTTACATTCACGTTAGCTTGAAGACCACGCATAAGGAAACACTTTTTTATTGTGCAATAATTGATCGTTGTGCGTGAATAAAAGCGCAGGGGAGAAATATTCGCTGGAACATTTGCTGTTTAAAATTTTTTGAGACCAAAATAAGCGTGATACAATATCTATAATACCACATTAATTGATAACTTTTTACTTTGCATTCAGAATTGCTTGAAAACGACGCATAAGGAAACACTTTTTGACTGTGCAATAACTGATATTTTACAATAATCGGTATTGTGCAAAAATTGTTATTTTGTAGTAATTGATATTGTGCAATAATTGGTATTGGTCGATAATTGATATTCTGCAATAATTAATATGGTGCAATAATTGATATTATGCAATAGTTCATATTGTACAGTAATTCATATTGTGTAATAATTGATACTGTGGAATAATTATATTGTCCAATAATATATATTTTGCAATAATTGATATTGCGCAATAATTAATATTTTGCAATAATTGATATTGTGCTGTAATTGATATTGTGTAATAATTGATATTGTACAATAATTGATAATGTGCAATAAATGATATTGTGCAATAATTGATATTTAGTGAGAATTAATATTGTGCAATAACTGATATTGTGCATTAATTGATATTGAGCAGTAATTGATATTGTGCAATAGTTCATATTGTGCAATAATTGATATTGAGCAAGAATAGATATTGTGCAATAATTCATAGTGTGCAATTATTAATACTGTGCAATAATTGATATTGTACAAAAATTGATATTGCACAATAATTAATATTTTGCAATAATTGATATTATGCAATAATTAATATTGTACAATAATTTATATTGTTCGATAATTAATATTATGCAATAATTGATATCATGCAACAATTAATATTATGCAATAATTCATATTGTTGATATTGTGCAATAATTCATATTATACAATAATTGATATCATGCAACAAAAAAATGCCTGTGCCTATATTTTTTGTAAGAAAACTTGTACAGCATATTATTTTTAATATTGTACAACTTATTGCATAGTGTGAACCAAAGCAACAATGATAATGGTGATAGAGTATTGAATAATATTGTGCAATAATTGATATCGTGTAATAAAAGTGCCTGCTTCTACATATTATTTCTTTTTAAGAAAAATTTTACTATATATTTTTTTTTATTGTGCAACTTATTTCATAGTGTAGGGCTAAACAACAATAATAATAGTAATAAAGTATTCAATAATATTGTCTAATCTATAAGTACGAGTTTTTAATTTTTCACAAATAAGATTAAGGTCCACAGACTATGTCATATATTGCCCGGAAATAGGAAAATCAGTTAATCCGAGGATACTTAAGGTACGGTCACACTTGGCAAATATTTGCTTAAATAAGCGTAACCACTAAACACTAATGAGAAAGCATTGATTTAGACACATTTTTTTATTGAATTCAACAGTTTCCAATAATATTGGATTATATGACATTGTCTGTTATTAAACTGTTCATTAGTATTAAGTGGTTATGCTTATTTGCGCAAATATTTGCCAACTGTGACCGTAACCTAAGTCACTTGAATTTGTTCTTTGTAAGTGATGAGTTAGTTGACAGCATAAGCAAGGCTGTGCTGTGTGTTGGAGAAAATTAATTCTTGCGCCTCAAACTTATAATTATATTTTTTGATTATACATATGTAAGTATATATGTTGTCCTCACACTACAACTAAATTAGAAAATATAAACATACATTAAATTGTACATTTCTATGCATGTCTTTCAACAAATTCGTTTGTTGCATATTTAAATATTTTTTTTTAATTAATTCTCGCATGTTGTCTCATCATCAGATTCAATGAAATTGTACACATGTATTTTTAATCACATTTAATGCAACACATTTGGTTTGTACAGTTTTGCTTTATTTTCGTTTGAAAAAATCTCTTTGGTTTGTTGTGGAAATAAGCGATCGAAAAAAATGATAATGACATCATTTAATTAAATTTCATTTCAATTTTAGTTTGTGAAGCAAACAACAAACTGAAACAACCACAAACATGACATAATATTATGTATGCTTTTTGTGGCTGTAATTAATGTGTATTATGTACTCGTATTAAGAGATACAACCATTGATAATGGAAGTTGTTTATGTAAAAATTAACTAGAAGCACAAATATGTAGTTTGAATAATTTTTGTTTCAGCTTTAAGGCAGAGAGAGAGAGATGATATTTGTTATTCTGAAGTCGCTGTTAGTTAAAATATGCTTAATGCCTCAAAAGAAACGAAAATGCAATAATAAAAAAATTTTTATTCTTGAATGGATAATTTCAATTAATGACTCTTACTACCCTCCATTATTTAAAGTTATAAACTTGCTTTTTATAAAAAGCCAGGAAATAAAACAAACATAATTTTCTAAAGCAGCTTAGAGCAACTTGATAGTAAAATAAAATAATAATAAAAGCGACATTGTTGTTATTATGCTACTTACACATTTTATTCACTCTATGTATCAAATAAAAATTTCAAGCTTGAAAAAAAATTGTGAAAGAAATTTTCGGATGTGAACATTTGTTTGCAGAAAAATCTTAAGTATATATATATTTTTTTTCTTTTGCACGCTCCATTAAACAAAGCATGATTTTGTTGTTGCTTTTATTTGTTTCTTTGCTTATTTCTGTAACTTTGAAAAGTGACTTAAATCCACTTGTCGCCAGCATTTTTCCTCTCATTTGTTTTTGTGAAATCTTTTATAACAACAGCAACAGCAGCAACAACAAGAGCATCAAAAATAAATGTTGCTTAAAACTTAAACTCACTGCAAACACTTGATTGCAATCCGTTTCCTTTTATTTTGTCTTTTGTAAACGAATGCAAACAGAAACTAGCAAACGTACTTACACTCACACGCACACATGCTCGCCCTCACAAGACACACACACACACACACGCAGGCATACACACAAACATGCAAAGAGTTTGTACTTATGTAGATATAACAGTTTTTAATGTGAGAATATTTGTAAGTGTTTTTTTCTCTCTCTCTTTTGGAAACTTCAATCGTAAGTACTTTTCAATGACAAACATACACACACACACACACACACACGCGCATACACACAATCAAACAAATGTTGCATTTAAGTATGCACAAGCATTTAAGGGAAGCAAGCATTTCATAGCTAAAGGGAGCAAATGGTGATGAAATCAACGGAAATGAACCGAAAAATTATTTATCAGTGAAAAAACAACTGCAAAGAAGATCTTTGCATAATATTTTATTTAGAACAAAAAAAACAAAATTGAGTTTGAGTGAACTAAAACTCAAATTAATTATTATACGTTTTAACAAATTTACCCCCTGTTTCCACAACACGGACGGTTGACTTGAGAAGAAAATTTATATGAAAAGCACTCAGGTTTTTGAGTGATTTTCATACAAATTTTCTAGACGAGTCGCCTGCCTCATTTGTGGAAACAGGGTATTATTATTTTTTTTTTTTTGACGCATCACAGTGGAGGATTTTGTAAAAAAAATAGGAATAATTCTGCAGTTTCTAAGCCTAACGTCCGAATTTTATGAAATTTCATACATAATTAGGTCTGGAATTTGGACTATAATATAACTTCAAAGGAAGAAGAGCCACAAAGCCGCAAAGTGGGCAAGCTCGGGTTAATGGAAAAATTCAAACGGATGCCAATGATGATGTTTCTGCTTTGATGAAAAAGTTTTTTTGCAAGTGGATTTTTTATTCAAGAGCAAAAAAAGTTTAGTAAATATTCGAGGAAAAAATTTAAATTTTGGCTTCTTTACCAACCTTAATCAACTGATCTGCTAATGGAGAAGTCAATTCTTAATCGATTTGCAAAAGCAACCCCATCATGGATTTAAAACAAAATTTTTAACAATGGAAAAGAATATTGGTATCAAAAACACAATTAAGTCAAAAGTTATACGCAAGTTAATCTAAAATTTTGAAAGAAGTAGATTTTTCGGCGTTTTTTTTTAAAAAAAGAGGGGGTTAATTATTTCGCTATTTTTTTTTTTAATTGTAAAACTATCAACCTAATATTTATACTTATTGAAAAGTTTATACAATAAGAAATATTACAAAGAAATATTTTGTTTCGAAACAGAGCCTGTTTTCTCAAATTCCATATAATCACTTCTAATATTCCATTTCATTAAAAATCACGTTAAATAGCAGATGTGCGTGGCTGTACAGAAAAATGCCGACATTTCCCCCAGCTCAAAAAGTCTAGTTTAATTTTTCTTCTTTTTGAACCAAAAAGTGTGCAACAAATTTTAACTAAAAATATCCAGAAATTTTTAAATTTATGCTACAAACACGAAATTCTAAAATAACACTACTTTGTTTAATAAACCAACTTCAATTAATTTAAAATCAATTTAATTTTGTGAGCCTCGCTCACACGTACACATACTCGTATGAGCAAATAAGTAATTTTCAGCTGCCTCTATATGATACTGACCAAGTTGCGTGTTCTTTGTTTTTCTTTCAGTTACAACTGTTGAACCAAACATGTACACAACCTGCATACCCATTGGCGGTGGCAACTACACGGCTGGTGGCGTTTATGCACCCACAACGATGGCCAATGCAACAACAGACACACTGGCATCTGGTTTCGAGTCAGCTGGATATGCGGCCTATTCAACGGCTCTAAGTGTAACCATTGCCATCGGCTGCAGTTTATTAATATTAAATGTGCTCATTTTTGCCGGTGTCTACTATCAAAGGGACAAGACACGCTTGGAGGTAAAGACACTGCAAAAGCAATATCAACAACGCAGCATGCATCAGCAAATGCCTTCGTATGCGCCAGATCCCATTAAACACGCTCACTACCACATGGGCCACTCGCAAAGTGCTAATGTTATTGTGGATGTGGAAAATCATGGGGATCAGGGCACAATACTGCTCACGGCCAGTGATGTTAAGCCACCGCCGCCACACATGTGCACCAATACGGGCATGCAACTAACACAACAACAACAGCAACAACAGCAGCAGCAACAGCAACACCAGATGGTTTCAAATCCTAATACAGCCGTGGCCGGCAATCCGGGTAACAATACAAATTTATGCTCAGCCAAACAAACAACTGCCTTAAATACAATGGACATGGACTCAGCTGGCGGCATGATGGGTACTAGTGTTATTAACAATGTTACTTATAGTACAACAACTAAGCAACAACACCAACAGCAGCAGCAATTACAGCAACAACTGGCGGCACAGCAGCAACGTGAACATTTGCAAATCAAAGGCATGTCTTCGACCACAGTTAGTGTTGGCAGTGGAAGTGCAGGAGGTGGAGGTGGCGGTGGCGGTAGTTTAGGCATGGGAGTGGGTGTGGGTGTGGGCCTCAGTGTAGCCTCCATGCAACCCAACAACACACAAACATTCGGACGCAATACCACCACAATAAATAACAGCATGAATCCATCTACAACTTTAACGTACAATAACGGAATGATGACGTTGCCAAAAGCAGGTACACTGCATCACACAAACTCAATAAATTATAACCGAAATCCCGGCGGCGGAGGTGGTGGTGCTGGTGTTGGTGTTGGACTGACTACAAGCAGCATTAGTGCCGCTTTACTAGATGGTCGTGGCAATATGCTGATGACCACCACTAATAGTGGTGGCTTGGGCCAGGATTGCATGACGTTGCCAAGAAATTTGTCTATGTCATCACGTCACAATCTATCTTCAGGTGAGTAAGCTTGAACACCGTTTGCCACGTGCTATACTACAAACAAAATACAATTTTGTAGAGAATTATTTATATTTTTTTTGTCTTCTTTTATGAAAAATGACATGTTTATTGCTTTATTCCGTTTAACAATTTTGTTGTTTTTATAAAAAAAAAAAGTTGCATAAACGAATGCTTCTGTGCTGGGTTGGAATAAAACAAGGAAGTAAAACTTATGCAATATAAATGAAAATTTAATTAATTATAAAAGTTTTGTAACATGTAGCTAAGTGTAAGTGAGTGAGTGTAAGTGTGTGTGTGTGTGTGTGTTCGTTTTTCTTATTTAACAATAGACATCCCTTAAAGGGAAATGAAAACTTTTGCTTATGGTACACAGAAATGTACTTAATGTACATCTTAACACTCCTGCGAGGCTCTTAAGCTGCTTTAGCATTAAAATAGCATAAAAATAGCATAAAAATAGCATTTGAAAAGCTTAACATTATGCATGCAGAAAAACTAGTTTTACAGGTTTTTCTGAATTTACATTTTTAGCAAAAGAAGTAGAAGGGTTTATTTTATATTTTATGTAACCAATAACTATTAAATAATTGCCTTGTTGTATAAGTTGTGTTTCAAGAGACAATTTCAAAAAAAAAATCTATCACAACAAAAACTTTTCACAAATAAGTTGCTTTTGTTTAGACAAATTATATTTGAAATTAATTTTTCAAATACAACTTTAAATGATACAACAAGGCTTGTGAATTGGACAATTCCTATAATGGGTAAGGAAAGCTGTTTCTTAATTAAATGTTGTTGTGGTAATAAAGCAAAAGTGCTAAAGTCTTATTTAGCAGTTTTTGAGGGGAACCATTTTTTATAAACTGTTTCTATTTACGTACAAGATTTTACTTTATTGTGGGGTTGATAAATTTAGAATATATTAAATCGAAAGTCAAATCGAGCTTTTATTCCGAAATAAATCGAAAATTGCAATAAAATAAGCAAAATGTAATTTTACTGCAACTTTCTTAAAAATCACATTAAAAAACTGAAACTTTGCACAGGTGTAGTCTTAAGCTTGAAAACTATATGGCTTAATTTTCTCATTATTTTAGCTTAAATCGACTTAAACCTTTCCTTCCTTTCCTTTTTCGCCACAGAATTGATGTTTAGTGTTTCACTAACAATATTTGCTTACACAAAATTCAAATTAACACTACGATTGCTAATATCCTGCAACAGATTAAAACCACAAACGCTTTATAACAAGCTTGCATGAATATTTAAAATCAAATTCCAAAGCAACATTACAAAATTTCTACCACGCATTTCTAGCTGTTAATAAAAAACCAACTTTATTCCAATAAACAAAACAGTAGCGAGTAGAAGGAGAATGAGGGAGCGAGACCATGATAATGATAAAATGATTAAAACCGACAATTGTCAAAAGCAACTAAAGATGAGCATAAAAAAAAACCCAAAAGGAAGTTAAGTAAATGGCTTCTTCTCTTTTCCAACTTAATTCACAAAAAAATTTATTCCCACAAAGGCCAAGAAGACACTAAAAACCAAAAAGACTGGCTTTATTTTTTGAGAAAAAAATAAAAGAAAAATATTAGTAAACTGAAAAAATTTGCTTTAAAAATAAAACAAAACCAACTCTTTTGCTAAACTTGATGAAACATTCTTATTGTCTTGTTTGGTTTTTCTATAGAAAATTTTAAAAGCATAAAAACATACACACTCACATTCTTATATACTACAAGGCAAAAGAGAAAAGTGAAAAAAGCAACAAAATAAATAAACGATGTTAGATATGACAAGCAAAAAAAAAACGAAAGGATTCACAATGAAGGACGAACAAAAGAAGTCACTGTTTTATTGCACACTTTTGCCGGATATAATGAAATTACAACAAAACACTTTGAACCTAAAAAAAATGCACATACACTTGGAAAAAAATGATGGCGATGCTACAAGCTTAAGGAAAACCGGAAAGAGTGTGATGTTTGAATTTTATATACGCTTCCTGGAAATAAAAATATTGCTTATTAAGAAAATAAATGACTTTGGGAGCAGTGTGTTGCTAAAAAATTAAAATCTAAAATTAAAAAACGAGTTTCTGTCTCCTGTGTAGTCTTGTATTGATTTTAATATGAACCAAATGAGAGTTGTGCCACTAGCGAACTAACGAAAAATTATATGAAATTGCTTAGAAGCAACGAAATACATTTAGACGTGTTAAAACAACAACAAATAAATTTTTTATATGCATATTGTGCCATAATCGCGAAAAAAAAGGCTTAAGCGATATAATTTTCAAACTTAACTTTTTGACCAAAATCTATTATTTCCGATTATAAATAATCGATTTTAGTCAAAAAAAATTAGGTCCAAAAAACGTGGCGGTTAAGCTTTTTTGGCGGTCATGACTCGATATAAAGACTTTATTCATAAGCACCATAGGTCATAACCGCCAAAAGAGCTTAACAGACACATATTTTCGACTTTGTTTTTTTGGACGAAAATCGATTATTTACGCTCGAAAATAAACGATTTTGGTCAAAAAATTAAGTTCGAAAATTAGGTCGCCAAACTTCCAAATGCAGCAGTGTAGAGTAAGCATAAAATCTTTTATGCATTTTCCCAAATTAAGTTTAATTTCAAAGTGTATCTTACTTAAACGACGGATACTCAAAATGATGAAAAGAACAACCAACCAACGAGATTCCAGCCCACAACAGCAGCATTTGACAACCAGCAAAAAAAAAAAAAAAAGCTGGTCTTTACTTCTTTAACAAGACAAATTGTAGGAAAAAAGTGCAGCACAAAGGCATAAGATAAGATAAGCAAGAAAGAGAAAATAAGGAAGAAGAAAGCAGCGGCAGCAGAAAAAATCAAAACGTGCGATAATGTATGCTTTTTCTTTCGCTTCAGGTGTTAAAGAAAAGAAAATAATCGAATTTACTTGCAAACATAAATGATAAAAATGAAATACCAATATAAAATATTTTCCTTGCATCGACTTAAAATTCAATTTTAAGCAAAAAAGCAATATAACTCTATTCTGTCAACTTTGGCGTTCACTTGCACGCTTAGCAAAAAAAAAAATTAAAAATAAATTTTTATGTTGATCTTCTTTTTTTTTCTAATAAACAAATTTGCGTGTTTAGCTCGTCGATTTGGCATTTAATATTGAATTCTCTTTCTTTCTTTTTTTTTTTTGTTATTTCAAAGAATTACAAAAAACAAATAACTTAAAATTTATGTGCAGAAAAATCATCTTAAAATATTCCTTAACCACTTATAGAAACATTCTTTGCCGCATTGCAGAGTTGTAGGAGAATTTTTTCATCAAGAATGAAAATTTTATTAATTTTTATTAGTTATCGCGTTCTTACATGTTGGCAGCACTGCACTGTCATGAAGACAATCAGCTGTTCTTTATTAATGATTTGACAAGACTAAAGTTAATATCGCTCTGTAAGCCAAAAATTATCACATCTAAGATATACGAGTATTATTGTATTAGTGTATTTTTATGCAGGCTACAACAATCAACACTGATATTTAACAAATCTAATTTAAAGGGTATTCTATCAGTTAATGTAATTTTTACTATGTAATTTTGACAACTTGCTGTACCTTGGAAATCGTAAGTGGCAAAGTCTTAAAACTTTCAAAAAAGATAAAACTAAAAAATCCCAAAATAAAAAATCGCCAAAATGAAAAAACTGCAAAAACCAAAAAATCGCCAAAAATAAAAAAAACGCCAAAACTTAAATAAAAAATCGCTTAAACTAAAGTAAATCGCAAAAAATCAAATAATCGCCAAAAACAAAAAAAAACCCCAAAACTATAAAAAAACAGAAAAAATTCGTCAAAAAGAGTGCTAAGACTTAAAAATCGCTAGAATTAAAATAAATAGCCAACAACCGGAAAAATCGCCAAGAAACGAAAAAAAGCAGCAGAACGAAAAAAAAGCGTAAAAACCGAAAGAGCGCCAAAACTAAAAAATCGCCTAAAACCAAAACATCGCCAAATGGAAAAAACACCTAAGCGAAAAAATCGCCAAAAACCCAAAAAAAACGCCGAAGTGAAAAAACCCACACAACTAAAAAAAATCGCTATAAATAAAATAAACCGCCAAAAATCAAAAAAATCGCCAAAACGAAAAAACTCCATAACTATAACAAACCGAAAAAATCCCAAAAGCCAAAACAAAATTGCCAAAACTAAGAAAAAGCACCAAAACAAAACAAAATCGCCAAAAACCGAATAAGAAGTTTATGGGCTACTTAACTTTTTTTTAACTGTCTACATTAAGAAGATATTCGATTATATAGGCTAAAGTTCGTATAGTATTAAATATGTAGTGTCCGTACGGAACCCTTCAGGGGCAAGTCAAAGCCGCACTTTACTGAATTTATTAAAATTAACCTAATAAGGACACACAAAAAATTAAAATCCACGCACTTGCAATTTAACTGGAAACAAAGTCAAATCAAGCTCTTTTTCATGTAATTTTAAAATTTTCAAACCTTTTCAAATACAAAATTTATTTTTTAATAAAAGATCAAAAATCAATTAATAAAAAAGTGCATTTTTAAAAACAAAATATTAGTAAAACCGTGAAAAATATTGCGTAGGCAGATATGTGCAGAAAATTATTATTAGAAAACAAATGAATTGCATTTTCCTTTCTATTTTAAAAGAATTGATTTTAAAGCTAGAAATATACAGTAAAAACTCTATAATACGGACACTGACTCTAGTCCACAGTATCCGGCAATCCGGACAAAGGCTGAAACTATATATCTGTCCGGATTAACGAAGTTCTACTGGACATAAATTCAATTGTAATGCAATGCTCAATTGAAGTATAGTTCAAGGCTTGAATTGAACTATACTACACAACTAAACTGTTCGAATTGAGTCCAAGTTCCCTTTTCACTGGAGAATGCTATTGAAATCGAGAGTAAGTCAAGTATAATTCAACACTTGACAACTGAATGTGTGACTTGAATATCAATTGCTTTACACTTGATTTTACACTTAATTTTAAGCAAACTTAATTAATGGGAAGAAAAATTTGTTTTACTAAAATGCGACTTGTGTGTTGAAGTTTTATTTAAATTTTAAATTTCCTAAAGAACGCACTCTTTGCCAGTACTGACTTCCTCTTTGCAGCACTTAAGTGTGAGCAGCATTATTGTTGAAAAGAATGAAATGAAAATAACGCGAGAAAATTGAAATTGAACTAATATTGAATGGATTAAGGACAATGGCTTCGAAAGCTTGGAATGTCGTATTTTCGCCTTGTCAAACTATTTCCTGAACACCAGCCATACAAAATTGTATTTATATACGAAGCTATGCACAGGCATATAAAGCTATGCATACTTATATACACACACATAAATACATAAGTACTTAAATAACGAGGATTATATAAATACTACAACTACAAGAATGCAATATGTACCAACTTGTATTTACATATTGAAGCAATATATGTACGAGTATGTACATAAGTATGAAGAGAATTCTGGCAGGACTTTTTTGCTTTTCACTTCAAGCTGCGATAAAAATTTTAAGCCAAGACAGACGACGTTGATGTTGCTTGTTGGTGGTTGGCTGGTGACTGTAATTTTTAGTCCTTTTTCTACATGATGCGACATTCTGCTATATATTTAAAAAATAATAATGTTTCTGCTTCGTTAAGTTCAATGGACTTGATTTTAAGAAAATATCAATCTGTCTGTGTGTGTGTGCAAGGGATAGAGAGTGCAAGCGTATTTGCATGTGGTTGCCTGTTACACGGGCCTTCAGATAGACTGACTGCTTGCCTCAACGTTGATTATTACATGCTCAAATTATAAATATATATATTACATATTTATGCCAGAGTACTTTACTTATATGCGTACATGTGTGGAATTCATGCGATGCCATTTTATTAAAATAAAAATATGAAAAAGAAGCCCTACAACGACATCAGCAATAACACCCAAAAACAATTGCTGTGTTACGAGTTTGAGCAAGAAAAACGGTCTTTTTGTTTTAAAAAAAATATCATGCAATAAACTTTTAAGGACGAAAAATTTGTTATACGAGCTTTCACAATTTAAAGCCAAAGTCTTTAAACATTCCAGTCCTTCGTACCTTAAGCGGCAGACTTATAGCAACTTAGTTTTTATATTTTGCAGACTTATTCAATTAATTTAATTCCATATGCTCAATTATGCTTGAGAGTATTATTATCAGAAATATGGCTTTCACGTTTACTTTATTTTCGACAGCAATCAGGGGATGAGCCAACATAATATATTGTGCTGGAATTTGGATATGATACGTATTATGAAAAAGAGGATGGGTAAAAGTGCTTGCAGACATTTACTTTAATAAAAGACAACTGCGTAGAGTCTATGCCAGGCATTGGCAACCGGTTGATATCCGAATCAAAATAGTATTGCATCCAAAACTTATTAGATATAACCAGCAAGAGTCCCAAAAACAAGCAAAACTTTTACTACATTAAGTCCCAGTTTAGATGAGGAAGTTTTCCTATAACAATATTTTATATTTTAATGAATTTGAATTTCAAAAATGTATTTGTTGTTAGCTTAGCGCGTCTAGATGAATTTCGTGATGCCCCTGTGGCTGAGTGGTAGCGATGCTAGCCTCTCAGTCCAGAGGTCGTGGGTTCGATTACCACCATAGACCCTGGGAGTTTTCTGCAGACAAGCTAACCGCTTCGCGGGTTGTGTTTGATTTAAAAAAAAATTAAATTTCCTTTTATAGCAGCAACGAAAGTTTTTAAATCATTTTCTTCCAAAAAATTTTCCATTTTATTTTTTAAACTTGCTTGCTTGTTCACACGAAGAAATTTCGCTTGCGCACATGTCATACACATATGAGGAGCAGCAAAATAAAAGCTGTTTTTTGGCTCATTTAAAATTTTGGGAAATTGATTGTTTCTAAAAGATTTCAACCCAAATATTATAAGAAATTCCAAGTAAACAATTTTTAAAAAGGAGATTTTCTTCTGCGGATTTTCAAATATATTTTTATTACAAAACTGTTCGTGAAGAAATCTAATTGATCCAGATATTATTAGCCAAAGAATAAAATACACAAGCATACAAATATACAAGATTATGCTGAAGTAAACAACATACAACCACATAAACACATAAACCAATGAAGACGAAAGACCCAAACAACAACAAATAAAATGTAATACCTTCTGCTTATTAGGAAATGTACAAATACACAAATACACAAGCCAATGCAGACGAAAGACACAATCGACATCAACTATAATATTTCCACATAAAGTGTGTTTTTTTAGAGTGTCACTGCCTTGAGTTGGCATCACTGCTTTATTTGAGCACCCATTTAACAACTGATAGTTTTTTTTTGTTTAGTTTGCTTTGAAATTTCATTATGAATCGACTTACACCAGAGCAACGCGTGTAAATTGTTGAAATTTTTAATCAAAATAATTGTGTTATTCGTCAAACTAATCGTGCATTTCTTCCATTTTATGGCGAATATAATTCTGGTGGAATGGGTACGTAAATAAGCAGAATTGTCGCATTTGGAGTGGGGAGAGTCCACAAGCTTCTGTCGAAACACGATTACATCCACAGAAAATTACTGTTTGATGCGCTTTATGGGCTGGCGGAGTCATTGGACCATATGTCTTCAAAAGCGATGATGGTCAGAATGTTACTGTCAATGTTGAACGGTATAGGAACATGATTCGAAATTTTTTCGTAGCTCAATTACGTGACATTAATCTTGCTGATATGTGGTTCCAACAGGACGCAGCCACATGCCACACAGCGGGCGCTACAATTGATTTACTCAAAGAAACTTTTGATGAAAAGATAATTTCACATAATGGTCCAATTATGGGGAAATCAACATTCGAAGAGTTATCGGCGAATTACGGCCGTAAATGCTGCGAAAAGTTGTTGAGAATTGGTGTTCCAGATTGCGATTATTATTTACACTTGTGTCACTCTATAAAACACACCCTTATAAGAAAATATACAACCACACAAATACATTAACCAATGTATACGAAAGGCACAAGCAACAACAACTATTAGGCTTCCATACTCATGCTTTTGTCAACGTACATACACACAAACTAGCAGAATGAATTGCATCACTAAGCAGCGCAGTCAGTCATAGACCCAGTATTGTATAAAGAACAGCAAAGTTAACATCGCGGTGTTTTACAATTGAATTAATTAATTATAGCCACAAAATAAGCAAAATTTACTGTAGTGCATTGTATAGAATCCGCCAACAAGCCCCTTTATATGGGCTTCTAATTAGTTGTACCAGTTTCGGTGGAACTTCAAGGGCTTTCCAGATAATATTGTGGGCTCGGCTGTCCCATGCCTTCTCAAAAACGATTTTTATGTGCATATCCCTGGCTATTGCTCTTTTTCTCTCTCTCTCTCTCTCTCACATATAGTAAGACTTTCTGCAAGAAAAATTTCATCATCTAAACTCAAACATATTAATATTTCTTTTTAACCATATTGATGGCAACAATTTTTCATTTTTTATATTTTCGTTTATTTATTATTTTTGAGAAATTTTTTTTTAATATCATTTATTCCAGCTCAATTGGGCTGGAAGCAATGAAACAATGAATGAATTATTGCTATATGTTTTTTTTTTTTTTTGTAAATTTTGCTGTTCAGTTTTCTTAACTTTTCTCATATTCCTTTTGGCTACAACAGCAGTATTAAAGCAATAATGTGTTTGGATTAAATACAATATAAACAGTAATTTAACAAAATTAAGTAAGTTTTCTTTTTTTAGATAAATAAATATTGAGCAACAACGACTACAACAACAATCATATTTTATGATGTGAAAACATCAAGATTTTTCTTCCGTTAAATAACGAACATGCTGATAAAAGAAAACAGCAAATAAAAATAGATAAAAGAAGTGTTTCTTGTTAAAATTTTAAGTTTATTGAATAAATATGTATGCATTTATGTTTTGCAATAAATTTGTACATTTTTTCCTTCGTAGCTGACTAATAATTACTCTTAGATGCTTTTAAGTAAGAAACGAAAAATTAATAACTCTATACAATACAGAAAAATAAAGCAAGATTCTATCCAACAACAGATTGAGGTGCAGGAGGGCAAAATAGCAGGGTCATATAGAAGGAGAGTTGAAGATCTCTACTCCCCACAGTTTACGCATTTTTATGCTGAATTAGCATAGAAAACATTTGCCTGATGAATCTTATGAGGAAAGAAATCTCTCGAACATTTTAACCCTCTGGCTGTTGTCTGTAGGGGGATTTAGCGCTTTTGTAAAAAGGGGAACAACAAGAATCCTTAAGCGGGGACATCTCTGAATGTGAAGAGTTTTTTTTGTGGAACATTTCAATCCTCTAACTCTGCTGCGTGTGGGATTTTCTATTAACTTTTCTCTTTTCCATATGAATACTTAAAAAGAGGGCAAAATGAACCCCTAACAGGAATATCAGAAAAATATTGCCCGTGAAATTCTCCTAACAGTTTCTGAATACTCTCTTTTGTAAAAAGGGATCAAACACACAAGTATACTATAAAGAGCACTATTTCCCTTTCAGTTAAGAGGTTGAGCCACCTTTATACTCATTCAGAAAGACTTAGTTGGCCCCTTTTTCGAAAGGAATACGAAGAAGAGTTCCAGGGTTGAAGTTGTTTACAAAAATTTTCCTCATAGGATTGACATTTTCGATAACATTCACGCAGAAAATTAATTTATTAAAATCTTGGAAAACAAGTTTAATTTAACATTTTTCTGCAATGATTTTGCTTCATATGTGTTTCATGTTAATTCAACATGATTTACATGCAGTGATCTTCAGTGAAAATTTTTATTTTTGAAACAACTTTATTGCATGTGGATTTAACATTCCATTATTGTTAAATCAAAATAAGCAATCATGTTGAATCAAAATTATTAAAAGTTGAAACAACATGAATTTCATACTGAAATAACATGAAGAAACATGTTGAATCAAGTTGAAACAACATGAATTTAATTTAATTAAATGTAGTCATTTAATGTTATGAATTATTTCACATGATTGTTTGTATGTATTGGCACAGGCTTCAGGAAAGATTTGAGCTCTAACTCATAGCGTGGCAGTCACGAAGTTTATTCCTGCAGTCACGTTTATTACTCTTTGATTAACCACACTACCTTTACAGGTATTTACTGTCATTTTGAATCGAAAAAAATTTAATGGAAGGTCCACAAACACAATTTCCTCTATAAAACTAGGGACCACACTCTCCCTAAAGGCTGGTTAGAGTGCTAACAGAACTGTGGTTCCAAATAATTTTTGTTTTTTTTTACATAAAATTGAAGACTGCATGCAACATTCAACATTTTGATTTTGTTTAAATTTTTAATGAAACTATCCTTTGCTCCTTATTTAAGGCACTAAAACTGCAATCATGATTTCTTATCAACAAGAAGTATTGCAACATTCTGTAGCAAATGCATCCCAGCAAAGAAAAATTATTGTTGTTCATCAATAATGTTTTCGACGTTTGTAATTTGAATATCTCTCAGATGTCAACACACATTTTTGTTTTGTAACTTTCAATAATCTTTTGAGCGTTTGTCTGTAAGAACCAGAGATTTTTAATCATTTTTGAATTGTGGTTGCAGCCACACATCAGTAGGGCTTAGCAGCAACGAAATGCACTTAGACGTGCTAAACCAACAAAGAAATGTTTATAGATTGTTCAGTACGTTATTTTGACATTTCAAGTGTAAATTTTTCAGAGCAAATTCAGATGAGTTCACCTTATAAAAACCTTGGAAAAAACCTATAAGAATTTGAAAATACTAATTTTTTCAGTGAATTTCTGCCAAAATACTCTGACTTCTGTTCTACTAAACACACCCAATGAAAATATATTTTCTTGGCAGCAATAAAAAAATTAGTAACAGAGAAATTGAATTTTTTACAAAATTTTCTATCCAATGAAAGAGCAATAAAACCTTAGAAATAGTGAAGAACTTTCCGACTTTCGTATGCCAACCACTGAATCTTATTGACTTCTTTCAGTGTTCTGTGTTTGCTGGGATACAAATCCTTCCGTTGCTTCTTGTACCTGCACTTCAATAAATTATTTACAAATATTTTTTAGCAACTATTGCTGCTGTGATAGTTCTTGAAAAAAACAATCTTGTTGAAAACTAACGATGTTATAAGAGAGTTTTTCCACACACAAAAATAATCAGTTGCAAGAAAAGAAAAGCAAGAAAAAATTACGTGCAACATAATAAATAAATATGAAACTGCTGCTGCTTATTTTTAAAGCTGAAGGTAATTTCGTTTTTCTTTGTTAGAAAATATTGTAAATTAAACTAAGGCACTGTAATTGGATAATAATGGCTGAAATCTTTGCTCTTGAATCTGTGGAAAAAGAAATGGCATACTGGTATGAGAGTTGAAGAAAAGTTGAAAAGTTTGGTAGATTTCTGCTGATATTATTATTTCAATTCATCTTCATAAAACGCGAACAAAATTTTGAATGATACGGGTTTTAAATTGATGAAGTTTTACTTTTCCAGCTGACCATCTCGTGCCATGGAAATAAATAATTGTCAGAGCTTTGTTCTACTCTGGCTATTGATAGGACGATTTTAAGGGATCTCTTGGTGGTTAAGAAATTAAGTTTTAAGCTCACTTAGGCAGAATTGACAGATGTTTTTATTAAGTTGGTTCACATACAAAAATTTCGCATTAAAATGGTGGATAACAAGTTTAAAATAAAATTGTTCGGTAGTGATTTTGCCTGTTATGTGTGTCATGTTAATTCAACATGATTTAGAATAACCTTGAAACACAACTTTTCCTTTTCAAATAACTTTACTTCATGTTGATTTAATATTCCAGTACTATTAAATCAAAATGAAAAATCATGTTGAATTAAAGTAATTTCATGTTGAAATGACAGGAATTCTATACTAAATAATATGAAGAATTATCTTGAATCAAAGTTATTTTAAGTTGAAACAACAGGAATTTAATTTATTATCTATAGTTAGTCATATTATTAAGTGAGGGACTTAAAAGCAAATGCGTACAAGTGCCAAAACTAAAAAAATTTAATTAGATGCAGCAATCAGCACTTAATACTAATATCTATCACTCTATAAAAAATAGTCAGAACTGTATGATATCCTCAAACTGAACTCTATTGACCGAAATAAAATAAGTTTTGAAGCTTTTTTACTTAGATTTTTTGCACTTGCATCCCTGTGCTTTTAAGTCCCTCAATTATCTAATTTAAGTGACTGATTTGTATTGTATCGTATTTGGCCCCTAAACAATATTTAAACTCCAACTCTCTACATAAATACCTTCATTAATACAATTTTAATTTAACATGATTTAGTTAATAGTTTAACATTAAATTTCTTTGAAATTAAAGTTACAGGCATGTTGTTTTAACAGTGAAAAATATTAAATCAAAGATATTTATTAGGGTCAGATTAAAAAATTTTCGTTGAAAATCAAACTGAAACAATTTTAATTTTAAATCAGCAGCTGGAAGTTTTGGTTGTTAATGGGAACAGGAATACCAGAATAAAGCAACAACAAAATGAGAACAATTCACACAACTGAAGAAAGCAAATAAACACTATATTATTTTTAATAAATTCAATATGATTTTCAATCAACATTTTTGCATGTTGATTTTACATTTTTATTTTTTTTTTGTGTGCAAGCAATGAAAAATGAACGAGTAAATGGCAAACAAGAAATATGTTACTGGATAGCAAAGTCGATAAGGTTACGATATATTTATTACAGCAAAATCATTACTGAACACAGATACTGATTTGGAAAGGCAAAAATATGATTTGAAGCTAAATGATAAATTGTCCAATAGTGTTTTCAGTAGAGGCGAAAAAAATTCCACTGATGTAATCATCTTTACGATCAGCAATTTATTAACCTTTTGAACTACTTTAATTTTAACACTTATACCCAGTAAAATAAAAGAGCTTCTAAGGATGTCAATAAGATCCTGAACTTGTGATCCGGAACTATGGCAAATTTGGATCATTTCTTATGATTTTTCGAGATACATCTTCAGTGATTCCGAAATTTCTTAAATTTCTTCTAAATCAATGGATTTCATAGACAATTGACAACGCAACTGAAATTCAGTTGCCCTAAGCCATTTCTTTCTTTTTTGTAAAAGAGACTTCCAGCAGCTCAAAAAAATCATAATTTCTAAAATTTGTTTTATAAACCTTTTATAAAGCAAAAAAATTTTTTCCTGTTTTATTTTGTTAAAGTGTCTTATAAAATTTTCTTCGTATCTTAATGGTAACAATATTATTTGATTATTTTAATGGTAATACAGCAAAAATAATAAAATTAAATATAAAACAAGAGTATAAAAGTACTATATAAAAAAATAAGCATTTCTGAAATAAAGACTTATGATAAGAAGGTAGGAGTGAAAATTCAATTTATTTCGATTGCATACGGAAACAAACTGGTCATAAGAATTACTAGTTAGCACTAGAGATGTAGGCGTGAGTCTTTTTAAGCAATTGAAATAGATATTCTGACAATGTTGACAAACTGTTAACGAAATATTGAAAATAATTAAAAAGAAATATATTACAATTTTATAAAAATGGCTAAGATAAACTAAAAAGGTCAATAAAATTACAATTAAAATTAAATTACTTGTTTGAATGATTCAATGTGTGTGTCTGTCATGCAAACAAAACCGTAGCTAAATATTTTAAAGCGAACTAATTTTGAAATTTCCACAAATTTAGGGAACTTTCATACTATAGAAATTGCACCACAGCAATAATGAAAAGAAATTGTCAGAAAGAAATTTATACACTAAATGCACGATGTATGCCCACATCTCTAGCCCACAACTATAACTTATACACTTCCTTCTTATTTCATATTTCAAACAGTTCACTTTATAAAAAAAATGTGCATAAAAGAAAGCAAAATTGAGCAAACATAATTTTCCTATTAAATTAAGTCCTGCTGCTTTTTACTCCTAAAGCATTTGATATTTAATTTTTGTTTTTCAATAAACTTGTGTAGACTGAAGTGTAGAGTAAAAGAAACACGTGCATAAATTTTGCAAAATTATAATTTTATTTTATGATTTCGCTTCATTTGCTTAGTGCACTAAAATTCCGCTACACAAGCACGAGAAAAATATTATTATTATTATTATTATTATTATTTAATTTGGTTAACATTTTTATGATTTTGACATTTATTATTTATTTGGATTTATGGAATGACTACAAGCAGCCATGCCACCACCATCATCATCATCACTCTGCATTGAATTGAAAAAGCACGCCTGTACATACGAGTACAATGCGATACATTTATTGAAGCATGAAACTAACCTGGCTGATTCAGCTGATTTTATTATAACTACGAGTACATACATATAAAATAAAATTTATTTTTGGAAAAAAAATTGAAAATTCTAAATCTAATTGAATAAAAAAATTTGCAAAAATAAGCCATAAATAACATACAATACTTAGTATTTATGCGTTTTTATGTACATACAAGCGCTTATACAAAATATTACTTACCACTATTTATTTATATATTTTATTTAATGCCTTCTTCTCTTTATTTTTGATTTTTCCCGAAAATCATAAAATAATCCAAAAAAAATTCCATTTATTTTTACGAAAATACATATAACAGTATTAACTTAAATATGAGTGTTCATTCATTCATACATACATACGTACACACAAATTGATTTAGCGCTTTAGAGGTTTTTGCTAAATATGCTGAATAGAAAGTTTTGTTTATTTTTCAGACTTTAAATATTATATTTTATTATAAATTCATTCAATCCACTGAAAGAAATACTATTAAATATAATGCTCAATAATAAGACTGTATTAATAAGAAAATTTATGGCCTGGCTCACGATGTGGACAAGAAATTTTCTTTCACTTATTTATATTGAAAACAAAAACAAAATAACAAAATCGTGAGCCAGGCGGTTAATTCACTGCCTTCGTCCAAAAGAAAAAAACTAACGGGATCCACGTGAGATATTACGTAAGCTGTGGTGTGACACATATTGTTGCGTTTGAGTACGTATGAGTAATACTTATGAAAAATAATGTATTACTCATACGTACTCATATGCAAAAGGATAACGGCAGAATTACTTTGTAGGGGCTGTTCCGTTTTGAATCACCTGTTTTGTTTCTGTTCAATTGCAAATCTGTATGTGTGGTTTGTTTTTCCTTCTTCGTTCTGTTCTGTTGCGGACAAATATGTAGAAAATAAAATTCAAAGTTAAGTGACAGCCAAAAGTGTGTATGTATTAGTTTGAAGAAAAACGTCACAGAACGGCAACGAAAAGTAAAAACTAATGAGGCCTTAAATGGTGAATAAATTTTCCCACAAGGTATCCTTAGACTATGCAATATTTTTGAGTACACTTTATTGCTTTTATTACTGTTATCGTTTTGCTCCACACTAGTCAATAGGTTGCACAATATTAAAAAATAAAATATATTGCGCAATTTTTTCTTAAAATACAATATGCAAAATTAAAAAAAAAAAACTACACACACACTTGAGCGTTTAAAAAATTTTAAAATTGATTTTTCGTGATACACACTAGATGCATAAAAAATCCTTAACAAAATAAATAATTTTTAATGAAGTAAAAAAAATTAAATTTTTAGAAAAATATTGGTTTGGAGATGATGACCTGGAAATAATTATTCAACAGTGTTGTCTACTTATTACAAAATATTTCTTGTGGCGCAATATAAACCAAAAGACTTTTGGTTTTATCCCATATATTGTGCAATATACCAATATAATTTAAAAAAAAAATTATAAGTTAGAGCCTTTCTATATTAAGGTAAAGATATATGTATATGTACATTATTTTTTTTTCTATCTAAACAGATTTTCAATATTTGCTTAAATTTATACATTTTTGTTACTTTTATTGGCATTTGTCAGCAAAAAAAAACTTGTATTTGATTTGTTAACGCTTCATTGTTTTTATGATGTTTGCTATTTTTCTGAGCTTTTAAGGCAAAAGATATTCAAATATGAGTTTAAAATTCTCTAAAAAAAATATTTATATACATACATATGTACGTAAGTACGTAACGATTGAGCTATTGTAAATAAAGTGTTTGACAGCAGATTTTAAAATAAAACGAAGATAGCGAAAAATAAACAAGAGAATATATTACATATGTATAGCGTACATACGAGTATGTGCTTTTAATATTACAATCAGCCCGCAGAGTTGCCATATTGACTGTATGTAAGACTAGATTCACACATGGCAATTCTGGTGGATGGCTTCTGATGATGATGGCTTCCCTTTTCTTTATCTTCTCCTCTTTTTCTCTCCCCAATAAACTCAAAGGTTTGCACAACAAAAATTGTTTTTAATTAGTGTTTTTTATGGGAATTGTTACAATTTAAGTTTAACACTTCTTAACGCGCTTATAATCCCAAATTATTATTTTACTTATTCAGTAAAATATTTTTTTATTAAAAATACATTGAGATCCTAATAAATTATTACAATAATAATAATAATAATTCTAGT
Source organism: Nowickia ferox (assembly GCA_936439885.1). NCBI lineage: Eukaryota > Metazoa > Arthropoda > Insecta > Diptera > Tachinidae > Nowickia > Nowickia ferox. The sequence goes on along the minus strand of OW387023.1, from coordinate 3,695,022 downwards.
GCTTCACCTCAAGTCCCGACTTATGCAGGCCATTCGTGTTATTTTTGACCTCCTCATAACTTTGATTACCTCAATCAAAAAAATATGGCCTTTATCTTGGTTGACGTATGTCGACTTCGACTAGGATAAATTGTTGTTAAAGAAAAAACGTCGTAGTCGATGTCGAAGTCAAAATATGCCAACTATGATAATGAAAATTTAAGCATAAAGATATACAGGGAACATCAAAGAAAGAATATTTGATTCGGACCAAAATAAAGCAAAACCTATCAGCACAAATGTACATCTCTCAAGGTTAAGTCGGAAGTAAAATTACAATTAACTAGCTGATTCATAAATGAAATGAATGCTGAAATTTTGTATAGTTTTATATAGAAATATACACAGAAAATGTTCAACTTAAAATCTACGTAAACAAGGTTAATATAATTTTTTCGGCAATGATTTTGCTTCATATGCGTTTCATGTTAATCTTACATGATTTATAGTAGTTTTCAAAGAAAATTTTTTCCTTTTGAAATAACTTTACTTCACGTTGATTTAACATTTACGTACTGTTAAAATTTAAATTGAAGAATCATGTTGAATCAAAGTTATTTCAAGTTGGAACAACATGAATTTAATTTAATGTAGTAATTGTATTTTATTAATTATTTAACTTACGTGTAGTTGACATAGTCATCAGAAATTTTTTTGTTATTATATAAATTTGCTTCCCCGGCCAAGATTTGAAGTCGGTACTCATCGCGTAGTAGTCAACGTGCTTACAACTTTAAATATTCTTTAGATACACTCTAAATACTCGTATGTACCATCATGAATAAAATTTTAATTCAACATTATTTCATTGATCATTTAACATACAATTTATTTGAAAAGTTTTGGTAAAAAAAATATATAAAATACTTGACTTGACTCCAGGATTCGAACCTGCGATCCTTCGACTGCAAGACTAGTACACTGCCTACCAATCAGCAATAGTTTGTCGGCTGTTTACAAACATCAAAAAAAAAAACAACAACAACAACAATACAAAAACAACTCACACAACTAAGCCCAAAAGTGTATTGCAGCTATGAACAAAGCAAGTAAACACCAATACACTTAAACAACATATTATTTCTTGTAAATTTAATATGATTTGAATGTATTTAAATCAAACTTTTTGCATGGTGATTTTACAATTGGTATTTTTTCTGTGTGTAAGCCTTGGTGTGTATCTAAGTAAGTAAAAAACTCGGAAAAATAAACTTTTTAACTAAAGAGGCGCCATCACTCCCAATAACACTTAACACTAACATTTAACATTGGAGTACTTCTTCCTAGCGATTTTACACGCCTTGTGCTTTCGTAGTGAAACAAGGCCAAATTTTTCGAATTGCACTGAGCCACGCCCATTATATTTTAACTTAAAATTTAATGTAATTCTATTCAAACGTTTTCTATAAAATCTCGCACACATCTTGCACTCTTGCGTGTTCATAAATGGACGAGCCGTGCCCATCAAAATTGTGTACTAATATTTCTTTAAAAAAACAAAAAAATCTTATTTTTATATAGCAAACTTTTCTACCTAACCGATTGCTATGAAACTTTTCATAAACCTAGGCTCTTGGGCTCAGATGTCACTATAATTTTCTGTAAATTTGTTTTGTAAGTATCAGTGTGGCATCCCATTTCTAGGCACCCAGCAAGCCGGGCAATATCTTTTACCCTTCTAATGTGGGGAATATTTTTAACTTGAGAAGGAATTATGGAGGAAATTATGGCCAAGCTCTCAGATTGTCTGGGAATGAAATGTTAACAAAAGAAAGGTAATGGTGTGCCGGCCATAAAATAAAGTAAAACCTAGAAAATCGTCGGCTGACTGCAATAAAGTCCTAAATAATAAGCTAATTTGGCTAAATTGATATAGTAGATACAGCTTAATAGATCAAGAGAGGAGAGGATAATGAAGAGCGGAGCCATCGTATTTTCAACTAGAATTGCAGTGCTCAACTAGAATTGCCGTGTGTGAACCGGGACATGCAATTGATAAAGCTGTTTATTGTTTGTACAAACAAACAACATTTGGATAGTGTGAAAGTTGGTTTGAACAAGTTCCAGCAAAATTAAATTTCACATATTCAGATGGCAAGGCAATGTCTCTAAAGCCATAATGGGTATTTCCGTGCAAAATTAAAATTAATTGTGCCCTTGTTACTTAGAATAAAGTACATAGTATATATTTTTCAGTTACGTGCCACTTTACAAGTAAGCGAATATGACGCTTCCAGTCCTGTTTTAAATTTAAAAGTATCTGTCAATTTTTTGCACTTCTTCAATGTTTATCATTTAAATTTTTTGTTAATTTCTTCTCCTTTACATTGTTTACCTTTAAATATATATATGAACGCGAATTTGTATTCCCTCCATAAATCATTCTCTGTCCACGCAGGACGAAATAAAATGTGAAAACATTTTTCTGCTTAAACAAATAACACCCACGTCATCTCCGCATTCATGCCTGGTCTTCTGTTTTCTTTTGTTTTTAATGAATTAAAAAATACGCATACGCAATGTTAAAAATTTTTTAACATTTATTTTAAGAAAAAAAACAACGTTTTTTTTTTTGTTAAAAAGGAATGTATAAAACTGAAGTCTGTTTAAAGTTTCTGTTGTGTAATTTTCTTAACTTAATAAAGTTTTGTTTTTGCAACTCAAGCAATTTAAATTGGATTTATGTGCTGTAACGCGTTAGTATTCGTTCCAACAAAGGAAAACATATAAAGTGTATAAAAGTAATTTTATTACAAAATACCCCGAACACTCGTTGTACGGCTAGGAAATAATATTACATACATATGTGTATAGCATTATGTTTATATGATAGTTAGTGTTATTTACTCCCATATGCTGCTATGCTATAAGGATGACTTAGCTTTGTGTCCATGTGTTACAGAAATTTTTTTTGCCACTGGCAAGTATGAGCTTTATTCTAATTTTCCGGCTGTGCCATCAAACATCTTCAAAAACGTTGCATAGTTTCAAGAGTTAAGAGCTTGGTAATGTTTCTAGAACTCGGGATGGTCATGTGTGATACCCTGTACATCAGCTCGTGCTATAACAGGGTGTTCAAAAAAGCTTTTTTCAGAGTGTTTAAGTCCAATTCTAACTCTTTTGCATACAGAGTTTTATAAACGCATCACTAGTTTAGAATATATAAAATTATTAAAATTGTCCTTGCCTTGGGAACTACGGTGCATTACAGCTAGGTCCATCCAGTCGTTCAGTCGGCTGTTTTAGATACATGTAATATAGTATAAATAGGTTTGATCCTATGCTTGAGTCTGAAACGAACGACTGAACGAGTTCGAAGGAGTTAAATCCACTATTGCTCACGATTTTTTCTAATTTTACATACTTTACAAATTAACACAATGGGTCTCATGCATAAAAACGAGTAAAAGCGCTGAGTTGAGTCAGGTGAGCAATTGCTCGTAAGTCGAGTTCGATCAAACAGCAAGAGCTTTTGCTCAATTTCGTATGCATAAAAATGAGTTCAAACCAATTGCAATTACTTGAGCAAAGGAAGATCAAACGTCTAATGGTTATTGAAGTGCAAACATGTCGTCAAGTGAAAGTGAAGTAGAAGTAGAATCAAATAATAATAATACAATACAAACTGACGATATTTCTAAATTTTTAGTAGAAAAAATAAAACAAACTAAATATTTACTAGAAAAAAGTCAATTTTGTATTTAAGTATCGAAAATCTTTGCTTCAATTACCTAAAACACCGTTCTATAATGACACGTTCCCTTGTAAACACTTTGTTGAATGTTTTTTCTATGTCAGTTGTTGGGTTCCGAATGGTGTCATTAGCCATGGGCATATTCCATAGTCCTCATCCCCGAGAAGTAATGCATCGTTCGTTGCATTTTGCGTTATTCTACATACCTCGCTGTTTCGTAAGATGCGTGAGTCATGAACTGAACCAAGCCAGGGTATGTCAACGCTTGTAAAAAGTTATTTTCCATCACAAGTTGCCTGCACATTTACAGAGTGGAAGCCTTTTCTACGATGAGTATATCGCTTTGATTTGTGGGTTTTTTAATTTTTATATGAGTACAATCAATCACTCCAATTGCAAATGGAAAGCAATAATTTGCTTGCCATTTCATTTGAGCATCTTTTTTTAAACTCGCTTGCTTTGGCAGAAATAAGTTTCGCAACTTCCGCAATAGTTCGTGACACAGTTGATTGATGGACTCCAATATCTGTGGCTATACCATTTTGGAATCCAGGATCTGCACAAAATCTTAAATACAGTCGGATTTTATCAATGTTGCTGAGGGCACCCCCACGTGTTTCTTCTGGCTGCTCAAAAAAATAAGTAGCCAACCAGCAGATGCTACTATCATCAAACCTATGTATTTATCTTTTTATTACATATTAATTATATAAAAAAAAATTAATAATTAAGAATACAAACCTGTATAATTTTTTATCCTCACTTGCTAAATTTGTTTTACGCAGTTGATAACATTTTGTATTTCTTCGTGGCACAAAATATTCAGCCATGATTCCTTTTTAGTGTACGCGAGTCAACTATAAGGCAGGCTCAACAAAATTTGAGCAAGAGCTCACAAAAGAAAGCAAAAGCTTGTTTTTATGCATATGAAAATGAGCACAAGCTCATCTAAATTTGTTCAAACTGAGCAAGACGAGATCAAACGTGAGCAGTGAGTAAAACCAAATACATCAAATTTTATTATGCATACGACAAGCACCTTTTACTCAAAAAATCGAGTCCGAGCTCAAGCTCACGTTTTATGCATGAGACCCAATATCACAATATTTTCTAATAAATATGCCTTATTTTAAATTTGTACAACAACGCCCAAAGTACTTAAAAAAAAAAATAATTCCCGACCACTAACTAAGTGCATTTTAAAATGGTTGACAAATTTTCATAATTATCATTTTATAAGGAAACTATTGTTGTAAATAAAAACAAAATTAGTCAGTGACAGTGAAATATTCTTTTAAAATTAGAACACAAACACAATATACTGGCAATAGAAAATACTAATAATAATCGATTCTCATTGTTGGCTCTTCCTGCAGCAGTGACAAACTGGACATGTGTCTCTAGCATTTATTGTTCCAGTTCCACACAAATTATATGTTCCGAGCTGGAAAAATTGCTTCAAAATGGTTGCATACAAAACACTATAATAAAATAAACATGCACATGCACAACAACTAAGCTAACGCTATTATCAGCAATTGCAGGAGAGCAACAAAAACCGCAAGCACTCTCCACACTCACTCACACACATAATAATACATTTATGCAAATGCAAATGCAAATGGCGACTGCAGGTTCATATTTAAATACACACACACACATGCATACTCGTACATCATTAGGCTTGCATGCATGAGCACGTGCTGGTGTGTGTTGCCATGAAAAGTGTTTATTTGAAATTGGCATTTGATTTTGTGTGTGTGTGTGCGAGTGTGTGTGTCTATTTAGGATTTAGCGGAAGTTGATTAGAATGCATAACATTAACGGAAATAGCATCATAATTCAAAAGAGATTTACAACTACACTTCCCCCACACAAAATTGTGAACACCCACTACCATCACCACCACTTTGACTCATTTGTTGCATTTCAACGTCACTTAATAATAAAGAACTATTTCCAACATACAAATTCATTGCTTTATGATGACTAACCCGCTTTAAAAATTTTTCAAATTTCAAACTCTCCTATTCATTTACACTTCAACGAACCCAATTAACGCAGTTGCATTGCCATGAATAATTGTTTATGACAATTATCTTTTGTCAGAACGGGACTCAATCATATGATCAGCCGAATTCACAAATAGATTACAAACTATTTGTTGCAAACTATTCAGTTGTAGTTGAAACGTAACAAGAACAAAAAAAAAGCAATTGAAAATAATTTCAGCTTTAACTCGAGGTTGAACGGACGTTTAGTTCATCATAAATCATTCAAAAGAATAAGTGCTTTTCATAAAAGTTTTCTAAAGCAGTTTAATTGGCAGTTGATGCTTGTGTGTTTCTTTACACACACATAGTTCAGTAAGAGCTACTTTAATATACAAAAATTAAGGTTAAACTAACGGCCTGGCCCACGATGTCGACAAGAAACTTTCTGTCGCTTAGTCTTTATAAATTAACTGTGATTGAACAGTTTTGTATTTTTTATAATAACTTTATTAAGGAATTACTTTTCAATTACATGCAATTATAATTGTTTTTTTTTCTATTGCAATTACATGTAATTGTAATTGAATATTTTTCAATTAAAGTAGCATGTAATTGTAATTGAAATTTTTTTCCATCACAATTCTTTTAAATGTAATTGTATTTTCAATTACACGAAAATTTATTTTTTTTCAATTTCGATTAAATACTCTATTAATCGATTGTTTGTGGTAAATTATCCGAATAACCTTCTATTTTTTTTTGTTTAATGAAATTTGCGTATTAACTCAAGTGCATGGTAAATCTTAAATATATATTTTGGTAAGGAAATATTAAATAAAGCACATATTGGCTAACTATTACTACGTTTATACACGCACTATTTGTAATTAAAAAAAAATTAACTCACTCACATACGGCATTGTAAATGCATAAAAACTTGGTAGCACTTCTATAGAAATGTTACTTATGTTTACAAAAAAAGTGTGTAAATGTATAAAACAACAAATAATAATTTATTTTTATTGCCATAATTTTCTTCTATCAATGTTTTTTTGCGCAATATTTATCAATTCATTGTTTTTTATTAGCAAACATTTGTAAGTGTGGCAAATTCAAGCATTTTATTTGCAAATAGCGCGTTAAACGTGAATAGTTATCTGAATTAGTAAGTCGCAATAAAAACAATAATATGGCAACAATTTACAGTTTTATTTGCAAATAAGCCGTGCGTATAAACGTACTATAGGGTGTTTTTTATTGAGGTATAGAATTTTAAGTTGGCATCACTTTTTTAACTGGCGGCCATTTTGTCAGCTGTCAAGTGATTAATATTTAGTTTGGTTTGCCATTTCATCATGAACAGGTTGACAAAAGAACAACGCTTGCAAATCGTGCAAATTTATTTCGAAAATAATGGTTCAGTTCGCGAAGTTTACCGCAAGCTCCGTCCATTTTATGGTCGACATAATCGTCCATCAGAGCAATTAATTCGGTTAACCGGTCAATTGGCCACCAAGATCGTGTGATTTGACACCATTGGATTATTTTCTTTGGGGATATGTGAAGTCGCTCGTCCACGCCAACAAACCAGAAACGTTAGGGGACTTGGAAGCCAACATTCGTGGCGTTATTGCCAACATACGGCCCCATATGCTCGAAAAAGTGGTTGAAAATTGGACCTGTAGAATTGGCTTTATTCGAGCCAGCCGCGGCGGTCACATGCCCGAAATCATATTTAAACGTTAATGGCATAAAATTATCCTTCCAATAAAGCCAAATTGATGGACATTAAAACGACTTTCTTGTGTTTTATTTCAATTCGAAGTTCTATACCTCTAAAAAAACACCCTATATATATGATTATAATATAAATTTGGAATATATATAAACAGAATTCAAACATAATCTGCTGCTCTTAGATTGAAGTTGAAACAGTTTCATTAAAATCATGCTGATGAAGAATGCAATTTATATATAAATATGTAATAATATGATAGCACTTTTATAAAACCTAATATATTTTATTTAAAAATGAAAAGAAGACAGTTGCAAATAAATTTCTAATTATTTATACAACTGTCATGTGCTTTTATTACATTTTCTTAGCAAAATACAATAGAACATCATCAGTAACGTAAACTGCAAGTTAAATGGCACACTTCTATTTCCAACTACCAGTCTTGCCTGGCTGCCTGCCTGCCTGCCTGCCTGTCTTAACATTTGTCTTCCATATTGTCTCCAAATGAACATAAAATAAACATGACGATACACAAAACACAAGTACGTACGCATATGAAATGAAAATAAATCCTGCTTAGATTTTTGCATAAATTTCTTACTGGTAATAGGTTTACCATGTTCCAAGTCTATCTAAGACGTATAATTCTTAACACACACTTAGCCACACGTACCATAAATACATATGTACATACATGTGGTATGGTATGCACAGACATATACATACATGCATGGAAGCCATTTGCATCATATTCTTGTTCAATTCAAAATTTACGTGCTATTTTCCTGTAAATGCTATTTTCTGCTTCGAACGTAGCAGAAACTGCTGTAACAAATTTCTGTCTAAGAAGTAAATTGTCAATGTTTGTGTGTCCGTTTAGCTGACAGACTAAATATTTAGGAAAATATTATACTCGTATAGAGAAACCTGAAGAAATTAACCGGCATAAATAATTAAAACTAACCCACATGTGTAATTACTGTTACATGTTTAGAATAAAAGAAGTTTGCTCTTACTTCTTACTAACGCACACTCATACATACACACACATATACAAATAAAAACAAAAAAACAATAAAATCATTTATAACATGCCCCTAAAATAGAGATGGGTACGCAGCACGTAGCTGCTGTGCGTGGTAATCACTCGTGCTCGTGAGCAATTTAATAACACAATTAAATCAGCGTGCATGAGTGTTTACTGCGAGTTGAGAAATGAAATAAATATTTTTTAATCCACCAATATTTTTTCCCCTGACATGAGATAATAATAAAAACAAACAAAAAATTTTAAAACTACTCGAATTTTCAATTTCTTTCAAAAAAAAACTCTTAAACTTAATTTAAGAACTCTGAAACAATATTAAATTGACCTTATAGACCTTTTGTTGTACTTTTTTATTTTCCCAGATTTTTATAAAAGATCATCTGCAAATATAAATAAAAGTCTAATTTCAAATTTTTTTTTTAAATGCTCTTCATAACCCATTTTATGTTTTTATGGAAAGAAAAATTTACCACTCCCGCTTTTACGCCCACTTTTTTATTTATCCAACATCGGAGAACAGCTAGACCGATTTTTGTTTTTTTTTCAATATTAGTAGTAATTTAAAGAAATATTACTAAGAAGAGGACAAGTAAGTGGGCGTGGCACCTCCCATATATATGAAATATTTATTTCGAAATATCTTGCGAACTAATACGCCAAAATACCTGAGATTTTGTAGGAATTACTACATTCAACTTACAAGTTGTTAAAACAGAAACAGTTGGAATAAAAAATAAGTGGGCGTGCCAACTCCCATATACAAATTTTTCTATTTTGGAATATCTTTGCATCTACTGCAGCAAGAAACGTGAAATTTTGTTTAAGTTGTCTTACAAAAGGAGCTCGAATTGGGTATGTGGGTGTGGCAGCTCCTATAAAGAGAAAATATTTACTTTAAAATATCTGGAAAACTAATATAGGAAGAACATTGAAATTTTAAAAGGATAACTCTGTGGATATTGTGCATTATCTCTGGAAACAATTTCAGAATTGAACAAGTAGGCGTGTTGCCTCTCATATATGTACATACTGCAAATTTGTGTTTGTCTTCAAAAATAATACCAGCGTACCAATTTGCTTAGAGCGTGTTACTGAAAAAAATTTGGCGTGAAACTTCCCATACAGAAGCAATATTTATTTCAATATATCTTCAAAATTTAAAATTTTTTTTAATAATATTATAAAAAGGAGACAACATTGGAGCAAAGAGTGTGTCACCTCCTAAGTAAATTAATTATTATTTTTTTAATATCTTGATATCTGCTACAAACACAAACTTAGAGAAGTTAGCGTGGCTTCTCTCAAATAGAGAAACTAGTGCAGTGTTAATTTAGAAACTCTTCATCACTATTTATGTTAATAATGAGAATTGAATCCTACAAAATAGTGAAGGTCGGACAGCAATCGATGTACATAACATAAAAAAACTTTTATAGCTACGCTATTTATTGCGCGATAAAGAAGTTAGGACGTGGTTTTCGACACTATTACAGTTATAAATTTATTTTTGTTTTGATTTCCTTGTACTTAAAACCAGAGCACGAAAATAAGCGAAACAAATTGTTTGATTTTGGTTTGCTTCGTTCTTTGAAGTGAGTGAAACAAAGAGAAAACAAAAACAATGAGAACGAAAAAATTTTTGGGGTTTAAGAATTTTTCCCTTTTTTCACAAATTTTTTTTTTATTCTATATTTTTTAATTTGTTTTATTGTAAATTATTTTCTTCTTCTTCAAAATACTTTTAACTTCTTTCTACGCAAGGCAAGTCCCTATCAGGTGGTGTCAACTGCCCAGGCGACTATTTCCACCGCTTGTAATTTTAATATCTCTGTCAGTACATATTTTTAACATAAAAAGTATGAATTTCAAATCGAATTAAGGCGAGTCTACCTTATATGAAAATTCTTTGTTTCTACATAAAAAACTTCTTGCAAAATTTAAATTGAAAAAAAATTGTCCAACTATGTTATTAAAACCACCTGTAATTCAATTCGCCTTGTTAATTTTTTTTTTTAATACTATTAAATTAAATAGTAATAAAAGTAAATATAAAACAAAATAATCTCAATTTTCTCTATATGAAAAATATTGCAAAGATATGTAATTTATGAGAAAAGAAGGCAAAACAAAATAAAGTTTCAAAACCAAATTACTCGTATACTCCGATATTGGTATGTAACAGCGCTTTTGTGTGTGCATATGCATCTACGTTTATAAATATATGCAAACATATTGACATATGGGTGTGTGTAAGTGTTTTACTTGTTTAACTCTTGACATAACGACAACTAATCAAATTTGAATTTACACAGAAAATTAGACTGGTAGCATCACAAAGTGCAACGGAAGCGGAAACAGTTGCACTATCGCAGTGATGGTTTTATACTCATACACAGACTCATTATACACACACTCTCACACATACACATACATACATAGATAACAATTTATCAAGTATTGGCCATCACAAAGTTTTTGTAAACGTAAGTGAGTGTATGCTCGCACGTATGTGCATATGCACCTATAATAGATAACCCAGTTAACAAATTAATTAAAAATTATTTACAATTAAACTGTATGGTTAGAGATAAACGTTGGATAATGACCAGCATGTAATATTTATGTATGTATTGGTACAAAATCAAAAATATAAATATTTGTTGAATACACATTCACTTCCAGGTAATAGCAAGATTATAAAAATACAACACTGAAAAAAATCAATATAGCTTTTTAGTTGAACCAAAACATTAACAATGCTATTTTTGTAATTTCAATAATTTGGAATAGATTTTTTTTTGTCAAATTAAATAAAATCTTATGATAAAATGAGTCTGCCACAAACTTTAAATGTTTGTGTTTGTTGGGTATAACACTAGCAAATTAGCAGTGGTGAATGCATTACTGTTATGATACCGATGTTGAAGTTGCCACTGTTACTCTTGTTGTAACGTACACTTTAGTACACACACACATACATGCATATTTAAAGAAATTTTTAAGCGAATGCATGTAGTTTCTGCTGATGATGGTGCGTAACATTGACATAAACGACAGGAAAATAACATGACAGCGCACTACGAACGGAAACATTGAAAATTGCGGAACAAATGTTAACTTTGGCATGAGTGAGAGGATGTATGTATATGTGTATGTACAAACTATGAGAGCAACTGTGTTGGAGTGTGTTTGATTGTGAGATGCCATACATACGAGTACAAACGAAAAAGGTAAAAACGCATGTAAAAGGTTAATGTTAAGTTTTATTATTAGAGTATGCCTGCATTAGTTGCAATATACACGAGTATATGTAACATAACATTGGAAAACAGGTCATATTCACAAATAAAGCTAATTTCGTAAGTTGTAGTATATTTTATATTGCAGAGCGTCAGCTCAGTTACACGCCAATCACAGTGTGGGGCGAAATTCATTTTATTCAGTAATACTAGGAATTTTTTTTTTTTTTTTTAATTAATGGTAAAAGTTAAAGTTTATAAATCGATGCTTAAGAAGATTTTTTTAGTTTAAAAGAAAAGTTATTAAAAAATTGTTTTACAATTGCAATGTGATTCTTTTCAATTTTAATAATAATAGAATAGATTAATTCGTTATAAAGGCTTAAGGGTCATTAAATTTATTACCGCTTAAAATATAGGCGGTTTTTTTTTAGAAAAGTATCTAATTATTTGTAAAACTCTTTAACTTTATTTTGCTCTCTACTGCAAAAATCATTTTTATATGTATGTAAATATGTGGTCACATCTCACTTGGTTGCAAAAACGCAATTTATGAAACAACAACAACAGCAACAATATGCAAATATGTGTGAATGTATTTTGTATGTACCTTCAGGGTATAATAAAATTGTATGCGAACAGCAGAACTAAAATTTTGCAATAAACTTTATTAGAACGTAAATTTTGCTCTACTAACTAAACGTATTTATTTTACACTGCCTCGTATCAGTCTTGTTAAATGCAGCATTTTAATATTTACAACCATGTTTATATGACATTCAGTTTTATATGAGTTTGACAAGTTAACTTTTATTAAAACTAACTAACCAAAAATTCAAAGTTTTTGGTTTTAGTAAGAGAGTCACAAAATCTTGAATAAGCAATTATTTTACTTAAACTAAATGTTAATTAAAAAAAATTTATTAAAACTTTCTTTTAAATCTGCACTTTCAGAATCACCTCAACAACAGTATCAGCAGCAGCAACAACAACAATCATCAAATAAAAATCATCCTAATGGTAGTATAATGACTGGCCTGGGCACCTTATCGCATCACATACGAGCGCCACGTCCCCCCACAAGAACTGCCTCCTCAACTACGACGCCATGTGGTGGCTCAGGTGTAGGAAGTGGAGGCGGAGGGCCTGGAAGTGGTAGTGGCGGCAGTGGCAATAGTGGTATTAATATAGTTGGTAGCTCAAGTTTAATAGATCAAACTCCTTCTAATGGCAGCAGTAGCAGCGGTGTCAGCAGTGCGCCCTCCTCCAAAGGCCACTCACATCATCACGGGCATACGCACTCACATAATGCAGCGGCAGTAGATAATATAGGAATGACAGCAACATCATCGTCGACGGGCGGAGCGCCCCATCTGCAGCAACAAGTGCCCCAAGCGGCCATGGATGAGATGCGTGTCTGATAGGTGTCGGTGTTCGAACTAGATTTATAGTCTTCTTGGTAAGTAACCAGACATTAAAATAAAAGTGTGCATTCGCAAAGCAACAAATGTAAGAAAAAATTCTTAAGCCACAAACGAAACAATAAAACAAAGAAAAATTTATATTTTCTTAATATTTGTCACGTTTCTCAATAAATAAATTTCAATTTATATAAAAGTTGCAGTTAATAATGGAATAATTGCTTTCGTTCTCTAGCCAATAATTATTATTTCAATTGAAATTGTTTTTAAACAAAAAAAACTCTGCTTTAAACAGCAGAAACAATATTTAATGAAATATTTTAAATTAAATTAAAGCTACGACAATAACAAAAATATTTAATGCAAGTTTTTGAAGAAATTATAAGCAAAACGGACTTTAGTACACATTGTTTTATTCATTTATTTTTATAATTTTTCTCCATTTAACACATTTGACTGAAAAATATAGAAATAATCAAATAAAAATTTAATTGAGTCAATTAAACTTTTGTTTAAAAATCTTATTGATTAAAAGTTTAATCAAAAATATCATAGAGTCAATTAAACTCAAGTTTTTTGTTTAAAAACTGAACTGAGTCAACTAAAATTGTGTTTAAAAAATTAATTGATTCAATTAAACTTGTGTTCAAAAATTTAATTGAGTCGATTAAACTTTTGCTTAAAAATTTTATTAAATCAATTGTCAATTGATGATATAGAAATACTTTCTGGATTAATAATTTACACCAACATTTCTTTCATTTGGATAGAGTCGCATTGAGAAGCACACAAGTACCAGAATTCAGTAACTTATATATAACGAAAACTTATCGACTTTGCTATCCAGCAACATATTTTAACGATATTAGCTGTCAGTCGAAATAAAAATATTAAACTCTTAAGCTCAAATTCATTCAGTTTTTCTTTAATTCTTCTAAGTGCTTTTCGCTTATTTTGAATGTAGGGATTCCTCATGAAACACAATTAAATGGCGAGTAGAACACAGATGTACACTATCGTAAAAAAGAAATTAGAGAATCACATTATCGTTACAGCAAAAAGTTACTGAATCCAGATACAGGATATCTTACTGTTAGTGGAAGGATGTTACGATTTGTAACATGTATGTTTTTAGTTTAGTCCTTAAAACTTTTTTTATAATAATATTTTTTTAACCCAAAATAGCTGACCCTTATGTATTTTTGTCCGCTGCTCCACCCAAAAAAAAACTACTTTTTATAATATGATGGCGCTGATTTTAAATGTAGCCTCTAGTTTATGATTCGTTGTAATTATTCTATTAATTTTGCCTCAAAAGTTTAAATTTTTCCTTACAATAGTTTTTTTTTATTAAAAAAAAAACTGCTCTCACTTGACAGGAGCAAAACCAAAAACCCAACGGAGCAATTTCTTATTAAAATCTACGAAAACAAGGTTAATTTAACATTTTCCCGCAATAATTTTATTTCATATGTCTTTCATGTTAATTCAACATGATTTAAAGGAATCTTCAAAGAAAATGTTTATTTTTGAAATAACTTTCTTTAATGTTGATTTAACATGCCAGTGCTGTAAAATTTAAACAAAGAATCATGTTGAATCAAAGTTATTTCTAGTTTAAACAATGTGAATTTGATACTAAAATAGTACGAAGAATCATATTGAATCAAATTTTTTTCAAGTTGAAACAACATGAATTTAATTAAATGTAGTTATTTGATTTTATAAATTATTTAACTTACATGATTGTGTGTATTGGCACAGGCATTAGTAAAATGTGTGTAATACATTGGCGTGTCCTCGAACAAAATTTGAGCTCGAACTCATCACGTGGTAGTCAACGTAAACATTCTTTAGATGGGTACACACTAAATAAATAGCATTATGAATTAAATTTTAATTCAACATGATTTAATGGAACATTTAACATGAATTTTCTTTCAAATTAAAGTTATAGTTAAAAACTCATAAAACGCGAAGCTACTTTGGCTTGTCTGCATGATTTGCCCCTGCAACCCTCCGACTACAAGACTAATACACTGCCTAATAGCCAGCAGCAGGAAGTTTTCAATGTTACTTGTAATGCCAAGTTTGTCGGCTATTTACGAACATCGAAATAATCAAAACAAATAAACACCAATACACTGAAATAAATTTAATATGATTTGCAATTAAAATTTTTGCATGTTGATTTTACATTGGTTTTTTCTGTGAGTATACATCGTCGACATCGTTGGCCAGGCCGTTAATAAAATTTTTTTTAATAAAATATTTGAATATGTGTTAACTATAGCGCTGTTTTTATTTGAATCTCCTCACTTTTATCTACATCTTTATACAGGGTATCCGCCGGGAAGGTATACTACTTTTTTTTTTATAATTTTTTATTAAATTGGCATATGTATGGCGGCGTAAATGTTCTTGTGGAAGAAGGTATTATTGTGTCAATTGAATCTTATATGGAAACAAATGCAAATCCTTGTGCAAAATTGTGGTCAAATTTGTTCTTTGAAGACCAAGCTGCTGAGCACGGCGTCTAATTGAGGTTGATGGATTGTTTTGAACACTTTCTTGAGCAGCAGTAATGTTTTCAGCCGATCTTGCAGTACGTTGTGGTCCATGTTTGGGCCTATCACCTACAGACCCTCTTTCTTCGAAATCATTCACTACACGATAAATTTCACGTAACTTTCTCATCGTCACAGTAACCGATGATTGATTTTGATAAAATGTTTTAATGATTACAACACGTTTCCACAATAAATTTGCCGCGTGTCTACTACACGACTGCCAAATATGAACTGTCAAGACTAATGTTTACGAAAATGGCGGCAAAACAAAGTAGTTTTAGTATACCTTCCCGGCGGACACTCTGTACAATATCAGTTGCTTTCATTTAAATAACAAACCCCAGCATTTTAGACATAAATAAATCTGAACAACAAGATAATAATCAAAATGTTTAATTAGTGTTTTTTGTGGGAATTGTTACAATTTAAGTTTAAAATTTTTTAACGCACTATTTGCTTAAATGAAAGTTTAACATATTAACTCTAGTTGTTCTAAGAAATTTTTGGGTAAATGTTCCCTGATGATCTGCGTTAGCAACAGTGAAATGCGCATAGGATCCAGCTAAACCCCTCAATAATCAATTTCAATGTATTTTTATTAAAAAAAATATTTTACTTAATAAGTAAAATAATAATTTGGGATTACTAGTGCGTTAAAAAATGTTAAACCAAAATGTTTAATGTTTTTTCTTAATACAATTTTAGTACTTCACTCCTATGAGCTTTGAAATTTTGAAGACACTCCTGCTCATAAGACACAAGTTTTTGTGCAAGCAAAAGACTCCAATTTGCTTGCCGTAATCTATTTGGCTTCATGGCAATATTTTTGAAAATGTATATTTTTAAATTTAAAGATTTAATCAAGATCACTTAACACACTGTAAAGCAAAAGACTTCAGTTAACTCTCAGCTTGGCAGTGGAATAATATTTGCTTCAAGTTAAACAATAAAAATGCATTAGCATCACGAGTACTTACAATCCTCCAAGTACTCGTATTAAAAAAGAAACTAAGAATATTTTTATAAAAAATAGAATGAAAGTACCTGCAAAATTTAAATGCTAAAATATTCCGGACATTTCTTCTTTCTATTTAAGTTTTCGCTAACAAGCGTAAATGTTAATCAAGTGAGCAAAGACGTTGTTAGTCAAGCAGCCAAGAGGAAAAAAATGTAAATTTAATTGTATTCACAGGTGTAATAATGACATGCAAAGCACGTATACTAAACACTAAATTGTTAAACAATCCAGTGTACATTTTTATTATTTTTTTTTCTTTTTTTGTAGCGTTTAAAGTAAAAATATTTGGCGGTTCAAGATGGTTTTTCAATTCTCTGTTGAAATTGAAAAATTCAACAATGACCAAACTCCTTAGTAGAGGTGATGCAGTAATACCTGCGCGAATAAAGTTTAGCTTATCAGATACGAGTACTTGAGCGTGGAGTGTTTAATTTAAAAGTTAAGCTGGCAATACAATAATATGTACTCGTAGACTCATAAAAAAGCAGTTTGGTGTACATTTTAATACTGCTGGCGCTCGCTTTTATTTGCTGGCTTTTCTTTTTGCGTACTTTTACTTGCTTTTTGCAGCATTACAAGACTTTATGTGGGTGTGGGTGTGTGTGTGTGGCTGTTACGAATATAAAGTACTTTGAATATTATTAAAATAAATCTTGGCTGAATTGCTGCATAAAAGATGCAGCCAACACTTACACACTCACTCGTGTATGTGTAAGTGTGTGCGTGTGTGTGTGTGTAGCAGTAAAATAAATTCATTCCCACATAAATAAATTTTAATGCAAAATGTACAAGTTAATACAAGAGACCAGGTGTACACTTTGCCAGCATTTGAAGTGTGCTAAAGAACACCTTAAATGCCACATACAAATGAACTTTAAACACACACACACACACATACATACATACATACATACATAGAAACACTTGCGAAAATATATTACACAAGAGCTGTACGTATTAGAAGGCACTAAGCCAGCCACACTTTATAAATTGTTTTACGAGTTTAACAACAGATACTTAAACTTGTTTCATGTCCTCCAAAAATATCCGCTTCCTGTTTGCCCTGCCAACTCTCAACTCAACCAAATGTCACAACAAACTCTCTCCTTTTGTTTTTCTTTGCTCCCGCCTGTTGTACGAGTATTCCCTATTTTCGTTGGTTGGCTGCTGCTGGGTAAGAGGGTTTTGGGCACTTTTGTTTTCATTCACTTGTTAAAGTCGTGTTTTGTGTCATTTCGGTAAGAGTAAATGTGTGTGTGTGTTTAAATATTTTTAATACAGATATTTGAAATTTTTGTTGCTTCTGCTTCTGCTTCTGCTGCAGTTGCAGTTTGTTTTTGACAACAATGCATAAAAAGTTATAATTTTGGTTTATTTTTTTTTTTTTCAAAACAGTTTTAATTCCTCAGTTGAAAATGTGCAACAAACCTGCTTTAACAATCGAAAACTTTTTTGTTTCTAAATATTTTGTTTTACTATAGTTTTTGGAAAAACTTTAAGTTTCCATGAAAGAGAAATGGCCAAACAAAAACAACAAATAGAAATTTTTTCTCAATTTTTTCTTGTACAAAAAAAAAATGTGAGTAATTAGATGCACAACAAAGTTTTATTTTTCTGTTAAATAAAAAAAAAACGAAAGTACCTGCTTCATAAATTATTTATATTGCCCACTGTACGAGTATGTTGCTTGTAAAACTTTGTTATTTTTTCATAATTTTAATGGGAAAAATGAAATACATAATAATAAATTATAATACTCGTAACAGTTTGGACAGGCCGTGTAATATTTATGCCTCATTTAAAAAATGTAGAGGAGAAAGTTTTTTTTAATATTAAAAAAAATCAAAAAAATAAAAGCAAATCGAGCCAAGTCGAGATAGAGTTTGTCCTAGTTTAAAGAAAACTTACGTATACATTTGCTTTAATCTAGTACGCAATTGTCGCAGATGAATATTCGACTCGACATACGCAATACGGGTGAATATTAGCTATGGCCTGAAAATTTATATTGAAAATAAAATAGGAAAATTTGTTTTTGTTTTCAATATAACCCCCTGTTTCCACAACGCGAACGGTTGACTTGAGTAGAAAATGTGTATGAAAAGCACTCATATTTTTGAAACAGGGTGTAAATAAAAGTCGAAAATTATCTTTCGATATCGTGAAACACACACTTAATTTCTGTTCGAACTTATACATGTTTTTTTTAGTTTTAAGGTTTCTTTTTTTTTTTGGGGGGGAAGCCAAATTGCACGTAATAATTTTTAAGTAACCAATTAATCCCAAAAGTATTTTAATTAATTTGTCCAACACTAGCAGAACGTAACAGCAAGTTATTTTTAGGCTCGCTGAACATGAATATGGCAGTCATTTATTCTTCTTAAGAAGAGTTTTCGAGATATTTGCGAAAACATGTGTGACCTGCTCCACGAAAAGAAAAACGCGTTTAAAGCGCTTCGTTTTTCCGTGTTTTTTTCCGAAAAAGTAAAAAAAAATTTTTCGGCGCAGAGGTTCCTTTTCGTGGAGCAGCTCACATGTTTTTTTTTTTTTAGTTTACAAAGATATTTCCAAAAATCTTGAGAACTGTTTATTTAAATTGAGCAAATTTAACACCATTGAAAACATATGTTTTTCTTTTAACACTCCATATTTATAATGTGGTGATCCGATAAAAATTTACTGAGTTACGCTCTTTAGATTAAAAAAAAAAATTTAATTTTTAGTGAAAACATCCGAAAATTCAAATTCGGATATTTTCAGTAAATATGTCGTAACTTTTTAATTTTTTCTCCAATGATAATAATTTAACGCTTAATAAGTTGGCTACAAAATTTTATTTAAGATACAGGCTTAAAAGAAATTTTAGATTTTTTTTCCTTAAATACTGAATTTTAAGAAAAAAAACCTAAAAACTTCAAAGTTCTTTAAATCTAAAGGGCCGTACGTAACTCAATGAATTTTTGTCCGATCGACATATTAAAAATATGGGCTGAAAAAGAAAATTATATATTTTTGACGATGTAAAATTTGCTCAATTTAAATAAACAGTCCTCAAGATTTTGGGAAATATCTTTGTAAACAGCAAAATAAACACGTTTTTCGCGAATATCTCGAAAATGCTTCTCAAGAAAAATAAATGAATGCCATATTCCTGTTCAGCGACCAGAAATTAGCTAAGAAAACAACTCATTATAGTGCTTAATTTATTTTTTTTTTGTTGCACAGTGTAATCAATTTCAGTGTATTTTCAATAAAAAAAAATTATTTACTGAATAAGTAAAATAACAATTTGGGATTATTAATTACTGCGTTAACAAATGTTAAACTTAAATTGCAACAATTTCAATTCCAAAAAAAAAAACACTAACATTCTGTTTCTACAATACGGACGGCTGAAAACCACTCATTTTTTGAGTAACTTTCAAAAAAAAGAAACTACACATAAAAATAAGTTTTTTTGAAGTGAAAACCGTAACAATATTAAAATAACTTCCAAATTAGGTACTCGCATTTGGATTACCAAGGAAAGCAAGTTTTTTTTACAATCAGTATTCAGTTTTATACACTTGAAATAAAATCATTTCGGCTTGAATTGCGGTTGGTCGTGGGCATGGCCGATTTTGATGTACATAATTTCATTTGGTTTTTCTTAAAGTTTTTGCAAAAATTCATCCATGAAGCCTTCCCACTGTGCGACATGTAAATATTAGACAGAGAGTTGCTAAGCGCAATTTTAAAATTTACCAAATTGTGTAATCATAAATTATATTTTTATACTCGCTGCTTATTTTTATTATTTTATTCAGACACTTATTGGAGGAAAAATATATCCAAACACTTAATTAAAGCCAGAAATAATTACATTTTAAATAAATGCTCAAGATAACATCTCTGCTGTTGTCTCTAGCATTTTCCTAGTTAGGTAAAAGTATATATAGAAAATGTTCATCAAATGCATATAAAAGTTGGTTAACAAATACACACACATATACATATGTACACATATATGTGTTTACATGCACATATGTGCATGTAGTACATACCCTGTCGGAGAATGTGTGGTTGACTACAAAAATAGTTAACTTATAGTTTACTTTTCCTAGACTGACTAAAAGCTAACTGCAATGTCATCCAGAAGAAATCCAAAATTAATTCTTAAGTTGAGAAGGTAATTGAATTTGGTGAGAGCCAACAAATGTATTCTCAGCTGCTTTGAAACTAGAGCTGGGTCCAACTCGTTCATGTAATTTAAATGGGTTTGATCATAGGTTTGTGGCAAAAATGAACTAGTGAATGAGTTCGACGCAAGTCTAGTTTGTGGCAAAAATTAACGAATGAACGAGTTGGACCCAGTTCTATTTGAAACTCATTTCATTTTTATATTAACACTTTGCTGTTATTATTTTAGATGGTACCTTGGCTGGGTAGTTAGCGCGTTGAGTACACAATGTTCGAACCCCAAAAAAATTTTTTAAATTTATTGACTACCAGGTGATTTGAAAAAACCAACTTTAAGTTAGTTGAAAAGTAATGCAGAGTGAGACAATTGACTACCGCCTAGGACATCGCAGTGTTAAAATAGTCAGTTGATTACATTGAAAAGTAATCCAAGTGTCAGTCAGTACTAGTTGCGAAATAGTTAGCTTAAAGTTAGTTTAAAGTTAACGGAATTTCCGACAGGGTACATATAGGAATAATTATATGTGCATGTGTATTTGCTTACATACTCGTATATCAGAGATAAATTGAATGAAAATATTACTCGTACATATATTAAGTGGCATAAGAGAGAAATGAAATGGGGCTAATGGACTAATGGCAAAAATTTATGTACATGGTTGCTTAAAGATACATATGCATACATACGTGCATATTTGGGATAACTTCTAAAAAGAAAAATATAAATTAAAGTGATATGCTTCTCAAGCCCATTTGCAAATGTTTAATTGGATATAGTGCTTAATTCATGCAAAAATTCTTCTTCCCTCTACTCGTGTGTGGATCGTCTTAACTTTTTTTGGAATTTTTTAACCCACAAGTAAATTAGCTTTTATGCCAATTATATTGGTATGCACCACTTGAATGAAACATACTTGTTTTAAAACTATGTATAACTTTTTTTTTGGCAATTCCTTTACAATTTTATTATAATAAAGACTTTCTTCTTGTACTGGAAAGCTCTTGTACACACACTACAGCAATAAAATATATGAAAATACAAAATTATTTTACAAATTGCAATATAATTGACTTCTTTTTTATATGCAGTAATCATATAGTAGATATTTTTTTTTAAATATGAGTAGCACTCAGGCAATTCATTTAACCAGTTATCGTCTTTAGGAAACGTATTCACTATAGAGAAGACAGGTGGTGAAGCCTGTGCTGCAGCGTCTTTGATGTCAATAAAGCGTATTAAAGTTTCGAAGCTGTACTTAGTAGCCATTTTACTGGTTATTTTACTTCGCTAATGATTCTGCTACACAGTACCGAGAAGAAGGCGGCTTAGTATCTGCTGAAGGCAGTATACGAGGATGGGTCATTAAATCATTGAAATGGCAACACTGCTCCTATCAACATGCAACTGTCAGCTAACTTCTGTCTAAATTTGAATAAGCTGCGCCATTTGGTTTGTGTTTGGCAGTCGTTGATAGCAGACTACCGCGTGAAAGTTAATTGGGGACGCTTCACCATCAATGTTAATGGTAAAAAAGTGGTTTACATAATTTCGTTGTGGCCCTACAAGCCGAACGTTCTGGACGCCCAGTTGAGGTCTCTACATCTGAACAAATTGAAAAACTTCACGATATGCTTTTAGCCGATCGGAGATTAAAAGTGAGAGAGTTTGTGGAAGCCATAAACATCTCACATGGCTCAGTGGATTCAATTTTGAATGATCACCTGGGTATGAGAAAGCTTTTTGCAAAATGGATGCCGCGTTTGCTCACAATCGCCACACAAACGCATGTGCAGTTTCCATGGCAAAAATCCATGAATTGAGCTACGAATTAGTCCCTCGTCCGCCCTACTCTCTTTCTACTATTTCTTGTTGCCAAGCAAATGCTTATTTTGACGACCTCTACAAATCATATTTTTCGTAAGGAACAAAAATAAATTGGAGAAACTTATTGTATAGAACTCAAAAGAGACTATGTTGAAAAATAAAATAAATTTTTATATAAAAACCTGTTTTTCTTCAACCCTCGTAGTTCAGTGACCAGTGACTTTGCCTTCATCGCTTGAACTTTCCTACGACAATTGGCACAAAGTGGCGCTAATGCATGTCAGAAAAATGCGTGATGTTGCTATTTACTGACTTTGTCGGTGACAGGGCTCGAACCCAGGGCCTTCGGTTTTGTAATCAACGTGCTAACTATTTCAGCCAACGCCGCCCTTTACTTTACTTTAGTTGGCTGCTTGTTACCTCCAACTAATCAAGTAAAATTGTGAGATTCGGCTTTGATAAAAGCCATTCGTCCTATTTTTATCCCCCTCGCAATTTTGTTCTCCTCAGTCGTAATGATAAAACTTAAATGGCAAGGAGTCCTCATCGAGGTTACTTCATATGCGAAGTTCGCAAGTTTTACAATAAAAGCTTGCTTCGATATGGAGCTGCAAAACGTGCATATTTTAAGACATACTCACTGACTCACTCACCAATATTAACCAGGGGGTGGAGCCACGCCCATAAAGCTTGAAATTTAAAACTAGTATTAAAGCGTTCAACTCAAGTTATTTCATGGCAGCTTTGCATACATATTAAACTTATGCAGGCCTTTAATTTTTCCTTTATAAAAGTGTCTGCGACCACGCCCATAAAATTGTAATCTTCTGTTTCATGTATTTCGGCTCAACAGATTTGTGTCTATTGTCTATGTATTTCTCATTAGCTGCTTTTTAAAAAAAAAAACTTACATGAGTCACATAAAAAAGTGCATGCCACATCAAAGTTATGAATTAAAAAAGTGGGCGGGTTCACTCCCAACATTTACATTTACAGTTTGCGCTAGAGAGCTCGAATTTCCCACATGTGTGGGACTAGGTGAGTAACGAACTAAAATCTGAAAACACGGCAAGGCCATTCCCATAAAAATTCGTTGTTATATTTTACGGCAGAGCGCTCAAATCTGGTACACAAGTAAACATAGATGAGACACAAAGTAACAAAATTAGAAAACCCAAAAATTTCAGCCAGGGCCCAAATCCTGAATATACAACCCGTCACGTAAAATAATGATGAAATAATAATAAAATTCCATGTATGTCCCGGTTCAGACTAGCATTTTTTGTTGCAGCAACGGTTGTTCCGTTCTACTCGTGTTTGTCAGAATATTTACAATTAACTTTGGTGTTATTTGTTCATTAACAATTGTCACATGTAATTTGGCTTACACAGCGATACAAACTTTAGCCTAATCAAATAAAAAATATAGAAACAAATGAAGTTCGAACAAATATAATAAAAATTAACAAAAGTTATATTTTTTATTTGAAAAGAAAAATCAATTACAATTTTTTTTATCTTGTTTTTAATTTTTTCGGTGATTACATCAAGTTCTTGTCCCTGGTGATGAGTAAAACCGCGAATCAAAACTTTATATTTATTTAAAACTTATTTTTATATTAACTTTTTTTATATATATTTACATACATATCATACATAAAATTGGTGAAGAAGAAATTAATTTAACATTTGCAAAACTCTTTAAGTGTTTATAAACATCAAAACTTGAAAATTCAATTAAATTCCACTGTGGTGTGTGAGTCTATCTCTCCGGCTAATGGCAGTTGACATTATGTTAAGCATACTTTTAGGTGTGAGAAAAAGGAATTTAGCAACTTTAACGAATCTCCAAAACATTACGTTAGTGGTAAAATGTGCACTTTACAACTGCAAATCCAGCAACATACGCTCCCACACACAAATGCACGCTCTAGAGCACTTACAAGACTTTATGTGTGTGTGTGTGAGTGTGAGTGCGAGTGTGTGTGTGTGTGTGTGGATGCGTGTGTTATAATGTCTGAAAATTCTGTTAATATCAACACTATACATTTCCATTAAAACTTAATACTACAAGGCAAGACTTGCTGTTTTATGCACTTTCAAAATTCAAAACTCATTTAAAAGTTTTTGCGATACATAAACAAAATTTACAGCCATTTATAAAAACATTTTAATACGAGTATGGGCGTACATTCACACATACATACATGCATACATATTAGTGTTGAGCGATATTGTGATTTTTTAATAATGTTGCTCCTTGTGAACGTGATTTCGAAATCACTGTTCTTTTAAACTGTGACTGTGATCACAGTTTAGCAGTATTTTGTTTGCAGCAGTTCTGTTATTTTGATAAATACTAATAAGAAGAGCGACAAGAACAAACAATTAGCAATCAACCCCATCCAAATATTGAGAATTGTCGTATTGCAAATACAAAAATGTGAGAGCTTTATATAGTTGCCAGAAAAGAAGATTTGACACGATTCGACGACTTTTTCTCGACAAACGGTGAAGGTATACAAAAATTCATGTGGTAGCTTTATTTGCTGTAAAGTAAGCATACAATAACATTCACAGTTTGTATGAAAGAACTATATTTCCAAAACCTGTTACTTGATAAATTCACACACAGTTGTGATTAGTGATTTTTCAATCGCTGTGAAAAAGTAACAGGTTTCGTAAAATCGCTCATCTCTAACACATATACATATGTGTATGTACTCGTATGTATGCATTCACTCGCATATAGTCTATGAGAAAAACTATTATGTTTGGTGTTTCATCAGCCTTGACAAACTCTAATCTGGCAAAAATTTTGCTTTTGGTGTGTAATCTACACATCACTAGTGAAACTAATTTTCGAAATTTAATTTAATGTTTTGGAAAAACGGATTGAATACTTTGTGCAGCAATGGAAAAAATATTAGTGTGCGTCCGATTAAGCGGCTTCGGCTGAATTTTTCCGAACCCTAAACTTTTAGGCAATGAGGTCTCTTCGATTTTTTTGAAGACTACTTATACTAAGTTCTGTTTGAACTTCACGTTCCTATAACAATCGTTTGTGGAATTTACAACAAACACATGGAATGGTTTGACAAACGTAAAAAATTGTAGCATAGTTTCAAGGGCTAATTAATATTGCTTTTATAACAAAGTTTTCGTATGAAATAATCAATGTTGCTCAACATTTCTCACAAATTTGAGCAGAGTATTACACAGAAGAAAAAACTAATTTTCCAATTTAAACACAAAATTCTCTGTATCAAATAATAATTTGTTTAATTTGGAACCTACAAGGAAATTTGTAAATTCAAATGCAAAATTTTGTAGTAATTTGTTTCAAAAAAGACTCTGATTTCTTTCAATCATTAAATTCTTTTTTTATTTATTTGTTATTATGCTGGACCCAGCTAGCTCCTCAATAATTCATCTTAATGTATTTTTAATAAAAAAATATTTTACTGAATAAGAAAAAAAGAAAATTGTGGTTATTACTGCTTCTTCAGTCAAACTTGCAGCTTCTTTATATAAATTTCAAATCTTTGAAAAAAGTTTATGTTTAACATGTAAAGGCCATGATTCACTATCCTACACAATCGCGCGATCTACGAAAAAATACAACCCTGATCTGATGAATTGTTTTTGTCTTTTGAAAATTTTCATAGACTCCATCATACCAGGGCTGTATTTTCTCAAAAATCGCACGATCGTGTAGGCTAGTGTATCACGGCCTTAAGAGAATTATAATGTCAGATGTATTTTGGTCCAAAATATTTTACTGTGGTTTAATGCAACTTTATTTTCGGCACCTTTAAACTATTTAATAAACACACGATCGAACTATGGAATTTAAATAAGAGTTATAGTTTGTTCTCTTGATTTTTTTTTTCAACTAAAGTTTATTTAAATAAGGACGTTTGTAATTACAAATCTTTTTATTAAATAGACTTTTTTACAAATTTCCAACATTCGCCAGTATGGAAATGATTTTGTTCATGTTGAAATACGAGTATATCCAAATGCCAGAGTGACTGGCAGTTGGCTTAAAATAGTTTTTCAGTATGCTGCAGAAGTGGTTAATATAAAATTCAGCTGTATGCAAGACAGCAAGATAAAATGCATTAATTTTTCAAACTGACAATTTGTTGACAATTCGAGTGTCATGAACTTTTCCGTTTAGTTTTGTTTCGTTTTGTTTTTTCGTTTGTTTTTTTTTTTTTTTTTTTTTTTGAAAATAAAAACAAACTAAATATTATTGCAAATCAATGATAAATATCTTCATTGTACGTTTAAAAGTTGTTAAATACGAGTAAATGCTAAAAGCCGGAATTATTTTATTTTTTTTTTATTCTTCAAAAAACTTTTTCTCTGTGACATTTGCTTCGAGTCACTATTCAAACAAAGTTGGCAAAATTAAATGAGGAAAAAAACTTGTATAAATGCAAAATAAGTATCTAGCAGCTAAATAGATGAAATTGTAATGTGTTACACAGTTTGTTTTTGCAATGAAATCAAATTATATTTGCACAAAGATGTTAATTTGCTTTATTAAGTCGACGAAAAAGGGTTTCAAATTGATCGGCTGTGTTGCTCAACTTTAAAATAGTTTGGCTCTTAGTCATTAATATTAATACGCGTCAATGTTTGATTTTTCAGCAATCACTTAGTTATTTGTTAGTAAAATATATGTATGTGTTATATATATATATATATATATATAAATAAGCTAATAATTAAATTTATTAGAATTTATTAAATAAATTAGAATTGTGCTTAAAATGATCGACTGAACGAGTTCGACCCAACTCTAGCAATAAATAAAACGTATTAGACTTGGGTCGAACTCGTTCACTAGTTCATTTTTGCCACCAACCAATGATCAAACCCATTGAAATTACATGGGTTTGATCAAAGGTTTGTGGCAAAAATGAACTAGTGAACGAGTTCGACCCAAGTCTAGACTGAACCAGTTGGAGCCAGCTCTATTTTAGACACAAACCTATGTCGGTCGTTTTTGACACAAACCTATGATAAAACCCATGTAAATTACATGAATGATTTCGACCCAAATCTAATCAAATTACATGGGGTTCAGTCATTCATTTTAGATGCAAACCTATGATCCAACCCATGTAATCTAAATGGGTTTGATGATCCAACCCATGTAATTTAAATGTGCTTGATAATAGGTTTGCGTCTAAGATGAACGACTGAACGAATTGGACCCCGTTCTAGTCTAAAATTACTAACTGAACGAGTTCGACCCCACTAACTTTTCACTAGCATCCCTTGTGTCATCTTCATTCTTAAAGCTTCTAATTAAATTTCTATTTTATCCTAATTTCAGTTTCAAAGATGAGTCATCAATTGAAGCATTTGAGGAGGAACATTTTAAACTTTATAATATACAACAGCAGCAACAAATACACAAAGAACTACAACAACAACAACGCCATCACCAAGATCACAAGCTACTACCTCAAACAAGAAATAAACGTTTAGAAAAATTAAAAAAACTAAAGTTACGAGAAATACAATCACTTGCATTAGAAGGTGGCGATACTGGTCGTGGCTACTGCTCATGCGATGAACAGTGGACTGGATCAACAACATCATCTGGCTCCTCACCAGCATCCCTGTCACCCACACTATTTTCAAATCCAGCACAGCAACAACAACAGCCAACAACTGAACCGGAAGCCAGCCAATGCCAATTAAATCTACAAAACTCTTTGCGAGATACATTACCATCATCAACAAGTACTTCGCCAACGTCATCAAATGGAACACTCTTAATAAAGAAGACAGCATCATTGGCGGCGATAGCATCAGCAACAATAGCGACAATGGCTAACAATAAGATTGAAGCGCAAGAAAAGAGTTCCGAGCACGGAAGTGCAACAAATGAAGCGACCGGCGGAAGCGGATACAACAGGACAAACAAACAATGCAGTGGTTCAGTGGCAATGATGACAACGAGCCTACTAAAACAACAACAACTAGAACTACAGCAGCCACATCAGCGACACCAACAGCAACAGCAAGAGCACAATGAATATGATAAAATAAGCTTGCTGGTGGTGGGGGAAAATATTAATGACTGTAACAACTTGACCGATTTCAGCAGTAACATAAAAACCATAACACTACGCCGCAACCCCATACAACAGCGTCTGAAACAACAGCATCATGTACGTTTTTCAGATGAAAAAAATTTCTCCGATTAGTTGCAAATAGGAAGAGGTGTATTTTACTTCCTACCCGACTCTTTTTATCTAAGGCTTTGTAACAGAAGCCTTGTACTTTTTGCAGGTCTCCAGCACCTTTTTAATTTAATTTAATTTTTCTGACAACAACTATGAATAAACTTTAATATTTTTTACTTAACTTGAAGCAACATAAAACAAACAAACCATAAACATTTTAATGATTCAGTTACGAGTGTGTCTGTTGTATAATTATCTAGTTGCGAACACTAAAATAAAGCACAAAAGTTTTCTTTGGTCAAAAGGAAAGCACACAGAAGAATCGTGTAAAAAAAACACCGGGACACGAAACAGCTAAAATAATACAGAAAAATCTGATTACAATAATTATGGAATAAGCACAGAATTGTGGCAACACAAAGCCATTGTTATTTCAAACTTTTATTTGTATATTTCATACACATTTTTGAAAAAAAAAATTATAGCAAGAAATCATAACGAAAAAAAATTTAAATTTAAAAAAAGTTTAGTTTTTATGTGAAATCCTTGCAAAAAATTTTTTTGGAGTACAAGTAGCAAAATTTGGAATTAGTTTATTATTCAGTCATACAAAAGAAAAAGATAACACTAGTAAAGTCTTTTGTTATCGGTCTTTTTAACTCCTGTTAAGGTTACAGACATTTTTGAGAAATTGGCGCCTTCAATTCATGCTATTTGGAGTTAAATACTTGTAACACAACTGGGACAAACGATGAATTTCGTCTCATCATGACGAATTCGTCGGTTAAAATTCGCTCTGTATTCTCTACGACGAACTGAGGTAAATTGAGGTGAGTATACCTCATATGATTATGCTTTGGTATCAGTGTTGCCATATGCGTTTGAGGAAAAAACTGCCGGTATCTATCAAAAAAACAACTGTTTTCCAACATTATTAAATCTTACAAACTCTTCAATATCACTTTTCCTAAGATAAGTTTTCATTATTGCTTTCTCCTCCCAAAGATTTGTTGTAAAATGTTGTCTTACGCTTACAAATTTTACTTGGTTTTAAGTAGTCTGAATAATCACAATATTTCCTTCACAAAAATTTAGTAAATTAAATAAAAGTTTCATTTTAGTACATTTAAATTCAGTGTAAGATTATGTGGTCAATGAGAAAACTCATCACCCAGCTCAAATTATGTAAATTTATAGAAAAGAAAAAGTATCAAAACTTTTAAGCACTTTTCATACAAATTCTTCCACGAAGAAATGAAGGAAAACTCAGACGTTCTTAGCAGTTCATAATTTATTTAAACTTGTATGAAAAACAAAACAAAAAATTAATATTTTTACTCTTTTTGGTCTCCCAATAAATTTCACTTTGGTGGTGTGTTATATACGATTACAACATAAATGATCTTGTTACTGTTATTAACATGTAATAGGAAAAAAAAATAAATTACTGATGGTTTGAAATATTTATAGGAATTCAAAATTTTGCTGGAAAGTAAAAAAAAACAAAAACTGTAAAAACTGATCATTTTAAAGAAAAACTGCTCAATAGCTGAAAAAAACTGCGAAATACAGATAAATCTGCATATTTGGCAACACTGCTTGGTATACTCGGCTCAATTCACTTTGAAAAAGTTAATACTTTTGATGTCAAAAAAAAGAAAAAATATGAGTTCAAATCTGAGGGATATTTGAATTACAGCGTCGTAAATAGGCACCTGAGCAGTTGAGACCACCTAATATGAATTCGCCTTGTTTACGATATTTGTAAAGCGAATCCATTTCAGGTGGGGTCAACAAAGGTGAATTGATACCAGGTGCATATTCGCCTTTTACAAGGTGGGCCAAAAGAAATCACACTATTGGAAGATGCTCTTATTTTTGCAAATGGTGGCCAATGTCAAATTTGTTTTGACATTTGTGAACTAGAAAGATGTAGAATACAATTGAACAAGCCATGGAGCGATTCAATCCCAAAGAACGCGGAATAATCGTGTGTATTTTTTCCGGGTCGCCTCATCTCTCGTTTTGGCGAGTTACACTGGCTCGCAAGATCGGCCGATTTAACCGTTCCAGACTTTTTTTGTGGGCTTTTTTGAAGTCCTGCGTTTACGTGAACAAGTCCGAGACCCTGGAAGCCCTCAAGGACAACATTCGACACGAGTGCGAGAATCTGTCACCCGAAGTTCTCGCCGAAGTGATGAAAAATGCCATAAAACGAACAATCAATTGTGACGGCGCCCATTTAGCCGATATCATGTTCTCGACTTGACCAATAAAATTCTAAAGGTTCAAATAAACATAATCAAAAAACAGAATCGAATTTTTTCATTTAGAAAAAAATGAGAGCCAAACAAAAAATAACGGATGACTTCTTTTGGCCCACCTTGTATATTTGTTAGTGTAAAATTGTCTGCTGTCAGAATATTTCCGGGCGTTTTGCTTTAATTTGACAGCAGAGAAATTTTCAGCTGATCGTCAGCTGGTGAACTGAGATCACCTGATGACGATCAGCACGTTGATACGTGTTAAAATTATGCCCCAATACATATTCAAACAATAACAAAACAGAAGTATTTTTCAAATAATGCCAATGTCGCAGAGAATAAATAAATTTTTAGTTTTGTTTCAATTACCAGTTAACCTTACAATTTGCAAACTTCATGAAGAAGTCATTAAAGATGCAGTGCATCACAAAAAATACATTAAAGAAAAATTAAATCATACAACTCTTAGACTGCACCTATTAAACTATATTAACTAATAATAATAATTATAACATATAACTTTTTTATAATACTGTAAATAGTACTAGAGTTGTAAGTTAAAAGTTAAGTTGTGAGTTTTTAGTAACTGTCAATGTAAAAATTTGATACTAAATGTAGGAAATTCCAAATAATAAAACAATATTTTAAATATTTTTAAAACAGACACTGTACTAAAAAATCAAAGAAAAAATGTCTCAATAAATGTTTCAAGAGAAATAGTTACCAACAAGCTAATTTGCTCACAAGAACTTAACATGGGCCATTATTAAATTAAACAGTTTTGTAAATAGTTCTTTTTTTGTGGCTTATAACGAATGGTACTTCCTGATATCATAATTTCATATGCATGTAGTATTTGATTGGTCAATAGTGGTAACATTTTATAAACCGAACAAAATATTTCTTCAATCAACACCTTTAATGGAAAAAGCCACAGATCAATTAAACAAATCAATTTTTAAATAAAAAATTTTTAATTAACTCAATTATACTTTTAATTATACTTTTAATCGATTAAATTTTTAATTCAAAGTTTAATTCATTCAATTACAGTTTTAATTGATTATTTGTATTTGTTGTTTTTTTCCAAATACAGGTGTTAATTGGAGAAATAGTTTTCTGTGTATTGTATGATTAATTGTAAATATATAATTTGTAATATTATTTTTAAATATTGCCATCTTGTTAAGATTTAAAATAAGATAAAAAAGAATGTAGCATGGCAAGAGAGGCAACATCATTGAAACCAAAACTTACTCAACCAAATCATTACACACATACTAAGTAAATACATACATACATATGTATATGTATACATAAGATATAACTTTAATAAAATTTAGCTAATAGAAAAATTTGTTTAAAAAACTAAACAATGTTCAACAACAAAAAAACAGCACACAGAAATTTCAGAAATTTCAAAGATTTTCTGTCGTTTAATAAATAACTGAGCTGCAAAGATACATAAAAGTATAGAGGAAGTAAATAAAAACAATAATAATGTTTTTTACTTAAGCTAATTTCTTTTTCAAATGAATGTAAATTTATGTTAAATTAGTTTTTATTTTTACTTGTTCATTAAGAAAACGTAAATAAATGCTCAATTGTTTTATATTGTCTAAATGATAATCTTTTGCATCTACTAGGTAAATATAGTTAAAGTGAAACGTTAAATATATACATAAAATTCATACATACATAAATATAAAATGTATAGAAGTAAGTTATATTAACAAAAGTTATAGTTAATAATGAAATTAAAAAAAATAATGAAACGAAAAAGATATATAAGAATTGAAATAGTAAAAAATAAAACGAATAACTAAACTAATACATAATATGGAGAGTTTTTTATTTACATAGATATGGGAAATGCTGCAAAAGTGCTGGAAGTATAGAGGTGAATAATGATTATCACCACTCTTCATGAGCTCACATGTTTCAAAACATTATGGTGAAATGCAGCACAATGTATACATGTTTGCATACGTGTTTGTATATGTCTTTGCTAAAATGTGCGGGTCTTTACTAACTAAATTCATAAGTATATGTATATAACGGCGCTTATTTTTGTTGTTCCATTTCAATACGTTATTGCTGTCGCGCTTAATGTCGCTTTGCTTCACACTATTTGCACATACATACATACATATTATTGCCACTTGTTTGCTTTATTTTAATTAAAATATTTCCATCTCCTACGTCGGACAGTTGACAACATAATTTCACAAAAGTCAAAATTAACAGCCCCAAAAAATTGTTATGTGCACAATAGTTTCAAAATTACAATCAATTTGTTTTTCGTCTGCTTTGTTTTTCCAAATATGGTAATTTCCCCATTCCCTAATTTTATTCTCACACTGAAACTAACAACACCTAATTATTATATTTTATTATTTGCTTCATTTCACATATACTCCTTTCTAGATTATTCACTAAATTATAGCACTTGTCTTTCATCGTCTTGACATGACACATTGTGTCAAATTCCATTTTCTGCTTAATAAATAAATATACACACTCACCTTTAGAGACATACATACATATGTACGTAGCAGCAAACAAGGGCACAACCAACAACAATGAGAGAACTTTATTTTTTTAACAAAATTGTAAACACTTCTTTCACTATTAAATCCTTCTCGTACCAAGAAAACTTCATAACATTTTGATGGTATAAAGGCTCAATTAATCTTTTAACACAATTTTATCTTTTTCGAAGCACTTATATTAATGATTTTTCACAAATTTAACTCTGCAATTAAAACACTAACGAAAACTTGTATCCAACCGGTCAGGAATATATTTCAACAATACTTTTGGCGCAAAAGCTTACAGCATTGCTTAAAATAGTATTTTAACTTTAACGTTTGGTTGTATTCTTTAGTATTAACTTAGGGTTTACATGAGCAAGTGCAAGTTCGAAAAAATTAATACAATTCAGCTCAAGTAATTGCATGTAAGTTCTGTGTATGTATTATCAACGAAAATTTCGCAAGTGACCGACTATCTTGCAGCTTGCATGTTTACTTTTTAGTACAGAGTTGTCCATAACATTAGTTTAGTTTGAAGGGAACCAGATAGTACTGAACTTTATTTGTATTTTTGCATTGATATTTATATATCGTAGCTTTTCTTTGGATTGTGTGTGTATTTTGTTCTTGGATTTTAAAGAAAAGCTACGATATTTTGCATTTGCACTAACGCAGCACTAATTTGCATCAAACATGGAATACCGCCACTGTAAAATTCCTTGGCAGTTGGAAGTAGACTTCAAGTGCGGAAAGTGTAATTTAGTAAAAGAGTTTGAGTGTAAACCCTAGGTATAAGTTCGCTGATAATCTTCTGTAGTAGTAGGCATGTTTTTACCTCATATCGTCGCGGTTTTAACTAACCGACCTGACATTTTTTTGAAAAATGAGTTCAAGTCCCTTGAGAGACTTTATAAGTCATAATACACCTTGTCTACAATTTTCATGACTGTAAGCACTACTGTTACTATATAAGTAAAAGGATTTCAGACGCAGCCATAAGAATGAATGTATAAAACAACCATACAAGCTGCTCTCCTGTTAAATTTTTAAAATATTAGTTAGGTCAGTTAGTTAAATCAGCGACGATATTTGACAGCTATTTGCGCGTTATATGTATGATTCAGTGAAGCACTTTAGGACATTTAATTTTCAATTTGCAACGCGCAGTGAGGCAAAACTATTTTTTATTTTTTCGTTTAATTTTTTGAATGTTATTATTTTTTATACCTTTTTACTCAAGAAAATAGAAAACATTCGATTAGATAGGATTTTTTTTTTTTGTTTATAAAAATACAATTTTATTTGAGTATTAAATATAAACATACATTTTGTGTAATATTTTCAATAAGAAATTACATTAGAAAAGAAATTAGAAGATAGAAAGTGTATGACAAACAATAACAAAACAATTTATCTTTTCATTTGCTATTTACACTGAAATTAATATGAACAATTAGGAAAACAAATTCGAATAATATTACAATAAAATAAATTAACTTTTAGTATAACAATCAAAATTTTTATACTCGTATAGTAGATTTAATGTTACTATTGTTATAAATTTAAATTGACATTACAATATTTAAGCGTTAGCTACGGTATTTTAAAATTACAAAAACTATTGTTTTATATATTTATGTAAATATATAATTGGCCTCAGGAAACGCACAAATAGATACATACAAGTATGTATGTACATATATATTTGCGATTGCACACATATTTCATACATATTTACAAAATATGTCTTATTGTTGTATTATAAGGTTATGCCGAAGAAACAGCAACAATTAAGGAGCCCTCTGTTATTGTTGAGCAATTGGCGATGCTGTGTTAACATTAGCCGTTGTTACTACACCTTTATTCAACTGCTCTGCTGATATAAAATCGATGGCTGCCGAGTTAATACAATAACGTTTGCGTGTAGGTTTAGGTCCATCCTCGAATACATGGCCCATGTGAGCATTACATTTGGCGCAACGTACTTCTGTGCGTATGCGTTCTGGATGTTTAATTAGTAGTAAAATATTACCCCCTTTTAGTTAATAATTTAATTTTTTTTTTTTGGGTTTTATGTTTTGCAGACAGAGTTTTGAAATTGTTTTTTTTTACAAATTTGTTTTGCACAAGTGAGAGGAGTTGTTTCAAAAAGTTTAATATTAAGACAACAATAGAGCAGTTTGTCATTTTAGGCATGATTTAATTTAATAAAGTTATTTTTTTTATATTGTTATTAATAATTGAAGATTAATATTAGGTTTTGTTTCAATTAAATAAATTAAGAACAAATTGCAAAATGATTTAAGGATTTTAATTTTAACATACAGCAACAAAAGATAACGAAAAAAAACAGAGTATAAAATGAAAGTTAAGCAATCAAGGTTAAAAGAGAATCAGACAAATGTGGTCAAGGGTGTGAGGAGGGAGAATGGATAATGGACATGAGACGTAAAACATTAAGATACAAAATGAAAACAATAGAATAATATATGAAAAATATATGAAGTGAATATTGAGCAAATCGTAGATTATTTTGAATGGCAAAGATTTGAAGAAAAAGTGAATCGTATTATGAAATAATAATAAATAAAAACAGCCAAAATTATTGTTAAAAAAGTTTGAAATGAATTAGAAGTGAATTGAATTGAAGTTACATGTTTAATTTTATATGTATATTATGAGATTTAATAATATTGATGATTGAACAGCATAATTGCATTTTATGTAATATTAATCATAATTTGGAAGTTTTTTTACAGTTATGTAAGTTTATTATTTAAGCGTTTTTAAGCCATTTATTTAAAAATTAGTTTAATTTTAAGCCAAAAATATGTGAATAATGCCATGATATATTCATTTTTGTCATATTTTTTTTTTTTGCCGTCAAATATGATTTTGTTTATATGTATGTTTATTTTAATTTGATGTTGTTTTTGTGTGTCAAACCCCCAAAAAAACAGGCACATTTATATAAAAAGCAAGAAAAAAGAAATAGAAAATATACGAAAAAAGAATTCATTATTCATATTGTCATTTATCATTTCTATGTTTTATATGTATGCATGTAAATGTATGTATGTAAATTATATATGTATGTATATATATGTATATAAGTAACTCAAAATGTATGTATGTATTGTAATACATTAAACATTTAAAATTAATTAGGAAATTGTTAATAACATTGGTTTTAAGAAAAGCGAGAAAATAAGCCATAACTGAAATCAAACAAAATAAGCCAATAAAAAATATTTCGAGTCAAAACGAAATTGTTTTTGCACATCTAACTGAAAGTTGTCCGTTGTGGCGTTTTTTTAAGCTCCTTTCTCCATCCCGATCTTAAAATAAAAGGGCGATTTTAATTTTACTACATATATTTATTTACAGACTAGATCTTATCCGAACCTTTTTTATTTTTTTTTTTTTTTTTTTGATAACATACATTTTAATAAACTCTATTATTCCAGAACTTTTTCCTCTAAGCTTACATATATTTAGACTTTTCAGTTAGAAAATGTTGCAAATGTTGACACAGCAAACAAAAATATGTATTACTTTAAAAAAAGTTTGTTTGTTGTTGTGTAACAGCTCCATACATGTGTATGTATGTACATCACATAGACTTGTACATGTACATGTTAATTTAAATTGCGAAAAAAAAAATAAAAAGTTTTAAACACTTATATATGAATGACCTTGAATGCTGAGCATGACACCACCAAAATAAAGCGCATAAATAATTGTGAAGAAAAATGGAATGACCCATATTTTTTTTTTTTTTTTGGAGATGAAGTGAGAAATCAAAAATTGTGTTTTATATTTTTTAGAATATGAAGATGCGCATAAATGTATGAATTTCAGTGAGAATAAGCTTTTAAATGGAATTCTGTTTTATTGCCTAAGAGGTCTTTTTAAACAAACTACAATTTATTAATAATAATAAATTAAAAGATTTTTGGGCAAATTGGGAAATTGAATATGTAGACTTATTTTTTATTTTGTTGAATTGTACTAGTGGAGCAGGCGTTTGACTTTGCTTGGGAGTTCGATCCACCCTGATTAGTGGTTGACTTTGCAGTAGGCATTTGTTGAGTTTGCGGTTGCGGTACAAAGTCAATTGAGGCAGAATTGATGCAATAACGAAGATATTTCGGTGGCGGACCATCATCAAATACATGACCCATATGAGCACTGCATTTGGAACAACGCACTTCGGTGC
Source organism: Nowickia ferox (assembly GCA_936439885.1). Taxonomy (NCBI): domain Eukaryota; kingdom Metazoa; phylum Arthropoda; class Insecta; order Diptera; family Tachinidae; genus Nowickia; species Nowickia ferox. The sequence goes on along the minus strand of OW387023.1, from coordinate 3,657,031 downwards.
GTACCATGCCTAGCATTTTTGAAATGACTACTGTTTAGATAAATACTCATCGAAACAGAAAAATTCATTTTTTTAACAAAAAATTTTAAAATTAAAAAATTATAACGAAAAAAAAAATTATGGTTATTTTGTTGAAAAAAAAAACAATTAAAACGAATTATAACAATTAAAGATATTTTAAGAAATTGGAAAGTAAAAGAAGAAAAAATTTTCAATATTAGATTCGAAGTTAGTTTATATTTCAAATGGTATATTTAAACAATTAAGGTTAGTAACACAACACGAACGATAGATAACGCACTAGATAGGATAGTTTTTACTATTAAGGACGGAAACAAACAAGAACAAACACTATCAAAAATTATAATTAACATTTCACATTATTAATTTAAATAGTAAGTTTGGACATTTTACTTTATAACTCTTAATATAAGACTAAACAAAAAGCTATATATGAACAAATTTTCATATACATAAATAAAAAAAGAAAAGACTAACACGATAGAAATTGCTACACTTTAAGGCTAGAAAAACATTTTGCAAATTATTCAGTCAATTCAAAGTAAGCCTAGTCCATATTATATTACATTATGTTATGCCATATTGTGTATTTCAATATCTGCGCATAGCTTATATACATATGTATATCAGAACCATTAGAATTTTCACATTTCACATTATTTATGAGATAAAGAATTGTAAAAAACATGTTAAAGTTTTTATTCACATAATACAATATGCAGTACAAGGTACACACACGGCTAATACGACAGGGCTTTGAATTGGCTAATTATTATTTATTTTCTTTTAGTACTTTTAAAGTATGAAAGTAATTATTTTAAATCTTTAATTACTATAAACCAAAAATTTAAAGGCAAAACAAAATTGAAATGAAGTATAACTTAAAACTTGTCAAACTTTTAAAAGATATGTAAATATTAGCAGTTACGTACAGTATATACAAACTTTTCGAATATGTAGAACATCTGAGTGAGTTACATACCTGGTATACTAGCGTCGCGGTGCAAAGTAATTTTTCCCTTATCTAGCACATCATTGAAAGCAGGCCAACCGCAACCAGAATCGTATTTTGTATCTGAGCTGAACAAATCCTGATGACACACTATGCATTGATAAACACCCTTTTCATAATGTTTGTTATAACAGCCTTAAAAGAAAGCAAAAATTTATAAGTGGGTACTTTTAATAATAGGCCTAGTACAGCTTTTTAACGAGTTTTTCAAAAATTCGCCATTACGATGCAAATACTGACCTGTAAAAGGCCTTTCAGTTGCAGCTTCTTGTGTAACTTGATATTGTAAAGGTGTTAAACGTTTTCTTAGTTCTTCCTTGTCAACAGACACTTTTTCTGTTTTATTTTCCATATTATTGTGAGAATCTAGAAAATAAAAAAATAGCCAGCACAAATCAGAAACAATTGTTACGAATGTGAATTCAAATACTGAATAAAAATACTTTAACGTAAAGAGTTTCATGAAAAAGTAAAGTAGATATTAAATTATGTACTTCGCTAAAATCATAAATAATACATACATATGTACATACACACATATAATCAAAGCATCAAAAATTTACATTGATAATCGTAAACGATTAAATAATTTTATGGGCCTTTCCATAGTTTAGAATTATCAAAATGCCAAAATTGTTGATAACTTTTAAGATAAAGGCTATAAATTTTTATCGCAAGCGACAATTTACAAAACATATTTGAATTTTATTAAAAAACTTTCCCCTGAAAACTTTAATTTTTGTCGCTTACGATTAAATCGAAAAAATGGTTCGATATGGCTCGATGTGTACATACATATGTATGTACGAGAATTGTTCAAAAAGTATCGCGAATTTTGAATTTTCGCTTTAATGAAAACACGTATATTCGAATTTTTATTTTTTTGTGGCGTTATGTGGGTACTCATGTCTCATGTCATGTTCAAAATTCATAGGAATCGGGATTTGCAAACTTTTAACACGAATACCGTGATTTTTTTAATTAGCTGAAAAATTATTGAAAAGTATAATTAAGATTGATCATGATGGATTTTATGGTCCTACTGAAACTTTACCTTTCAAGCAATGGATATTAAGGATTTCGCTACATAAAATAATGAACGAAAACGTTTTATTTATAGTGTAAGCCTATTGACTCACTTCTAGAAAATTTTAATTTTTTTTGTACGTTATTTCACGTTTGGCATCACCGTTCATACCCAAAGTCACAAGATAATATTAATTTATTTTTATATGATGTACATACATACATACATATATAAATATTTATATGTATCTAATCTCAAATGTAGACGCAAAGATAAGCCTAAAAAGCGTAAAAACGTATACCACCAAAAACGATTTTTTTAAATATAAAAATATTTTACACGTATTACATACATATGTATGTATGTACACACAACTGTGCATACGTTTATGCATGAACAGTTTTTCACTTTACACTGGAAGAAAAATTAGTTGATTTCAGTCAAGGCGGATGTAACTATTCCATTTGATAATTCTTTGTTCTATTTGTTTTTGACGTCCTTTGGTTTTTTACACATCTATGGTTGTTGTATAGTTGTTAGAGTTGTGTACAACAGCTCATTTTAGTTAAAATTCCGGTCAAAAACGTCAATGTAAATTAAATGAATAAATTTTTATGAATATAAGCCTCCTTGTTTTTTCAAAATTGATTTATGTACATATTTCATTTATTTTATTTCATTTATTTATTCATTATGTATGCCTAGCCTATGAGCCATAGTCGGTCACATCATACTTTTATTTATTTCAATTCAAATTTAATGAAAACTTTAGTAATAAAATAATACAAACTAATTGGTAAAATGGTTTAAGCAATACTCAATTGCCTTTTAAAATTCCACAATAAATAAACAGTTGCGTTCAAACTTTATGCGAAAATCAACGAAGCATGACCCCAAATTTATAGATAACTGCAAACACATAAACAATTTCAATTTTGTTTTTTTCTTACTAATTACCATTTTACCAATTAATTGGTAATAGTCATTGTAGAGCGAAATTTATCATCAAAATATAAAAAAAGAAATATTTCATGGTTTTCCACAACTAAAAATATCTTTGGTACAAAAAAAAACTGTAGTGAAAATGGGACGCGAATGAGTCGTTAAGAGATTAAGGGCCAATTTCACTAATTCTTCATATTTAATAAAACAAAATAAATATGTATATAAAAAACAACTTTTAAATATGAATTGATATTTAAATACAATTGTTGAAATTGGCCCTAAGTAATTGGCATATTAATTAATTCAATCTGGGGTGGAAACCTTATTTAAAGGGTTATTAATGATATGTAAATATGTATACTCGTATGTAACAGAAAATTCAATTCTAGTATTAGCATGTGTAGTTTGGCAGTGGAGTTGAAAGCGAATTTGCTTGAATTTGCCGCTTCATAGATCTTACTTATTTATCTTTCGTATGAGAGGGAGTCAAAGCGATTTAGACTCTTTCAGAGAATAAGGATTCAAGGAATGAAAAATCCATACTTGTTTTTATATACATACTTCCTAGCTAAAAAAACCAAATTATACAAAAACAGAAAAGTTATATACATATCGCACTTAATCAACAAGAGGGTATCTATTAACTCAAAATGTTTAAATTTTCACTTTTTGCAAGAAATCAACTTACAACATATACATATATCTATCTGCTGTAAATATTTCAACGTATTCCGATTACTCTTTTGTTGATAAAATTTGTTTTACTTTATGATTTTAATTCGAAATGTGACTATTTATAATAAAATTGCTCAAATTTTTTTGGAGTTGCGACTCTTTTCAAAACATAGATATGTACATATGTAGATATTCTTCCCCAATAATTGCAAGATTTTAAATTAAAACAATTACAATACATACATATATTTTCAAATGCAATTTAAGTCCCTGTTAGCTTTTAATTGTACATTGTGAAAAGGACCGTAAGTACGATATGTATAACAGCTGCTAGAGGAAAAGGTGGCCCTAATTGGTGTCTGGGACAATTGATGTGTAAAGATTTTATACATATGAATGTCTATGTTTTTATAGCTTTCTTTGTACATAACTGAACTCGCGGAAGCTGCAAATGAGGTATGCAAAATATAACAATGTGAGAAAGCTATGCGGGTTTCTCGGCGACGGCCAACTCTTTGTGCGTGCGAGGTATTAAAGGTTTGCACGCTTAATGTTGAAAGTCACAATAGTCACAAATAAAATGGCGTAACACTTTTCACATTTTATACTGTACTGATTCAGATTTTTTCAACATTTTTCTGGCCTCCTAAAACTTTGAACTGAACGATTTTCAATTTAAAACTTTAAATTTAACATAAAGACCTAAACCTACTAGGGTACATACATGCTTACAAAATTCAATTGAAGCAAGACTTCAATGGAAATTCTACCTACAGAAAAGATGACATAAATTGACCTCTACCGAAACCCGATTTAAGGATGATGGACGTTTTATCGTGGAATCAACTCAAATCTAAAATTTACACTATAACCCGATTTTTTAAACTGTATTATAAATCTGCAGGAAGAAAAGGCTTCAAATGGCATGTGGAATCTGGATCTGTCATATTTAAATGAAACACTAAAAACATTCAATTTAATTTATCTTATCAATAAGATATCTTAGCTTAAAATTTAACAAAATACAATTAATTCAATAAGCATTTTCTATGACACGCCCTTGCAAATATTTTAGATTAAAAAAAAAAACATTCCAATTGCACAAAGTGGGTGCAATTAAAGATACAATGTTATGAGATTTTACTTAACAGCACTACACAATTAAATCTAATAATTCAATAAACTATTAGCACACACACTTGAGGAAAAATTGTCACAAAAACCTCTTACAAAATAACAATTGAAATTTATATTCTTCTTTTACAACCTTGAAATAATAGACGACACACGAACAAAAAATGGTTTTCAAGGCAATTATAATGAAACGAAAAGCAAAGAAAAACTTACCGGATGAAAAATATCTATACTGCTTAGTAACTATTGGACAAACTGAACTTGGAATTAATGACCTTCCCAAACGGTTTGATATGCTGGAAACACTGGGGTCTGTAACAAATTTAATTACATTGCAAAGAGAAATCGAAATAACACTACGCCGTAGTAAGTAGCCGAAAGAAAACATTTTTCAATGTAAGAAAAATATAATAATGCAGGCTTTAAGTACTTTTTAATATTTATGCAGCTAAATAAAACCTGATTAGCTATTATTTAATTACGATTTATTGTAATAATGATTATCCAACCACTTGAATAAAAGGCACCGATACCGAATATTGAGTGAATGAGTGCAATCATTACCAATAACAACACCACAGATTAATAATGACACAAGGAAACTAAAACGTAATAAGAAAAACAAATATTTTACTTATAACTGTGTTATTTACGTATGTATGTTCATATTCATGTAGTACTTTATATATAAGCAAGCATATGGATGAATATACATATGTACATACATAAGTAGATATATATGTTGTACATATCTACATGGTTAGATGCATATTTACTCACATATGGAACTAATCCAAGAAATTCAACTTGACAAAAAATATCCCAACTCACCACCAAAAACTATTTTGGTAATACCAAAATCTAAAAAAAGAACATAAAACTCTAGTATTTTATGAATGGAATAACATTCTAATTAGAATTTAAACACTGTTTTCTTAATTTCTTTGATAGAAATTGGCCAATAAAAGAATGCCGAAGAAAGTAGAAAGGAAAATGTCAAACAAAACTTTACGATTTCCACATGTGCATACATAGATACATACATACATACACCCAAATGTACGTGCATGCATGTGTGTGTACTAAAGACTTAAATTATTTCAGTAGTTAAAAATCTATAAATATTAGATATTAATTTTTCTTTAGTTTTCACAAAATGTATTTCATAAGTTTGGAAAAAAATTATTATATGTACATGTGTAGTATGTATTCACTAGCCGCATATCATACATTTAATTTTTTCGCACAATACAATTGTTTTTCCATATAATTAACTCACTTTTTTATTAATTTTATTTTTCTTATAGTGCAACTTGTAAATTTATTTAAACTAAAGATTTTTTCGTTCTAATAAGGCAATATTATCTTATTATTTCCGCACAGTTTCCTTTTTACCTTTAAATGTTTCTCACGTTTATGCCGATATACTATAAAAAAAGAAAATTGAGAGAAAACTGTTTATAAGGTGTGCGAGTGAAATTTATGCACGTAGTGGAATGAAAAATTAAGGTAAAATTAGTAAAAAGCGTTGCCACTATTTCAAAGTATTGCATTAATTTATTCACCTCTGGAAAAAATAAAATAACTTTGGCCGGCTAAAAGTATTTCCAACTACTGTATGCTGAATTCCGGGGCCTATTTGTTATATGATATGTTATACCATATCAAAATTGTGTTATAAATGTCAGTACAAATGAACTGAGTGTAAAATGATATTAAAAAAGGCTATCGTGGAAACATATCGGTGGCACAAATTGTACTAACATTTCTCAACTAGCTGGCAGCATGATTGTCATTGTCGATATGGTCAATGAAAACGGAAAAAGAACCCAAATCATAAAGCTTAAAACCGTTTTACTTTTATTGATTCTGGTCTACTTACAAGATTTCAGACTCTGGCGACAGCAAATAATAATATCACAAAATACAATGATATTTAAACAAAATAAAAATGATATGTCAACAAGAAATTGTTAAGTGAGATCATTCATTTCTAATTACAATAATAAATTTTCATAGAGTTCGGGCAGCTTACATTTTTTGTAACGATATAAAAGCTACAGTGTGACAATATTTTCTTCATTGACTTGAAACAGGTGACTTTTAGTACAAGGATAATATACATACATATATTCCCACTTTTATATATTAATAATAACTTTCAATAAACATCAACAAATGGATCCTAATTTAAGAAATGTAAGTACTTTTGCCTGATTTAATAATGAAAACGTTTATTTTATTTCTTAAATTTCTTTCATAGCTAAAAGATTTTCTAACCTTATACAACAAAGTGACCGAATTATGTTTTCACCGATGTATTGATAATTTTAATGAACGTGATTTGGCAGAGCATGAGGTAATATTTATAAAGATCGGTTTGTTTTAAATTAAGATTATATTTGTTTTTTATAGACAACGTGCGTCAATAAATGCGTCAATAAATTTGCCCAATTCAACCAAAAAATGATGAAAGTTTATGTGGAAATTCAAACAAATATTAATGCTAAACGTGTGGAAGAACTTGAGGCTTTACAAAAGGAGCAACAGCAAAGTAGCTCCAGTACCACCACTGCTTCATCTACCTTTTTGTCATCCTCATCAACGTCAAATTTAGCAGCTTAGTTAGCGTTTTTTAATATAGCAGTGTTATTATCATGAACCGAGTCTGCTTAGTTATATTAATAGGCTTGCCGGGCGCAGGTAAAACAACGTTCTGCAATTATTTGATGCAACTGGAATCAGTACCTTTTAATATTTTACATCTTTGTTATGATAATTTAATAAACTTTAATTCGAAAAATCCAACACAATATAAAGAACAACGAGAGAATCTTTTAAAATTATTAAAAAAGTTGGTATTACAATTTAAAAAGTTCAAAAGTTTGGCAAGCGAATTAAAAACAATGAAACTTGAATATAAAAACCAACAGCATGACGATATGATAATATTATGTGATGATAATCACTACTATTGCAGCATGCGGTATAAATTATTTCAGCTAGCCCGAGAAAATAGTATAGGATACTGCCAAATATATTTTAATTGTGACTTGCAATTGTGTTTAGAGCGGAATAGTTTAAGAAGTGGGCCAACAAAAGTACCCAATGATGTAATAGTGCAAATGCATAATCGTTTGGAATATCCGAAAATGAATGACCATGAATGGGAGAAGGATACCCTAATATTGCAAAATTTTAACGTGTACGAAAATAATTTTAATGAAATAGTGCCTTACATTATACAACATCTGGATAAACCAGTGCATTCTTTACAAGTATTTGTCTCTAGCTCAGCGCCAACGCCCTCAAAAGTTCACGAACTGGATTTGCTAATGAGAAAACGTATAAAAACGTTAATGAATTCGACACAGGAACAAAACAAGACATTATTAGCAACAAATTTAAATGCTAAGCGAAAGGAAGCACTTAAAATTTTTCAAATGGATAATTGTAACAAATTGCTTGGAGACTTAGATTTAAATAAATATGTGGAAATGTTGACAATATAAGTGTATGTACATATGTATGTATGTACGTATAGGTAAATGCAAGAAAATACTGAATTGGTTTATTGAATATTTCGTTTTTATTGATTACAAATAAACTACATATTATAAACGTTTATCTCTAAATTAATATGCCATTAACACATATATATACTCACTAATAACTAATTTTTTAAATTGTAGAGATATTGATAAATAAAAAATGAATTTGTCTCATTTAATACATATTGGTTTAAAATCCACTATTCTGAAAAAATTATCTCCTTTTCAGTTATAATCGTTAAAACATTTTGTAAATGTTATTTGTCTCTATAATTCAAATACTTAACTTATGTGAAAATAAAAAGTAAGTTGAGATTTTATTGAAGTAATCATTGATTTGAAGTAATCATTGATTTGAGATTTCATTTTGTATCTTGTTATATAATTGAAATAAAGAAAATAATTCTGCGAAAACACAAACATGTAGCCATTTATGAATGAAATTATGTATATATTATTCCCATAGCTACAAACAGATTGATGATCAAGGTTTAATGAGATTTTTACTGCACTAAAACACTCCATACAATTTTCCAGAATAGCCGCGATATATAATATATTTAGTAATAAAGTATCTCTCAAATTTGATTTCACACTTATTGGGAATTTATATTTCTCTTGAAACACCTAAAATTATTATTTTTAATTATATGTATGTATGTATGTATGTACTACTTCATTATGCAGATATATTAATATATTTGAGTATTTATAAGATTATAAGAAAAACGATAGATAGCTTTAAGCTATTTATTTAAAAAATAAATTTTGACTAATTCAGTTCAAATAGTTTGAAATTATATGGAAAATTTAGTACTAATTGTAATGAAAAACAATTAAAATATTTTCAATACTTTTTTGAGAAAATTTGTTTAAGCGATTAGTTTAAAATGGCAATGTGTTTTATAGAGATTTTGTTATTCAACAGAATTTGTTGTGGAACAATTTTTATCATATCGATTAATTTTCTAAACAAATACTTCTTCCCTCTGTTAATAATAATATAAAATAATTTTTGTGATTATTTTAAGATAGCAAAATGCACCTCTTTGGCAGTTGGTAACAAAATTTCTCACGTTTTATTAATTTTTGTTCTAATACAAAAAAAATTTCGATTTTATCCAACTAACTATGCCTATGTGATTAAAATCGGGAAGATCCTGAAAATATTTCTAAATCTGTTTAGCTGGTATAATTAATTGTTCATATAAAAAGAAAGAAAAATAAAATATTAAAAAAAGTCTTTTTTCATGGTGAGTACTCTCATTTAGTACTGTGTCTGTCTGTTAAAATTAATGTTGAGCAAGGCAGTACAAAATTCTTACTGAAAATGCTTGTAATGGCTTTTATAGAAAATTATTCCGGACAACACATACATACTTTACTCTCATACTACTCATACTAGTTTCACGCAGACCAACGAGATTTTTGCAGCTCGATTTGTCCCTCTAAAGTTTTTGCAAGGTAAATAACGAACAACTGTATCAGAGCAATACCTAATGCTACCCCAGCGATAACATACAAGTTTCTTTCTGCCCATACACGAACAATTTCAATGCAACCACTTGTCCATATGCGTTTACTTGCGGCGGCAACTGAGTGTTCTTGTACGCCATAGCCGCACATAATGTTAACTAGGCCTGAACTTATATCGGTGGCATTGATGCAACAGCTATACGGAACTCCACATTTTTCTACCGATGGCGATGAACAGTTAAAATATTCATTTTTACCTGGAAGAAACAAATATTAAATCAAAGCAACGAGGCAATTGTTAGTAAAACTACAATATCTGAAAATATATTACATGTTTACTTACTCCAATCTTGATAACCGACATTGCTTAGTCCACAACACTTAAATTCCTGTTGAGCGAAATCAATGAAATTTTGCAAGTCCGGGTCATCGCGATATGAATGTATAATTTTGTCGGTGAATGTGTCCTCCAAAAATGAGTTCATATTTTGTGGGAAAACAAATCCCATAATGGCTATAGCCATCTCCATCAGGAAAAAGAGCAACAAGCACATGGAATAAAACTTAAGCAAGCACGTATTTTCTCGCAGAGCACCTAAGCAGCCAGCAAAACTCACTACAAATATCACGACTCCAGCAATCATCATAACTAACGATATATTCAGTATTACATCGTAAAAACTTTCCAAACGTACCCATCCTGTCGACTCCCATTTATCCATAAAAGCGTACAAGCCGATTGCCAATAACAGCCCACCGAATAGCCAAAATATAAAATTCAACATAAAAATCATGTATTTTACACATGAGCTAACATAAGTGAAATTGTTAGAGATTCTTGGATGCATGTCGCGCACTTCAATACCGCAATAACCGCCACCACCTCCGTGATGTCTATAGTTGCTCATGGGTATTTTTCGTAATGGTTTGGAAAGTAATTCAATTCTAAAGGCTAAGACTGTGCTTATGCTTTGTTTCTAAGATGTTCTCTTTATTCGATTGTTGCTTTGCTACGCCTTTCTTTTTTCACTAAATTAAATCCAAAGATATTTAAAATGAATTAATAACCATATTTTACTTTTTTTATGAGCATAGTATTAGAACACAAAATTAAATTATTCAATACAGTTTTATTTTTAAATGCTGAATTATAATATAATTTTTCTTTTTCGAAAAGTACAAGATTTTCTCCTATTAGTTGATATTCCTATTTTCCTTTCTTGTTTTTCTTGCAACTGTCAAAAACTGAATATTTTAGAATTGTGTTGGTAGAACGCTGGCTACCGAGTACCTGTAGACTCGTGTTATATTTGGGAATAACCAACTTTTCAAAACTATATTACAGTTTGTGGCCATATGATTGATATGTACATATGTGATGATTAAACTTCGAATCTATAGTATTATGATGCAAAATAAATAATTTAGAGCAAAGATTCCTTGTACACAAATGAATACATGTAAATATTATGACAAGATTTTGACATCTTTGAATTTTGTGTAACGGAAAATCTTGGCTGCATTTAAATAAAATGTTTGCTTTCCCTTGGTAGTACACCGTTTATGGTGTCCACACACGAAGGAACATGTTAAGAAGCATGTGTTTCTACTAATGTTTCCATTTTTAACACTGGCGATGAAACCAAAAACGAAACATCTGTGTGCTTATCGAATCTAGCACTACTAAACGAATATACGCTATTCCACTTATCAATTTTGTAGCAAATCACATTTTATATCCATAAATCTGCTAAATCCTTATATTATTGTAACGTCTATATCCTGCATTATCAGTTCGCCATGATACTGATAATCTGATAACCAAATTTATAGATCTTATCAAAAATTGATACTCATATTGATTTTAGATCTAATAGGTTTGAAAAATAAGTGCTTACTAGTGTTTATTTATTTTCGTGTAGTGTTAGAAAAAAACAATTGCACAAATGATCTAATGATCAAGGTTCATTTTTTAAAACTGATACCCATGCTGTTATCGAGTGTGCAAAGGAACACCGTGTTAACAACAAACAAGTGAAAATCTCGATAAGTCAACTAATGATAACAATTTCAAAACTCGCAACCTGCTGCAAATGCCAACAGGAACAGAAGAATTGTTTCTTATTCATTTGATTGCTAGCGGTGGTATTGAAGTTATATCGCAATATGAATATATTGTTTCGATTTATTATATTCTGCATGGATCCATTAGGACTCGGACGTCGCTTTTTCATACGACCCGCTTATAAATTGAGTGTAGGAGTATATGGTCGATTGAAAACAAAAACTGACGAAAAAGTTGATACCTTGCGTGAATTAATTTTACGTTTGGGACTAGTTGCTTTCGCCGTAGTAATAATAATATGGGCAGCTGTCTTTATGTATGCAGCGTTTTACTATTTTTACATGCCAGCTATTTCTCACACACGTCCCGTACATATGCAGTTTAAGTGAGTATTGAATTTTAAGATTCGTATGTGAAAGATCCATAACTTTGTCTTCAATCAATGTATTAAGGACATGTTTAGACACTAGCGCTCCTTGTACGTTCCCTCACGCTCATGTTTCGATTACTAAAAAGCAGCAACTTTTAATGGTTGGGCAAGCTTATCGTGTAATTGTCAAAATTGAGATGCCGGAATCGCCACAAAATCTTGATCTTGGCATGTTTATGGTATGTGGCGAAATGCGTGACCATGATTCCGTGTTAAGAGGTCATTCCTGCCGTTCTGCCATGATGCGTTATCGATCTCCATTAATACGCACTATATCCACTTGGGCTCTAAGTCCTTTGTTTGTTTTCGGTGTCAAAGAAGAATTTCAAGAGGTTACAGTCGAAATATTTAGTGGCTATCTGGAACAGAAATACCATCCCATAACTGATGTCTACGTTGAAATACAGTCACAAAAAATTCAATACTATACTGTGTCGTTGCACATAGTTGCTGAATTTACTGGTCTACGTTATATTATGTACAACTATCCATTTATATCGGCTATAATTGGTAAGTTTATACTCTATTTAAATCACTCGCTATTCTTTATTAATACATACAATAAACTCATATTTCTATGATTTGTAAACATATTTTTTTAGCTATCAGCACAAATTTATTTTTCTTGATGGTGGTATTTTTGCTTAGCTGGTATCACTGGTCCGATGCCACATGGCTTCGTAATCTTAAGAAAAAGTACAATAAATTTACCAGCACATTGCAACAATCGGCCAGTCGGGTACTTTTACCATCTAAAAGTTCCATAAATGTACAGGACGATGAAGAAGTTAGAAATCTTGATGGTGAAAAACCAAATGATTCTGACGATGTTGAAAATATAAGTGCAACTGCTGCAGCAAGTAAAAAAGAAGATACATCTTCGGTTCGAGAAAGAAAGCCCCAAAAGTCTAGTTCTTAACTTAAATTTTATACACATATACCGAATAGGCTGAAAACTACATTTCACATCACTTAGCATTGTAAGAAAGATTTTTCTTAACTTAAATAATAAGTATGTACTTATATACATATGTATGTCTGCATATATTCGTAAGAATATGTACATATGTATATGAAATTACAGAGTATCAGCCATATTCATAAAAAATATTTCAGGTTTATTAAGCGCTTATTTGACGTATTTCTATAGGAAATTTGTCAAATAAACCTGTAACAAACCTAAAATATTTTTTATGAATTAGCCCGTATATATTTAAAATAAATATATACATACACATATGAAACTTGGCCAGTTTTTCTTCAGAGAAATTATATATGTATGTATATACGGGATCAAACCTATTCTGTACTTTTTTTAGAATTTAAGTTTTGTTTGTATAAAACTATTATTCTCAGGAAACTAGGATTTAGAAAAACGCTTACTTCTTATGCATTTATTAAACTTACGTATATGTATTTTCTTTTTATACCTATTAGTTAAGAAAAAATAAAATTTGTATACCTATTCTTAAAAATAAAACTGCAAGTTATGTCATACTCTATAGATACACACATATGTATGTATGTATGTTCAAAAAGTTTCAATTCGGTGCAACCACATACATGCGTAAGTATGTGCATTAACACTATAGGTATGTGTGTTATATGTATACATGCTGCTCAATAAAGATTTTGATAAGATTTAATAAAGGTCTTTATTTTCGTGCACATACATACATAGGTATTTTTTGCTTTACAAATTCACTACGCTACGAATGCTTTTGCCTTCATGCATTAAATCAAAAGCTTCATTAATTTTATTCAAAGTCATAGTATGGGTTATAAATTCATCGACTAATAAATCCTTTTTCATATATTCCTCAACAAGTTTTGGTACATCTCTAGCACTCTTCCAACCGCCAAATGCTGTTCCTTTCCATACACGACCTACAACAAGTTGAAATGGTCTAGTACTGATTTCCTGACCGGCGGCCGCAACACCAATAATAACTGAAGTGCCCCAACCTTTGTGTGTCGATTCCAAAGCAGCACGCATAGTGTTTACATTGCCAATACACTCGAAAGTATAATCGAAACCGCCATCCATTAAATCAATTAAGTAGTTTTGAATAGGGCCTTTATCCTCAATATCTCTAGGATTGATAAAGTCGGTGAAACCGAATTTCTTACCCAATTCAAATTTATCAGGATTGATGTCAATTCCATAAATTTTAGAAGCCCCTGCTTTTTTACATCCCATGGCAGTAGCTAGACCAACAGCTCCCAAACCCCAAATAGCACAACTGCTGCCAGGTTCTACCTATTTTGAAAAATTGTGTCAAGTACGGCCATTTAATAAATAAAAAATATTACCTTGGCAGTATTAATGGCTGCACCATAACCAGTAGGTATACCGCAACCCAATAAACATACCTTATCCAGTGGAGCTTTTTCATCAATCTATAAATTAGATTTCATAGCGCGTTTACAGTTGTAACTAAAAGTATTTCTTACCTTGCTCAGAGATATATCAGCGACTACAGTGTATTCTGAAAATGTAGAAGTACCCATGAAATGGTACAACTTTTGACCTTTACAACTAAATCTTGAGGTTCCATCCGGCATTACACCTTTTCCTTGTGTAATGCGAATTTTTTGACACAAGTTCGTTTTAGAACTCAAACAAAATTTACACTCGTTGCATTGGGGAATGTAAGTAGGAATGACATGATCACCTTTTTTAAATTTAGTAACACATTCACCTATGCTTTCGACAATACCGGCTCCCTCATGTCCCAAAATTACAGGAAATATTCCTTCGGGATCGAAACCACCTAAAGTGTATGCATCTGTGTGGCATACGCCGCTAGCATGTATTTTAATTCGTACTTCATGTGCTTTTGGTGGTTCCACCTCAATCTCCTCGATGGCCAAAGGCTTTTTTGCTTCCCAAGCAACAGCGGCTTTGCATTTTATAACCTGCAAATTTTCAAATCGGATATTAACAATAAGTTACTGACAAAAATATTAAATAAATGCAAACTAACTTGACCCTCAGTAGCTGACATTTTTTACATAGATAGTGAAAATACAAAAATTATCTCACACAGTACAATGAAATGCAGGTTTTTAAATAACGATAACCACTGTGGAATGGTACCATAATATATACATATGTATGTATGTAGGTACTCTTGAAGCACCAGCTGATTTTTTTATTTGCCTGTATCAAGGTTAAATAATTTATTTATATAAAAACAAACGATCGAAGACATTTCCAAATAATTAACTTTAATTTTATTTATTTCACATAGCAAAAGTCTCCACGTTTTCTTCTTGTAGTATTCACTTCGTTTTGACATCTTCCCAGATTTATTACACAAGCAAAATAGCTGTTGTTTTTGTAATTTTTCGTTGTGTAGTGCTGCATATGCCCCCTCATTGTGGTTGTTGTAGTTCGACTTTGGTTTTTGTAATAGATTAAGGAACACTGCAACATTTTTCTTTAATCTAGGGCCACGATCAAGGCCTAACAAATATATTTTTTATTTCAATTTATGAGTGATTTACGATTAATAAATTCGCACCTTTTGCGACCAATAAAGAATACGTGTTAGTTGCCAAAAACTGTAATAAGTGCGATGTGTTGGATAATTTGACTACTACGTTTTTGTAATACATTAACGACCACCACTACATTTGTTCTTTAATCTAGATCCACTATCAAGGTCCAACCAATAAATTTTTTTCTTTTTATTTGAATTTACGACAGATAATTTGTAGACTTTTAATCTACTTACAACTATATGAATACGTTTATTTATAAGAAATTTTACCAATTATTCGAATATTCCTTTTCATACGAGTACTTGTAAAGATAAATGTTTGATATTTGTCTTATTTGACTATTTTTAATCTACTTTTGAGTAGATTGAGAATTTACTGAAAAAGAAATATTCATGTGAAGAGCCAGAAGTATTGAATTTCATAAGAAAATAGAAGTACGTATTGCTCCTATAATGCAACACAGTCATATACATATTTTATCTTGTGTAATAATTTCATACAAATGTTTGTACATGCATTTAATTAGAGAAAATTTATGACTATGTTGCATTAAAAGGTCGATATGTATCTATATAATTCTCAGACATTCGTAAAGTTAAAATTAAATGCATAAAACTAATTTTAGATGATATTAAATAAAATATTTAAGATGTTGTAGGAGCAGAAGTGGGGCCTCCTGAAGAAGGTGGAATATTAGGTGTGGATAGGGCGGGGCCTGATGCATTGGCAGGTGTTGGAACAGAGGAATTTGAAGGTGCTGCAGACGGGGCCGAAGGTGTCATCGCAGTAGACATATCTGAAGAAGTTCCTGTAGAAGTACTAGCTCCTGAAGTTGTATCTAAAATCAATAAAAAAAATTCGAACAAAAAATAACTTTATACTTCCTTAGATCATACCCATAGTTGTTGTATTTAGCCCCACATTTGATGTTCCGATTGTTGGAACACCTGCTGGATTTGGTGGATTAGCAGCAGTTGATCCAACATGTGGTGAAGCGTTAGTGGGAACTCCTGGTGTCGAAGCATTTGAACCTAATTGTGAACCAACTGGAGGTGCTCCAGTTAAAATGTTGTTTTGAGACACTGCAGAGCCCGTCGTAGAGCCACTAGCTGCATTGGAAGCACTTGTACTTCCAGCAGCTCCTGGAACTGCCGTACCACCTTGCCACTGCTGTTCCTGTTGAAGGCGGTGATGGGCCTGTTGTCTTGCTCTGAACTCAGCTGCTTTTAGC
Source organism: Nowickia ferox (assembly GCA_936439885.1). Classification (NCBI taxonomy): domain Eukaryota; kingdom Metazoa; phylum Arthropoda; class Insecta; order Diptera; family Tachinidae; genus Nowickia; species Nowickia ferox. Next base: position 3,639,957 of record OW387023.1, on the reverse strand, counting down.
TGTTCGAGATGAAACTGTTGACGTTCTGTTATAAGTTGTTGTCTTTGATATTCTAAGCCCTCGCGTTCGCGTTCCATAGTGGTTTCTAATTCTTCAAAGTGTCGTAATTTTATTTCAAGTTTCTTCATTTGCGTTTCCACCAACAAAGCAACAAGCGATTTAATTTTGCGCTCTTCTAAAGCTGCTAAGTGTTTAGCTTTAACAGCAGCCGAGGCCAAAGCAGCTGCAGCAGCCGTCTGAACATTTGCCTCATTAAATACTTGTTTATTTAAATCACTTTCCTTTGTCACGCCATCACTTGTGCTTTCACCACATGACTCTTCGGTTTTAATATCTTTAAGATCAAGTCCACTGCCAACTTCAAAAATATATAAAATTTAAATATAAATAAATAAATGAGTAGATATGTACAAATGTGAAACCAAAAAAATATTTCTTCAGGAATATATTATTACTTTTGTTTTTATCAGATTCTTTTTCAGATTTTTCTCTGTCATCTTTTTCTTTGGATTCGTCTTTGGATTTGGAGGGGGAATTGGTAATATCTTTATCTACATGCAGGACATTTGAAAGAAATAGCAATAATTTAGAAACGAAAAATATGAAATGTGTCGAAAATTTTAAAATAAGCAAGGAAAGTCATATTTTTAAGTGCACTTAAAGAGAAAAATCTCCGCTTGTTGCCTCCTTTTAAGTACATTGAAAATCTTACCATCTTTCTTGGAAAGATCCTTCATTTCCTCATCTGCAGGACCTGGTGGTGGTGCCCCACCCACTGTTGCAGAATTAGGATCTTCATCTTCCTTTTCAGCACCAGTACCAGCAATGCCACTGTTTGCCAATCCATATGATGGATTGAACTTTCCAGACGCCGAAGCTTTTTCAACATTTTTCATATGATTGTCCATGATTGTTGCTGGCACTTCATCTTTAATTGCTGAAAATTCTTCCATAGCTGCTTTAGCGGCTGCCGCAGCCACACGAGGATCAACAACAGATGCTAAAAATGCAACTGTAGACATAATAGGATTGCCCGATTTGCTAAATGGTATGGGCTGACAACCTAAGGGGCCCAAAAAACCACCATCATCTTCCAAGTATGGGTCTTCAATTGGAAGTCTTAGAAAATGTAATATACATTCATCTTGTGTACGTGTACCGACATGTTCGCAAACCTTATTCCAATCATCCTTGTGCAGTTCCAAACCTTCAAGTAAAAGTAAGGTTTCTTGATCTGTCCACTCTCTAGACATACTTGCGGCAGTTCTATTTTTCATTGCTGCTGGTTTTTTCGCATACTGGTCCAATTTTAATCCAAACTGGCCGGAAGCTGATGGCGCACTTCCGTTTTCCACTGGTTCTGTTTTTATACCAATTGGTGCCTTGTCCAACGAATCTTCTTTTACTTCTTTGCTAGAACCGCCTGAAGGTTTCTTGTCAAGGTCGAGGAGAGATTTAGCAGCGGATGGTTGCTGAGTTTTTTGTGGATTCAAAGACTGTATGCCGGAAGGCGTATCAGATAAAATATGAAAATGCGAAGTTGGTGGCGGTCCCATAGGTGTAGGTCGTAACTCTGCATCAATTTGATAATTTATCAAGCCCCATTGTTCTAAGAATGCATGAACGCGCATAATGGCACAAACGTCGCCAGCTAAATTTCGTCTACAGGCTGTGCTGGTTAAATATTCTGTAGGATTGAGACGGTAAGTATCAATCATAAAATTTCTGTAAGCCATATAAATCTCTGGTGTCTTCGATTTATTCTTTGAATTAAAAAACTCCGGCATTGCACGTTTTTCAATTACATGTATGGAGTTGTAGTCGAACCAGGCTGAGTAAGAGGGCACTATTATATGATGGGTTTGCTCTGTCACATTATCCTCCATATCTTCCTTGGCTGATGACGAGAATTCTTGAGTATTACTATTTTCACTGGTTTTCCCAGTTTGGGAATTTTCGCCTTCACATGTTGACAAAGCTTGAGTGCCACTACCTCCAGTCATCTCATCATCTAAATCAGTTATAGTGGCACCTAAAATTTAATTTTATTACTGAAGAATTTAATATACTGAAAATAAAGTTTTACCTTTGATAGGTAGCATGTCATTATCAGCCCTGGATTTGTTAGCAGGAGCCGGGCTGGCTGTGGATTGCAAAGAAGAGGTCTTGATAACCTCTTGTAGATTTGTTTCAGCAGGAGGATCATCCATATCACGGGTCAAATCTTCATCTTCTTCATCATTGCGTGATTTCTTATGAAGAACTGCAGGAGAACGTTTACGTTTGCCAGATTTAGAAGAACTAGGAGATGGGGAGCGCCTACGCTTTTGTTTGGCAACTCCCGGTGTTCCGCTAGCCATTTTTTTCTTATCGTCTACACCACCTGACATTATATCATCAATCGATAAACGTTGTTTATGCATTTTCTTTTTTCCTAACTCATCTACTTCGTAATCTTCTTCGGACATCCATTCGTTGTATTGTTCAAGATCTAAAATCCACGAAGCGGATACACGCCAACGTTCGGCAGGAGATTCAGGATTTTCCGGTGTATTGTCTGGTAATTCTAACGAATTAGGCGTCCATGTATCATAAGATTCAGGAAAATAGTACCAATGCATCATTACGCAATTTCCTCGTTTAAAAATTGGACGAGCATATTCATCAGGATGAGGATCAACCACGGGATATATAATATGAGTGGCGTCCTCTTCATCTGATACAATTTCAACTCGTCTAGTTGCTAGAATTTCACGTAATCGTGTACCCAATTGCTTATCTACTTCAGGACGAATGAATATATACGGAATGCGGTAAAGATCGGCTTCGACCAAAGCTTGTTCAATGTCAATCAGTAACGGTATGTTTGGATCCTTGCGAGTGGGATTCTTTCCCACAGAAAAATCAAATTTCTTACCCCTTTGCTCAGCGCGAAACCGAAACATTGTGGAAAATATGATGCATAAGCCACCTCCTGGCTTAAAATCTAAAAAACAACGCATCTACAAATAATAATTTTATGAGATTTTCTTCCAAATTACATTTAATTCAATAATTTTGTATTGGATTATATAAAATAAATTGATCTGTTAAAAGTGAAATCACTCACCGGTATACGCGTTGCAGGGGGTTCCGCCGAATTTTTTCCAAGCTTTGCTTCAACATATTGCAGAAACTGTATCAACAATTGGGATAATGATTCTTTTGTTATAGGCTCGTTACTATTGGCCAAATACTAAATGTATAAAATAATAATGATTAAAATATGTATGATATGCATGTACCTTGATTACAGAAATATAATTTTACAAGCGCCATTTTTATTATTTTTTATTCCTTCACTGTCTGGATAAATTTTTGTTATACTTACTTTCTTACAATTTTTTTGTAGCCATAGACGAATAGTTTCAAAGCCTTGCAAGGACTCCTGCGAATTAAAAAATTCAATGTTTGGGCTTCCGTCTTTTTTAGGAGATAAAGAACACATTTTTTAATTCAATTTATATATAATTGTCCTCTTTTTCAATTAATTTTCACACAAAAGCTATATTCTGCGATGAGAAAAAGCACGAATAACAAAACCGACGCACGAATTGCCAACTTCATACGCCCTTTAGAAACTTGGCACAACTTTATGCAGGGTATAGACGTTGCTTGATTTTGTACTAATCGTAGTATGGGACTATGGTACACTTTGCTACAAAACGTAATGAAAGAAAAATTTTAACGACCATACACATGCTGTTATATTAATGATGTGATTGTTTATAAATAATAAGGTCAGTGCAGTTGAAAAAAATGAAAAAAGAAATGAAAAAACAATAATTAGAATATGATGTGGAGAATGTTTAAAATAATGTTATTTTCTTCTTATTTTAATTAAAATACCCATTACATAAAGTGAACTTTAAAAATCAGTTGCAGAAAGCTACATTTTGAAATCAGCTGTTCAGAAAAAAATATTGCAACAACATATTGAATGTTCATACTATGAAATTTTTCTCTCCGGATGTACGAGTTTGTTGGTGAGAGAGGAGAGAAGAATTTGACTTACAGACGAATAAAAGTTCAAAATGGATTCAAAGAAAATTTAAGAAAGCAAGTTTTCTTTCTGACATACACAATACCATGACAGCTTATTCAGGTACCACCCCAAGCCCAACTGGCTTATTTGTGCAAAAGAGATATATATATATATGTAAAGTTTTCCCTAAAGTGTGTGTGCCATTAAAAATTTTGACACTATTTTGTTTGTTTCTACAAAAATAATGTGTGTTTTTGGTGCTGTTACTTTGTTATAGGACCGATAGTACCTGTTTCTTTGTACCATCACTATATAGTAGAGTTGCCATTTTTACGTAGTATATTTATCAGTCTGGTACACCATCAGAAGTGCTACCAAGTCTGGCTATATATTTTCAGCGAATTTTCGTATATTAAACATATTTAAGCCACTTGAAAACTTTTTATATATTAAAATGTATAAAGGTAACAAAATCTTCTGATTTATTTATCCATAAGTTGCAGCGTAATTATTTTAATTCATATCGTCAAAAACGCAACCATTTTTCACTATCTGGCATCACTAATATTTGCCTTAAATTGACGTACATTCAAGACCTGGCTGTCAGTATAAATTTGAGAAGAAACGCGATGGCTGCTTTCCCTGGGAAAATAAAAAATTCTAAGATATTTAAGAAAATTCCAAGCAAGTTAAATCGCCGTGTTAAACCTTATGTGAAATTGAAATAAGCCCAATAAAATTATGTACATCTATGAAGAGGCATAGCAGACATGACTATTCTATGTTTTTTTTGTGATCTAATTTGCATATAACGTAGAAAGTGAATGTGGAAAAATCAATTTGTTGGCAAAAATAACAACTATATATATTGCAAAGCTGTCAAACCTTTACAATCAATAGAAGCAAGTAAATTAAATGTTACAGAAAAAAAATCGATAATTCCTTATCATAAAAATTGAGTGCAAGTTTATTTTAATTTTGAGAAAAATGTATTCAAACAATTGCATTCTTTATAATTTCAAGCACACCAACACAAATACACTGACGCATACATCATAAAAGCATTTAGAAGTGAGCAGTTGCAGAGCAGCTTCTATTGGCAGAGCTCTTTCGGCATAACAATTCATTTGCTCAGAGGTAAGGCAATTTTAAAGGAAATTCTTAATAAAGATCTTATGCTTTAAAATATGTACATCTTAGTTGGAAAAGAAATGTAAATGTATTTTAAAGTTCTAATTAAGACTGTGGTTATGTATATTACGAGAGAAATATCAGTGGTCTTTTTCTCAAAATTTAAAAGTGTTGTAATACAAATGAAACAGTTGTGAACATCTATTATTTTTTTCAAATAAAAAACATAATTTCACAACTAATTTACCTGTATTGCAACATTTGTAAGTTTTGAGAAACACACCGCAGATCATTGCATTGCTGTCGTTGACGTTTTAGTAATAAATGATAAGAAAATAACTTTTATAATGACAAGCATATGTACATATATCGTCAAATGCTCCGGAATTAATACATATGTAGGTATATGTGCATTAGAGTGGCCGTTAGTTGTATGGAGAATTTTCTTTTTTTTGATTTATTATATTCTCTCTCCCCCCCCAAATCGGTTCAGTTTTATGTAAAAAAAAAAATACAAAAAATTTCATAGCGATAAGTTGTGTTTTAGGGCGTGTGTCCGCGTCACAAAGTTGGCCCTCAAGCCCATTTATTCAATGTAATTTTTATACCCTTCACCAAAAATGGTAAAGGGTATATATAGGTTTGTCCAGATTTTTGTAACTTCTACAATATTCATTTGCGGCGAAATAAAGTTAGTTATTCTGGATCCTTATGAATAGGAGATGAAAAAAAGACATGTCCGTCTGTCCGTCTGACCGTCTGACAGTCTGACCGTCTGACCGTCTGCATGTACGGATTTTCTATGTGTTGCTTGAAAGTGATTGTATGAAGCTCCTAAAAGAGTTAGAGAGCTCGGAATTGGACTGAATCGACCGCATTTGTCTTGGCACGATTGGTATTGAAAATCAGCAAAAATAAAGAATCGGTTCTTGCATTTTCTATATATAAAGTTTTATCACACATTTTTTACAAATCTACCAAAAAATTTGCCGTGCGTAGAACCAACAATATTTAATTCTGTTACTAACCTCACTAGCTACTCCACCGCTGAAGCTTGCTTGAATTTACATTATATTTACTTTAGTTAAACATTTTCTTTAACAAGCATTATTTCGTATTAAACCCCTTTTTGTCACCAATACATAGACATTGCCTTATGGTGTTTTTGCTTGGCACATGCTTTTTCGTAGGCATGCATATGAATTGATGTGTATAACAATCAGTAGAGTCATGCAAAAAACTGTATGTTTATATGGATGTATGTATAAATATACGCTACCATGAAGACCATTCACTCGTACATACACACACAAGTATATGCATAAGAGTGTTCATATGAACAACTACAACAACAACAATACGCTACAAATAGTATTGAGAGAAGAATATCCAATTGTTTGTACGTGTGTATGTAGTCAACTCTACGCACAGCAACAATATGCTAGCAAACGTATTGAAGGAAGAATATTAAGTTGTTTGTGGTAAGAAATGGGATTTTTTTTTGTATACAAATAAAGTATTGTGCTAATGAATGCGTGTTGATAAAATATATAAAATATATGTGCCCTTAATTATGAAAGTGGTCTAAGTCATATATTTCTTTCATCGAGATATTTAATAGATTACATTTGAAGAAATTAAAAAAATATTTTTATATTATGCAACATTTTAACTTATAGTTGTACTAGTGTCGATTAATAGAAGTTTATTTAATATTTATTAAATATTTTTTCAAGTTTATTACAGATTTATTTCATATATAGATGCAGAAATATATGCATATGACTTAGACCACTTTCATAATTAAGGGCACATATGTATGTATGATTGTAAATACGTATGTATGTATATTCAATGTGCCCAAGTATACATACATGCATATGTATATGTATAAATTCGTTTGCTATGTCGGTATAATGTAAATAAGCGCTTGTTAAAGAGCATTAGTTTTTTATAAATATTTCAAAGGGGATAGGATTGTGTTTGATTTGCTTGTTTGTTTTCTGAATATAATATATGTATATGTAACAAAATGCATAAGATTTAAAGGCTAACGTGGTTAATAAGTAAGAAGTCGGTTTGTCATAACTTCTATGCTGAGTTTCGAACTTAGATGAAATTTTTTTTCAATAAATATATTTTTGGAAAAAAATTAATCAGGGACAAAAAATAATAATTATTGTTGAATTTTCATAGAAAAAAGGCAAAACTACATACAAGGAAGCATCAAACAAAGTGGACAATCACACCATTTTAATTATTCTAAACTATTTTCTAAGCTCCAATTTTAAAATTATAATTTTTATTTTTTAGGCAGAAATAATTGTTATTTCCTGATTTTTATATTTTAACTGGAAATAATTGTTATTTTCTGATTTTTCTTTTTTCCAGCAGAAATAATTGTTAGTGCTTTCGTTCTGCTAGTGTTTGTCAGAATATTTACAATTAACTTTGGTGTTATTTGTTCCTTAAAAATTATCAAATGTAATTTGGCTTAAAGAGAGATACGAACTATAGCCTACTGAAATAATAATTATAGAAATAATTATTTTCCGATTTTTATTTTTTCGAGAATAAATAAAAATCAATTTGTGATTTCTACTTTTTCGAACAGAAATTAAATTAAGTTACATTGTGGGAAAAAATACATATACCTACATACATATTTACATACATACATTGAACTTATAGGTACATATACGATATACCTAACTACTACGACAGGATCAACGTGTGGATATTCCGTAGCCAAAAAACGTGGTAGCCGCCCAAAGCTGCGAACCGCTATTTTTCACACTTTTTTGATATGGCTGTCAAATGAAAGGGATTTTCCAATGGAAAAATCATGGTGGAATCATGCTGAAAATTTGAACTCATTTACTGATATCTGGCGTTGTTTTATTAAAAACAAATACACATTTTTAACCCTTATACCTACTTATGCATATTTTGGTCACATGCATATATGTATTCCAGGTTCACCCAATTTAATTCAAAAGTTTTAAAGTGTGTACATACATATTTATAAAATTTTGGTACTTTGTACACACAGCGATACAATTAAACAATTATTTCAACACTTGTACAGGGTGGGCCAAAAGTTACCATGGGGCTTTAAAGTTTAATAACTTTTTAGTTTATTAATTTTTTTTTATTTTGACACGTATGTACATATTTATTAAGTAGAACAGTTTCATGCATACCTAATAGACAATTTTATGGAATCCAACATTATTGGAAACAGTTTAAATCAATAAATATTACATGTCTGAATCAAACAGTTTTTCCGTAGTAATTACTGGTTACGCTTTTTTTTGGCACATGGCACACAAGAAATGCCAGATGCAAAATCAGCCTTACAAACTGCAAGAAATGAGCCAATGGATCACACAAATCTCCAAAGTCTGATTCATTTTCATATATTTTTCCATGAACATAATTTATGCTACATGTGATGAAAATTGTGCGCTTAAAAATATAAACTATTTTTTATAAATAAGGCAATTGTTTTAAAAATTAAGCCTTGCAATTATTTATGTATATATATTTATTAGCGCAATATTGACTTCGGTGTGAATCGATATACTTATATATCTATTTGCAATTGTACAACAATAAAGCATGTATTCGTCCCCTACAATTAAAAAATCGGCAACATTTGGTTTACGTAGATTATATGCAAGAAAATTGCATGAACACTTCTCCTAGTTTGTTTATATTTTTTCTTTCGATATGTGTATACATATGTACATACATACACATGTTTGCAAATACCAATTTTATACTTGTACGATTTTTCCCAGCGGGAAAAATAAAGAGCAAGGATACCTTCTAGAAGGCCTTTGTACTTCTTCTTTTGGATGTACAAGGTCTACTCGCTCCATTCCACTCTTATATCATTTTTGCCTTTCCATTTCGCCTCTTTTGCCAGCAATTCTGTCTTTAAATTAATCGATTTTACTTTTGGTTTGGTAAAAATACACGCAAAAAATTTTACTCCTCTTCCCCCTTTTCATAGAAGGGAATGTGGAATGTGTATCTTACCTTTTATGCAAAAGAGTCGCATTCTTTAGCAGTTAGATAAAAATAGTAATTGATTTAATAAGGCCTGAAGTAAGAATATATTCTGAGGTTTCCCGCTAGGTAGTAACTTGATCGCTTTGTATCAAAGTAGTGGTTGGCGTACACACTGTACATGCATACAATTATAAATACATATACATCTCTACACTTGAAGTAGCAAACTATCCAGTGTTGCCAGAAAATGCTGATGAGAGAATTTTAAATCGGTCAAAAAATTCTGCTAAAATGTTCTACAGAAGAAAAGTATAATGCTAGATTTAAATGTAGAAAAAATTATTGAAATAGCTTTGAATTTCATGTTTATACAAACTCATTTACATGTATTTTTATAGCACATACAAACATAAAATAGTTAATGATTGTGGTTTTTTTTAAATGTTATAATAACGTTAAAAAAGTTTTAACGCACTAATAATCTCAAATTATTATTTTACTTATTCAGTAAAATATTTGTTTATTAAAAATACGTATGTACATTGAAATTGATTATTGAATGGTTAGCTGGATCATATGCGCATTTCACTGTAGATCATCAGGGAACCTTTACCCTGCAATAAATACATGTACATTTATGAGAAAAATCCTCCATACAGAAGAATTTTTTTAAGAAATTAAAAGTTTATATTTTCAACAAATTCTGCAAGAAAGCATTTAGCAGAATTTTTTGCAAGTTGAATGCTGTTTAACTAATGAAAATGCAAGATCTAGCAGTGAAAATGCTAAAATGGCAACAATGAAACTATCCCAAACGCTTTTTGCTGTCATTGTGGATTATTAGTGCGTTAAAAACTTTTAAACGTAATTGCAACATTTCCTATAAAAATACCTGTAAATACTAATGAGTTTGTATAAACATGAAATTCAAAGCTATTTCAATAATTTTTTCTACATTTAAATCTAGCATTATACTTTTCTTCTATAGAACATTTTAGCAGAATTTTTTGACCGATTTAGCATTATCTCACCATCATTTTCTGGCAACACTGGTTGTTATGTTGAGAACTTATGGATTTTTTTTTAAAGACATGTTGATACATACATACGAGTACATATACATATGTATATAAATATGCACAAGTAAATATAAATTCGTTTGCTAATGTCTGTATTGTGTATGTATCTATATGTATGTTAAAAAAAAGTAAATCGCTTGCTAAAGATCATGGATTTCTTATAAATATTTTAAAGTGGACAAGATTGTTTGTTTGATGGTGCTTGTTGTTGTTGGTATTTTCTTTCATTCATGAGGTTTTTGTTTCTTTTTTCAATAAATTTAGTAAAAAGTGCTTCACTTAATTAAGATGGTGTTTGTATATAGGCAATCGGCAGGGATTGATTCACTGGCTTAGTTCAATTAATGATGAAGGTACTTATGTATATAAATACCTAGGTAGGTATATTTTTTAAAAAAGATTCAAATAGGTACATATATATATATATGTATGTAGGTACCTATTTGTTTTATATTTTCTAAAATTCTTCAGAAAAACTCCTTTATAGTATATATCTACACACATATGTATGTATGTAAATAGATACATATATATGTATATGTATGTTTTAGTATATGAAAGAAATATTTTTTAATATGTAGGAAAAAAAACATAAATGTTGAGATGAGAATATGAACTCACGTTCTTCTATTTTCAGAACGAATGTTTGATTCACATTTTGTTTTATTGTCATTTTGCACTTATTTTAAAGATCTAAAACTTAGTTTAATTACATATGTACATACATACATATGTACCTATGTAGGTGCTTATGTACATATGTATATACATATGTAAATAAGTATGTATGTAATACCTACATGAATGTTTGTATCTAAGTACTCGTATGTATATCTATCATTGCAAATGATAAATTTATTAATGTTTTCCCCAGCAAAAAAATTAATGCGTTCAAAATTTAATAGTGTTTCATGCTTTCTTTAGCATTTGTGTCTTCGAATGCATTCTAAAGATCATCGCAAATCGTAATAAATCTATAGTTTTTGAACTCATCAAAAACGCATGCAATATTACTGGGTAATTAATATTGGAATAAATATCCACACGAAATAGGCATGTATGTAAAAACAGAATTAAATCAACGCTTTGACACATTGTCATAAAACAAGTTTTATCTCCACCGAATAATAAGAGTGCAATAGTTCGGTGGTAGAGAGTGTGTCTTAACAGTCTTAACAGCAAGGTTCGTATCCTGGCTGAGACAAGATTTTTTTGTTTTGTGAAAAACGTCATCGAATCAGGGAACTTTTATGGGTTCTAAGCACTCATTTCAATGACGAGCAGTTTTGTTAAATGTTAACCCATGGCGCCAGTGACACGTCAGTGTTAAAATCTTGCGTTTTGCACCTGAATTGAACCCATGCAATAACTATTTCTTTTGCATGTCTTTTTTGCTGGGTCCGAAAATAACTTAATTATTCGATTGCTAAATAAACTTACCTAAGGAGAAGCGTTGCGTTTTCAAAAAAAAGAAAAAAATTTTTTATAACTTTTATATCTAAAGCCAGTTTGTATTCCTGCTAGTAGGTTATTTGCAACTTAACAAGCTACATATGTACATATCGCTCATTTTCGAAAAAAAAACATTATATATCAACAAATGGGATTTTTGGGTTAATGATGCAAAATCCTCATATTGTTATTCATATTGTGTAAAAATTTCATACCATATCTTGTATACTTAACTATCGAGAGACAAATAAAATTATTGTTTTCGATTAAGTTGTGTGTAAATTGAAAACTTTAAAGATTAAAATAAACTAGTTTTTTTAATAAACGAGCGATATTTATGACATTATATTGAGGGTTAACAAAAACTTTTTTTTGAAGTGAGTCGCACCAATGTACATTTTTTAAAAAATTTTCCGGAAGAGTAAATGAAAAAAGTTTTATAAACTAAAATATATTGTGTGTATATATATAAAAACACTTATTTTTTAACCCTTATACCCGTGCATATTACTGCAAAGTGCCTATATTTCAGTTTCACTTGACTTAATTCACACGGACCTGTTCTGCAAATCACGACATGTCAAATCACGGTGATTTAAAAAAATTAATGAAAACTAAATAATTGCTTTTTTAAATTGCACGATTGAAAGCGTTGGAAGTTGGAGGAAAATATTATATTATAAATGACAAAAACTTAAAATACAATGAAAACCCACTATCAAGTCAGCTATTAGTGGTTTACTTTTGAAATCACGTGATTTGAAATCACCATGATTTTCAGAACAGGCCAAATAAATTTGAAAGTATGTATTTATACAAGGTCGCTGTTAAGCACACACAGTCATATTAACAAAGCAAGCGTCAGTTAAGGAATCTTTTGTGCGCAAGATACATTTAAAATGCAGTTTTGCGCTGCATATTGCAGTTTAATTGGTAATGGATACGAAAGTTTTCTCATAAAATTACGCATGTCTACGTATCTACATATATACATATGTACATACGTACATATGCACGCATGTCTTTTCTTTATATTTCATGATTTGTGAAGGGTATATAAGATTCGGCACAGCCGAATATAGCACTCTTACTTGTTTTTTGTTTAGTTTTTTTTTGACTATACGTAGTATATATGTATATGAAGTAGAGATGGGCGCGTGTCGTGTTTTTTTTTGTGACACGAACACGCACGACTTAACACGAAGTGTTCGTGCCAGAAAATCTGTTTTCGTGCGTGCTCGTGCAGTATCGTGTTGAGCAAAATTGACACGATAAACACGAAACGATGTTTGGTGTTAAAATATGTATGCATGAATTTTCAGTACAGAAAAAATTTAATATTTTGTATCGTCAAACACATAAAACCATAAAATTTGTTGATAGTGTAGGAGTCTCTTAAGCTTAATTTAATATATGTATGTATGTATATAAGCTTTTACTATACACGCTTAGTATAAATAATTTCCATATAAATATAAGTTTGTTATATAAAATTCTTCATTATTTTCTAAAATATTAATTTTAGCAAAAAACTTTCTTTGAGGACAGTGTTGTTGACTAGAAGAGCTAAAATATTGCCATATATCATATTCTTGTAAAATGTATTTTTAAAAAGATAGTCATATGCAAACAAAATAAATAAATTGAATAAATGGGCTTGAAGGCAAATTTGATGAAATTTTTTTGTATGTTTTTTAAATAAATGAAAATGAATTTGCACTTACGAATATAAAATAGTACCTATACTGTTTTATTTCAATGTTTTATTTCGATATTTGGATTTAAAATTTATTTAAATTCTGAATTAAATGAAAAATTCTACTATAAAATAATGTTGAAGCAAAAATGTTCAATATGTTTTATTTTGCAGCATAACAAGTAAAAACATTTATTCCACAGAAAAAACATCTTAATTTAGGCATAAATCAGTAAACTCATGTAGGTACATAAGTATACATACATATATCACAGATATAATACGTACATATCTATCTGATAAAATTTGAGTTTTTGATAAAATAGGTTAAATATTTTATTTATACATATTCGGCCATGGTCTGAGATTCATTTCGTTCTGAATAAGCACACATTTCGCAAACGGAAAACAGTATTCGATTTATCGGATAATTTAGTGCATTCAAAATTAAGTTGGGATAAAACGACTCAAAGATATGAAACCTGCAATAAGTGAGCTTTCTAGTTGAATTCAAAACGAAATGCTATTCGGAACATGGCTTAGTTTGTTTAATTTTTTTACTTACTAAGAACACTACTACATTTAGGGGAAAAAATTAAGTAAAATATGTATATATGTACATATGTATTTATCTTACTCCTATGTGTTGAAATTTACAAACTGCCTACTCTTATCTATGGAACATTATATTGTGTTTACTTAGAAAATTTTTTCAGATATTGTTTTGTTAGGGCCAGTCCCACGATGTCACCAACGTTCGACTTGTTGTACAGTTACATTGGAAATAACAACAAAATTTTAAAATTTGTTTTTGTTTTGAATGTAAGTGTGCGACGAGTCGAACGTTGGTGGCATCGTGGGACAGCCCCTTAAATTTTTTTATGGTTAATACTAGAGATGTGCAAATGTCGTGATTTTATCGTGTCACGCGTGATCGAGATGAAATTTATAATTAATCATTCTGTGGGAAATTTGTCAAATAAACCTGTAATAAACCTAAAATATTTTTTATGAATTAGACCGTAGGACTTTATGATTTTATGACACTTAAGACAACCGTGTGAATACATCAAATATTTATAAGTAAATAAAAATAAAAAATGGCCTTTCATCATTTGTCGTCATAGGAGTTATAAAATGAACGAATTTTCACTCAGAAGCAGTCAAGACTTTATACAAGTAAGTTATGTTCGTTTTACGCGGAACATAATAAAATAAGAATATCTCAATCAGCAATGGCAGCGTTGTCAAAAATAGAAACGTAAACTTTGAATAGAGATGAAAGCGGTATATTGTTTGTATGGTCTGCAGTGATTAATTCTAGTTTGAATGCAACATATTTAATTTGTTTGCAATTTATATACTTTTCTGTCCTGAAACTTTGGCTTGGATTTCAGATCCACTAAGCTTTATTTTTATTATTCTTTTTGCTGACAACATTTCTCTACCAACGGATTACCTAATTTCATATTTTTAGCCTTGATGTCACTTCAATAGAAATTTTTTGTTATAAACCCAGGTAGTATCGTAGTTCTGATAAAATTGATACTTCCCACATACTAGAGAGACATGCAGGCTTATCATAAATAAAATTTCACATTTAAATTTCCGAACGTGTGAACAATTGGTATCAAACAACTTCATACGATTGCGAAATGTTTTGACGATTTATGAAGAAAATTATTCATATTTCTGTTGAAAAAAGTGGAAATATGTAAGTTTTAATTTGATTGGAATTGATGATACGAAATTAAAATCCATGTGAACGAAAAATTTGATTTATAAAATTTTCACATGTGGAATTCATAATAAGGTTGATGTAGTTATGTATGCCCCTTTCTTTTGTTAATAAAAGCATCATTTAGTTTAATTTTTTGTTAGTTAATTTTTTTTTGCAATTTAACTAACTGTAGATACATACATAGAATGTTATGAAATTGAGCAAAATTTTAAATAACAAAATTATGTACCTATTTTATTACACTTATAAATTTTTAAAATAATTTTTCTCAGTGCTGAATTCTATATAAGATTTAGATTCACTTTGCAATTTAAAATTAATTTCATGGAAAAACGCGAAATCACGTGTTGATGTGCCATTGCGATGAAAAGGTATATTAAAATAATCGGCCTTAATACGAATGTCGTATTACGACTTCGATTACGACGATTTAGTACTAGACTAAAGAACATTACGAAATTTTTTCTTTAATCTAGCACAAAATCGCCGTAGTCCTAGTCGAAATACGACACTCGTAATTAAGCCCAATGGTTGATCTTAATTACGAGTGTCTTATTTTGACTACGACAATTTCGTACTAGATTAAAGAAAAAATTTTGCAATGAGCTTTACTCTAATACAAAATCGTCCTACTCGAAGTCAAAATATGACACTCGTAATTATACCCAATAAGTTAAAAAATTAAAACCTGGCTATGTACTTATAAACTGCGCTCTGAAAAGTATCAATGGTCTTATATATGTCGCGCGGAATATTCGTCTACGAGTTTTTGTCCTAGATTAAAGAAAACATACACATTTCCTTTAATCTAGTACAAAATTCTCATAGACGAATATTCGACTCGAGACACGCAATACGGGTGATTTCCGGGGAAGTGCCGTGGCACTCTTAAGATTTTGGGGATTTTTAGCCAAGTTTTTGGGAATCTCCAGTGTGATCTGTGTCTTTGCTAAAAGGCTCGTGACTTAGATAATTGGTTCGTAGCTGTGATAGCTGTCCCGAAATTAAATTTATTCTTTGTTTGTTGCGCTTTAACGTCTAAACCACGAAACCGATTTTGATGAAATTTAGAACATAAATAGCTATGGAAACATAGGTTATTTGTTTTTTAAAAATAGTACCACGAGGGTAGGTAGGGGGTGATTTCTTCCTCTTTGAAACTATCTATCCGATTTTTATGAAATTCAAAACATAGATCTGAGTCTACAAGAAGACATAGGCTATACACTTTTTCATAAATAGGTGCATGAGGAGAGGAGGGGGCAATTTCTGCCTCAGAAACTATCTAACCGATTTTGTTGAAATTCAAAACATGGATAGATCTGCGTCTGGAAGGACACAAACTCTATATATATTTATCAAAAATAACCGCAATGTGGGCTAAGGGGCAATAAGGGTAAGTAAAACGTAAGGAAATACGTTCCTACCCGGTGTCCCATGAGACCGTGTGTTCTTTTTTTGTGTAATTGTTTTATGTAGAGACAGTTAAGCATTTTACTTTAATTCTACTCGTATATACTTGTTCATTCTATTATTTTATTTTATTTCTTATTTATATCTTTTTTTTTTTGTTGTTAAACTATTCTGTTTGTTACATTTCGTTTTCATTTCAAACTCGATTACTGAAAATATTCCAGTAAAAATAGAATCGGTATTGTTGTCTGTTTTAGCATTCAACACGCAGAAACACTTTTTTATCTCACAAATCGAAAAACGAGTAAATTTTTAAATTTTTAGACATTTCGGTAGAAAAAAGAGTTCTGTGCTATAAATGTGAAAATGTATTACAGATGAATGATAGAGAGAAAATTGAAATAAAGCAATATGACTACATGTTTAAGCAGCGTTTAAACATATTTTGCCTCGGTTATAGTGTGTAAGCTTAGACTGCATTTTCGGGAAAAGATAAACAGCTTTTAGTTGCAAGTTGCCATCCATTTTGGCAACTGGCAACGCAAAAAAAGTTCGTTTCACTGAACAAATCTTCAACGACCGTAAAAATTTCCTTTGGCCTACTGTGTAATTCGAAATGAAAGGAAATGCTTTCGAATTTGTATGTTTATAACATGTAAATTCTTCTTGAACAATATAGAATACCGTTATGCCTATTTTTATGTTAAATACTTCAAAAGTTTGTTTTGTCATTCCTATTGTCAATTGAGCCTATAACCATCTCAGGACAATAAGGAATTGATGTCACCTGACTTGTCAAAATTGTATAAGTAGTTTTAATTTGAAATTTATTTGCTGGAGGTCAAGCATTGTCTATATATTTCATTGGTGCTTAGCCAAATCATCAGTAGACTTTAACCACATTTTGAACAGTCACAAACCTCTTATGTTATGCACAGACTTTCAAAAACTATTTGAGAATTCACAAATAATAATCACAATTAATAATATTTCTGAAAATCACAAGCGAAACACAAGCAATAGGCATAGAAACTATAACAAAATCCCAGCAAATAATTTATTATTTGTGATTATTATTTGTGAATTCTCAAATAGTTTTTGAAAGTCTGTGCATAAGATAAGAGGTTTGTGACTGTTCAAAATGTGGTTAAAGTCTACTGATGATTTGGCTAAGCACCAATGAAATATATAGACAATGCTTGACCTCCAGCAAATAAATTTCAAATTAAAATAAACTTATGACAATATGTCGAAAATAAATTTCTTAAATTGTATAAGTAGTTTAAAAATTCAAACATCAAACTATCGCTTGAACAATTTTAATTTTTTCCTCCTGTAAAATTTATAAACATGTAGTTATATAAATTACTTTTCGTTTAAAATAACTCTTGTATTGTATTGCATTGTGTAAAATGTGAAATATTTTCATTATTGTTTTTATACTATTTTTAAAAAGCAAATAAAATCATTTTGAATCTTGAAGATAACGCTTTATAATTTCTATCTTTCAACTTTTTATAATTTAAGATAAGTTTTCGTTACCGTAAACATTTTATTTAATTTTGGATCTAATTTGATAAAAAGGTTTCTCTTCAACTGTCGTCGCATTACACTTTCGTGGAGGAAGCTGGAATCACGGATTCTTTGCCTTTGGTAAAATATTTTTTTTTTGCAATGCGATAACAGCAAACCAAACACGGTACAGTTAACCGGCGCCAACCACTAAACCAATAAAAGAGAATAAGACTCAAAACTCCCAAAGATCTATAAATAATTGAGAACGACGCGTGATTTTTACTCGCTTTACTATTGAAACGCTTTATTTAAATTTCTTCCTTTGCAACATGAATATATCTTACACCAATACCTCGCAAGTTTTCACTGTGCGTCGTTAGATTTTCAAAGTCGCGTTGTTTTGGGTTCGAGGCTTTAATTATTATTTTTTTTTTGAAATATTTTATTTTCCAATTAAAAATTCGCTTTGCAAATATCTTTCTATTTAATAATAATGTAAATATATAGTTAATAAATTTTTGTGAAAGAAAGCCGACTTACGACTACATCCACTATAGACTCATCAGACAGTGATTAATGTTTATTTTCTTTTTTTTTATATATGTATACATATATTATTTTTTTAATTGCAATCTATCATTACATAATATGATAATAAGCAAATTTGATGAAACATAAGAATTACAGTTTTAGTTGTAATTTACAGTAAATACAACTATAAAAATAGAAAACAAAATCTGTGGTTTACAAAATTATTAACAGTATTTTCGTAACCCTGGAACCTATCAGAGAACAGAATGAAACCATTCGCAATTGCTAACAATTCATAAATTCGTTGCATTTGCCATGCATTTATTTGACAACAATAACAAATGTAATTGCTATGATACAATTCATTGTGATTGGTTGATTTATAACACAAGCCGTTCACTCAGTATTCGCTGCAATTTTTTCACATCACGTTTAAATAAGTTTATTTTAAGTGATTTTAATTGTTATAAATTAAAAAACTCAGTGTGAGGGAGGAAATTTTAGGAAAAATAAATGCCGATATTTACGGTGTTAGAATAAAGAAAATACAAAAAGTAAAATTTGGAAAAAGTAAAATAAATCTGAAATGTATTTCAAATAATTGTTTCATTTTAAAATTTAATATAAAATTAATTTCAAATCTACATATGTATCTTGTTTTATGAATACTAATGTAAGAGTATATGTTTTATACAATAGTGCATTGTGTTCAATCACAGTAAAAAGTATTCGCACCATTCACTGAGTGAGTATTCGTTGCTTTTAACAAGATCAGTCAACAATTATGTATATACGCAATAAAATTCGCCGCACTCATCCCTCAATTGTCCCATGCGTTATTTTTTTCAAATGTTGTGTATTGACAACAATATGCAGGCCTTTTGCGATTGCATTCAAAACAACAAATATAGGCATTCAATCTGTTCTCTGGAACCTATCTTCGATCTTTACATGGTTTGCTATAGAAAATCATAATTCACTTTGCGTCGTTTCAATTTGAGTCGCGTTTTTTGGAACGTAAGCACGACGCAAAGTGAGGTATTGGTGTATTGTAAAAATTCAATTAAATCTTGTGACCTCAGTTATATACATACATACATATGTATAAACAATAGGCCTGCACAGATATATGTACCTGTTTGTAGCTGTTATGCGTGTGTTTGGTTCTGGTATGAACAGATACATATGTTATTCAGCGTTTCTGTTACTAGTTCTTAATGTCGATTTTTTAAGCAATTATTGTATAGTTGGGCAATGAGCAAATGAGAACAACACATTTGTTTGTATTTGTTTTTCTAAAACAAATAAGATACCTACATAAAACTGCTTTTACCATAAGTACCTTATGATGTGTTGAAAAAAAATATATGTACATGGCTGGTGAATGAATGAATAAAAGTAAAATTTCACGTATGTATGTATGCATATGTAAGCAAATGATACATGAAACACATTAGCTGCAAATACAAAAGAAAATACACACAATATCATCTACATACTCGTATGTGTAATTACCCAGTAAAAATTTTGTCACATACTCGTAGATCTCCGATCTAAAACCAGTGACAATGTAAGCGCGACCCACCCAAAGTGTGTATACAATTTCTAATTACATTTACACAGCGTGGGCCTAGGCCATAAGATGTGTCCACCCCTGTATACATTGTAAGCGAAGGTTGGATGACTTCAACGGTTATGGTGATTCGGAGGGCATTAAGATGTGTCTGAATGCAATTAGTCTTTATTGCAGACATGCTATTAATATTAGACGGGTCCGATTGAGATCGATTATGGGCTTTGTTTGAACTATTAATTAAACTAGAAATATAGGATACATTACTAACCCATCCAAATCAGATGCTAATGCTAATGCTTTTCATTGTTAAAACATCATTGTCCACGTCGTGGTACTATGTGAAAAATTTGGTTATGGCCCTAATGTACATACTTATGTATGTATGTGCTAGTGAAGGACGAATATTTGTATTCGAATTCCCGAATATTCGTCCATTGTTAGATATTCGCATTCGTATTCGCCAAATTTAGGCGAATATTTGTATATTAGTTTATAATAACTAATTTACTTCAATTAAAAAAAAAACAATTCAAAACAAAGTAGACAATTCAAAACATACAAAACAAACTTCTTGTACAATTAACATTAAAAAAGTTAAAGTACTTTTCTTCACCTAAAGAGAGGAATGTTTTACTTCAAAAACAACCCTACCTCTCCACGAGCCATCAACTTGGGCATGACATGAACAGGACGCAGGCAGAGCAACTGTCAGAAATTCATCTACTTCTTTGTTTTGGTGAAGACGGGCGATGTCCATATTTAGGCATATCAAAGTATTTTGCGGTAGCGCTATAGAGATAGAATATTTACCAATTTTGTTCTGTCTCTTTTCTTTCTATTGCAAATGGTTGCGGACGACAAATCTCATGGCGAACATTGTTGCTCAGACATATGTATGTCTGGGCATCCATGTCTGAGCATGGACGAAACATGGACATGAGCGGTCTCCATTAGCCATTTGCGATGTCCGACATAAATCCCATACCAAGTTCATGGCTAGTGGAGACCCCAGTAAAAGTTAAGAAGCTTTTTCTCTATCAAACCTATTACAGTGAGGTGTGTAAATAAAACCAACACCAACATTGACTAAAAATCCTGTTCTTTATCCAACTTAGTTTGAACCATGTTAGATTATCGACATCATTTGCTATCCGTTTTTCCGCCAAATAGTGTGCTAAAGTTTTCCGTATTAATGAATTTTAAAAACTAAATATTATTTAATGACGACCATTACAATTTTGGATATTTTTTATTTAATCGTACTTAAATGTACGCGTACATGACTATGAAAACTTTTTCATAATTTTTTTTTAATTTTGTTGCCGTAAATGGGACCCCAATGTAATGTCTAAAAAATTCACATATAATATTCGTATTTGAATTCGCGAATATCGTTTTAAGTATTCGTATTCGCGAATATCAAAAGTTGACATTCGTTACATCACTAGTATGTACATATGTATAATAACTAGACCACGTCTGCACTTGAAATATGTACATATGTATGTAGTTTGGAAAAATTTGATTGCGTTGTAGTTATTAATAGTTATTATTTTTAAAACTTTTTTATTATTTATTTTTATAAACATCAAGCAACGGTTATATAAAAAACGGTTGTATAAAAAAATATGCTCTTTTACTGGATAAAAGTGAAGCCAAAATTTATTATCACTTTTATTTGTTTAGTTATTTATATTTTACCGTTATTTATTTTTTTTACGAAACACTTGAATAAACAAGGTTATAAGTACATACATATGTATGTACATACATAATTCCTTCCTACAATTTGACATTAAAAATATTATGCGCCATTTTTAATGTCACATGAATTATGAGGTTAATTGAAGTCTTGTTTTATTTGCTAGTAGGAGTGATATAAATTTTTAGAAAATATTTGTTGACTTTTCATAAAATTTTCTTTTAAAATCCTTCAATAATACTTCATCAAACACATACATATGTATGTGCATATGTACATAAATATAATGCAAATAAAAATTTTTGAGCTGAAATAGGGTTTGTTGTTGTAATATTAAAAAGTAAACGTAGTACTTAAAACCAAGAGCGGAGTATATACACTTAGTCACAAAACTCTACATACGATTTTAGATATCTTTTATTCAATTTCTTAAATTTTATTCATAATTTTTATTTACTTCCAGTTCATAGAAGCCAAGTAAAAATTCTCGTCTGTCTATTTATACTGGAAACAAAAACAAATCACTCAAAATTTGTTTTCAATGTAAATAGCCAGACGAGAATTTTTACATGGATTCTATGAACTGGCAGTTAATGTTTAATTTTTAAAAATATTTTACACACAAAAAACTCAAGATTTACAGTGGTGGCCTTATAATTAGAAACGATGTCTTGAGATAAAGAATCGCAGTGCATCTCTTTTGAAAACATGCACTGTTCACTATAAATTCCGTTATTCTACTAGTTAATAATCAGCATTGTTGTCGCTGAAAAACACGTGGAGTTTAAAGTTTATTTATTAAAAAAATAATAATAATATTTTTCAAGTAGTTATTTTTGGCTGGACACGTAATTAGAAACGTAGAGTTTTTGCTTTAATTTCTGAATTTATCTCTCTATTAGTGACAAAGTGAGTGTAATTTGAAAAGCAATAGATTAACATATAATAATTTTGACATAGTTTAGCTTCTCAAATGGGCAAAAATAAGTCATGTACTCCAAAAATGCGGGAGTTAATTGTGCAAAGTTATCAAAATGAAAAACTCTCAATGTCGGCTATTGCACAAAAGTTTTCTTGCTCTAAAAAAATGGTATTTGGTGCAATTCAATTGTACAAGAAAACAAAACAGTTTGAAGCCCCAGCCCGGAAACCTAGGGCGCGAAAAACCACTCCATCAGAAGATAGAGTAATATGTAGAGCCAGTAAGAAAAAACCATTCTTGTCTTCGCGCGAAATAAAGGCTGAAGTTGGACCGCAAATAAATGTGGATATATCCACACGGACAATAAGAAGGCGCTTGCAAGAGTCGGGACTTCGAGGATGCATTGCACAAAAAAAACCGAATGTGTCAAAAAAAAATATTAAGAAGCGGTTGCAGTTTGCAAGGCAAATGCTGAAAAAAGATCCACGTTACTGGAATAGAGTTCTATGGAGTGACGAATCGAAGTTTAACTTGTTCCAGTCTGATGGAAAAACGTATGTAAGACGCCCTCCAAACAAAGCCTTGGACCCCAGATACACGGTGAAAACGGTGAAACACGGTGGCGGATCGATTATGGTTTGGGGTGCTTTTTCTTGGCGTGGTGTTGGCCCGATTGTGAGAATACAGGGCATAATGAATCAACATCAATATAAAAGCATTTTGGAAAATGTAATGGAACCGTATTCCTTTGAGAATATGCCTGTTCATTACGTTTTCCAACATGACAATGACCCAAAGCACACTTCAAGATTAGTGAAGTGTTGGCTTTTGGATCAAAATATTGATGTTCTGGACTGGCCGCCACAAAGTCCTGATCTCAATCCAATTGAAAACTTGTGGGCAATTGTGAAAAGAGATCTCAAGGACAAAAACCCACGAAATAATGATGATCTGTTTCAGTTGGTACAGCAAAGCTGGGAAAATATATCGGTCCAAACATGCCGACGTTTAATACAAAGTTTACCAAATAGACTGGCGAATGTTGTAAAAAATAAGGGATATCCAACAAAATATTGAAGAATATGTCGATTTTGTTTAAGTAACAAAGATATTTTTAGGTTTTATTTAAGTATTTTTTTGTTGTTTCTAATTATGTGACCAATGTAATTGCTGTTTTTTTCTGTTTAGTTATTTTTCTTACAAATGTTATTCATGAAGTAAAATCTTTTTTATTTTAAATAAATGATGAATTGTTACTTTAACATTTTAAGTTATTAGTTTGAATTTACTTAAACAAATTTTTAAAATATATCAACAAATATATATGCCCCGAAGTCGTTTCTAATTATAAGGCCACCACTGTATATGTCCAAAAATTTTAATATAATTTTAATTAAGTGAAAGGGTAGAATGGCATTTACAAAGTTTTTTAGGTAATTTAACAAAAAAATTTAGTTTATTTATGTTTCGTATTTGTAAGTTTGACCTGATGGTTTTCAAAAAATTTTGAAATTTTGTGTTTGCCATCATGCCGTCATACTTCTTTAGTATATCTTCCGTTAAATTCAGTGTAAATTTCATTTTTGTTTTTTGTAAGCAAAGGGTTCGTAAAGTGTACGAAAGTCACCATTCAGTGTTTGCTTGTATACTGATGTATGAAATACATACATACATACTTGGTATGACTATCTAATAACACAAAAGTTTCTCTCATCAACCCATGTTCACATACCAAGAATGAGCTAGATGTGGGTCCAAAACCATTTAAATTACATGGGTTATCTCATGTTTTGTGTCTAAAGTGAACTACTGAACGAGTTAGGCCGCAGCTCTAATAGCCGCTTAATAAGTGAGCACTCATACACAGCAAAAATTTATACATTATTACTGCTTTTGTATTTTTATACATACAAAAGCCAAACAACGAAAATTACATGTTTGAAGGTAAGACAACGTTTCCCGGGCTCATCTAGTTTATCTATAATAATAAAAAAAGAAGAGAGGTGTCTTAGGAGACCCGATTGTAGCTACGCTGCTTAGTTATATAAAACAAACTGCATGTGTTAAATAACAATGCAATAAAATTATGTTATATAATGAAGTCAAATTCGCCGCAAATATTTCAAAACGTTTCCATTAATTTCCCATTATTTTCTTTTCTAGCGGCGTACGCTTAAATGAATGTATTGTTTGTGGCCGGTGGCAAAATCACCACCTAACTCCTGTATCGCGCCATAAATAGCGTAGCTACAAAAAAAATGCTTTACACAAATTTAAAAACTTATTAGGAAATTTGTCTCGAAATTTAGTACTTACGAGATTTCGAGAAAAATCTTGCTGCTTTTAACTAGATTTCTAGGAAATCTAATCAAAATCTAATATTTTTATTTATTTTTTACTAACCTGTACAACATATTTATAAAAAAGATGAGTGAATTAGATGCGATCTGCTTAAAAAGGTGTGTGAATTGGCTACATTACAGTTGTTTGGTTGTAGTTTTGGAAATTTTTCAGTTAATGGTGTTTGTTTTGGATTAAAAAAATTTGATAAATGTCAAAAAAAGTTTCTGTAAACGGTATAGATTTTCATAAAGATTTTAATTAAAATCTGGTAGTTTTTGTGCAGTTATAAATGCCCTATAAAAATTTCATGTATACATACCTTCTTGTAGAAAATTTTTTTAACAACAAAATAGAAATTATTTATTTATTTATTTACAAAAAATATTTAATACAAAGCCTATAAGGCCAATTATATAATATTACATAATAGTAGAAAAAAGATACCTATGGTACTAAATAACAATTGTTAATTAAATTAAATTCATACATACAATTCATTGATTAATAAGATTAAAGATTTATTATTCCAACATAAAAATAATTTCGATGAAGATACCTTATTGCATAGTTAATAAAAACCCAAGTTTTTATGTAGTATGTAGAGTTTTGCGACTAAGTGTACGTAGTTACTGCTTCCTACAGTTCCAATAATTTGTTTTTCTCTTTATCTACCATAAGTAAAAGGAAAGGCAAGATGTATTATAATTGGATTAAATAAATAAAATGTTGAGAATTTAGAAAAATTATAAACTGCTTTATAAAATATATTTATGCTTCTCTCAGTAGACAAGACTTATGTGAGATAACATTCCAAGTGTTCACTTGCGAGAGAAAAAAGTATAAGAGGACGGAAGAAGGGGCAGTCTGAAGACGCAATCGTTAGCAACACTATGACATCCAGGTAGGTAAACGCGGGTGTAATATAAGCACTTGTGTCAATACATACTAGTTAACGTATTGTATCCGACTAATTCACTATTATAATTACTAATTTTTTTTTATTTATTTCTATTTTTGGCAATGGAAATTTATATTTTATCTTGACAGACTTGATCGTTTATTTATTTTACTTGAGTCGGGTTCTTCGGCTGTTACAAGGCGAGCTGCAGCAAAGCAAATAGGCGAAATTCAAAAATTGTATCCCCATGAATTGCACGCATTACTCAATCGTCTCATTAGCTATTTGCACAGCACTTCTTGGGATACTCGAATTGCTGCAGCTCAAGCTGTCGAAGCAATACTAACAAATGTGCCGGATTGGAGGCCTGATGCAAGTGGCATAAAACGCGAAGTGAAAAAGGAAGATAATTGTGCTGGCGGCGATGAGGAAAATAGTTGCCAGTCGAATGCTTCGTCACTTACAACATTAACATCGGCATCAGCGAATAGTGACACTTATAAGAATCGCTATTTAACATTTAATGAATTCAACCTGGAACAAATTTTGAAAAAAGGGGCCCGCCTCATCGGCTCTGAAGGCAATGAGTTCGATTGCTCTGAGGAGGCTACATGCGCAGGAAATAACGACACTGCAGCCGACCGTCTTAGCCGCCAACGAGCGTTGTTAAATGAAAAGCTTGGTTTGGCGCAGGCTTCCAAGCTGGGCGTCAATTTGACCGACATGATTACCGACGAAGATATGGTGCGAAATTTCCGCTTCTATAACGTCAATGAAGAAAAAGTCCCAGTTGAACACATACTCAATATCAAACAAAATGTTAATTTGATTCCATCTAAAGGACACCAATTGAGCTGCAGGGAAATAAATCGCGCCAAGCGTAAAGCACGACAAAACGCCTCAACAACCACAACATCACCTTTAACCAGTAGTGGAATTGCCACTAGTACTTCTGCGAACGGACTGCCCGATGAGCCAGAAAAGAAAAGACATAAAGCAGTAGAAACACAAAGACAAGAAGTTTTTTATAGTTTGAATGGTGGGTAACTGCAAATTCTTCGAAACTTGACATAAAGTATTATTAAAATGTTTGATAACATTTTTAGATCCAGTACCGGATGCTACTGGAATGTGGATTGATGCGATACACTGGCCATTGGAAAATTTTTGTGCACGTCTTTACGTAGATCTGTTTAATGCAAAGTGGGAAGTTCGTCATGGTGCCGCTACTGCTCTGCGCGAACTTATAAATTTGCATGCCGCAGGTGCAGGAAAAAGTTTAACTATGTCTAAAGAAGAGGTAAGTAAATTGTAATATATAAATTGTTAAAAAAAGTTAAAGCAAGTTTTATTTTTTAATTGATTTCAAAGATGAAACAAAGCCATAACTTGTGGCTGGAAGATGCAGCTTTGCGCCTACTTTGTGTTTTGTGCTTAGATCGTTTCGGGGACTTTGTTTCGGATCAAGTTGTGGCTCCTGTTCGAGAGACATGTGCCCAAGTGTTGGGTACAATTGTAAAAGAAATGGATTCCAATAAAGTTAACGAAGTTGTTTTAATTTTACGTACTCTCCTCAAACAAAGTGAGTGGGAGGTGCGCCATGGTGGACTGTTGGGTTTGAAATACGTTTTCGTAGTACGTGAAGACTTACTTCAAATTTATTTGCCACAAACCATATCCGACATTTTAATGGGACTTTTTGACACGGTTGATGACGTTGGAGCAGTAGCAGCCTCGACACTAACTCCTGTAGCATCTTGGCTGCCTAAACTTTTAAATCCAACGCAAGTTTCTTCAATTGTTAAAATGCTCTGGGACTTGTTGCTAGACCAGGACGAATTGACTTCAGCTAGTAATAATTTTATGGGCCTGTTAGCTGCCATATTGTGTCTACCAAAAGCGTCTTCGTGGATTCAGTAAGTCTAACTGATAGGGAAATATAAATATATAACTTATTTCATATGTTTATTTTATTTATTAACGTAGAATGGAGCCAATGTCAACTTTAATACCTCGCTTGTGGCCATTCCTTTCACATACCACTAGTTCGGTGCGTAAATCCACATTAGTTACTTTGAAAACGCTTACAAGGAATGCAAAGATTGTGGAGAAAAAGGCATCAGAGTATTTAGACGTAGTCGAAGGAAAGACTAGTGCCATGTCTTCGAAATATGCTGAAAATTTTAGTTTTGATTCGAAGAATCTTAGAATTAATTTTGGAGTTATAGACTGGCAATGGAAATTATTGCAAGAGGCCTTAAGACATGTTTTCCAGCGTATTCTAGTCGAACCATGTGAGGAAATACAACAAATGGCCAAAGAAGTTTGGATAAGCTTAATTGAGAATGCGGACTTGGGAGCTCTGCTGCATGCTGCGTGTCCTTTTGTCTCTTCTTGGATTTGCTTAGCAATGCAGCCGCCACGTTTGCCTTTTGATTCATCTATTTTAATTCAAACCTCAAGCACAATAGGGGAACCGAGTGACACATCAACTCATCGAAAACGGCATCACAATAAAATGGCTGACGATTTGGGTGGAGCAAATACTTCGGCATCCTTAAAGTTATATTTAGGTGGCAGCGAATCCACTCCCTTAGAAATTAGGGAACGAAATTACGTACGTGCTAGAGTAACAGCATCCAGGGTTTTGGGCTCGTTGTCGCGCTACTTGGTTAAACCTGCTCCTGGTGTTGTTTATACTCCAGACACTGAAAGTCCAATGGACTGCTATACCAAAGTATTACTGGGACATTTAAACTCGAGATCGGCGGTACAGCGCTTAGTTTGTGGTCTTATCATATCATTTTGGGCGAAGTGTGATCCTTCTGTGTGTCCCGGTCCACTACAGCTTCAGGAAAAGTTGCGTTATTGTATTATGGAATACGTGTACTATGACGAGGTAGCTGTTTCCCTAACAAGGTATGATACTTGGTAAAAAATACTATTCATTTAAATTTATTTAACAACGTAACTTCTACCTTCTGTTCTTCGTTTAATTAATTTAAAATTATTTTTATTTATTATTTTAAGACTGCATCAAGAGACTCAAGATTTTATTGCTACTTTGAAACAATATAAAATACCCATAAATGATTTTGGTCAAGCTAAAGTTTTGACGCTTGATCAAATTGAATCCGTTGCAACAACTCTTACAGCCGATATACGAAAATACCCATTAAAACCAAAAATACTTCCAATGTTGGAAGAGCGTCGAAAAGGTTTACAAAGAGCATTTCAGCAGACATCAGCTGAACAGGCCGCAATCAACGTCAGCACACAAGCAGCACTTGCTGGAGCAATTGTTTACTTGAAATGTCTTCCCGAGAAATTGAATCCTGTAGTCAAGCCCCTAATGGAATCAATAAAACGAGAAGAAAGTTTAATACTGCAAGAGCTGTCTTGTGAGTTTTTGGTACATTTTATGGCAGAGGTTTGCGATAGGAATCCTAGTCCCAACGGAAAACTATTAACAAATCTAAGTACTCTACTCAAAAGCGATACCGAGTTTACTCCAAAAATCGTAAGTTATCCTGCTTGTCGCCTTTTTTTTACATTGAGCAAAATAATTGAAAATATGTAAACGAGAAGTAATTGATATTGAGTGCCTGAGAGAGCCTGATTTTGTAAACAAAATAAAAAATTAGTTTGGAAATTTATATTGAAGCAACATATACATACATATTGGCTTTGTTTTCACGGTTGGCTACAGGGCTGTCAGATATGGCAATTTTTCAACTTGCAACAACAAAATGCATACATTTTTAATAAACTATGACTACACCATCTACTATACTAAAAACTGTAGTAGATGCAGGGTTGTCAGATTTTTTCCGACTCATTTCGCCAAATTGATTTTGAAAATCCATTTTTTTTGTAGTTTTTCTTAATATATATTTGAAAATAAATTTGTTTTCACACACAAATTTGTTTAATATACTCGTAATTTTTTTTTTTTTTTTTTTGAATAATAGCAGAAAAATTTATCAGAAAATCGCCAAGTAGAAATAATTGTAAATTTTTCTCATACAAATTCAAAACGCATAGGTTACTATACGAGTAGTTAATATAAGAAAAATCATCAAAATCAAATTGGTTTAATTTCTTGCAGACAAGTTTCTGTAGGATTTAGTTTTGAAGCTACTCTTTCCACAAACTAATTTTCCTGAATTAAAAAATTTAAACGCCAAGCAACTTGAAAAATCGCTATGTCTGACAGCCCTGAGTAGATGTTGTAGCTGAATTTATTTGCCACAGTTTGTACAAAAGAAGAACAAGCTACATATAAATACTCTCAGAGAGTCTCTGTCTCTCTCTTTAAATTGAACAACAAAACTTTTTTACAATACAGAAGAAAAGGTCGCTCACGCTTAGATGTTTAAAATCGTACTATATTTAAGAGGGTTTTAAATTTAATGCGAACAGTGAGTTCCGCTAATATAAATTTCATTTCATACATTTTAGTTTGTTTTCCTTGTATAATTAATAATAATGTGATGGAAATTATGTATTTCCATTACATATAATTATTACAATTTTATGGTCAAAGAATTTTGTTTGTTTACCACATCTGATCAGAGATGGAAAGTGGCATTTTTGTATTTGTTAATAGAATATAATTAAAAAATAAGTTTTTACAAGTAAAGCGTTCATTTACTTTTTCGTACCTATTTGGGAGAGTAATTTTGTTTCTGCTAAGAAAGTACTATTATTAATGATTGATAATGATTGTACGAAAATTCAGACTTGTATGATGATCTCAAACTGCCCTCTTTCGGTCAAAAGTTTTACTAATACCTAAATTAAATTAAGTATTTTCTCATGAAATTAGTTGCATGCAATTTTTTTCATTTGCCAGTAGGAGGCCTGGAGAAGCAAATTCGATCAAAAAATGTTTCAGAGATTCATGCCTCGTTTTTTTATATATATACATATATCGCTTTCTTCTATAGCGTTGCATTATGAAAATAGAAAAAGTTTCGTGCAACAAATTTCATGAAAGTTCATGTATGTATAACAATATATTACATATTGGAAGTTTTGTAACGGCACGTATAGTATGTAACTTCGTGTCAATTTTTCGTTTTAAAATCGTGTTAATTTAAACAAAAGTTACAACGAATGATTATGGTTTTTCAAATCCTTTATATATGTATTTCAATCAAGAAAGTTAGTTTTTATGATTTATATTTAATAATAATTTATTTATTTTTATTAGTTGACCCCTAGTGTCTCCTTAAAGCAGTCGGCAGTCTTAACTAGTGCAAGCGAATCCAATTCATGTATCTATTATGGAATCCTAACATTAAGTTTACAACAAAACACACCAACATCCACGAATAGATCTACATCGGTTTCTGCTGGATCTCCTACTGCTAGTGTTACAACTGCAGCGAGCACTTCCCGGGGACCTGGAAGGCCACCTCTGTGTGAAGCGGTACCTGTTGCTGCTGTAAGTGAGATAACATCAAAAGTTTCACTTACCGAAGTAGAATTGAAAAAGTGTCGCATTCAACGTGTAGGCGCCACTACAGCCATTGAAAAATTATGCCAACATTTTGGAAATGATCTATTGAAAAAAATGCCGGTGTTGGAAGAAATAATTTTTCACAAAATTAAACAATTTACTGGAGCTTTTCCTAATATGGAAATTTTGTCCGAAATTATAATAGATGTTGGCCAAACTAACGATTTGATGACTTCATTGCAATTTATTGAAGTTGCAGCGCCTCATATTCACAGTGACTTGCACGAGAAGCTCTTTCAACTCGTACAGCCTCTGGGTAAATTTATTGGATATCCACTTAAAGCTATACGTCATATGACAGCTAGATGTCTGGCCACATTGGCCCATATAGACCCTTGTCGCATAATGGATTTTGTAGTCAATCACATAGTAATACTGTTGCAAAACATTGAAAATGTCATAGAACGACAGGGCGCTATCGAGACAATAGAAAGGGTTGTAGAAAAGCTACAAATGCGAATTGTTCCGTATATTGTTCTTTTGGTTGTGCCACTTTTGGGATCCATGAGTGATAACGACGAGTGTGTCCGTTTGCTATCAACCCATTGCTTTGCTAATCTCATACAATTGATGCCACTGGACACGACTGCTGGAAAAGCAGCCAATGGCGTAAAACAAGAAATAAAGTCTGCCGAATTACAAGCCAGAAAAAGTAGAGATCGTGAGTTTTTAGATTACTTATTTGCACCCAAAACCATACCCAACTACAAAGTACCCGTACCGATTTCGGTGGAACTTCGTTCATACCAACAAGCCGGCGTAAATTGGCTATGGTTTTTAAATAAATACAATTTGCATGGTATATTATGCGATGACATGGGTCTAGGGAAAACATTACAAACTATATGTATACTAGCAGGCGATCACTTCCAACGTCAACAAGATAACTGTACCAATTTGCCAAGTTTGGTCATTTGTCCGCCAACCTTAACTGGCCATTGGGTGTATGAAGTGGAGAAATTCTTAACCGAACCTAAGACGCTTATACCTTTACACTACGTTGGCTTGCCCAGTTGCAGGGAGAGACTGCGCGGGTATATTGGCAGCAAGTGCAATTTGGTTGTGGCTTCATACGACACTATTCGCAAAGATATTGACTTTTTCAGTACTATTAACTGGAATTATTGCGTTTTGGATGAAGGCCATATTATTAAGAATGGCAAAACAAAAAGTTCTAAGGCTATTAAAATGCTGAAAGCCAGTCATCGTTTAATACTTTCAGGCACACCCATACAAAATAATGTCTTAGAACTGTGGTCTCTGTTTGATTTCCTTATGCCAGGTTTCTTAGGAACTGAGAAACAATTTATAGCTCGCTACTCCAGACCCATATTTGCGTCTCGTGACGCAAAGAGTTCACCTAAAGAACAAGAAGCTGGTGTTTTTGCAATGGAAGCATTACATCGCCAAGTCTTACCTTTCCTTTTGCGTCGTGTCAAAGAAGACGTTCTCACCGATCTACCGCCAAAGATTACACAGGACTTGTTGTGTGAACTAAGTCCTTTGCAAGAGCGTTTATACGAAGATTTCAGTCGTACACATCTCAATTCAGAAATCAAGGATTGCCTCGAGAAAGGCGGCGATCTGGCTTCAAAAACGCACATATTTCATGCTCTACGGTATTTGCAGAATGTGTGCAATCACCCGAAGTTAGTGCTGACTCTAAAGCATCCGGAATTTGCTCGCATAACACAGGAGTTACATCAACAACAGAGTTCCTTAAGTGACATTGAACATTCAGCTAAGCTACCAGCATTGAAGTGAGTATTTACAATTACAATTATAATACATATCGCTCATTTACTCAGAGAACGTCATGTGCCACAAATGCGTATAAAAATCGTAACCACTAATTACTAATGAAAAACTTTTTGTATACTGATTTTATATTTTGCTTTATTTGGTTATATTATATGGCCGGCGCTAAGGCGCCGCTGGCCAGGATTCGCAGGTTTATATGCAGAATCCTTTATTTTAATAAAACAATGTGCCGATTTAAGGCATGAAATAATTCTATCTTTATTTTTGACTTATACTGCCTTAAATACTATTTTACAAAAATATTCTTACACAACTAGTAACCTACATAATCATACATTTAATTCATCAAAAACCCTTTTCACTAATTCAGCAGTTTATTGCAATTGCCAAATATTCAAGCTACAAAGTATTTATTAGTTTATTAATAAAAGTTAGTGTGTCAGTACGATCAATGAAAATTGATCGTTTTGTTCCGTTTGTTTTTTCTTTTAAAAAGCAAAAGAAACAAAAGAAAATAAAAGAGGACAAAAGGTGCGTTCAGACGATGCTACACTACATTTGATTCAGACACGTACATATTTATTAAGGTAAACAGTTTGACACATAACTAATAGACAATTTTATAGAATTAAACATGATTGGAAACAGTTTAAGTCAATAAATACATGTCTGAATCAACTAGTGTTTAATTAGTAATTAGTGGTTACGCTTTTTTGGGCACATGGCACACAAGAAATGCCAGATGTAAACTCAGCCTAACAATAAAAAAAATGAAATTTTTGAGTTAGTGATGCAAAATTAATTCTCATATCGTTCTTCATATTGTGTAAAAATTTCATATAAATATTAGGGATGCAACCGATACCGATATATCGGCGATACTGCTGGTTTTCCGATATATCGATATCGGCGATATTTTACTGTCGATACGCCGATACTTCTTATATTTTTCTTTAGAGTTTTTTGAACAACTGAAACTGAAATGTATTGACAATTTTGATGATTTTAGAAAATAAACAGTATGACATTCAGTTTGAATTGACTCATTGACTCATTCAGTTTGAATTGACTCATTCAATCTTACACTGTTATTTTGTGAAAAACAATTATTAATTTTTTGTTAACATGAATTGAAATTCAATTCTTTTTTTTAAGTCTTATTAATATCAATTTTAAATCTTGAGCCAATCTAAACTGAATGCCAACGTTTATTTTGTAAAATCAAAAATATTGCAGACGTTTTGTAGTTTGAAAATTTGAATTTTAGAAACTGAAATGTACTGAAAATTTTGATGATTTGAATGGCTCATTAATAAACACTGTTATTTTGTATAATAGAAGAATTACTCTACTTGAGTTTTGTTAATTTTTACTTGAGCTCAATTTAAATATGCGTATCGGTATCGGAATCGGCGATATTTATTTTTGAGTATCGGTATCGGATCGGCGAAATGGCGTATAGTTACATCCCTAATAAATATCTTGTTTACTCCGTTCTTTCTTTTTCCATTAAGTTGTGTGTAAATTGAAAACTTTAAACTCGTTTTCTTCGAAACTTGCTTTTTGAGTTATGACGTTGTTTGAATAAATGAGCGATATGTGCAAACATAAATATTTACTACATTATATACATACATACATACAGACATCTCCTAAACATACATAAGAATTTTTTTTTGTAATTTTATGGTGTTTTCAAAAAAATATTCAAAAAAGTTTCCCCATAGCATCTACTCCAATGAAAGAGTGAAAAATTTTATTTATATTTGATGACATGATTTTTACGATTTTTTTTTTCAAACAGACAACTTTTATTGGATTGCGGGATTGGCGTACAAACCGAGTCAGTATCTCAGCATCGGGCTTTAATATTTTGTCAATTGAAAGTGATGTTGGATATAGTAGAAAATGATTTGCTAAAAAAGCATTTACCTACAGTAACCTACTTGCGTCTAGATGGTAGCGTACCTGCTTCAATGCGTCAAGATATTGTTAACAACTTCAATACCGACCCAAGCATCGATGTTCTGCTGCTAACAACACAGGTATGCTGAATACGCAATTAAAATATTAATGCATTTATTTATGATAATTTTTTTTTATAATCGTTAGGTTGGTGGCTTAGGCTTGAACCTTACCGGGGCAGATACCGTAATTTTTGTGGAGCATGATTGGAACCCAATGAAAGATTTACAGGCCATGGATCGTGCTCATCGTATTGGCCAAAAGAAAGTAGTCAACGTTTATCGCTTAATAACGCGCAAATCTTTAGAAGAAAAAATTATGTGCTTGCAAAAATTCAAACTGCTTACCGCCAATACTGTAGTAAGCTCTGAAAATGCTAGCTTGGAGACTATGGCTACAGGTCAAATATTCGATTTATTTAATTTAAATGAACGCAACAATAAAAACGGTAGCGATAAATCAAATTTAAATTCATCAACCTCCTCAGGTCAAATGTCTATGAATTCGGTAATAGAAAATCTTCCGGATCTGTGGTCAGAACAGCAATACGATGAAGAATATGATATATCTAACTTTGTACAATCTTTAAAAAAGTAGTAAAATGCAAAATCTTTTGAAATGTTTTGGAAATAGTTTATCTACACATAGTTTCTAAGAAAAGTTTTTTTTTTAAATAAAAGTTATTTCCATGTATTTGTTTGGTGTTTGCTTTACTTACTTTTTACTCGGGGTGGACAAAGTACGCGTTGTTTTTAATGAACGGACGGAAGGTTTTGTGTCAACTGAAAAATCCAAGATGCATATACATATATTAGACAATGTAGCGACTTTCGTGAATTGCCAGTGGTTAGCTTTTCACAAGAAATCAGAATACCGCATAAACTTTGAATATATCAAATTAATTCAGTAAAGTTCGACCGACTGTGACTCACACGCGAACTTTGTCCTACATGATCGAATATCTTTCCTGATGTAGACATTTAAAAATTAAATTAAACTTTTATTTCTGTTTTTGGCGATTTTTCTCGTATTGGCCGTTTTTATTATTTTCGGCGCTTTTTTCCTTATTTGGTTTTTGGCGTTTTTCACAAACTTTTTTTATTTTTTTTTGGCGATTTTTCTAGTTTTGGCAGTTTTTCTTATTTTTGGCGCTTTTTTGGTTTTTGGCGTTTTTTTATATTGGCGATTTTTTAGGGTTTTGACGATTTATTTAAGTTTTAAAGATTTTTTTAGTTTGGCGCTCTTTTTTCGCTTTTGCGATTTTTTCGGTTTTTGGCGATTTTTTAATTTTGGGATTTTTCAGTTTTAGCGCTTATGAAAATTTCAAGAGTTTGCCTCTTACGGTTTCCAAGATAAGATACAGCAAGTTTTCAAAATTACATAGTCAAAATTACATTAACTGATAGATTACCCTTTAATTTTGAGATTTTATATTTCAGTGTTAATTGTTGTAGTCCGTATAAAAATACACACTAACTTTGCAAATTTCAAGTGTCTAGATATAATTGTGTGTCGATGACTTAATATAAGAAAGGCGTAACTCGAATTTTCGATATTTTATAGGAAAAGGAAAAAACTGAATAAAAGCTAAAGCATTTACACGCAAAAATAATTTTGTAAATGGCCTTAAATCCTTGATTTTCAACTTTAACGCACTTATTTCTTCAAGGAGTTTTCTCCTCCGTAACGTAAACGTAATTTTGGATAAAATCAACTTACGCTCTTTTTATATTAAGCCATCGATGTATATTAGACGTAATTTTAACGTTTTTCGTTGCTCGTTTTAGAACACCCTTTAACAACTGTCATATATTTCATAACTGTCATATACTTTTTATTGTAGAGGTCGAAGTTCTACGTATTCTGTAAAAATTTCAGGGGGTCTACTGTCTAATTCGAAACGAAAGAAAATGCTTTCGAGCTTACATGTTATAAACATACCAATTCGAAAGCATTTTCTTTCGTTTCGAGTTACACAGTTGACCCCCAGGTCCGTAGCTCTTACGGTTCTCGAGACAGCCTGTAACGGACATCGTAGCGAAAACCTTCGGTGTACGGAACCCTAAAAAGAAAGCTTAATTCCAACAGTTATTTCACGGGTAAAGCGAATAGCAAAAGCGGAGCAAATTAAGTAACGGTATTATTCCATCTATTTAACAGATAATTTAAGTATGTTGTATCTACCGACTGTAAATGCCCAAGATACATAGTATAACAAACAATTTTATTATCTTAAACTTTCATTTAAACCAATGAGAAGCTCAACGAATATGATAGTTGAAACAAGGACTCGATAATCCACATGTTTATAGCGTTGAAAGTTGGAATAAAATAGTCTGTTATAAATAACAAAAATTTAAAATACAATAAAAATCCACTAACAAGTCAGCTATTAATAGTTTGTTTTTGAAATCATCTGATTTGAAATCACCGTGATTTTCAGAACAGGTCCGATTGCGAATGTTTTTTTTTCTAGTCTTCGTGTTGTGTTTGTCTCAAATTAATGTTGAAAATTTTTCGATATTCATCATTCCATTTCCATCACATATCGAGCACATAAGTTCGGTGAAAATAGTTTATTTTTATTTTAGCGGTTGCTAATAGTGGTCCTTATTGTGGTTGGCGTATTTCAACTTCGAGTACGACAATTTGGTCCTAGATTAAAGAAAACATGTTGTGGTGTTCATTAATCTATTACAAAAATGTCGTAGTCGAAGTCGAAATACGCCAACCATGATAATGGGGAGTATTGCCAGTAATTGGATTAAATGTTTTTAATACAATTCCGCGATGAGTCAGTGGAATGTTTTTGAATAAAAAATAAATAAATAAAATTTATTAATCATGTGCAATTCGGGGGTGAATGTCAACACTTTTTTTTCCAAAATTAGAAAAAATAGATTGATAAATTAAAGAAATCGATTGTTACAATCAAAACTTCCAATTTTATTTGGCCAATATTTTGTCTGATAAGTATTTCAGTGGCATTTATTGTTTTTAAATGAGATAAGATTTGCTGGAATTGTTATAAAAATGGCTTGAAATAGGGCAATAAGTGGTATTTGTTTTAAATACAACAAATTAAGAACTTAAAAGAAAACAAATTTGCAAAATGAGACGTCTTGTTGCGGTTACTGTAGCAGTTTTGCTTTATATTACATTGTTCGATGCAACCAGAGGACACGGTATGATGTTGGATCCTCCTGGCAGATCATCGCGTTGGCGCTACGATTCATCTGCACCTGTCAATTATAATGATAATGAAAATTTTTGCGGTGGTCTTGGGGCAAGTTAAATTTGTTAATTTCCATATATCGTCAGCAATGCAAAAAGGCGTAACTAATAAAAAATTTTTAATTTTTTTTTTATCAAAAAATACGCTTTTGTTAACAAAAATAAAAAACAAAGGAATGTAACTACAAGTTCGTTTAGTTTTGCTTCTGTGAAATTATATTTTTGTAGGTTACACCTTTTTGCATTTTCGCTAACGATGTGTAGTATATACTATATTTGTTTCTATGAGAAGCATACGAGTATGGGCTCATAATTTCCTTAACAATAAGCAAATGCATATCTCAGGTACAATGGAATAAAAACGGTGGTAAATGTGGTCTATGTGGAGATAGTTATAGTGATCCTAGACCCCGAGCAAACGAGTTGGGTGGCAAATATGGAGGCAATGGTTCAATAGTAAAAACGTATGAAAATGCGTACACAGCCAAGTTGGGCGTTCATATTACAACCAATCATTTGGGCTTTATTTATTTCGAACTTTGCAATTTGGATGAATTTGGTAAGGAGTCTGAAACCTGTTTTACCAAATATCGCCTTAAGTTCGCTGATGGCAGTGATAAATATTATATTGGTAGAACTATTGGCTGGATCGAAGTCGTAGTAATTTTACCAAATTTAAATTGTGAACATTGCGTGTTGCGCTGGACATATTTTGCTGGTAATAGCTGGAATCCATGTGGAGATGGGACTGAAGCATTAGGCTGTGGGGCACAAGAAACGTACAAATCTTGTGCTGATATAAGTATCAAGGCCATCCAAGACGGATGAACTTTTTAAGACGAAACCAAATCACTCCGCTGAAAAAATAAAAATTTTCAATTCACACTCAATATTTAAGCTTTGCAACTGAGATGGAATTGATAATTAAATATATAATTATAATATAATAATATAATTATAATTCAAGGTTGATTTTAATTAAAAAAGACATAAAACACAAGCACTAGAACATTGAGTAAATTGTTCGAAATAGCTACCAAGAAAATACCAAAAAAGCATACTTTCAGCCTTTGCGATTTCTTAGACGTTCAAGTTGCAAAAACTTCGATTAAATTTCTTCAAATGAAAGCTTAAATCTTAAGTCTTTGACAACTTGCGCCCAACAATAGCTATAAGCACTGTTCGAAAGACTTAAGAAAGCTAAGAAGAGAATTTTTTTAATCTTTTCAGCAACTATTTTCTTAAGAAAATTCTGAATTAATATTGAAAATTCTTAAATTTCAAAATTTTTAAAGCAATTTAAAAATTGCATATCGATGCTGAACGTGAAAATAATCAAAAAGATTCAACTTGGGCTTATTTTCCTTAAATTTTCCCATTTTCATGTATGTGTCTTAAGTCTTTTGATGCTCATCCTGCAGGTGTATTGGTAGAAAAAAACCACGAGAATTAAGACCCAAACCCGGAAAATTTGAAAATTTGGTCGAATCTAAATTTAATGTTGATTTTCATATTGAGCGGGTGGAATTCGTACATACAGGGCCAATCGGCCATTTTCGACCACGCGTTTCCGAGTTAAATGCAAAAAGGTTAAAAATTCCACAAATTCATTAATTGTGCGTTGCTGTCTTAAGTCTTTCGAATTTCGTTAGATATTTTGTTGGATAGCTGGTTCAAAAGACTTAAGAGACATGCCGCCAATTGAAGAATTTTTGCGAACTTGAAAACCTGAGGAAGTAAAAGCCTTAAAATATGCATATGTAAGCGACATATGTAATTTTCGAAATTAATTTTTTGTTTTTCAAAAAGGAATCTTCTAGATTCTACTTAAATGCCTGCGTGTAAAGGGCAGCCACGTAAACCAAAAGCCTTAAAGTATGCATATGTAAGCGACATACATATGTAATTTTCGAAATTAATTTTTTTACCAAAATCGATTATTTTCGATCGTAAATAATCGCCTATTTTTTAATGTAAAATTGTATGGCAAAACTCGTTAAGACCATCATCAATTGGACATATGCCGACGTGACGTACATGTGTATAGAACTATATATATACTATAGAATCTACATATACACATACATATGTACACATATGGTAAATAAAATAGGTACGACCTCTATAATCTGTGAAAATGTATATTTTTAAATTTTATGTGAACAAATAGCCGATCTTCGTTTATATTAATTGCCTGCAGCATTAGACTAAATAAAAATAATAATAAAAACGTAATATTTTAAATTAATTAACATCCCAGCGAAAAATAAAATGAGTACTTCTTTAGAAAGCACTTCTTAATAACTTCCAAAGTAGGTTATGCATTTTATTCTGGTTTAACGAAGTTATTTTTAATCACATATCTAAAGTAATATTAAATCACCTATTTTATTGTTACTATTCTCTTAAATAAAAACCCATTAAAAAAG
Source organism: Nowickia ferox (assembly GCA_936439885.1). Lineage (NCBI taxonomy): Eukaryota > Metazoa > Arthropoda > Insecta > Diptera > Tachinidae > Nowickia > Nowickia ferox. The sequence continues at coordinate 3,599,004 of OW387023.1, read as the reverse complement.
TGATGAATAAAGTAGAAAAAACACCACAACTACTGATACGAACCACTTCAAACTCCGAGCAATCCCGTAAGCTAATATAATTGACTGATTGATTTAAATGCTTAAAAGTACAAATTCTTCAACTTCTTTCAACAATTATTTTAATGAGTATAATACTCTTAGAAATTAAAAGGCTTTCCAAGTATGTTAATAAAAAAAAAGTGAGTAAGCACCACTTCCTAAATCATAGATTTAACTGCTTTGGAAAAGTGGTTAATAACCACATCCTAAATGTAAAATATATTGGATTTACTTCACCAATAAAAAATCACACCTTATTTTAGAATTTTTATAGCAAATAAAAAGTGAATTTCATTCGCTCACGGGTTGGCAAAAACAAACCACTTCGCTCCAATGACACGCTAATGTAAAATTTACTACTTCACTACTTTTTGCTCGGAGTTTGGAGTGTTTCGTATTAGTAGTTGTGGTGCTTTTTCTACTTTTTTTTCATCACTTTTTTTGCTGGGATACTATGCAAAATCTATACCATAAGTATGTGTACGTATGTATGTATGTACTCACGATCACGTGTGCTTCACGCAAATAATGTGTGCGATATCCATCTCTGTTAGAAACTAAATTATGCATACATGTGTAAATAAAGAAAAACTGTGCCACATTTTTTAATATTTTCATATTTTATTGTTAAAATAAGTGATACACAATTATGGCTTTTATTTTCATTATTATGAATAATTTACTTGAATTGCGTGTGTGTTTGTTTGTTTGTTTGTGTAAGACAGTGTTAAATATTTATTGTTGTTTGTATTGCGAATGATAATGATTGTTTATGATAATGATAATGATTGTTTATGTTTAATATTCATTTAAAATAATCTTATTCATTAATTGTGTAAATATTTCGTTAAGGTTTTTTTCAAACAATATTTCTTTATTTTTTATAGAATGAGTTTTTATTTTGTTTTTTTTGTTTGTTCTAAATTCGCTATTTTTATATACATATGTATGTATGTATGAATACAGAGCGCTATTTTCGATTTAATCGTAAGCGACAAATTATGTATGTAAATCTATATTTGAATATTATAAAAAAAATCTTCTACTGAAAACTTTAATTTTTGTCGCTTACGATGAAATCGAAAATAAGGCTCGATATGCATACATACATATGTATATGCATATACATATACATATATATACATATATATATATATATATATATAAATATATAAATACATATATACACATACATGCATGTAAATTTTGTTTGTTGTTCTTATCAGTAATAATTAACTTTATTTAAAATGTTATTCCCTAAAAGTATACTCTATAATTAATATCATCAATTAATTTATCGACCATATATTTATATGGGTCGCGTATTTCCAATTATACGTTTATCGTTTTGTGGTTTAAATTAAATTAATTAATTAAAAAAAGAAAACATGCTGTTTTAAATCCACATTTGTGATTTTGTGCTGTTTTGTAAATCACAATGTTTTTGCATTTTTCAATGTGAGTTTGTTTAAATTGTCGCAAACAAAAAAAAAAAAATATGCACCCTTATTCCAACGTCAACATCGATGTCAGTCACATCAATACAATACGAAAAAATAGGGACTTTTCTACCCGTCGTCGAAAACAACTGACATTTATTGACCTTTAGGCTCAGGCTATTTTGAAGACCTTAGGGAACAGAAATGGACTGTCAATAGTACAAAATTGTTCTCGTGAGCCAATAGATGCCCAAATTTTTTGGTATTCTATTGAGCAAATAATATTTCCAACAGCAGAAAAGGTGTCTAAAATTTTTTTTAACTTTTATGTGTTTTCTTTTAATAAAACAACTAAGGGCATAATTCATAAAAAATATTTTGGTTTTATAAAAGGTTTATTAATCAAATTTCCATAGAAAATTTGTTTCATAAACCTCTTATTAAACAGAAATATTTTTTAGGAATAAGACAGCAATTTTTCGAAAATATTAATAAAGAACAAATATTAATAAAAAACAAATTGAATAATATAGAGCCATAACAAGGAAAAAAGCTTAACCGACACATTTTTTGTACCTCGTTTTTTATCAAAAAGTTAAGTTTGAAAATTGTCGTTTGGCGGTTATGGCACGATATATGAGGAATTTATTATAACGTTCGCCAAAAATAACCAAGTGATTTGAAAACGTTAGTGACTTAGTTGAAAACAAAAAATTATATGAAAAGAACCCGTCTTTGATGGTTTCAAATCACTTTGAGGAAATGCGATTTTAAGAACATGCCTATATATAAGGATGTAATAAGGTGCTTGCCATCCAGAGAAATGTATTTGTGTATGTGTATTAATTTGTATGAGGCCGATTGATGCGGAACTTCAGTGGTGCCACTTTGAGCGACTATGTTTAAGGTCCTTATTATGAGTTGCATTCTAATTTCGATCTTCGCTGGTCATCGAACAACGAAAATCGAATATTAAATTATTATGAGCATCGAAAATTTCATTGGGCAACGAATTTTCCATCTAACAGAATTTTGTTTTGGTATTTTAATACAAAAAATTATTAACGATTGTTTTTTATTTTTAGGTACCCAAACACAAATTTTAAGGTATTTTTGGTTAAGCACGTCTAGATGCATTTCGTTGCTGCTGAAGCAACTCAACAATAGACTTCAAAGCATGCTGAATATTATAATATTGTTTGTTATTTTGTAATTCTCAATAGTTTATTGGGAGTTTATGTATAAACATTAAGGTTTTGTAAGATTTTTTGAGTTGTGATTGAAATCTATCGATGAGTTGCCTAAGCGCCAACGTGCTTAACCAACAACAAACTTTTTAAATTCGTTTATTTTTTGTGTTATGCAACTTTCAAGTTTCCAAATTTAATGTTTTAATTTTAAAAAGAAATTATGGGGCATTTTCTGCATTTCACTTGAAATCAAATCATTTGGAATCATCATAGCATTCTTGTTATAATTATAATTTTTGATATAATTTTGATTTCACATAGACTACAGAACATACCCCTATGTATTTATTAATCTATAATTAATTTTCTATTGTGCAAATATTTGCATACTTGCGGCATTTATTAATTTATATTATTGTAAATATGCACATGCATATGTATATATGTATGTATGTATGTATGTGTTATTTAATTATAACTATCAAAATCATTTCACTTTCATTTTAATCCTGGCGTATTCAAAAACAAACTTTATTTTTTTAAAATTTACTTTTTTAATACCACCGTTAATATTTTATTTATTTTAATTTGCTCTACAGTATAATTGTTTCAAGGGTATTGAAAAGATATTCTTCATTTAATTGTTTTATTGTAATGTCCTTTTTTTATTTTTATAAAAGCACTTAAAATTATATTTAAAATATATTTTGTAGGGTTATGTTTTTTAAACATTTTACTTCCTTTTTAAGTTGGATTTCATGTATATGTATGTATGTATGTATGTATGTATATTTGTAGCTAATTTACAGTATGGATTGAAATATATATGTATGTTTTCTATAAGTTTACAACATAATTTTTTATTTACATGTATGTATTTATGTATATACATATATATGTATGTATACGTATCATTTTGTTTTGCTTTGAATAATTTTTAGCTGTAATTTAGTACCTGAATTTTAGAATTTAGTTTTTGAGTCCGAAATGTTTTGTCATAAAGTTATTTGTTTTTTAATGCCAAATAACAGTGCAAATAGGTTTATTTGTTAATATTTTGTGTTATGTATACATATTATATTCTTTTAGTATATATTAAATATAGATTTTTCTGATGTGTGTATTGAAATAATTGTTATTTTGTAAAAGTAATAATTATTTTACTATTCGTAATGCTTGGCACATAATACTTGTAATGAAATATCATTTCTTGAATTTAATAATTCTATTCAAATGATTTCTTTTCAATTGAAACAAAGAAGAATTGAAACCCAAAATCGTTAAATGTTTATAAATAAATTTTTTTCATAAAAAATCGTATTTTAATCTTTTGACTAAGTATTGGATTTTTTTTTTGTTTTGTTTGCTTAACGTTGATTATTTTGTGCATGAATGAATTAAAACTATACCATACAATTAAACTAAAAATAGTACATATAATAAAATGTAAAATCAAAGTAAAATAGTTACAAAATTTTCAAGAGGCGCAAGTGAAGCAAGTCCAGACATACTTGAATTAGAATATTTCTCCAGTCTGACGATACTTTCATAGCTTTCATTAAAATCGTTTTGTTTTTCAGCTGAGCCAAAGCAATGAAGTCGATATGATATTTTTAAACTATGTACATCTGACTTTCAAAGCGTATTCTACTTTGTAGTAAAACATGGAACTTTGTCCCTAAGTGTAACCATTAAAATTGTGGCAATACGATTATATACCCTTAAAATTGCTACTCCGAATCACCATAACCGTTGAAGTCATCCAACCTTCGCTTACAATGTATACAGTGTTGGACACATCTTATGGCCTAGGCCAACGCTGTGTAAATGTAAGTAGAAATTGTATACAGACTTTGGGTTGGTCGCGCTTACATTGTCACTGGTCTTAGATCGGAAATGTATGTGACAAAATTTTCACTGGGTAGTAGAGTAGTTTTTTGCATAAGCGAAATAGAGATGCTCTTTTATGTTAGAATCGTTTAAAAGACCCATCACAGCATATGTATATCAAAAATATGTATCAGAAGTTGCTGGCAAAATTGCGTTCTATCGGAGTGGATTTACTCTAAAGGGCGTTAAATATAATATGTATATTGCAACACACTTATATGTTGAAAAATAAAAAGCTTCAAATTACTTAATAAAGTGTTTTTTACCTGTGCAAGAAATTTCAATATCACATCTCAAAATAAAAGATACGACTCCGGAAGAATGATAAAATGAAGATTACGCCTTGCGCATGATTTACCGTTTAATGACGTAGTAGTCCCCTCGCAAAGGTTACCAAGTCTGTATCATATGTGAAATTTATAATTTTTTTTCCAAAAAATTTATGTATGTATGTATTTTGTGGTAGTTGGCAGCCCTGTAACTAATTTACGCAGAGAAATCTCCAAGAAAAAAAATTAAATTGGATTAAATAAACTTCAAGTTTTGTGTAATATTGTATAATAAATACATACATATAAATAATATTAAAATAATTAAAATTATATAGAAAATTTGGTTGTTTAAAAGCTGCAAAACTAAGAAAAATAAAAAACACAAAAATAAATTGAAGAGATAAGAAAAAGAGCTAATATTAAATGTGCGTTTGTGTGTGTGTAATAAATAGTTCTACAACTGGATTATACTAGCAAATGGCCTAATTTTTATGCGGCACAATTTTTTTTCTTTTTAGAACACACGAGTGTTAGTGTTTTTTGTATTCATATAACATTTGCTGTTTTTTAAGTTGTGTGTGTATTGGTTTTGTGCTGCTGGTTGAAAAATTATGCCAACCACAAAACCACTCTCTTTGCCTCTCTCACCTACAAACTGGCATGTTATGCCAGCACAATTGTTCTCGTGTGTGAAAGGTGAATGAGAACACAGGGTGACTGACTTCAGAGTTCCATCATACGCAGAAAAGTTTTTTATTCTTTCTCGATGGCGTAATATTTATTTTATCATTCTTGCGACTATGTTGCATCAAAGTGATGATATAGAGCAGAATAATCCATTTGTCAAATATAACGATAATGTGTGATATAATTCTCATTTGGTTTATATTGAATAAGTTTAATATTAATATTTCAAGTATACAGACAGTTAGTGAGTATTACAAAATGCGAAGCTGATAACATGACTTTTAATTTTTGAAATAATGGGGCGTATACATACATTCACTACGATTCTGAATTTTCATTAGATTCCAGTTAATTTTTTTTTTCTTAAGATTCCGTTTATTTTTATCAATATGAAAAATTTTAAAACAGAACCAAAATATGCATTCAATTACATTTTCATATGAAATTTATCATTGTGACGTGACTGAGTAGTGCGACTTTGGTTAATTTATTTATAAGTTTAGTTATTATAATGTTCGGGCACAAGTCTATTATAAAAATACAAGATATTATTGCAATTTCTTTTGTTTGTTGTTTATTAAGCACGTCTAGATGAACTACAAAAATAAACAGTAGGCCAAGAAAAAACAACAAACCATATTTATTCGAAAAGTCCTTGTCAAATCGAAAAATGGTTCAATATACATACGTCATCGAAAATTTTGAAAAAAACAACTTTTGTTACTTGTTAAAAATAATTAGCAAGAAGTTCCAGACATGAATGGTCAGGTCTATCGTTTTCCATATTTTTTTTTTTCGTTTGGAAGTCAGTAAACCAGAGTATGTACTAGAAGTGTGCGCAAGCTATGAAAGAGTGCACAGTGTTGTATTTTTTTCAAGAGCGAATATTGTTTGTAGTGGTGATCGTAATTGAGTGTGAAGCAAAAATAGAGAACAAGGTTGTGTCAAGTGTGCAATATTTTTATTGAACACTTCATAGTGCACCATACTTCATTTCACAAAATTTCATAAAATATTAAGTGATAATAAAACATTTTACTTTTATATCCATTGTGAAAGATATTACTTTTATAGATATTATTTTTTTTAGTCTTAATCAATAAATTATAGAACTTAGAACAGTATCGCATGCAAACTAACACGCTCAAACAATCTACGTTGTTTGTTTTTTCTTTCACACATACACATATTTTTACACTTTTGTCATTTTACAATTGTCATTCGGTGTGCACTAGTGAAATATGCTTCGACACTACAATACCCAATGCCTTCGCTTGGCATATAAACAAATGCTGTTGCATGCTTTTGATAAAATTGAGCACCAGTTTCAGTGTTCTCATAAAATCAAGAGCACTAAAAAGAGAGAACAATTCAATAATGTACATCATGAAGATTAAGCAAGCAAACATCTTGTGCTCAGGTCTAGTATGTACTTAATACAATACTTATTGTCCTGTATATCATTAAATATATATATACATATGTATGTAAGTATGTATGTACATAAATATTAATGGTGGCGTTGCCAGCCAGTTGCCACAATGGTGTTACGGATGGATTTAAATTAGTTTTTAGTTAGGAAGACGAAAATATGATTTGAAGGAAAAAATAAATTGTTAGTTAAAAATTGTTTTATTTGCATTTCCTTATAGCAGCGGCGGTAGTTCTAAAGGAATTGAATTGTTCGTCATCTAAAAATATCCTTATATTTCTTATACTATTTTGAAGCTTTGCTTACACTATTTTGAGTGGCCAATCTGACATAATTGTATTTTCGATAACTTTTTGGCAACTGGATACAGTTGGCATACATATTTCAGTTGCGTTGCCAGTTGACATGGCATCTGAAGTTCGGTTGCCATTCGTAATCAATATTTTTATACATACGAATCGTTTGGTGCGTACTAGGGATGCCAATCGGGACTGGTTTTTACGATACAGGGATTCGGGATTTCAAAAAATCAAATCCCAGGATTTCGGGATTTTTCGTTATCCCGAAATTTTTTGAGATTCAGCAATTATTCGGGACTCTGGGTTTTTTGAATATTAAAAGACACATGTTTTTTATAGTTATTTACTAAAAAAAACGTCTTTGAAAGAGTTTCACAAACAAAAGTTTTATAATTATTTCACATTACATAGTCAAAAACTATTTGAGAATTCACAAATATTTTTGAAAATCACAAAGGAAAAATAAGGCTTATGGCTAACAAATCAGAGCAAGTTAATCTCTATTTTTGGATTAAAATGTGTTTAAACTAGCAAACCTATAAATCAATACAGTATTTAAACCGTCTGTAAACGCATAAAATTGGGCGTTTAAGCTACCAACACAGGCCATATGGTTTTGTTACTTACAGACCATATGTTTTGCATTAAAAGAGCACTCAACTATTTTCCAAGTCTCTGTTTTTTCTTCGGAGCTTGTTCGACATGTTTTCTTACACTCTATTATTCTTTTATACTATTCTACTTCGCCAAGCTTAAACATAATTAAATTCTCAGTAAAATTTGGCGACCTTTAATTGAATTTTTTTTAGCTTTTTTGCATTTTTGATTGTGCAAAGAATTGATAGCCTGCTGCAAAACAGCTGTTTTTTGACATTTATTCTAGTGCTGCCACAATATTATTTTTTAAACTACGCATAAAGTATGGTTCACTGATTTACTCCTGTTGAGTTTAAACTACATGTAAATTTGAGTTTAGTTTAACTGAACCAGCGTTTAAACTTTGACTGATTTATTAGCCCTTAGAAACTTTAACAAAACCCAGATTCATATCGAGTTTCTAAGCTTACTACGCTTATTTTTTTGTGTTTTTCAAAAATATTATTATTTGTGAATTTTCAAATAGTTTTTGAAAGTATGTGCATAAGATAAGAAGTTTGTGACTATTCAAAATAAGTGGTTGAAGTCTACTAATGGTTTGGCAGAGCATCAATGAAATACATATGTACATATATAGACAATGCTTAACCACCTTCAAATAAATTTTAATTATAAAAAATCAATATTGTGTTGCCACGATTACTATCATGACCTTCCCCCAGGTTATGATGAATTTATTTACAAAAAAAAAAAAACAAACAAAACTTAGTAAACAATTTCGAGATCGGGATTGGCATCCATACACATATTGAGCCAAAATAAAAATAAAATGCATTTTATTATTAAAAAGATGTAATTATATATATTTAAGTCTTCAAAAACGTGCAAAGCTTAATGAAAAATATGGATTTTTTTTAATCTTATAACAACTTGTTTTAACCCCAATAGGTTTTTTTCTTGTTATTTTCTAAAATAAAAAAGTAGAAATGATGATCTATGGTTTTCTAAATTATTACATTAATGAAAACTACAAAATAAAATTTATCAAGTCTAAAAAATCTTAATAATTTTTTGTGAGTAAAAAAAGTAAACTTAACTTAATGAATGAAACAGTTAAAAATTATATTTTTAATATTGCAGCACAAGTGGAAGACATTAAGAGAAAAAAACATTTTTGTTTGTTTTTAAAGCATTCAATACATTTAATATTTAAAAATATAATTTTATTCCACTAAAACTGCAACAGTTTGTTTAGGGTACTTCTTTATAGTAAATAGTTTTTACATTTCAATCATTTTTAATAAGTAAAAATGCGTTTTATAATTAATTAGAAATTTTCAGAATAAAAAGGAGAATTAAAAAGATATAAAAACACTATTTAAAATCAGTTTTATTTATTTTCAAATTAAATAAAAACAGTTTGATAACTTGAAACATTTTAAAACATTTGTTGCAAATTTAAAAACGTATTGAAAAATATATGCTTGCTATATATTTAAAAAAAAAAGAAGTTAAAAACGTTTTTTAAACGTGACAATATTTTATAATCAAATTGTTAAAAACTCTTGATAAAATAAAAACAAATTAAAATCGTCTTAAATCTAATGAAATATAAAATCTAATTGCTATTTAATAATAAGAAATTCAAAAAAGAAGAAAATTCATAAAAACAATGAAAAGTGTTCAACTTCATTATGTGTGAAATATAAATTAGATTTTTGCAGAAATTTTAAACAAGAAAAGTGGGCGGGAAAGGAATGAGTGAGGAGTAGAACTTTTCAAATAAAATATAACAAAAAATGTACTTTACTTTTTTGCGATCGATGCAAGACAAGCGTTATTTCTTCTTCGAAAAGAAAAGCGAATAAAAAAGTCTTTAAAATTTTCTAAGTATTTTTTCGCTTTAGGTGTTTCGTGTTTTACAATAGCCCATTTTTTTGTTGTTGTGCAAATTATACAAAAATCATATATGTACAAATGTATGTATGTTTATACGAGTAATACATACGTTCTTTTTAACAAATGTTTCTTAATAAATCCGTTAAGTAACTCTAAATAAAATTTGGTTTTTTTATGATTTTCCGACTCAATTTAACGGAAAATAAAATATTTAGGGCGGCTAAGTATAACCCGAAAGTAACAGGTTATATTAATGTTGCATGCATACATAGCCATGATTTGTATTTTTTTGCGTGTACGTAATTTTTATAATATGTTGCATATTAAAAAATAATCTTAATATTAATTTTGTGAACATTCAATTCAAGAATGCATTTTTTTTTGCAAACATTAAAAACTAACATAATATCAGCTTTAACACTCATGTTCTCATAATTAAAAGCTAAAATTAATTAATTTAATATTTTTTGTTTTTTTTTCTCTCATATTGTAATATTTGTTTGGTTTAGACTGCGTTAAACAACATGCTTATACATATTTATTTTTATGTTTTTTTTTGTTTTTTTTTTTAATGAAGAAATATGTGTGGAAAAGACTTCGTAATCTTCCGAATTTTGTATGCATTTAATGCATTTCTGTATTGTGTCTAGAGTTGTGTATCTGTGCGACAATAGTATGTAGAAAATTGAGATTTTTAATGATTTACTTATATACTTTCAGCAGATACCATTTTAATATACATATATCCAGTTAAGCTTTTTTAAGTTAACTTTGTTGTTACTGATGTTGTTGTTGTTGTTGTTGCTCTACAACCTGTTGATGAGTTGTTAAACCTTGATGGAAACAAGATTTATTTGATATGGTACATTTAGATGTGTGCATAGATACGTATGTATATAAATTTTAATCAAATTGGAACATGGATATTTTACCTGCCGAAGTTTGATTTCCATGACTGTTATTGCTGGAGTTTATATTTAGAGGTTGGCCGCTATTTTCCGATGGGGTCATGGGGCCAGCTGATTGAGGAGTGTAGCCCGACTGATTCATTTGCTTTTGTCGTACTTCACGTATTTTTAATTGCAAATCCTGACGTCTAGGAAAAACATCAATGTGTTTTGTCTGCAAATAATGCATAAAACAGTTTTAAATGATTTATTAAGTAAATAAAAACAAACGCCGCTTTACAGGTTTTTTTATTTCAAAACACAATTTCGAACACATTTATTCATACTTTGAGTGAGAGCATCATTAACACACAGACTTTGTTCATTGAAAGAACTTTTATTTCACAGTTATCGCTCTCATCCCATATTTTGTTATTAATACGCAATAGCAATGTTGCCAATTTAGTGAAATAATGTAATTTTTTTGCGTAAATTTCACTTGTATAATTACTTGTCTATGTAATTTTTAGTTCAAACTTAAGAAACTTTAGCTTTATTATGCTGTTCTATGTCCCAGTTGAACGAAAGGATCACACGAAAGTATATAGAAGCATGCGTTCTCTTTTGTGTTCGGGGAGCATATACATACATACATAATGTGTGTATCTAGAACAAAATACTGGGGGCAAATCACGGCATTCGATACGATTCGTAATTTAGAAATATTTCCATATAAACTCTATTGCAATACTTTTAAATTACGAGTCGTATTGAATACCGTGATTTGACCCCCTAGATTTGCGTTTACACGTGCAAGTGTAAGTTCGGAAAACTCAAACTTTTTTTAGTAATACACTTTTGGCACTTGCAGCCAATCGGGCTTTTTTTCCCCAAAATTTTGGCTGACAATACGTACGAGTACACAGAACTTACATGCAAGCATTTGCTTGTGTAAACTGTGTAAACGCAGTGTAAGTTCTCTGTAAGAAAGATAGAGAAGGAAATACAAATCTCTTTTTTTTTACCAGCTGAATTAAAAGTTGAGCAACAAAATTTGACGTGTGTGAACCGGGACTAAGGTACTGAGACGCTGGTGTTTGAGAGCTTCTGGGGATTTTCAGGCAAAATAAAATGTATTGTGCCTATCTAGAGAAAACTGTTCGTACCTTATAAGTCATATACATATGTAAGTTTCATCAATATTGATGATATATAAGATGGTCGAACTTCAACTGCCGGGCAGGGCAATCTTAGGGCCTCGTTCACGATATCGATAAGTAGAACGTTGTCGCACACTTACATTGGAAACAACAACAACATTTTAGAATTTGTTTTTGTTTTGAATGTAAGTGTGCGACAAGTCGAACGCTGTCGATATCGTGAACCAGGCCCTTAGTAAATATAATTGTGCTTATCTGCATACTTGAGACAAATAGTTATGGACCAGCTATGTACGTTCAAACACACATACACTGTTATTTGCATTTGATGTAAACATCCATGAAAGATCTTAAAATTTGTTTTTGTTGCTTTGCAAAGTAACCAGCAAGCATTGTTGTCGCCGACATCTCATTGGCTGTTGTGCTCTTGTCGGTGTGAAAGCACAAAGTTCTTTTGTTTCTGTTATAGAAAATTATAACAAATTTAGGAAAATAGAGTGCAGACAGCACATCACCTTGTGTTATTACGAGTAATAAAATCATCATATTCTCGCATAATACATGCATAAAAACTTACGACCTGTCTTTTGTTCTTTGGAACGTTAGTTTTATTATCAAACTTTATAAAGCGCATGAGCAAAATTCGTAAATAAAAATGAGAACATAAGCATTTAAAGTTTGTTTTACCTGAAAAGCAATTGTAGCCGGTGCCGAAGGAAACAGACCATGTTCGGCAAACAGTTGTAAAACTAAATTTCTTCGTTGCTCCAATAGTTTTCGATGACCCTTTTCACTGGCATCGGAACGCGGTGTTTGTAAAGGCGTTTGTGGTGTACGCGGGGAACGTCCGGTTTGATCAGATCCTTCCAATTCTTAAAATAATAAAACGCACGAGTATAAACATACGAGTATACACAAATTTGTACAAAAATCTTGAATTTATGACAATAGTAATATACCTCTTAACGTGTCTATATTAAAATCAGGACCGAAAAAGCGTTGCGTTGGAGTAGGTGGTATAGATGCTGTGTCATCAGTTGCTTCATCTTCACTTTCTGTAATCAAAAGTGAAATAATCTTTATTCAATTGATATTACACAAGTAAAAAAAATTCTTACGTATTCTTTGAACTGGTGGTTGAACTGTGGCATTCTTCTTTCTATAATTTGTACCATAAACACGTGGCGAAGATGGCATAACAATAGCGCTAGGAGATTGGCAATCTTTGGGTTTAAACTGGGGCAGAGCTTCATATTTCTTTTCAAAATCTGCCAAAACACTGGAAGCAAGAGCACTTTTTTAAAACATGTATATGTACATATATAAGAACGTCTGTTGAGAATCTAAAAAATTACCTAGATTTTTCATCCTGCTGTTGTTTTTTCTTCGCCTTAGGTGATTTCGGATTTGTAGAAGTATTAGTAGCACTGGTACTGCCGCTACTACCACCGCATCCACTACTGGAAGCTGGCGTTAGGGGCAATTGTTCGTCACTGTTGGGAGTGGTTGAGGACGAGGTAGGTGTTGGTAATGCCGATGTTAATGTTACTGCAGAAACGTGCCCAATTATAGGTGATGAACCCTCCACTATTGGAGAGTTTAAATTTTTCATTTGGCCGCCCGAATTTGGCGCCGACAAAATGGTGCCCGATGATGCATAACAGCTTGGATTGTTGTTTTCTTGTTTAATCGCACTTAAGCTACCAACCGCTATAATGAAAATCAAAATGCATATATTTGTACATGCATACTCGTATGCAAATTTTTGTGTATTTTATTTATTTTTTTTTTGCTTACATAAATTTTTACGCCGCTGTGAAGGAGCCCGACCAAGCTGAGCTGGTGTTGGTGCCAAAACAAACTGCTGCTGTGTGTCATTGTTGTCTTGCATTTGCTTTTCAGATTCATCGCCGCTTGACATATCTGTAGTCCTCTTTAAACTATGCTCTGAAGCTGACTTTGGTGTCGTTGGCAATGAGGATCGTTTCGATGGGGATATTGGCACTTGTTCTATATTTAATGTTGTGCAGTATAATTAATGGTTTGTAAATATGTATGTATAAAATCGAGTTTTGTTTTGCAAATCGTATTGTATTTTTTGACCCACCTTGTGTATTGTAATTATGCGAAACTATTGTATTCTTTTTTGACGATGAGAGTATCTCCGATTGTCCGTTTTGCTTCTTAAATATATATTGCATTTGCAAAGCATTAGATTGTGTCTGCTGCTGATGTTGCATCGGTAGAATGGCATACTGTATAGTGGAATAGATTAAAGAAAGTATAAAAATCTATGTACATATTTTGTTAAAATATATTCAATTTTGCATTATCATATAGAAATTAGCAAAGGCGTATTAATTCGTAACTATTCGAATTCATGCGAACAGAGAAAGATCTGGTGATGGATCTTTTGTGCCATAGATCTGTAAATTAAATCAAGCTGTGTATGACTCTCCTTATGAAAGTCAGCACAGAGATTGGAGAAGCCCACTTGAACACAAAAACTCAGAATGAAAAACACGCCTTCTACTATTACATAAGACGATACACTCGCAAGGAATGTATTCCGTTGTCTCGTCATCTTCTAAGCATAAATGACACAAGGGTGAACGAACTTGGTTATTTTTCCACAAAAGATAGTTTTAGTCCAAAGTGACCAGAAATAAAACCAGTTGCAAGTCGTAAATTATTCCTGTTGAGGTTCAAGATGCCACTATATGAAAATGGCTGCATCAATGCTTTGGCCTGTCTTAAACCAGAAGTCACCCACATTTCCTTTGCGGTCGAAGTATCCAGGTATGTTCTGACAATCGCATGGTTTTCAAATCGCATGTCAGTTGCAAATCGCTTAGCATTTTCTGTAACTCATGCGTTTTGTTTGCGACTTGCCACATTGATTTACGTCAACTCTTTGTTAAAATCGTCAGTGTACGAGTATAAGTAAACAATGCGAACACAAAATTAACAAAACAAAAAACATTTTATAAATTTAAATTTTATAATAAAAATCCTACGAAAATATTCAGCCTTATCATGAATTCCACATGTGAAAATTTCCGAAACAAATTTTTCGTTCACAAGGATTTTAATTTCGTTTAAACAATTCCAATAAAATTAAAAACTAACATATTTCCACTTTTTCCAACAGACAAATCTATGTGAATGATTTTTTTCATAAATTGCCAGATTATTTCTCAATCGTATGAAGTTTTTTGATACCGATTTTTCTTCACACGTTCGGAAATTTCCATGTGAAATTTTATTTAGGATAAGCCTGATTACTATTTTTGATTAAAATCAAAAGAGAACATATTTAATTTTATTTATTTACCATTTTATTGTTTCATTAAGGTTTGGTTTAAGCTAAATTCATCAGTTCACTTCAGTATACTCTTGCTATTTGAACTCGCCAAGAGTCTTGCGATTGCGATTTGCAGAATAACTCTCTTGCGAGTTCAAGTCACAATCGCAAATGTTACATAGGGTCTACACCTAACATAATATGTAAGATAAGAGCGTCAAATTCAATCGCAGAGAGAATTATGTTACGTGTATACTTCAAATTAGTGTTATCTCAATCTTATAAGATTTTTTATAAGAGCGTTGTTATAAGAAATCCTATAACAACAATCTTATGAGATTGACTGTCAAAAAACACACGTACATGAAAATAAATTGAAAATGAGTGTTTATTAAAATAAATGAAAAACAATGTTTTGGACAAAATTTCTGGGATTTTATATGTTAAAATAAGTGTTTAATTGATTTATAAATTAAAGTTTGTGTGAAAAAGTGAAAACAAAATAAATAATTATATAAAATTAATACAAGTTAACTCGATGAGAATTTGCATTAAGTGAAATGTTATAAGAAAAGTAAAATTACGTATTCCTGTTGTATGAGATGGAGAGAAATATCGGCAATTTATTTTTGTTATTCTGTCGACGTTCTCTCACATATTATATCAGAGTTAATCGCAGTTGTAGACGCTATGTTATGCGATTTGCGAGTGTCAGAACATGCCCATAAATTCAGACAATTAAAGTTGTTAAAAATGAAAAAAGTTTTCCCTGATACACGCTTAAAACTTTTAGATTTGTGAAAAAAATCTTGCGATTTGAACTCGCCAAGAGTCTTGCGATTGCGAAAAAGTGTTTGTTTTATTTTTGATGAATTTTGGACGTTTTCGGATAATTATTTTGAAGATTTTTCGTGTGAAATTTGACGAATTCACACCTATTTCATCCGGAAACTATGCTCCCAAGACCCATCCTCTAAGCGGCCATTGCCACAGAGGATCCTATAAAGATTTGTATGGGTGGTAGACCAATCAAGGCCTCAATGGCTAAGGTTGTAAATGACCTTATTGCGCCTGTTGCAAAAAGACACGCCAATCTCTGAACATTGCAGTTTAGTTGCCGCCGCAACCTGCCGAGACTTTCACCATCATACAATCTCCCCGTACGTTATGATTGTCCTAACGATCATTGACTAGATCCACATAACCATTTTTGGGCTCATGACCCAGGTGCACCCAGCACAACTCTTCACCGCCCAGATTGCCCTAGTGGCTTTCCCAAGTCAGCTTTCTATCAAGGGTAACTCCCCAAGTATTTAACATCGGCCGAATAAGGAATATTGCATCCATTCAACGATACTGTCCCTAGACCAAGTTTTCTTCTAAGAGAGAAAGGTATCAGAGAATAGTCATGTCAGAATTGACCGACATGTGATGTCTCGTCTGAGAGAACGATGTCGAATTTTCAAGGCGCCATCGCAACCAGGTCATCGGCATACGCTATAACTTTATGTCCTTGTTCACTAAGAATGAAGAGAGGAGTGGTGATAATACACCACCTTGGGGACAACCTTTGACTGCCTTAATGTAACCATATCATAACCCATAGAATCAGTTTGTATGATTTGGCCAAATTCCCTGGCGCATTTTAGGTATAAATACAATGTTAACTTTCCTACACAATAGGGGAATGTGTTCGAAGGTAAAACTGGCTATAAATATGGTGGCGAGTTCACAAAGCAGTGTATCAATGCATATTTGCAAGAGTGCTGGAAAGATACCATCCCCGCAAAAAGCATTAAAAGGCTGAAAATGGGATATTGCCCATTTTTTATCCTATTCGGATTACTTTTGACAATTTGAGAGCTGTTCTGTACAAAAGAGGAGAGCCATTTATCAAGTCATCACCACTTTAAGCATTGAGAATCGAGTCAGGAAAATAAACACTAAGTACAAGTTCCAGTGTTTCTCTTAGGTTCTTGGTGTATGTACCATATGGGCGGGAATTTCCGGGAAATTGAAAACTCATTCCTGCTTTCCCGGAAAATTAAAAAGTCCGGAAAAGTAAAAACTATAGTTACAACATAAAATCGAAATTAAAATGTGACCGCTAAATATAATTTGAAGAAATCTTAAAAATAATTAGGTTAATTAACTTACCTGATGATGTGGCATCATATTGTTAACAGTAAATAATATTTGCTTCGGCTGACCAGACAGCTGTTGCTGTTGTATAGATGATGATGGTGGCACGCTCACGGCCGCTGAAGATGGCACCGAGGACGTTGTTGACGATGACGAAACCATAGCTATGGTCGCAGAACCTAAATTTTTTGTATTAAGGGTAGAAGAATTTGTAGTCACTATAGTAGCACTACCAAGAATTGAAGCATTTTTCGTCATAAAACTATTTAAGCTAACGCCAACACCGCCGGCATTACAAAAGTCATTTGTCTTTAGAGGCGACATAGAAGACGTTTGCTTACAACCTTTAGCAAGGGTACCACCGGCGGTGGTGGTAGTGTTGGTGCCACTGACGACACCGCCTACACCACTTCCGTTAGTAACAACAATAGTAGTGTTAGTAGTTAATTTGTTATTGTTATTGTTATTGCTACAGTTATTTGTTGGATTATTAGTATGATTGTTAATGGTAGTACTGCCACCAGCTGGTATAATGGTAATGGTGCTGCTCCCACCCGTGGTCAAATTAGTTGTTGTGGAACTTTTTTGCAGTTTATTAATGCTATTATTATTATTGTTAGCTGCTGATGACGCGGCAGTAGCGGTTGTTAAGATACGAGCGTTTGCAGGTAAAGTTATTTTACTGATAAATGATATCGAAGGTCGTACGGTAGATGATGAGTTTGTGGAAGATGCTGCTGCAGTAGCGCTCATTGAAAAATTATTATTGCGTATTTTATGCTGCAATAATTGTTGTGCGATACTTTGTTGTTGTTGTCTGTTCAAACTGTTTGCATCGGTTATGAGCAGCATTGTCTGCGGTTGATGTTGTTTCTGTTGTTGGTGGCGTTGTGATTGCAATTGCTGATGTAGTTGCTTTTGTTGTTGATGTTGTTGTTGTTGCTGCTGCTGTTGTTGATGAGCCTGAATATCAGCCATTTCATTTTTGACTTTCTGGTGATGGTTGCGTTGATCAACAAGCGCATGATGATGTTGATCTTCTGCTCCGCTATTTATGTCATCGTTTAAGGTGTCCAAAACTAGAGCATCATATAGTATGGCTGCTCTTCCTGTTGCTTTTGTACAATTTTCTATTTTAATTCCAGTCGCGTTAGAGCCAATATTGTTGTTAGTAAAATTATTTCGAATAAGCAATGTTTTTGGTGCGTTTATTGAAGCATTCGAAGAATAAGCGATGGTTGTTGCGGTAGCAGTGGTGGTGTTATTGGTTGTGTCAGTTTTGTTGTTGAGATTAATGTTATTATTATTGTTATTTGAGGAAGAAGAGGAGCATATTTTGGAATATTGATTTTTAGTATCATTCGTTTCATTACAACATGATGAGGATGCTGAGACAGATGATAATGATCTAGAAGGTGATATGGCCAAAGGTATGGATGATGATTTCGTTATGGTCGATGTATCGGTTATTGTATTTAATTTTGCTCTAATAGCTGGTACATTAGATGTTGCTACTGGTCCCGTCGCGGTCACGGTCTTTTGTATAGTACGAAAAAATAAGGGTGGGGGAGTTGTCAATGTTCTTATAATAGTAAATTGCTTAGCTTGATTGCTTGTACTCCCATTAACACCATTGCTGTGTGTAGTGGTCGTTATTTTAAGTGGAGATGTGGTTGGGGTTACTACAAATGCTTGCTTGCTGGTCGGATGTTCATGGGAGTATGGTGTAGGTACTCGGGTTATAACAGTGGGGGGCGTTTCTACTCTTCGAAAATGTAAATTCTTTAGATGTCTGTGAGGTGATGCTTTGTGTTGTTGTGGAGTTATCGATCGTCTTAAGCGAGCGTATTGTTGCGTTCGTGGTGGTATTGGTGGTGTTAGTGTGGTCAAACGTATGTGATTAACCGGCACCAAGGTCGTAGGTGTCGGTGTCCTTGATAGTAATAAAGTTTTCGTTTTGGGTATGGTATAGAATTCTATGTCATCAAAATCTGTTTCTGTATCATAGTCATCGTAGTCGTCATCGTCATATAAAGTGCTGTAGTCTTCGTCAATGTCCATAACATTACTCATATTATCAGTTTTCGTTTCATTCATATCATCATCAGCATATTGCTCTCCATCTGAATTGGTGATAGCATTCCCGTTTCGTTAGAAAGATATTATTTTTAACGTTTAAAAGTATGTATGTAATTTGACGAATGTATGAATGGATGATCAATGATCGATTGTTGTAGTACATAGCGTTAGTAGAAGCATGATGAAAACAATTATGTACATTGCATATGTATATTGTTAGAAGATACATTAAAACATTACATTTTACATTTTTATACACATATGTATAAGAGCGAAACCCAAACAAAAAAAAATACAATTTGTGGAATGCATGATCAATAAGAGAAAAAACAAATACAATTCATGAATAGTTAAATGATTGAGTATGCAGTATTTTCTTAGATTTATCTACAAGTTGTTTTGTATATCTTTAGAAACAATAATTAAAATAAATTTTATTACATAACTAATGAACGAAATGAAATTAGATTAGACAATTAATTACATTTATGTCTGCATACTATCATCATTC
Source organism: Nowickia ferox (assembly GCA_936439885.1). Lineage (NCBI taxonomy): Eukaryota > Metazoa > Arthropoda > Insecta > Diptera > Tachinidae > Nowickia > Nowickia ferox. Next base: position 3,579,156 of record OW387023.1, on the reverse strand, counting down.
GTTTTTAAAAAGAAATAATAAAAAAAATCATACTGACCTCTTGTTTCTGTGCACGTAGGACTTCTAACTTGCGAGTGGAGGAGTGACTGTGATTTCTGTTGCGATAACGCGGTTGCCGCTGGCACATTGAATGTGAAAATGTTACTAGCCTGACTAACGGTAGATGTGCATGATGTGGTTGATGAGGAGGATGATGATGATGCAATAATACTTGAACCACCGTTTAGTTTATATGGTGAAGGTGGCTCCTGCTTAATATACTTGACATCCATGAGATCTTCTTGTTTAATAATAATTTGTTGTGTTTGCTGTTGTTCTTCGAGTTTTGTACTCTTTGGACTTATTGGCATAGTCTTAAAAGCACCACCTAAAAAGACCCGAACACAAACATGATAATTATTTATCAAATATAACCTTTTTATTAAATTTCTAATATGATAAGAAGAAAAAAAAACGCATTGAATAGTTTTTATTTGTTTCATATATTGATGTTTTTCTTCTTATGTAAAGAGATTTAAATAAATGCTCGCCTGTTGGTTGGAATGGTGTTACACCGATTGGGTTCTTTGGACTGGGATAAGAGAGCATTGACATTTGTTTGTAGTTAATAATGCTGTTTTCCATAGTGGGAGGCAAAGCTTTAAGTGGTGTTGGTTTGCAGGTAGCTGGTGGTGTTGCTCCCAGCGCCTGTTGTTGTTCGTCCTTAAAGAGAAATCATTTAAAAACTAAATTCTACAAACGAAGTGTTAAGAATAAAAACCTTATCGCTGCTTGTGGCTCCTTGTACTATAGTTTTGCGTAAGTCATTGCCAGTGTCTTCTACATCAGAGTCAGCAACACGTTCGCGACATTTCAAATCAACAGAGACTGCTGAATTTTGTTGTATTTGAGGATTTTGATGGTTGGCATATACTCCACCACCACCATTACTGTTACTTTGCTCATCGGGATCTTCGTCAATGACCATCTAATAAAATATAGCAATAACAATAATAATAACATTAATAATACAATTGAGAACTACGATGCTTGATTACCTGTTCGTCTTCGGATGCAATGTCAAGTTTTATTGGCTCCTCCTTAATGCATTTTTGGCCACTCAAATTATCATGTATGGAAGTTGGATCTGCATCAGAACTTGCTGTACTATATGTAGCAATAGTCAGAGGCACACTATCTGCTTGCATATCCTGTATTACTTGTCCATTTTGTATACAATTGGTTGCAATGTTGCCGGTGCCGTTGTTATTACTGGACGATAGAGCCATAGGACTGTGTTCTTGATCGATGGAATCAGAACCATCGACTGAATCATTGCGCTGTTTAGCATCATGAGATGCTGCAATCGAAGACATACTCTGATTTCCAACTTTTCCAGAACTAGACGATTTTCGTCGATCTTTTGAGCACCATTTCCATTCGGGATGCAATTTAAAGTGGGCATCTTTGTATGAAGACGCTAATTCATTGTATGGTGCCTTTTCCTCTGGTTTTAAAGCATACCACCATTCACCCAATATTTTGCTAACAGTTCGATTATCTTGGTTGGGATGTTTTTTGTGAACCAATTTGCGATGTTTTTTTGAAAATATCATAAATGCATTCATGGGGCGGCGAATTTTATTCTGAAAATATTTTTAATTTTTAATGTTAGTTTTATTTTATATTTCCAATATATTCAATGACCTTATGTATGTTGTACATACATACACATGTACATATATAATAAAATTCAAGGTTTTTAAACATGCATATACGTAAGTGTATTTGAGTGTGTGTTTTTTTACTCACTTTTGTCATGGGACTCAGGGGTTCTTTGCAATTGGCACTATTTTCTCCGTTACAGTTGGGTGCCGCACGCTGTTGTTGTTGCTGTAAAGCACTTAATGATTGGGAACGCCTTTTTGAAGTAGATGCTGCCGTTGATGAGCTATCCTCTAAATTATTTGAGGCATCATTCGATCTGCGTCCAATTACTCCGCCTCCGGCACAACCAATTGAATTCTGTTCTCCAGCTGCAGATGTGCTATAGATGGATGGTCTAAAATTGTTTCGGATAACATGTTCGTTATTATTATTATTATTATTTACAAAACGTTGTTGTTGTTGCTTATTTTTCAGACTCAAGTTACTGGCCTGAGTTTCATTGCTCGAGGAGGGTGGATCGAAGACATCGTCGTCAAATTGCTCGTCAATATCTTCAAGATTATTATTACTATTATTAATATTGTTGAGGTGATTATTGGGTGCAGTTGCAGCAGATGTTGTTGATGTTGTCACATCGTTTAGGGAGCAATCTAAAGGATTACTCGGAGAAGACATTGATTGAGATATTAACAAATGATTGTTGTTGTTACTATTCACTGGCGGCGGTGGTGGTGGTGGTGGTGTAGAGGCTGCTGCTACTTCGGCTGGCGATTGCGTCACAATGCCGGCGATTGTGTAACTGTTAGTTGTATGTTGTTGTTGTTGAGATTTCACGGGGGATTGATGGATATGTGGCAGCAGCGTGTGCCAGTGAAAAATCGACCCCGAGTTAACGCCGTTTTTTGGAATAGTCTTATCCATTAACATTTGTGTTTGTTGCTGCTGTTGTTGTTGTTGTTGTTGAGCCAAATGTTGTTGAGAAACTTGATGCGGTTGATGTTTTGGCTGATTTCCTAATGCCACCAGAGTATTAGCAGCATTATGTTGATGATTATGGCGCAGTTGATTTAAACAAGTGTTTTGCTGCAGACTCTGCTGATGAACAGACTGTTGAGGTGCAGCCAACGAAGGCGATGACTGTTGTGACTGCTGATGTTGTTGTTGCTGATGTGGTAGTAGTGGCATTAATTGTGTTGCATCCACAATAACTGGATGAAATGATTGCGATGCCAAAGTTGCAGTATTAGTCACATGTGTGCCAGTTGATACTGTCGATGATGCCGGAGAAATTCTTATAACACTAGTAGCATGAGCCATCGAGGTTATAGCAGATGCAGCTGATACTGATGATGCAATATTCACTGGAGGGGGTGGGGGTCCTGGTGATTGAGATTGTTGTTGTTGTTGTTGTTGTTGCAGTTGCTGCTGCTGCTGCTGCACATTCTGCACTGGTAAATGTGGTGACATTAACGGCTGTTGGTGTGGCGCAGAAATACCAGACAAATTTTTCGAATGCATTACCATTGATACAGGTGACTGCTGCGAGGGACGAACTGGTGGCACCTGTGATGTCGATGAAATCACTACTCCTGAACCATGTGCCCTTACAGATTCTGGACACACAACTTGAGGCCCATAACTGGATACATTATACATTACCGGAGAAGGAGATGCTTTCCATTGTTTATTTGCATGAGCTTCCGTTGGCGTTACTGGACCTCTTCCGATTGGCGTAAAGAAATTTTGATGGTTTGTTACAACTACCTGCGGAACCGGTGAATTATTTGAATTCATTGGAGAAGTTCCATGATTAACGGGAGAAGAATACGATGGTGTTCCAGATCTTGAGCTGCTTAAGGACACTAAAAATATAAGTTTAAATTAAAATATTGTCAATGCATTTTTTAATGCATTGTAAGCAAATTCCTGCATAAACATTGTAAGTAAAGTTTAGTTCCCAAATCATAATCGTGAATTGTGTGCATTTTGAAATGCTTTAAATTTCACTTGTCCATTTTCTTATCTCTCATTCTATGTCGATCTTTTATACAATTTAAAAACATGATATTTTAATTACCATTTATTTATAACCACTATTATATTTTGGTTTTATTTTTCACTGATTAAAAGTTATTTACATACAGATGTCATACAATGACATCTTGTAAACTTGTATTCCTTTTCTCATTCTGTAAAAAAAACAATTGTTTTGTAAACACTATAGAATCGTTAAAAAAAATAAGTCATGCGTTGAAAAGCGAAAATTTGTGTAATAATCTTCAAATACAGTGTAAGACAAAAGTTCTTAAATGCTCGATTGCATTCTGCATATTGATAAGTACATATAAATATTTTTGGACATACATACATATGAACATATCATAAACGAAATGATATTTTCATTTTCAACTACATCGAAATCACTGAAATCGCGTGAGAGCTTAAGGACACAATGATACATGATAATAAAGTTTATACGTATTTTGCAAACATTCTTTCTTACTTACCCAACATATTGGCAACATCCGTTTCTTCTTGATCAAAACGACCAGTTGTGCGATAATTTGGAGATGTTTCCGAGTCTCGAGATGTGTCCTCGTCAACTTGTGTCTTACTGCTAGAACGACTGCTAATATCACTGTTAACAAAAGTAATTGGAATTATAAATTTAATTAATTCATTATTTTATTTTAATAAAAACTAAACTCCATTAGTTAGTTGCTTGTTCACCAAACAGCCTTTTAATAAAATTTATTTTTTTAGGATAATTGGATATTCGGGAAAACAAAATGTTAGCAAATGATATAACAATTCTGAACCTTTTGATTTCACGTGTAATTCAGAACATGCCTGATTATTGCGAAGTTTGCACTAGTCTTGACTAGTGCATTACATATTTTCGAAACCAGCTGTGCCTGCGGTGTTGCCCGCGCAGAATTAATTTTGAACTCAGTACGTAGAAGAGTAAAAGTAAAAATGGAAAATGCCATTTATATTTTCATAAATTTTTCGATAATAAAGTTCAATTGTTTTTCCAAATCGCTTCAAAGGCACTTTAATACATAAAAATCATAATCGTCAAATTGATAAAATCGCCAAACTGGGCCGAAAATCGTGAAAACTGCAACTCTTGTATGAAATTAGCTCTCTGCCCTCCTCTGGGTTCTAATTTATAAAAATATATGAAGTCCGCGTGTCTTTTTAGACGCAGATGGATTTATTCTTTGAATTTCATAAAAATCGGTTGGATAGTTTCTTAGAGGCCGAAATTGCCCTTCTGCCCCTTTCTAGGTACTGGTTTTGTAGATGTATACATCAGCCCGATTCTAAATATTCCACGGAAATAATTCTCACGGAATTCGTTTCTAAATATAAAATATACCTATCGTAAATAGATTGAGCTAAAAATTAAAATTTGAGTGAGAATTTCGAATTTTCGAAGTCAATTATTTTGTTTACAGTTTTTTTTTTAATTAAAAAAAGGACTTTAAAAAATGAGGGAACAATAAACAGGGAATAAGCTCCCGGGGAAATGTTATTCAGAATAAAGCTGTACGTTTTAAATTTCATAAAAATCGACTGAATATTTTCGGAGGCGGGAAATTACCCCCTCCCGTTACAGGCTGCACAGAAATATGAAGCCTGTATTCTTTTAGATGTAAAAGTTGTCTAAGATCGTTCCGAGAGTTTTGGAGAGCAGATATTTCCCTCTGGCCCCTCTCTTGGTCCTGTTTAATTATTTTTCTTCTTAAACCTATATATATAAGAGGCACTGATAGATTACCTTGGAAATCGACTTGGACCTGTAGAACGTAGTGAACTGCCTTTTTGGTTCAAATGACGAGAGCAATAACCACGTCGCTGAGATTCTTTCGAACATAGTGAACATAATCGGCGCCACTGTTTTCCATTGAATTTTTTTCGTACGCCTGACTCGGACTCGACTATGTCGCCCTTTTTAAAGCGATGTGGTGTATTTGCTTGAGATCGTGGTGTAGCTGGATGAGATCGTGGTGTTAGCCTATGATCGACTAATGATGATGTACTGCCGCGTGATTGCATGCTACTGCGTTTGCTGCAGCCTGATAATTTTTCGGGATCAGCATCAGCCAACGAACCATAACCGTCGATATCAACACGCTTAAGTTCATCATCCGAATCATACGAGTCATCGTACGACGGACCCGTTGAACCAGATGGTCGATGCTGCTGCGTCGCCAATTGTTGCTGACGTTGTCTTTGCTGATGTTGATGCTGCTGTTGTTGTTGTTGTTGCTGCATCAACATTTCTGAATCAGCCTGTGATTGAGACATTTTGGTATCGCTTGAGAGTTCGTTATTGCAAACGGTTTGTTGATGCTGTTGCATTTGATGATGTTGCTGTTGTTGCTGCTGTTGCAATAAATTCCCTTCGATAATGTTATGTTGGTTGTTAAAACCAACAACTACGCTAGTTGTTGTTGAATCAACACAACCATTTTCATTTGGTACCACATAATTTGTCGTACCATTATTGTTTCCATTGCTGCAATTTACGATGCTTCCTGCTGTGGCAGAGCTTTGAAATGGTGATGTAGCTATAGTGCGATAATAGTCGTCCTGTTTTTGCTGCGTAATCGTATGGGAACGATGCAAAACTGCACCGGTGCTTAAGATTTTATTACTGACGTAACTGAGCTGTTGAGGCTGTTGCAATTGCTGTTGTTGATCATTGTAGAAATTATGCTGATGCAACTGACTATTCCCAGCAGCAGAAGGTAGTGTTTTATTTCCGGGAGACTGCGCAGCATTTCCAAAATTTCTTCTGCCTTGTGACAGCATATCTCTTTTAGAAAACCCTGCTGTTTGGTGAGATGTTGGTGTAATTGCATTTCTAGGCGAAACTTCATTGAGTTCATCCCACCATGGTGGTAACAACAAGCGTAAATCAGCTCTTTTAACTGTTTTCAGCTAGCAAATTAAATTAATTATAAAAACAATTACAGTCGCAAACTTTAAAAAATAAAAAGTAAGTATACTTATTGGAACTTACAATTGTTGTACCAGATTCCCCAGAAGCAATTTGAACAGTAAATTGTTTTGTTGCTGTATGAATTTCCACCACAGTACCTTCGATAAAAACGCAACCATTCCGCCCTTCAATTGTCGTTCTTACACAAACCCGTGTATCCTCGAAAATCTAAAATAAGCACATACATGCACATGTACATCATTGTAGGATGTAATTCAATGGAATATAAAATTAACATAAAAAAACATAATGCATAATATTTTGTAACAAAAATACATACATCAGCGGCGGGTGGACTCGCGTCCAATATCACATTAAAACGCCCACTATTAAGTACATCCATATAAAGTTGACTGCTATTATCGGGCGGATCAAACTCAACTATTATTGAGTTTGGTGGCACATCATTCGAAGATGACGGTTGACGTGTAATACCAGGAGCATAATAGTTGCCCAATTTGGCAAGTACTCTTGTATTACTCCAATCTCGCAAATTAAGTACAACCTCTTCATGGGAAGCCACACTTGTTGATGATGATGATGATTGCTGTTGGAGTACAAGGTGCTGCTGCTGGTATTGAGCTTGTTGAGGCGAATCGACGTTATGTTTTTGCTGTTGTTGTTCATGTTGTTGGTGTTGAGATGGCGCTTGTTGCTTATTTTGTGTAAAGTTGAATCGTTGACCGGCAACATTACTTTGGTTATTGTTATTACCGTTGCTGCTACTCATATTATATGCAATACTTCCTACTCCATGCTCATGTGAACTAAAAGGAAATTTGTATTGATATCTTATAAATTTAGTTTATATATATATATATATATATATATATATATATATATATATATATATATATATATATATATATATATATATATATATGTATATGTCAGTTGACTCCTGTCTAAATTTGTACAAGCTGCATCATTTAGTTTGTGCTTGACTTGACAGCCGTTGATAGCAGACTACCGTGCGTTTTGAGAAGAAATTGGAAAGAAGTGAATTTCGTGTGCTCATTAAGCATAATTTTTTGCGGAAAAACACCATCACTCTAAATCAAGGTTAAGCTTGATAAATACTATCAGGAAAAAAACTAGTTTACTGAATTCCGTTGTGGCCGTACAAGCCCAATGTTCTAGACGCATAGTTGAGGTCTCTACATCCGAAACAATCGAAAAAATTGAAAGTGATAGAGATTGTGGAAGCCATAGGTATCTCACATAGGTCAGTTGTTTCAATTTTGAATGTTCACTTGGATATGAGAAATTATCACAATCGTTCACAATCAGTTTCCATGGCAAAAATCCATAAATTTGGTTACGAATTGCTCCCTCATCCGCCGTCCTATTCTCCATATTTAGCCCCGAGTGACTATTTCTTGTTCCCAAACTTGAAGAAATGGTTCGCCGGAAAGAGATTTAACTCCAACGACGTTTTCGAATCATCTCACAAATAATGACCTCGACAAATTACATTTTTCGGAAGGGATAAAAAAATTGGAGAAACATTAGACTAAGGGCCAGTCTCACGATGTCACGAACGTTCGACTCGTCGCACACTTACATTCAAAACAAAAACAAATTTTAAAATTTTGTTGTTGTTTGCAATGTAACTGTGCGACGAGTCGAACGTTGGTGACATCGTGGGCCTGGCCCTAAGTGTATAGAACTCAAAGCAGGCTATGTTGAAAAATAAAATAACTTTTTATAAAACTTTTCATTACACATACATATGTACATATATGCTCAATACACAAACTATTGTAGGAGTTGTATTTCGTATGTACATGAGTTGTTGGTAATTTCAATAAAAACATTGTTTATAAACAAATGTTTACATCGAAATTACCAACAATGTTTGTACGAACTACGACTCCTACAATAGATTGTGAATTGAGTAATAGAAAATTCTTATAAAAATATACTGTTACCATAATATAAAACTAGGCCATATGCTCCTTATAAGGAGCCAAAGGAACCAATATATATATATATATATATATATATATATATATATATATATATATATATATATATATATATTAGAGCGGGTCAATTTGTATGGGACGGAAAAAATGAAAAAATCGCATATGCGGGAAGTAATCTACGAACAATTCTAAGAAAATTTGCCTAAGAAACTATCTGTGTAAAATCGATTCGGATGCCGCGATTTTTAAAGGGAAGTTTCATATTCAGGTTATAGAAAATTTTGTTAGAAAAACTTAAACAGATAGCTTATTTATGAGTGTGAGGGTAAAAAAACGCTAAGTTTTCTTCTAAACCCTTTGTTTTTACTTCTTATTTTTAAAGTACACTTATCCCTCGATTTACACAATACTTTTTTTAAGGTGTTAATCGAGGGAAAGGTATACTTTTGTTTGTTGACCATATATTGAAATAAAACTAAAATTATCCTTTAAGTTTTCTACGATTTATTGTTTTATTTGCAGTTATTAATTTAGCAATAAAATCAGAAAGAATAAAATAAATTTTAAGTGTATTGTTATTAATACAAAGTTAGTTTCTAGATTTGAAAAAAGAACTAAATAACTAAGTTTTTAAGTCCTGCCTGCTTTCCAAGCGTGGATTTTTTTTTCGACTAACATCAGTCACAGCCATAATACTTTCACGATTTTTTTCCGTTACGCGCCGAGAAACACTGGTTAAAAGTTTAACGCATCGTTCAGTTCCTTGAATGTGGCATGGAACTTGTGGGTCAGGAAGTGGTGGATCTTGAAATTCTAAATATTCCTTCAAATGGTCATACGGAATATCTCTTGTAATTGGTGGTTCTGATAAAATACTGTCATCATCTAAATCTATCATATTGAAATAATTGCAGCAGTCAAAATTAATGTTACATTTTTTGTACTCTCTAAGCTTTTCTGCATCGCAAAGTTTGTTACGGTAGTACAAAATTTTTTGTATTGCCTGGTCGCGTATTGATTTACGATCATCGTAAAGCATTGAAAGCATAACATTTTCTGGATGAGCAAAGTATGAGTTATTTTGAACTACAGAGTAAACAATTTGCCGCACATTCAAGGGAAGAAACTGTGTGAGGCGAATAAACTTAAATAAAAGCGTACTGCCGTAAATAACAGAATTGTAGTATTTGATGTTAAAGTACATGGGAACATAAACTCTTATTACGTACTCTGCTAGAGTTTTTAAGTAACTAGTGGGTGAACTTGTTGCGACGTACAATCGTAAAATTCTGCTGGCCTTGGTTAACCAACGGGAGTGCGCTACAGGTCCAGGCTTTATGTTAGCTAAGTCAACAGAAATAAAACCATTCGATATTGCTGAAGCCATTTGAAGCAAATACTTTACGTCATTAGATAAATCAAGCTTCCATTCGTCTGATGAAGAAGGTGGCATGTTCTCTAGCGGAATGGCTGTAAATTCAACAACCCTCTGAAAAAATTTTAAACTTTTTTTAATAAATGTTAAAAAAAATATTTTCAAAAAAGTTTTTCAATTCCTTTAAAGAAAAAACATGTGTAAAATTTTATTTCAAAATAAAAGTACTCTTAAAGTTTGCGAATTGATAAATATTACATTTTTGCGTTTTCAAATGCGAAAATTTCATTAATTTAATATACAGAGGAAATTTTTTTTTTGCACTCTTCAAGGTTTTTACTCGCTGATTGCACGGATGTTACGATCGTAAAAATCGAATGTGTTATATCGTTCGTAATACCGGGAAACCACTGTACCACTTTTCAAAAAATTAAACCTTCCAATTATTGTCAAAAAGCTAAAAATATAAGTTTTGTACATGTAATTTACTTCTATGTAAACATATTTGATACAATTTTTTATACTACCTAAAACTAAATTTCCCCTTAAAAATCGCGGCATCCAAATCGGTTTTAGACCCATACTTTCTTAAGCAAAGTTTCTCAAAATGATCCGTAGAACATTTTCCGCATATGCGATTTTTCGAAAAAAAAATCGACCCGCTCTAATATATATATAGAATGTAAAACAATCAAAAAATAATTTCTCTACAATCGAATTTGTTTAAAAAATAAAAAATTAAACAAAACATAGGAATCGGTTTCAGGCCATACATGAAAAAAAATTTGCGGCAACCGTTACACTTTTTAAGTGTATAAAAATTATTGAATATCTAAAATCTATTTAACGATGACTTTTGAAGTTATTAGAAAGAAAAACGATTTTTCCGAACTTTTCGTCAATGATATCGCTCGAGCGGATCACCTGATTTTACTTTCTTGGAGGTTAAGAGCTGATTAGATTTTGAAAACAATTTTATGACTACTTTCGAATGCGGCAAATTAGCTTCCCGTTCTTAAGTTATGAGATGTTTACATACACACAAACAAACACATACAAATACACACACACATCCATACGGACATGGTCGCGAAAATAGACCGAATCAACAACATGGAAAACGAAAATATAAATATACAATGTATGTAAAATGATTCAAATAAATACTCGTACATCCCACGTTTTATCATTTTGAACTCGTTTTTTGTCTGACTAATTGATTCTTTAAAAACCTTCCGAGAATTTTCATATATGTACATATTGAAAACAATGAAATAAATAATAGTTTTTCACCAGGTTGTTTAGGCGCATATATGTATATATGTATGTACCTACCTGGTTATAATTGTACGTTTTTCAGGAATTTCAATGCATGTAGCTCCTTTAGCAGCAACTGAAATCAGAGACCCGCTGCTGACTTCATTATTATTGCTGTTGCAAATTTTATTATTACTGTTTATCGACATTAACGTGGCAGCATCCGAGGGAGAATCGAAATTTGTGCGTATGGTATAAATGGTTGTATTGTTGCCATTTCTGGTTGTGGCTATTGATGTCGTACCGTTAATGTTCAAAGCTGTCGTTGTATTCGTCGCCGTCGTCGTTGAAAGAGATGACAATGATGATGTGGGTGATGATATCGATGTTGAGATCTGTACTGGTGGTTGCAAATATTTAATCTCCGTTGCTGATGATGTTGTTTGATCCGGTTTTTTAGCGATATCATTGTTGCTATCGTCCAACTCGGCCGGATCAAATTTTCGTTTCTTCGGGTGTTGTCTTGGTATTGCTGCACTCGATGCAAAAGAGGGCGCTGCTGATACAGGTGTTGCCGTCTGTTGCTGAAGTCCATCTTTCTGCTGTTGTTGCTGCTGTATACTAGTCTTGGAATTTGAATTCAAATTTATGAATGTACTTTGTTGTATTGTTCCAGAATTGTTGTTATTATTGTCATTTGCCGATGTTGCCGTTGACGTAGATCTCGAGGACGATGCTGCTGCTGTTGTTGCCGCTGCCACGGATGGTGTTACCATTTTGTTGGGGGTAAGGGCAAGTTTCAGCAACAAGGTTTTTGTGCTGTACCCCTTTAATTTTCAGTTGTTGCACTATTATTTTATTTTAATATTTTTCCAAATAGTTGCTGTCGTTTAATTTAATCTTTATACTGATAACTCTAAAATTCTTCGATATTGATATTTTCTGTTATGAGATATTATGCATTTTAAGTGGCATTTGTTGCTTGTCATATTGCAACATATCGTACGTTGCAATAAACATTTTGAAACAAATTTAATGTAGCCAAAGCAATCTACAACAACATCAAAGACATAATAGATTTTGCTGTTTTTAGCGACCTGAAATTAAATAATAATATTTTAGGTATTATTGAATGATGCCTACAAATACATTCGTTATAATTCTGAGCAAACAAACTCGTATTTTTCTCAATTGAAAACAGTCTTATGAGAGCAAAACCAAAGGAGAAAATCAAAAAATATTTAATTATTCATTTACAAATTTTTTTTCTTCAACATTCGGGCGCTAGAACACATGCTATTAATTTGAATTTTCAAAATTTTAATATGAAGAGGTGTCGCATGTGTTTTAACATCCGAAGGCGATAGATTCTTTAGAAGCCATGAAAATATGGTTCCTTAAAAATAACTTCAAACTTTTTTATTGAGATATTGTGGCATTTTCAGGAGAACAACATGTGTATGTAAAGTTAAAATTTGCACAATCTATGTAAAATAAAAGGATAGCTGACACCACACACAGTGGAGCAAACACGTGAACGCGGAGGATGTAAACGTAGCGGCAATATGTTTTTCCGTTCTAGTAGTCTTTGTCAGAATAGTACATACTACATACTAATCAACTGTGAGTTTGCTTTTATTTTAGAATCGGTTTTTTTAAATCTTTTACTCACGATCATACAATCTCGTGATGAAAATGTTGCTCATGCACGTGCACATGTGCGCAAAGGAAATTTAATCACAATCACAAAAGCTCAAGTTCAGCAGCATTATTTCTTTGTAACTAAAAATCTTAAAAATAATGTTCGGTTTATCGATCATTCGCACATTGGCTATAGGTATAAGCTTCCAATGAAAATAATGTGGAAAGCTTGGTCAGACCACGATATACAAATTGTTTCAAAAAATATAAGATGTATTCAAGACTAATTTAAAAATAAAACTGATCTTATCATTAATCCTGCCGAGTTTTAGCGTAGAATATACTCAATCATTTACTCCGATCTTTTGTGATTTTTTATTATTGTTTCAACAACAAATAAATATTGTAAGCCCAAGGCGTTCGTTTCAAACACTCAGTTTCAAGCACACATGTAAGTATGTCTAGTATATGCAATGAAATTGCGCATTCAACCAAGTAAGTACATATGGGCATTTCCGCGGAAAATTCCACTTTTTTTGTCGCGTGCGACAGCAAACAATTAGGCTTGTTTTTCGGAAAAATGTGGCTCGATTACTATTAAAAGAATTTACTATATAAAGAATTTAAAAAACTTTCGTTTTCTTTGAAAAAAAACAAACATATTTGTTAGATGTCGCACGCGACAAAAAGTTCACATTTCTATGGAAATGCCCATATGTATGTATTAGTGTTGTTATTCGAACAATTATTTCAAAATTCGAACAATTTTTTCTTTTCTGTTTTGTTCGAACGAACAGAAATTTTTAAATTTAGAATAAAGAATTATTGTAATTAATTATTATTAACTACTTTATATAAAATATTTATTTTATTTATTTGAAATATACTTTACAAAATAAAAGCATTATTTATAAAAATTATTAAGGCATTAAAGGGGTTTTAAAACAAATTTTCTTATTAAGCCTTTATAAAGCCTGAACAATTTGTATAAATAAGGCTGCAAATTTATAAAATATACATATGTACATACATACATATATGTATATCCATGTACGTGCACCGAGTAGCCAGACCATATCCACTCGAATAATGTATAAAATTTTTGACATTTTCTTATTCTTATTTGTCCAAAAAGTTCACAACTACTCGTCTCTTCAAAAAATTAAAAAATTAAAAACAAATCATGAAATTTTATTCGTACCAATATAAAACAATAATAATTGTCCACACTACTATGTAGTACATATGTATGTATGCATGTAATGGCCCATACTAAAGCCTCAGTTAGCCGACTGTAATGCAATGTAACTGTAATGTAGGAAACAGCTGATCCATATTTTTATATGTAAAAAGTAGGTTACGTTACATTGCTTTTCACATAACAATATCGATCAGCTGTTTCCTACTGTTACAGTTACATTACAGTCGGCTAACTGAGCCTTAAGTGGTAGCACCGGCTTCAAAGTAGGAAAGTTCGATAAAGTAGGATCACTACTTACATATCGAGCCATAACCGCCAAAAAAGCTCAAGCGACACATTTTTTACAGGTACCTCGTTTTTTTTACGAAAATCGATTATTTACGAACGCAAAAAAAAATTATGTTCGAAAACTATGTATGTACATATGTCGCAAGATTTTTTTGGCGGTTATGACACGATAATTGTGCTAAATTATTTTTGTTCCTTAAGTTTTTTTTTTGCATTACAACTGTACACGATATTCACTATAAACATACATATGCATGCATGTATGTATGTCTGTATATACCCTGCAGTCAGACTGGGGCCAAGTGTCTCTATGTTAACACTCAAATTCTAGTGACAATTGTAGGAGCTAAATTGTCTACAAGTTTTCTTTTATCCATCAGTATAAAAGAAAGAGAGAAAACAGATGTGGTGTATTTGTCAACAACTTGTCAATACACAAAAATTTTTATGTCGTAAAGTATAGAAATGTACCAGTAAATGTGTGGTTGGTATGTCTCTATGTTCCCATAAGAACTACGTAGTCACTACATAGACAATTGTTTTACTGTTACTAGTAGATTTTCAATGACAAGCACATGCTAAATGTCTATAGCATAAAGTATTGTATGGGGAATAATTAGAGAGTAGTACTGGTGACAAAGTCAAAAGCGAGTCAGTACATTTTCACCATTGACATTTCCTTTAGGGTATGTCCGTATATATTTCTATGTATATTTGCAAACGTACGTATGCATGTATGTAGTATATATATATACATATATGTACATACATATTTACATCTGTATGTATGTACATATGTATGTATATTTGTACACAATAGCAAAAGGTTCCTGACCTTTACATTGAATACATTTACATTTATATGAATGATGTTTTTAGAGAAAAGTTCAACCATAAAAAAATAATGATAGTGAGTGTGACATTATTAGCAAATGTGTATGTATGTTTGTATGCATACAAATGTATGTATCAGAGTTGGGGGTAGTGCACTAAATTATGAGTGCAGTATAATTAATATCTAATAGGTGTGTTTGTTTACTTTTACATTAAAATGCACTAAGTGAGTAATTACTGCGAATATTTTAAAATTTACTCTAAAACAGAGCTTTTGCCGGAAAAAGTACGCGAGCGGAAAAATAGTAAAAATTAGTAAGATTAAGCACTCCAACTCTACGTAGTGTTGAAAAATATATAAACTTTTGATTATTCAATTCTTTTTCTTATTGGTATTCGCTACAATATTTTTTATAACACGAACCATCTAAGAATAAATTTTGTAATTTATTTCATGTAATATTTGTAACTACTTTACAGTTTTGCAACTCTGAGTAGGTAAGGTAATCAGAATAATTTGCATTACAAAATATGTACACATGTACTCGTATATTAACAGTTATTATTACCATACTTTATAAATTAATTATTTTTTAATGACTTTCACAATTTTTATTTAACCTTTCCTTAAATTTTTACACTTTTCGTTTGCTTACTTTTGTTTACCTTTGATTTTTGAATCATATGTTTTTATCTTACTAAACTTTACTCCCAAAATTTCTGAAGTAAAAATTTGCAAAATACTCAGTCAAAAAATGTCACTTTACTCTCTCAATTTGTGTTTTCATTTTCGGTTTTCATTTTAATTTTCTGTATATTCTGATCGCAATTTAGTAAAATGCAGTAAAGTTCAGTAAAAACTTTTGCGTAAGCGAACACAACTAATATAGTGAAGTAATTATCACTAACTTTCTTCACTACTACTACTACTAAAAAAAATTTGTGATAGCGATATTCGTTTATATGTAACTATTTAAATTTAGTGACAGTGAACAAATCTGTGCTATGTACTGTTAGATTTATTGCCACTAAACTTTAGATACAAATGGTAATAAATTTCATTATCGAACTAAACTCGAACAATTCCCAAAAATACAAGCACATCAATGCCGAGTACACATTATGTGACATCACAATAGTGTGCACTAGTGTACTAGTGGCAATATATAAAAAACATATGTATGTGAACGGCGCACCGCGGCGTTGCACACATTTTGAAAATAACACAACAAAATGACAACACTAGAAATGCCAGATGTGTACTCTGCATTACATACATACATACATATGTATGTAATACTATTTTATACTTTTTTAAGAAAAGGCTGAAAAATTAAGAATTTTACAATACATTTTTCCAAATAGATACTCGAAAGAGTAAATCTCAACACAATATTTTACTGAAAATAAAAACATACACAGTGTACATAATATTTATATGATGCAAGTATGTACATATGTATGTACATATACATACACATAGTATGTAAAATTAAAGATACAAAATTTAAGTTTCCTTGATAAACGAATAAAATTAAATTTTTTATCAAGTTAGAAAAAGGTTCATTCATAGAAAATATATTTTAAAAAAGTGTCGGTAGTGTGGTTAAAGGAGGAAAAGGGGAGGGGGGGAGGTGGTGTATTTTCTGTACACAAGTTATTTGTAAACAAAAGTCTGCGTTCGTAGTACGACTACATTGTTGTTGTTCTTTTTTGAACCGTGAAAGTATTTATACAAATGCAAACATACACAAATACATACTTATATACATATGTACATATTTGCGAGCATTTTATATACATAGATACTGTACTGCGAAAAATAGCAACAATAAAATGACATGATGGGGCGGAGGAGGTAGGAAACAAAACAAAACACTACGCCACCAAATGTTGCTTAGTCATTCTTCCACAAATGTACACATATTCAAATTCCTGTGTGCTCGCTCTTACGAACTCTTGCATTCGCATATCAAACTGAAAGAATATACATACATACATATGCAAGTACAGATCGATCTTTTATTGCAACAGAGTCGTAACTCAAAAAAGTAGGTTTGTAGAAAATAAGTTTTAAGTTTTCAATTTACACACAACTCTATGAAGATATAGAAATATTTTCTTTTCTCAAGAGGTGCGTGTGCAGCTCTCTTTCTATGTAATTTTCACACTGCATTATTCACCCTTATCGGGAATAAAAGTTCACGTGAAAAGTGTTCCCTTTCCCTAAAATTGTGATCGCCAATGTATGCGTTGTTGTTGTATCAGTATAGGTACTATTTTTTATTTCTATTCTATTACTTTTCAATGTAATCAACTGACTATTTTAACATTGCGATGGCCTAGGCGGTATTCAATTGCCTCACTCTGCATTACTTTCCAACTAACTTAAAGTTGGTTTTTTTTAAATCAACTGGTAGTCAGTAAATTTAAAAATTTTTCTGGGGTTCGAACATGCATCGTCAGACGTTGTGTACTCAACGCGGTAACTACCCAGCCAAGGTACCATCTAAAATAATAATAGCAAAATGTTAATATAAAACTGAAATCAGTTTCAAAGTAGCTGAGAATAAATTTTTTGGCCCTCACCAAATTCGATTACGTACTCAACTTAAGAATTAATTTTGGATTTGTTCTGGATGACATTGCAGTTAGCTAAGAAAAGTTAACTAAGAAAAGTTAACTATAAGTAACTATTTTTGTAGTCAACCACACATTCTCCGACAGGGTATAGATAGAATGAGCCTGCAAACATAATGCATAAATACATACGTATGTATGTACATATGTATGTATGTGTAAGAACCTATTTCTCAACCAACAAATAAAAAAAATTAATTATATATTCTTCGTAAGCGTGCGTAATCGTGATTAGTTGTACACCCCTCGTGCGTGATTAAGAATATGTTATACGTGAGCGTGCATGATCGTGAAATTTTTCAAAATCATTCGTGCGTGAGTAAAATATTTATCTGCGTGAGCGTGCGTGGCTTGAGTCAAAAACCGCTCACGTACACATCTCTAGTATTAATTATAGTAGTGTAAAATTTGTTGTTGTTAGAAAACAAAGTAAAAAACTTAGTTTTGTCAAAAAAAATATTTTAAATAAACTTAACATCGGTATGGTGTCCCTAATTATTTGCACGATGAAAATATCATATTTATTTTAGGTACAATAATTCGTGGGAACAATACACTCCAAATTCCTGTGGTTACTGTGCACATATTTATGTACTTACATATGTATTCATATAGCTTTTCAGATACTTTTTAATTAAAAGCAAATTGATTTAGCATAAAAAATTAATATGGATATGGAATCCCCTAACTGAAATGGCTTAAATAGTCCCAAACGTTCTCGTTTTGACGCGTTTAATTTTTTTCCTATTTTTTAAAGGGTTGCAAAACTTAATCCACCACAGCATTAGTACTATTGTTTGCAAAAAAAAATAATAACTGCACTTTCGTTGTAAAAAATGAAGAGGAAAACCGACGAGCTATACTATGACCACATACTTACATATGTATGTATGTACTAGTGTTGTCATTCGAACAAAAATTATTCGAATATTCGAACAACTTTTTTTCATTTTTGTTCGAACGAACAAAAATTTTCAATTTAGAATAAAAAAATTATTCGAAAATTTTTTGTCGAATATTCGAACAATTTCCTTGATTACTTTGTATAAAAAGTATTTTGCATTTCATAACTTTTTAATTTGTTAACATTAGGATGTTAAGTAATCAAATTACTGCAAATTATAAATATGTACTTGTGTAACCTTGTTTGTAGATACATGTTCACTTTGTTTTCTTGCTTTGAAAAGATAATCACTATCGTGAACATTTTTTCTCTCGCAATTTTTCCCTTTTCACAAAATTGCAATCGTGAATAATTTTCACCAGGGAAATTTTTCCCTTTTTTGATTACCCTAATCAGGAATAATATTTTTTACGTGAATTTTTTCACTTTTCCCTTGGTTATGTTCACTTAATTTTTGCAGGCGAACTGAATTATTACACCGAATAATTTCAATATTTCCTTTCGAAATACATATAAAAGTTATAAATATTTATTTTTAGGACAAGATTAGTAAGTAAATTTTACGATTGTTAACAATAATTGGCCACAACACCTTTTTTCATGGAGTATGAATATCTTTTGTTCATACACAGTAAATTTCATGGTGTTGCACCGCGGTGGTATATTAAATAATTCTTTTCCACTGCCTCTAGAATATTTAAAAACACAACTTTAAGGTTAAAAAGTTCATTTGGAACCTAAAATGTTTGTGTTTCTTGTTATTAAACTTAAATTTATCTGATTTTCTATTAAATTTTAAGCTTTACAAATCTTCTTCCCTTTTTTATATTCACTGGGATTGAAAATTTCACGTGAACAAAAATTCCACTTGTTATTCACGATAGGGGTGAATACCTCTTTAATGGAATTTTTTTTTGACTTTTTTGAAGTTTTGTATTTTTTAGAGCTTGAAATATCATATCTGAAATTAATTTAGTATGTATGATTTAAAACACGTCAATGAGAGGCCATTATTTATTTTTGGAAAACGAGAAATTTAATCGGATTCGGTTTGCAGAACATGGCCGAATGTAATGTATCTAGAGAAAATTTTATTGATCGTGACAATGAACTTCGAAAACAATAAAATAACTTTGGTTTTAAGTTCACCTGACTATAATTTTTATTACAGAATTTAAGTATTTTTGCATATCCTTCACAATACATACTTTACATGAAAATTATGATTTTTAGCAATCCCAAAAACAGCTACAAGTTTTATAATTGTGTTACAAAATTTTATTTATTTTTATTAGAAAAATTGCCCATTAGCTTTTGAATACTTTTAGGTAAAAAATAATCTATTAAATGTTGCATATTTGTAGGAAAAAAATAACCCATTACGTTTTGAATACTTTTAGCTTTACTTTTTTTTTGATGTTTTTAGGCAAATAGTAAAGGGTACCCTATACTTTTTGAACTTCTCAAACAAAAATAATTGGTTATTCAGTCAAATTGTAAGTACTTACGACTGGGGAGTACATGCTCTTTTTTGCATTCTTGTAAGCAGAGGTTTTTGCTGGGCGACAATGTTTTATTAGCTGATCTAAAAAATGTTATCAATAAAGTAAGAAATTGTACTAATATAAAAATCGTCAACAATTTCGAGGTTGATTTAAATTATTTGGAATTATCAAAGAAAAGAACACACTAACTGGATATGCTTTTTAATCCTTTTTTTTAACGGTATCAGTAACATCAACAATTTGCGAAAGATATTTTTCTACTTGTTCTTTTATCAAAAGTAAAAAAACTGTCTACAATCAAAAAAGTGGGATTATCTGCTATAATAAAAATGTGTATGAACACGTAACTTTTTTAACTAATTTTCTTTCGGTTTTAAAATAATATTTCTAAGTTTGTTATTAAAACTATTTGTTTTACCTGTGTATGAATTATTTTTTGTTTGTTGTCGTTTTTTGCAAACTTTTTTAAAATTATTCGAATACATTATTTTATCCTTTGTTCATTCGAATATTAAAACAAAAGTTCAAAATTATTCGTCCGTTCGAACAAGAAAAAAATCTGGAAATTTCATTCGAACAAATATAAAACACGAATAATTAACAACACTAATATGTATGTAAGTACATACATACATACATACATACATATATATATAGTTATATGAAAGAGGTGTTTTAATATGGTATTTTTTTCTCCCACTCATTCTTTTTAATATTGCAGTTAAAAATCTGTGAGTGAGTGATTATGTGGTTAAAATTACTTTTATATGTTTGTATGTATGTATGTATGTTGTTTACACATGAAAATCACCGTTGTCGTATTTTGAAGAAGTTTACAGAGTTGCCGTTTACTTTTTTGTGATACTGTCAGAGTTGGGAGTTTGCTGTTATTATATTTATTTTTATTTTTTTGAACAGAAATAATTGTTATTTTCTGATTTTTACTTTTTCAACAGAAATAAAAATCAGATTCTGATGTAAAAAAATGTATTAAAAATATTATGCTTACTTCTTGACAGTTTTTTCTTTACATAAGGCCGTTATTTTTCAGAATGCTTAGCCATCGACATCGGCAAAGCACTTAAAACGTTGAACCTCTTACATCTTTACAACGTTTGAACTACCATATCAAATGCTATGCCAATGTAAAGGGTCCGCCAGATAATTTTTTTTTTTTTGAAAATGCTATAAAAAAAAACTACTGAATATTTTCACAAATTTTTTTTTTATTTGAAAGTACAATCCTTCCGGTTAATAATGAAAAATAATTTCATTCAAATGGCTGCCTCGGCTGGCCATGCAGTAGCCTACACGATCGGTCCAATTTTTAAGCACATTATACATTGTGTGCAGCTGTATTTCACCAATGGCTTCACGAATATTGTCCTTTAAAGCGTCAATTGTCTCTGGCTTGTCGGCGTAACACTTATCTTTGACGGCACCCCACAAATAATAGTCCAACGGTGTCAAATCGCAGCTCCGAGGTGGCCAAACGACATCAGCTCTGCGGCTGATAATGCGATCTTCAAAAACATGGCGCAAAACATCGAGTGTAGCTTCGGCTGTGTGGCACGTAGCGCCGTCCTGTTGAAACCAAATGTTGCCAATATCCTCCACTTCAATTTTTGTGAACAAAAATTCGTTCAACATGGCCCGATAACGATCGCCATTGACTGTAATCTCCTTGCTCATTTTCGAAAAAAAATGGCCCAATTATGCCTCTGGACCAAAATCCGCACCAAACAGTGACTCGTTTTGGGTGCGTCGGCTTTTCAATGTATGCGTGCGGGTTTTCTGGGCCCCAAATGCGACAATTTTGCTTGTTTACATACCCGCCAAGATCAAAATGAGCTTCATCTGAAAAGATGATTTTTTTGGCCATGATTTTCAAAGTAATGTCGCAATATTTCCCAGCGTTGTTCAAGCGTATACACAACCATATTCGTTCAGCGGAAGGATAAAACTAATTATCTGTCAAATCAGACATGAGCTAAGTGTTACCATTCACGAAATAAGCACTAGTTGAAAAAAAATGTTAGATGGCGGACCCTTTATATGTATTTTTCTGCCTGGCTGCTTATGGTTAGACAGTACTTTTAGAGTCATTCTTTGGCTTCAGAACATTGCAAAAATCCTTCTCTGGCGACCAAGTAGCGTGCAAAATCAATCATACCTACATATGTATGTTATTTATGTATGTACCTACGTACTTTAAAAGAATATGTATACAATGCACTACATCTGCATTTACAATGTAAATTTTGCATTCATCAAGATATGAAATACCCATACTCTCAGGTTAGACAAATGGATGGATAAACAAATGGATGGATAAACAGACGGATGGATGAATGGTTAGATGGATGGATGAATATACTGGCTCACTTGTATACACAGAGATATGTATGTGTGTGTGTACTACTACGTACTAACGTCCTTAAGTTCGTCCGTTTCTGTCGCTGTGGTTGTTTGACGGCAAACGTTGATGATGTTTCATAAAACAAATATACGTGCATACTTATGTACATACATACTTATGTATGGATGTGCAAAAAATTTAAAAAAGAATGCTTTACAATTTCAAAAAGAGTTTCGGTTCGGTCTATACTATTTTTTAATATGTATGTTTGTTGTCTGTTTCATTTATAAACCCTCAGTGCAATCACGATGAAGTCACAATGTACAACTTTCATGCAAAAATGGAATAAAAATAATAAACTGATTTTAAGAAAATATATGTACATATTTATTATTTTAAATTGTTAAGTTAGGCTAAGGTTCGTTATCATCAATCAAATGAACATGTGAAGATTTTTTAATTAACAAATCGATCAAGCCATATTTACTAGCAGAACGTAACAAAAAGCTGAAACGAATGGCGCTATATCTTCGTCATCAGAGTTTGTTGCAGTTAAGCTGAAACTTAATTGCTCCCCACATAATTGATTTAGCCGGTTAAGTGATATAAAAAACATTTAATGAACATGTTCCATATAATATACATGAAAAAAATCCCCGTTTAAATAAGTTCCATTTAATTGCGTTACCCTTGTAATTGACTCTAAAATAAACCCCCTTTTCAGAAATCCCGAACAAGAGTGCCAGTTAATTGTTATGTACTTGAAAATTTTCACAAATGGTAATTGTTTTTATTTACTTTTCCCATTGCGCATTAAAGTCACTCACCATTGGACGCAGCTTGAAAAAATCTTTCAGATGATGTACTTTTTTAATATGTTGTCCTGGTCCAAAATACGAAAATATACAAAAAAACTTCACAAATATAATTTTTTAGACACGGTACAGCTAGACCCCTCAAATATTTTGATACTCTTCATTAAAAAGACCCAACTTTAATTTTAGAAGGGTGAATTCAGTGAGTCGCTCTAATGCACATGAATACATACATAATCATTTCGGGCTGTTTTTTAATTGCAGCGTATCGTGTAAATAAGTTTTACGTTTAATTGCATCAAAGCCCGTAATTTTTTTGGAAAATTAATTAAGCGGAAATTACTGTATGTGTATGTATGCTTGGTCCACTGTCTGTATGTTTATTATTTATTATTTAATTGGTGCTTTACCAAGTCGTCAGTAGACTTCAACCTGACCTTTGAACAATTTATGTTCATTTAGATTTCATAAATTATGCAGAACAAACGACTATAACTAAAATGTATGCACTGCATTAGCTACAAACATACGCATAAGTATAAAAATAGTCTGATTATTTATTCGGCTACATATGAGTATTTCATTTGCATCAGTGTTGTCAGAAAAGTACAATGGCAAAACGTTAAAATGGCAACGGTGTTCAAATGATTGCATGGCAGGAATGGAAAATGCGGTTTAATAATTTGTTTACAATTTTACGAAAAAAAAATTAGGAATAACATCTTTTGTTTAAGGTGATATTTATACTAAATTTTATCTCCTAATCTGATTAATCACTTTTATTTCAGTTGTCAACAGCGACGTCACTTTAACACATTACCAACAAATTAGAGCTTGTGTATACGTTGTCGAAAACAACTGACTCCTGTTGGCAGGTTTATACTATTTTCTACATCTTAGGGAACGGAAATAGATTGTCAGCAGCACAAAATTTTTCTCGAGAGCGAGTAAACAAACCCCAATTTTTTGGTAGATATTGTGTTAGTGACATGGATGTCGACAACTGGTCACCCTTGTGAATGTTTTCAAAAGCCAAAGCACAATTTCCATTCGATTGCATACAAACAAATGCATAAGCATGCGTATGATGAATAAATACTCTCAATATCATGTTCTTTTATTAAACAAATATTTCATATCAAAAGACTTCTACAAGAAAAGAATATATGTACATATGTATGTATGTACCAAAGTATTTAAGTATTTTGAGATCTTCAATGAGTTAAATGTAAATTTAAAACTTAAAAGGTTATTTTCTGCAAAACAATTTTTTTTAATTATGCCTCTGTTACATGTATTAATTTGTATGTACTATGTATATTTTTTTATCTAATTTCGTTTCGTTATTAATAATATTTAAAAAGTTTGTTATTAAAATAATTGTTTTTTTTGTGTAGAGATTTTTTGTTTGTTAATAAAAAAATTAAACTAATAAGTATATATGCGTGTCGTTGTTTATTCGAATAATTTTTCTTACAGCCTGTTCAAGATTTCCATCGTTAACGTGTTACATAAACAGGGGGTATTCTTTGTTCGTTCGAACATTTCAACAAAAATTCAGATTTATTCGTTTATTCGAAACAAAAAAAATAATAATGAAATTGTATTCTAAAAAATAAAAAAAGTGTTGCATTCGTTGTATGTATGTATATATTTGTACAAAAATGAATTCAGCATTTTGCTTAGAAACTAAAAATACTAAGCTGTGGAAAACTGACAAATTTACATAACAAATTTATTATTTTCTTTTTGTTATTTGTCTTCTGATTAAGCAATCAGTCCTACTGTGTTTTATATACATACATATGTATGTATGTACGATATAAGTACATATACATATATATGTATGTATGTACATATATAAAAAATGCAAGTTTATAATTTTTATTATTTCTTCTTAGACAAATTTCGTTCTCTTCGGGCTATAGTGCGCTTTTTTAAAAAAAACATGAAAATCAGAATGAACTTATTAAAAATATGTACATTCATTCATACATACATACATATATGTATGTATGTATATAAACATTCAACAAGAAAAAAAGAAAGAAAAGAAAAAACAACATATAGCTAGTATACAGAAGTTAAGTATATTCAACATATTCAGCAAATACCTCAAAGCAGTATGATGGAAAACTGTGTATCCTACTAAGGAGCGCTGCATGGCAACAGACTTGAAGTTATACATAAATTCAATAAAGTAGGCCTACCCAACCAACTACCAGTGACTACCCAAACAACTGAATAATGCAAGCAAAGGCTGATAAAAAAAAGAAATAAAACAAAAAAAGAGAATAGAAAAAGAAAGGAAATACTGACGATGGAGGAAAGACCCTTTGTACAGATGAAAGAACGTTGCAATGGTTCATATTATTGTTTATGAAATATTTACTACCTTATCTTTTCTTCAAAAAATATTGATAACACAAGCAAACTGATGATATCTGACTGTGATTTTAGCGATTTTTAAACTGATGAGAGGAAGAGATTTTTTTTCAAAAACAATAGTTTTTTTTATAAAAAACAATAGTTTTAGTCAGGTATAAGATGTAATGAAACAAATATTATTTATTATTTTGATAATGTGGTTGTTTGGTTGGTTGGTTTACGTGGTGCCGCTTCACGAAGGCATTTAAGTAGAATATCGGTGATTTCTTTTTGAAAGACAACTTCACTTGTCGGTGCCAACCTATTTATGTAGCACCGTTTCCAAGTACTTGTATACGGTGATTGGTACTAGATCCAACCCATTGCATTTAGATACCTGATAAGGACCCTCAAACCAATCTCTGATAGCTCTGAAAGGTCGTCTAGTACATGCCCGCATAAAAACTTATGTCTCGAGAAATGCAAAGCTGAACATTCGCAAATAAAGCGGAAGACTCTTCTTTGCTTTCTTCACGACTACATCGACAGAACTCATTATAGGACTACTAGCATTTCTGACGATCGTCCAGTAACTCTTTACGACTACGACGAGTCTCGAGATGTCCCTACTTTTACTAGTTCTTAATTGTATTCAGCGCCTATAATTTCAGCAAGGCTACATTTTCTCAGCAAGCTTGCACGTGCCTATATTGCGCCATCTGTATTCCGCCTTATAGAGATAATGCTTTAAGATGCAGTTTCTAATAGTACCAAACGGTATGGCTACCGATTCAGCGTTGGAGGCATTCATAGCAGAGCCAGCTCTAGTAAGCTCGTCCGTCCGTTCGTTATTTGGAAAGTTGGACAAATATACCGACTTTGTCCTGTACCTTCCTGTCGATCAGCACTCTGGCCGCTTCCTTTACAGCCAAATTCCACTCTGAAATACAGTGACTTCTATAGTGATACAGTGAGTCGATACTGCAGACCATTCTTGATCCATCAGTGGCTATAAACTGTATGTACACCAAATTTATTAAAAAGCAATAAGCGCTCTGAGGGACATAAAAATAAAATACAATGATGGGAAAGTATTTTATTTTTATGTCCCTCAGAAAAGCTTCGTACATTTAAACTGGATTTGTTTTGTTGCAGCTGTTACTTACTTCTTAATCATTCGGTAGTGTTTTCGTAAATAAAATATTCTGTAATTTGCAAACCTAATAGAAAAATTAGGCAAATAGCTTCTTCTACAGCTGTTGCAGACGACAAGACATGGAGTTATAGTTATTTGTTAATGGAAATCCATATTAACAAAAGCTTTTTTAATCTTGCATACCGATATGAAAACCCCATTTCCCATCTCTGACTCAAACTCAACAAAAGTTGATGTGCGAGCACTAAGAAATGACCTGAACAAAAACAGCAGGTTGGCATCATTGCAAAGTAATACATACAATCGATACAGGAATACAAAAAAAAAAGAGTTGGAATTGAAAAATTGTAAGTTTTTTTTAATACTTCATTTTTCCATTCCGTTATTTATGCATATTTTTTATTTTTCCACTTCTCATCACTTTTCATCTTATCAACATTTTTTTTAATTACAAAAAAAAAATGTTTTAGTTGTCAAGAAGAAACAATCTTTGAAATATTCAAAACAATTAATGACATTGCACTGCATTTGAAAGGAGAAATTTAATGAGGAGGGTTGGGACGAGGCGAAAAGTTAGTCAGCTGTGTGGGTACATACATACATGCATATTGATATAAGTATGAAAGTTTGTACGTACGTACATATGTATGGTACATATGTACCTACATATGTGTATGTTTACAAGTGATTTGTAAATTGATCTGCGATTGAAATTTTACCGGCAACTTAATGATGCTTATCGTGATTGGCGTATTTCGGCTTGGACTAAGACGATTTTGTAATAGATTAAAGATATGCAGAATATATTTTATTATTTCTTTTTTCTTCTCGTTTTCACATTAAAGCCCCGTTCAGACTATTATACAAGTATTAATACTTTCATCACAGTTTACGATACAGAAATCTAAATACATTCGTTGCGACTGTCAAAAAATCTAACGTAAAATCACATATTGTGTTCAGACCATCACACTTCAAATAAAATGTTTAATACAAGCAGAAAACAAAACAGCTGTTCAAAGCGGTTTCATGTAGGCGGATACGTGCCGGCACTTGAAAAAATTCAGCAGTTAAAAATATTCTATGTAAATAACAGAAAAAATTTTAGGAAAGATATTACAAAAACGTTAAAAAATTACGTCAACGAAATATACTTCCATACGATTCACTTATTCAAAATTTTGAGCCGATATACATATGACAAAACATTACATCAATGACGACACGCTATCGGCGGCTAAACAGCCGACTTGGAAATTTGGTTTGTGTGAAAATGCAACCCTGATCTAATGAAAAGTATTATCGTTTAGAAAATTTTCTAAAAACGAAAAAGTCTTATGGGATGTCAAAATTTGTATCGTATTATTTGCCACTTTGATGACATTTTGCGTTCAGACTATCACACTTGCACGTATTATTTGAATTTTTGACAAGTATAAATACAAAGTATAATAGTCTGAATGCGGCTTTAAGACGTTTAGGAAACGAGTATTAAATAAGCTCTCTGAATTTAGACTCTAGGTAAAAATTTTTGCATTAGAGATAAAACTTGGTTTCATTCTCTAATTGGGAAATCCGAAATTTAATTTAACCTAACAAGAGCTTGATCTTTTTAAGAGGCACTTTTTATTAGTTCTTGGAATATACTATGTATAAGGTTTTGTTGTACTCTGCCTTACAAGGGTGCAATAATACCCCTCAATATCTTAAACGTTCATTCGAAATAAAAAATCATAAGAGAAACCTAAAGATGATTCTAATACCTGCCGAATGATACCCATTTTTTTCGTATTTACAAAATGGCGTCTGTTGGCAGCCATATTGAATTTTTACTGCTGTCAAATCTTTAGTGACACTCAGGGGATTCAGACAAATCGATTGACGCAAAGGAACACACGTAAATACTTACATACATACACACATAGACTGATAAACACAATACCGTTCTTTGCGTCTCGCAGTCGGGTAAAAACAATCAATGATTTGAATTAGTTTTTATTTATTTGGCTGAAAATAATTTTTTCAAGCGCTTGTTCAAGTTCTTCATGACTCATTCCTTGAATTGGTAGTCATTAATTAAAAATATTAATTAATGCATTTGCAAATGAAAGGAAAACTAGCTTAGGTTTGTTTAAACTTTAAAGAATTGAAAATGTAAATTTATTATTGTTCTCTTAAGTACATACATATGTATGTATAGGTATGTATGTGTGTGCGTTTGTGTACAACAAAAATAGTTTTTAATAATTTTCATTTCCTAGTTTTTAACAAACGAAATTAATTCTGACGCTTTACATGCATACTATATACTCGTACATACCATTGAGTTCGTTTTATATTTTATTGTTAAATTCAAATTAATTACATAAATACATATTTGGTGGAAATGTTAAAAAACTAAAAAAACACCGTATTTCAAATCTAGGTAAGTATAAACAATAATTTTAAAATCTTAACCCTGCCTGAGTCCCCTCGCTTCCATATTTTCAACTCAATTGAATTTTATTTAATATTAATTTGAAGTGTGTAAACATTTTAATAACTAAACAAATTAAAAATGCAACAAACACTGAATACATACTCGTATAAATACAAACATGCATACATATATATGAATCTATGTTCGTACTAGAGATGCCAGTATATTTCTCAATACATATTTTTAACAAATTTAAATGTTGAATGCAATGACTCGCAAGAATACCAAGTACCGAAATAGGAAACACCCAGGCTTAATTTCGAATTGAGAATGATTTGAAATCAAACCTTTTCTCAAGCGACAAATGGCCTTCTCAACAGAAAGGAGAAACTATTTTCAAATTTAGAAAACCATCTAATATTCTCACCTCACGTTCAAATGTTATTCTCAAATGTTTTTCATCTTAATTCAAAGGTTTGATTTCGTGTTTGCTGGGTTGTTGTCGCCGAGACCTGATTGGCTGTTGTGCTCCCGACGATGTGAAAGCACAAAGCTCTTTTTCTAAAAGCTCGCACATTAAACTGATTTATTTCAAAATTAGATTAACAGATAAATTTAAGAAAATAATTTACGAAACAAACTTTTTCCCGTTAAATTTATAATTATATTACAATCCCGAAACCCCGGAATTTAAAAAAGCAGTCCATTTTGGCATCCCTACTATGTACACACATAACGCTCATTTACTCCAACAACGCCACAACTAAAAAGATGCGATTTCTGCATTAATAATGCATATTAATCCTCATATTATTATTCATATTGCGTAAAAATTTCCCACAAATATCGTGTTTGCTCACTCCCTTGAGAGAAAAATAAAATCTTCTTTTTTCCATTAACTTGTGTGTAAATTGAAAACTTTAAGCTCGTTTTTTGTAAAACTAGTTGTTTTTAGTTATGACGTTGTTGAAGTAAATGAGCGATATGTATCTATGAAACAAAGTTGTGTAGGTTGGCTGTTGTTTCCGTGCGTGGGTTTATATCGTCGTAGTAAAAGTTTATTCTACTACAGCTCTTATGGCCTTTAACTAGAGACGCTATAATTGAGGTTAAACGAAAAGATTACAATTTACGAGTTCAATTGTTGTCTTTGTGTATTTTCAAAACAGCATAATTTAAGACAAATAACTTACATATATGAGCTGATTTTTTTTTCTTCTTCAACAACGAAAATCAAAGGAAGTTCGAACAATTCAATACATAATCACCCTTACCGGGAATAAAAGGCGAACATTTTATTGCCATGATCAAAAAATTATGAACGAAATTTATTTGCTGGTGGTTAAGCGATGTCTATATGCATTTCATTGTTGCTTTAACAAATCGTCAGTAGACTTTGACCACACATTTTACCTCTTATCTTATGCACCTTCCAAAAACTATTTGAGAATTCACAAATAATAATATTTTAGGAAATCACAAAAGCAAAACAAGCGTAGTAGGGTTAGAAACTTATACAAACCCCTAATAGGCTTATTTTGCTTTTGTGATTTTATTCTTTATTGCAAATTTTCTAATTTTTTAGTTTCATATGTAGACAAAAAACAGCTGATTATTGAATTCTTCTCCGAACTAACCTAAAGAAAAAGTTCGTACAAGTTTGCACCAGGGGGTCTACTCTGTAATTTGAAACGAAAGAAAATCCTTTCGAATTTGTATGTTAATTGCATGCTAATTCGAAAGCATTTTTTTTCGCTTCGAATTACAGAGTAGGCGCCCAGGATTGTCAGATATGGCGATTTCTCGCCAAACGTGGCGATTTTTCAACTTGTTTGGAGTTAAAATTTTTGACTTGGCGACATGGCGATAAATAAATTTGTTGGCGATTTTTATGGCTTTTTTTACAAAATTAAACTTCAAAATTTTTGTAATTCATGAAAGTTAGTTTGTTGAAGAAGCAGTTTCAAAAATAAATTCTATCAAAACTCGTCTGCAAGAAATTAAAACAATTTGATTTTGATGAGTTTTATGTTAATTATAGTAATTCATGCGTTTTGAATTTAATGGGAAAAATTTACAGGAACATTTTTTGGCGATTTTATTTCTATTTTGGCGATTTTCTGCTAAATTTTTATATTCAAATACATATATATTAAGAAAAACTACATAAAATTGATCTTGGCGACTTTTGGCGATTTTCAAAATCAATTTGGCGAAATAGGTCGGAAAAAATCTGACAACCCTGGTTTGTACAGGAAATGAAAAAAATTAATCTCTCATTCGCTCTCAAAATTGAACAAAAATTGTTAACTGGAACACTTTTGGGTGACTTTGTACAAAATCGGACTGTCCATATGGAACAGAACTATTAATAATTGTGAAACAATTTAATTAAATGCTTGGTAAAAGTTTTTTAGAATGTTCCCCATTTTTTTAGTTTAGAAGAAATTGTTTTTTTCTTAAGTTATTCATAAATTGTACGATTTTTTAAGCATTTTCATAGCAGGTGCTACTTGTTGTATTAAGATAAATTCAATTATTTTTTAAGGATTATTAGATTTGAGTCATTGTTAATTTATATCTGTTGTCAGTTCTCGCGCGAACTTTTGTGAAAACCATTAACAGAAATAAGTTAATAATGACTTAAATCAAATAATAAAAATAGAATTTATTTTAATTAAGGAGCACCTGCTATGAAAATGCTTAGAAAATCGTAGTTCTTATGGAATCACGCATTGCTGATGGTACGAATGGTAAAGTTAAATACACCATTGGAAGCGGCATGAAAAAATCTTTCAGATGATGAGGTGTTTTTTTTTAATATCTTGTCTTGGGACAAAATACGAAAATATGCAAAAAACTTCAA
This sequence comes from Nowickia ferox, assembly GCA_936439885.1. Classification (NCBI taxonomy): domain Eukaryota; kingdom Metazoa; phylum Arthropoda; class Insecta; order Diptera; family Tachinidae; genus Nowickia; species Nowickia ferox. The sequence continues at coordinate 3,546,943 of OW387023.1, read as the reverse complement.
AAAATAGACCTTTGTTAGACACGGTCCAGCTCACGAACGGTCATCGCTAGACCCCTAAAATGTTTTGGGAGTCCCCATTAAAAACACCAATCTTTGATTTGAGATGGGTAACAAAGTCGCGGTTTTCAGCTCCATACCACGTGAGTAGGTCTAATGTACTCGTACATACTTACATAATAAAATTGATGTTCAAAAAACCATACAATCTTGGACAAAAAGCATCAAATTCAAGACGTCAGTTTTGGCTATACCAAAATTATTAAATCTGCCCACTTTTTCAGACTGTACAAGTTTTAAAAATATCACAAATTCATTTAATAGTTTTTCAGATTACGTTTTGGTTGACATGAAAACGTTTTTAATATTTAATCGTTTTCTTTTTTATTCTCCTCCCTCTGTGCGTATTTGAAATGCAATAAATTTGGTATTTATGTACATATGAATGTATGTAAGTATGCACATACGTAAATATAAAGAATCGTTATACACGCAATAAAAATTAAACAAAATTGGACAAATATGCGAGAGTTATAATGTCACGTACTTAGTGCGGTATTGTTATTTTTCTTTCTATTGTTTCAATGTTGCCTTTTTTATTTTGTATATATTTTTAATTTTTTATACATTTACTATTTATATACATACATATCTATATACACACATGTATGTTTGTATGTATGTTCTTATTTCTTTTTTTAATTCCTCAACAAAACACATCTACAGTAGAAAAGCGGAAAAACGTCAAATCCCAAAGTAGTAGTGATAAATATAATAACTTTATTATTTAATATTTATCAAAAACCAAATCGAACCCTAGAACAGACACCCGTGGGAGTTTGCTGATAAACGAATGGCTCGAAGCTAGGGGAAAGAACGGGCCTAGGTTTCCTCATGGAAGAAACGGAGAGCGAAATTTACTTCCACTTACCTGACCATAATACAGTATTCCAGGCGGAAGTTCGTGCGCTCACAGAGGTTTTAAAATGGACCAGTTTGAATATTAGGGCCACAGATATCAATATATTTACTGACAGCAAGTCGGCAATTAGGGCAATCACAACCGAAAGAGTAAACTCTAGGACCGTTTTAAATTGCAACAATATGATTAACGATTACGCAGTACATGGCAACATTCGTCTTGTATGGGTGCCGGCCCACTACGACGTAATAGGAAATGAACGTGCAAATGGACTGGCGTAAAAGGCCAGATAGTAACTCTAATTTATGCAATTCCTTTCAAGGTAGCGAAAATTGAGTTACAAAAGTGGGCGAAGATGACCCACAGGACACAATGGAATAGTGTGGGTAATCTAACCAATGGTGCGACGCGGACTAAGACAAAACAAGGGGGCTGTTGAAACTAAACAAGCCCGAGCTAGGAAAAAAACCCACAAAATGGTTGTAATATTTAAACTTTAACAAAATTTAGTTTCAGACTGACCTTTCAGTCACTGAAGCTTCCCGCTAAGCTAAGATTTTGGCCGAATTGGCGGCATCCGATACACTTTTTAAGCCTATAAAAATTAGTGAATATCTAAAATCGATTTGGCGAAGATACCGAACCGAATCGATTCTCTATCTTACGACATCTAAGTGAGCTCAACATCTTTCAAATGCGCCAAATTTGCTTTGCTTACATACATACATACACACATACATACACACACACACAAATATATACATGCATACATACATACATCCATACGGACATCATTGTGAAAATAGTCAGAATCGACTCCCATTACGTAGAAATATGATGAAAACTCGATTTTCGATAGTTAGAGAAAAAAAATTACCATTAAAACAATGAATCATTTTATTAACAAATAATACTACCAAAAAACCGACTTCAATGCAAAGATCTGATAGAAATTTTTCGAAAAAAAATTTATGGAATATAAAATTAAAATTTAATGGGCATGACTCCGCCATTTTTTAAATGCAAGATGTTATGTTTTTCAGAGCTCAGGGTGTGTGTTAAGTTTTGTAAAAATCGGTACAGTAGAACCAATTAAAATAAAACATTAAATTTTAGTGGGCGTGACTCCGCCCATTTTTTCAAATGGAATATTTCGTTTATTTTTTGAGCTCAAGGTGTGTGGTAAGCTTCGTTAAAATTGGTTCATTAGAACCACGCGAAATATAATAATAGATTTTAATGGGCGTTGCCCGCCCATTTTTTCAACTTTAAAATTATGTAATTACAAGAACCAGGTGTAGCAAAGGTGTTTGCTAGGTTTCGCAGCAAGGAAATAAGTAGAGTATCATGAAATCAAATAAAAAAATGGGGAGCTATACCCTCTCAGACAATAAAAAAAATTACAATCGGTCTAATATGAACCGAGTTATGAAGTAACATCGCCAAACAATAATTAAAAATAGAGACGAATTGAATCTCCTCTTTTTTTTTTTTTTTGAAGTCGGTCAAAAATTTTATGATATGTAACGGAAATCAAATTTTATAATTAAAATTTTATTATTATTATTCAAAATATTTTCAAACGTTTATCGTGTGATTTAAAATCATCACTAATTTCAAATCAAGCTTTAATATTTGCTACGTGCCTACGTTTTTATGTTTAATCGTTTCGAAAGAATAAATAAATTCTCTTTCGAAAATGGAATGCAATAATCCAATGTCTATTAGTTTGATGAAAATAATTAAAGTTATTACATTATTACATAATATGTATGTATGTACATACATATGTATGCACATGTATGTACGAATGTTTGTATATGCTTAGCAATGATGCGACGTGGAGATATTTGTTACATTTTATATCTACTTTTTTGTGTTAAGTTTTAAGATTAACCAGAATAAAGTTTAAAAATTTTTCAAAAATAACATCCCACTAAGTTATCAATTATCTTGGATTAAAAAAGCGTTACGTAATATGTGAATGGACTCTAAGTCCCAGTTCACACTACACGAGTCTTATTGCTAAGCTTATCACTTTTCCTTTTTTGAGCTTTCATCAGCGTTCACACAATGCAAGTCTTATCTTTGAGCTCATATTTTTTATGCATAGTTTTCTTTCCCCCTCGTCTCTCTCTCCTTCAAACTAATCAATCTTTTCACAAAATGAAGAACGATATGAGGATTAATTCTGCATCACTAAAGTTCTTTAAGTAAATGACCGAAATGAAATTTCGGCCGTTAAAAATATGGAGATCAAAATACGGCCAAATTATCGCTTTGATACCTTTTTTGAACTCAGACAATATTTATGGAGAAAAACTTAACCTTATTTTCTCATCTATGTTTTTGTGGGAAGACAGGGTATTTATTTTCTACTGTTACACAAAAAGCGAGCCACAGCAATACAAACTTTTTTGAATAGCAAAAAATAAACTTGAATTCCATTCAAAAAGATTTGTACTTTATTCATCTTATTGTTATTGGATTTGTCTAATATATGTACATACATATTTATTTAGTTTGTGTTGTTGTTATTGATAACGAGGTGGGTTGCAAGCTATAAAATTTTTATTTTTCATAGTACATACATTTTTACTTACAATATATTTTTACAATAATAAGTAAATTTTATTAAAAAATAAGAAAATAAAAAATATATTAACAATTATTATTAAGCTTCAGCAAGCTTAATAAACTAAATATAATGTTATCGTACCATAACTGCCAAAAAAGATTAAGCGACATCATTTTTTAAGTTATAGAAACAAGGTACTGGCTAGTAAAAAACTCAATTCACCAAATGTGATACTGAATATATAATTGTGAAAAGAGATAAGGCCGGTTTTAGGCAAACTTTTCGAGATCTGTCGATATGTATAATCAGTTTGCTGTTATCATTTATAGTTTTTGAGATACGAGACATCGACTTTGTGCTATACAATATTTAATTACTATTACTTATTATAGGAACCTATTGTATTCCATATGCAAAAAATATACATAGAACAAAATCCGAGCAAAAATACGAAATTAAAATTATTAAATTAATTTTTTTCAATATGCACGATTTTTTGCACATGCATCACAATAGTTACGAGTAGGGTATTCAATGGGTTAACCGGTAATTAGTTAACTTCTATTTTCGATTAACGGTTAAAAGTTTAAACAAAATTTAATATTTTTTGTAGTATGTATTCAAATATATTGTTTAAGGCCATGACTCACTATTACACAAAGTCGTGCGATCTACGAAAAAGTACAACCCTGGTGTGATGAATTGTTATTGTCTTTTGAAAATTTTCATAAACTCCATCATACCAGGGTTGTATTTTTTATGAGAATTTTCAAAACACAATAACAATTCATCGCACGACTTTGTATGATAGTGAGTCATGGCCTCTACTAGAATTTTCCCGCGACTTTGTTCGCATCTAGAAAGAAACTGATTAGACTTTAAACTGAATTTATACTCGTACGAATCTTATCAAAAACTGAAAAAAACCAACATCACAAATTTTTCCCGTTTTAACCTGTTCCGCGCAACTTTATTAATTTTTTCTTTCATATTATTCTTCTTCAGACAATAACAAACAAAACAAAAAAGTAATGGGAGGAATTGGTCCAGCCATTCACGCGTGATGCAGTGCCAAAAAAAAATTTATTCATTTTTATATATATAGATGAAACAAATGAAGGCTCAGTTAGTCGACTGTAATGTAATGTAACTGCAACGATAGGAAACAGCTGATCGATGTTATGTGAAAACTAATGAAAATGGTTATAAAGATGTAATGTAACATAACCTACTTTTCATATAAAAATATCGATCAGCTGTTTCCTACGTTGCAGTTATATTACATTACAGTCGGCTAACTGAGCCTTTACTGTTTCTTCTCATAAACAAAAGTTATGTGTTGCCAGATTGGTTTTTAATACAAGCAGTGATTAAAAACACAAACTAGTTTTTTTGAGTTATGACGTTGTTTGAGGAAATGAGTGATATGCACATACATCGCTAACACAATAATTTACGAACGACGAATGTTGTTCGTTATAATTATTTTATTTTATAACTGCCGTTCTTTTCATAATTCTCCCAACTCTATATTAAAATGTTGCATAATATAAAAATATATTTTGATTTGTTCAAATGTAATTTACTAAATATCTCGACCAAATTAATATATGACTTACACCACTTTCATAATTAAGGGTACATGTGTTTACTATCGCTTTCAAACACCATGAATGTCCATCAAATATTTTTGGCGATAAAATTAAAAAAAAACAATCTGTCTAGGAGAAAGAATTATAAACAAAACATGAACGGAATAATATGGCCTTCACAATTTTCTCATCAAACGAGATAGACAAATATGAACAAATACATTAATAATAAATAATAAAACAGAGAAATTAGTTAAACGCAGAAAAATAATCTACAAAATAGTTAAAAACTTGACTAGAACGAAAAAAACAATTCCCACGGAAATTTGGAAATTTTCGGCGATGTCACAGAGATCAATTCTGTTCGGAAACGGAATTCAATCGACCCCATTTTTGTAGGAGATGGTGTCCAAAAAAGAAAACTAAAATACGGAAATTTTTCAGGTGTGTCCAGACTCTTGAGCGCACTGGTTTGCTGGGATATGCTTCGGATAGGGCTTGACATCTTGAAGTGGATTCAAATCCGTTTCCGAACGGAATTGAACTCTGTGACATGCCCGTTTAGTTCATAATAGGAGGAATGGGAAAGGAGAAAAATTCCCGGGGAATAGTTATTCATAAATGGGTTGTATAGGGTGTTTTTTTTAGAGGTATAGAACTTCGAATTGAAATAAAACACAAGAAAATCGTTTTAATGTCCATCAATTTGGCTTTATTGGAAGGATAATTTTATGCCATTAACGTTTAAATATGATTTCGGGCATGTGGCCGCCGCGGCTGGCTCGAATAAAGCCAATTCTACAGGTCCAATTTTCAACCACTTTTTCGAGCATATGGGGCCGTATGTTGGCAATAACGCCACGAATGTTGGCTTCCAAGTCCCCTAACGTTTCTGGTTTGTTGGCGTAGACGAGCGACTTCAGCGGATGCGTATTATCACATAGAGTAAACGTAGTGCGAAAACGATCCATGGTTAACCGAATTAATTGCTCTGATGGACGATTATGTCGACCATAAAATGGACGGAGCTTGCGGTAAACTTCGCGAACTGAACCATTATTTTCGAAATAAATGTGCACGATTTGCAAGCGTTGTTCTTTTGTCAACCTGTTCATGATGAAATGGCAAACCAAACTAAATATTAATCACTTTACAGCTGACAAAATGGCCGCCAGTTAAAAAAGTGATGCCAACTTAAAGTTCTATACCTCAATAAAAAACACTCTTTTGAAAAAAATTTGACAACCCCTGTGCGTACATACATACATACATACATACATATGTACATACATAAATATCTACCGGTTTCATTTTACACATTTCGGATTTATTTGAACCTATCTAATTTAACCATTTTTATAGAGAAAAAAATATATATGTAGGCAGGTATGTACATATAGTATATATGTATGTACTAGGGTGATCTATTAGTACATTGAAAATGAGCTTGAAGACCAACTTTGAGCGGCGGACGCACCTTTAAAACACAACTTATCGCTGTGAAATTTTTTTGTATTTGTTTTTACATAAAACTGAACCGATTTGGGGGGAGAGAATATAAGAATGTACTACATATGAACATACATAAGCATGTACTCGTGTGTATGTAATACGTCTAATAATTTCAAGCACGTGCTAGATAGAGTGAGTACACTCTTATCATTTCTTTATACATATGTACATATGTATTATTTATATACATATGTACATAGGTACAAGTACATATGTGCCCTTAATTATGAAAGTGGTTTAAGTCATATGCAATCTTGCTTCTAAATATTAAATAAATTTTTAAAAAACTTCAATAAATATTTTATAAATAGTAATTAAATTTATATAAATCGAGACTAGTATAACTCCTAACTAAAATGTTTCATAATATAAAAATATTTATTAATTTGTTCAATTGTAATCGACTAAATATTTCGACAAAAGAAATATATGACTTAGACCACATTCATAATTAAGGGCACATACGAGTATGTGTATATAAAAAATTGTTTACTTGGCTTTAATCGTATTAGAAAAAAACAAAGCCAAAATAAAAAGTTCATACATACATATGTACTTAAATAAGATAGATAAGTGTTATATAATAGAGATACATATAAGCAAATTTACATACCCTGAAGGAAACGTGGGGTTAAAACTCCCCAAGTCACCAATTTTGTCGACTATTTTGGTGACATTGTCAACGGATTATTAATATTATTTTTAATGCGTAGAAAGTATTTTTTCAGATAAACATAACTATATTTCTTCTTGTTTTATTGGTTTGTTGAAAGTAAAAGTGACGTCAAGCAAAATTTAAGTGTTTATAAAAATAAGTTTTTGGAATCAAATTAAAAGTTTAATATAAATGTATTGAACAATAATTAAGAAAACATACACTAAAAGAAATTGTAAAAAAACAAATAAAATAACAATCCATATTGTATATAACAAAAATTAAAAATTTTAAAAACCCCCGATATATCCAGAAAATATGTGATATCTTCTAAAGGACTGGACCGATTTTCTTAAAACGTAGCTAAGAACCCTCTCGATCAAGTCACATTTCAAACAGAAAAAACTAAATCAAAATCCGTCCAGCGGTTTGGTCTGTACACACACTACAAATTTATAACACCCCGTTTTTGGTTGGGGGTTTAAAAATAGAAAATGTGAAAATTATTTATTTATTTATTATTCATTTAACCGAGCCCTTTTGAGCCATATATGGTTAATAGAATATAAAAAAAGTACAAAATATTAGAATTCAATAAAATACAAAAAATAAGCAGTTTTCAGTGGATGGATTTTATATGACGATGATTAAATAAAACAGTTTATTATATTCTATAATAGTATTAACTCTCTTTTTAGCCATGTCTATAACAATATCAAAAATTCGTTAAATTTGGTTTTCTTCACCCTACGTCTGCACCCGATATATTTTTATCATAACAAATGACAAATTCTATATAGCAAAAACAGCTAACATAAAAACAATTATTTTTCAATATACTCGTAAAGTTTGACTTTTGTCAGGATCAGGTGTAGACGTAGGGTCAGAGTTGTCGTCATTCAATAATATTGCAGTGTTGCTACATATCAAAAACTAGCGCTGCAAGCTGGGTCATATGGTTGCATGACTTATGCGCCACAAGTGAAAGGTGCCGATTTCAGATACATCCATCAGTTTTGATTCACTAGTGATATTTCCTACAGGGTATACCCATAAGTTCGCAAATGTGTGTGAAGTGAGATCTTTTTTGAAATATCTTAAGAATACATATGTAGGTACATATGTACATGCAATACAGTAGACTCTTGATATTTGAAATTCGTTAATTTAAATCTCTCGATAACTTGAAAGATTCAATAAATTGAAAAAAAATCAATGAAATTTAGTATCTCGGTGCTTTTAAATTATTTTAATTGCATTTTCGGCATCGAATGTTATAATTTGATTTTATTTTTTCAACTGTACGCTCCATAATTTTAATTATTTTAATGTGCTGTTTTATTAATCAATTTGTCATTTGTTTTAGTTTATTAACTAACTAAAAAAGGCATGTTATAAGTTTGTAGTGGTCCACCTCCACCAAACGGCTGGACCGATGTTTTTTTTAAAGGCAAATTAATCAGCTTTCTATGAAAATCTTTCATTGTATATCGATATTATTTTCGACCTTATTTGATTTTTACATGGTTTTGCTGAATATTCGAGCTTGAGGTCACTTTTTTGAATAAATTTTTATTTTTGCAATGTGGTGAAATATTGGAAACATTATTACATACATATGTATTCAAAAAAGTGACCTCAAGCTCGAATATTCACCAAAACCGTATAAAAATCTTTAATTTTAATAAAAAATTTTAGTGCTAAAAAATAACATTCAAGAACCAAAATAAAACTTTTCACGAACTTTTCCTTTAGAAAGGAAGTATGAAAATAGAATTAGATATAGGACGATATGCTCTTGCTCCCGGGGCTAACATAACATAGGAGGAGAACTCTTAGAATATACTTAGATCTAAAAAACAAAACTTAAGAGAAAAAATAAACTAAAAATTAGTATTAAATGTAGCCTCCCTCTCTCCCATTATTCTCATAGAATGAACTGGGGTTTTGGTAATATTGGGATGTGTACTTTCCCATTTGCCCTGTAGAACTCTTTTGAATACATTTTTGCCTTTTATCTACCGCTCGCGCAATTCCTTCTCCACATAAGCCCACAAAATCTCGTTAATATTAAGGCCAAGGCTCTAAGGAGGATGTGAAACAATAAAAAATTCAAATCGTTTGCTATAGTTTTAATGCCGTGCTTTTAAGCCACCGTTAATTTAAAAATTAAATTTATTTGCGTTGTTTTTTTGCTTTTCCTCATTTGCGGAATTTGATATCTGGCGCAAAAGGTCTTTCCAAAGTGCAGATACAATATATTGTATATACCTTTTTATGAAAAAGTATGTATAACGAACAATTTTTGTGTTTTGTATTTGTTACGATTTTACGATTGTTACGATGTTAAGAAAGGAAAAAAAGTTTTACAATTTTTATCCAATATTTCGAACACTTGATAACAGTAAGCCGGTAGTTGGTCTTGAGCTTTTTTTTTAAGAATTACGTTTTAAATTAAAATGAGTCCAAATTGAATTTCAACTTATCGAGAGTTTACTGCATATGTATATCTAGTTTGTGTACATATGGCAAAATTTCATTCATGTATTTTTATCCCAACATTTTTACCTTATCACGCAGTTTGTTTTTATTTTATTTTTTTGATGAAGAACACTCATATTTTTTTCAAGCAATTGATCTGTGGCCAAAATCAACTAAATAATAAAATAATGAATTATTTGGTTTCTTACCGGTTTCCCATTGAACGTGATAAAAACTTATCGTTAAATATATTACACACACATGCATACATACATATGTACACATGTACATGCATACAAACATAGATACGTATACGAGTAATATAAAAGTACTACACAATGAATCAGAAATTAAATCAGTAGAACTTAATTATATACTCGCAGTCTGAAACATGGGAATTTTTAAAACAAGTTATGAAAAATAAATTTTAAAGCAAAAGCATTATTATAAGTAAATTTGAAATAGTGTAGTCCAAGACGAAATTTTATTTTCATTTTCAAACTTTGCAAAAAATAAACTTAAACGTTTCATTAAAATTGCTATGACTTGTAGCTGTCTGTCTCAAGCTGGCTTCGCACGACATGTACATATGTATTTTACATCTGACTCGTCAGCTATGCGACTCATATGTAACTTCACATGTTTGTCAATACTACCATTTTTGCCTCCACACACAGTGTTTTTATACTAAAACAGCTGATGTCAGACGCTTTGTCAGATCAAAATAGAACACTCTATTCATCTAATAGTGTTTTCACACTGACATGAAAATATAAAAATTAAATTAAATTACTTTCCAAATGTACTTATATGACGTAAAAGTATAAAAATGTCTTCAAAAGAATCACTCTCATATAAACATGTGTATTCTATCCTTGACATTTTGTTGTCGGTAGCATGCTGTAGTGAATGTGTTTAATGCATTACCGGCAGCTTGTCAAATTTTCTATCCGTATTCTCTCCTACTCGATTCATTTTGCTTTTACATGATAAGATTTTGTATATTCTACAGCATATTTTGACATGTCGTAATACATTTTATTACCATGTAAAGACAATTTAATCGGCATACCTGCCGCAAATACCTGCAAATGGCGCAGTAAATTAATTTAAGATGCAATAAGCTGCAGTGCATTAGAAAATTACTTTGAAACACATAATCTTAGAATTTTTTTTTTATTACTTCAAAGGAGTTTTTTTTATTTTAAGTGTAATTTTTACGGCCAAAAAATTGTACTTTTTGTTATCATGAGTTTCTTAATATAATTACTTGCCCACTTAAAAATGGTTTGCAGTTCATTCCAAAATGTCAACTTGACAGATCTTGAGCAGCTAAAAGCATGTGCAAGAGCTGATCACGCGTACGCAGTAAAACATGGCAGAATTGATGCATAAGATTGCTGAATTTACGAACGTACCCTATGTTAGCATTGAAATGTATTCGAAAGATAAGACAGAACGAACTTGAATGATATCTCAGTTATAAACGCTACATTACTACGGGCCATTTTCACAACTCGCCTTTAGCTAAAGGCAGGATTTTGTCCGCACGATAAATGGCTTTGCATTATAAAACCTTCATTTATTATTTTTTTATCCATTAAATATTATTATTATTATTGATAATAATAACAATAAAAAATTTTAATTGTAATAATGCAAAGATAATTATCGGGCAATCAAAATCCTACCTTTAGCTAAAGGCAAGTTGTGAAAATGGCCCTAAGATTATTAATATGAAAAATTTGATAAGGGAAAAGTGCTTAAGTTCGTATGGTTTTTCAATAAATATTTCAATCAAATATAAATATGTAAATGAATTTCGCGAACCCATGCAAAAACGTAACCAAATAATCGAACTTGCATTAATTTCAATGATGAGCACTGTTCTAGTCTCATGTGTAGAGCCAAAATGTCTCATTCTCCTATTCTTCTCATTTGTGAATGTAAATTCTTGTTGCGGTGTTGTTGTTTTTCACATTTTTTTATTTTACCAAAAACAATGAAAACAACAGCTGTTCTTATAGAAATAACAACAATAACAAGCTGAACGGTAAGTTGAATGAAAAAAGCAGGGAGGAGGTTGCCAAGAGGTCTAAAATACGACGAATATTGACCGCCTGTATTTTAAAGGTATTTACATACCTATACATATATGTATATAGTATATACACAAATATATACATACATACATATATATGTATATATGTATGTGGATGTTGAATTATAAATAATATTTAATTATTGTTTTTGTTTTTTACACACACAGACGTGTATACGCATACATACACATGTATTATTTGATGTGCATATCAACATACAGCATACAGTAGCCAGCAAAACTAACGATATATGTACGTACATATGTACCTATCGGTCATTTACTAAAACAACGGCGTAACTCAAAAAAACTAGATCGTCAGAAAACGAGTTTAAAGTTTTAAATTTACACACAACTTATTGGAAAAAGAAAATTTAATTTTTCTCTCAAGAGTTGAGTAAACAAGATATTTGTATGAAATTTTTACACAATAAAATTACTATATAGAGGATGGTGCATGGTGGTGTCTTATTTTTGCTGGCTGCTGTAGATATGTGTACTTACATACCAGTTTTTATTTTCCTGGAATTTTCACTGCCCGGGAAAGCGGGAGTAATTTTTCAATTTCCCGGGAATTCCCGCCCAGTACATAACGCTACAAAATTTAAATGCAAAATCACGTAACTACACTGATCAATTTTATAGCAGAGAGAACAAAATAAAAAAATACTCAGGGGAATGAAGTAAAGCTTCTTTATTTTAATTTTTATACTGCTAATTGCTATTATAAGGGTTTGGAAATTCGATGTAGTTAGTATCCATTAATGAATTTAAAATGCGATTTTGAGTTTATTTTTACTTACATGGTTTTGCATTTAAGCTGACTATATATTAAAGCGTGTTTTTTTAGATACCTATGTGGTTCCAACGTTACGGAGCCACATGCCACACAGCGGGCGCTACAATTGATTTACTCAAAAAAACTTTTGATGAAGAAAATAATTTCACGTAATGACCCAATTAATTGGCCACCAAAATCGCGTGATTTATCCCAATTGGATTATTTTCCTTTGGGGTTATGTTAAATCACTTGTCTGCGTCGATAAACCACAAACAATTGGAAGACCTGGAAATCAACATTCGAAGAGTTATCGGCGAAATACTTTGCAGCCGTATTTGCGAAAAGTTGTTGAAAATTGGTGTTCCATATTGCGCCTTCTACGCGCCGGCAGAAATCATATTTGAACATTAATTTCATAAAATTTTTTTTTCTTTTTTTTTCAGTGATTCCAATACATTTCACCAGATACACCTCGTCACAAAAATTTATTGGAATAGTGTAAAAAATAACACTTAAGCAGTTGTACAAACACTTGTACTGTTTATTATTATACCTACGAGTATTTTTAACTTCTCCTGAGTTAGAGCATTTATACTTGTTAACAGCGATATATGGATCCAGTTAAAAATGAGTCACATTATTTATGAAGACGACAGATTTGTATTGTTTTTTAAAAGACAACAAAAGTTTCCAGTTAGACGGTTTTACCACTTTATTGGCGCGGTCTCGCTGGCCCAGACGTACATCAATCAATCCATAACACTATATAAATATGTATGTACATATGTATGCATGTAACTACTTACATACATATCAGAGTAGATTTAAAATTGTTATTACTCAATGTCTGTTATTTCGAGGTGTAGGCGAGCAAAAGAGATAACAAGTGTTACTATTTCAATCAGAAAAATATCCATACGTATGAATATAAATGTGTATGTATGTGTAATAAAGACTCAAACCAAAAGCGAAAAAAAAGGTAGGGACTGCAAATGAATGAAATCCAAAGGTAATGTTTTTTCGCTTGTCTGGTCTGGTTTGTCCTCAGTGTTACCAACAGTGATTTAAATATTAAAGTCTAACCCTAGATTGGTAGACTTCAATTCGCATACTTCGGCGAATAGACGAATATCGAAATTACTTTGACATTATTTAGCAACAATGTATAATTTGTTAATGAAAGTAAATATGCAATTGTATTTAAAAATACCGAAGTCTGTAATGTATGCATTAAAACGTAGAATTTTTGTTTGTTGTTCGTTAAGTAATGTTTACGGGCATTTTGTTTCTGCTTAAGAAACTTCTCAGTAGACTTCAACAGAAAAATTTTTGAGAAAAGCTAAGAAAAAAATTCAAGTCACGTCAATACAATACCAAAAAATTGGTTCTTGTCTACCTGTTATCGAAAACAATTGACTGCTATTGACAAGCTCATGCTATTTTCTAGACCTTAGAGAACAGAAATACAAAGACTGAATATAGTACAAAATTGTTCTGCCATTTTTTTTTGGTATTGTATTGACGAGGTGTCGATGTTGACAACTGGAATAAGGATGATTAGGTGTCCATATTACCGCGTTGTCCGAATGATTTGGTACTTAGGTTCTTAGGATAAAATTTTTACGGCCGGTTTTATTCATAAAATTTATTTTATGTTCAAAATTGTTATTGAACACATTTAAGCTACACCCCGTTGTTTATTTTGATGTTGTCTTCAAAATCACTACATAACGTAAGCTGAAATGCAAAATAACGTAACTACACAAACTAAACAAAATTATTCAAGTGAATTAAGTAAAATTTCTTTGTTTTCATTTTTTATTGGGCTGCTAGTTTTGATGAAGGTTAGATCGATCTCATACGCTATAGTTAATTGAAACAGCGATTCCGAAGTTTTATGTTAGTTACGTGATTTTGCATTTCAGCTGCCAATATACATACTGCATATCCGCAACAACGGATTTAACCATATCGAACTATGTATAACGTTAAAAAAGCACACATTTTTTGGACTTCTTTTTTTTGTTGCGAAAATGGATTATTTACGATCGTAAAAAATCGATTTTGGGAAAATTAAATTAAATTCGAAAATACGGTACGATATGTACATGTATAAATATACAACAAATGCACCAAATTTAAACATATTTACATACATATGTACATATATACATAGTAGTAAAAGTTCGATACTTAAAACATCGCTTATTAAAATTTTTAATACTAATAACATTTTCACCAGCAATTCGTCAATTCATATTAAACTGAAATATTTGTTTTTTAACTTCACAAAAAAAAATTAATCAGACGAGTTTGAAAAGCTGCACTAAAATTCACTGGTCCTCAAAATAGTTACAAATTGAGACTTTGGTTGACGAACGGTAACTCTGATTACTATCCTTATTTATATCGTCACCTTAATATAAAAAGGCTCTAACTCATTATTTTTTTGGAATTGAGCTTTTTGTATATTTCGACAGAAGAACATCTAATGTATCGGAAAATGCAAAAATCTGAAATCAAAAAAATAATGAGTTAGGGCCTTTCTATATTAAAGTATTGTATGTATCGATGTATATATATGCATATATACCTGGGTACCTAAATATACATGTATGTAAACACATATGTATATGTGTGTATATACGCATATTAGCATTCATGGTAAAATTATACAAGGTACATTTACAAGCCCAGCCTGATAATGTATACAATGCAGTAAGTTGTCAAACTTTGTTTACAAGCTGCAAAAATGTTAGTGTATGTGTATGAATGAAATGATTACAGTGTTGCCAGTGAATTTTCACATGGCTGTGTCTGCAATTACACATTGAAGAAAATTACACTAATCTTTTGTGTGGGTTAAAATTAAAACCAAAATAAATAAAAATAAAACCCAAAGTATAATTACACACATATTATACATGACCCACACATGAGAGTAGAAATTACACACTGTGTATTACACACATATTGGCAACACTGAATGACTATAATCATACATAAATGCCGCGTCTGCAATTGTACTTAAGTTACCCTGTGATTGTAATTTTTAAAAACAAAAGACATCTGTTTCTGACAATTATTAGTTTGTTTCTACCAACAAAATGCGTGTGTTTTTTGGTGCTGTAATTTTGTTGTAGTCGTGCAAGTACCTTGTATAATTTTACCATGTTAGCATTCTTATGCATTAATACATATTTATACCTATTTATGGGGGATAAATACAAACATATGTATGTATGTTTGTAAATACTTAACAGTGTCATTTTAGAGATCTATAGTATGTACATATGTAGGCATGCAAATCTTACCTTGCTTTTAAGTAGATTTTTTTATATTTAATGCATTAAATAGTTTCAACGTTGATTTTAATATTTTAATATTCATACGACTTTTCATAGAATTTCAAAAAAGCATGCTGCGTTTACATACATATGTATGGGTATTTATGCATGTGAGTACATACAAACCAACATAATAGGTGTTTATTTTTTAACCTTTTTTAACATATGTACACTAAATTGTTTAGCAACTTTTTCTTTGGCTTACATAGTTCACAGGTATTATCATCGATAGCATGTACATATGTATGTATGTATGTATGTACACATGTATGTATTTATTTATGTTGTGAATTTTTAACTATTTAGACATGTACTCGACTGCATTGTACATATGTATGTATATATAAATAAGTACCTAATTGTACAAATATGTAGGTATGGAAAAAGGTATACATACCCATGCATACATTTGTATCTATAAGTATACCTATACAGAATGTATAAATAGGTACATAAGTACTATGTACACATACATAGGTACATAATACATACAGATGTACATAAATATGTACTTACGTATTAATACTTTATCTGGATGTTTTATTTTAATTTAAAAATACATACTACAAATTCATTGTACATGAATATGCACAAATTCAAATTCGTTATATTAAATGCATAATATGCAGTTTTATACTTTCTCTCACACATGCACCAAAACTATATGTATGTGTGTACTTACGTACATACATATGTATGCACATGCATTTGAGTATAAATGAGTTTTACGAGAAACAAAACAAAGACTAAATAACGATATTGTTTTTGAAGTGGGACGCGGGCGGCAAAAAAGGGACGACGACTACAGCAACGGCATAACATGACTATTGTCGACATGCATATGATTTGACGAAAGAAAGTGACAAAAAAAAGTGCAGAATAGAAGAGTTTTGTGTGTATGTCTATTTAAAAGAAGCACAAGTAGTCATGCTTAACCAAAGCAATAAAATAATAACCTGCAACTAAAAATATATGTAAATAAAAATAGGTATCCGCTACCTAATATGTAATTGGTTTTTTTTATAATCAATATACATACATAGGTAGGTACCTATATTACTCCAATGGAAATAAAAATGCTCTAAATTTTTATTTCCTACTCATAGATAGGTAGGTATAACATTCCCAAACACAGAGTTTAACTTACATTTGACACTTAATTAGAATTATCTAGAAAGTAATAGATACTACATAGGTAGGTATCTATCCTATTTTTGCGAACATGAAAAATGTGTTCGTTAATAATTTTTTATATCTAGATTTAGATAATTATGAGCCTCGATAGGATAGGGTTGCTCTACCAATCTAAGGATTGAAAGTTTGTTTCCTAAAAATGTATGTATGTATTTCAAACAAATACATGTGTAAATATTTTTTAATAACTTAAAATAGGTATGTACATATGTGCATACTTTTGTTCACACATGCTTACCATGCACATAAAGTTTAAAAGATGACAAAAAAAACTACAGAATTCCCGTTCTTGCGAGACATGTAATGAGATTTTATATAATGTCGGAAACCTCAAATTTGTTTAACATTCTCTAAAATGTGTAAAAAGCTATAAAACACACAACCGCATTAATTTTTCTCAGTAAACTACATATGTACCTATATAAGTATCCAATATTTTAGTTTTTCTATAAGAATTAACATAAATACGACATATGTACATACATATAGTACATTCATGAGTATGTACCAAAACTTTGCATCTACATACATATTATGTAGGTACATATGTATATGCATTTGCAAATGCATTTACATAAGTACACATACATGTAAATAATGCATATGGATATGTTTATATGCATATAGAATATAGGTATATACATATCTAATATAAGTATGCATAAATGCGTACTAATACATAACGCGAAGCTTTTTATTTTGTATAACATTATTTTGCTTTTTTATCCATTCATTCAAGAAAATTTATTTTTGCTATAGGTATAACAGCACAGCCCAAACAGTATACCGTGAAAAAAAACTGACCCCACCTACCCGCCCAAACAGCTAGACAGTCAATACGATTTTCATATACTCGAATTCACCGTTCTTGTTCCCCCTTTCTAGGGACAAAAATAAAAACATTTCGTTTGTCTGCATGCACCCGTCGTTATCGCATTCGTCGTCGTCCGCAGTTTGACGACTTTTTTACATCATTCTAACCTCTTCTTGTTCTTTTACAAACAACAATACAACCGTATTGGGGCACACGCTTTTTACTTTGTTTTTCCCTTTTTCTCTCGTTTTTAATGCATACATATTCGTAGCTGTAGTTGTTTACAGTCCCCAACCCTCCACTTATACGATCCACTTTTACATTTTCATATATACATCCATACATACAATTGTATTCTTAATCCATGCATATGTGTGTATGGGTCTGTTTATTTGCTTCAACTTCATTTGAATTTGTATACATTTTGTTTTTATTTTTATATTTATTATGCTACACACCCGACAGACATCGAAGAATCGGAGTAAAATCCGTAAAGTTAGCTTCGTACTCACGCATTACTAAACACTCATACACATACTCATTTTAACATTTCAAATACAAGTTTACTCATGCTAAATTTCTTTGCAAAAGGATTTTTTAATTGGATATTTTCGGGCAAGCTTTTGTGCCCTTAGAAAATTTTTTTATGAACACTCATGTATACACATTTTATTGTTAGGTTTTTTTTAGTAATAATAACCAGCAAGTCAGTATATTGTTAAAAAGTTAAGATTGCTGTGATTTGGTTAATTGTTCACTTCACTATCTACAGCTCACAAAACTATTTCACAAATCGCTTTAACGTCATATTCCGAAAACGGTCCTCTCAGCGAACCAGCTCAACGCAAAGTGAAGAAAATCAGAAATGTAGTAGAAAAAGTAGTACCTTGAACATCAACGCTGAGTTCGGTACTGCCAGCAGTAAGTTAAAAGTTCGAGAGAAGCAACAATATTTTGAGCTGGAACTACTGTTAAGAAGTTAAAAAGCTTATTTTAGGCATGCCATACTTGAAATTGTTTTATATTCGGGCTCAGGAGTTTTGTTCAGTTTATTTTGTAATTTGTATTTCGCCAGAGGTGTGCAGAAATCACCTGCTTTAAAAACTTAAAATTTGTTGCACTAGTCTATAAAAATCTTCATATTCGCGCGCTTGCCAGCACCATCCCAATACTCTTGTATTCAAATTTAATGCTTACGTATGGAAAAGTTGATTAAGATAATGAAAGGGAATGTGGATATTTTAATTTTATAGCTCAACCAAAGTGTATTAATTCCAAGTCGCCGGGATTACTCATCACATAACGAACAATTTCTTTGCCTTGCTTGATGCTTACAATTTTTTCACAATTGTGCAGTGTTCCATCTAATGCGATTAAACGTAAAATATCCTTCTGTCAAAAGATTTCCGAACATTTTGCTTGATTTGACACCAAAGTAATTAACAGCTGATTATCATCTCCTGAAACGAGCTCACCTGGCGCGAAAATACTTTGCAAAATAAGGTGCACTATTTTGCTTGCACTTGTGCTTTTCAGTTTGTATTTTATAATCCAAATTGCATATTCAACTTAAACAATTCTATGCCTTTGATATATATACATCAGTTATTTTTAGTTTAGTTTAGATTTTATTTAATAATTACCAATTTTAAGAGCATTGCAAAATTCTAATTGTTTTTTCATATTTCTCATGCCAAAACAAATTTGTTCCTCTTTTTGCAACTCTGTCAAAAGATTGCAAGTTCTCAGAGTTTGTTTTTTTCTCATGCGTACCTATGTATGGATTTTGATACATAATAATGTGCTATTATTCCAGCACAAAGTATATAATTAAGTATTTACATATTTATATTGTGTTCTGTGTTTATATGCACGGTCTAATTGTCTATTCCAAAACACATTATTAGGACTTGGTCCATATTGGGTCTTCCAATATGCATTCGTGCAATAAACGGAGTTTGTTTACAAAGCCACGGCCAAGGTTATCCACCTTGCCTAGAAATCTCCTAATGCTTGATTTTAACTTGATGGCATGCAAGAAAAAGAATGAACTTTATACGATAAAGCTTTTCCGTCAATATAAAAAATTTAAAATCTTTAATTTCTGGAATAATCGCAATAAATTTTATTCAAATATACTTAGTAGGAATGTTTAAGTAAATATGCATGGAAGAATTACCCTCCAATTTCTCCAGCAAATCACAATTGTCATTATCTTAACTACACGTGAATGCAAGTAGAATGCAAATAAATATGTATGTGTGTACATACAGAAATAAGCACATATGTACATATGTTTTCACACAGTGACGAAAGAAATGTGGCAATTTATTTATTACCTAACCACAGGCTAAAAACTATTCCTATAATGTTTCTTTCAATTGCCGTAACAAAATCTGTTTTTTAACGCTTAATAAACAAATACATTAAACAAGTGATAAGGTGAGATAAAGTTAATAAAAATATAATGTGAAATCTTAAAAAATGAATTGGTGTTTAAAACTTGTCGGTGTGATAGATAAAAGAAACGAAAATACAATCAAAATGTAACCGGCTTTTAAACAATACGCTTATAGACATATATTACCTGGAATTGCACTTGGTTATAAAAGTCTATTGCTTGCAATTTGTGAACCTTTATATTTATTTTTTAATTTTCCAACGTTTCTATGACAAATCGTTAATTTAGCACAATTTAAGTTAACAAGGACTTAACTAAATCAATCAATTCATTCACGACGTATAAAAGTTGACACCAAAAGGCCATCCGCTGATCAAAACTACAAACTTACGTTTTTATGGTTGCGAAACAAATAACTTTTTACTAATTTGCTTTAAAGGATAATACATTTTAACATATACATATGTGCATAAATACACATACATACATACATAATAACTGTATATAAATGGATTGGCTCAAGATTTCATTCTTGTTATGTGTCTTCGGATTTTTGCGCGAAATTCGGCCTTCAGAACCTTACATAACGGAATTTTTGGCTGGACCATGGCGCAATGTGACAGAGGAGCAGGTACGTTTTCGTTATAATCAATCAATTTGTAAAGTTTAATTGGTAAAAGTAGTATATGCATATTTATCTATATAATGTATGCATACTAGTGTTGTTAATTATTCGAGTTTTATTTTTGTTCGAATGAAATTTCCCGATTTGTTTCTTGTTCGAACGGACGAATAATTTTGAACTTTTGTTCGAATATTCGAAAAAAATTTATTTTTATTTATTTATTTGTTTATTTATTCAAAGTAATATAAAGCCTAAAAGGCCAAACTTACACATATATTACTTAGTGTTAATAATGCCAATGCATATGAAATTAAAATATATTATTTACAAAAATATAAATTTTTATTATAAAAATATAAATTTTCAGAAATTTATTATTCGACATATTGTCATAAGTTTATTTTAATTTGAAATTTATTTGCTGGAGGTCAAGCATTGTCTATATATTTCATTGGTGCTTAGCCAAATCATCAGTAGACTTTAACCACATTTTGAACAGTCACAAACCTCTTATTTGTGATTTTCAGAAATATTATTATTTGTGATTATTATTTGTGAATTCTCAAATAGTTTTTGAAAGTCTGTGCATAAGATAAGAGGTTTGTGACTGTTCAAAATGTGGTTAAAGTCTACTGATGATTTGGCTAAGCACCAATGAAATATATAGACAATGCTTGACCTCCAGCAAATAAATTTCAAATTAATATAAATTTTCATTATAAAAATATAAAAATTTTAATTATAAAAAAGTAATCGTTTATTGGTCCCCCAACCATAGTGTTCAACAGAAATAATTACAATCATTGGAATCTCAAAAGGCAGTAAATATTCTGATAGTCCAGATCAATAGCAATACTTCCAAGATAGGTCAATTTAATTAGGATTAACTCAATAAAGTATTTTAACAGATCATATAATATTGATGAAATTAGAAGATATATTTATATTCAATTCAATAGTACATGTATAAGGTAAAGTATAAGGATATATACATATATGTATATACACAATGCAGTATGAGAACAGATTATGTAGATTGAAAGAAATTTAAAAGTTTGAGACGGAAAACATTGTTAGACTGCGAAAAGATGCGAAGTTCAATTGGTAAATAATTATAATATCGAGCTACTTTTACTAAAAATGATTTTTCATAAAAAGAATTTACAATCCTAGGAATAAAAATCTGTGGATTTCTCGTCGACCGACTAAAGATAAATCTCTTGGGCAATAATAATGGGCAACTAGTTTTAATAACCCTATGAAAAAGAATCAAACAACGTAACTTCAAAAAATTTGGAAAGGTGCAGCCTACAAATTTAATTATATAGTCAGTAATATGCTGCCTGCGGCCAATATTTATTCGAATAATTTTAAAAAAGTTTGCAAAAACGACAACAAACAAAAAATAATTCATTACACAAGAAAAACAAATAGTTTTAATAACAAACTTAGAAATATTATTAAAAATCGAAAGGGAAAAAAAAAAGTTACGTTTTCATACACATTTTAAAAAAATTTTAATACCTACATATGTCAAGAAATCATTCTTTGAAAATAGTAATTTAAAAACAGCAGCTAATCCCACGTTTTAGCTTGTATACGGTTCTGTTTTTACTTTTGATACAAGAACAAGTAGATCTTTCGGAAATTGTTGATGTTAGTGATACCGTTAAAAAATGATTAGAAAGCATATGTATCCTGTTTGTGTGTACTTTTCTTTGATATTTCCAAATAATTTAAATCAACGATTTTTATATTTGTACAATTTCTTACTTCATTGATAAAGTTTTTTAGATCAGATGAGAACACATTGTCAGTTACTTCAGAAATTTCATCTAATACTTCATCGTACCTGCAATTATTTGCGAAATTTTTATTACAGAATTTTTTCGCTTTTTGTGGCATATTTTAAAAAGTTATTATTGGAATGCTTAGGAATAATATTGTTTGTTTATTCATAACAATAACCAGCCGAGCCCATAGGTCTTTTGATTAGATCTGTAGAAAAGCAGTAATTTTTTAAACTTTCTACCAAGAATTCTAAGACACCTGCTGATTCCATTACAGATGCAAGAAGTAGGAAAACAAAAGATGCGTTTAGCGAACAACATATATCTACAAACAAGATTTCACAAGTATTTATAATTGGTTTGCTGCAGTCATAATGTATTTTGAATATACTGTGCCGCAAACCAATAACCAACCGACGTTATGTAAAATACTTTACACAAAGTAATTAAAGAAATTATTCGAATATTCGACAAAAAAATATTGGAACAATTTTTTATTCTAAATTGAAAATTTTTCTTCGTTCGAACGAAATTGAAAAACAGTTGTTCGAATATTCAAATAATTTTTGTTCGAATGACAACACTAATGCCTACATACATATATGCATAAATATGTATGGATATTGATACCCTGCTGGAAACTCAGTTAACTTGCAATGCATTTTAAGATAACTTTTTTATTTTTAATAGAGATAACTTACTATTTTAACATAGCGATGTTCTCCCAAGTAGTTAATTGTACGACTCTGGATTACTTAAAGCTAGTTACCCTATAATTAACGTATTAAAATAACGACCCAGAATCTAATTTATTTATATACATATGTACATGTGTACATATGGGCATTTCCACAGAAAAGCAATTAAACTTAACTCTGAACTTTTTTAGTTATGACGTTGTTTAAGTAAATGAGCGATGTGTTTTGTTAATTATTTATTTATTTAATAAATACTTTACAAAGTAAATTTGCAAAGTATTGTTGCACAAATATGGGCGGAGTAGCTAGACCATATGTCCATGATGGTATTAACAGTATTTTTGCTAATTATTAAATGTGCATATTTATAACACTTACATACTTATATACATACATACATATATACTTATACATACATATCTATTTCTCAATTATAGCTAAACCGCCAAGTATATCCCATGGGTACTTATTCATATTTAGCACAGTTGGTTGTAGTATTCCTGATAACAGACTTTTTACTGTAAGTTTCCAATCTAATAGAAATATGTATAAAACAAACAAGTCTAACCCCACATATTAAATTTGAAAATTGCAGTTATAAACCATTAATAATTACAATTGGCGTTACGGGTATTATCGTATGGAGCATGTTACTATGGACTACATCAGTGGAGGCGTTAATGGCTCTAGAATTTTTCTATGGCACGTATATGGCAGCTGAAGTCGCTTATTATACGTATATTTATGCGAAAGTTGATAAAAAATATTATCCAAAAGTAACTTCACACACAAGAGCCGCCATGTTTGCGGGCAAACTGGTGGCTAGCATATCGTCACAATTACTACTGAATTTTAAAGTTATGGATTATCGTGATCTTAATTACATAACACTCTCTGGTACAGTTGTACATATAAAAATATGTGTGTTTATGTTATTAATCAAATAACTCTACTTCCAGCTCAAATATTAGCGACATTGTGGGCGTTTTTCTTGCCCAGGGTGAGTAAAAGCTTATATTTCCATCGCAAGGCTTGTGTAAATGATAATACCACCGAAATAATACCTCCTACACAATCCATAGAAAATTGCAATCCAGATGAGAAGTTAGACAAATTGCTGCTGGCTAGTCCAACAAAACTGCTATGGACACATTTTAGCAATGCATATACAAATATCAAAGTTTTACAGTGGTCGATTTGGTATGCAGTTGGCTTGTG
The DNA here is from genome assembly GCA_936439885.1 of Nowickia ferox. Lineage (NCBI taxonomy): Eukaryota > Metazoa > Arthropoda > Insecta > Diptera > Tachinidae > Nowickia > Nowickia ferox. The sequence continues at coordinate 3,522,237 of OW387023.1, read as the reverse complement.
TGGGTATTTGCAAGTAACATCATACGTTCAATTAATATGGAAAGATATACAACCAAGATCTGATGTAAAAATTATACCAGATAAAACTTCCAATAGATTAATACTTTTTTAAAAAAATTGTAACAGATTGCTTGGAATGGTGCCGTAGATGCAATTTTCACAGCTTTAGCAGCTCTCTTTGCCCTAGGAGCGGGATATATACATGCTGGGCATTTGAAGTCACGTGCCAGTCTTATAGTATTAGCCATTTTATCTGCTCTGGAAGGTGGTGCAATATTATTAAGCTGTTCGACAGAGAACATATTTGTTTCCTATACAGGTTACATTATTTTCGGAGCTTTATATGCTTTTACTATCACAGTAGCGGGGTATTAACAATTGAAACTAAAAATTTGAATTAATCATTAAACGCAATCTCTTCTATCTTCTCTTGTAGTGCTGAAGTGGCCCGTTATTTAGAAGAAGAAAGTTATGGTTTAGTATTTGGCATTAATACTACAATGGCCCTTATTTTCCAAACAATTTTAACTATGGTGGTGATATCAGAATCCGGATTTGCTTTATCGCCAAAAGGACAGTTTACAGTGTATGCTTTTTATTTTATAGCCGTTGGTATTTTATATTTTATTTTTGTTATATATGAGTATCTATTCTTGAAGAGAAGAGAATAACAAGAAACAATTCAGATTTAAATATTTTGTAAGGTAATTGATTCTTTTAGTCAATTGTAAATATACATATTTACATATGTAGATTAATAATAAATGAAAAAAAAATAGTAAAATGTATACCCTATCGATCAAAAAGAAATTTTGAATTTTTAGCGATTGCGCCTTTTTTGATTTTATATGTATGTATGTAGTTTTCCTGAAATTTGTTTAAAATCGGACTTTCAACCAACTGTTGTTGGAAATGGGAATTTATAAAAACAATGCTATGGCAATTCCGAACGATTTAATTTCACGTGGAATACAGAACATACACGATACGGGTATATTACTTTTTTTCTTGGTTTTGCGTTTGTATATTGTTTGCGACTATTATAAACTACATCGTTGTAGCGTCATACATATTTTGAGTTTGTTATTCACTTTATGTACATATGTATGAAAAATGTGATAATTTCCAGCGAATTTCTGAGATTCGGCTTTAAAATCATTTTCCTTCGATCTTCGCATCCAATCTTAAAATCATTGTCAATGCGCCAGATGAATCGAATAATTTTAAAAACGATATCTTTTTTAGTGTAATATGCGTAGTTTATTTACGTTTGTATATTCTTTATACAAGAAACTTAACTTTAAATACAATAAAAATAAAACTGAGGAAAAAAGTCTTTATACATGTACATATAATGCAGCATTCAACTTGTGTAAAATAAAAAGTATTCATTATCTTCAAATATTTTTCTTTCTTATTATGACTCATTAAATTATGAATCCCATATACATATGTGTGTATAAAAAACAATGGTTTTAAAAATTTTAATAAAAATATAATTATAATTTTTTTGGAATAATTATGTTGCAGTTCATACGTAAAAATAATAGTTAAAAATGGAAATATATACATAATTTTTCTGCTTATTTCTTTTTAGTTACAGTGTAACTGTTGCTATCTAGAGGGTTTATGGTCAATTTCAGGTCCAAAACATTTGTCAACTCATCAACAGTTTCAATTTCTTTATTCGTAAGACCAGCAGGAAGTTTTAAATTATTTTGTTCCTCATCTTCTTTGAACTCACGCAATAATTTCATCATTTCTTCTCGCAAGCAGAGAAGATCATCATCATTTTTCTTTGTATTGTTATCGGATTTCTGAACATCATTTATAATTCCTATGGCCCTCGTCCAGATTTTACGCTCATTTTCCTTATAACGTGTGAAACGTTCATCCAATACTTTCAATTCCTTGCCGATATCCTCGTTTTGTGGCTCCATACGCTGTGCTTTCATTAAAAGATGACGAGCTTTTTCATATTCTCCTAACATCAAATAAGCTCTGCCCTCTTGAAATAGAGCTTTACACGAAGGTTTGTTTTTGGTTAACTCTCGTATTACTTTGCAGGTTATACATGTTTTTCCTGGAGCATTAACTTTGTTATAGCATACAGCTAAATTTGTGTGAAGTTTTATCAAAAAAGAATTATGCTCTCTTTCCTCCTGCTCATTCGCCAGCCGACAATATTTTAACATATGAGCTGCTTTTTCAAAAGCCCTGCATGCGTTTCGATATGTTCCTTGACCAAAGAAGTCCAAACCTTTCAAATGAATCTCTTTTACTTTATCAATGACTACTGAAAACTTGTCGCGATCGTGTTCAGGTATTTGCTGATCTGCATCAATATCGCCCACTAAATTATATGACACCAATTCAATTATAAATAAGCCATTACCCTTCGGTTTAATTCGCGGAGGGCAGCCCATACTACCAAATAGCAAATGATATGAAATTATAAATTGTGCATGTTCTCCTTTATGCATAGTGCGAACTGCCACTTCCAGGCCCTCCAACACCTCTTTTCGGCCAGTATAGAAACTATGAGATGAGCCTCGAAGAAAACTGGAATCGAAAGGAGCACCTTCGCCTTCCCAGTAAGCATTATAACGAATGCAAACTCTTGCATTATCAGGTACTACCGGCTCATCTTCCAAACCAATTTTAGTTATTTTTTTCCACAAATGCTCGTTTATTTGTTGCATACGCGGTTTTAGTTCTTCAAATGGTTCGGTCCAAGGTGACACAATCTGCGTTCGATCAAAGTTATTTTTGCCTTCGTCCTCTTCGTCAGAACCTATATTTAGTTCATCGTAGATATCATTAGTAAATCCTTCATCAAAGTTTGTATTTATTTCAAAACTTGCGCCGCTGCTTATAAGATCACTGGAATATTTTGTATACATATAAATATGACCACGTTAATATTAAAATTTTGGAAATTGTTAAATACTACTACTCACGCTAAAGACAAAGGATCTTTCAAAAAGTTATTAGTTACAGGTACTCCATCGTCTTCCATTTTATCTTATTATCAAAAATTTCTTTCACTTTTCAACAATTATTCTTTAGCAGAACGCTTCTTTGCAATTATATATGATTTGACTGTAGTAAAAGCTTTTTCGATTTGCTCAACGCACATTTCTTAAATAGGATTGCCAGACTGTCCGATTTTCTAATGCATTTTTATTTTGAAAGTATGGTAGAACTACTGTTTGTTTATATTTGAATTGATTGGTTGAATGAAGTGGAATACAAAACATAACGTAAAAGAGAGAATCCAGTTTATTATTTTTAGCCGTCTCCAAATTTAGTACATATATCTGCACATTAAGTATAGATATATATACTTATATGTATAAATAAAATTACACATAAAATCTAGATACGATTTTTAAATTTGTGATTTAAAATTGCCATCCTGCGTATCCTTAGAATAAGTAAAAGAAAATAACCTGGCCACTCAATAATGTAAAGAGGACAATCGAAAGAAATAAAAAAAGAAAATTTACAAAACAGTTTATTGTGACAAAAAGTATTAATTGTGTGAATATTTTTGTGTCTAATTTTTTGCTAACAATAATTAAAAGGCGCATATACAATATTATGAGGAGATTACGCAGACATTATGTCAAATTGGTAATCCTTTTAATATTTTGTATGACCGGTATATGGTATTTTACAAGAACCGTGGAAGATGTGGACAGACAAAGTCAAATGTAAGTACATTCATACATACATACAATGTACATGCAAAAATGTTGATTGTGCATTAATAATTGGAATATTACAAATTGGTTAAACTCTCAAAATTCTTCTACATAAATAAATTAAAAGCAGATTTTGCAGTAGAATGTTTTTAGCAAAGCTAATGAAATAATAATTTTATGTGCAATCAAAAAGAAACAAATGTTTGCAAAATTTTACCTTTGTTGTTATTAGCTTTTTTTGTAAAAAAAAAATTCCAATAAGAAACATGCAGACTTATCTAAACAGAGCGAATGGCTAACTAGAGAAGATACATATCGATGGTCACAAGTAGAGAGGCACTAATTCGTATTTTCACGAAATCGAGTTTTCAGTGATTCCGACACATATTTGTGTGAAATACACCTACCTGGTCAAAAAATGTATTGCAATAGTGTAAAAATAACTCTTTTACAAGCAGTTTTACTGTTTATTATTATGTTTTTACCTTCTGTAAAGTTAATTATTTGAGTTAGGGCCTTTCTACTTGTGACCAACGATATGTAGCTATAATAGAAAATAAAAACAATCCCTTTCGGAAATTTGCAGACTTCTCATGTGCTAAATTAAATGAAATGAAGATTAGGAATGTATCGCTACAGAAAATGCAAACCGCCGTATCTTCACTTGCTCCTTATCCAATCTAAGACCAGGTGGTCTACTCTGTATTTCGAAACAAAAGAAAATGCTTTCGAATTTGTGTTTTTAGCATTACAATTCGAAAGCATTTACTTTCGTTTCCAATTACAGAGTAGACCCCAGAACCTAACAAATCATCCCCCATGTTAATTTTCAAATAAAAAATATACTGTTCATTATTGGACCAAAGTAAGCTGAATACTTCTATTTCTTCAGTGACGCGATAAGCCAATATGTATAAGATAAAATATTTTTAAAATTTTAAAGGAAAGGGACAAAATATTGTGTAACGAACCTACATTCTCTCAAGAGCTGAATAAACAAGATATTTCTATGAAATTTTTGGAGTTATGATGTTCTTTGAATGAATGCGCGATATGTACATAAAAATGATCTAGGTTTTAATTAAATTTTTTGAGATTGGGTCCGAACAAAATTCCGATTTACATTATTCTTGAAAACAAAAAACAAGTCCCGCAAATAACTATGTGTATGTTAAACATCTTAAGGGAAAAGCCATTTATAATTTTTGAGGTTCTAACCCATTTTTAGAGGATGAAATTTTTTTACAAATTAAAAATTATTTATACTTGGTATAATAATCGCCTGAAAAACCTGATGTTATTTTATTTATTTTTTTCAGTGTCTACTACAGAAGTTTCTAAATTAAAAAAATTCATGTACAAACATATTATTATGTTAATTAAAGTACAATATTTAAACAAAAATTACTACATATTTAAATTATAAATTAAAAGTTTTAGATTGTATATGTATAATAATATTAAAGTAGAAATACAAATAGAAGCAATTTACATTAAATGTATAAAATCCTCAGCAGTTGTCGAGCAACAGTTGCTTTGGAAATTTGTTTGAGGCTAGCAATTGTTACGAAACGTGCTGCCCATATTTCTATCCGTGGAGACTATTGAAGCGGCAGCGGATGTTGACTGACTTGAAACTGCGGAATTTGCGTTTATATAAACGTTGTTCGCAGTGGTGGCCGTTTGGGGTTGTTGTTGTTGCTGCTGTTGGTGAGGATGATGAACTATATGGGTTGTTGTGCCACTATTAACTTGACCCTGGCTTTGCGCCTGAGCTTGAAGTTGTAATAATTGTTGAGCTGTTAATAAATGTGTGGGAAATACAACTTGTTGTTGTTGGGGTTGCTGCTGCATTTGTAAACGCAACAAATTTAGTTGATTTGCATTTATGGCAATCTGTGAAGCATAAAAAATTAAGAAAAATATATTTGGTGAAATATAATTTGAGATTGCTTACAGGCATATTTGTTATTTCTCCATTTGGTGTTAACATAATTTGTTGTAAAAGTTGAACTTGTTGCGGTTGCTGGGCATTTTGTTGATGTTGTGCTATATTTTGCAGTAAAGCTGTTTGATGCTGATGTACCAAACTTGCAGCTTGGGGGTTCGTTGCGTTTGCAGCTGTTAAAATAATTTGTTGGGGTTGCTGTGCTACTAAATTCAAACTTGCTGCTGTAAGTGGCGTGGTAGTGGCTAACCCATTGTTGATGTGCTGTTGCTGCTGCTGTTGCTGTTGTAATTGTAACTGGTGAACTAATTGCGCTTGGCCGGGTTGCTGTCCTGGAATTGTTATAAAATATTGTAAATGCTGTTGAGGATGGGATGATTGTTGTATTATTTGCAATTGTTGCGTGGGATTTGTTGATGTAGCTGCTGTCAACATCTGTGCTGGCTGAGAATGATTAATACTTCCAGCTGTTGTCGGCTGAGCGGTCGCAACCGCTGACATATTTTCTACGGGTAGACCTGCAACATTTAAAATTTCACCAGTCACCACATTTGAAACGGTTGTCGTCATTGTGGAATTGTGGGCTGCTGGAGTATTGGTTACCATTGATGCATTATGATTTGACGTGCTATCATTATGATGTCTCCTATGGTTTGGTGGTTTAATATCTTCTCTTGGCACAATATCTATTAAGAAATCAAACTGATCATAGTTAGCTATGGCTTGAGCAATGTCTGATCTTTGTAAGGTGCGTCTTTTGCTTTCATCCGTATGAATCCATGCCCTCATTGTAAGTTCCTGAATAAAAAATTCACAGGCTTTTGCAAAAAGCGTTGGGGCTTCAGCCGCTATCATTTTAGCGTTTTCGTCCAGCTTCATAATTTTTTTGATACGAGCTAGTGGCAAAGACTGGTGCTTTGAGTCAATTACAGCACTTTGGACCTCTTGCAGTATATTTGGCCAGAAAGTTTCTATATTGGGTGGTGGCTTCCTTGGTAGCTGTTGTTTTAATTGCTTTCCAGATTTTTCTTTAATTACTACTCCAGGATTTGTGTTTAGATTCGATATGGAAGTAGCTTGCTCTAAAACATTAGTGCCATCAATAGAAAATGTATTTCCGCCAGTTTCAGCAACGACCGTAGATGTGTTGTTTTCATTAGTACTGTTGCTATTGTTGTAAGTCAACATGTCTACGTTTTGTATCCTTGTCTGCGGCTCTGTTATATGTTGCTCTTGTTTTGCACTACAGCTTAAAGCACTATTACACGTTCCATATGAGGAATGTTGTTCCATACCTCAACTTGATTCCAGGTAATTTTTACAGTGATGAATTTGAAATGAGATATCTTCAGTTTTTCTTCTAATATAACAATTATTGCTTTCATATTCTTGTATTCATATTGAATAAATTTTCTTTTTTCATAATTAGAATAAAAACTTCAAACAGTAAGTGGAAAATTAGTAGCACTTCTACTTGAAATTTTTTATTTTATGATGTCCGATATAAATGTATCACTTTTCACACCAATTAAAAATTAGTTTTCGTTATTACAAATGAAATTATTTTTAATAAATCTCCATAATTAATAACAAACACGTACAGCTTCTTCTTGTAATTGTCAAACAAAAAATGCATAGTTGCTAAATATGTGTACACAGCGTAAAATCTTTTTAATCAACGATGCATTTTAGGAAATCAATGTTACCATACTATAACAAATCGTGGAGTTAATTCAAACTTTTATTACTACAGCCTGGTACTCTGTTAAACATTTCACGTAAAATGTCGGAATCAGTGTTGCCGTTTTGGTCGGATCCGACCAAATTTGTTCGGAAAAAATTTTAAATTTTTAATTTGGTCGGATGGTCGGACCAATTCAATTTTGGTCGGTTTTTGTCTCTAATCACAAACTATTTTTTTCTTTGCATAATTTATTTAAAATCTCATATATTTTATCTTAAAAATATTTTTTTCACACTGTTTACCATTTACCAATAAATTATGCACTTCGATGCCGGGTAAGTAGTTATTAACGACGTTTATATTAGATCAGTGACAGTGAACTGATATACTGAAAACGATAGTATAAAACTTTTAAATATGATAACTCCTGATAAGGTACTTTCAAACAACGACTTACCAATTCTGGATCTTGTTTTAAAATTCCCAAAGTTACTTGACTGTGATCCCGATTTAATAGTTACTGAGTTGAATTTGCTACGGCTCAGCGGTATAAAAACTTTGGCCAATTTAAACATTAATGCTTTTTGGCAAAAAATAGCTTCTATAAAAAATGGATTAAACGAGAAAAGTTTCTCAAATATTTCTTATTTTATTTTTAATTTGTTATCTCTGCCACATAGTCTCGACGCCGCTGAACGCAAATTTTCTACACTAGCGATAATAAAAACTAAACTAAGGAATAAACTAGAAGTAAATACTGTCAACGGTATTATGTCGTGTAAAGAAATTATCAAAATGAATAATCCGCATTATGTTTGGTCAGCCAAAAGGGACCTACATAACCAAATGTAAAATCAAGAACTTTAATTTTTTATTTTTAATGTGATGTATTTAATACATGCCTGAATTATAACATAAATAAATGAAAACAACATATGTTAAAAAGACTGAATAAAAATTATCTTATAATTTACAATTTTAATGTATTTAATTATTAATTACTTTACATAAATATTAATTTACATGCCTTTATTCTTTAATGCAAATATGTAATATCTGACATTTTTATTTTACTTAAACATTAAATAAAATGTACATCAAAAAACACAAATATTAATTAAATTTTCAAATTTGGTCGGAAGCAGGCGATTTTGGTCGGATTTTGGGAAAATTTTGGTCAGAAAAAAAATTACAAACGGCAACACTGGTCGGAATGCATATCGCTCATTTACTTTAATAGTGTTATAACTCAAAAAATTCGGTTTTTTTTTCGTGTACGACCACTTGCTGAGAGAAGAAATTTTAGTGTTTATTAAGAACAGTTTCCAATCGTGTTGGATTATATAGCATTACCTATTAGTTATGTATGAAACTGTTTAATTTAATAAATATGTATGTATGTCTGAATCAAAAAGTTTTTCATTAGTATTTAGTGGTTACGATTTTTTGTTCAAATATTTACCTAGTGTGAACGTACATACCTTTATCTGATTCACACTGACTCGTTCTCAGACACATCACCCCCTTGTACCAACACGGCGTTAGTAAATGTTGTTAAAGAAACTTAGCAAAGCCAAAGGAAAAACTGCAATTTACTATACCAGTCAGTTCAGAGTTGCTATATCATAATTTCTTATGCTGGTAATACTGTGTACAGAAGTTGATTTCAACATGTATTTGTGATCGTTAATTTGAATTTCCTAACAAAATCTTAACTCTTTTTAAGATAGTTTGAATTTAGATAAGTCAAAAAATAGTAATAAAAATATCGGTGAAATCGCCGAACGGAACAAATTGCCGCCTGGTAAAAGCGTAAATTTAACTTTTGAAAAAAGTATTTTTATTTATGTAGTATTAGTATTTAAAATACTTTCGTTTCTCTTAATTCTAGTTACATAATATTAAAGTTTAAACCTAAACAAAGCTCTATGTTGAATTATTTCTCACAAATGTTATAATTATTATATTAAATATATTAAAATTCCCCTCATTTTGGAAAATTACTTTTTGAAAATGTATGTTAGAAAATATATTACCTTTCGAAAAAAAAATACTTTTGGGGTTGCGAAAATTAATATGCGATTTTGGAATTCAAAGTATTTGAAAAAACAATCATATATGAAGACAATCAAAGTTGTTTGAACTTATTAAAGAATGAAAAGTTTAGTCGAAGAAGCAAACACATCGAAACCAAGTATCACTTTATAAAAGATTTGAAAGACAAGGAACTTATAAAGTTAATTTATTGTCCAACAGAATTTATGGAGGCAGATATGTTTACTAAACCTTTGAATTTAATTAAACTAATAAAATTTAGGCAATTGATCGGATTGATATCAAATTAAATTGAGAAGGGTTATTGAAGAAGCAATTTCACTTGATAAATAAATTACTATACACGTACTATTGTTTAAAAAAAGAGTTAACTTTGAAATATATCTAATAAAATTATTAATTTAATTTTCATTCTGAAATAATTCTTAATTAAAATACTTAATAAAATTATGTAGCAAAATATCATATTTTATTATATTTGAGCTGCGCCAATATTAAACACGTAAATGTGAACATGGTATAAGCAAATTGTTTGTGTTTTTAACATAACATTACATAAGTATGCTGATAAATATGTACATATGTATGTACATGAATTAATTTAAATAAAATTTATATTTATTTTATAGAAAAATAATGGAACGCTCCATAAGATCTGTTATGAATCAAGTTGCGTGCCGTTTACCGGAGTTAACAGTCGATAATCCTGAAATGATGAAATTTCTGCATCATGTAGACAAAATTAACTGCGGTAATCCAAACGATGACTGGGTAATGTGCGAAGTAAGCAGCTTTTATAGAAACCCTATAAATATCGTTACCTCAATGTAGAAAGGCCCTAATTCATTATTTTTTTGAAAGAACATGCAAAACTCGATTTAAAAAAAGTAATGAGTTAGGGCCTTTATATATTAAGGTAACGATATGTACCTTTAAAATTATTTCATTACTTATAGAAATCAATATGTTTTGTTAAACCCGAAGCAATTGCAACTAATGGTGATACAACTTGCATTTATACTGATATAATACGTAAAAGTGACTTTAAGGCGCGCTATGGAAAATCGGTAAAAACTAAAGAACCATATATATTACAAACATCGGACTTTGTCAAAGTACTCTGTACTGCAGAAAATGGCCTGAGGTAAAGAAACATTGTTATTCCCTTCATCAGAATTGCAAAAACAACTGCATATTATATGCATATTGTTAGTACTATTCCCCATGTTTTGTAAACTTGTAAGTGGTAAAGACAATTCAACGAACTTTAGGTAGAGTTACATAAATTCGTGCTAACCTGAATAGAAAAATGAAAAAACGGATAAACAGAAAATGAATAGTGATACTTACAAATGTGTTTACCAAAGGTAAATCAACAATTGTATACACAACATTTCTCATATTCCATTTCATTGAAAATTTGCATTAAATAGCTGATGTTAATAAAAAAATCTGCTCCAGTAGATAGACTTGGGTGCTGATGAAGTGCGTGGCTGCACAAAAAAATATCGGTATTTCCCCCAGCTAATAAAGTCTAATTTAATTTTTCTTCTACTCTTTAGAAGCTCACATTAATTAGTAAAAATATTTCATTCAACAAGAATTGAAATTACTGAACTTAAGCCTGACTAAGAAATTATTTCTGATTAAAATTCACTATAGTGCAACTAAAAAAATTTAAAATTGTCTCACTTAAATATAGAAAGTATCAAAGCTGTAAAATTTTTTGGAAATAAAATTTTTGACCTTGAAGGCTTTATATTACAAAGAATTAAATTAAAGTAAAAAAAAATTAGGAGGATATCAAAAAGTAGATTTTGTGTATACAAAAACGATTTCCGTTATTTTTCATACAAATCTGAAACGATTAGAAACGAAATTTTTTTACAAAATCTATAAAAAACCTTTCTACAAAACTCACATTATTGTTACTAAACACACAATCAGGTGAAGGGTATATACTATTCGGCACTGCTGAATACAGTTCTTTTATATTTGATAAGACTTGCACTAATGTAATTTAATTTTTAAATTTTAGTTGGTTTGGCATGGCTTATGGCATACGCGATGGCATGGTTGATACTTTGGTTCACAAGCCTGTTCCACCTCCCTTAAATAATATAAATCTCTTAAATGTTTTGGATTCACCATCTGACTTGCCTACTTATTTTAATATACTTATGTTTGGTTTTGATTCACTAAGCCGAAACGCGTTTATAAGAAAATTAAATAAGACTTATAATTATCTCACCAAAGAACTGAATGCTGTTGTCCTCAGAGGCTACAATATTGTTGGTGACGGCACGCCGCAAGCACTAACACCAATTTTGACAGGCTACACAGAATTGGAAATGCCCGAAACGCGAAAACGCATAGATAATGCTTTGCCCGTGGATCAAGCGTATCCTATGATATGGACGGATTATGAAAAGCACGGCTATGTAACATCATTCAATGAAGATATTCCCTCGGTGGGAACTTTTACATACCGTTTGACAGGTTTCGAAAAACAACCAGTTCATCACTACTTGCGTACTTATTATCTAGAAGCTGAAAATATCTTAAGTTCAAGCAAGCAGCACTGTATAAATCACGAAGCAACACACATTACTATGATGGAATATACAAAAAACGTAATGTACACAAAAAAAAGGATTCCGTACCACCATGCATGCAACTGCTTGTTGATTTAAAATAAGAAAAAAAAAAAAAATAGTGATATCTTCTAAACAGCTGCACTGATTTTCTCTCAAACATAGCTGAGAACACTCTCGATCAAGTCACCTTTCAAATAGAAAAAATCAAACCAAAATCGGTCCAGACGTTTGGCCTGTACGTGGACTTAAACTGACACACCGATACACACTACAAACTTATAATACCCATTTTTTTTGTCGGGGGTTAATAAGTAAATATTATAATATTTTAAAACGATTCGTTTTGGAATGGCGTGATTAATTTCGAACGATTTCGAGCCAATCACAATTCATTGACTTTTAAAAACTTACATAACTTCTGTATAATACAAACGAGATTGAAAGGTTCCCTGTTGATGGTATATAGAAATATTCTAACCTAAAATAAGTATTATTGCATAAGCGCTTTTCTCTTAATTTTGATCTGAGTTTTGCGTGAACGAAAAAAAATTTAAGAAAAATTAAATATGTTAAAAAACCGACCATAAAACGGAAATAATGAGTGAGCCCTTCGCAATCTTTTATCAATTCAAAAGATATTTTGAATGCAATTGACAGACAAAAAGTAAAATAACCCCACAATTTAGAATACAAGAGAAACAGAGACAGAAAATGTTGCAAAAGCAATTTTAAAACCAAAATCTTAAAAGCTATATAGCAAGTCACAGATTTTTTATATTTTAAATCTATTCGTTTCTTAAAACCGATTTCCATAACATACGTGCATAATATCATAATCTCATAGTCTTAATTTTCAAAAGTACTTCTGAGAAAAAACTCAATTATTTTGTACGATTTTTCAGGAAGTTATAGTGCAATGAATTGGTGCTTATCTTTTTTTGGACTTATACAGGGCAATCATGAATAAAATTCCGCGTGAAATTTTTGCCGGGGAACAATTCCAACTAATAGCAAGTAATAGGGAAAACAAAAAATTCTAATTGGAAAAGGGAGAAATTTCAGGCGAAATTTTTCATGATTGCCCCGATAATCTCAAATGGAATAACAGCTTAATTTGGCTTATACTTTGGTATATTTCAAATTGAATGTATTAATTACACGGTGAAGAACGATGTTTCTTTAAGAAAATAAAAGCGAATTTCCTAATTTAAATTTCTGAAAATCGACTTGAAAGTTCGAAGTGCTCTCCTGCAAAATATTAAAATATGACTTAAGCACTCTTTCCTTATTGCCACAGATATGTATGTATGTTTTACACTTTATGAAAATTTCAGTTGTCCATGTAACAGTGGTACGGAATCCAAAAAAAAAACACTTTTTATATAAAAATTAAGACTTGCTACGATCTTCTTTTTTTTATAAATATGTATGCAGTTTATGGCAAAATATAGCGATACTCCGAGATTTGTTTTTAGCTTTCATGGCGGACTTTCTCATGATTCTATAAATCAAATTGAGTCTGCGGATGAAGATGTTGTGGCATGGCTGGAGTCTTTAAAAACAAAGCAACTATTAGATAATACTATATTGATATTCATGTCGGATCATGGAATAAGGTATTTAAAATATTTGATAAAAATATATTCGTTTTAACAAATGATACATATTGATTGTATGTATCGATGGTCTCCAGTACGAAATTGAGTTTGTCAGTGATTCCAAAATACTCATTTCACTCAAATACAATAGAGCATTAAATTTGTGTTTGATTTTCATTAAAACCTGCATTTAAAAAAGTTAAATTTTTAATATTACAGTTTCAATTATGTATGTTTTTATCTTCTCCTGTAAAGTAACAATTATTAATTTGAGTTAGGGCCTTGTTGAGACCAACGGTATATTACTTATGTATGTGTATTTGTCTGTTTTATATAGTAATTGTAGCTTTAATATTTTTATTGCAGATTTACAGAGGTTCGCGAAACGTTACAAGGCAAACAGGAGGAACGTTTGCCGTTTTTCAGCTTTGCTTTTCCCGAGTCATTCAAGAAACGTTTTCCTAAAGAATATGATAATTTTGTGAGAAATAGTGAACGACTGACCACTCCTTTCGATATTCATGCAACACTCAAACATATTTTAGGTAAAGTGTTTCTAAAAACAAAAAAAAGTTCTGTCGAATTTCTTTTTCAAAGTGTTGACGTGCAGTCATGTTTTTCTTATAATGACAGCTTGACCCGCGAGGTCAACAGAAAATGTTCGATTGTTAATTTATATTGAAAGAAAAAAACAATTTTTCTTATTTTATTCATCGTGGGCCAGGCCGTTAATTTGAAAACTTTCATATTTATTCTTACAGATCTACAAAATATAAAATCTAAATCAGCTTCTGGTGAGTTGACTTCGTACGATATGGTTGCTGAAGAATATTCCACCTTGCGCTCAATTCCTAGTATTGAAATTTCCGATTTAGCAAAATATCGTGCCATATCACTCTTTGATCCAGTGCCACAAAACCGTTCTTGTGCTGATGCATATATAGAACCGCACTGGTGTGCCTGCCTAAATTGGCAACAATTAAATGTGAGCTCCAACATCGGCATTTTGCTTAAGGCGGCCGGCAGCATACTAGATACAATAAATAACGCCACTCATCCATATCGACAATACTGCGAACAGTTACACTTGAAGCGTATTAACTGGGCACTTCTTTTGAAACCCCATCAGGAGTTACTGTCATTTAAGCACAACTTGGATGTGGATGGCTACTTGTCCGATTTAACTGGAAATTTTCGTTCATTCGAAGTTTATTATCAGTTGCAAATTTTGGCATCACCTGGCGAATCACTTTTCGAAGCCAGTGTCGCTTATAATATAGACAATATGACAATGCAAACGAAACTTTCTCAAATATCACGAATTAATATTTATGGATCTCAGGCCAATTGTATATATGAACGCAATCCGGAATTGCGTAAATATTGTTACTGCAAACAATAGTTGGCTTTTCAATATAAATAGCTTTAGGTACATATGTACATGTATTTATTTACTCATGTCAAGCAATCCATTATATACTACTTTCATATTTATCGTACCCTTCACCATAAATTTTAAAGGGTATATTATAGGTTTTTTTAACTTAAAAAAAACCTGAAACTAATTTTACTCAGAAAGTTTCTGGAATTTTACTAGTCTGCACTTAGAATAAGATTTAAATTAGCTTTGAGCACTTTATTGACATCAATTGAGTCTTTTTTGTTGAACGTTTCAAGATTTACTAGGTAATATAGCCTTTTAGATCCACAAATTTATAAATCGGGGCTCTTGGTACACTACAATTTCAAAAATTTGTTGTACTGTCAGCTACCATGACCATTTAGTAGAGATTTAGAATGAATTCGAATTTTTTGATGCACTTCTTGTAGATAAAATAATTTTTTTTTGAAAAATTTCAAGCTGTTTAAGAAGTAAATACCGCCGATTTTATGCATATTTTCTTTTCGATTGTAAAATTTTTAAGTTGGCCGTTTTTTATTTTATTCAGAGTTCAGCTCTTTAGACACGCAAAGTTTACTTTGCAAAGTCTTAGTTCAGCTGGGCGAAAGATAGAGGGAGGAATACTTTCTCTGAATTAAGACTTTGCAAAGTAAACTTTGCATGTGTAAAAGAGATAAAAGTACGAGCTGTTATTGTGACAGTAGAAATACGAGGATGACTTAAAAGTTCGATTAACATAACTCATTTTCATCTCTATCGCAAACATTTTTTCCCTCGAAATATTTTCCCTTTTCTCCAAATTGATCATGAATAATTTTTCCTTAGATTCTCCTCATAAATAATCAGCCTAATCATGAATATTCCCTCGGAATTTATTTCTCACGGAAAATAATTTTCTCGATAAAACATTCCTCCAATCATAAATTCCTTGGGAAGAAAAAAGAGTAATATGTGGCATCACCGCATTACGAAGCTCGTTGTTTTGCTTGTTTGTTGACATTTTGTTTCTCCCTTGTTTTTTGAGTGAGAGAGTAAACAAATTTATTAAAATTCACCCAACTTTAAAAAATATGTGCAATTGGTAAAAAAGGGAGAAAACAAATTCATGATAGGAGAAAAGGGAAAAGTGAGAAAACTCGTGAGGAATTTTTGTTTATGATTGGGCTAAATTACTTTCGTTGGGATTTTTTCACTTTTCCCTTGGCTCTGTTCACTTTATTTTCGCGGGCGAACTGAATTAATACATCGCGTAATTTGAATATTTTCCTTCCAATTAAATATTAAGATTTATAAATATTTATTTTTAGAACAAGATCAGTAACTAACGTTGACGATTGTTAACAGTAATTCCCCTTTCAAAATTCTTTTGCATCTACAGCAAATTTTATGGCAGCCAAAATATTAATAAACACAAAACTTTATACTTAAAAACATTTGAACTTGTTTAATTATCAATTTATTTTTAAGCTTACAAATCATTTCCCCTTTTTTAACAATCACCACGTATTGATAGCGGGAACAATTGTTCTCACGAAATTAGCGGTAGCAAATTTCCCTGCTTGGGGATGGAAATTTCATGGGAACAAAAATGTCGCACTTTCACCTGACACTAAAACCCCGTTTATTTAATTTCTCCTCAAGTTAAAAAATAATAATTTAATGCTGTACTCACATGAGGAGGAAAAAGAAAATTGTTCGGCTCACATTACGAGAACAAAGCATGAAACGTAACAAGAAAAAGTAAAAATTTTTGCATCAGTTTAGAATCTCTTTTGTTTTAATTCGAATATATAATATTACGAGTATTGTATCCTAATATGTATTTATATTTTTGTAATCTTTAGATGAAAATAAAAAATGTCGATTTGATTGTCGATTTAAAAATATATTTCAATTATTCATCATTATTTTTATGGTGGTGTAAAAATTCATTTTATTTATTTTGTTTCTCTTGTCTTAACAATGAAATTATTTTAAATAAAAATAAAGTTATAGAAAGAAATTACTCTTTTTTCCTCTTTACAGAAAACCACAATATTATTAATAATGAATATGTTAAAGGACTGCTTTAACATTAGCTTGTAAAATGTTTTAATGTGTATTTTTGAAAATCTCGTAAGCTGTTTTATTACTTACTGGTTTTATATATTCTATAACAATTGGAGTTTTCCTTAAGAGCCTTGTCTAAGAAGTTGAATAGTTCAAATTGTATATGTCAAATTATTTTTTAGAAACGGGAGCCTGCCTGTCGACGACCGGTTGTATTGTCTTTCCACCAAAGATTTGACCCCAACCAATTAAACTGAAAAAAAAAACATATTATAATCGTAAGTTTTTTGCAAGTTTTGTTTAGAAAATATTAACACGTACCGCCAATGTTTTTCTACACGACGACTGAGTGCAATTTTTTCGCCCTTTTCGGTACACACAGGAGTAGTTAGAACAATCTTGGCTAAGTCACCTCTTGTGGCTATAATGCGACCACCGGTACTGAGGGAACCAATATTAACTAATAAAATTTCGCTCCTCTGCAATTTCTCAACGCGTGCACCCTTTTTATCACCATCAGTACGAACACCTAACAAACGACGCAATAAGTAGTACGAAATTTCCAATTCAATGTAAATGTCAGGTAATTGGCCGACTGCTCCTAATACTTGACCAACCAAACGATCTGCACGACACAAGGTAGGATCTATTTTTGTTCCAACACCGATTAAACCACCGGGCACGGCATACTGCAATTCATTTGTTTCTGCATACAAGGAGACAATGCGCGAAAATATGGGGCGACATGTGATATTGCCCTCGCTGTCTTTGGTGACAACTCCGGGGCGAACTTCAATTTCCTGTCCAACTTTCAAAACGCCGCACAAAATTGAACCACCAGCAACGCCACCTTTTAAATCATTGACCTCACAGCCTGGCTTGTTAACATCAAAGGATCTGATAACAATTAGCCTTGGAGGAGCCTTGAAGTCACGTTGTGGAACGGGAATTTTCTTAACAATATATTCGCATAACACCTAGAATAAACCAAAAAAAAATTTTAGGAATTAAAATTTGTTTTACAGTGCGTTTATACTTAAGTGAAATCTAGTACTTACGAGATTTCGGGCAAAATCTAGTATATTTCCCATGCAAAACAAAATATACCTACGTCGTGAATAGATTTTGTTGAAATCTACTTAAAATCTAATAGAACTTAGTAATATGCAACTATGGTTCATCTCAAAATTGTACTAAAAAGTAAACCTCTGTACTTAAAAAGGATTGTGAATTAGCTACATTGCAGCTGCTTGGTTTTAAGTTTAGGAAAAATTTCAGTTAATGACTTTTGTTTCGGATACGAAATCTTAATAAATGTCAAAACTACTTGGTGTAAACGACATAGATTTTTATAAAGATTTTCATTAATTATTAACTCGACAGCACGCGGTCAAAAAAATATTTGTGTGGCAACACTCTATTCTTGAATAGCTGTTGTTGTTATTTACATTTATTTTCTTTACATACTCTTACAACTACAATTTGAAGCTGAAAAAAAGTCAGCCAATGTAGTAATGATAAAGTAAGAAAATAAAAAACATGTTGATTATTGAGTTCTTGTTTCAACTTTGTTATTTGTTGAGCTTCTCATTTGCTTAAATGAAAGTTTAACATATTAACTCTAGTTGTTCTAAGAAATTTGTGGGTAAAGGTTCCCTGATGATCTGCATTAGCAAAAGTGAATTGCGCATAGGATCCAGCTAAACCCCGCAATAATCAATTTCAATGTATTTTTATTAAAAAAAAATATTTTACTTAATAAGTAAAATAATAATTTGGGATTACTAGTGCGTTAAAAAAATTTAAACTTAGATTTTCATTGAAATTTACTAGATTTCGTGCAGGTGTAAATTGCCTATTACTAAACATAAATTTATCTTCTTCTATCTTATGTGTTCTATAAGTTACTCGATTTGGTGACATTCGAAATTAAGTTCGACTAAAATATTTGATCGTCGAAGTCAGCTGTTAATAAAATAAATTATAGATTAAATTAAAAAAAAAAGCATTCAAAATGCCCGGCTTTAAATCTTTGACAGAGAAAGTATTTTTATTCATACTAGGAACAAAACTGTTTACAAACCGAGCCATAACCACCGACAAAAAAACATAACCACCACATATTTTGGACCTTGTTTTTGTTTTTATTAAAAACCGATTATTTACGATCGCAAAAATAGGTTTTGATTAAAGAATTAAGTTCGAAAATGTAGTAGATGTCCCATACAAAATAAAATCTACTTCGAAATTAGATTTTGTCAAAATCTACTTGAAATCTAGTAGAACTTAGTAATTCAACTGTTTTTTTCTTCAAATTTGTACTAAAAAGTCAGCCGGTGTACTTAAAAAGGTATGTGAATTTGCTACGTTGAAGTTGTTTGGTTGTTGTTTTGGAAAATTTTAATTTATAGGGCATTTACATCTGCACAAAATTTAGCAGATTTTAATTCACACCAAGTTATTTAGACATTTAACAATTTTTTTTTATCCAAAACAAACCCCATTAACTGAAAAATTTCTAAAACTTTTTAAGCAGACCGTAGCTAATCCACTAATCTTTAGATTTCCTACAAATCTACTCACAAAATAGATTTTGTTTTGTATGGGAAATCTAGTAAAAAGCAGCAAGATTTAGCTTGAAATATCGAGATAGTGGATAAATATCAAAAAAACTAGGTGTAAACCGTATAGGTTCTCATAAAGTTTTTAATTAAAATCTGCTAGATTTTTTGAAAAATGGTTTAATGCGTTTAAAGTCAGTATAAGCCCTGTTTAACTCTATTAAAAAGCAGGATGACACTAAGAGTGCTTACAATCATTAAAACACCATTTGTTGTTGGGTTTTGCACGAACGATCGGTAAAAGTTTGAAACAAAAAAAGGGGGGAAAAGTAACTTGAAAAATGCAAAACTTTCTTTCTCTTTTGCGTTACTTAAAAACTAATGTTCCACTTACATCAATGTTGTATTTCAGCTGGGCCGATATGGGGATGATAGGTGCTCCCTCTGCAACTGTACCTTGAACGAATTTAGTAATATCTTCGTATTGTTCCTTAGCCTGGGATTCTTTAACGAGGTCAATTTTATTTTGTAAAATTAAAATCTGTTTTAATTTCATAATTTCAATGGCAGCCAAATGTTCTGAAGTTTGAGGCTGAGGACATGATTCATTGCCTGCTATCAAGAGCAAAGCAGCATCCATTACGGCGGCACCGTTCAACATAGTGGCCATAAGAATGTCGTGACCAGGGCAATCAACAAAACTCACATGACGTATCAATCTAAAGCGTCCATTACATGAAGGCCGTGTACATGGTAAACTGTCATCTTTGCTAGAGGTGTCGGAAACAAAACATGCAGGTCGCGGGCATTTGGGATTATCGCATTTATAAATTTTGGCATTGGCATAACCTGAATAAACCATAGATGATTCAGAAAAATTACAAGAAAAATAATTCAGAATAAATCTAATGCATAACAAACATATTCCATGTCAACTTTATTCAAATGTAAAATTTAGTCGAGTGTTCAAAATAATTAGTAAATTAAGAATACATATGGACATAATAATTAATATATATAATTTAACTGGTAAAAATAAAAGGATAATTTCACTTTTATCGATTAATTAGATGCGTGAACATTATAAAATTAAAACAAAACTTTGCGGCAATTGGGAGCTCCACAACGACAAGTGACTTTCTCGGCCTCCGAAAGATTTTCGTATTCGTCTACCGCCACATCTCCACGTATATAGTCGAATGTGAGTTCTTCTCCAGCCTTAATTGGTCTTAAAGTAAAAAACGCCAGCCGGGGCATATTGATGTCTAGATTGTCTATCCAAAATGGAAAGACTGAAAGATTGGGGTCACAGGAATGGTTATAGAAGTGGGAAATATTACCATATAAAGCAGCATCTATCGTATAAATACTATCAGTTTTATTATAATCCAAGTCGAAGAGATATGTGCGACCAATAGCATCGTATTTTTTTCCACGTTCATTAGCCTCTTCCGACGTTATTATCTCCCCCATATATTCGCTTACATATTCGCCTTTGCGGAGAGGCTTTTCGGTTCTTACACCCCAGCCACTACCGTTAGAAGTTTTGAACAAGCAAAGTGAATTTTTACGGCCTCTTTGTATCACTCGATTCGGACAATCGGACGCGCATTGGCATTTTGAGTTGCATTCATATATTGCTTCCCCTGGATAAATGCGCAAGCGACCATTCTTTTCATATGCAAAATAAGTATTTGCCATTCGTGCACAGCACTTTTTAGATGGAGCACAAATCTCTTCGCACCTACAACCAATTGGTGGAACATTTGTTATTTTCACACCATTAGAGGGAACATTGCACGATATATAGTGAAAATCGGGATCCAAAATATCAAAATCTACATTATTCTCTACTGTTATGGGTGAGTCGCGTTCCACCATATTCATACGATCTTTCCACGACCGTATGGAGTTTAGTTGTTGTTTCCTTTTGTAGTACCATGGCTCGGAGAGAAGCGCGTTTAATATCCTACGTCGGATCTTATCTGGTTCTCGTTGGTTTCGTGATTTAGCTCTAATAAATTGCGACAATAATATTAAGTCGACTTTCAATTTCAGTGGATCGTAGTTATCCAAATCTTTTACATCAATATCAGATTCCTTAAGTTCCAAAGATTCATTTTTTATATGAGTGGCAAAGTCTTGAGTAATTTTGGATATAGTGGACTCGAATCTGACCATCATGCTTTCGACAAATTCTTCCAGAATTACACATTCGAATAAATTATTCAAGCTCTCCCATGTATTTTGCTCTCTAGGGTAATTTAGCCATTTAACATAAAACAAAGGCTCGCCATTGACACATTCTAAACTTTCAATATTTTCAATAACGTACTCTTCTTTCATTCTTTTCGCTGATGGCGCTGAGCTGCCACCAATAGAGCTTCTGCGACGTTTTTGACTTTTGTCACGTTGAATACCATTCTCAACATTTGATTTAACTAAACTAACGGCTAATGACTTCATGGGGGATCCATTACAACGAATATATGAATCTCCACTGCAAACCGAGAAGTTGTCGTTAAGACTCTCGTAACCACTGCTGGGACTAATAGACAACACACGTATTCGAGTTAAGTCTGCTGTAAACCTATTAGACGAATGATTGTGTTCTTGTTGTCTTAATACCCTCATCATTTGTTGTTGTTTTTGTTTCTGCCACTTTTTGGCATCTTGGATTGCTTCATATTCTCGCAGTAATTTAGGTGACGCTAGCAAAGCTTGCACGCGTTGTTGGCTTATGCGTTCTGCAAAATTTCCCGACACGAAAGTGCACACGAAACGGTTGTGCAAAAGGAACCAAAAAATAGCAAAATAAAAACGAATATAAGTAAGTTAAATTGCTGGGTTATTACTAAAAACTAAAAAAAAAAAAAAACCAACATACAAATCACTAGCATAACAGCAATTTATTTTATTTTAAAATCAATTTTATACCCTATCAATTAG
This sequence comes from Nowickia ferox, assembly GCA_936439885.1. Taxonomy (NCBI): domain Eukaryota; kingdom Metazoa; phylum Arthropoda; class Insecta; order Diptera; family Tachinidae; genus Nowickia; species Nowickia ferox. Next base: position 3,499,687 of record OW387023.1, on the reverse strand, counting down.
TTAAAGATTAAATTTTAAATTTAATATATTCCAGCAATTCATTATTTTCACAAATAAATAATAAGAGAAATTTTACAGAACGCATTGCTCATCCCCAAAAGATAGTCGACATCAGGAAAAAAAAACATACTTTGCTAGTGGCGTGAAGATAATTAAGAGGATTTTCTGCTTTCATTCAAATTTCAATACAATAATTGTTCACAAAATGTTGTAAGTTAATATTTGTAATCTTATAAACATATAAGAAATTTAATAATAAAAAGTTAATGAGTTGAATGTTGTTTTTCAACAAAATAAATAAATCATAAATTAATAATAAAAGAAATGATAGGGAATAATGTTGACTTTTTATAAATACGTATGTATGTACGTGTGTGTTGTATGTAATTTATTTGCATTAGATTCTTCCAAGTTGAAAACCAACTTTCTTTTATTTAAAAATTCAATAGTGCAGCTACATGTGTCCTTAATTTAGTTGCAAATTAATGAATACACTTTTATATATCACAAGAACCAGTCTAATGAAAACTTACCGAGTTTAATAGTAATATTTCTCTCCAGTTCGTTTTTAAAACGTACAGTTTGTACACCCGAAATAGCTTTTACTACAGTGGATTTGCCATGGGCTACATGACCAATTGTACCAATGTTAATAGTAGCTTGGCGGGAGATTACCTCCGGAGATAGAGGAGTTAAGTTACTGACATCCTAAAAAGAAACAAAGTTTATATCAAGTACACACTTATTCATCAGATACTGTTCGCAAAATGCTATAGGAAGCTGAAAAACTCAAATTGTCTCGACAATTTTGAGGTTAGAGTCATCAAATTCAAAATTGCATCAGAAATCAATCTTCTTCATCCAAATAAATATTTTAAATACTCATAATATTTCTATTAAGCATAGTTGAATAACTTTTTTAACGCAAATACTTTTCCCATAAGGAACTTTCGACAAAAACGCCACGTGCAGAAATTCCAGTCACGCATCTTGATTTTTTTTCAAAGTTTAACACCATTCCACAATTTTGCGGTATTGTCTTAATGAAAGAACTAACGAATTTAACAAGAGCATTTTATTACTTTACCGGTGAAATATTCATATCCTTTCCACAGTGGTATTGAGTATTATTACTTCTTCCAAATTATACGAGACAATGTTAAGGGCTTTCCTTTTGATTTTTCCTACACTTACCAAATTGCTAAGATCCTGCTGTTGCAGATTTGTATTGACGCCAATTTGATTTTCCGCCGTGGACATTTCTATTCCTTTAATTTTTTATTACTTAACTAAACAATTAAATTTTCCACAACGCGTTTACGCCTATGCATCAAAATTTACCGACAATAAAGAATTTACAAAATTTTTAAGCGGAACAATTTCAACTTTCCCATGAGAGAAACAAGGATGACTATATTTATAGTTTATTGCTAAATGCCAGATGCTTTTAAATGTCAAAGCTCTGTCCAAAGAATGATGCCAGAGCTAAAATACCAGCGTTCTCTCACGTCTACACAAGAGGATTACACTATCAAATATTTTCTCTAAATTTTTAACGCTGCAGCCCCACGTTCAATAAATCGCTTTCAATTTCATCACACATACTGTGTGTCAAAATTCCTTGAAATTGATAGTTGTGACACAAATTGATAGTCAATTTCATTTTTTAAATTCCACCGACGAAGATACAGCTCAAATTTGTAGCTTCAAGCAAGGTGTGCTGTGACTAGCTGTTCAATTGAAAACTAAATTGCCATATAAATGGATAGTTGAATTTGAAAGCAATCTAGTTTTCAATTTAAAAAGTTTCAGTGTGTTAGTAAATAGCGTGTGAGTGTATTTCAAATTGAATGGAATTGAAAGGCAAAAATTTAACGTGTTGCCCCCAAGTAATAGAAACACCAGGTGACTGCGTAAGGACTTGTTATACAAAAATACAGCAACTATAGCTGTTTAAAGAACCGAAGAATGTCAAAAGCACCAAAATATATGTACCAAAACCAAACCAAAATCGAAGTTTTTGATATTCTTCAGCTACAAACAAAATAGAGCAAACAATTATCAGCTGAAGTAGCACTGCCTTATGAGAAATACGATCAAAATGTTTATGTCATATCATGATGACAAACATTGTTTTCATTAGAGATTTGAATAATTTCTACAATTGCAAAAGGAATGACATAATGAATACTTAGTTGAGGCCTTTTAAAAATAGAGAGACGGGAACGATATATTAGTTTTTCTGTTGCAATATATATCCAAGCAACCAAACGGCATGATGATGTTGAAGTATGTTTAGTTCGGCTTAATGCATATACATCTGGCACCTCTTTAAGTTTTCATGTACAGACTATGGGTTTTCATAGTATCTACCTTTTGTATCTATCAAGACAACCAAACCGGCATTTTTTCTAAAAAATTCGCCATTCTTTGTAATACACACACAAAATCATCACCATAATCATCGCCTTTACTACTACTACTCGCGAAAAATATCGACGCCGCAATTATATTGTGTAAAAAGGCCTTTGTTTAAAAAATACGGAAAACTCCAGATAATTCATTAAAAATGTCCAGTGTACCGAGTAAGCGCGCAAAATTGGATGAAGGTAATTCAAATACTCCCAGCGAGGCAGTGACCGAGGCTTTGGAATTAATCGATGCATGCCAAAATGATATTGATGCCCTCAACGAAAAGGCTAGCGAGGAAATTCTTAAGGTTGAGCAAAAGTACAATAAACTGAGAAAACCATGCTATGAAAAGCGTAGCGAGCTTGTGAAACGTATTCCGAACTTCTGGGTGACAGCGGTAAGTCTTAGATTAGTGAATGTGTGGTGCCAAACATAGATACATACATACGTCAAAAAAAAAAGTTCTAGAAATTATTTTTTGAAGTTTATTTTTATAACATATCTGTACCATTTTAATAGAAAATAAAGGGATTGTGTGCCATCTTTTGCTCTCTAGCTTTATTGCAATATTTATTGGGCGCATGTTGTACATAAATCGACCAGTCATATTCTGCTGGCGGGTTAACATTTATTGTATTCTAGAAATAGGGTTGCCAAAAGTTAATTTCATTTATGGATATAATTGTATATACATAAATGGAAATGTTGAACGGATGTCCACATATTACAAAGAATTGAGTTTGATTCCGGAATTTTCATCCCTACCTGAGGTATTTTGAAATAACCTTCGAAAACCTACATGTTATTTGAATAACAACTTCATTGTCATTAAATAAAGTACATATCGTTGCCTTAATATAGAAAGGCACTAACTCATTTTTTTGAAATCGAGATTTTCGCATTTTTCGACACATTAGTCCCGTTATGCAAAAATATAACGTGTACTTGAAGTATACGTTGAAACCGGTTTCTTTAGGGGCCGGTCATAAGTTTTACCCCTCTAGGAGCAACTCAGGGATAGTTGTGAAGCCTTTTTTTTTGGTGGATTTTGCTTCGCTTTTCCCTAGTTTTGATCCCGATAAGGACCTGCATAATTTTTTGCCTTATGCCAACTTTACAAAATTAGTTGTCGTAGCGAATCCAAAAACTGTTGCTAAGGGCTTACATATAACACTATTCCACCTTTGATGTACATATGTATGTATGCATATGGAGTGTACATTTAAACTTCTAAAGGATTTTAAAACAAAACCATTTTGAAATTTCCTTTACTATCTAAAGGTGTATTTATTTATTAGTGGTATTTCAAACCTAAGTACCAAAATTTTTTATGTTTTTACCTATGTACATATGTATATAAATATATGTATATGCATTAAACTGGTCCTAGTGCATATGGACCAGATTAATGCATATATATAAGCGGTTTTCGCGTTATAGTTGAGTAAATATCCAAACTGACAAACACAAACTTTCTCATTCATAATACGAGTATTAGTAGTACTCCAACATTTTCTTATGTACATATACTATACATATGTATTTATTTTAAATTACAGTTTATTAATCATCCACAAGTTTCGGGCATCTTAGCCGAAGTTGAAGAGGAATGTTTGCATTCCTTAACCAAGTTGGAAGTTGAAGAATTCGAGGACATTAAATCTGGCTACCGTATACATTTTTACTTTGAAGAAAATCCTTATTTCGAAAATAAAGTTCTGACAAAAGAATTCAATTTGGGATCAGGTTGTAAGTTAAGTATTAAATAAAGAATATTCAGATATAAACAACTATTTTTCCTCTAGCTTCCGAGAATAGTGACTGTCCCTCTTCAACAAGTACGCCTATACAATGGAAGGATGGTAAAAATCTGTTGAAACAATTGCTTTCAAAACCATTCTCCAACAAAAAACAAAGGAATTCTGAGTATAGAACATTTTTTGATTGGTTTACTGACAATAGCGATCCCGTTAACGATGAAATTGCTGAACTCATTAAGGATGATTTATGGCTTAATCCTCTGCAGTATTATCTGGTACCTGATATTGAGGTCGAACCGGAAGATGACGATGAAGACAATGAGGACAATGAAGAGGAAGTCTTCGACGATGAGGATGGTGAGGGAGAAGAGGATGAGGATGATGGTTAGAGTTACTGCAGTGACGTTCTTCCTACATAATTATGCTAATGCATTTTAAATTTTAAATTTCAGATGACAAGTAAGGAGTTTATATGTTGAAGATAAAACGTATATTACTATATATATATATCTGTATTTAATATCCGTAATAAATCTGATTCCATTAAGAAACTTTTACGGAGGAAACAAAATTTCATATTAGAATTTAAAACAAAAAGTTTCATTTTCAATAAATACTTTAAAAACCAAATTATTAAGTAAGGATTGAGATAAAAAAAAATTATTTTATTTTTTTAAGAAAGCACGATGCGGTGCGTTCTATATAAATTTCTATGATTACTCATATTTTTTTCTATTGTGCTTACAATACTTTAGTTAACTGTATTTTACAATAAATTCTGAGTGTTTCAGAATCATCAAATCGAAATATCCTAAGAACAAATCGTATCACAACAATTAAAAATGTGTGATACGTAATACGTATTACGTATCGCTCATATCTAGTACCCACACAAACAAAATTTTAAATTTGGTGTAGAGAGAAAACGATGGTCAGCCTGGACTAGTGGGTTGGGTTCACTTGCTCTGTAGAAATTGCTTAACATATTTTTAAAGTGGCATCACTGTTAGGTTATCACACTTTATACTAAAGAAACGTTAGGAAAATAATTATTTTTAAGGGGAGTTTAGCAATTTGCCACTGTCCAACACCAAGCGAATTTCTATCCATATGAATATGCCTTGCACTTTGGACTGATTTGTTATTGAATTGCCGGATTTAAATAACATGAATTGTTTGAATGTAAATTTACGAAATCGGTCTTAAGTTCAGCAGTTTTTAAATATTATAGAATGAAAGAAATATTTTTGATTAAAAACTATAGTTCAATTAAAAATAATAAATACTTTGTTCTGAAAAACGAATTGAAAACAAAAAAAGGTTAATTCCATACGAATACATTTTATTAGATCATCAAGATGTGAGTAATCATACGTCTTTGCATATTTTAAAAATTAATAAATGCTGTACAACAAAAAAACTTAGGATTTGAATTATTAGCACCGGGTATTAAAAAGTATTTATATGTGGCACGAGGAACATCTTCAATTGTCAGTCCGAAAGCGGGAATTGGTATGCTTTATATAGCAGTTTTGAAATATATCTAGGTATGGACTGACTGACCACAGGTGAAGAGTGAGATAAAAAAAGAAAAAGAAGCCGAAAATTCGATGAGGCATTAATAAATTGAAAAGGCTTTAGAAAGAACTTCTATAGTTCCCGACAGTGTGAAAATTTTGTAAATATAGCGAACGCAAGATGACCAAAAGTATTTAAATTTTTGTAAACAAATGCATTTTACGTGAATATAATAAAGCATCAGTTAGCCGACTGTTAATGTAATGTAACTGCAACGGTAGGAAACAGCTGATCGATATTGTTGTATGAAAGGTAATGTAAAGATTCGTACATTCCGGTTACGTTAAATTATATATATATATATATATATATATATATATTCCATTACAGTCGTCTAAAGGCTCAGATAGCCGACTGTAATGTAATGTAACTGCAACAGTAAGAAACAGCTGATTGATATTGCTATGTGAAAAGTAATGGAAATGATTATAGAGATGTTGACGTTACATTACGTAACCTACTTTTGATATAAAAATATCGGTCAGCTGTTTCCTACATTACAGTTACATTGCATTACAGTCGGCTAACTGAGCCTTAAATCTAGCAGTGAAAATGCTAAAATGGCAACACGTTAATACGTAGTGCTAAAATGTCACTTAAATTATATTGTCATTTAAATTGGGTAAATTCGGTTCCTTTTAGACGTAATTGTGTTAATGTGTGTGGCAGCACTGGTGACAGGCCGTACTTGCAGTATTCATAATTTTCTGCACAGAATTGGAATCAGCTATGGCAGCCGTAAATAAATTATCTGTTTTGGTAAGTTTTATGTAACAATTATGAAATGTAATTAAATAAAACTAATATAGATCAAAAAAGAAAATGTGTAAAGTTTGTTTCAAAGCATGTTGCGTTGGAAGAACGGCCAACATTATTTTTGGTTATGTAATGTTATTGATTATACTTTAGGGAATGTGATTTTCATATAAATATAATTATGGCAGTAAATGTGATCTTTTTTTGCAGAGCCGAGCAATGAGCACGTCCACTAAGATGGTAAAGCCACCCGTACAGGTTTATGGTCTGGAGGGTCGTTATGCCACTGCCTTATACTCGGCAGCCTCTAAAACCAAGCAATTGGAACAGGTAGAAAAGGACTTGACTGCTTTCCAAGCTACGCTAAAAGAAGATAAGAAACTACGTGAACACGTCACCAGTCCCATTATCAACAAAAAAGTAATGGCCACCGCATTGAAAGAAGGTGCTGATAAATTGCGCTGGGCTCCATCAACTGGAAATTTGTTGGGTCTTTTAGCTGACAATGGCCGCTTGAATGTTTTGGACGGAGTTATTAGTGCTTTCCAAGTAATTATGGCTGCCCATCGTGGTGAAGTTATCTGTGAAATAGTAACTGCCAAACCCTTAGATTCTTCCCAAAACAAGCAATTAGAAAGTGCTTTGCGGGTAATTATTTATCTTCTCAAATTGTTTTCTGCAACGATTTTATTCATTAATTTTTTAGGCATTTTTGAAAAGCAATCAATCTTTGAAAATTACATCTCGGGTTGATCCCAGCATCATTGGTGGCCTGGTTGTGTCCATTGGTGATAAATACGTTGATATGAGCATTGCCAGCAAAGTGAAAATGTATACCGATGTTATATCATCCGCCGCTTAAGTTAAATAAAGTTGACTTTTTTAATTATTTCGTTTTTGAGAGAAAGTTCTAATTTAATTTCTCTTTCAAAACCATTAAGTAAACTAATTAATTGGACTCTCGATTGATCTATGTTATATTGTTGCAAAACATTTAATAAAATAGTAGATGCTAAGTTTAAAAGCCTATTACGAGAATCCGTAAATGTCTTTGTATCTGAATTAATTTGATGGACTATTAGCAAGTAGTTAACTTTAACAATGTCATAATTACAAAAAAAAAGGTTTACAGAATACGAGATACATATATAACAAATATTCCCGCAAGAGGTGAACTTTAGATGAGGATTTATTTTTTACACAAGATAAAGTACAATATTCAAGAATTGAATCTGTATTGGCTTTCACATTCAATTCTTGAGTGCTGATTTTGAATGGAATTTTCCAAAAGCGCTATTTTGTAAAAAAAAACGCAAGCATATGTCTATATACGAGACTATATTTCAAAAATTAACATTTTACACAATTTGAATAACGATATATGAGAATAAATTCAGTACTATTGACTCAAAAATCGAATTTTTTGAGTTATGATGTTGTTCAACTCGAGCGATATCTATTCGAATGTTCCAACGTGCTGGTAAAAAAAAACTATAAACACAGGAAAAAATAACAAAAAGCTTGTTAGATACACGCCAATGCTTACTAAAAAGTATTCAAACCCTTGATTAAACTATTTTTTTGTTGTAATTTTTCTAATTTTCTACTAAATTTCAATGAACTCTTGTATCTACATACACACCACGCTGGCGTGTGGGTGTGACACACAATTAATAAAAAAAAAATAAACTAATTCAATGCTGTTGGTGATGATGGTATTAAATTAATGCAGATTGTGCAATATGCTGTTTTAACCATTTGTGTGAAAAACTAATAAAACAATGTATAACTTTTTTTTGCAAACTATCAAAATATGCGTACATATTTGCCTTTTCGTTTCTTTCATGTCAAGTAGTAAAGTTTTGTGTTTAAATTTGTCTGTTTCAACTCAATTTGTTTTATCGTCAAAGTTAATAAGTTCAGGTGTTAATTTGGAACATGGATTAGTACAACGCTAAAAATTAGAGCGAATGCATAAACACGAAATCGGATTTAAGAACGGTTATTGAAATTTTAAATAAAGTGAAGTGTCCTTTTGAAGCATTTCTAACCATACAGTAATATAAAATATACACACTTTTTAAATATTGGCGAAAGGAAATGCGTTTGTTTAGTATATCCTTCGTTACCTTAAGTTGCTTACTTAATTTGTGTCAAACACAAACGTATAGACATCCAAGACAAAGAACAGGTGACAGCTACGGTGTACCAGCGGCATCAACACACCCATATTACAACAGCGCTTCAAATCCATCATATTCAAATTCCTACTATAAACGTCCTTATAGTAGTTCAACAGAAATTAATAACTATTATAAAAGTACACCATCTTCGAATCCGTCTTACAATAAGCAATATTTAAGCAATTCTTTTAAAACAGAAAATTTTAAAGAAAGCAGTTCCAGTTTGGAGCATAATTATCGTGTAAGTAAAGCTGATGCAGACAATGCTAAATTTATAGGCACTAAGAACCAAGAGAGCGACAATGTGGGCCGGTCTGCTCATTTGAAACGTAAAAAATTTCATCGTTGGTTCGGTGGAATACTTAAAAATCCCTGCTCTCCATACGGCAGAGGCATAGATAATAGAATGATACCGCCAGTTAAAGAACAGGGACGATTCCTGTGGGATATTAATGTATACAATGTGTACCCACAAACCCCGATTGGTTCAGGATGTGGTTATTCCGGTGGCTTTGGTACAGGCCTTTTGGGAGGTTTGAGACCTGTTTTATCCGATCCCATTGATAGTGCCTATTATCCTCCTGGTGCGGGAATCGCCAACTTTTTAGGTTTATTTGCGCCTGGTATATTACAAAATTCTTTGCCCGCTCCTGCGCGTCCTCAGCAGTTTTCTGACTATAGTCAGTTGCCCAATAACAATTATTCCGAAAACGATCCAGAAGTGGATCCAAACTATAAGCCTGGATTGGATGATGATCCTGTAAGAAGACCAACTAATGTTTTCTACGATTCAGTTGGAGCGGTAGGTGTTTGACTACTTGCGAATAGTTTCCTGTGGCCATAAGGAAAAACTGCTTAAGTCATATTTGACTGTTTTGCAGGAGAGCACTTTTAAGCGTTCAAATCGATTTTCAGAAGTTCATTTTTTTACAGTTAAATTGGGAAATTCTCTGTTAACGTTTGTTTTTTTTTAAGTAAATGAGATTAGAAGTTTAAAAAAGATAAGACGAAATTCATTGTGTTATAACTTCTTGAAAAATCGCACAAATTAATTGAGATTTTGCCCAAGGGTACTTTCAAACATGCAGATTACGGAGCTACCATTAACTCAAAATCAGCTTATATCGACTTAAGCACTTTGTCCTTTTTGCTACAGATGTGTGTATATGCATACATTCATATGTATGTGCATAAAATTTCAAAGTATTTTATTAATTATTTCTGATTTCAGCCCCCGTTAACCCCTGCCCAGATAGTTGGCGGAATTTCAACTACAGTCAACAGTTTTATACAACAATTATCGGGTAATTCTCGGCCTGTATACGGCTAAGAACATACAATTTTATTACTATTTTGTCTGTTACTTTAAGTATTTTAAGTGTTTATCCATAAAGTGTATTTAAAATTTAATTATTTGCTACAAAGAACTTTTATAAATAAAATATAGTATTTGGCTGGCGTAAGCTGAGAGAAGAGTAGGGTGGGGGGGGGATAGAAAGGAATTCTAAAATGATAAAAACAATTTTCATTTCGCTAATAGCATTTTTTTAACAAAACTTTTTTGTAAATCCCAGAATGTACATCTGGTCATACATACATACATATGTACATATATGTGCATGTATGTACATACATATGTGTGTGTATGCGTAGAATAAACGCTTGACCTAAAAATGCGCGCGGTTAAAATTATTGCTGAAAAACGTACATACATACATTTGTACTAAAATTACTAATGTACGAGTATCCATTTGAATTTAAACGTTTTTCATACCAAAAATTTACATCATAGCAGGCTTTGTATTTGAATTTTATATGCATTGGTATTATTCACAAATCTTTCTTTAACACACAGCTTTAAAACATTGTAAGAAGTAGTTTCTTAATACATACAAAAAATCGAATTACTTTTTATAAAAATTCTAGTTACTGCTTGTTTATTGAAATGTATTGTTTTTTTTATCAGTTTTATCAAAATTATATAATAATCAAATTTCAAGTGCATTAATAAGAAAAATTCTTTCATATAGAAACATACACAACAACTATTGAATCAAAGGTGAGTGTTATATGTAAATATGTATGTATGTACATATGTATTCAAATTGTAAATTAAAAACATAGATAAGAGACAAAAGCTTCTGATATTAGCTATTGAAATGAATGAAGCCTAATTATTTGCAAAGTAGATTAAAAAAAAATAATAAAAAAGATTTTCTCTAAAGACGCTTTGAAAACTTTGCCCCATCATATGGCAACTCACTTCAACTACACATACATATGTATGTATGTATGTCCGAACAACACACCGATTAGCGCAAAGGTAATTTTATTACATTGCAGTCTTTATAAGTACATATTTTTTTAATCGAAAAACTGATGAAACATTTTAACATGATGTGATATAAATGTAGTAAAATAAATTGTTATAAACTAATAAATGTCGAATAATAAATTTCTTGAATAAACTAATAAACAAAAAAAAATTTATGGTATGTAACTATTTATATGGAAACCATTCATTATACGTATACATTCTTCTGATGGCCATTCTGAGCAGAAATCATGTTATTTTAGTGTATACGTATTGGGCCTTATCGTGATTGCCGTATTTATTTTAAGATTAACATCTTTGGGAACCACACGCGCCCTTTTTTAAATTACAAAATTCATATTTTCAAATTATAGTATTTATCGTATAGGAACGTATTGTGTTACAAAAAAAATTTAATAATATTCTAAAGAATTCTTAAAGTTAATGTTGGTATAACGTTTTAATTTTAACAATCGATAGTTTTAAAAGCTGTCACTGTTGGAAAACAAAAAAAAATAATTGATGCCGCAGTAGGTAACTATGAGGTGGACAATATTTTATCAACAATCCCTTATTTTCCTACTAGATTCCATTAAAAATCATTGGCGCATATTCATAGTCAAAACAAAGTATACTTTAAGGGTTAAAAACCAGTATTTTGTATGGTAGCACTGGTTTTAAATTCTTAAAGTATACTTTCGGCCTGTTCCACGATGTCACTAGAAATCTTTCGATCGAATACTTATATTGAAAACAACAACAAATTTTCTAAGTTTATTGTTGTTTGCAATACAAGTTGTCGATCGAAAGATTTCGAGCGTAATCGGGGGACAGGCCTTTTGTTTTGACTATGACTATGCGCCATTGTCTTTTAAGAAAGTTACATTCCCGATTTTCTAACAATTGCGTTGTATTTTATAATCGCTTTAAGAATTTTATTATAAATTCTACCCGTGAAAACCTCCATTATGGCCGCCATAATAACCGCCTTCATGATGTGATTGAGTGTAATGACCACCGTAATGACTACCGCCATAGCCGCCATAGCCACCATATCCGCCTGGGAAGCCACCATAGCCCCCTTGAAAGCCACCATAACCACCTGGGTAACCTCCATGGTAGCCACCAAAACCCCCACCATATCCACCATATCCACCTCCGTAACCGCCAGGGTAGCCGTTGTAACCATAATAACCACTAGGCCTATGATAGCCATGGTTGTAACCACCGTTATAACCACCGCCTCCATAACCTCCGTAACCTCCATAACCACCATACCCTCCATGAACCCCACTATTCAGTCCAACCGATAATCCTACACCGAGACCACCGCCCAACAGGCCAAATGTGCGACCTTCTGCTTTGTCATGTTTGGCGCCTGGAGCTGGTGCTGCTAAGACGCAAACAGTCATGGCCATCAAAAATAAAGCTTTAATTACCTATGGTAGTAAACAATTTATAAGTTTCATTTTATCTTTAAAATAAAAAATTATGTACATGCTTACAATATTGTACATTTTGGAAATACAAAGTCGTTAATTAATTGTATCCTATTTTTGAGAATTCTTTGTGCCCACGTTTGAGTTAATACTGATTTGTATTCTTAAATGTTATTTACCTTTATATAAGGCAGATTTTAACATATACAAACATACAGACATACATACATATGTATGTAAATATTTAAGTTTGTATGATAAACCATGGATCTGTATACATAATACTCTATTTCGTTGCATTTTATTTCATATTAATGAAAAATACCAGCAGTAGTTACGGTTTGTACTTGAGTATTAAATGCACAGTGGGCTGTTAAGCCTAAAACGCGGTATTTTTTTATTTGTATGTCTTGCACTAAAAAAAAACGCTTTTACAAGCAGTTACATTTTGAATATGGCAGTTTCTATTATGTTTTTACTTTCTCCTATAAACTTACAATTATTTTAGTTAGGGTTTTTCTACTTGAGACAAATGATATACGAATACGAGGGTGGGTCATTAACTCAATGAGATTTTGAAGAAACACAGGTTTTTATATAAAAAGTTATTTTATTTTTCAACATAGTCGCTTTTGAGTTCTATACAATTAGTCCAATGTTTCTCCAATTTGTTTATCCCTTCCGAAAAATATGATTTGTCGAGGTCATCAAAATAGGCATTTCTTTGTGAGATGGTTCGTCATTGGAGTCAAATCTCTTTTGGCCGACGCATTTCTTCAAGTTTGGGAAAAAGAAATAGTCACTCGGTGCTAAATCTGGAGAATAGGGCGAATGAGAGAGCAAATTCGTATCCAATTCATGGATTTTTGTCATGGAAATTGCACCTGCGTTTGTGTGGCGATTGTGAGCACACGCAGCACCCATCTTGCGGAAAGCTTTCTCATAGCCAAGTGATCATTTAAAATTGAAACATTTGAGCCATGTGAGATAATGCCTGACACTGGTTGGGCCTGATTATTATATCTAGATTTAAGATTTGAATACTTATTGTTAGTTCATTTTTTGAAGATACAATAAATAAATATACGCATGAAAACAAAATGTGAGATGACTATGGCTTCCGCAATCTCTCTCACTTTCAATCTCCGATCGGCTAAAACCATATCATGAATTTTGTCAATTGTTTCGGACCTCAACTGGGCGTCCAGAATGTTGGGCTTGTACGGCCATAACGAAATGCAGTAAACCCCTCTTTTACAATTGAAATTGATGGTGAAGAGTCCCCATTAGTATTTGTCAAGCTTAGCCTTGGCTTGAGTGATGGTTTTTTTCCGCAAAAAATAATGCTTAATGAGCACACGAAATTCACTTCTTCTTTCACTTTCTTCTCAAAACGCGCGGTAGTCTGCTATCAACGGCTGTCCAACATAAGCTAAGTGACGCAGCAATTGACAGTAGCCTGTTGACAGGAGCAGTGTTGCCATTTAAATTAAGAGTCGTGAAACTCTAAAAGACACTGAGTTAATGACCCACACTCGTACAACATGCAGATATTTATGTACATTACACTCGTCGCGGCTTGTATGGGATTTTTTTCTTCTTAATTCTTAATATATGCGCTGTCTAAAATATGAGGTGCCCTCTGGTGCCTAGTGGGTCCTAAAGTACCCGATACACAGTGGGAATTTTGTTGAAAAAAAAAATGGAAATAATTCTGCAGTTTCTAAGCGGGCTGTCTGATTGTTATGAAATTCCACACAGCATTTGAGGAGGAGTCACAGAGCTTAAGGCTGGAGTTTGGACTATATATCTCTAAAGGGGGTGGAGCCACAAAGCCCCAAAGTTGGCAACCTTGGGTTAATGGGTTAACCGGTGCGGTTAATGGGTTAACCGGTGCCAAGCTGACGCTTTTGATCTGATAAAAAAGATTTTTTGCAAGTAAATTTTTTTTCTATCCAAGAACTACTAAAAAAGTCTGCTACATTTATGGGTTTTCGCTGACAGTTTATAAAATATTCGAGAAATAAAATTAATTAAATGTTCTGCTAATGGAGAGCTGAAATCTTTTTCGATTTAGAAAAGGAAATTTATCATGAATTAAGAAAGAAAACTTGTAACATTAAAAAAAAAAAAAATTGTATCAAAAGCATAATTAAGTCAAAAGTTATACGCAGTTTTTTGCAGAAAAAAGTGGGTTAACTATTTCGCTTTTATAAACAATTTTTGCAGAAATACCAACCCCTTATTTTACTTATTTAAAAGCTAATATTATGAGAAATATTGCAATGAAATTTTTTGTTCAAAATTTTCGTTATTGAAGGAACCAGATCGAACTTATATACATATGTGTGTATGTGCATACATTGTATATACATATAAGTTTCTTTAAGAAATGTATCTCAATATGGACAAATTGCTGAAGTCAGTCAAGTTAATTTACTATTCGAAATACAGTCAGTTACAAACATAAAAAACAACTGAATTGCAAACATTCGGCTTTTCGAAATCGATTAAAAATTAACTGTTGAGTATTTTCAAATTCCTAGAATATATATTTTTAGCCCTTGTATTTGCCTTCACTATCCCATTGTGTTAAATTACCTTATTAGTTACTTCCATAACAATTCTTAACTATAACAAACAATTTAATGATGATTGTATATGTGTGTGTGTGTGTTCATATGCATGTATTTTTGTATTTTTTCTGTTTGGGGATCTCCCAGATTTTAAAAGTGACCATCAAAATAAAAATAGCGTAACATTTAAAACCAACATGATTAAATTTTAACAAACGAAAAAAAAAAGTTAAGTAAACTCAGAAGACAATTTTGAATACTGAACAATTAAATTAAACATTTTTGTATGTATGTATTTTATAAATATTGCTGTTTTTTTTCAAAGAAACAATACAGAAGTACGTACATACGTGCGTTGAGTAGAGTCATTGACACACCTGATTCAGATTTAAAAGCTTAAGATTTCACTTACTTATATCGCTCATTTACTCAAACAAAGTCGTAACTCAAAAAAGGGAATTAATCCTCATATCGTTCTTCATATTGTGCAAAAATTTCATACAAATATCTTGTTTACTCAACTCATGAAAGCAAAATAAAATTTTCTTTTTCCATAAAATTGTGTGTATTTTTTTTTTTTTTATAGGACCAGCACTCAGGGGATAACCCCTACTCATGCAATGCATTGCGCTAGAGCTAGGAAAATAGGTTATAGGGAAGGAGGATAGAGGGAGTAGTGTCTGTGAACATTTGATTTAAACTTTCTCACGCTGGTAGTGACAGGAAAGACCTCCGTAGGTAGTTGGTTCCACATACGAACAGTGCGGCTAAAAAAGGAATTCTCTCTGTAATGCGTAGTGCGATTCGTTGGCCAATCGACCACAAAGGGATGTGCTCTGAATGAGGCACGTGTTGTGCGTGTAAATGTGCGGGTTTCAGGAACAAGTTCCCTAATTTCATTAGAACACATTCCGTTGTAGTAACGATAGAACAAGGAAATGCACCCCACATTGCGTCGATGCTCCAATGAATCAATAGAGCTGGATACCCTACTGTCACCGATGAGCTTCTTCGCTCTCTCCTCTACGCGGTCGAGCAGCCCCAAAATAGACTTGGAAGCGCCGGCCCATACATGAGAGTTGTATTCCATCTTTGGTCGGATATAAGTGGTATAAATAGTAAGGAGATCGGATGGGGTGAAATATCGTTTGCACCGTTTTAAAAACCCGAGGCACTTGAATGCTTCTTTTGCAACTTGAAAAATGTGTTCAGTCCATCGGACATCACACTGTATTTTCATTCCAAGAACATCAAGAGCATCTGATTCCTTAATATTTATACGCCCCATAATTACAGAGGCAACAGCATTTTCGGTCATGCGTCTATGAGTAACCATACAACATTGGGTCTTACGGGCGTTAAAGTCGACCCTGTTCGCATGACCCCATTCAGAGATTTTTGCTTAATCATAATGTAGAGTCTGATTCATTGTTTGTCGCATAGCCTCAACCTGTGGCAGGCTAGGTCTATTGCTGAATGAGAAAGAATGGCAAATGCTGCTGTCGTCCGCGAAAGAATAGATAGGTTTGAAAGTTTTCCATAGAAGGTCATTTATTAAAATAAGGAATAGAGTTGGTGAAAGAACGGAACCTTGCGGTACCCCTGAATTTAATTTGAACTCATTTGATGAGATCCCATCTATAACAACTCTTATAGTGCGATCTCTGAGGAAACTCGATAAGAATCGAGAGAAGTTATCACCGACACCAAGGGCAATACATTTTGACAAAAGTGCGCCATGCCACACTCTATCAAACGCCTTGGAGATATCTAGAGCCACCACCTTACTTTCGCCAAAATGGTGGATTGAATTGCACCATTTCTCCGAGAAAACTTTAAGCTCGTTTTCTGGCAAACATTTTTTTTG
This sequence comes from Nowickia ferox, assembly GCA_936439885.1. Taxonomy (NCBI): domain Eukaryota; kingdom Metazoa; phylum Arthropoda; class Insecta; order Diptera; family Tachinidae; genus Nowickia; species Nowickia ferox. The sequence continues at coordinate 3,482,802 of OW387023.1, read as the reverse complement.
AGTATAAATGTACAGTGCTGACCACATAATTGAAACATTATGGTCCAGCATGCTGCGAATCTTTAAATAAAGTTTAGGAAGTTGTAAAGTTCCAAATAACGAGTTCTTCACACAATAGATTGTACAAGACGTAAAAAATTACTCGACTATGACGGATTTAACGTTGACTATCAAATATCTAATGATTTTTCTTCACTTTTATTTTCATTCTAATGCCAACAGAAAAAGACAATGAATCTTTTCAATGCTAAGTTCAAGTTTAAGTGTTGAATACTTTTAAAATAATTTTCTATTATTATGTTTTCTTTGATCGGTCATTTTATTATTTTGTGTTGTTGCTTTTATCCAGCTTTTTTCATAATTTGCTGAAAACATGCAATTTCATATTCAAAATGTTATGTTAGGTGGATGTATAATAAAATAATAATATTTATAGTTTTAATAAATGATAAAAGAAGTGTATCGTTATGATCTTGATCTTACCCAGCAAACAAACATTTGATAAACCGAATCGATTTGAAATCGCACGATTTTAGAAAACTAACTCCGATAATAGAAATATTTTTGCAGCCTTTTTATAATTTTTTTATTATATATGTATGTTCTCAAATATCATATCTGAAAGAAAATTATCGTGTATGATTTTAAACACGTTTGCAGGACCATTATTAATTTTTTGAAAACGATACTCGGATTCGGTTTACAGAACAGGACCGAATATGAAATTGTAACATATTCTTAAACATCATTCGGAATTGTGAAAGGCGCAATGCAATTAATGCAAAATACAAGAGAAGCTTTTAAATTACTTGTAGCACTTTTAAATAATAAATAACTACAGTGTACTCTCTATAATGCGAACTTAAAAAATTATGTTGATTTAATTCATGTAATACTTTTAAACAAGATCCCATAACATCTTAACTTATTAGCTTATAAAGTCAAGATCCCACTATCCGCACAATGTAACGATTTTCGTCGGCTCAATGCAATAAAGGCCTAAGAAGTCCTAGTTTACACTATGCAAGTTTTATTAAGCTGATTAGTTTGCGGGAGAGAGAGACGTGGGGAACAGAAACGTATCTTTTCCCATCGTCTCTCTCTCTCTCCCCTAATAAACTAATCAGCTTAGTAATAAGACTTGCATAGTGTAAATTAGTACGTAATAAACTAAAATTGCCATATTTCTCAATTAATTCCGGAATAATTCTATATGGCATTATTACCAATTGCAGTGAGGTGTAATTATGTTCTTATATTTCAATCAGTTCCTTATGACTTTATTTCAGTGAGCTGATGAAAATCGATATATTGTGCCTATAGTAAGATATAGGCTTAAGACTTGCAAATAAAGACAAATTTTAATTTAAAATAACTGTACATATGTATGTATGTATGTATGTACGTAATACATTTGAAACACAATAAATTTTAACTATTGTATTCGTATTGAAAATAATTCTGCCAAAACACTATAGAACTACTATAGAACAATTTCCAAATAAAATGTATGGGACCGAACTGGAAGTAAACTCTGAAAACTCTTAAGAAAAAGTACATGAAATATAAAATTAAATTTTAATGGGAGTGCCTCAGCCCCTTTTTTAAATGCACGTATGTGTTTTCCAGAGCTCAAGCCAGAATTAGTTTTTACTTTCTGTTCTGTTACGAATCAGCTGGCTCTTTTTTGTTTATAGAAATCTAATACAAGTCGTTAGTTTCAACCTGTGAAAATCAAAAAATTGTTAAGTAATTGTTAGTGGCAGCATAAATTAAATAAAAATATTTTGAAATAAATTGTGATTGTGCTTTTAGAATTAAAAAAAAATAAATTTTTAAAAGAAAAATATAAAATTATATTGAAACTTAACAATGGATGAGGCAAAACTAATCGCTTTAGTGGAAAACTGCGACCCTTCTGGTCAGAAACAGCTGATAAGTTACTACAGAAAAAGTAAGTACTAAAATTTAGAAGCAAAACGGCACAGCCCAGAACAGCAACAGAAAGTAAAGACTAATGGAGCCTTCAGTCTGTGTGTTCAGTTTTGTAAAAACCGGTGCAGTAGAACCACTTAAAATAAAATATTAAATTTTAATGTTTTTTTTAAACGGAAGTTTGCGTCTATTTTAGAGCTCAAGGTGTGTGGTAAGTTTCGTAAGAATCGGTTAAGCAGAACCACTTGAAATATATTAATAAACTATAAAGGGCGCAGCCCTGCCCATTTTTTCAACTTTAAAACTGTGTAATTGCAAGAACCAAGGGTGTTTGCTAGGTTTTGCAGCAATCAAATAAGCAGAATATCATAAAATCAAATAAAAATAATTGTGGGCGTGACCCCACCTACTTTTTTTACAATGGGGCCAAGCTATTCCCTCTCAGACAAAAAAAAAGAAGGAATTTTTACAATCGGTCTAAAATGTACCGAATTAATAACCTCCTCCTTCTCTTAAGTCCCAGTTACTGCGTCAGTGCTTATCAATAAAAATGTTTAGCATTAGATTTAAGTCTACGTCAAATAAATAACCGTCATACTTCAAAAGTTAGTCCTTCTGTGTTTGTTGGGTATACACAGAAGAAGAAAAATGTTGGTTTTGCTTATTTTAGTTTCTTTGGGAAAATCTAACAGCTCTGATATTTTCCATTATAAATAGCACGAAATTAATGCAACAATTCAACAGTTTCTTAATAAAAATACCAGGTTAAGCATGGAACTGAAGGTAACTGACTTGTGCTTACGCATCTGTACATACATACATACATATGTATATGTATGTATGTATTTATGTAATAAACAAAAATTATCTTAATACTTTTTTTCTTAGATTTTAAGTTTAGTTTTCTTCCTGGCCAACTATAGTTTTGGCCAAGTCCATCAGGGTCAGCAAGAAGTTAGAGCCCAAAGCAGTAGTTTTGGCTTGGGCTATGGAGGTCCATTAGTTGGAGGATTTGCTTCTTCATATGGCCAAAGCAATTCATATGCCAGCTCAGGGTCTTCATCTTATAGCCAAGGTTTTAATAACTATGGTGCTTACACCGGGTACCCTGGTTATCCCAGCTATGCCAGTTATCCCGCTAATAGTGGCTATGGCTACAACTCGGCTTATAATGGCTTTAACAGTGGTTATGCTGGATATAATTCTGCCTACAATGGTTTTAATAGTGGTTATGGTGACTATGGTAGTTATCCTAGTTATGCCGGTCTTTATGGTTAATTCGTGTTTTCGTTTTCGTTTCATGTAAGCGTGTTATAGCAGAAAAATAAATTCTATTTTTGGAAACTTTTTGTTTAATTCTCTTTAATAATTATTATTATTTTTTGAAATCTTTTTTTTTTGTATATATGTATATTTCGATAGAAGACCATCTAATGTATTAAAAAATTCAAAAATGTCGGTTTAGAAAAAACAAAGAGTTAGGGCCTTTCTATATTAAGTTAACGATATGTAACTTTATGTATGATGGTAATGGGCACTACTTTTTTAATGCGTTACAATGCAATGATTTGCTGTTTGCTTACTTAACCTATTACCTTGATAGGTACGTACTAGTACATATAAAAACTGGTCTTTGGTAATGAACCCTTGTAATGGCAAGAACGAAATATCTTTATGAAATAATGAATTTGCGTAAACATGGCATATCGTGACGTGTATGACTTTATTGCAGTGAGCCGACGAAAATCGGTACATTGTGCCGATTGTGTGATCCAGGCATTAGAAAGCTTTTGTGCATTTACCACAATTTATTATTATAATTAATTTATCTTGTGTACTGGCTTTTTTGACATATGACAGTCGGCTAACTGTGCCTTTATGGAATGTAACAGCAACGGTAGGAAAGATCGATCAGCTGTTTCCTATCGTTGTAGTTACATTCCATTACAGTCGGCTAACTGAGCCTTAAATGAACGATATGTACATACATACATATGTACTAAGTACTTACGTGAAGCTACGTAAAGTAAGTACTTCACGTAGCAGATAAAATATGTATACGCATGTGTATACACTATATATGCAAAGTTCATCACACAATAATACATACATACATGTGTATATATGTACATACGTAAGGCCCGTTTACTACACAACGTCATAATTCAAAAAATTTATTTTTTTTTTGGTTAAAAATTGCAGAATTAATCCTCATATCGTTATTCACATTATTTAAACATTTCCTAAAAATATCTTGCGCACTCAACTCCTAAGATAAATATAAAATTTTTGGTTTTTCCTTTAAGTTGTGTGTAAATTTATGTGTAGTTTCCACAATGCAAGCAAGCGACGTGTCTAGAAAATTTGTATAGGAATCGCTCAAAAACTTGAGGGTTTTTCGCTTGCTTGCATTGCGGAAACTACACATTAAAGCTTTAAACTAGTTTTCTGTAAAACTATTTTTTTTTGAGTTATGACGTTATTCAATCAAATGAGCGTTATGTACATATATATTTATGGGCATTTTCATGATTTAAACGATTGCGTCACATACATATGTATGATTGATGAATTAGTCGTGGTTACTTGATCTCACAAAACCGCAAATAATCAGAAAACCGGAATTATTTCAGGGGCATGCATGTTTATATAGTAAACAAAACAAAAAATATCCAACGAGAATATGAATACTTGTACTTGAAGCAATAAGTATGTAAATGGTGAGAAAAGAAAATAAACAAAAGAGCAGCCGAAATGAATTATTGTTTTATGTAGGTTGCAGATATAAATAAAAAGTAGAAATCAGAAGAAATCGGTTTCAGTTTTCAAAAAACCAGCCAGCACCGAAATAAAATACATACGAATACTCACATACATATGTAAATACATACTTATGTATGTATGTATGTCCTTACTTAATTAATTAATTGGCACAATTGCAACAATCGTAAAAACGAAACTTGAATCAAAACTGTTTTAAAAATTAAAGTCTCAAATATTGTTAAATAAAATAAATTTTTAATTTTTAATAAAATAACAAAAAATAAAAATAAAAAAATACAGACGAATTGATAACCTCCTCTTAAGTCGGTTAAAAATGAAAGTAATTGTGAGTTAAAGTGAATTTCAATAGTAAATAATTTTGTTTTTAACAATTTCCATACATATGTACTCGTATGTACGTACTTATGTGATTTTATTTTCTAGAAAAGTTTGTTATGCCTTGCACTTGTGTTTTTTGGCATTGCCTCATGTGGAAAATTGAAATTTGTTGCTTTCAAGAAACCTCATTTTGGCTTTTCTGGTCTCAAAGTGCGAACACCAAAATTGTTGGGTTTCAAACACCATGGCCATGGAGGTGTCGGTGGCTTTCACAGCAACGGGTATGAACATCATGAGTACTATGAGTCCCATAATAGTGGCTCGCATTTTGGCGGTGGCGGTTGGTTGGGCAAATGATGGCAGCACATTTTGTTTACTCATTTCTTATTTTTAATTAAGTTAAGTTAATTTAGTTCTAGCCAATAATTTTCTTACTTGCTTATGAGCATGCGTATCGTTACCTAAACTCTAAAAGGTCCCAACTAGCAAATAAATTTAAAATCGTCTAACCAGGGAGTCTACTGTGTACTTCGAAACGAAAGAAAATGCTTTAGAATTTGTATGTTATTAACATAGACTCCCAGTGTCATGCTTCTGTGACGAATGTGAGAATATCTCAAGTCGACAAAATTGTTATCAACTTGTGAAACACACAGAGAGATGTTTATGCACACACATCCATACGTAAATCATCGGAATCGATTTCCAGGACCTCGAAACGTAGAAATATTATCAAAACTAGATTTTCGAAAATTGCGGTAGGATCAGTAACTTCGTGTAGCAGGGAAGTTAATTATTTAAATCTGGAAGGCTGCCAAATTACATTTAGCCCCATTATTATAAATTCGCAATACTTAAAATTAGCATGCCGTCGAACAGATAAATACTTTATTATTATTATTAATTTTAATTTCTATTTAAACGCGACTGATAAACTAACGGCAGATTCCTATTTTAAAACGAATCTCCCGTATTTTTACGCGATAATAGGGTTACCTAAAGATGGTGAACCTTTCTACCGAATATACATACATAACATAGTGTCCACACCTGATGAATTTATATCATGATGAATGTCAAATTGATATCATGATAAAAATTCATTACGTATAGACTCAATTTATTAATATTATGGTAGCGTTATGATATAATCATCAGAGCTCACGGCCTGATAAATTCATCTTGATATCAAATGTCATTTTATATGTTACTGTGCATTTAACGTTTATTTATTAAACAATTTTCGTTTAAAAAAGACGGCACAAGAATTATTTGTGACCAAAAATTAAAAAACAGGCAAATTATTATTTTTGGCAAGTATTTGTGTGATTCATCATAATATAAAATCATGACATTATGTTGATATTAATGAAAAAATTACAGTTGCTCTGCCGGCGTCATATTACGAGTTATGACATAAAATTATCAGATGTGGACACTATGTAAGTTTGAATTATTTTTACTTTTGAATAAATTATTATACAAACCAAGTAAAAAATATTGTACAAACCCAATCAAAATAATACAAAACAATAAAAAAACAAAAGAATAAACAATAGTAATTTCATTGAGATTCCAATTGAAAAAGTAAGAATTTGTAAGTCGTTGCTATTCATATTTTTCACAAAAATATGAATAGCAAAATTATAAAATTTATTCGAAAAAGTTTGTTTGTTGTTGGTAAAGTACGTCTATATGATGAATTCCGTTGCTGCTTAGACAACTTCTCAGTAGACTTCCACCAGGATTTAAATAAAAATGAGAAATTATTATAAAATTTATTTTATAAATAAGTAAACATAAATATTTTAAATTGAGCATTTACACCAACTTGCTAATGTGTATGTATGTACATATGTATTAAAAATCATACAAAGTATGTACATAAATTGCATTTTTCATCAAATCTTCAGCTGAAATATGAACAAATTTTGGGATGTTTTTTTAACATGGTGGGTCACACTAATCTTTTCCGTGAGGCCATGTGCACCACCGGTGGGTCACACACTACATAATATTATAAGACTGTTTTCACTGTGACCACCGGAGGGCCACATGGCACCATATTCTCTTCTGTAACACTTGAGTACCGCGTGACCCACCGGTGGTCAAATTCTAAAAACACAAAAAACAAACATAAATCTGAAACTAGAGACACAGAACGGTTCACTAACACTTAATATACACTTAAAAACAACTTTTGACACACTGGTAATGCTTTTTTTTTAATATACGGCGGTAGCGTACAATATTTTTTGGTATAAATATATTTTAAATTTAAGAACATTTAAGAAAAGTCTTTAAAATATTAAACGCATAATTGTTTGCAATTATTTACTTATTTCTGTTAAATGAATGCAAAAAATGTAAAATCGCTTTAAAACCCGGAAATGTACTTGAATTAGTTTCGCAGAAAAGTGCAATTGTCTAATTTTTGCAGCAGGGATACTCAAAAATTCGTTAGTGAATTTTAGTTTTTTGGTATTAAAGGTTTTCATATTAAATTTTAAGTTTTTGTTATTAATAAATGGTAAAAGTAACAAAAATAATTCAAGGGCTCAACCGGGATTTGAACCCGGGACCTCTCGCACCCAAAGCGAGAATCATACCCCTAGACCATTGAGCCACAACGTGTGAATAAAAATAAAACATTCACAATTACAACACATGGTGACGTGAAAATAATTCACAATTATTTCTAACACACTTAAAATGTCGGTAAGCAAGTGCTTGTAGGGTTGCCAAGCTTATAATAATTTTTATTAACTCAACGATGATATTTGTATTATTTTATTATTTTTTTTAATCCTTTATAGAAATACGTACGTAGATCGTTGAGTTGGGAATATTAATTTGTATAGCTGAAAATTAAGTAAAATTGTAAGATAGATTAAATTAAAATTAATTTAATAGAAACTAACAATGAAAACAAAATTGTTAAGGCATTAACAGAGGTAAGCATACCAACGTGTGAACACAAGAATTATAAATAGTATGTAAAACGCAGATTTTGACATACACAGAAAATATTACATACACAGAATATATGAAAAAAGTGACATTTCATAAGGCAAATACATGTAATGTGAAAACAGCTTATGTTGCTTAAATATATCGATGGATTGTAATATTTTTTTGTACTTTATTTCATTTGGCATTAAAAGGAATATGAAGAATGCAGAGTGAGTATGTATGTGAATTTAAGTTATTGTAGGGTTGAAAAACAAGTACTTTTATCAAGCTACCACGGATAAATATCACTCATTTGGAAGATAATACATAGGGAATATGTATGCACACACATATGTACATACATATGTATTTTCATCTTTGTCCAGAATTTATATAGTCAGTTTAAAGATTACTTATCGATAGGATTTTTTTTTTGGATTGTGGACATGTTTTGTTAAGCAAATTAGGAGCTATCAATTCATTTTCGTTTATATATTGTGGTTTGTCTTGTCATAAATACCAAGCTGGGTGATTAAAATGTTCTACACGTGTTTAAAAAAGTGCACCTCAATAAATAATATGCAACCAAAAAATATTTTGTTCTTCAAATAACAACACAATTTTTAAAACACAATTAAATTTTTTTACACAAATGAATTTTTGATGTGTATTTTTTTTTTTTTTTTAATGATTTGAAGTTACTCCGTGCCCCCTTGTTATTACAAGGGATGGGAGATTTTATTTGGCCGAACACAAGGGTTATAACGCCATCAACAATTTCTTTATTTAGGAGCCTCCTCCGAGAAAATTCCAAACGACATATACCGTCGCATACGAAGCCGGAAATCCCAAAATTCTTCTCCTTATATGTCCAAAAATGAGTTTTTGTTTGGTTCTCCAACCAATTTCCAAAATTTATTCTTTATAATTGTTTTTGCATGTGGTTAATGGAAACCAACGGGATACCGCAAGGAGTACCGCTAACCGACGCCAACCACTAATCACATGCGGTGTGAAACGTAAAACTCTCGAAGGCCAATAAACAACAGTGGCCTGGTTGCACTTAAGAGATAATTGCCAACGACGCTTGATGTTGACTCGCCCAGAGCTGCTTTACGAAAGATGTGTATTTATTTTTTGTTTATTCTAAGCAGCTGTTCTCGAGTACAAGAATATGGTTGCCATATTTCCAAGTTTGATATATAATTTGGTATGATAAAACAATAACGGCTTTATGTATAATCAAAAATTGGCATGAAGTTAGCATAAGTGGCAAAATTGAACACGGTCTTAACGTGCTTTGCATACAATTTTACATTAAAATCATGCTAGGATGTAATCGTGTGTTAAAACTACATTATGCGGCGATTTTTAATGTCAAATTGTATAGAGGAACTCTTCAACACTTAGTTCAATTTTGTCACTTATGCTAACTTCATGCCAGTTTTTGATTATACATAAGGCCGTAAATAAGTTTACGTTTTGACACATAGTTGAAGCAAAGTAAGTCACACCATAAAATCGCTTTTTCTTACGTATACGTGTGTGTACTGGGTGGTTGCGTTTTAGTTTATTCGTCTTATAGAAATGGGTTGTTTTTATACCCTTCACCAAAAATGGTAAAGGGTATATATAGGTTTGTTTATTTTGCAAATGTTAATAAATATCCGTTGTTATTACAAAACAGTTTTAAATATGAGTTTTTGCTTACAAGATGCAAGAGGCTCAATGGTCTAGGGGTATGATTCTCGCTTTGGGTGCGAGAGGTCCCGGGTTCAAATCCCGGTTGAGCCCGCATCATTTTTACTTTTAGTCCTATAATTTATAATGTTTAACAATGATGTATTTATCTGAAAGAACTCGTTTTTGAATGAAACAAATAAATGTGCATGTATATACATACATACTTATATACATGTACATATGTATGTATTGTACTATACACGTACTTTGCGATTACAACTGTAAAGTGTTTTGGAGTTCTTTTTTTGTAGTTCATACTTTCTTAAACAAACTTTACGTTATGAAATAAAATACAGTTTGATAAAACTATTCACTGAACAAATTTCAAATGCCCGCATTCGCAAACTTCATGTTTTGTATTTAGTAAAGATTTAAAAACAAATTCATATTTTTACATAACTGATTATATTTATAAGTGTACGAATGTTATGGTCGGAAGTAGTATAAACATGTCTGCATTTGTATATGTACGTTGTAATGTTTATTTTGTAAGTTTTGTCCATCCATTATCCTTTAGGATATGTTTATATTGTTTGTCAGCAGGGAAAAGTGATAGTGAGTGAGTGTGTTGAACAGAGCACGGGATTTCCCTGTTTATGTTTACTTTGCTATTTTTTCTTATGTACGTACTTGAGATTAGAGCAGTGCACGTGGCAAAATTAAACGTGAAGTCCAAAATATGTGAGCGATGTGCATGTGCATGGATATACATATATGTAATGATATTATCATATTATTTTTTATTTTTTAAAATGAAGTAACACTCAGACAATGAATGCCTACTACTATTACAAGGTGTTACCTTCTTTGAGAAAGGGATAATGATATAGAAGACATGTGGCGAAGGAAGAGATGGAAGAAAGCTTTTAAAAATGCAGTGTTGCAGTGCCTCTGGTGTCAAATGAGGCGTATTAAATTTTCAAATCGTGTAGCAGCCATTTTATTGATTATTTTACTTTGCCGATGATTCTACTACACAATACCGACGCATACCGTTTGTTTACAATAATATTTTTATTATTAGAAAGAGAAATTATGTGAAGAAAATGTTGAAATTATGCCTGTTAATTTAAGGGCAGCATACAAAATCATTAATCATTAACCGTGCTGAGAAAGCATGAAAACTCAAACCAAAACACTTCACCAGTAGATTAAAAATAGTGAATCGATTCATTAAAAGCAAAGTATTAAAAAACTAATCGTGAGAAATCACATACCTCCACAAGATGCTAGTTATTTTGTATATAAAGGGTCAGCACTAATGACTAAATATGATAATGCAAAAACTGCATACAAAAACTTTATCTCTTTCCTCCTAACCTTGATAAGCAACTTAAATTTTTTATTAAGGGCAGTGGAGACGATCAAATAATCCCGTCAGTCAGTGCATATGCATATGATAGTGTGGTATGTTTGTTCCTTCGTTAATGATATCGATTTCGAATATACGTATGTACATCAAATATTTATCGTGTAGAACTGTCGAGAATGACACTCAAAAATTAACCGATAAAAGTTTACCTGTCGTTCAGTTTTGTTCCAAAAAACATTCAATTTCGAAGGTTCGATGGCAATACCAAAAGTGAGCCAATATCAAACTAATTTCGATATCGCAAAACGGCAGCAGAAAAAGTAATTTTATTTTTGAATTTATTTATTTTAATTTTATATGTATATTTTTAATTCCTTAACATGAGCTGCAGGATTTAAACACGGTAACCCTCCATTTTAACAGACTAGTGCACATCCACTAGGCTATCGTGGCAAATTTTTTTCTGTTTAATTATTGCACACATGTAAGTATGTGTTTTTTTAACTCTTTAACTTACGATGCAGTCATGGCTCGAACTCGGCACCTCTAGACTAACAGACAAGTACACATCCACTGGGCTATCGTCACACATTCGAGAAATTATCGAGCGAAGTTCGCTTTAGCGAACATTCGATTTTTTTTATAGATTCGCGAATAAATATTGAACAATTATGTTTCGAAATTTCTTCGCTTTACTGAGCATTCGTTTCTATCTAATCTCAGGTCAAATGGCTTGCTTAAAAGAAAACATGTAAATAAGCATGTCAAACGCAATTTGTATTTTGACTTAGTACCGTATTTTTTCCATTACTGTGAATAAAATAATTTATTTTGTCTTTTGCTCAAATTTTCGTCGAAAGTGTTAATAACTTGTTATTGTATAATATAACGGAGAGCACGACATAAAATTAAAAATAATAAACTAAAACAAATAATCAAAATAAAATAAATCACAGAATTAAACAGAGCTTTTACTTTTGATTGATTCGCTCGTGCACGAGTGAGCTGTGAAATATGTCACTTGTTAGTCAACGTGAGTTACACTAAACACCCATGAGCTTATCTCTGCTCGAGAGTACACATATGAGACCGATGTGTGTGTATGTCTTATTGTCCATTTATTTGTTTGTTTATCATAACATTGAGTTGTTGGTGCAATTGCTGTTGTTATTATTTCTATTTCAGTTATGATGAAATCAAAACATTTACATATTGCCAACCACCTTGGAAGATTCATTCATCATTCCAACTGCAAGAATGCCCAACCATTAGACACTATCAGGCTATACAAAGAAGTACCATAAACTACAAACTTATAGCTTTCCATTCCATCATTCACACCAGGGCCAATTGTGGAGGGGGTGATTTTGTGTAAATCTTCTAACGAATATTGGAAAATATATGTACTCGTATGTGTGTATGTATGTATGTATGTGTGTGCACATTTCAGAGATACCATGGAAAAAAACTTGTGAAGTCTTTTTGCCTGGTCAATTGGTTGGTTATTTCTTTTTGTATTTTTATTATTTTAACAATGTTGTTTTTCTTTTTTCTTTATTTTTCGGCTACATTTTCAATTAAAAATGAATTGTTTTCTTATTGTATTCATTGTGTGTGTTGATGATAAAATGTTTATTTAGGTACAGTAGGAAAATGGATGCCAAGCATGACGAACTTTTCAAAAAATTTTTTTTTGTGTGTTTGATAAGACACTACATACCTATTAACAAAAGGAAGTCCATTATAGTCTTCTATTTAAAATTCCCATATGTATCGGTGATCAAGATGATTGCTTTTAAAAAGTGAATTTAAAAAGCATTTTGTAAGTAAGCATGCCAACATTCAAACGTGCAGAGTATGCATACATACATACATATGTATGTACATATATGTATACATACACACATATGTATGTATGCATATAGAAATAGATATATGTATATCTATCTCCATAAACTAACTCATTTGCTTCTATATTCAGTTTCACACTTGACTGTAAACTTTAGCCAAAGAAATTTTTCAAAAGATAATGTCCATTGTAACTCATGATGTTAAAAGAAAAAAAAATTAACAGACAATATAAGAATCTTTATTTATGAAAACTAAAACTAAGGCACACGAAGGGTTCCGTACTGTCCGTAGTGTCCCTACATATAATATCTTACCTGTTACATATACATAAATTTTTTAAAACTTTTAAGTACCGGGTAGTTTTTTTGGTGTCTTACGATTTTTTTTAAAGTTTTGGCGTTTTTCCAAGGTTTTAAATCTTTTTTCTAGTTTTTGGGATTTTTTTTCGTTTTGTTGATTTTTTTAGTTTTAGCGTTTTTTTAGTTTTGGAATTTTGGCGATTTATTTTAGTTTTATAAATTTTTGTTAGTTCTGGCACTTTTTTTCGTTTTGACGATTTTTTTCGGATTTTGGCGATTTTTTTATTTTGGGATTTTTTAGTTTTAGCATTTTTGAAAATTTTAACAGCCGTATTCATAAAAATTTTAAACAGCATTTCAAATGTTGTTTAAGCAAAAATCGCTAAAATTGTATTCATAATAGAATTTTAGCTTAAAAAACGTTTTTTAAACCTTGTGTAAATCAGCAAATTTTAAAATTGACTGCATCCATGTTTAAACGAATTTTAAGATGACGTTGTTGTAATTTTGCTTCGTGTTTGTTTATATTTTTAACTGTCCCTGTATGTATGTATGTACTTATGTATATGTCAATGTTATTTAGAAAAAAAATAAATTTTTTTATAGAAACTATTGCCGAAATATCAAATGGACTCCAAAAGAATATTTATAAGAAAAGGAGCGATCAACTTTCCATTCCTAGTCATTGTTTCCTCACTTTATTTGTTAACAAAAATAATAATAATTGTAGAAAATTAACTAGTGATGCATAAACACTCAAAACAAATAAAATAAACTCGTTATTCTAGTGCTTCTTAATCTGCAATAAAAAAATCTTATAAAAAGCACTTTTAAAAACGATTCGCTGTGAACTTTTTTTATTTATTTTTATTAAATACGAGTTGGAACACATTTTTTATTTTATAAAAACAAAATTTTTCTGAAAATGGACAAAAAACAAATACAGATACGAGTACTTTGTGAATTAATAATCGCTGTTTTGCAGAACTAAGATGCAAGTGACAAATAGATAATACAGTGTTGCCACGATATTTAAAAAAAAACAAGTTAATTGATTTTTAGTTAAAATACTGATTATGAATACCAATATTTAAAAAACCTCTTTTATCCTTAAAATGTTTTTTAACTAATATGCTTTTTAAACCTCAATCTACTTTTTTTATGAATACGGCTGTAAGAGTTTGCCTCTTACGGCTTCCAAGACACAGCAAGTTGTCAAAATTACATTAACTCATAGAATCCTTTAATTTTGATTTTTTAAATTTCAGTTTAATTGGTGTAGTCTGCATAAAAATACACTAAGTCCTAGTTTACACTATGCAAGTCTTATTGCTAAGCTGATTAGTTTGTTGGGAAAGAGAGACGGGGGTAACAGAAACGTTTATTTTTCCCTCGTCTCTCTTTCCTAACAAACTAATCAGCTCAGCAGTAAACTCGCATAGTGTAAACTAGGACTAGCTTTAAAAATTTCAAGTGTCTATATACATCCATACATACATTTTCTGTATATTACATTAGGAATTCCACATGTTTCGTTGCTCGGACTAGAACACCCTTTAATTTTTAACTGCTATAGCGGTCGAAGTTTTCATATTTTGTGAAAATTTCAGGGCCAAAGCTCTTACGGTTCTCGAGAAAATAGCCTGTGAAGGGCATAGAGATTAAATAATATTTTTACAAATAATTTAAAAAGAAGATTTATTTGCTACAGGATGAAATATGCGTTTCTTCAATCATATGTAGCACCAAATAGGTATTTGTTTTTAATTTAAAAACGAGCAAAATTTTGCACTTTTTCAGAAAGGATAATTAAATATTCCTACTTAATACTCATAAAACGCGAAGCCTTGTAGTCTTCCTTGTAGTATGCCTGCATAACTAATGTAAAATTATAAATTTTTTATGTACGTGAGTAATAGAAATCAATAAAAATCATAGACCGCGAATCAAGGCATATTCATATAATGTAAATCCACCTCAATTCGCGTTTAAAAATTCATGCTTTGGAAGGCAAAAAATTGAGTGAAAAATGTGTGTTGACATCTAAAGGTTATTCAAATTAAAAGTGGCGAAAGTAGTCGCCTGGGCCTTTTAGTATTAATTGACTTACACTAAAATCTACATACTTAACAGGTACATATATGTGTACTCAAATCAACTCTTTTTATATTCACCACAATTTTTATTTTCTAAGCATTAATAAAACTCCAGAAATATTTCTTATTTAAAAAAAACATTCACTAAAATGTAATTCTTTGAACAAATTTATAATCGTTATGGCCCCTAATAAAAATTCCAAATTCCAAAGTTTTTGGCAGTAATTTTTTTTCATTTTGCTATTAAACACTTTTTACAAAAACAGATTTATTATGAAAAACTAGAGAAAATCAATTTTTTGTAAAAAAGAATTGTTTGATTTAATCATTAGTTAATAAAAAAGTTTCGGGCTCAACCGGGATTTGAACCCGGGACCTCTCGCACCCAAAGCGAGAATCATACCCCTAGACCATTGAGCCTGCTGAAATGAATTGGCTGAATCGGAGTGTGCTTCTAGATTTGGCAGTATGCAAATTCAAAATATAAAATAAACACAATACCGTCAACTGGGGATGTAGCTCAGATGGTAGAGCGCTCGCTTAGCATGTGAGAGGTACGGGGATCGATGCCCCGCATCTCCAACAGTACTTTTTTATTTTTATAATAAGTTTTCTGGTTTCATTCCATTAACAGCAGGACTAATTTTATAGGTGTGTGAGTATGTGTATGTGTGCATAGAAGAATGAATACAATTGAATCATTTTAAAACTTTCCCAAGATAAGCTTGATGAGAGGTGGATGGGTGGTATTTATTTTAATTTTTCTTGTGCGAATTTATGTATTTTTGCGGGTCTGCTGCCATAGGTGACAAATATCAGACAGAAAGACAACGCACAGGATGCTAATATGGTTTTCTTTTTAATATTTTAGTGCTTAAAAACGTGCCAGCAAATTTTTGCACGTTTATCATATATCTTTTTTATTTAAAAAAAAGGAAAACGTACGAAAAATGTCAAGATGATAATAATATTTAATGATAATGTTTTATAACGCTATAAGCCATAGAGAATTTCGGCAGTTTTTGAGAAATACTGGTTATGCAAATATGGAGGTAGTATACATAAATAAAAGTAAACATGCACACATACATTTACTGTATGTATTTAAGTATACAGATGTACATGTATAAATAAAATAAATATAGTTCGTAAGTTCGACGTTGTTTATACATTAAAATGAGGAACGTGTTTCGCATTATATACATAAATACTTAAGTCTATGTATGTATGTATGTATTTACATCTTTGAGTACTGTACTGTCAATACGTTTAGTACTCGTATCCTCTCCTCATTCGTAATGTTAAAAAAGGACACATGCTTACACAAAATATGCATAAAAAAGATGAGCTCAAAGATAAGACTTGTATTGTGTGAACGCCGATGAAAGTTCAAAGATGAAAATGTGATAAGCTTTGCAATAAGTCTTGTGTAGTGTGAACTGGGACTTGTTACAAAAAATATTTGATCAAGTTGTGAATGATTAAGTAGGTATTCGCAATTGTGAATATGCATTTGAAGGAAAAAAATAACAGCTGAACAATGACAAAAATAAGATGCAGTGAATGTACTAAATTCTTTTAAGGCCGTGATACACTATCATACAAAGTCGTGCTATATTTAAGAAAATTCAACACTGGTGTGATGGAGTTTATGAAAATTTTCAAAAGGCAATAACAATTCATCACACCAGTGTTATATTTTTTCGTAGCTGGTACGACTTTGTATGATAGTGAAAATTTCATTTAGGTGGACCTAAACTCTGTCTTATATTCCTCCAATTTTTTCACCAATCGCTTTGGAGCAGAGTGAGTACCTTTGCGATGTCCGGGTTTGCTTTCATCAAGTTTACAAGCCTTGTAATTTGCCTTTTGTTGCTCATAATATGCGCCCTGTGCATAAAATCAATTATTTTGTTTATATTTAATTTAATTTAATTTATTCATTCATAACACGAAAACCTAGCCGTAATGCCATAATCGGTTTTCAATAATACTACTACAATATGTACTACTCCAATTAACCGATATTTATTCATATATGTATTTCTATTTATTTACTACTTACATACGTTTCGAGTGAATATTTTTCTTCTAGTATTTTGTAATTGCAAATAAGCCTGCTACTTACTTTTTTTTTATTACCAAACAAAACGTTTGTGAAAAAACACACATGGTTTTTGAAGAAAACCACACGGGAATAAAAATTAGCGATGCCATATTTTTTTTCGAACATGCAAGTATTTTTCAACTGGAAGTAATTCACAATAGGTTTGAATAAAACGCTCGCAAATTTGAATTTCCGAGCGTTCAGTATATTAGCAATAATGATTCTAGTTTCTGAAATTTCGAATTACGGAAAATTCTAATTTACTAGCGTCTAATGTAAGAGCATTGAAAGAATAATTTTAATTTAATAGATAATGTCTAAATCAAAGATTTTCCTTGTTTAAACACTCCTTCTCAATTAAATAAGCAACATAAATTATTTGCATGTGGAAAAACTCCCACATGCTGTGTGACTTTTTTCCTCTATAAATACGTATTTATGCCAAACTTTTCTTTAAAATTTAAGTTTGTTTTATGGCAAGTATGTATTAAAAGTACTAAACGAATATTGCTGACAATTGCTTACACATATTCTCTATGTTTGTAATATGTTTTAACACTGAAAAATAACTCAACTAACAATGGAAACCATTTATAAATATAAAAAAAACTTGTCGTCTATGGTACATTTAATAGAATTTAACGTTGTTCGAATACTTACTCATTTGTGCCATGGACATCCATACATGTATGTACACTCTAAAAAAAGGAGTCAAATTTACTTAAATAGTTATTTTCGGTACAAAAATTTTCTGAAATCAAATAAACATTTTCTAAACTTTAGTAAACATACGTAAATTTTTCTGCATTTCACCACAATGTTCAACTATTTTGAAAAAAATTTTTATTTTTAAATCAAAATTTAGTTACGTTTTTTCTTTAAGTGTCTGTGTGTTTAACTAACAACTAAAATTACCACAAAATATAAGCTGACTCGAAAACTAGTCATGCTTTTGGTCAAGACAACTACACACACATTTCTGCAGTCTTGTAGTCTTCTTAATGGTTTACGCCTTATTGTTTGTTGGTTGTATTATTTTTAATGTTTTGTATTTTGGATTTTATTGCAAGCAACGTCAGCCAATTTTATCTTTAATATCGAGAAACGTAAAATATGTTGATGTCTTTTTATTTTTATTTATTTTTTTGTCCTATTTCATAGTTAATGCTTATCATCCCCCCTACACAAACCGAAGGCAAACCAAGCAACTTCCTGACGGTCAGTTGAAATTAAACCTTATAATAGTGTTCTTTCTCTGGTCTCCTTTTATGCAGATTGTGAACATTTTTGCAATGCGTACTGAATGTACATACACAAATATATACATATGTATGTATTTACTTACATACACAAGTACATATGTATGTTTGTATTTTAATAAATTTTAACAATTCAATTGCTTCGAATGAACATTAAATGTTACAACTGATTTTATTTGATAAATTCAGTGACTACAAAGGCGTTTAAGTAGAAAATATTAAGATAAATAATATTGTGTATGTATGAGTAAATATATATATATATATATAATATGTATGTATATACAAAATAAATACATATGAATGTTGAAAAACAGCCCTTCTTAAATGGACATAACAAGGCTGCAACAAGGAAACACTTCACGAATTTTTAGTAAGTTTCATTCACTGTTTTAAATTTAAGGATATGCAGGTATTGCAATAAGAGGTTTCCTTTTGATAAGTAAAAAACGAATATGCCATTAAAAATGGAAAACAATATGAGCCAAGTGGCTGCCAATACCCACTTGACCAAGACTTTCGTTAATGATATCGATTGCGAATATACATATCTCAAACATTTATCGTGTAAAACTATCGAGAATGACTTAATCGAAAAAACTTTACCTTTCACTCAGTTTTGTTTCAAGAAATATTTCATTTCCAAGGTTCGCTAGAAACTTAAAAAATGAGCCAATATCGAACTAGTTTCGATATCGCAAAAAGGCAGCAGAAAAAGTAATTTTTTAAGATTATTATCTTTATATTTTAATTTATTTTTTAATTTTTTAACTCTTTCTTTGATGCAATGTTCGAACGCGGTACCTCCATTGCTAACAGACTAGCACACATCCACTAGGCTATCGTCACACATTCGAGAAGCTATCGAGAGAAGTTCGCTTTAGGGAACATTTAATTTTTTTTACAATCGCAAATAAATATTGAACAATTTTGTTTCAAAATTTATTTGCTTTATTCGAATTTCAGGTCAAGTGGGTACAGCTACGCTTGCAGGACCATATTGTTTTCATGAAATCTTTCATCACACATTCGCACATTTGCAGCTGCATGTTTTCGATAGTTTCACCAGTTCCATATTTAAGGTCTTGAATCGATTGTGAGCCATTGTCATAGACTTTATCTTTCAGGCAGTCCCAAAGAAAAAAATGTAAAGGTATTGAATCACAAGATATCGGTGTCCAATTGTGATCGCCTCTTCGAAAAAATAAATAGTCAGGAATCTTTTCACTAACTGCCACTGCACTCAAAATTTGCTCTTGTTTTCAATGTAAATAGCCAGCCGAGAATTTTTACATGGCTTCTATGAACTGGCAGTAAATTTTCTGTTTGTTAAATTGAATGCAGCATATTTTATTAACACGAAATATCGTGTCATAACTGCCAAATAAGCTTAAGCGTCATAATTTTTGAACTTAATTTTTTTTACCAAAATCGATTATTTGCTGTCGTAAATAATCGATTTTTGTCAAAAAAAAACAAGGCCTAACAAATTCGTCGGTTAAGCTTTTGGCGGTTATGGCTCAATATATTAAAAGATAAAATTTAAATAAAACTCTTAGAGGTCTAATTGAGGCCTAAGAAGAGAAATTTTGGCAAATTAGTTTCAACATAAGGATGTTTTTTTTTTCGAAAAATTATGCCCCGAAGCAATCCCTTCCTATCACTTCCTCTTTGATTATGCAATTAATAAAAATAAATATGTATCATGTCTGCAGGAACGAACTCATAATATTTTTTTCATCAATTTTCTCTGTTATTTGCATAAACATATTAAAGCTGATTTTTCTTCCGCACCCATAATCCAATTTTTTCTTCTTTTTTTTTTGTTGTTTGTCCTACGATATTTGTAGGCATAGTAAATTCATTTGTTAATTTGCTGTATAAATGTCTCCATGAGTTTACATAACCACATGTCCTCAATAATATTTCCAATATGACCAAATAAACTCAAATGTTTGTGCAAGTCTTCAGGCTCAACCCTTTGTCGAGCAAAATTCATCGATACCTTACCTCTCTCTCTCTCCCTCTTTCCTTACCTAGAGTATCATGTTGTCATTTGTCTCATCGTCGTGTCATCTCCCCCATTGAGGCTGTGATAAACAACAGGTGGATATGCATGCTTGTAGTTAACGGTCGTTGGACTCTTTATCGTATAACATGTCTATCCAAATTGGACTCCTTATATGAGACATTCATTCATAAAAAGGGAGAGCAGAGCGAAAGCAAATGTTTTACTAAAATTATGACATTCACACAAACAAGTGTTTTTCCCTTAATATTTTTTAAAGCAATTTTTTTTCTGCAAATTGACTTAGTTGCTTTTTATGCACTAGGGATATCTAGATACATACATACATATGTATATGTATGTATGTGTGTGAGTTTCAGTAGCTCGCTTTTTTTGCTACAAAAAATTTTGACAGTTTTAGGAAGGATATTGAAAAAAGTAAAATAAGAATTTGAGTTTCAACGATGATATCGCATTTCTAAACATTGTTTCATTCGTTTCATAAAAAACAAAATACTACTCGTGTATCATCCGTATTGTTACTAAATTCTTCAAAATTATTGTTACATTACACACAACCTTTTGAAAAAATATTTCAAAACGATGGTATTTGAGTACCCTTTACAACGCACCTTTTACAAAAAACGCCTTTTACAAAAAACGCCTTTTACAAAAAGTACTTTTTCCAAAAAGTACCTTTTACAATAAGTACTCTTTACAAAAAGTAACTTTTAAAAAAAGTACCTTTTACAAAATTACCTTATACAAAAAGTGACGTACAAAAAGTACCTTTTACAAAAAGTACCTTACACAAAAAGTGACTTACAAAAAGAGACTTTTACACAACGTACCTTTTTAGAAAAGTACATTTTACAAAAAGTACCTTACACAAAAAGTGACTTACAAAAAGAGACTTTTACAAAACGTACCTTTTTCAATAAGTACCTTTTACAATAAATACCTTTTACAAACAAACTATGCTTTTGACGGAGTTTGTTTATAAATAAAATCTGACGATTGATGACATAAATTCCTTCCAAATCGTTTGAAAAAGTAATTTTACAAATACTACTTCTAAGAAAATATTAAAATATTCAAAAATTATATTTGTATAACAAAAAGTTCCTTTTATGTTAAAAATATACGAAATTTTTCATTTACACATTATAAAAATATCTTCACCCCGACAACAACTGCTGAAAGGGAACGAAAGGCCCCGGCGAGATTCGAACTCACGATCTCCTGTTTACTAGACAGGCGCTTTAACCAACTAAGCCACGGCGCCCCGCGTCGCTTACTATGCAATTTTTGTTAAATAAAACATAATTAAATTCGGTATGATATATGTATGAATATACACACACGAGTATTGTACTATATACATAGTATATGCATACGTACATATGTACATATATACACATATTGCTAATTTAAAATTATCAAACTATTTTTGAAATCTCAAAAGTATGAGATTGCTTTTTTTTTTAAATCGAGATTTTTGCATTTTTCAATACATTGGATGTTCTTCTATTTATCTATTTATTTCAAAACAATAACAAGTTAGGGCCTTTCTATATTAAGGTAACGATATACATACATATTTACATAAGTATCTTTGTTAGTGATGTCTGGAATGCCAACTTATGGTATTCACGAACACGAATACGAATGAAACAATATTCCTGAACGCGAATACGAATATTCCATATTCCATATCAAGCTATAACATTTATTAGCATTAAATGTACCAAATTTTGTAAAGATATATCTCCCAATTCTCATGAAAGTCTCTTTTCAAAAAATATATTCTTCCATGGATATGACAATATCAAATTATTAAATTTTTAAAGTTTGTTTGGCCCACTTGAGGCTACAACATATAAATTTTGAGAGATGTATTGATGGAAACTAACTTTCATTTCTTTTTAAAATAATATTATTTTAAGTTTTTATATATTTACATACATAAGTGAACTAAATGTATGTATATAAATATTAAATATAATAAATATTTTATGATCAATTTGAAAAAATCTATAATAAATTACATAACAAATGCATACTTACAATACGTACGTTTTACTGAATGAAAAATTTAATGTAACAATGACGAAGAAAACTTAAGTTATTTTCATGTATGAAGCAAATAAAATAAATATTTTTATTTCAAATTAAAAAAAAAAAACTAAACTAGTAATAAATAATTTTAATTGCTTAATATTATTATTTCAAGAAATGAAGATATAATTTTCTGTATTTTAAGTCGAAAACTCTCATATACAATCTCAAAAAGTATTAAGAAGTAGCATATTCGAGATAATTTCTTATTGGTAGACAATTTTCGCCGCTATCAGCGGAGTTGATCTTCAGCTGAGTTTACTCCATCCGTCAAACTCTATATAAAATAGCATAAAATCTTAAACCGAACTGTGAGTATACAAATAAAATAATCCTACAATAAATTTGTATGCATATTGTTGTAATGCTGTAAAGCCCGCTTGGTACAAATACACTTTGGATATGCATATCGATGGTCACAAGTATAAAAGCACTCGCTTGGCAGATAAACAAATGCTGTTGCATGCTTTTGATCAAAATGAATACCAGTCTTAGTGTTCTCATAAAATCAAGAGCACTAAAAAGAGAGAACAATGCAATAATGTCCATCATGAAGATTGCGCAAGCAAACAGTTTTTACGTTCTCCTGTAAAGATACACTTATATGAGTTATTGGCTTTCTAGTTGTTACTTGTTGTACGATATGTACGATTTTCGATGATTTTACATATATGAAATGGCGATTTTTTTATATTTTATCGGGATTTCGACGGTTTTTTAATAGTTTTATCTGGCAGCCCTGTCCTTTTAAGCAAACCGCGAATCAGCTGTGCATAGTAGAGCATAAGCCAGAAAATAGTAAATATTGTGAGAAAAAGTTAAATTATTGTGAAATTTGTGATAATGTAAATTGAAATAAAGAAATATAATATTTAGTAATGATAGATAAAGTGAAACATGTGATTTTAGTGTTGTCCGGTAAAGGTGGAGTCGGCAAATCAACAGTCAGCTCACAGCTGGCCTTAGCATTACGAGAAAGTGGCCACAAGGTAAAGTTTGGCAAACATACTCGTATTGTACGCTTCCTCTATGAAATTACAAAAATTCCTTGTTTTTATTATTACATTGCAGGTAGGAATCTTAGATATAGATTTGTGTGGTCCTTCTATTCCCTATTTATTGGGTTTGGAAGGTCGCGATATATATCAATGTGAAGAGGGTTGGGTGCCCATCTACACAGATGGCACGAAAAGTTTGGCTGTTATGTCTATAGGGTTTTTATTAAAATCGCGCAATGATCCAGTCATATGGCGTGGGCCCAAAAAAACTATGATGATAAAACAATTTCTAAATGACGTCAAATGGGACGATTTAGACTACTTGATAATTGATACACCACCCGGTACCTCAGATGAACACATAACGGTTATGGAATGTATGCGTGAAGTACGGTGCGATGGCGCTATTATTGTAACTACACCCCAAGGCGTTGCTTTAGATGATGTACGAAAAGAAATAACTTTTTGTAAAAAAACCGGCATTCATATTTTAGGTATTGTTGAAAATATGAGTGGCTTTGTTTGTCCTCACTGCTCAAATTGTACCAATATATTCTCCTCCGAGGGTGGTGTTGAATTGGCCAAAGTAGTTGGTGTTCCTCATTTGGGAACGTTTCCAATTGATCCGCGTGTTAGCCTCTTAAGCGGCACCACACGCTCTGTGCTGACAGAGTTGCCCGGCTCTAGTACAGCTTCTACATTGAAGGAGTTAGTTGACAAAATTACTACGTAATTGAGGTCTTAACTGTTATAAGTGTAAATATATACGATGTTTAAAAAAAATTACATATATTGCATATTGATGTTCTCACTACAAAAATCAACATATGTAATTGAAAATAAAAAGAAAAAAATTAAATTTTAGCCTTTTGGGCGAAAGCTTTTGTTTCAACAATTTTAGAAATTCATCTCTATAAAAATTTTAGAAAGAGCTTGAGGTCACTTTTTTATTTAAAATATCGATATAAAATGTTTTTTATTTTTCTCAATATTTGGATAACAACCTCCTGGGGGTCTACTCTGTAATTCGAAACGAACGTAAATGCTTTTGAATTGTAATGTTAATAACATACAAATTCGAAAGCATTTTCTTTCGTTTCGAAATACAGAGTAGACCACCTGATATTCTGTTATGGACAGAGTTTTATTTTTTTATTTTTATTTTTTTGAAACAAAAAACAGCCATTTCGACTTCAAAAAAAGGAGGAGGTTATCAATTCTTCTGTATTTTCTTGACATTACTACTTCATAACTCGGTGCATTTTAGAACGATTGTAAAAATTATTATTTTTTGGTGGAGAGGGTGTAGCTTCCAATTGGTCCCATTGTAAGAAGGTGGGCGAGGACACGCCCACAATTATTTTTATTTGATTTTTTGATATTCTACTTACTTGGTTGCTGCGAAACTTAGCAAACAGCTTTGGTAACTTGTAACTTCACACTATTAAAGTTGAAGAAATGGGCGGAGCTACGCCCATTAAAATTTATTATTATATTTCACGTAGTTATACTTAACCGATTTTTACGAAACTTCCCACATACCTTGAGCTCTTAAATAAACACAATCTGCCATTTAAAAAAATGGGCGGAGTCACGCCCATTAAAATGTAATAATTCAGTTTGAGTGGTTCTATTTTACCGATTTTTATAAAACTCAACACACACTCCATTAAATTTAAGTATATATCACTAATATTCGCTTGAATTCTGCGAATACGATTACGAAAATTTAATAGTTGCCCAATATTCGCTAATTCGAATACAAATACAAATGTATGCGAACATCACTAGTATGCACGTATTTATTTATGTTGTGCTGGTGGTATCGTGCTTATTGCCAAATGATTATGACCAAAAAATTACTTGACACAAAGCAGTGATTATCTTGAAACGAAATTTACATAAAAGATTACATACAACAAACACACAATAAAGGAAAAATAAAGAAGCTCTTCAATTGAATTTTATTGTGTTTAACTGTATAATGTATCCTGGCATTAAATGCTTCAGCAATATCGTCTATTTTAAATTCCGCAGGGAATATTTTAATTTTTGAATCATTATTGCTTCAAAACGATACTAAATATGTATATGTATGTATGTATTTATGTATGTATGTGTGTATGTATGTATGTTTGGCCACCTTTGATTGTAAATAATCTAAGGGAATTTTTTAAAGACTTCATTTAGCGTGCTAGACAAATCCATGAGTAAAAAATACATAACTTTAAGAAGTGTTTTAATTGCATTGATATTTACGTGATAAAATCGTTGCTTCGTCTCACAGCATTATGCCTATTTTTAGTTCCCTTTTTTGAGCTTTTCTAAACTCATTTTATTTTTTTTTATATTTTAGCTTCAAATTCCCTGGGTTTAGTGCTTATTTGTTTTTCTCTTCTTTTGGTTTATTGGCGCATTTTAAAGTTACTGCATCCATCCACAAGCTGCTTAAATTGTTGTCTCTACATTTTCATTCATAATAAATATTGACTTTTCACACAAAAAACCACAAATTTGTTTTCCTTACCTTTGGAAAAAAGTAAAAAAAAGAAAAATAAACTGAATAAGTTAAGATTTTTCCTTAGAGAAGAAAATGAAATGAACAATATCTATTCAGGCAGATTATATAAGAAAAACACGTAAGTTGAGGTGAATGCGTGTATTCATAAGATTGTGGATTGAAATTGGCAAATTTATCTTGGATTAAGTAGGGATTATGGCAGCTGACATGACTTTGTTGAAATGGCATGATTAAGTTGTTTCTTCTTGCTTCTTTAAATAGCAACACCCTAAACACACTAAAATAACAAACAAACAAACACATACGTTCTCATTGGAAATGTTGTTAAAACATTTTATGAACAGTGGGTGCGAAATGTCCCTGACCAATATGTAGGGGAGCTGATTCAGTTCCCGTAGCTCCTGGAAATTTATCATTTAATATAAACAAATAAAATATTTTACATGGAAATTTATTAAACTAAAATAAATAAAAAATAAAGATTCCATATAACGATAAACAATTATATACATACATACAAATGGGTAACTCCAGAAAAAGGTCAACGAAAAAATTTTTTTTGCTCTTACTTTATACTAGTATCTAAATGTAAAAGCATTTTTAATTTTTTTACCGAAATATACAATTTAAATTTTTTTTTTAAATTATTTGTTTATTTGTTTTTTGTAATTTGTAAATTTTCTATTTTCAATGCCTTTCACATTATGTTTTTTATGTGGAAAGCAATGCCACACAACGAAAAATATCGTAAATGAAAAACCTTGCCACTAGTACACACTATTGTGATGTCATTAAATGCCATAGAGTGTACTCATAGGCGTAGAAAAGCCTTTCTGGGGGGTGGATTACCCTCAAGAATTACTGTTGCCCCCCCCCCCCCCTAGAATTATTAAAACTTGTACGTAATTATTAACTTTAATATTACTGATGAAAATCAGCAGTCATAATGCTTTTAGGGGCGTGGTACCGCGCACTTTTCTAAATCCAACATCGCGTCACTTTCAGAGCTTAAGGTGTGTGCCAAGTTTCTTAAAAATTGGTCAAATATAAGAATGGGTAATATAGTAGTAATATTTAATAGGCATGGCCCCGCCCACTTCTTTAAGCAGAAAAATATTTAATTCTTTGAGCCGAAATTCCTTGCCAAGTTTCATGGAAATTGGATAAGTAGAAGTACATGTAATGTAATACTAAACTCTCATGGGCGTAGCCATGCCCATTTTTGTTTTTTTAGAGCTCAAGATGCGTGTCAAGTTTCGCAAAAATCATTAAAGCAGAAGCATGTCAAATATAATATCAAATTTTAATGGCCATGACTTAGCCAATTTTTTTGAAAGCAACAAACATTGTGTATTTTTAACAGCTCAAGGTGTGTGCCAAGTGCGGGCCTCCGCCCCATTTTTTCAACTTCGAGATTGTGTCATTACGAGAGCCCAATATGTTTTGTAAGTTTCGTAGCAATCGAATAGGTAGACTGTCATAAAATCAAATAAAAAATAAAAATTTTTTACAATTCGTCTAAAATGTACCGAGTTGTGAAGTAACGTGACAAAAAAAAAAAGAAACATCCGAATTGATAACCTGCTCTTTTTTTGAAGTAATTTAAAAAGGCATAATTCTGTCGTTTAATTGGTAATAATGCAGATCTTTGGTACATACATATTGTCATATAAATTCAAAATGGGCGTAAGTTACATTTAAAACATTTTATAGAAAAAGCAAAACACATTATAAATTTTAGTGCATTTAGTTCTCAGTAGTATTTTTTTGAATGTCGTTAATAAATTTGATATTTTTGAGCATACTAGAATAAAAATGTTGTGGGTAGATGGATTTCATATAATTATATCACAATCAATCAAAAAGGCGATTTTGAACTTTTTGTAAGTTACGCCATTTTTGAATTTATCTGACGATTCCTATGTATGTATATAACTGCAAAATTTTATTCGAAAATATCAATGATCAGCGATTTTATAGCATTGGAAAAAAATATAAAACATATCGCTCATTTTCTTAAACAACGTCATAACTAGAAAAAAGTAGTTTGCCAGAAAACGAGTTCAAAGAAAATTTTATTTTTCTGTCAAGAATTTAGTAAACAAGATATTTGTATGAAATTTTTACACAATATGAATGAATTTTTGAGTTTGAGTAAATGAGCGATATACCAATATACTATTTCCTCCTCCACCCCCACACCCCCCCAGTTATTAAAAAATGACGTATGACCATTTAATACGAAATATTGTGTATACGCCAAGGGATCCCTGATCATTGTCAGGGCAAGTAAAGCAATTTTAGTAAGAGTTTTTGCATAAAAGTCCATTAATTTTAAACGTTTAAAGGTGAAAGGTAGACATATCAAAATTTACAAAATTATGTGTAGTTCTTAAGAGTGTAATCAGATTTTAATAACTTAAGATTTTTTGCAAGAATTTTTACAAAAGGGAAAAATATTCGGTCATCATGTTCTGTAAACCAAATCCGAGTAAATTTCTCGTTTTCCAAAAATAAATAATGGCCTCATTGATGTGTGTTTTAAATCATACATACTAAATTAATTCCAGATATGATATTTCAAGCTCTAAAAATAGAAAACCACAAAAAAGTATAAAAAAATTCGCTATTAGTGGATTTAATTTTTCTAAATCGAGCGTCTTTAAATCGACTCGATTTACAGAACAGACAGCATAGTGTTATGAACTCGTATATTAAATATTTTCTTAATGCTATAAAATCGTTGATTATTGATATTTTGGAATGAAATTTTGTAGTTGTATAAAAACCAAGCAGAAACCGAGTAATCGGTTCAAAACTTTACCACTTGATTTCAACGCTTTTGCTTTCTTCGAAGCTGTGATCTAACTTTCATTGGCTCTGCTTTAACAAAGAAGTACGAAAGGAATAGCTCTAAGAGTTAAGCAGTTCATTGTGTCCTTTTACACCAGTTACATCATCAATCAGTCCTTGTATTTGTATTTTCCCAAGAGCTGAAAGCTACTTTAAATGGGCTCAACTTTTTCGTGATTGGATTTCATAGAAGTTATGCGACACTGACCTCATATTATTATTAGTTAAATTAGCAAAAAAAAGTTAGAGTTTTTGTGTGTAAATTTATCTCGCACTGTATATATAAAAAAATGTTACACAAAAACTACCCAAATATATGTTACTTACAGGGTGGGAGGAGTCTCTCTTTTTAAGTTTAAGAAAATTATTTGAAAATAAAATTAATAACCATGCTGAATTTTCATGACAAGCATTATTATGACCAAATTATACACCTTATAAACAGTATATTTTCTATTCTTGATTGCCTTTTTTTTTCATACCACATCCACATCGTCATTTTCCCAAAGTCTTTTTAAGAGGGAAACATTTTTGTATCTTTTTTATGTACACACACTCATATACATACATATGTATGTATGTTGGTTGAAATGTTTTGCTTTGTATTTTTATGCAAAGCAATTTATTATGAATTATTTTTATGACACTTAACGTAACATTGAACAAGGATACAAATTTAATGGCATCTGCAGTAAAGAAAATTGAACAAAATTTGACTATTCACATTTTATATTAAGAAATTATATGCAAACATATTTTTATTACAACATAAAATAGTGTTTAAAAAAAAAAATGAATTGGAAAAATATTTTTAAGAAATATCTAGTGCAAAAATTTCTCAAACTATTTTTTAAATTAATTTTTTTGTATCCATTCGGAACGCATTTGTTTTAAAATATCTTGAAACTGCTTACACACATCTAAAGCAAGGCCACTGTTTCTTAAATTCAATGACTGTAATTTATGGTTGAAGCCAATCACTTTAAGCAAATGCTTTCCGAAATTCTAAAACGCACAAATCTTAAGTTTTTAATAGAAAATAAGTTTTTTTTTTTTAAAGAAGACTTACCTGTCCCAAAAAATTATTAGACAGATCTATTGAGCAAAGGGTTTTATTTTCTACTATTAGCTGCATAAAAATCTTGGTAATTGCCGCATCTATAGAACAGCCAGCTACGTCCAAACTGGTAATGGGTAGAAATTCCAGCATGGAAATTATTGAGGTTGCACCATCACTCCCAATTGGATTTAAGCGCAAAATTAGTTTTTCGAGAGACAAACTCTTGACCAAGTGGCTGAGAACATAAGCACCCTCGCAGGCTAATGAAGAAAAATAAAACGAAAAACAAAATCAACGTCACAACTTAAAAAAATTGGATTTCTGAGTAAATGATGCAAAATTAGTACTCATATTGTGTAAAAATTTCATACAAATATCTTGTTTACTAAACTCTTGAGAGAAAAATTTAACTAAACTTTTTCCATTAAGTTGTGTGTAAATTGAAAACTTTAAATTAGTTTTCTGGCAAACTATTTTGTTTTAGTAAATGAGCTAATTTTGTAAAGTTTAGAAAAAAAATGCATGAGTCTACAAATTACGGGAGTGTAATGGGGGTAAATGGGTTCTCATCGGGGCCAAAACTAGGGAAAAACTAGGCAATTGTTCCTAAGTTAACCCTAGAGGGGTAAAACTTAAGACCGAGCCCCACTAATCCATCTTCAATCATTAGGGTGGTCTCCATACAAAAATGTTTTATTATGAATATAAAAACAACTGCCCCTGGGTTGCTCCTACAGGGGTAAAACTTAAAACCGGCCCGCACTATTATTTTCCCGCTAAAATTTTATACGGACACACTAACCCTCTTCTTAAAGGGAGGGGGGGAGGCTCCCATACAAAATATTATTTTTTATACAACTCCTCTCCATCGCCGTAACTAGCCCCAGAGTACCCCTAGAGGTGTCAATTATATGACCGACCCCCAATAGTTTTGTTGCCCCAACATTTGTTCACAACACAACTAGCCTTCATCTTCAATCCTTAGGGTAGTCCCTATGCAAAAATGTTTCATTTTTATAATAATATATAACAGTGCTTTATTCCAAGGTATGCGACAAATTTATTTGTAATCGATTAGAAAATTTAGATTTTTTGACTGAAGGAGTCCAAAGTTTGGTAGGAGTTGAAGTATACAACTACATAAAATAAAATATTGACTTTTTATGGTCGTAGCTCCACCCTCTTTTCTAAACATGAGATTTTTCATTACAAAAGCCCAAGATGTCAGCTCAGTTTTTTTTTTAGAAATTAGTAAGTTGGAAGCACATAAAATTGATTATGGAATTTTAGTGGGATGATAAAAGTGTCGTTCTAAGTACTATTTGAGCATTAGCCCTGAAACAACTATGAATGCGTACAACTACAAATAAAAAACACTCTCATATGCAAACACACGCTTTAATTTTTTAAGCCGCATACGTTTAACTATAAATATCCGACATTTATGTTTATACACATTCTTTATTATAACTGAAATGTATAGACTGTATAAGCTACAATCATGCGCATGAGTATAAAATTGCTCTGCTTTCTTATTTACACACACATGTAGCATGTTTTCTAACAGCCAAAGTATTAAATATCCATAATCTGAGTATAAGCATTCTTCGACTATAAGTATGAAGCGTATTTTAGTTTTTCGCATTGGAATCGTCTATAGTCATAGTTACTTGAGAAAAACTATGCGAGCGTACGAATTGTTGGCTTTTTTTCTTTTGGGCTATCTGATTTTTTCTTAAAAGTGGATTTAAGATTTTTGCTTCAGCTTCTGACATCACTAATATACTCTTGTTGTTGGTAGGAAATTGTGAATTTTGTTAATTAGAAATTTCATTTTCAGTTTTAGCAGCTTGAATTTTTCATTAGCATTTCTTTAGCATTTTTTTCAAAGCAGATTCTGCGGCTCCATGAAAAATCGCTCAAAACCAAATCGCAAAAAATTTAAAATGAAAAATCGTCCAAAATTTGTTCATCCATATATGAAAAATTGTCTAAAAATTATGGGCAATTAATTTTTTTGGGGGATTTTTCATTTTGAAATTTCTGGCGATTTTTCACATGAAAAATGTTTCCATGAAAAATCGCCCAAAACTAAAAATGAAAAATCGCCCAAATTTTTTTTACATTTAAAAATTAAAAGGGAAAAAATACAGCCAAAAAATTATCGCAGTCATCAGTGCAAGAAAACGTTATTAGGCAGGAAAACTCTGCAAGATAGAAAGTCTTTATTAGGCCGCTCCATGTCGGGAAACACCAGTAAGAAACGAATATTGTTTATGCATTTCTGTAAGTTTTCTTTTTTTTCAAAATAAAAATGAAATTAATATTTTTTGGTGTTTTTTTAATTTTGATCGATATTTAATTTTTTTGGGCGATATTTTTTTGTGATTTTTCATTTTGAAATTTTGGGCGATTTTTAATTTTTATTTTTGGGCGATTTGGTTTTTGGGTGATTTTTCATGGAGCCAGACTCAGCTGTTACAATGTAATACTCTTAAAGGCTCAGTTACCGAATGTAATGGAATGTAACTGCAACAGTAGGAAACAGCTGTTCGATATTGTTATGTGAAAAGTAATGAAAATGGTTATAGAGATGTAATGTAACGTAACCTACTTTTCACATAAAAATATCGATCAGCTGTTTCCTAAGTTGCAATTACTTTCCATTACAGTCGGCTAACTGAGCCTTAATAGAGATGTAATGTAACGTAACCTACTTTTCATATCATAAATATCGATCAGCTGTTTCCTACATTACAGTTACATTACATTACAGTCGGCTAACTGAGCCTTAACTGAGCCTTAAAACAAAAAATACAATTACATAGATACTCACTTATTTTATTGTTTGTTAAATCTAAACATTTCAATGCCGCAAACGATTCCTTGTTGCAAGAGCTTAGAAACTGGCGTATGCCTTCATCGCCCAAACTACAGTGTTCGAAAGACAGGGCGGACAGATTATGGCAACCCTTATCTAAACTACGAGCAAATAATCCCAACTGATAGGGTTCCAATTTAGTATTGTAGAAACTGAAAAGGTAAATAAATCAAGCTTTAAACAAGACACACACATACATGCATATTAAATGTAAAGACTTTAACAGTTCTTACCAAAAATTAACAAGTTCATGGCACAGTTGTAGTCCTCGAGCAAGCAGTGAAGCATCTTGGCGCGATAACATGTTACAACCAAGATAGAACTGCGTGCCTATAGTCTTTGTACAATATGTCAAACGTAATGTATGCAATTCCGGTAGATATCCCAAAATGAAATCAAGTGGAATGTGATCTGAAACAAAAATCAAAATAAAAAAAACATACGTTTCGTATTTGGTGACATCTTTTGAAATACTCGTACATACATACAAACAAACAAACCTTTATTGCTTACCATTTTGGCCATCCATACTGGGCTGTAGAAAGTGTAACTCAAGTTGATTTATATACGCTGCACAAACGTCCAATATCGCCCCAACATTTTCCTGCTCGTACTCAGTTGTTGTTACATTTTCAATAAACTCTTGCAGATGTCGTTCCATGTAAATGTTAATCCAAGGCTTTCTGTTTTTTCTATTTCCTTCCATTGTGCTGCATTGCCGTAACAACGTTGAGGTAGTTGAAAGTGGTGATGGCTGCGCTGGTGGGGTTTGATATGTGTATGACGTGTAAAAAAGTGTCTTCCAACGGTGTTGATAGCTTTTACGCCAAAAGAAGTCATCTTGTATGTGTGAGCTCAAAATCTTTAGAGGCAGATTTACACACAAGTTGCTCAAAATATAGTTGCGGTCCTCTTGACGTTCTATTTCTTTAAAAAGTGGATTGTCTGTCAAGAAGGTACGTACGTATGCATGTATGTACATACATATAAATATATATTGTGATGGTTTATTTGTTTTATTTGTCCTTACTCACCACTCCAGGTGTCTAGTAGCGAATCCAGCACTAAATGTCTTAGACTTCTAATGCGTTTTGTATCGAATTGAATTTCTGTGCCATCGGGTCTTTTCAGTGTTTCGCCATGAGTTTTGGGTAGTTTACATTTCTCAAGATTGAAATAGGATTTAAAAGTATTTAAATTTACTGTCAGAGGAAACTCGACATAAGTAAAGTCCATGTCCATGTTGGGAAAGTCTAATAAGCACAACAAATTTTTATTTATTGTAATTGTTAATTTATTAATTTTGTTTATTAGGGGGAGGAAATTCTATTGTCAAGGTAACTCTGCTGAAAGCAGTTGATTATATAGAAGTTTTTTTCTACTTGCCAAATCGAATAAATCTATAAAAAAAACGACTGACACAAGATAAATAAACCGAATTTTTTGCTTAAAAAATAAATTAATTAAAATTGAAATATTTATAACTTATTTATTCGAACTGTTAAGAATTTTAGTTCAAGAAGTAAAGGCAGAATTAAGGCTCAGTTAGCCGGCTGTAATGGAATCTAACAGCAGCTGTTTCCTGCTGATCGATATTGTTATGTGAAAAGTAATGTACAGATTCGTACATTCCGCTTACGTTGCATTACATCTCTTTAACAATTTTCATTACTGTTCACATAACAATATCGGTGGCGTTAGCAAGTTGACTACGAAAACGAATGTCCTGGATTCGAGCCCGGTATCAGACAGTCATCAAATAACAACACCACGCATTTATCTGATGTACATTAGTGTCCCTTTGTATCAGTTGTTGTAGGAAAGTTCATGTGATGAAGGCATAGTCACTGGTCACTGAATTATACCGACTTCAGCAGATACTAATTCTAATGTAACATCAGAGCACCCTCCTTCGTTGTGTAGCAGAATCATCGGCGAAGTAAAATAACCAATAAAATAAAATGGCTACTAATCGCAGCTTCAAAAATTTAATACGCCTCATTCAACACCAGGGGCGCTGCAACAGTGCATTATTAAAAACGTGCAAAAAGCAGAGTAGTAATAGAATGAAGCTTTCCTCTATCTCTTCCTTCACCACCTGTCTTCTCTATCACTATCCCTTTCCTAAAGAAGGTAACACCTTAGTAATAATAGTAGTAGGCATTCATTGCCTGAGTGTTACTTCTCTTTATAAAAACAAAAAAAAAAACCTTTAGTTTTTACTTTCTGTTTACAGAAATCTTATACAAGTCGTTAGTTTTCGCTCTGTTCCGTTTCGCTTCAACCTGTGAAAATCAAAAAATTGTTAATTAATTGTGAGTGACAGCAAAATATGTACATGAAGACATTTTGCAATAAACTGTTGTTGTGCTTTTGCTTTGTTTTACCAGAAACAGCTGATAAGATGTTGCAGAAAAACTAACTGTTAAAATTTAGCAACAGAACGGCACAACACAAAATAGCAACAGAATGTAAAGACTAACGGTCTAATTCATAAATAATATTTTAGGTTTATTTGACAAATTTCCCATAGAAATATGTCAAATAAAATAAGCGCTTAATAAACCTGAAATATTTTTTATGAATATGGCAATAAATGATTAAACAGAATTGCAGCATAAACACATTTTCCATACAAACTGACACAGAAAAGCAGCGCCAGAAAGCAGTCGAGAGATAGAATCAATTTTTATTTTGACAGCGTTTTTTCTTATGCTCTCACATATAAATAAATATTCTCTCAACAATGCTGCCATACTTTCAATAAATTTCATACATTTTGTAAGCAAAACTACAAACACAAATACGCACATAAGAAAATAAAACAAAAATTAGAAAGCATCTGAAGTTACGGCCTTAGATTTTATTATGGGCTTCGTTAATTTTACAGCGATTTTTCCTGAAGTTGCGCACTTATTCTGTTTGATCATTAATAAGGCCTTAACTTGTCAATTCGAGTTAAGTTTGATATGTTTTTTTTATATTCAATCGATAAAATCCGTTTGGAGAATTATGTGTGACTAAGAATTAACGTGAACTTTAATTGCAAGTTCTTCATACAAAACTTGCCATTAAAGTCCCTGTCAGCTTTTAATTGTACATTATGAAAAGGACCGATAGTTTAATATTTTCGTTAACGCACTAATTATCCCAAGTTGTTGTTTTACTAATTCAGTAAAATATGGTTTCTTAAAAATTCATTTATATGATTTTCTAAAGAATAATTTAAATAGATTTTTTCAACATTAAAATTGTTGAGTGGCCAATTTAATTTAAATTAAAAAAAAAAAAATATAAAAAAACTTGTTTCCGCCCGGGATCGAACCGGGGGCCTTCCGCGTGTTAGGCGGATGTGATAACCACTACACCACGGAAACTTATATTGGTTAAATGTCAAGTGTAAGTCGAGCGATATACTGAAAAAGATTACAACTAAAAAATGGTGTTTCCTTTTCTGCAAAAAAGCGAGATATATTATTTAAAAAATTTTATTTGGTGTTTGTTTATGAAAAATGTGTTTCACTCTCAAAAGTGTATGTTATGAACATGAGATTAAAGTCTTCGGGGAAAAATTTTTATCAAACACAATAGAAAATATTTTCCTCCTTTATTTATATAAATTTACTACGCCTTTTAAATGCTAAATAAAATAAATTAATAATAAAAGATATGTTTCCGCCCGGGATCGAACCGGGGGCCTTCCGCGTGTTAGGCGGATGTGATAACCACTACACCACGGAAACCACAAATACCGTTAGTTTTATTGTTACATATGAGTATCTAAGCCAATTTAATAAATGAAAATAAGAAGATATGTTATTTGTATACATATGATATCTAAAAAAGTTTAATAAAGGAATAATATTAGAGAATAAAGAACATCTATTTATAAGTTACAAAAGCCAAAATAAAAACACTAAAATGTATGTTTAGTTTATATGAAGTTAATTTTGTTGAGGGCTATCAAGAGGGGATGTAGCTCAGATGGTAGAGCGCTCGCTTAGCATGTGAGAGGTACGGGGATCGATGCCCCGCATCTCCAACACAGTTTTATTATTTTATGTTTTTTTCAATTTCTAGCCAAAGGTTTTTTTATTGTTAATTTAGATTTCCCAGCAGAAGTATCTTTGCCGATATAAATTGTAATTTTTTATTTGTATAAAATTAAAGGAACAATAAACTGTCATAAATAAAATTTCACGTGAAAATTTCCGAACGTGTGAACAGTTGGTATCAATAATAAAATGTGTAGTGAAAATAAAATTGCTTGTGAATTTGTTTGCTTTCAAAAAACTTCACTCGATGGTGAAATATTTTGACAAATTATGAATAAAATTATTCACAAAGATTTGACTGTCGGAAAAGGTGTAAATATTTAATTTTTTAATTTGAAATTAAAATCAATGTGAACGAAACATTTTATTCGAAAATTTTCACATGTGGGATTATCATGAATCTGATGAAGTAATTTTAATTGCTTTTATAAAAATTATTAATTTTTTTTAGTAATAACATTTTTAGTGAAAATACTTTCATATCGTAATTGAAATTTATTTGCTGGCGGTTAAGCGATGTCTATATGCATTTCATTGTTGCTTTAACAAATGTTCTTCCACACATTTTGAACAGTCACAAACCTGTTATCTTATGCACAAACTTCCAAAAAATTATATTGCAAATCGCAATATAATTATGACAATATGTCGAATAATGGATTTCTTGAATACTTTAATATCTTTAGTTCATTTATTGTTACCTAAGGCTCATGATTCTGGTTCAATAATTTTGGTTGGAATTAAATTAACTTTTCAACTCAATAATGATTTATTGAAGCATTTTTTTTATTGTATATTAAAAATATTTGCTGTTGTGCTTTAAGTTTCATTTGGCGTCAAAAGTTTTTTTCCACATAAAAGGAAAATAAATTAATATTGTTAGATTAAGATTACTAAAAGTTGGAAAAAAAATGTTCATAATTATCCTTTCATATATTATTGACCCATTTCAAAATTTGAGCAGGGCATAAATAATAAAAATAATTAAATAAAACGACAAAAGAGCGAAAAGAAGACACTCAGGCATTTTATGCAATTAAACTGAGTTGCGCGGCGCGTACAATTAATTTTGTTGAAAATGTTGACTCAACAAAGATTTTCCATTTCCAATTACAGTGAATAAATAATTATAATAAAATTAATGGCAGTTTTGTTTATTTCTTCTTTTAGCCATTTAAATTAAAAGAGTTTCTTTTACTCTCGATTATTTAACTAAATTGAGACATTTTCGAAAAAAATATATACATATAAGTATATATGTATGTAAGTATGTATAAATATAAACAATAGAAAAAAGAAAAAAAAAACAACCAGACGCAAGTGCTAAAGTTAAAGTTGTGGCAAGCAAGCTTCTTTCTTAACGTTGTTATAAATCAAAAATGTATTCGTTAAACCATAAAAGATTTATGTGGTGCTAAATATAAAACTTTTATCATCATATCACTTGTCTTTTTTATATTTTTTTTGCGGAAATTTTTCTCCTGACTTTTTTATACATATTTTGTATTTTTTTTTAAGAGTTTATCGTTGTTGTTATTTTTTTTCAAGTGGGAAAGCAGACCTTTAATATTTACATTACGAAACAAAGAAGTTAGTCATTATAAATGAATACAATTTAAAAGAATTTAATCTAAATATAATATGCAATTAGCAGAGCAAGTCCCGGTCCAGACTAGCTTCTTCTTGAAAATGTATGTGGGAGGGTGTAGAAATAAAAATCTATACATTTTGTATTCCTCTCTCGCTCTTTTTCACTAAAAAATAAAAAGATTTCAATACGAATACCAATCTTTTGGTATTGTATTGACGTGACGTCGAAGTTGACAACTGGAATAAGGGTGAATATAAAAAAGGGTAGTAAAAGTCATTTCTTAGATATATTTATATCTTATATGCATGTATGTATGCATGTGTATGTCGTATGAAAAGTTTCGCCATATATGTACATAGTATATGTATATTTAAAATGTACAACTTATTGAATAGGGTGGAGCAAATAATATTTTCTAGTGTTTGGTTAGCTTAACCATAAAATTATGGGATGAGCTCATCACAGTTTCCGTGGTGTAGTGGTTATCACATCCGCCTAACACGCGGAAGGCCCCCGGTTCGATCCCGGGCGGAAACAAGAAATAGTTTTTTATAAGGTTTTATGATATTATACTGCATATATGTATATTTATATAAAAAATAATGCTGCAGGTTGGGTGCCCTACTACTGCCTGCTTGTGCCCAGCAATGCAAAAAGTAGACGTTTTGTTGTGTATAAAATAATTTAAAAACAGAATTCGTACAAAAAATAAAAGGCCTTTATCAATTACTTATATCACTTATCAGCAGTTCCTATATATAGGGTCCGCCAGATAACTTTTTTTTTTTTGAAAACAGGGCTCAAAACATCGAGTGTAGTTTCGGCTGTGTGGCACGTAGCGCCGTCCTGTTGAAACCAAATGTTGCCAATATCCTCCTCTTCAATCTTTGTGAACAAAAATTCGTTCAACATGGCCCGATAACGATCGCCATTGAGTGTAACTGCCACTCCTTGCTCATTTTCGAATTATGCCTCTGGACCAAAATCCGCACCAAACAGTGACTCGTTTGGGGGGCGTCTGCTTTTCAATGTATGCGTGCGGGTTTTCTGTGCCCCAAATGCGACAATTTTGCTTGTTTACATACCCGCCAAGATCAAAATGAGCTTCATCTGAGAAATGATTTTTTTTGGCAAAATCGGCATCTTCTGTAAGTCGATCGCAGGCAATATTTCCCATCGTTGTTCAAGCGTATACACAACCAACTAATTATCTGTCAAATCAGACATGAGCTAAGTGTTACCATTCACGAAATAAGCACTAGTTGAAAAAAAACGTCAGATGGCGGACCCTATAGATAGATATACTTTATTTAAGGCTCTCCTTTATAATCGTACGACTTTTGAGGAAATGTAACTTTGATATAATGAGTAGAGATGTGCACGTGAGCGGTTTTTGACTCACTACACGCACGCTAACGCATACAAATATTTCAGTCACGCTCCTTCACACACGAATGATTTTGAAAATTTTCACGATCACGCACGCTCATGTATAAAATAGTCTTAATCACGCACGAGGAGTGTACAACTTATCACGATCACGCACGCTTACGAAAAATACATATATAATTAAATTTTTATGTTTGTTGGTTGAAAAATAGGTTCTTACACATACATATGTACATACATACGTATGTATGTATGCATTATGTTTGCAGGCTCATATGTATGTACATAGATCAGAGCTGGCCACGAGAGTAATGTATTCGACACTCTGGTGCTACTTTGGGCAGCTTGTGTCCACGCGGGAGTGCTCTCTCGTGAGAGCGTGAGAATTCGTGCGTGATTCTTAAAAAAAACTCATGCACGAGTAATTTTTTTTAAGTTTCGGTCACGCACTCACGCGTGTTAATTATAAATTTGATCACGATAAAATCACGACATTTGCACATCTCTAATAATGAGTGAACATTTTCATAAATTCCATAAGAGAAACCTGTACTTTTAAACTTTTAAAACAAATTTACGGCCTGTCCCACGATGTCACTAGAAATCGTTCGATCGAATACTTATATTGAAAACAAAAACAAATTTTCTAATGTTATTGTTGTTTGCAATACAAGTTATCGATCGAACGATTTCGAGTGACATCGGGGGACAGGCCGTTAATGTTTGATATTTTGAATACAGTTTGTTGTATCAGAAACAAAATGTAAATGCTAAAAATTCAGGTATCTACGAGATTTTAAAACAAATTTTGTGTGCTTGACTTAAAAACAAAGTCCCAACATGCACTTACTTTACTGTATTTCATGTTATTTTTCTTTAATAATTTGCTACAGGCAATATTTGTATCATGACACAATTATTTAAAAGTTCTGCAAGTGATTATTACTTTAAAACAAAAAAAAAAAAACGACAATAATATTGAAAAACCTTTTAACATATGAAGAAATTTTCCTAACTCTCCTCCCGCCCAAAAATTAAATCCCACTTAACACAAATACAATGCAAACGGCATGATGTATTAAAACTCCCTCCACCGCCCAACCATTACGTTTATTTTAAAAATATCTTTTTTTTTTCAAATAATGTTTTCCAAAATCAACATTCAAGCATACGAGATGTATGGATGAACGTAAATACATGCATACATACTCCTATATAAAAAAAACAATACTCCAAGTCCTAAATAAACAAAAAAACATTAAAAGTTGTGTAAAAAAAAAAAGATGTGTGCAGACAGAAAAACAAATTGATTTTAATTGAAAAATAGCATAAATATGCGAAATATGCTCGGGTGTAGTAAAAATGAAGACAAAAAAATTTTGAATTGTGTTTACTTGTCTGATATTTAAAATAATTATTTTCTATTTAAATTTTAAGATTCTTATTTTATTCTAACAAAAAATATAATATATTCTTATTAATTGTTTAAAAATTCTTCAGCAATATGTCAACAAAATGTTTGCCATTAAAAATGAAGAAAGTTTTTTTTTTAAATATACAAATTGTTCCCTTAAAAAATAAAAATAAATAAATAAATGAAACCTTAAAATCCCTACAGTTATTTCATTATCTTTTGTCGTTACCTTCTTAAAGAATGAATACTAAAGTTAAACACTCAAAAATATCACTTGGTGATTTGCTTCACTAAAAAAAAGACTCACCTCAATTCGATTTGAAAAATTCATACTTGGGATGTCAAAAAAATGTACTAAAAAATGTGTGTTGGCGTCTCATGGTCATCATCCATCTGATATGGAGACGCCTTGAATAAAAATCATAATACAGTATTTTTCGTTTATAGCGAACCCGCTTAAAACGAACTTTTGCCTAAAACGAACCATTTTCGAAAGTACGAACTTTTATTTCTATAAAACCATTAAAATTTTTTCACTTATAACGAACCCGCTTAAAGCGAACTTTCGGTTATAACAAACTTTTTTTGCATGTAAATTGTTGTTTTTTTCGCTTAAAATGAACCAAGAAGTGTGTTGCCATGAACAAAAAATTATATTTTTTTAATTTGGTAACGCTGTATTTTATTTGTCGTATGCTCTATAATCCGGTTAATTGTTTTTTGTTTTTGTGTGAAGGCGATGTGAATTCAGCAGTTGAAAGTTACAAAGTTAGAAGATGGCCGTAGCAGCGGTTGCAAAACAAAGAAAGTGTTTTTCTTTGATATAATAAAACGCTTACAAGATGGGGTAAAACAAAAGCAAATATGCCAAGAAATGGGCATCAGCAAGTCAACAATAGCTACAATTTGGAA
Organism: Nowickia ferox; assembly: GCA_936439885.1. Classification (NCBI taxonomy): domain Eukaryota; kingdom Metazoa; phylum Arthropoda; class Insecta; order Diptera; family Tachinidae; genus Nowickia; species Nowickia ferox. Next base: position 3,440,346 of record OW387023.1, on the reverse strand, counting down.
AAATAAGCACCTGGTGATTAATAATTTTGAGCAAAACTCCACAAGTGTAAAGAAAGTTAAAAAAGACATGTGCACACACAATAATGGTTTCTTGACTTCGCTTAAAACGAACAAATTTGATCAGTCCCTTGAAGTTCGCTTTAAGCGAAAAGCACTGTATTTATTTTTCATTTATTTATTCCATATGGTTACATAGGGCGGGCTTCGAAAATAAAGTTCCATCGTATGCTATTACTACATATAAATATGTTCTATATTCTAATTTCTGAATCGTTTTCACTTGTTTTCTTATAAGTTTGGATGTTAAAACGCATGCTACACCTTTTTAAGTTGCAATGTGGCTCTCAAGGAAAAAGTTTGGCGACCACTGTTGTAACAAATTTTGCACTATGTATTGATGTATTTTTGGTAAAAAATACCCACATACATATGTCTGAAATTTACTGAAATAAAATATACATTTTTAAATACGTATAAGCCTCTTCTTTCTAAATCCGTTTATAAGTTTAAAATCGATTGATATTGAAGTTATTTAGAGTTTGATATGTGCATACGGGTACGAAAAACCGGGGTTTTACCCGTAACTCAAGATTTTGTGTGGTGTTTGGAAAATTTCAAAAATAGATTGTTGTTATACTCGATACAATATGTACCAGAAAAATAGAAACACATCCCAGGTATTTTGACTTCATTCCGTTTTGTCACAGAGTGTATATCGAGCCATAACCGCTAAAATAGCTTAAGCGACATATTTTTTTAATGAAAATCAATTATTTACGCTTGAAAATAATGGATTTTTGTCAAAAAATTTAATTCGAAAATTATGTCGCTTAAGCTTTTTTTTTGGCGGTTATGGCACGATATGTTCTGGCATCCAAATTTAGAAGAAAAAAATTTGAAATGGCGGATTTAATTTTTCTTTTTGATTTTTGTATAAATAATTACATATTTTTTTTTACTTTTTACCAACATTTCCCCTGCGAGTGTATTAAGAATTTTTGAAAAATCAAGAATAACATTAGCTCAAGTATCCTTTTTCCCCCGTCCTTATCCTCTTCAGTTGCTCCTTTTAATACTATTTTGTTTTTTGTTTTAATGGCAATACATTTGATTGTTGAGTGTACGAAAGAAAAAAATAAATAAATTAACAGAAAAAGTAAAAGCTGCTTCGGTAAGCACTTGCTAAACAAAAGTTTTTTAGTGCTTATTTTTCCCCTGCTTCTTAATTTCTTTTTTGCACTTTCAGTTTTGTTTTTGTTAGCAGCACACTTTGCTGTTATTGTTGTTGTTGTTTTTCTAATGTTATGCCACGGTGTAGTGTTTTCCCTAAAACTTTTCCTTCACTGCTGGCAACTGCTGAAGCATCGCTTTGAGTAGAGTGTGGCAGGGCAAGGAAAAATAGAATACAAACAATAATAGAAAAGACAAACTCTGTTTGAGAGAAGCTACAACATACCTACAGATACTCGTACATATGTATATAAATTTGTGTTGATGTTGTAATTTTTATATTTCATTTTGTTGTTTTTCTTTGCTAATGGTTTTAAGAGGGTTAAACGCAATCGCCAAAATCTAATTACATTAATATAAATTTGTTGTGATGACCAAAACAAAATTATAATAAAAAGAAAAAAGAAAATTTGCTGGCTGGCTTTGGCTCATCCTGTCATTAAAGAGGTCAAAGATTAATTGGAAATTGTTTAGAAATAAATAGAGTTTATATATTATAAACTTTTTACTTTGTCCTAAACACTTAGAAAAAAAAAATCAAATTTTAAAATCAATTTTAATTATAGAAACCACTTTTTGTTTAAAACAAGTCCAGTTAATTTCTGAGCCAATTTTCGTATAACGTTTCCGTGGTGTAGTGGTTATCACATCCGCCTAACACGCGGAAGGCCCCCGGTTCGATCCCGGGCGGAAACATCGATTTTTTTTTAATTAGGACAAGCATGAAACGGATCTCCCTCTTGGATATTCCGAATAAAACTATTGCCTTTTGGAAACAAAATTTTCGCGATGCAGTATTTTTTTCTGTGTAGTAAAGTGCACGAAACTTGGATGAGAAAGTAATTTCTTCTCACAAAAGTGAGCAATAATTTGTCCATTGCTAACAAAATTCAAGCCTCAACTCACGTTTACAGTCTTGCCTCGGCTGCAGCAGTAATTTTTCATAGGTTTCGTATACGAAATTAGGCAGTCAAGTTGCCAGATTGAAGAAAAGGGGAAAATACCAAACTGTAAAATTTAGTTTAGAGGTCAATACGCTTAGATTGGAATATAATTGAAATATTATAAATATATTATAACTTCTTCAAATTCAATTTAATTCATCGCTCTTAATACAAAAAATTTTTACATACGAGGGCGGATCATCAACTCAGTTACTTTTCGAACTTCCCTCGCAGTTATATGAAATGCAACACTGTTCCCATCAAGTACCAACTGTTAATAGACTACTGTCAAATTTTTAGCAAGTGCCGTCATTTACTTTGCGCTTAACAGCTGTTCAATACATACAACCTCGTGCATTTTTCTAAAAATGGAAAAAGTGAATATCGAGTGCTCATTAAACATTATTTTTTTGCGAAAAAAAAACCGTCAATCAAACCAAGGAAGAGCTCGATAAATACTATGGGGACTCTGCACCATCGATTTCAATGGTAAAAAAGTTGTTTACTGACTTTCGTTGTGGTCGAACAAGTACAAATGACGCAGAACGTTCTGGACGGCCAATTGAGGTCAGTACAGCCAAAAATTTCGAAAAAAAATCCACGATATGGTGTTGGCCGATCGAAGAGTAAAAGTGCGTGAGATTGTTGATGCCCTAGGCATTTCATATGGCAGTGTGGTTTCGATTGTAAGTGATCAGCTGGGTTTAGGAAAGTTGTCTGCCGCGTTTGCTCTCAATTGACCATAAACGTAAACGTGTGACAACTTCAAAGGATTGTTTAGAGTTGTTTAACCGCAATCAGAATGAGTTTTTGCGACGTTTTGTAACTGTGGATGAAACATGGATCCATTACTGTACTCCGGAGACCAAGGTGAACCTGCTCCGAAGAAGGCCAAGGTAAGTTTGTCGGCCAATAAGGTGATGGCAACAGTTTTTTGGGATGCACGCGGGATAATCCACATCGATTACCTTCAAAAGGAAAAAACAATAAACGACGAATATTATGCCCACTTATTAGACCGATTTAATGAGGATTTAAAAAGAAAACGACCCCATATGGCCAAGAAAAAAGTTATTTTTCATCAAGATAATGCACGAGTGCACACGTGTGCCGTCTCAATGGCAAAACTATATGAATTGATACCTCGTGCGCCATATTCTCCGGATTTAGCCCTAGTAAATACTTCCTATTTCCAAATCTAAAGAAATGGTTTGGTGGAAAGAGATTTAGCTCCAAAGATGAAATTATTGACCAAACAAATGCCTATTTAAGGACCTCGAAAAATTCTATTTTTTGGCAGGGATACAAAAATTTTAGAAACGTTGGACTAAGTGCATTGAGTTAAAAGCAGATTATGTTTAAAAATAAATTTGTGTTTTGCGAAAAAAACTGTGTTTCTTCAAAAAGTCGCCCTCGTATCTACAATAAATAACTGCCGCCAGGAAATGACCGGCATACAGCAAAACATCACATTTTGTTTTGGTCATTTACCACTAAACAAACAGTTAAACATTTTGGAATTTATTTAACCACCAAACATTTCATTCATTATTGTTGTTGTGGAATTTGTTAACGCATTAACAAAATGTTAACTTTCGCATTTTTATTCAAGCGTATAAAATAGCGATTAGCCTCGAACAAGTTAAAGATAAAGGCCATAACCGGCTTTTATGTATATAATCAACTAAATATTTTATAAATTTTTTATTTTTTTTTTGCTTTAGCGGCAATGAAATAAAGGCAACCGCAAAACCAAAAATCTAATGATTTCAAGGCAAATAATAAACTCGCTTTACAAAAATAATCCCACAATTTGTAAGACAAACTGCAAAATAACCAAGTTTAGAGCAATAAACCCGATAATAATGTAGATAGACCCTTTTGGGTTGCACACGCCAGCTAAATGCCCCCCAAAAAGTTGAAGAATTAGAACTACACCGAAGAAGGAAGACCAGCCAGCAAACAGTCAGTTACCAAAAAAAAAAAAAAAATGTAAATAAAAAATGAAAAACAAATAAAACGATGATTACGCTGATAATGATACAAAACATGTTCCAGCATATAAAATGCCAGTTAAAAAATGAAAGCCCTTTTTATTTTTATTAGCCTTTAACCGTCATGAGTAAATGTATTAGATTCATTTAAGGAAGTCCAACAAAAAAAAAAAAAAAAAAAAAAGAAAAAGGATGCTGGTCAGTCAGTTTGCAACACTGCGCCACAGATATCAACTCATTCGCCCACACACATCACCCAGCAGTTTTGCCAAGAGGGAAAAATTGTAAAACATTTTATTTTATTTCTCTGTGTGCGAACGTTGTTGTTGTTTATTTCTTCTCGCACGACTGTCACTGACATTATTACAACTCCCTCGGGTGCTATTACAGCCAATTAGGAGTGTATACTCGTATTTAGAATAGTTCTTGGTTATGCAAATGTTATGGATCTCTTATTGTTTTCCACTTGTTTGCAAGTGCCATTATTATCATTGTTAAGACATCATTTCAAGTTATTTAAAATCATTTGCATTAACATTTCATTACATACTCGTATCTGTCGGATGAAAACCATTTCAAACGAATTGAGTGTAGTAAAATAAAAATAATTGTATTTCTCAGGGCACAATTTGAAAACAAATATTAATTTACTTCAATACAAAATTTGCTCTTTGCTAAAAAATTAATATATTGGGCGAAAGGTAATAAATGCTTAATTCGACTCTTATAGCCAGTTAGCTAATTTTACTTGATTGCGTCAAAGGCGAATTCATACCAGTACCTACAGTGCGATTCACTAACTTTTTTAACGATAATCGCATCGTTAAAATAATAACATTTTTAACGATATTCGCTGTGGGTGAATGTCAGCTGTGTCGTTATTTAAGCGACAATAATTTCGTTAAAATAATTACAACAAAAATTTATCGAATTTGCTATTCAATAACATTTTTAACGATATTCGCTGTAAATGAATGTCAGCTGTGTCGTTATTTAAGCGACAATAATTTCGTTAAAAAAAATTATAACGAAAATTTATCGAATTTGCTATTCAATAACATTTTTAACGATATTCGCTGTGGGTGAATGCCAGCTGTGTCGTTATTTAAGCGACAATAATTTCGTTAAAATAATTATAACGAAAATTTATCGAATTTGCTATTCAATAACATTTTTAACGATATTCGCTGTGGGTGAATGCCAGCTGTGTCGTTATTTAAGCGACAATAATTTCGTTAAAATAATTATAACGAAAATTTATCGAATTTGCTATTCAATAACATTTTTAACGATATTCGCTGTGGGTGAATGCCAGCTGTGTCGTTATTTAAGCGACATTAATTTCGTTAAAATAATTATAACGAAAATTTATCGAATTTGCTATTCAATAACATTTTTAACGATATTCGCTGTGGGTGAATGTCAGCTGTGTCGTTATTTAAGCGACAATAATTTATGTGCTGTTAATTTTATTGACAAAAATCAACAGAAAATATCAGCTGCGTACTATGGCTAAAAAGAAGTTACAGAATCACACAATTGTTATTGCAAGCGAGAAAATGTATAGACAAAAATTACGATTGTCGGATCGTTAAAAGTTACTGAGTCGCACTGCTGATGTGCATAGATTTTATTTAACAAAATTTAAATACCCGCTAAACTTTTTTTCGGTTTTTGGCGATTTTTTAGCTTTGGCGCTTTTTCTTAGTTTTGGCGCTTTCTTTCGGTGTTTTTTTTGTGGAGTTTTTCGGTTTTTTGGACTTATTTAATTTAGGGATTTTTTTTACTTTTTGGCAATATTTTCGGTTTTGGATTTTTTTTAGTTTTTTGACGACCTTTTCACTTTTGATGCTTATTTTGCATTTTAGCGATTTATATATTTTCGGGTACGTTCTGTATTCCACGTGAAATTGCCATTGCATTGTTGTTGTAATACATATTCGCAACAACAATTCTATGGCAATTCCGCATGTTTTAATTCCACGTGGAATACAGAAAATCCCCTTTTATTTTTGCTGATATTTTGCATTTAAGCGCTTATTTCATTTTGGTGATTTTTCGTTTCGGCATTTTTTAATTTTTTGATTTTTTACTTTTGACGTTTTTTTTTATTTCGGCGATTTTTTCGGTTTTTGGTGATTTATTTTAGTTTTAGAGATACTTTAGCTTGGCGCTTATTTTCGTTTTTGCGATTTTTCCGGTTTTTGGCGATTTTTTTTCGTTTTGGCGATTTTTTAATTTTGGGATTTTTAGCTGTAGCGTTTTTGGAAATTTCAAGCGTTTGCCTCTTACAGTTTTCAACATAATTTTGATTTTTTAAATTGCAGTGTTAATTTTGAAAATTTCAAAATTTCACTATTTGTGAATTCAACTCTCTCTCTCTCGCTCTCTCTCTCTACTTTGTCTACAAACTTAACTCTTGCAAAACCCAAACATTTTTGAATTTATTTTTATTTAACAAAATTTTGTCACATCCATATCCATTTATTTTGTAGCATGATTTTCTTGATCAAATTTAATTAAATATTTATGAACATGCATGTGATGAAGGCGATGCTGATACCTGCTAATACTGATGTGTGTAAAATTAACAAATGTCTGTTTTATTAAATAAGTGTAAATTTCTATTTAATCTTTAGATACTCGTATGTGAGTCAATAATTCATTATTTCATATCCTAAAGGTGATTTCATTTGCCAACATGTAAGAAATCATGTGTGTGGCACGCATGAGAATTAAACGTGTTTCTTATGGCAACAGGATATTTAACGGATTTCCGTTAAAATTTTCTTAAAAAAAAGGAACAACTCATTCAAAATTTTCACTTGTTTTCATTAAATGTATTTATTACTCCCTCATATCGACGAGGTGAGTGAGGAGTGTGATACGAAATATCTCTGGGGATTTGCTAAAAGAGCCATTTATCTTGGCAGAACCTTTTGCGACAGTTTGACAAGACTAACAACACTTACGCCTCCTGCCCCCAAACTGGCTATTAAAAGAAATGAACAAAAATACATAAATAAATGACTGAAAGACAACAAAACAAAAGTTGACTAGAAAAACGTACGCAGCAATCAACCATCCACCACAAATACTTGCTTTTGATATCGACAAGAAAAACGATTTATATTGTATTAGATTCACAGAAATTCGCTATTTTGGTACAATTTTTTTATTTCTTACACAAGCCCAACAGAAAAACCACATTTCATTTAAAATTCTCGACACTATTGCAAAATATCCAAACTGCAGGGAGCAAGAAAATATTCAAGACATGAAATAAAACAAAACATTAAATAAACGTGTGTGTGTGTTTTTTCGAATACTTTTCAAAATTCGAAACTGTATTTATAAGGAAATTCCAATAAAAAACCAAATTGAAGATTTTTATCTTTGAAGCAAAAATCTTAACCAAAACACTCCACTCCACTCCACTCCACTCCGCTTTACTCCATTTCCAAGTACATGAAATAAGAGGAGGTGTGGCTGCTATTATGTATTGGCGTTAAAACAATTTAGTTTAACAATACAAGAAAAAATAAAATAAAATATAAAAACAACAAATAAAAGGAAGTCGTTTAAATGCACAAACGGACATTATTTTCAACTCATACCACCCGATCGAATTGAACTGAATCTATACTTTACCAATTCGATGAAGACAACCCCTGCAGGAAAATGTTAAGGCACTCCTTAAATAACTAATTAAATAATGGAGTATATTTTTAAAATTACCTTGGGGAGAATAATTTTACATTGTTTCCCATATAGACTACTAGAAGCAGGAATGCAGGAATGTTTTCTTAGTCTTTGCATTAGCAATTCTCGTATTCTGTTTCAATTTACAAGCATGTATGACAGACGGCTTTTCATCTTGAATTTGTAGTAGAGAAGTGAAACTAGAATGGGAGCCAGGGTAACCGTTAGGAATTTTAGAAAAGTCGCACAAAAGGTCGTTTTGTAAAAATAAAGTCGCACAAAAAAGTCGTTTTAGAAAATAAAAGTTGCACCTCTTTTTTTTAACGTTTTTATTAATAAAAAGCATAACAAAACGAAAAAACAATTGAAAAAAAAACAAAAAGCTTATTGCAGAATCCATTTTTATCATATTTCATAACACATACAGTTGAAAAATTTCTTGAATACATTTTATACATGACATCAAGGCGAATTCACATTGATTCGCCTTGCATGACATGGTTGCAAAAAAGTGATAAAAGTCTTGCCAAATGAACAAAAATCTGTGAATTGCTTTTAAATTTTGCCGACGTTATTTTGACGATTTTTTTATAAAAATAATCAGAAAACTTTCAATTTACTGCAAATTAACTGTTTTTTGAGAAGCTTCACAAAAAAGTTTAAAAAGTCGCAACAAAATTAAAAAAAGTCGTAAAAGTCGGTGATGAAAAAAAGTCTCACAAAAAGTCTCGGAACGCAAAGAAAGGGTAAATTGTGACTTTAGTCGGGTGAACGGTAACCCTGATGGCAGCTCTTTTTCATTCTCTCCGACAAACTCAAGACCTGGCATGTGGAAAAGCCGTTTATGAAAGCTGTAGTTACCTTCGAAAACAACATGCTGAAGGCTCGTGGAAATAATTACAATTTCTTTTGGTGTACTTGTCGCTTACAAATTATCACATGCTCAACAAATTTGTTTTCTGAAGCTGCCCACACACTTTCAATTTGTGCGCGCAGAATTTCACCACACACGTCGAACGAATTACTTTAAAAGTAAACGTCAACAAGTAAATATAAATTCCGAAGCGGATGACGCAACGCCTCGACAATTACAATGAATGTTACAATTAAGTGTAGCTTTGCAAATTTTCATGCTTATGATTTGTTTGGTTGTGTTAGTGCGAAAATTTTCCTTTTTATAGCTATGCTATTTATTGCGCAATACAGAAGTTAGGACGTGATTTTCGTAACAAAAATAATCGACACTATTACAGTTATAAATTTATTTTTGTTTTGATTTCTTTGCACTTAAAAACAGAGTACGAAAATAAACGAAACAAAATGTTTAATTTTGTTTTGTTCTATGAAGTGAGTGAAACAATAACAAAACAAAAAGAATGATAACGATCGCTCAATTTGTTTTTGTTTTGTTTTTGCACATGAGCACAAACCAGAGAACACAGCCTGTAAGCTGTAAGCCGGCAAAAAGCCGCCGCCGGCCACAAACAAGACATTAAAGGCCTGGCCCACGATGTCGACAAGAAAGTTTCTTTCGCTTACTTACATTGAAAACAAAAAAGCAAATTCTCTTATTTTGTTTTTGTTTTTAATATAAGCAAGCGAAAGAAACTTTCTTGTCGACATTGTGGGCCAGGCTGTACTTTAATCGTACGCCGCTAGAAAAGAAAATAATGGGAAATAAATGGAAACGTTTTGAAATGTTTGCATAGAATTTGACATCATCATATAATGTAATTTAATTACATGGTTATTTCACACATGAAATTTGTTTTATATATCTTAAGCAGCATAGCTATAACCGGGTGTCCTAAGACACTCTCTTCTTTTTTCCTCTTGCTTACTACAGAATGTTAAATTGAATGTGTAAAGGGTGGGGCAAATTTATAATTAGGAAGTAAACTGTCTTAAAAATACTCATTTTTTTGACACGTTCAGTTTTATTGATACCAATGTAAAGTAGAAATATGGAACTTAATAATGAAATATGTATAATGTCGGGCATATGTCTACCTCTAGCACGTCGGCAGACGTCCGCTTTTTTCACAAAACTTTGAACCACATTACAAAGCTTCAGTTATCTCGTCAATGCAGCGCCGAATTTCATCTTTCAGAGCGTCAGTTGTTTCTGGTTTGTTCATGTAAGACCGGTCTTTCAAATTAAAATTCACAATTCAATTAAAATTCTTTGTTCAAGAGTGTAGTGTTCCATGGTTAAAATTTTCCAACTCTTAGCTAAATAAATGTCAAAGAATGACAGCTCAATTCTTTACATTTGACATCCAATTTACTTCCTAACTGCAAATTTGCCCACATTTTATAACAGATATATATAACAAGCATTTCATATTTATTTGTTAACGTTTCTGTTTAATGTGATTTGTTCGACGTGTGTGGAGAGGAGAAATGGTAAGCGAACAAATTACACGCACAAATCATAAGTGTGTGGAAAAGTTAACTAGTTCTATTAATAAAAATTTAGTATTTTTAGTGCTTAAATATTACATTGCATTAAAGAGAATGCACTCGGTTAAAATAAAGTAATTCGTTACTGTTCACATGAATACAATTTGTGGATTACCTCCTCCTTTCCCAATCAATACATTTTCCTGCTGGGAAGCTTTCTTTCCACTCTTACCCACTTGTAGATTTAAAGCAAACTACGAAAATTAAAAAAAAAAATACAAAACAAGCGAAATGAACGTTTGTTTTGCAAATGAGTGCCTCAACACAGTGGGTTCGACTATGAAGTCTACTTAAAAAGGGGGTTAAAATCATCCTATTTTAAGACCCCTTTTAGACACGTAAAGTTTACTTTGCAAAGTCTTAACTCAGATGGATGACAGACAGAGAGAGAAACAATTTCCCTTTCTGTCTGAACAGATAACGAGAGAAATAAAAAGTCGAGGGTAAAATTTACGAAGTCAGCTTTTTTTTTTGCTTCCAGTTGTTTCACTTTACCTGAAACCATGCAAACAATTTTTTAAGCGGAACAAGGAATATACCGGAGAATTTTTATTTAAGTTGAGTATTCAAAAGAGTTTGGAGCACTTTTAGACACGCAAAAATGGAAAAATAAAGTATTCTTACCTTACCTTTCACCCAGCTGAATCAAAACTTTACAAAGTAAACTTTGCGTGTCTAAAAGGGGAATATTTCTCCCTCTGTGTTTCACCTAGTTGAATCAAAACTTTGCAAAGTAAACTGTGCATGTCAAGAAGGGGAAAATATATTCCAAATAAATTGTTTTAATTTTTTTATAGTCCCACCGTGCTTTCGTTAATAGGGGATTACACATACATACATGTAAATCAGTATGCATGTATGTGCATTAGGGAGGCTCATCTTGAATGAATATTAAAAACGAGTTTTTTCTCCTACAAAACAAAGTTGGGTTTGTTATATGATGATTCCTAAACCGTTTCGGTATTGGTTTGGGTGGGCATGGCTATAGCGAAAACACCGTGCGTGATCTAGATTCACGTTTAAAAAGGATGGTTTTAGTTATAGGCATAGAAAGGGCATTGCCCCTCCTAGAATTGTTAAAAATTACACGTGTGTAATTATTAATTTTGATATAAAGGCTGGTACTCTGTTCAAAGTTGTGAAAATTTTTCAGCATCATTGATTATTTCGCGTGAAAAATTTGACATGTACTAAATGTAGCCCAACTTGCGTTTTTTTATAAATTTTTTGCTTTTATTGCTTTAAAGTATGCAACATTGTTAAAATTCCGTGCGAAAAAAGCACTGCTCATGTTGTTTCGCAGCTAAACTAAAATGATGCCAGACTAATTTTGCGTGGAAAGACATGATTTTACGTGTTTTTCACAACAAGAACAGAGTACTACTTTTGCGAATTTATTTCGCAAATATTTCACACCAAATACTTTTATATGTAGTTTGACAGCATTTCGGACGAAATTGTGAACAGAGTACCAGGCTTAACTCATAAAATTCACCAGTCATAATGTGCCTCTCCACTTAAAAATTTTTTTAGTACCTGTTTGCATTTATTAAAATTTTTATATTATTTTTATGAAATTTTATTTAAAATAAGTCGAATTTGTTTTAATACAAGTGGTAATTGCTTTAAAAATACTTGAAAAAGTTGTTAGTTGATGATGTTAGAAATGTTCAAGTATATTTCGGTAGCAAATATAATACAGCAAACTGAAAAAAAGTACTAAATCACTCGATGCAGCCTGGGAACCTTAAAAATATTTGGAGTACCGTCATTAAACAAATCTATCAGAAGAGTAACAAAAATCTTCTTTTGTGAACTCCCCTAATGTGCATGCATCTTTTAATGCTTGTACATTATTGGTAGATATTTATTTATGCTGGCTCGACGGCTGCTTTGCTGATATTGAGTTTTCCTTCAGTATTAAGTTGCGTTTGTCAGTAAATCCATGCAATACTTCAATTGAGATAAACATCGCAATTCTAATGATATCGATTGATTTTTGCTGCCTTTTGCTTCTTTTGCCAAAAAAGTTTTGGTCCCTCGTTCAGAAAAAAAATATAATTTGCGTACCGCATAAGAAAGAAGTATTTTTAATAGGTTGTTGCTGTTGTAATATTGTAATTTATGTGGTGGCATTACGGAGAGCAAAAAAAAAAATTAATAAGAAATAAAACAAATGTTAAATTTCTTTTGTCTTTATTTGTATTGCAATTAATAAGGGTGGTGGGTCTCACCTATTTCCAAGGTCCACAGATTGTACATGCACGAAATTGGAGCTGCGTGTTCTTTTTTTTCCTATCAGTTCTTGTTTTGAAGAAAGAATCATGTCATTATGGCCATTTTATATCGCCCAAAACCACTTAACTGTCAGCAGGACAGTGACAGCGGTCGTTGGCAAGTTTTGCAGACATGGTGCGTTCGGCTGGCTTGGCGAGTTGTTTATGTCGTCAGTTTAGAAGGACTTTAAATCCTTATTTGTATCTCTTGTCCATACAAGTGTAGATTATGGCACTTTTTTCATTTGGTTTGTTTTCCTTTTTCAATTCCCTTGCCTCCTGTTATACTTTTGTGTGTGTGTGTGTATGTATGTATGTATTCATACTTATTTTGCTGGGTGTGCAAAAATGTTAATCTGAACGCATAATGAGGGTATTTTATGTTTCATAGAAAATTTACTCTGTGCGATTACGATGCCATGGTGTTTCAGTAATATTTGTCCACTTTGTACATTTAGTTGTAGTGCGGTTAGTTTCTGTTATAATGTGGCAAATATATCTCATTTTTTTTCTTATATCTTTTACATATACAGGGTGGTTTTTATAGAGTGACACAAGTTTAAATCATAACAAAACAAGGAAATATATTTTTAATATCAATGAAACGGGCTTTATTGGAAAGAACATTTTATGAAATTAATGTTTAAACATGATTTCTGCCATGTGGCCGCTACGGCACAACAACTTTTCGCAGCATTTGCGACCGTATTTCGCCGATAACTCCTCGAATGTTGATTTCCAGTTGTTCAATTCTTTGTGGTTTGCCGACGTAGAGAAGTGTCTTAACATAACCTGAAAGAAAATAATCCAATGTGGTTAAATCACACGATCTTGGTGACCAATTAATTGGGCTGTTAAGTGAAATTATTTGTCCATCAAAAGTTTCTTTGAGTAAATCAATTCTAGCGCCCGCTGTGTGGCATGTGGCTGCATCCTGTTGGAACCACATATCAGCAAGATTAATGCCACGTAATTGAGGTACGAAAATTCTTCGAATCATGTTCCTATACCGTTCACCACTGACAGTAGCATTCTGATCATCAACGTTTTTGAAGTCCCCGCCAGCCCATAAAGCGCCATACCAAACAGTAATTTTCTGTGGATGTGTATGGTGTTTCGACCAAAGCTTGTGGATTCTCCTCACTCCAAATGGGACAATTCTGCTCATTTACGTAACCATTCAACCAGAATTATGCACACCATAAAATGGAAGATGAGTTTGACGAATAGAACAACTATTTTGATTAAAAATTTCAACGCGTTGCTCTGGTGTAAGTCGATTAATAATGAAATTTCAGAGCAAACTAAAGAAAATGCAACTATCAGCTGTTAAATGGGTGCTCAGATAAAGCAGTGATGCCAACTCAAAGTTGTGGCACTCTAAAAAAGACACCCTTTATATCCCTGAGGAAGATGATACATTTTTGGAACATACTCGTATTCACGGTGGAATTTCACACACTCGCACGAGTACAATCTGATTTAACGAGTGACCATATCATATCACTATTTACTTCAATAGTGTCATAACTCAAAAAGATGCAGAATAATTGTGCATTTCGTAGTTTATCTTAAGTAAAAATTTAAAATATTTTTTCATGTCTTAATGGAGTTGTACGAGTATATAAATGGAAAACTTTTAAGCTGTTTTCTGCAAAACTAGTTTTTTGGGTTATGACACTATTGAAGTAAAAGAGCGATGTATGTATGTATGGCTGTATGTATTATCCTTATGTTTGAGTGTGCATGTGTGTGGCTGTTGTTTGGCAAATGATAATGTTCAAATTTGGCCATGAGTTATGATGATATGGCCATTATACTACAAATACGAAATGAAAACAATTGCTAATTTTTTATGCAACACTTTGCTGCTTTTTTTACTGTATTTTCTAAAAAAAAATATTGTATTGAAATGATACATTACCGTCACATGTGTGTGCAGCATTCTTGGAATAGGGTAAAGTTAGTGCCAAGTACATAATAATTTTCCTGCAAGCTAAGCTGCCCGTTTAAAATGTCATTTTGAAAGGTATCTTTGTGCATAAAATTGCTTATGTAAAAGTTTATTTATCAAAATTTACTTGTTAGATTCCCATACTTTTGCTTATAAAAATCCTTATCTTTACTAATCTTGTTGGTTTGTTTGCTTCGCTTTAAAAAACAAAACAAAACTGAGTCAAAAAGGCCCATTATTGGTTTGGAGCATATGCCAAAATATGCTCGGAATGGAGAAAAACGACAAAGAAGGTTTAGAAGTGAAGTTTTCTCAAAGTATACCCGATAGAAATTTTTTGTATTTTCACCATTGCTTCCGACACATAATTGGAAGAAATGTGTAAGTTTTAGTGAACTTTAATGCATAATGTTAGAAGTTAATATTACTTTATTACTTTTATTAATTTATTTTCAAAAAGTTGCTTTTTGTGCTCCATACGTATACTTTACTGCTGTTAATTGAGAATTTTGTTTATTTTTCTTGCTGTCTAGAGAAATAAGTCGATCGTTTAGTCCATATTTACACTATGCAAGTCTTATTGCTTAAGCTGGTTAGTTTGAGGGAGAGAGAGACGAGGGGCACAGTAACGTTTCTTGCCCCTCGTCTCTCTTTCCTAAGAAACTAATCAGCTTAGCAATAAGACTTGAATAGTGTAAATATGGACTTAACGCCGACCAAGAAGCCGCCGCCGTATTATTTTTAACTGTCCATCTGCTTACACACTTAAACAAGAAAAACAAGTAATTGAAGTGTATTTATTATAAAGAATGAAATTAAATGATTTCTGTTATACTCAAACATGCATAATAAAGGTTTCTTTTATTTTATTTTAGTGTTTAATAGGTTTATATTAAAACATTTAATCGGCGGCTGCGTCTGGCTGATGATGTTTTTGCTCAACAGTCGCCGTTGAATTTTTCTTACCTTCTCTTTTTATTAGTAATTTCTTACAGAAATGAAGCAAAACAAGAGTTAACTTTACTGCGCATGTTTTTGTATGAAGAATTTGATGTAAACGCCAAACTGGGGCGTGTACAGCAAAACAATACTTATTAAACCTTAAAGTAGTTGAAATGGAGCAAAATGAAAAAAACCATAATTAATTTCGTGAAACATAATTTGGATTCAGTAAGGAGATATTCGAAATATATATACCCATTTCTCATTTTTCTAATTTTTTTTAAATAACGGGCTGACGATATACCGATCGTGTGCTATAAAACTTGTCTGTGTATTTTTGTTTTCAAAAAGTTGTAGATATAGAAAATTTATGTCTTTTCAACAAATTTGGGGTTGAGCTTAGCGAGAAGTTCCAGGGATGGCCTGTCCCACGATGTCGAAAAAAAACGTTCGATCGGCAACTTGTATTGAAAATAACAATAAAATGAGAAAGTGAAATTTATTTTGCTGGTGGTTATGCGATGTCTATATGCAACAATGAAATGCAAATAAATTTCACTTCTAATATAATTATGACAACATATCGAATAATAAATTTCTTGAATAAAATGAGAAAATTATTTATTAATTTCAATATGTACAGACGATTGTAAGATCTTACAATATTGTCAGATCTGGCAATGTGCTGACAATGTACTGGCAATCAAAAATGGCCAGCAAAAGGTAGATTGTCAAATCACACGGTTGTATAAAATTTGTCAGAAAATCTTACAATTTCTTGCCAGACGGTTGTATGTCAGTCGAAAAATTGTTAGTTCACACGGTTGTCATATACAAAAATTTTCAGATCTGTTGTTTTGCGTTGCCAGACTCAAAGAATTTATTAGAAATTGTTAAATATCAATCACTTTTGGTTGTGTTAAATATAAAAAGTGAAAATATAAATTATTATGAACCATAAAGAAGAAATTGGAATGATTTTGTCGGCATATATTTTCTTATTTATATTTTCTTTAAAATAAAGCGTATGCAGTGTTGCCCGGAGAAAGAATTCTCTTACAATGACGCCATTGTCAGATGCATAAAGTTCACACATCTGACAATATTAAAATGTCTGACAAATATCTGGCAATAATTTTACAATGTGTTCACACGATTGTAAGATGTCTGACAATTTGTTGTCAGCTGTTAGTCTTACAATGAACTGACAATGCTTTTTCTGGCAACGATGTCAGACAAAAATTGCCAGTTCAGACGTTTGTAAGAAATTTTTAGCACATTTTACTAACAATATTGTAAGATCTGACAACCGTGTGTCCATCGAACATTTCCTGTCGACATTTTTATTATGCTTTTACAATCTAAGCTTTTCTTAGAATCTCGTAGTGTATCTTCCAAACTCTGATACATTTGCATGTGCTTAAGGGCGAGTATGGATTATGGCAGGAGTTTTTTTTTTTTTTTTTTTTTTTTTAAAGCCAGCAAAATGATAAATGCACAGGCATGTGTGACAATGGTTAATGGGCAGACAGACGACCGGGCGAAAAATCAACAGTCAGACATACTTTCATGTATTCTGATTTATACTAATGAGCTGACTATTATTTACATTCATGTCTCTCAACAAAATCAAAAAGAAAAAAAACCAACTTTCAAATAATATTGTCCTTTTATTAAAGTATAAGCAAGCAAGAATAAAATGATCAATTAGCATTTTCTGAGCTTAACAAAATGCAAAATAAAACAAAAAACTTTTTTAATAGAAAATAACAGAATTTCTCTAAATTTTTTAATAAAAGCAATCATTGTTTCTACCCACACCAGCGGGGAAAACTCACTTCTTCATGCGGTGGCAGCAACAAGAGTCTCATTTTATTAAGTAACTAAATGAATGAATGAAGGCATAGCTGTGGCTCAAATTAAAACAAATACCAATACAAAGGAATAAAGAATCTGTGACAGTTTATTTGTTAGTTATTGAAGTCATTTTAGAAAGAAAGAATACCTTTCACTTTTTCTACTCTCATTGCTTTCATTTTATATTAATAATACATACAATAAATATATTTCATTCCAATTCAGTAGAATTCATTTCCATACCACTTCATTTGCATTATTACTTTTTTCTTTCTCTCTTTTTTTTTTTTTGCTCATCTCAAGTACGGTCCGGTCCGGTCGGTCCTTTCGAACAATCAAAGCAATTTACACTGCTCCAAATACATAAACTGTCTTACAAAAATCACAAGCGCACAATTGAAATTCCTTGCAACCCCCTCTACCCCCGCCCGTTTAAATTAATGTGGCATTTGTGGTCTGTTAAAAATGAGAAAATAAAAAAAAAAAATTTTAAACTAAAAATGAAAATGAATCTTAACGCTTCGCAAAAAAAGTCTCTTCATTTGCTGTGCCCGCACAATTTGTGCAGGATGGGTGGGCGACTGGGTAAATTACACGACCGTTGCTGGTGTGAAAAAGTTTGGATTTGTCTGCTTTAGCGGAGACATTTATTGTAACAGATTTCAATAGGAATTTTAAAATATTTTATACGCACACACACAAACACATAATATCGTACTTTGGTTACAAATTTTTATATTATTTTATTTTTTATTACATTTCACAATTTTGTTCCGGACAGGAAAATGGACAATTTGTGTTTGTGGCAATTGATTGGCAAATATTGTCTGTATTTATCCAGTTATGCCAGCGTACGGAGGAGTATCTGAACTTCGATGACTTTGTTTGATGTTCGTAGCAAGAAAATGAAGTAGAACAAAGTGGCGGTAAAGAATTTTGATTAATATTTATTTATTTCACTTTATTATGGCAAGTAAAGATGTGACCCCTTTTTTATACCTTTTTTCAATTTTGCAAAATAAATAATTTAAATATTCATTGGAAGTCATGCAAATTTATCGAAGGGGTTATTAAGTCTATTTGTTAAATAAAAAGGCGGGATGAAGAACCCACTATCGGCGGCCATACCTCTCAGTACTGAATTTTAATGTATTTTTAAGAAACAATTAATATTTCACTGAACAAGTAAAGTATTAATTTTGGCAATAAGTGCGATAAAACTGTTAAAAGAAAATTTTTATAATGTTGTAAAGGAAGTTTTTTTGAGCTTTATGGGCTGGCGGGGACTTCAAAAACGTTGATGATCAGAATGTTACTGTCAATGGTGAACGGTATAGGAACATGATTCGAAAAATTTTCGTACCTCAATAACGTGGCATTAATCTTGCTGATATGTGGTTGCAACAGGACGTAGTCACATGCCACACAGCGGGCGCTGAAATTGATTTACTCAAAGAAACTTTTGATGAGCAAATAATTTCAAGTAATGGCACAATTAATTGGCCACCAAGATCGTGTGATTTAACCACATTGGATTATTTTCTTTCAGGTTATGTTAAGTCACTTGTCTACGTCGATAAACAACAAGCCCGTTTCATTGATATTAAAAAATATATTTCCTTGTGTTATTATGATTTAAACTTGTGTCACTCTATAAAAAAACTCTTTACAAGTTGCCAGCAATAATAACATAGTTGGTTTGCCATCAGCATGGCTTGGCTTGCAACTATATACCGTTGCATTGAGCGCTTGTGGAGGCCAACTTTCTGCATGAGTCATACAGAACTCTCAGAATCTGCTACCGCTTCTAGAGCAGAAGAACATAATAATTTTCTTAAAATAAACCCCCATTTTTTTAAAATTATAATCTTCAGGAAGTTAAAATTTCTCTTACAAGGTTTCGTAAAAGCCCAATTAATATAAATTAATTGAAAATCTTTTAGTTTTACAGTAATTAATAGATAAAAAAAGAAGAGAGATGTCCTTTGACACCCGGTTATAGCTATGCTGCTTAGTTATATACAATAAATTTCATGTGTGAAATAACAATGCAATTTGAAATTTATTTGCTGGTGGTTCAGCGTTGTCTATATATTTCATTGTTGCTGTAACAAATCATCAGTAGACTTCAACCACACATTTTGAATAGTCACAAACCTCTTATCTTATGCACAGACTTTCAAGAACTATTTGAGAATTCACAAATAATAATATTTTTGAAAATCACAAAAGAAAAATAAGCGTAGTAGGCTTAGAAACTAATACAAAAACCCAGCAAATGATTTGTTACAGCAACAATGAAATATATAGACAACGCTGAACCACCAGCAAATAAATTTCAAATTAAAATAAACTTCTGACAATATGTCGAATAATAAATTTCTTAAATAACAATGCAATAAAATTATATTCTATGATGATGTCAAATTCTCTGCAAATGTTTCAAAACGTTTCCATTTATTTCCCATTATTTTCTTCTGGCGGCGGCTGTTAGCCGGCTTACAGCCGATCGGCTGTGTTCTCTGGTTTGTGCTCATGTGCAAAAACAAAACAAAAACAACTTGAGCAATCGTTCTCATTATTTTTGTTTTGTTTTTATTTCACTCACTTCAAAGAATGAAACAAAACAAAATCAAGCAAATTGTTTCGTTTATTTTCGTACTCTGCTTTTAAGTGCAAAGAAATCAAAACAAAAATAAATTTATAACTGTAATAGTGTCGTTTATTTTTGTTATGAAAATCACGTCCCAATAAATAGCATAGCTATAAAAACTATAAATTTTAATCTCATTCAAGGATTTGTGAACTTATTTAAGAATATTTAAGCTTTTAACTTTATTGTGGTCGACCAAAATTTATGTATATCGAGTACAAGAGAATAATCCCGAAGCCCATTTGAAATCGCTAGTATGTACCGAAATCATAAAATAGGCCTGCATTTGCTGCAATATCCATTTTAATTTGAGTTTCAAGTTTCATAAATATAAAGCACAATTGTAATTATTTTTAAGTGTTTTAATGATAGAAACAAAAAACTTTGCAATATAAAACTAAAATCATCTACATATTTAATATTATTTTAAACACTTTTTTGTCTTAACAACTTCAATAAGTTAAAATTTTTATTATTATTGTTCCAGCTATAAAAGAAAACTGGAATGCAAAAAATAATCAATGAACAGATTATTTTTTATTGTCAAGACAATTTTATGTAAATTTCTCCTAAACAAAAAAAAAATATGCAAAACAACTAAGTACACACTTTTATTACAAACACAATTCACACACTCATTCAATTTCCACATCATTCGATTGGATATTGTAACGTTTTTATTTGTTTACTGCTGTCATGTATCATCATTTCGATTCACAATTCCCTAGATTCATATTAAAAGTCTGACATACAATTGGGTCGACAAGCCAACAACAATAAACAAATTCGAAGAGCGGGAGTAACAGAAAGAGGAAGCAATTAAATGTAAACTACAGGCGACAAGATACTTCTTGAAGTCTTGCAGAAGCCGTAATAACGTCGGCAGTTGCGGTTGTATTCAAAACTACCGTTAACATTGTCCTTATTTTTATAACTTCCCATTCCCGTTGCCTTCTATTCGAATAACTGAGATTATCACATGATGACTTTGTTGTAAAAATATCACACGTTTTCTTTCATAAAGAATGTTTGTGTATGTAAATTTGTCATAAAAATGGCAATATTTAGTTTTTGTTTTCGTTTTTAATGCCAAATACGAGTGTGAATGTAGCTACATATGTTTGTGCATAAGTACATACATACATACATATTTACATGAATTAATATGTTTGCATGAAAGTAAATTTTTGTGTCTCCTTCGCTGCGAACGGAGTAAAATAATAATAAAAATTCTATAAACACCCATAGAAGCCTGAATTGAAATTTTATTTATTTTATCGCGTTCGTGTTATGATTATTATATATGCTTTCCTTGTTAAAGGGGAAATAAGCGAAGGTTTTAACTTAAAACAATAAGCAAGCTACAAATATTTTTGAATATATAAATAATTACCTACACAGCAAAAAGACAAGAGATAGACAAGCCATAGACAAGACAAAGACAAGACATAGACAAGACAGAGACACAGGCAAGACATAAGACATAGACAAGACATAAACCAGACATAGACAAGACACAGACAAAATATAGACAAAATATAGACAAGACATAGACAAGACATAGACCAGACATAAACCAGACATAGACAAGACATAGACAAGACATAGACAAGACATAGACAAGACATAGACAAGACATAGACAAGACATAAACCAGACATAGACAAGACATAGAAAAGACAATACACAGACAAGACATAGACAAGACATAGACAAGACATAGAGAAGACATAGACAAGACATAGACAAGACATAGACAAGACATAGACAAGACATAGACAAGACATAGACAAGACATAGACAAGACATAGACAAGACATAGACAAAACAGGCGAGACTTGCCAATTTTACCATTATCTTTGTATTTATGCATTATATTCAAATTAATATACATACACATTTGAAGTAAATTTCATTGTATTAAATTAATAAATCATTGTTTATTTTTATCTCTTGTCCGCACACTTCTTAAACCTTTTATTGTTTTCTATACTTTGAGTTTAAAAACTATAAAATATTTTTAACTAAGATATGAAGTTACTATGCCTTTCAAGCGGATTTTAGTTACTATTTATTTTATTTACTTTGGCTTTTTTATTATAAAGCTTATGCGGGCATGTATACATATGTGTATGTGTATGACATGTTGGTCTGATATTGATAGCCACAAAAGCTTAAGTAACAACAATAACTTTTTTCTAACGACTTAAGGACGGACATGCTGTTATGAAAATTTATTTAAATAGAATTAAATGTTTGTATGGATTTTAACACAAAACATGGTCAAAATTGAAAATACTAAATCATATTTGCTTTTTACTTTTGTTTGGTAACTGCACAGGAGTCTTGTGTGGTTGCGAGAGTTTTTAGTATATTTTTTTTTTGCTTGCTTCGCTTATATAAAAGTTGCTACTAAAATTGAGCAGTTTTAAGTAAATGAATTTTTATCTCTTTTATTGTTTAATACTTTTAGTTGGGTTACAAAAATTTTCTATTTTTGAAAATAATTAAATAAAAATTTAAATACCTTAAATTTGTTTTTTTATTTACTTTTTTTTCAACGTTGTGGTATATTGAAGAGGCATAATTTCTTGATCCCACTTGATGCTCAGCTTTTACTTTAGTTCTCTCACACTTAACGGTATATGAGTATGTAGAATTGTTGTTGTTTGTTGTTGTTGTTGTGTTAGTTGTGAATTTGCCTGTGCATACACAGACACATAAATCAAATAATAAGTACTCTTTATTATTATTGCTACGAGTACTATGATTATGATTATTATTTGCACTTTCTTTGGTTATTTCTTCTTTTTTTTGTACTTTCTTTCGGTAAAAAGTAAAAACTTTTAAACAAAAATGCTTTATTGAATAAGAACACTGCCTGCCAAAAGGTCTCTCTCATTCGTATGGTTTCGTATAAAACCTACTTCTAGTGTGAGTGAGTGCGTATACGTTACGTTACCAATGAAGGAAGTACGCATACGTTCAGCACAACTCAAACCAGAGAATTTGAAAAGTTTTTGCTCTCCCGTTTTGGGAGTGGAAGGGGAATATTGAATGAAAAGTACATGAACTAAACAATATAATTTGCATAAAATTGACGTTAAAGGTTGCATTATGAAATACTAACATTTACTTAATCCCCAACTCTGAAATAGTGAAACAAAAAAGAAGAAGAATATACATAAAAATATTTTTTGTAATAAATTGTATGCTGTTTCGTATGCATCTACTTTATGAATGTTTGTCTGTCCGAACCCGTTTGTATTCCATTATTGTAACTGCTTTTAACATAAATAAATATTTATTTATTTTAGAAGAAAAACCAAATTGAAATTTTCGTTTTTTTTGCTCTCCCACTTCGTGTGAGGGGGAGGGGGTGCTCTGATGTTCGTAAATGTAGAAACATGAAATCAGCGCATATAATTGTAAAAATTATAAAAAAATACACATGAAACAGATTCTGCAAAAATAATCATGCGTGTTTTTCTTTCACAATTATTCCTCACAAAATAAGTAAATTATAATTTCGTTAATTGCCTTTGCTACTCGTATACCGCGCCACAATTATACGTATGTATGAACATTTGTCTGAGCTTTTTATGTAAATAATTTTTTTTTTATTTTACTTTTTTTTTTTTTTGTAATTGAACATTTTAGTATGTAGACTAAAATGTCTGTTCATTATTATTTTTAAATTGTCTTGGCTAAACAAATAATTTGGCAAAAGTTTCAACTTGAAAAACCATTAAAACAATTTAAAATGTATTGTTTTCGTAATGCTCGCTTACACGTAAAATACTACAAAACTTTTGCCATTGAAGGAAATGATTGTAAATCGTTGATTTTACTTGAGATTTCTTTTAGAAACGATTCCCTAAGGGTTCCGCCACACGAACAAGTAACCAACAACCAAAGGCAATTTTAAGACAATTTGATTGTTGGCTAAACATTAATGAAAGAAAAAAAAATAAAAAAAATTATCAGTTAAAAACGAAAACGTTTATTGCCGTGGCTAAAGTCAGTTATGCATTCCTGTGTATAACCGTGATATTAACAACCATCCAACCAAAATTGTTAGTGCTTTTCGAAAGTGATTATTTAAATGGCAAAAAAAAAAGTATAAGAACAACATAGAATGGCAGGCATGACGTGTTAGAAATGGGAGTACTTATGAATACAAACAGGCGATAGCAAGTTAATTTTCACCAGTTTTAACTACACACTCTCTTAACATTTAATACTACTGACAAAATAGCTTAATAACCTTGTAAGTAACTCAAAATATCGCAGAGGGGAGTTTCCTCAAGCTTGCTTTGGGTTGTTTCATAGCTTCAGCAAAAATTATACGAGGCTACGGTGGAAAATTGTGAGGAAAAGTTGTTCTAGATATTGACTTAAAGCTTGTTTCCTTTTTTATAAAGATTAGTTAAAGTTTGTTTAAATTAATTTGCTCTTTTTGTTAAGAATAATTTTAATTTATTTATTACTTTCTTAGAACTAAGGTATAAGCATAGTATAGGGATAGAGAGAGAGAGAGAGAGAGAGAGAGAGAGAGAGAGAAAGAGAGATAGAGGAAGAGATAGAAAGAGATACAAAGCTTTTCAACTTTTCCAAAACGTGCGTAAATGTTTAGGTAAGTAACTAGGTAGTTGACAATCTCAGTACCCAGACAAATTAATCAGGGAGGTGGGGCCATGCCCTTGCAGTTCAGAATTAAAATTCAGATAAAATCGTTTAACTTAAGCGATTTTATTGAAACTTTGCATGCACATTGCACTTATGTAAAGGTATAGTTTACCGTTTTGAAAAGTGGGCATGAACACGCTCATAAAAATTTAACCTTCTGTTTCATGTACTTCGGCTAAGCAGATTTTAATCTAGAGCTTATGCATTTTCCATTATCCGCTTACTACAAAACTTTGCATGAATCGTAAGCACTGACCACAGCAAACCCATGAGTTTAAAAAATTATGCAATTAATGCATAAAAAGTAAGAACAAATAGAATTTGCTTTTGAGTTCCCGGCAATTCCTAAAAAAAAATTTGCAAAATCCCAAAAATGGGATTTTTTCAGTATTTTACTTATCTTCTGCCGGGCACAGATAATATTTCTGGAAATATTTAAAACCATATTATGTCTTAAGGTGGCATGATGCATCTTTTGGTTCCAGCCTTAAATTTGATATTTATAACAAAAATAGGTCTTTTTCGAAACGTCCTGGTTCCTTCAATAACGAAAACTTTGAACAAAAACTTTCTTTGTAATATTTCTTATATTATTACCTTTTGAATAAGTAAAAATATGGGGTAGGTATTTTTGCAAAATTTTCTTATAATAGCGAAATAATTAACCCACTTTTTTATACAAAAAACCGGCGAAAATTCGACTTTTTTTTCAAAATTTTAATCTAAATTGCGTATAAATAACTTTTGACTAAATTGTGCTTATGATACAAATTTGTATTATGTTACAAATTTTGTTCTTAATTCATAATAAGTTTCCTTTTCTAAATCGAACAAGATTTAAGTTCTCCATTAGCAGATCAGTGGACCAAGGTTGGTAAAAAAGCCAAAATTTTAATATTTTTTCTCGAATATTTCCTAAAACTGCACAAATGTAGCAGACTTTTGGATAGAAAAAGAAATCCATTTGCAAAAAATCTTCTTATCAGATCAAAAACATCAGCTTGGCATCTATTTTAATTTTTTATTAATCCAAAGTTGCCCACTTTGAGGCCTTGTGGCTCCGCCCCCTTTAAAGATATAAAGATATAGTCCAAATTCCAGACTTAAGCTCTGTGACACCTTCTCAAATTTCATAACAATTGGAAACTGCAGAACTATTTCCATTTTTTTTAACAAAATTCCCCACTTTGTATCGGGTACCTTAAGCCCCACTAAGCCCCACACCAGAAGGCAGCGTCTGATCGAGCTAAAAAACTAAGACCGCTTTTTTTTACAGCCAACCTGATATTTTAGATAGTGCAAATATCTCTAGTAAAGAAAAAATTTTTTTGCTACCAGTCTAATTCACAGGCTATAGTGTTGAGTATTCGAAAGTAGGAGCGACCACGCCTATAAACTTTAAACTTTTTTCTATAAAATACTAATTTCAAAGTATCATTTGTTTCTTAGTTGTTATTAAAAAAAATTTCCTGGATTTGAATGAATACCCACATTAATTTTTATCAAAAATAATCACCATTATCGGGAATAAAAGGGCGAACATTTTGAAAAAAAAAATGGTGAACAAAATTAGAAAATAGTATACTGACACAACAACAACGCAAGCATTCACTTGAACTTTTATTCCCGATAAGGGTGAATAATACTCGTATAAGCACATTCTTAAAGCGAAAAAGCTATTTCTTAATCTTCCTTCAGTTGTTTTTTTAATGGAGTTATGAGTAACTATTCCTCTTCTATTTAAGATTAAAGAGTAACAAAAAATTCGCATAGTTGATTTCCATTAGAGTTGATCAGCATTTGATGTTTGGAAGCCCGCAGTAGGTTGCCCATTAATTTAAGCTCCACCTTCGTAGGTTTCGTAGCTGCGGGGTGTTTTTGTTCTAACAAAAAATATTTTCCTTCTTGAGCTAATTAAAGAAAATGTTTTTGTTGTTACTTTAGTTGTAAATATTATAAAAAAAGAAACTTTAAATTGTTTGTTGTTGTTGCTATTATTGTTATTCTGATAAATACCGTAAAACAAAGAAAGCAAAAGAAACTTTCCTTCAGACAACACTTTGCCTAAGATTTTATGTTATTTATTTTTTATTTTTTGGTTGTTTTTGTTTATTATGGCCCGTGGTTATTTGCCAAAGACCACATTTAAAGGCCATCAGCATAATAATTTTATGATTTTAACCATGATTTTTAAGTGTGAAATTTTTTGTTACACTACAGAGCTTTATGTGATTTATATTAAATTCTTTTGAGATACTTTCCCTCTCCCACACAAGCACACACACATACACACTCATACACTGCGCTACTACGGCAAAAGTAAAATAAGAATAATAATAATAATTTCAGCTTTGTTTTTATAGCATACTTTAAAGGGCTGAGATTTTTTTTTATGCGAAAAAAGGATTTAAACTGTTAAAATTATTACGAAAGTAGTTTTTCTGGCGCCTTAATTTCTTAATACAATAACAACAACTTTTATTAAAAAACATTTAACTTTTTTTATGAGTTTTTCAATTTTATGTTTCGGCGGCAGGGGAAGGCTACACAACAGCGAATGTTAAGCTTGTTGCCCGCATTTGTACGATTCGTTAAACAAAGGACATGTTAACATTGTTTTCACAAAAAAAATGTTGTTCGTATTTTTTTTCTTCTGCCTCCAATTCATACCCTTAAACAAATCTCGAACACTCATTCGCATTTATTCGCCAAATTTACTTGAATTTTGTACATTTGAATGATTTTTATATGAAGTTGCATCCACATAAACAGAACGACCGACCGAGTACATCCGAGTTGTTTGCATTCTTTTTTTTTATTTATTTTATAAGATTTTTTTTATATGGAATGGATAAATGCTGCACAGTGGTATAGAAGAAAAAAGATAAATTGAAATTTAAAGGTATTAATCAAGCAACACTTCCTCAGGGTTTTTTGAATCCTTTATTTCGGTTGTGAAACGCTTGCTCAAGTTTCCTTTACGTAAAATTCTCGTGTCACGGTGTTTGCAATTGAACTTCTCCGACATGGCTTGACCGATTTTTATGAATTTTTTTATGTGTATTCGGCAGGTCTGAGAATAGTTCATAATCTATTTTTCACATCCCTAAGTGGGCTTTGCCACGCCTATACGACCGAAATATCTTATATCTTGAAAGATATAGGAGTCAGAGTATCCAAATTTGCTACGGACTCTTTTGAGAGCGAGGTGCGCAGTAATTTAAAATATTAGTAGAATAGGACCGGGGGTAGGGGCACCCCCCATACAAAGTAATTAATAATAATCCTATATCCTGAAAGCTATAATAGCAAGTAGCAAGAGTCTTCAATTTTGGTAAGAGTTTATTTGAACGCAATTAATAAAGGGTGTTTTTTTAGAGTGTCTCAACTTTGAGTTGGCATCACTGCTTTATTTGAGCACCCATTTAACAGCTGATAGTTGCATTTTGTTTAGTTTGCTGTGAAATTTCATTATAAATCGACTTACACCAGATCAACGTGTGCAAATTGTTGAAATTTTTAATCAAAACAATTGTTCTATTCGTCAAACTCTTCGGGCACTTCTTCTATTTTATGGCAACATTAATATAATAATTCTGGAATGCTGAATTGTCGCATTTGGAATGAGGAGAATCCACAAGCTTTTGTCAAAACATCAGTTCATCCACAGAAAATTACTGTTTGGTGCGCTTTATGGGCTTGCGGAGTCTTCAAATCATGATCGTGATTTGATGGTCAGATTGTTACTGTTAATGGTGAACGGTATAGGAACATGATTCGAAAAATTTTCGTACCTCAATTACGTGGTTCCAACAATTGATTTACTCAAAGAAACTTTTGATGAACAAATAATTTCACATAATTGCGCAATTAATTAACCACCAACATCGTGTGATTTAACCGGATTGGATTAGTTTCTTTGAGGTTATGTCTGCGTCGATAAACTACAAACAATTGAACACCTGGAAATCAACATTCCAAGAGTTATCGGCGAAATACGGCCGCAAATGCTGCGAAAAGTTGTTGAAAATTGATGTTCCAGATTGCGCCTTCTACGCACCAGCCATGGCATGGCGGCCATATGGCAGAAATCATATTTAAATTAATTTAATTTCATAAAATTTTCTTTCCACTAAAGCCCGTTTCAGTGATATTAAAAATATATTTCCTTGTTTTATTATTATTTAAGGTTGTGTCACTCTATAAAAAACACCCTTTATATAATATTTCATTTGGCTCCTTATAAGCAGCATAGGAACTAGGGCACTAATGGTGTAGTGATTCGCTCCTACAGCCTGCACAACTATCAACTTCTTTTACACGTGGCGTACCCTGTTGTTAGCTGCGGTATAACCCCCACAAACGGTGGCGGGAAATCTCCACTGTCAACTGTCTTCCTGGAGACGTACTGGCAGCCCCACATCCAGGATTAGAGCCAGAAGTTCAATCACCTACTCATCTTAAATTACACAAATATTAATGAAACCTCAAGTAATTCACTTATTACTTACGAGTACTATCTCAACTTCTAAAATATTGGTGACTTCCAACCCAACTCTTTATACCCCCTAGTGCTAAAAAAACTCCCAAAGGAACTGCGGAGACGTTTGAATTCGTATATCCATATTGAATTGATGCTGCTGCAATCCACTGTTCTCTTATTAAAATTTTTCTTCCATTTAATTTACACTATTTTTATTTTTTTCTTTGAGAACCCAAAACAAAAGTGATGGAAAATGTAAAATTGTGGGTAAATATTGAATTTGCAACATACTCGTCATATGTACTTGTCAAACAAAAAAGGACATGTTTACTTAGATTTTTTCCATACTTCTTGTTGTTGTCGATTCATTTTTTTTTCAAAAAAATATTTTTGCTACTATTTCGTTAAAAAAAAGAAAGAAAAGATATAAATATTTTCAACATTGGCTATTTATGCACCATATGTCGTTGAAATATGTAAACGTTAAACAAAATAACCAAATAAAACTAAGAAGAAAAAAAAGAGTCATAATAATACAATATTATTCGTTCGTACCTTTTAAAGGATTTAAGAGACTTTTCTATTGCAATGATTTATATGAAGTAGAAAAAAATTAATTTTTAAGAAAAATTGCAGACACACACGGTCACACACACACACATATATTTGCCATATATATGGAGCATGGTGCGAGTGTGTGAGTGTGTGTGTGAGTATATAAATGCTAAGATCCCTTTTATTAACCTCATATTTTATAAACAATTTAACTACTCGTATGTGTGTGTGTTCGTTATGATGGTCTATATCCTTTGAACCAATTTGTTGGCCATAAACATTAAAGTTTCTGCTGCTGCTTCTGTTTCCTTTACAACCAATCATTGAAAGCTTGTCTCCCCCTTCCTTCAATATTTAGAGGGACGTACATAGCTTGTCTTTGTTTTTTAGCAAATAACCATATTTAAAGCGATAAAAGGTCTTAACTTTTTGTATTTTTCTTAACAATAAGAAAAAAACCCACACACACATAAAACAACTTATTGAATGTCTTAAGGATTCGATTTATTTTTATGACAATAAGAGTTGCAAGCTTCGTTCGTAAATACTCGTACACTATATTTAAGGGCACAAACAGACAGACAATCATTTCTTGATGCAGAGCCTCAAAGTTTGGATTGTTATTGCGCACAATTGTAAATGAGGCATTTGAATTTCTACTCCAAGCCTTTGAACGACTCACCACTTCTGTTTTAATCTAATGTTAGAGACACAGTCGAAATACGACAAAAAAATTTATATTTATGACTCGATTAGGCTAAAGTCCGTATCGCTCTGTGAGTCAAAATATTATTATTAATTTTTTTCTTTGTTTCTTTAAATTTCTTTATTGACTGAAAATATATAAAGTGTGGGCAAATTTAAGGCTAGGAAGTAAATTGGCTTAAAAATACACTTTTTTTGACAAATTCAGTTTTATTGATACCAATGTAAAGTAGAAATATGAAAATATGATGCCGGGCAAAGCTTCGTTTATCTCGTCAATGCAGCGCCGAATTTCATCTTTCAGAGCGTCAGTTATTTCTGGTGTGTTCGCGTAAACCCGGTCTTTCAAATTAAAATTCACAAATTTCACTATTCAATTAAAATTCTTTGTTCAGGAGTGTAGCGTTCCCAATTTTTTACTAAATAAACGTCAAATGGATGACAGTTCCATTCTTGACATTTCATAATTTGACAGCCAATTTACTTGCTAGCCTCAAATCTGCCCACCCTTTATTTTCAATTAGAGTGTGTACAATTTTTTTTTATTGTGTATTTAGTTACTTGTAAATATTCTGACAAACACTAGCAGAACGGAACAACATGCTATTTTCGAAGGCAAATTGAAAGAACAAACAACAATGGCAAGACTGTTGTAAATTAGAGATGATAAAATTGAGCTTTCATTACGAAAAATAATACGATGAATCAATACAATTCACATATTCCATTTGCACCTAAAACTGAGTATATAAAACAGAAATCTATATCAAGTGATACCGCACACAGTGAACCAAGCACAAAGAGAACGCTGATGATGAAGCGTTGTTGTTCCGTTCTGCTAGTGTTTGTCAGAATATTTACAATTAACTTTGGTGTTATTTGTTCCTTAATAAATAAATTTAGAAACAAATCAAGTTGGAATAATAATAATTATAATTCTTAAAAAAACCGACTTTAATGCAAAGATCTGATAGAATATTTTGATGAAAATTTATGGGACCAAAGTGGAAGTAAACTCTATCAAACAAAAAAATGTTTTTTTTGAAAATCTGTTGGCTAGGAAGAAGTACGTGAAATATAAATTTAAATTTAAATGGGCGTAAGTCCGCCCATTTTTTCAAATGGAAGATTGTGTCTATCTTAGAGCTCCACGTGTGTGGGAAGCTTCGTAAAAATCTGTTAAGTAGAACCACATGAAATGTAATAATAAATTTTAATGGGCGTAGCCCCGCCTATTTTTTCAACTTAAAAATTGTGTAATTACAAGAAGCAAAGCTGTTTGTTAGGTTTCGCAGCAATCAAATAAGTAGAATATAAAAAATCAAATAAAAAAATTTGTGGGCGTCTTCCAGCCCACTTTATTTTACAGTCGGACCAATTGGAAGCTATACCCTCTCATTGTTATGAAGTTACAATGCCAAAAGAAAAAAAATACAGACAAATTGATAACCTCCTCCTTTTTTTGTGAATTCGGTTAAAAACTAACTAAAATTTTTATTTTATTTCTTACTTTAAGGATTTACTTCCTTAAAATTTCTGTTTAAAAAAAATGCTGTACCCATAAGCCAGTGAATTGTGTATTTTTCCTGTGTATTGACATTTCATCTTTATGTTCTTATGAGTGTGTCTTTGAGCTTGAATTTTTGATTCTTATTCCATACTTCTTCCTTTTTGTACTCTACCGCATTGTTTGTCTTACGGCATCTTTTTATGACTCAAGAGTGTTTGTCTTTTGGCTTTTTATGTTTCAACAATAAAAATACACACAAGACATAAATGTGTCTTCCACTTACACACAGAGAGCCAAACAAACACATGCAACCACAATCAATGTACAAATATTTTTTAAGAAAAAAAAAACAAAAAGAAAATAAAGTTAATACAAAACAACATCAACCAATTCAAATTATTATTGAGCGAAAAAATGAAATCAATTCTTTTTTTCGTACTGTGTTTGTTTTTTTTCTTCTTGTTGGTGCCGATTTGTGTTGTAGTGTAACATTAAATATATGAGGTCATCTATTATATGAACTTTACCGAAGAGTAAACACACAAAATTTATTGTAATTGTATGTACATACACATTTACATGTGCACATATGTATGTGTGTATGTAAGTATATTGTATTTATGCAAACAAATCTTGACTGGAACTGCAGCTGCGATGATTAATATTTTTATTTACTTAATATGTTCCTTTTAAAAATTTCAAAGCTTAGAAAGCTTTGTCGGATGTATGCACATGTGTATGTATGTCTTGTGTGTGTATTGTCTACAACTTTTTGTAATTGGGACCAATCTCAAACTACTAAGACAGATTATGAAGACATTCGATTGGAATATTTCTTCTTTGAAAGTGACAGAAAACACCTCACTAGCAAATCAACCACCGGACTCTATCTTAAATCTTAATCCATAATTACAATTGACACGTCTCTGTGCAACTTTTGGGTTACACGTCCAGCTCTGTTCAATTTGGCTTTTCTATGTCTTGTCTATGCCTTCTCTATGTCTTGTCTATGTCTTGTCTATGTCTTGTCTATGGCTTGTCTATGTCTTGTCTATGTCTTGTCTATGTCTTGTCTATGTCTTGTCTATGTCTTGTCTATGTCTTGTCTATGTCTTGTCTATGTCTTGTCTATGTCTTGTCTATGTCTTGTCTATGTCTTGTCTATGTCTTGTCTATGTCCTGTCTATGTCTTGTCTATGTCTTGTCTATGTCTTGTCTATGTCTTGTCTATGTCTTGTCTATGTCTTGTCTATGTCTTGTCTATGTCTTGTCTATGTCTTGTTTATGTCTTGTCTATGCCATGTCTATGTCTTGTCCATGTCTTGTCTATGTCTTGTTTATGTCTTGTTTATGTCTTGTCTATGTCCTGTCTATGTCTTGTCTATGCCATGTCTATGTCTTGTCTATGTCTTATCTATGTCTTGTCTATGTCTTGTTTATGTCTTGTCTATGCCATGTCTATGTCTTGTCCATGTCTTGTCTATGTCTTGTTTATGTCTTGTTTATGTCTTGTCTATGTCCTGTCTATGTCTTGTCTATGCCATGTCTATGTCTTGTCCATGTCTTGTCTATGTCTTGTTTATGTCTTGTTTATGTCTTGTCTATGTCCTGTCTATGTCTTTTCTATTTCTAAATTTTCTATATTTTCTATCTTTCCATGTCTTGTGTCCCGTGCTTATATCTTGTTGCTTATTGCACACACCATTTGGCTTGTGGCTTCTTTCCTCTGAGGAATACAGCAATAAAAATTACATGTTATTATTGCTTCGTCTAATTTCTTTTTGCCCACAAAATGTGTCCCAAATTTAAATTGGAGTTTTACTCCTAATTAAAGTTAAGCCTTTAATGTGGTCCATTACAAAGAAGAAAAGTCGACCAGCTATTACATTTGACAAGAAGTTATAATGTCTGCAGTATTTTGTTTTGCACTCATTTCTTACAAATGTTGTGGAATTTTTAAGGTAGAATTGAGTTTTTGCTTTTGTTTTGTTTTGCTTTACTCATCTTATTCAAAGGTAATTATAATTTTATTGTTAATATAATTATGCAAATGACAGTGTCTGCTTGTAATTCTGTTTGTTTGAGATTCCTTAAACATTTTTCACATTTCTAAATAATTAATGCCCGTAATTAAGAACTAATTTTGTTACAGCCATAAAAGGATAAATTATATTTTGTAACATTTATTTTTAAATTAAGTCAAGAACATTTTGTGTCATTATTACAAACTGCAAACGAAATAATGAAATAATTTCATTTGGTTTTGTGTGATTTTGTTTTGCGGCAGGCAGAGTGAAACGCTTAAAGAAAATCAGCTTTTGTGGTATGAAATCTTGTAATAAAATTATTACAACGAAGTCTAAGAAAGATAATGGTTAAAAGATGTTTGTGGTTTACACAAGAATTACAAATTTTGGTCAGCAGAAGGAAATGTTTTACCACTTCTATGTAAATTGGAAAATGTTTGAAAGTTCTTCATATGTATATGTAAATATGTATAAGTGCGTGTGTTTTTATGTATGTGTGAGTGTTATGTTTGGGTATATAATTGATGTGAGATGTGACATGTTTGTTAAAATATTCATAATAATTTCCCTTACAAGTTTTTTACTTTACATAGTGCGGGTCCACATATTATCTATGTACATATCTAGTCGTTGATATTTGTTATAAATAAATATTTGCTTAAAATCACTCGCATATGTATGTATGGCTGTGTATGTAAACTAATTAACCCCTCCTGCTTGTTAAATGTTTGTCACTTTGTTATCACTCTCAAACCATTTTTGTTCATTTGTTTTCTTTTTTTTCCTAAAAAGAGGATATTAATCCTTGAAATCCCTGAAGTTATTTTTTGAGAAATACAATATTAAGCTGAAAAAGCTCTTTTATTTCCAATAAAGTCATATCTCAAAAAATAAAAATTTTATATAAAAAACTCTTACAATAAGTAATTATCTTTATCGAAAACAAAAAAAAAATACAAGAAATTGGTATGACATCTTAAAATAAATAGAAATTGTACCAACTAATAATCTGATAGACGTCATATATGTATGTACGTGCTTATATTTTTAAAACTTTTTTCAAATATACAAGACTACTTGGTAATAAAATAAAAATATGTGAATACTTGGCAGTTTTATTTTATTGGAAACTACATGAGTTCTTTCGATTGTTACTTAAAGGGTTAAAAAAATCTTAATCAGAACTAGCAGATGTCTTTATAAGCACATGTACACATGCCAGGTGCTGATTAAAGGGAGGGATGCAAATGAAATTCCTCCTTCCCCTCTCTATGCACACAGTGTGTATAACTACACGAAGCCATGCGTCCTATTTTTAACTGATCATAACTTTGTTCTCCTCTATTTTAAAATTACACAACTTGAAATATAAAGAGATCTTGACGAGATTACCTCATATGCGATATTTGAAAGTTTTACAATGAAAGTTCCCTGAGATATGGTGGTGCAAAAAATCATATTTTAATATACGTTGAATACTTCTGTTAATTTGAAAACATTTTTAATAACCTTATTTATTTATAATTTCTTTAAAAAAAGCAACGAAAACAATATAAACATCAGAATGGAAAAAATGTCGCGTGTGACTGTGATTAAAACTTAACTTAAAAATGTGCATCATGCATTTTTAGGTAAAATCAAAGCCATTTCAAAAAGACAGCTGTGCACAACATTCTAAAGTCAGTCGGATTAAAATATTGCTTCAGCTTTCGCTGAAATTAGTGTTTTAGTCATTGAATTCAAAAACAACTTTTTAGTCAATGAATTCAAAAACAACTTTTATATTTATTTTACTTTCTTCATTATCGTCCCTTTCTATACTACTTAAAACTTACATATAACACAAAAGGATCATCGTATTGCACCCAAGTGAAATGGACCCTTGCCTTTAATATTTCACCAGTAACCTGCTAACCTAACCTAACCTACTCTAAGCTCTGTGATTAAATAAATATTATAAGAAATTACAATTTTTGCATTGCTTAAAATATAAAAATTGTTACTTCTTATAATTTTGTTATTTGTCATAAAGTTAAGAATAAAACGGAGTTTTAGTTTGACTTTTTAGCAATTTAATAAATGTGTAGCACGGTCACGTTCGACATCATAACAATAGCTATATTATTTTAAATTTAATACACTTAAAAATTTCCTTCCCAAAAGCTTGAGCTGCAGCCGCTTCTGCTGTCCTTAAAGATCCTTAAAATTTCATTTATGGTTATCCTTATCGCCATGTTAGTTAATATCAACATGTGAATGTATTCGAGTCCTTTGCCTTAAATATACATACATTTATATGTATGTATGTACATACATGTGTACATATGTACGTGTATTATTTAGTTCTTAATAGTTTTATAAGCTCCATTTAAGATTCGCTGACACATGTTTTATGAAGTCAAGTGGCAATTGCCAATTTAGTCAACACTGATTCCTTTTCTTCCAGCAATTTCAACAAAATTCATGTTAAATACTCATTGTTGTCCTTTTTTTGTGATGATAATTTCAATATCATATTGAAAACAAGACAGACAACAAACGGGTGGAATATATTAAATCAAAACTATCAAAAACATTTAAACTACACAAACAAATAAATGTACAAGCATCCACATGCATACATGCGGGTGTGTGTGTGTGTGTGTGACTATTATTAAATTAAATTATTAAATACAAGTTGTTAGAAACTTAAAACAAGATGTTAGTTATTAAAAAAGGTTGTGGAGATGTATAGAAAGAGACACAGCCTTGTATGTTGACAATGATGTTGTTGTTTGAAATAATGTGGGCAGATCCTTTTTATATTTAATACAAACAAACATGTACATGCATGCACGCACATACATACATACATACATACATACATATATACAATAAGAATGTTTATCCAGTGTTTTACTGAAGAAGGAGAGCTTCGGATTCAAATAGAACACACAAAATTATAAGAAATTGGATTTATTTAAAAAACTATTTTGCAGTCGTAATCCTTGAATGTAATTTGAGTTATCTGAAGAAGATTCCCGACAGCTTCATATAACTCTTAATTTTTTTTTTTTTTGCTGATTTAATTGTCTGCTTTTAGTTAGTTTTTTTATTATTATTGTGCGAACTTCATTAAGTGGAAAAAAATAAGCAAATTAACTAACATGTGCATAATTAGTAAAGAACAAACGACAATGGCAAGACTGTTGTAAATTTAGAGATGGTAAAAATGAGCTTTCATTATAAAACAGCTTTCAGCAAATTGTAATACGATGAATCAAAACAATTCACATATTCCATTTGCGCTGAAAACTTGAGTATATAAAAGCAGAAATCTACATCAACTGACACCACACACAGTGGACCAAACACAAAGAACGCTGATGATGAAAACATACAGTTGTTCCGTTCTACCCGTGTTTGTGAGAACATTTACAATTAACTTTGATGTTATTTGTTCACTAATAATTATCACATGTAAAAGGAATACGAACTTTTTAGCCTAATCAAATAGTAAACGTTTGCTTTTAATTTAAATAATTTGATTTGAATAAGGGGCTTGTCTGCTTTTTAAAATCAAACAAAGTATTCTTTCTCTTTCGAAACTTTCCCTAATTCATATTTAATTCGCATATTAATTCCATTTTGTAATAAATATTTTTGCCGCAAAACTTTTATGCAAAGGCAGGCAGGCAGCAGCAATATTTCAATTAATAACAAATCATGCATTAAAATTGCATTAGTCAGGGCTAAACAAAACGAACAAATACAATCCAAGATACAACACACCCACCCAGATTCATACCAAAAAGCAAAACATATTCCCGGTAAAAAACTTTTACCAATTACGAGAAAGAAAACAATGCAAGACGACACAATATGTTTTCATGTTTTGTTGCTTCCAACGTAAAAGAAAACAGCAAATAAATTCTTCAAAACTAAGAAACTGCCAAGATTTACACAATATTCAAAGTATCTGAAGGAAGGAGTACAAATTCCATTTCCTCTTCTTAGCAGTGAAAGGCTAAAGCTTATAAAACAATAGACAGACGCATGTTGAATGTGCTAATTTAGGAATTCTAGCCAAAAGGGTTTTTTTTCACGCAAATATTAAATCTGTAGCTTTGATGTAAAACCACTTATGTGCTTAAAGCACTCTTTTCTGATAATCGGCCAGAAACAAATTTTCGAAAAGTTTTGTGTTCAAAAGGAAGAGCGAAAACACTGTCTTTAATTAAATCGATTTCTGGGCATGTCATCTTGGTGATTCCCGGAAAACTGATGTTGCCCAGTGGGGAATTTTGTTAAAAAAAAGAAGATATAGCTATGCTGCTTAGCTATGTAATACAAACTTAATGTGTTAAATAACAATGCAATAAAATTATATTATATGATTATTCACGGCAAATATTTCAAACCATTCTATTTATTTCCCACTACTTTCTGTCCTGTTTCCGGTTTGCTCATGTGCAAAAACAATACAAAAACAAATTGAGCAATCCTGGTCATTATTTTTGTTTTGTTTTTGTTTCACTCACTTCAAAGAACGAAACAAAACAAAAGCAAACAATTTGTTTCGATTATTTTCGTACTCTGGCTTTAAGTACAAAGAAATCAAAACAAGAATAAATTTATAACTGTAATAGTGTCGATTATTTTTGTTACGAAAATCGCATCCTAACTCCTGTATCGCGCAATAAATAGCATAGCTATAAAAATAGAAATATTTCAGCAGTTTGTAATGAAATTTGAGAAGGTGTCACAGAGCTTAAGTCTGGAATTCCGTAGGCATAATTCATTTCAAAACTTACAAATTACTTTAAATTAAAACTAGTTTAAACCTAAAATAATATTTAATCAATTTACCTTAAATTTATATAACAAAAAGAATTAAAATATTTTCCAATAAATTTTTGTATTCAAGAAATAAAACTTAAGCGAGAAACAAATAAAATTTAATAATAAAAAAAGTTTGTTTCATATCTGTAAAGGGGGCGGAGCCACAAAACCCCAAAGTGGGCCACCTCGAATCAATGAAAAATTCAAACCGATGCTAAGTTGATGTTGTTTTTGATGTGATAAAAAAGATTTTTTTCAAGTAGATTTTTCTATTCAAGAGCAAACTTACAGTTTAGGAAATATTCGAGAGAGAAAATTAAAAGTTTAGCGCGGAGAAGTCAAGCGTTGTCTGATTGGGAAAAAGAAACTTACTATGGACTTAAAACAAAATTTTTAATTTTTAACCGACTTCAAAAAAAGGAGTAGGTTATCAATTCGTCTGTATTTCTTTTTTTACATTATTACTTCATAGCTTGGTACATTTTAGACCGATTGTAAAAACTTTTTTTTGTCTGAGACCTTCCAATTCGTTCCATTGTAAAAAAAGTCAGCGGGTACGCGCCCACAATTTTTTTTATTCGATTTTATGATATTCTAATTATTTGATTGCTGTGAAACCTAGTAAACACCTTTGGTTCTTGTAATTACACAATTTTAGATTTGAAAAAGTGGACGGGGTTACACCCAATAAAATCTATTGTTATATTTCACGTGGTTCTACTTAACCAATTTCTAAAAATTTAATATTTTATTTTAAGTGATTCTACTTTGACGATTTTTACAAAACTTAACACACACCCTGGAGCTCTGAAAAACACACAATCTTGCACAATCTTTAATGGGCGGAGGCACGCCCATTAAAATGTAATTTGATACTTAAAATTTTTTATTTTTTTTAAAGAGTTTACTTCCAGTTTGGTATTATAAGTTTTTTTTTCGAAAATGCTCTATCAAATCTTTGCATTGAAGTAATTTTTTTTTGTAGAATTATAAAAAAATTTAGTATCAAAAGCATAATTAAGTCAAAAGTTAAACGCAAGTTTAATTAAAATTTTGAAAAAAGCCTATTTTTTGGCGTTTTTTGCACAAAAAAGTGGGTTAATTATTTCGCTTTGTAAGAAAATTTTTGCAAAACTAGCAACCCCATATTTATACTTATTTAAAAGGTAATACTATAGGAAATATAGCACAGAAATTTTTTTCACAAATTGTCGTTATTGAAGAAACCAGATCGTTTCGAAATAGACCTATTTTTTGTTATAAATAACAAATTTAAGGCGTTTTTTCTCATATTCCAAAGCTGGAAACAAAAAATTTATTATGCCACCTTAAGACAAAATATGTTTTTAAATATTTCCAAAAATATTAACTGCGAAAAATAAGAAGAATACAGCAGAAACACTGAAAAATCCCTTTTTGGGGATTTTGCAATTATTTTTTGGGAATTGCCGGGAACTCAAAAACAAACTTGTTTTTGCTTACCTTTACTTTCTGTGTACTGATTGCATCATCTTCCACCTAAGAGAGATTTTTCAGCCGAAAATATTGGTAAACATGTTGTTACTGCTGTAGCAATAATTAAGCCCTCGTGATTAGGAGTGGTACCTGAAATATATAAAATTTATGGGGAGCGCTACACTGCCTAAAACCTCCGAGGACCTCCTTTGTCGACCGTTTTATTTATATCCAGGTCTTAACGACCAACAATAATCGAATCATCACCAGAGTATAACTTCGAACAAATAATCAAAAACTAATTAAAATTAATCTGCTTTATTTATACAAAATATTATGGCTTTATAAAGACTTAATAAACAAAATTTTGTGTGGAAATCTGTTTTATAAACCCTTAATAAGTTTTATAAAAAAATCAATAACTCAAAATCCCGAATAATGGACATACGCAGTTACGCATGCAAAAGCACACAGAAATCTTCGTGCTTTTACATCTTGGCATCAATGTGAATCTTTAAATAAGGCACCAGGGAAGGTATTGCAGCGTTATTATTATTTTGGAAAATAAACATTTTAGTTTCAAAGAAAACATGAAAACTTATTGATGATATTTTTGTTAGTTTTCCCCCCAAAACATAAATATATTCATTAGTAAAAGTAACATGCTCAATGTCAAAGAGAAGGGGCTAGAAGTGCTTGATTTGGTTTTAAAACAAAATTTACACGTTTAAATTTAAACACACAAACAGCAACAGTCGTGTTATAATTTGTGGAAGCGAAAAAAAAAGTTTTGTCAGTTTTCATGCCACTTTTGGCGGCGGCGTGTGCCATAAAATTTTTAACAAAACTCTTCTCCTTTTTTTCTTTATATATAATAAATGAATCATAACGTGATTTTCGAGCACACAGTGCTACAACTCAGCGGAGGCAAAGAAGAAATGTGCCTTGGAAGGGGTTTAACTACCAGTATTTATGTAGTTTATGCGCTGGGTAACAGGCTTTTAACCTGCGCCACCATAATTTAAAGTCATTTTGAACGGGTTTAGCTCTGCAACAACAACAACCACAACAAGCAAGTTGTATGTATGTATGTAAGTATTATGACATCCTCCAGATACCGTTTGGCTTCACTTTGTATCTTTAGGATAAAACACACACAAATGCACAAACAACGCGTCTATTTATTAAAAAAAAAGTTCGAATAGTAAAAACATTGTTTTACTTGTCTTTCTTTCTATGTTATGAATAATTAAATATTTGTTTAAGTTTGCTATTTGATTATGATATACAAGAGTACAGCGCAATTTCAAAATTAACTCTCTTTAACCCTGCTGAGGGCACAGCAAAATATTTTTTATTTGTTGTGTTAAAAGCTCCAAGACTTTGTTTAAAGAAATAATAAATAGTCAAACACTGCAGTAGTGCACTGTAGCGAAGACGTTGTTTTAAAATTTTGTTTTTTTTATAACATTTTTCAAAATATTAAAGAAAATCCCCACCCAGCTTTTTTAAATACCAGATCGTGTCACTTGCAGAGCTCAGGGTGTGTGCCAAGTTTCGTCAGAATCGCACGTTAAATATAATAAATAATGACACAAGATTGCAATGACACGCAAGAGCTCGGAGGATAGTAAGAAATCAAAGGAAAAAATTTATTGGGCGTGGTATTGCCCACTTTTTTTCTTCTAATGGTACAAACAAGCATTTCCCTCCAACTAAAAAAGAATTGTTCAAATCCATCCATTTACTCAAACAACATCATAATTAATTCCCATATCGTTCCTCATACTGTGTAAAAATTTCATACAAATATCTTGTTTACTGAACTCTTGAAAGCAAAATAAAATTTTCTTTTTCCATGAAGCTGCGTGTAAATTGAAAACTTTAAACTCGTTTTCTGGCAAACTTGTTTTTTTAAGTTATGAAGTTGTTTGAGTAATTGCACGATATGTATGTGCAAGCGAATTGAGAACCTCTGCATTTTTTAAGTCGTTTAAACATTGATCTCTTTTATAATTCTTTGTTTAATTAATTCGAAGATTATGAACTTAAATTTAAAAGAAATATTATGATACAATATTATGATTACAATAATTTTCATATTAATAAGAAAATAAATAGTGGGCGAATTAAGGGTTAATATGTCATACTAGATACCTTTTTATTAATTAAACAATTTATTTTAGTAGATTTATTTTATGTCCTGTCACATACTCGTACTACCGTTTATTTTTGTTTGTAAAATAAAATTGTCTTGTTCAATTTATTTCTACTCAGATATAACGGAATATATTATGTACACACATACAAACTTGTCATTTATCAGCCATAATTGAATTCTTACATAAATTTAATGAAGGTTGTTTTAAAACGATTCAATTACATAAAATACTCAATAGAATTAAAAATAAAAAGTTCATGCACATATTATAAAATAAAAAAAGGACAGACAGGAATTGGAGATGCGGGGCATCGATCCCCGTACCTCTCACATGCTAAGCGAGCGCTCTACCATCTGAGCTACATCCCCTGGTGACGAGAAGTGTCAAATTACAATTTTGTATGTACTAAAAACATAACCACAGTTTGCCTAAAATAGAATAGACACGTACCCAACAAAAAAAAAGAAAAACATGATATTCATGTGTTGAATCATGGGTTCATGTGATGACGCATTGGTTCGATTTAGTTGAAACATGCATGATTTTTACATTAGCTTGTCATTGGAGATCATGTGTTTGTGCAAAAATTTAAATACTTCGATATACATTAAAATTAATGAATTTAGCTCATGCAAGTTCCCTGATTCGGTGATGTTTTTTCACATCACAAAACAAACAAACAAATAAATAAATAAAAACTTTTGCCGCAGCCGTGCTGTTCTCATTGTCTCTATTGTACTCTTGATATTTGTTGAAGCCAAAATTTCTTTTATGAAAATGTGTCAAGCGATAATTTAATTCCGTTTTTGCATGCCTTTTTCGCTGGATATTTATTTCAATGTATTATTTGCGATGATATTCAGAATGCATTCGAGGAAACAAATGCTCAAGAATGCATGGAACACTATTTCATTTTGAACGCGTTCATTCATTTTTTTGCTGGGTATATATACATATGTATATACAAACAAATACACGGATGCACGACCATTTTTGTCGCTGTCGCCTGCTAAAGTTTATTTATATTT
This sequence comes from Nowickia ferox, assembly GCA_936439885.1. NCBI lineage: Eukaryota > Metazoa > Arthropoda > Insecta > Diptera > Tachinidae > Nowickia > Nowickia ferox. The sequence continues at coordinate 3,396,896 of OW387023.1, read as the reverse complement.
ATGTGAACGACGCTGAACAACTATTGTGCCGCCAATATAGAGTATTTAAAATTTATATTCATACAGCCTCAACACAGAATACTTTGTGCTCTCAATTCCAAAAAAGCGTATTAAATTATATTACTAATTATCGCCCAATTGCAAATCGCCCGAAACAGCTAAATGAAGGAACGCCCAAAATTGTTGGGTGATTAGTAGTTTTGAAGAAATACCCAAAAAACAGTGCCCGAATGAATAATCGCCCGAAGTTTGGGTGTTTGTTCATTACGTATAATCACCCAAATTTGTTTCTGGGTTTTTTAATATTTTGCGAAAATTCGGCTATTATTCATTACGAACAAATACTCAAATATGTAAAAATGTTGAGTTGCCCAAAGTCGATGAACAATCACCCAATTTTTTTACAACTTTTGGGCGATGCAACATTTTTTTTTTCGGACGTTTTGCACTTCGGCGATAATTCTTACAGCCCTAAAATGGCTTTTTTACGATTTTTTACATAAAGGTTTCATTTATTACACATATAAATAAAAAGTTATATCATTCATAATTTTTGTAAAGAAATGCTGAAAGTACATATGTACTTCAAAAAAAAACCAAAGTTCATATTTACACACAAAATTTATTTTAAGAAATCAGCTTCGAAACTAATGCAATTATAAACGAAAAAACTACCCGTTCTTTGGATTTTTTTTTTGATGAATCTGAACTTAGTATCTTGAAAATTTCTAGAGAAATCCGTTATTTTCTATAAAATTATAATTATATTTTGTTATAAAATTGCATACTGTACATAATACAAAATGTGATATGAAGAAAAGCTTAAAATTATTGATCATTATTTATTAGAAACATCGTCCCAAAATTCATATAATAATAATAATTTTACGTGATTTTGCAATTTCCATATTGTTCTTATCTCTGCTTAAATATAAAATTATCCAAGTAAAATGCAAGAGGCTCAATGGTCTAGGGGTATGATTCTCGCTTTGGGTGCGAGAGGTCCCGGGTTCAAATCCCGGTTGAGCCCAATTTTTTTCATAACTTTTTTATTGAATCAAAAATTAAAAAAATTTTTTTTTTTACTTTATCGGACTTGAAAATTGTGTGTGAAAAAGTATAAACTACACTGGCTGTCCCACTGACAATATCTATTGTACATTTTTGTACAGGACTTTTTATCACAAAATTTGTCATTGACATTGCTTGGACTATTTTTTATGAACTTTGTACGTAAAAACGTTTGCTTGTCTCTTTATTACATAAAAGTACTGAATTTAATTTAATCACTTTCGCAAAATTTTGTTCCTTTTCAGTATGTTGGACAATAAAATATAAAAATATTATTTTGTAGGTATGAAAAAAAATACTCTTAACGATATCTGGAGATGCGGGGCATCGATCCCCGTACCTCTCACATGCTAAGCGAGCGCTCTACCATCTGAGCTACATCCCCGTTATTAAATTGAAGTCAAATGTATAATAATAACTGTTTGAAAATATACTAGCAGTAGATTTTTATTTATCTCTTTTCAGCAATTCCTCTCTTGAGTTCCAATAACAGTTTTTTTTTATAATTCTTTTCAAGCGCCTTTCTGTATAATCTTTTTCCCTCTTTTTCTTCACAACCACTAGAAAAACGTCAGATTATAAGAAATGTCAAAAAAAGACGATTGCAAAGCATAAAGCAAATCAGCTGGTGAATTGTGCATAAATTTTTCCCAAAATTTAAAGTTCATTTTATTTTATTTCATTGTTTAATGATTTATTTTATGAATATGTAATTGTAAAAAGTAAAACCTGAATGAAATGATAGAATTTAAATCGTTTAACAAAAGCAAAGTGTTAAAAGTGCAGAAAAGAAACACCAAGTAAAAGTGTAAAAGATTAAAGCGAAAAGTTGTATTGATTGTTGTAAAGTGTTTTCTATATGTGATGTACATATATGTATGAGGAATAGTGTTTTTAAGTAAAAAGTTATTATTTTTACTTCAGTAAATCATGTTCACGGATACACCGAAACTGCAGCCAATTTCTACAAGTAGAAACAATGACAAAAAAGTGCCTTCAAATAATGCCAATCAAAGTAACACCAGCAGCAGCAGCAGCAACACAGGTGTCAGTGGAAGTGGCGGGGGCGGTGGCAATATTGCGTCCACAACAGCAAATGCCTACAGAAATAAACCAGATCATTTCAAGTGGGTGGCCAAGGAATATATACCGGCAGAGTAAGTCGGCATGAGTATTAATAAATATTAGTTTTTTAAGTTCATCTGATAATATGTTCCATACAATAGAGTTATCTCTCCAAATGCCATTAAGGTTTGCGAAATTTCCAAGTAGATATGTATATGTAGGTAATGCATATACCTACCAGCTTCTATGGTATATATGTTTAATATATTCATATACACACATACATACATATATTAAGTACATATGTAATCAAATTAGAAATTCACTAAATTAAGTTGCGCTAGAACTCGCACTTAGATTTGTAGAGAACTGGAGCTCGCTCGCCAAATACGGTATATATGTATGTACATACATACGTTTTTCCAAATCAACGTCCTTACCTCCACTTATGAGACCAGTGATACTTATGCAATTGAGGAATTGATTAATAGTCTCAGTGGCAAATTATCCATTAGTATAATAATTTATTGTAGGACAATAATTATACTGAAACTTATTGTACAAGATAAGGTTAAGATAGACTTGGCGTCATTTAGGTGTATGCAATAATAGGTTGAATTTTCATGTTTATTTACGATATACATATAGTTTAATAATATTTTTATTACACTCTTTTCCAAATATTCAATTAAACTATTTTTTTGAGCTGTAGATGTCTATTTATATTTTTAAATATTAGTTCGATATTTCTAATAAATAAAAATATAAACAGACCTACAGCTCAAAAAAATAGTTTAATTGAATTTATAAAAAAGGTCGAAAAATTAGATAAAAGACTCTCTTCTAAAATTAACAATTTCCTTGTTCAGTAAAATGTTGATTGTTTCTTAAAAATATATTGAGATTGATTACACTGCGCAACAGTGAAAAAATACACAGACTTGACAATATACATAGGTTCGATTCTACTATCAAAGAGCAGTAAAACTTTATACTCAGCTGAGCGATTTTGAACAACAATTTTTCTTACGGTCCTCCAAAGATTTCGAAAATCAGTGCGACCTCAAAACATTGTGTCATCAGTTTTTGGCCAACAGTAGCAATAATATAGCTAAGAGTCTACCAAACAAATCTCGTTAACATTTTATGCAAAAAATAAATAAATAATAATAATATCGTTCAGATTGTATTGATATGTTCACAAAAGTTGTTCAGTCCCCGTATTCTGCTAAAGCTAAATCTTTAAAGTCGATTTATCGATTTTCGGCTACGAATACAATTTTCAAACGTGTATTGCTCAATCAGGCAATGGCTTGGAAATCTAATCTGTCGAAATTTTACTGTTATGTGTCTGTCCCACGATGTCGACAACGTTCGACTTATCGCACAGTTACATTTGAAACAACGACTAAATCTTAAAATTTGTTTTGAATCTAAGTGTGCGACAAGTCGAACGTTGTCGACATCTTGGGACAGGCATTTTTTTGTATTTGTTTAGCATATTAGCGGTGAAATTTTGCTTTAGCTTTAGCGAGTTACAGAATACGGGAGCAGGTTTACCGTAGCTGCAAATTTACCAAATATTTTTAGCAAAAAATTAAAAGTGTATAAGTTATCCTGAAAGAATTAAAAAAAATCTTTTTTCCTTTACTTTGCCAAAAAAAGAAAATTTCACAAAGAAATTATTTTTGGCGTACAATGTTAATATTATTTATTTATTGGACTCTTAGCTACGTTATCAAGTCTGAATTCGCTGTTGCCCAAAAACACTGATGGCACCATGTTTTGAGGGCGGACTGCTTTTCGACATCTTTGGAGGCCCATAAAATAAATTGTTTGCCAAAATGAGTATAGTGTTTTATTGCCCTTTGGTAGTGAACCTGCACTATCCATTCGGTGTGTTTTTCCAAAAGTCTTCAGTTTTTGTCAATAGTATATATTATTTTTAATCATTAAAAATATTTTAAATAAATCTTTAAAAAAAAGATTAAGGGCCGCCTAATTTTGTAAAACGAAAATTTTCTAAGTATTTTGTGTTTGTTATTTCTATTTTTCCATATAAAATTAGTCGTATGAAATAATTAGGGCCTAACAGCTCGCTAAGTTACATATCGTTACCTTTTTTTCAATTTTTCGATACATTAAATGTTCCTCTATCGAAATACATAAAAAAAACTCGATTTCCAAAAAATAATGAGTTAGGGCCTTTCTATATTAAGTTAACGATATGTATGTTAATAAGATTTTTGTATATGTACTCGTATATTCAACTAAAATTGATAAACAAAATTCAAGTGCTTGATATACATATATATTTTATAAAAAAGAGCAATTAGCAATAATAAGTAACAAAAACTTCTAAAATCTGTGCCTTAAACCCAAGCCGGCATTGAAATCATTTTTTCCACTAAATGGTCCCGAAACATGTCTTGAGGCATTTGCATTTAAATTCAAAGAAGTTGCTTGACTCGGCGAAGTCCAAAGGTTGGCACTAGCTGCAGCATTTACTGTAGTCATATTGAATTTAGGTAAATGATTAACGCCCAAGGATGCACTATGACCTGCAGCACTATTCCAAGTTGTATTCGCTCCCACATTTTCATATTTGAAACCGTTTTGTAATTTAGTTGTGGCATGAAAGGCATTCACATCAACTGAATTATTTTCAGTTTTTAAAATATTCAAACGCATGTTTTCAGATAAAGACTTGCTGATGCCGTGAGTGTTGGAATGTTGTATGGAAAGTCCATGGCCATTGCTGTGTTGCAATATTTGAAGCAATATGTATATAAAAATCTGTTTTTTTCCACAGATATTATAAACTTACGCATTAACTGCTGCAAACGCTCCAGTAGTAACTGGTCCTTTGCTGTCGTTCCCAGCTACAAAAACCCCTGCGGCTGCGTTGGCCTTTTCATCGCCAAAACTTTTTACAGCTTGCACATTAATGTCAAGACCGCCATTGGCAGGATTGCCAGATATTGTACCACCAATATTTGCCATTTCTCTGTTGCGTTATGTACTGCTGATGTTTTTTTTGTGTGTGTTATCTTGAAAATTTCTTAGGAAACTGTTGTACTGAACTAAACTTTAAATGCATTTTATAGTCTTTTTCTTTGAACTACATATGAGTGCGTCTTTCTTTTGCTTGCTTTTTTTTTTTTGGTTTTTCTTTTTGGTACTTTACCATTTTATTAAAGTAATAATATCTTACTCGCAAAATAGGAATCACTAATTTTAAATAACTTATAAAAGTTTTTCCCCTTTAAGTTTCTTGACTAATAAAATTAAACGAACGATGCATCATGTAACGCAATTGTGCTTGTATACATCTGCATATTTGCACATACGTAGGAGCATATACAAATCTACAAGACTAAAAGATACAATTTTTTTATTTAAGTGAAACAATTTTTTAAATGTTTAGTTGAACTATAGTGAATTTTAATCAGAAATAATTTCTTAGTCGGGCTTAAGTTCAGTAATTTCAATTCTTATTGAATGACATATTTTTATTAATTAATGTGAGTTTCTAACGAAGAGAAGAAAAATTAAATTAGACTATAAGCTTCTTTTTTAGAAACTCACATTAATTAATAAAAATGTTTTTTATTTATTTATTTAAAAAATCGTATTTAGAAAGAAAAAAATCAGAATTAAAAGACAGATAAAAAACGAAACATTTTGATTCGAATATGAAGTACGTGACTTTGTAACATCAACATTCATACATATTTTACCCTTAAGGCTTGATAAGCAAAATGGCCTGTATGACTTTAACCTGCAAGGTATTCCAAGGGCATCTGTTTGACATAAATGGAGCATTGGTTATTTTGGAAGCCAAGTGAGTTAAACACTGTGGATGAACACGTTAAAAATTCTTTTAAGTTAAATATAAAAGTAACTGTTAAAAAAGTAACTTTTGAAAAATTATATTTTAAAAGAATACACATCAAAAAAGTACCGTTTTAAAAATTACTTTTCAATAAAGTTCTTCTTAAAAACTTCATTTGAAAAAATTCCTTTCTTTTTTTCTTCTCAAAAATTAAAATTTTAAAGGTATTTTTAAAAATATTTTTGAAACAATTACTTTCATAAAAGTAACGTTTAAAAAAAATACATTGACTAAAAAAAATTGGTAAAAAAAAATATTTTTGTAAAAAGTTCCTAATAAATATATTAAAATGTACATTTAAAAAAATGTAGAGTCTTTAAAATGTAACTTTAAAAACACCTTGACAAAAAGTTCCGTTTTGGAAAATGAGTTTTTTTTTTTGAAAGGCCGATAGAATTTTAAATGATAAAAAAGAAGAAAAAAACTAAATTTTAATCCGAAGTAAAAATTATTTTATTCTAAATTATTTAATATGTACTAGATTTTACCTGCGGCTCCACTCGCGTTAGTCTGTTGAAAATATACATAATAGCCGGTTTTAAAACTGGTTAAACAAACAAAAGAAGAAAATCGCCAAAAGTAGAAATAAAATCGCCAAGATTTATTTCTTAATTAATAGAAGAAACATCATCAATATCAAATTGTTTTAATTTCTTGCAGACGAGTTTCTGTAGGATTTATTTTTGAAACTTCTCTTTCAAAAATATTTTCCTGAATTACAAAAATTTTGGTTCAATTTTGTTTAAAAGAAAAAGTAGCCATAAAAATCGGCAAAGAAAAAAGCAATGTAGCCAAATCAAAAACAAAAAATCAAACAATTTGAAAAATCGTCAAGTGTGGCGAGAAATCGCCATATCGACAATACAATAACATTCCGCACGTTCAATTTTGGGCAACGAATAATGCTAACCTCCAAGGAGTCAATTGTTGCTGGTTTACCATCCCTTACAGGAAATAATCGAGAGTCAAATCGCACGGAGGTCGTGCTTCATATTTGAAAACCTGGGTGCAATTTGCACCAAACGTTGCATTTTTCTGTATGTAATATAGTCTGTAGGGTCTGTTGTGGATTGATTTCACACTATATGTGGCGATTTATTACTGACAAATCTATTAAGCCAAAAATGAGCTTCAACGCCGAACACCAATTTTGCGATAAAACATCGTCTCTAAGTTGCTCGAACTGATGACTGATTTTCAAAGTAAATCTGGACAATTTTGTAGCGTGTTGCTTCAGCGTCAATCTATTCACGGTGATTCGCCACACCACACGTAGTAGAACGGAACAACCGGCTGTTTTCGAAGGCCACTACACCTTCATCATCAGCGTTCTTTGTGTTTCGTCCACTTTGCTGAAAGCTTTTTTGTAATGAAAGCTCATTTTTACCGTCTCTAAATTTACAACAGTCTTGCCATTGTCGTTTGTTCTTTACTAATTATGCACATGTTAGTTAATATGCTTATTTTTGTTCTACTTAAGACAAACTAATACCTGATATAAAACCTGTTTAGATATTATAAAAAAAACCTTCTCCTGAAAACTTCAATTTTTGTCGCTTACGATTAAATCGAAAATAAGGCTCGATATTTCTACCCAGAAAAGCCCAAAAAAATCGTATTCAATCGATAACTTTCGATTTTCACGATGTAATAAAATTTCCAAAAACGGCGAAATAATTTACTCAAGTAAACTATAACACACTTTATTAAAAGTTAATGTTTAGTCTAGTGCTTTAAAAACAAATCGTTTAGATGTTTTACAAACAACAACAATAAACTTAAAAGTTATGATTTAGACTGAATCCGTAACCATGACTTCTATGCCCTGTCATGGGGCCACTAACGTGTCGAGAGGCATTAACGTGGGCATTTATAGATGTTGCTTGATTCTGGGAAGTCCAGAGATTTGCAGTGGCTTTAGCCTCCACAGTGGTCATATTGAATTTGGGAGTATGATTAACACCCACAGAAGCGCCATGACCATTTCTAAGGAAGTAAAAATTAAAATTATTGCTAAAACAATAATAGAATAAAAATTTATAACTTACGAATTAACGTTGCTAAACGCTCCTACGGTACCCATTTTAGGTCCACGATGGTCATTTGCTGCCACAAATGCGCCCATGGTAGCATTATGTTTATCATCACCAACAGTTCGGGTCACATTAAGCACAACATCTTTGCTTCCATCGCGGTTTTCGTTTACATTTCCACCCATATTTGTTGTCATTTTGATTTTGATTTTTTTTTTGTGTGTTCTGTTTGAAAATCTTTCAAATACTGTTCTTCAATTAAATCATACGGCTGCATTTTATAGTCTTTTGATTTCTTTCAATTTCTTTCATTTGTACATTGCAGTACTTCCCCTGAAATGTGTTAATCACTTGGTTTGTTATGCATACTACCATAAACATTTTCCTTATAAGTATGTGCACACAAATGTATACATGCGTACAGTGACTCACATCAAAAGTCGGACAACATATTAAAAAAATGTAACAGTTTTGAGAAATATACAAGTGAATATTTTCCTTTATAAAGGGTGTCCAAACAAGAACGCAAGATTTAAATTTTAAATAAAACACAGATATTTAAAAAAAAAATCGTGAAACTTTATTATATCGTAAAGTAGACAGAATGAGGTTATGTGTGGAACAACATATCGGGCAGATCCGCCGCGGCTTTGCTGACACACACGCGATCTTTTAATGAAATTTTCAATGACCGTTTTGCATAAATGCTGCGGTATTTCATTAATGCAGCGTCCAATTTCCTCTTTTATCGACTTCAAAAAACCCCAAGGAAAAAGTCTAATGGTGTTAAATCGCACGATCTGGGCGGCCAATTCTGGTCTCCAAAACGCGAAATAACACGACCGGGAAATGACTGATGCAGCAATTGAATTGTTTTTCTGGCTGTCTGACATTTGGCGCCGTCTTGTTGAAACCACATGCCCTCCACATTCATTTCTTCAATTCTAGGCACGAAAAAACTGGTTATCATTTCACGATACCGAACGGCAGTGAATCTTTGAGGATGCATTTGCTTTTCGTGAATCACTCGAGTATTTTCTTCACCCCAAATGCGACAATTCTGCCTATTGACGAAGCCATCAAGATGGAAATGGGCCTCGCAACTGAAGATGATTTTATCGGCAAAGTCAGCATTTTCATGTTGTCTCTCCAATACCCCATTAACGAACTCCATTCGCTGTCCAGGGTCAGCTGGCTTCAGTTCCTGAGTCAATTGAACTTTGTATGCATGAAGATGCAAATCTTTCGTCAAAATTCGCTGCATAGTGGATTTGGAGACACCAATTTGCTGAGCTCGGTGTCGAATTGAGGTTGATGGAGTTTGAGCGACATCATCACGTACAGCTGCGACATTTTCGGTCGATCGACCTGGTCGAAGGCGCGTTGTTGTCTTTACATCACTAACAGACCCAGTTTCGGCAAATTTATCCATTAATCTCTTTACAGTTGACTCTTTTGGAGCATTATTGTGACCCCAAATTGATTGCAATTTGCGAACTGTAGCCGCAAAACTTTCATCATTTTGGTAAAACAATTTCACAATGAGAATGCGTTGTTCATTCGTGTAGCGCTCCATTTTTACTAACCACGTACCTTCTACTAGCAAACAATAACAATTGTTCAAATGTCAAATAATGACACTTCGAAATGCGCCAAATTTAAATCTTGCGTTCTTGTTGGGACACCCTTTATTTTTTTTAATATATTTTATTGATTCTATCCCATATATTGTAAAAATATATCAAAACAAAAACATTTTACAAATAACTTGTTTTTGTTTTGATAATTTTTTTTTAATTGTTTCTTCAAATACAACTTTAAACGATGTAACAAGGCTTGTGAATTGAGCAACTGTTTTGTAAAATGTTGTTAATGTCGTTGTAACAAAATTTTATTTTGTATTAAAAACTTAAGCAAGTTTCAGTACAAAAGAATTGGAAGTCATTTTTAAGAATCTAATTATATTAAAAATATGCAGATAATTAGTAGAAAAGTGATTAAAAACTTATATTAGTCATATAAAAATTTGTAATTCCCTTATAGTTTTAGGAAATACTCACGATGCTTTTAAAAATCGATTTTTGTTTAAATTTCTGAACTAATTTGCATCTAAGAAATTTTAACTAATTACTGGAATTTACATGAAAATGTAATGTCTTGCGTTTAAATTCGCACAAAAAGAAACGAGTTACAAAAATGAGAAATTTTTTTCCCGTAGAAAAATATCATTAAAGAATGACAAAACAGGAATTTTTCTCAGCATAAAAGAGAATTTTTTGCAATGCAAAAATTATTAGGGGTTATCCAAATTTGCATTGCTTTCGGATCGCAGCATTTGAGAAACTAACACTCCAGATTTCTGTAGGATGTGCGGGGATGATGAACGAAAAACCATTGAACATATTCAGCCCAATCATAAACAAAAATTCCACACGAGTTTTTTTCAATTTTCCCTTTTCTCCTATTATGAATTTGTTTTTTTCCTTTTTTTTATTAAAGCGTGATTAAAACAACTCCCCGGAAAAAAGTATATATTATAAACACAATTGAACTCGCTTTTTTCACTAAAAATCTTTCCGTTGCCAAAAAGAAGGGAGTTTACATAAAAACATTTAATTTAATGCTCCATTAAAACAAAATTTATGTACATAAACTTATATTTTACAGTTCTTGTATGTGGAAAAACAGAAATAATGCCCAAATAAATAATTTATAAACTTATTTATTTATTTATTTATTTATTTATTTATTTATACATATTATACAAAGTAAATTTGCATAATATGGTTGCACAAATATGGGCGGAGTAACTAGACCATATGCCCAAGATGTTATTAACAGTATTTTAAAAAGATTTTTGTGACTGACTGTACACGACCTATGCCTTCACATGGGAAGTAGCAACGTGGTTGTTAAAGAAATTCCACAAAAGAACCGCAAGAATATACGGTTATCCGTGGCAGATCAGTCAACCAGTGCGAGTGAGACGCAAAATTCTCGAAGGCCAATAAACAACAGTGGCCTGGTTGCACTTAAGAGATAATTGTCAACGACGCTTGATGTTGACTCGCCCAGAGCTGCTTTACGACTGAATTTATAAACTTATTTTTACATATTTTTTCAAGTTAGTGAATTTTAATAATTTTGTTTACTCTCTCACTCAAAAAAAAAAGAGGGAGAACAAAATGTCAACAAACAAGCAAAACAACGAGCTTCGTAATGCGGTGATGCCACGCATAACTCCTTTTTGCGTCTAAGGAATTTATGATTGGAGGAATGTTTCCCCGAGAAAACTATTTTCCGTGAGAAGTAAATTCCGAGGCAATATTAATGATTGGGCTGATTATCTGCTACTGCCCGAAGCTGCAACGTCATAGGCTTAGATGGCTGAGCAGACGTTTCCCTGAAAGCATCAGTGATATCGGGAAGTGTGAACTGAAGGATATCAGGGGCATTATCATGGGAATTCAGTGGCTTAATGGCCCATAATAGGGGCACTTCTGGGTACAAATAGGGGGTAAATATTACTTTTAACGGGCAATAGAAGGGAATCACAATGGACCCAGCTAGGGCTCCGAGTGGAGGTGCGTTATAGCCCCATCCTTCCTAACCTAACCTTCGGATCGCAAATTCTACATTTTCATGACTTCTTGGGAATGTATTCAAAATAGTTGAAAAAACATTTAACGCGTTATTTAGAATATTTTATAAAATTTTGTCAATGCCTTGTCCGTCTTTAAATGTGAGCCACTGTACACATAAGTAATCATGAATGCATGTGTGTTTATTTATGTAGACGATGTATTGAATTATGTTTAAAAATATATCTTGGTATTCCCCTTTATATGTCCCCATTAATTAAGATTACAAAAATCACATTTTAAATATTTTGCAATATGAATTTCTTTATCAAACGTCGTTTAAGGAGTTCTAGGCGAGCTGTAACATTTCAAACAATTTTGGAAAATATGAAATTGCAATTCAACCTTAGCTAAGTATTTACTGATTTTTGAAATCTTATGGTAACTGTTCACTTAGAATCTAACTTTGGATACCCAGCGGGAACAAGAAGGAGTAAGGATGCCCTCTAGAATTCCTCTATACTACTTCTTTTGGATGTACAAGGCCTCCTCTCCTCAGTGCATACTCATATCTTTTTTAAACACGCGTTGTCCTTGCGGGGTAGGTCTTCTGTTCTTGCTTCTTTCGCCAGAGATTCTGGAAGGCCTTCAAATTAATGGATTTTGCTTTTGCTTTGGTAAAAAAACAAAACAAAACATGTTACTCTTTCTCTTCCGATTGCATTCTGAATGTTATATTTTCATATAACCTTGCAGCAAGAAGTAGTTCTTTGAGAATACTTTGAAATGAGATTTAATAATTAACTTAATTGTTTTTGATTAAGAAGAGATCGTACTGAAAGTTCCGTTGCGGACGTTACTAAAAATTGAGGTTAGTTTGGATAATTTTAAGCAACTTCTGCATTAAGCCAAAAAGCTATATTTATAAAAAAAAGAGGAATATTTGAGGAACAGTTCTAATGAGGATAATAAATTTCAAGGTAAAGGAGCGATATGTGCATGTAAACTTTCTATACACTCTGATTTATGAAGCTAAACTGAAACTGTTTCTGAGTCCACATAAATTTGTATCGCAAGTTCAAGGATTTCATTAATTAATTTTTTTAATCAAAATTTATCCTTATTTACAAGTCCTAGAAGTTACGAGTAATAAGGTACTCGTAAACTCTACACTTTGAACATTTTATAATGAAATATATGTAGATAAGACAACCACCAATAAATAAATAAAGAAAGTACTGATAACACAGACTTGAAGCAAAATGTTCACAAAAGCCTCTACTCTCTCTCTCTCTCTCTCAGTGAGTGTTTACTAAATTTTTTATAATATTTAAAAAATTATCTTCAATTTAATATGCTATTCTTCCTTTTGTTCAAGTGTGTGTACATATAAAAGTAAATATTCCCGTTGCTATTCGTCGAAGTTAGAGCTACCAGATCGAATGAGACGGTTTTTGACGGGGCAGTCCGGTTGCGTCATTGCGAGAAAAATGCCAGCATATAAAACTTAATGTAACCTTAGCCATTTTCTTTTTGAAACAAATTACAATTTTTTTATTGTTTCCCCATAAAAAATATTTCCATGTACAACTAAATTTTCTAAAGTTTTAATACCACAGGACAATATAATACTCGCTCACAATATATGTACATACATGCGTATATACTACATATACATATAAGTATGTACTTTGTGGTTAAAGCCATCATTTTCAAAAGTGACAACAATATTGCCCACGTCTTCTCACTCTGTTGCATAAATAAATGGTCGCTTATTTATAACAAGCCATAATTTTATTAAAAAAGTTCACGTTAGCAAGCATTTTTTAAATATTTCAAGAAGTCGCTGTTTTTTCTTTCTTTTTTTTTTTTTTTTTTTTTTGTTAAATATTGCCATCAAAATCCCGACCTACGTTAAATTTATGTTATTTTGTGATTTCTTTTTTTTTTTGTCTATATTTTAATATGATAATAAGGCGCTATCAACAACAAGAAGAATTCCAAATTGGGGGAATGTAAATGATATGGAGTACCCGCATACAATTTACACTCTCACTCCAGTTTTAAGTAATTTTTATGATTTTGTCGCAACGTTAAAAAATTCGCATAATGTGGCACGCACTCGCCATAATATTGTAAGGCAGTGACTCTGAAACTTTTTATGTGTTGATACTAATTTAATGTGATTATTTAATTGAAATATCTATAATCAGCTATGTCACAGAATCCAAAAATCGAACAATTTCTTCGGAATGAAACCTCTTCAAGTTTTCAAAATGATTTTAATAATTTTAATGATTTATTAAGGAACGAATATTGATAAAATTAAGTCAAAATGAAAGATTAAATTGTATTTTTGATTATTACATTGATTTTTTAAGTATTTAGCTAACATTTTTATATAAGCATTTTAGTTTCTTACAGCCTTATGTATAAGGAACAACTGGCATGAAGTTAGCAAAGTGACGAAGTTGAACTAGTTTTTAACGAGTTCCTCCATACAATTTGACATTAAAAATGGTCGCATTACGTAATTTTAAGCCACTACTATTAATCCTAGCGTGATTTTTAATGTGAAGTTTCATGGCAAAACTCTTTAAGATCACTTATGCTTACTTCATGCCAGTTTTTGCTTATGCATGTGTACATAAGGCCGAAAGTTAATAAACTTCGTAAGACAAACAAAACAAACTAATGTATTTTTTTAATCGAAATATTGCCACACTATTTTTTTTTATTTGTTTTTTTTTGTTCCGCCTCCTGTTCCTTAACCAAATTTTGTTTTGTCATGTTCAACACTGCTATACTTTATTTATTTATTGCCCCAAATACGGTTTGCAACTCAACCAAGCAATACCTTAATGTAAAAAGTCCCTAACTCATAATTTTTTTGAAATCGAGATTTTAGAATTTTTCGATAAATTAGATGTTCTTCTATCGAAATATACAAAAAAACTCGATTTAAAAAAAAATAATGAGTTAAGGCCTTTCTATATTAAGGTATCGATATGTATGTATTTAACAGGGAAATAATAATTAATTCTTGGAAAACAATTTATTTTGTGTGCTTGTATTTGCTCTAATCTTGTAAAAAGTATAATTAAAAAAAAGCAGTTTGGGTACCCCTGCTTTTAATGAGGGTGCGAGTAAAAAACGTTTTGCATGCGAGTACTTGTGTGATATTTCGTACATATCTGTTTATAAAAATATTTTTTATCTTCTTAACAAGCAACGAACGAGTGAGTGTATGGACGTTTTTTCATATGCATGTCCTGAGAATTTTTATCCATTTCTTTTTTTTTTTGTCTTGCTTTGCTTTTAATAGCAGCTTACCTCAGCACTTTTTGTTATAAGGATACGAGGAAAAGAATTCATTTAGGTATTTTTTTCTGACTCTTTTATGAGTTTTTTTTCGTTCATTGGGTGCACGAGCACAAACAATATGATGAAGTATTACCAAAACATTAGCTTTATTTCTCTTCTGTTTTTTTTTTTTTTTTGCTCAGCCCAAGTCTATGAATTTTCTTGGCTTTCGACCTTTTTTTATATGCCTTCTTTCCATATTTTGTTTAACACTTCAGTTCAGCTTGTATTAAGAGCCGAACTAGTTAATATTCGAATTATGGGCGGGTGGGTTAAGTTAATGGCAACAGCTGCCGGTTATAAAATCAAAACAACACGAAATATTTATTGATGAAATGGCAAATACGTGTCGATATTTGAAATTTATAACAAACTAATGATTTTTGTTTTACAAATAATCAAATGCTATTATTAACTGCAAAATGAAAAAATAAGAAAATAAAAAAAAAAGAATTCATAATGCTACAACAAACAGCAGCAACATCTGCTGCTCATATGTGATTTTAAACGATTTTGTTTTGTTTTTTGCCGATATTAAGTGCAAATTTATGTTTAATGCTGGTGTTTCTTTTTTTTTTTTTTGTAGACTTCGAAGGGTGTTTTTTAAGGCATGATTGTTATTATTACTTATTATTGTTTTTATTCCTTGAAACCCAAATGTTAAAAACAACACATTTGTTTTTTATTAATTTAAATTTTAGTACTTTAAATTTTTTATTTTTTTTTTGGAAAAAAGTTATGCTAGGGAAGTGGTTTTTCGATTTATTTTTTATTTATTTCTCTGTCTTCTATCAATTTTCTATGTCTATGTGGAAACAAGCCTTAGGCCATTTTACTTCATCTTGCTATCATAACAAGCTAATATTTTCTGTTTTTGCATTGTTTTCTATTAAGACACCATAACAATTAACCATACTTTTCGAATTTTCAGCAAAAAAAATAAAAATGAAAGCAGAAATACTCATCACTACCAAGACATTCTTCAGTTATTATTGCAAAAACAGTGGGCACTATAAGTACTCGTAATATTCAATTTATAAAAAAATTTCCTAATCTGAGAAAATTATTGTCAATAAAAATTAAATTTAGAAATAATTTTTAAAATAAGAAAAAATGGTCTCGAAATTTTGTTTGTTGCATGTGCTATTGTATCTCGTTTTGGGACCAAAATGAAAAGAAGATCCCAACTTATAACTTACTGTGAGAGTTTTAATTAGAAAATGTTTCGGTTGTTTTCATCTCAATAAAATATTGAATAACTGCTCCATAAAAATGTGATCATTGAAAAATTATAAATTGCAAAAAAAAATTTGTACTAAAAACAATTATACGATCTTTTATCCTGTTATTTTCAAATAAAGTTATTTTCATTTTTAAGTTTGAAGCCTAAAGCACAGTACGGAGTCCTTACAGAATTTTGCGTTTGTAAAATTACATTTATTTCTACACGGAAAAATAATCGTGTAGCCTTTTGTGTAGATTTATGTTTGTTTGCATATACACAAATTCATTTATTTTTGAATTTACAACACACACAAACACAAAAATCAATTACAATTTGATGAAAATTAGAAATGTCAAAAATTTCGTGACCAAACAATCTTTTGAACATTCATTTCTATTTCAGTTGACTGAAAAAAGTCTCCACTTATGTTTATAACATCCCTAAAATAGGCAATAAATTTTAAAAATTCCGTGTACTTTTCTTTTTAAAGTTCGTACTAGCAAATGAAAATTTCTATATGAAATTTACCAACCTGAATTTTCGTAATTTTTTTACATACAGTTTGTATGAGAACCTGAAATTCCGTATGAACTCCGTACCAGGCTTAATGTGGGACAAATTTACTCAAAGTAATACATATATAAAAAATTACCTCAAAAAGTAAATAATTATGCCAAAGATTTTTGTTCGCCGTTTTATTAATTTCGGTTGCTTTTATTGTTAAATATTCCTTTAAAAAACATTACTTTTGTGAAAAGTTCCTTTTGTAGGAAGTACTTCTTACGAAAAATTCCTTTTGTAAATAGTACTTTTTGTGAAAAGTTCCATTTGTAAAAAGTACTTCTTATGAAAAATTCCTTTTGTAAAAAGTACTTTTTGTGAAAATTTCCTTTTGTAAAATGTACTTTTTCTGAAAATTTCCTTTTGTAAAATGTACTTTTTGTGAAAAGTACTTTTTGTGAAAAGTTCCTTTTGTAAAAAGTACTTCTTATGAAAAGTTCCTTTTGTAAAAAGTACTTTTTGCAAAAAGTACCTTTTGCAGAAATCATGTTTTGTAAAAACTTTTACTAAAGTACTTTTTGTATTTTATATAGCACCTTTTGTAAAAAGTACCTTTTGGAAAAGTACCTTTAGTAAAATGTACCTTTTGTAAAAAGTACCTTTTGAAAAAGTACCTTTAGTAAAAGGTACCTTTAGTAAAAAGTGCCTTTTTGAAAAGTACCTTTAGTTTTACTACCTTTAGTAAAAAGTACCTTTTGTGCAAAGTACCCTTTGTAATAAATACCTTTTGTAAAAAGTACTTTTGGTTATCTTTGTAGAAAGTACCTTTTGTACATTTTGTAAAAATTACTTTCTGTAACTTTTGAAGAAGTACTTATTGTATATTTTGTAAAGAGTACCTTATTTAAAAAGTACCTTTAGAGAAATACCTTTCTTGACCTGTACTTTTTGTAATAAAGTACCATTTTAAAAAAGTTATCTTTGCAAAATGCATCTCTTGAAAAATTTTATTGAAGAAATACTTTTTATTTATTCTCTAGTTAAATTTATTTTCAATTCTTTTTTGTTTAAAATAAAATTGTCTTTTATTAATTAAGGTAATTTTGTGAAAGAAGTTAAATTAGAATGATTAAGGAAACGCTGTATTTTTCGTATAATAAACCAAAATTCATAAGCAACACAGATCGACCTGACTGAAATTATTTATGGACATTAAGTATTAAACATGCTTGACCTTTTAATGAAATAGTATACGAGAAGTGAATGTTGTTACATACATAAATATTGACCTTGAACGCAGCTGGGAAAGTATTACTTGAATAAAAATTTATCAGTTCGAATAAATAAAAGTACCTTTTGTAAAACGTGCAATTTTTAAAAAATTCATTTAAAAATATTTTTAAGGAGGCCGACCACCTTTGGAAGAAAAAGAGAAGCAAACAATTAAAAATTAGTTATTGTTAAAAATATTTATAAAAATGTTTCTTGTAAAAAATATACTTTAAAAATAATTTTTGAAGTAAATTTTTGAAAGTAATTTTGAAAATATGTATTCATCTCTAAAAGAAATTCCACCACTGTCCCACTGTGACGTATCAATTCCATGTTACATTTCCGACCATTAGTACACCCGGATGAAAATGTCTGCATAAATTGCGTTTTGTTTTTTTTTTTTGTTCAACTAAATAAGTCAGTCTACCACTACAAGATGGTATAGATTACTCTTCCTTGAAGCAGCCAAAACATAAGGAAACAGTTTGGTTTTCCTCTACATGATTCATGTTTTACATTCACGTACAACTAACAAGACAAACCAAAAATTTTAAGCAAAAAAAAAAAAGGATGGTACAACAGTCCCGAAATTGTTTTCATGAAACGACAATTGATTGTGTTTTTTTATACTTTCCTATTTGTTTCAATTATTTTCTCCCACTCCCTCCCTGCCTCCTTGCGAAACCTTAAATTCTTGACACAACATTATGATTTGGCATTTTTTTTTTTTAATTTTTTCTAGTTATATTGATGTGAGTAAAGAATTGGTCAACTTTACATGACCCCCCATCCATATGTATCATGGCCATTTCCACAAATGGGTTTTGTATTAAAACAAAGACCGACAGCTCACTTGTAGTGGAGTTTTATTTTGAAGCATTTTATCGTGTTGTCAGTTCGTGTTTTCCTTAGTCAAAAGTACCTGCCCTGGACCAACAATAATTTTTACATGTTCTTCTACTCGTACATTGTTTTCAGCATCAGTTTTTATACAAATTATAAGAGTTCAATACATATTTGGGTTGTTGTTGTTTCTTTTAGCCATATAAATTTAACACGTGGTTAAAAAAAAGAAACAAAGTATTTGTCTGCCTTCAAAAAACTTTTAAGCGATAACTTTTTTCGGATATTTAAATTTTTTATGAGTTGTATTTTTTTTTTAATTTTCTTTATCCTTTTGCCAAATTTGTTTATAATCTTTTCTTTTTTTTAAGAATGAAGCGAAAATTTTCATGTAGATATTAACCTTCATACTTTAGAGTTGAGTTGCTTTAGTTTGCAAGTCGTCATCGCAAATTAATGAGTGAAAAATATAACACGTCATTTGGAAGAGAAATTTCACTTTTTTAACACGGTTTCATATAAATTTTTTATAGTAAATACAATTTTCTGCTTAATTGAAGTATTTTTTGAAATATGTGTATTTATAATGAGGTGTGCTGGAAAACGCGTGATTTGATTTGTATTGAATGGAAGATTTTGTGCATTAGAAGTCATTGGAGTTTATTACTAGAAATCGAGAGATTGCGGCGGTACCTCCTTCCCACACATATAAATTACTGAAATGCAGCAGGAGCGACAAAAAATCGTAACCGAAAATAACAGAAAAAAGCCTTAAATTATCATAAAAATTAATTTAGAGAACAATAAGCAAATATTTTGCGTTGTATGAAATGCAACGCAAAATATTTGCGTTGTATACATTGTAAAGGCAGGTACTCACCTATCCTACATAGTTGTGCGACTTTTGAGAAAATTAAACCCTGATCTAATGAGTTGTTATTGTCTTTTGAAAATTTTCATTAGATGAGCAGGGTTGCATTTTCTCAAAAGTCGAACGATTCTGTAGGATAGTGAGTACCAGCGTGTTTATGTAAAGCACCCCATAAACGTTTCAATTCAATTCTCGATTGAGTCTTGAATTGAATTGATTCTTGAACACATAGACTTTATAAACTGAACTGAAAGATTTTCATTCAACTGTCAAATTTAAAAATTAAATACTTCTATTGCATTCATTCCTTAATTTTTATATTTTTTATTTAAGATTAAGTGAAATCAAATATATTTGATATATGGTTTTCTTATTGATAAAATTAATAAGATTTACCACATAAAAATAATAAGAAATCTCTATGGAAAAATCGTTGCTTCTCTCTGCTGGGATACCCCTTAACCTAAAAACGTTTCATAGAGAAAATCTTCTTGATTTTATTAGGCAGTTTTTTTTGTGTACAATTTAAAAAATATTTAGCTTTTTCATTGCAAAATAAAACTGCAGTCATAAATTTTGACAGCTTACCAAGAGACTCGAACAAACACAGCACAATCGAATTGAAAGTTTTATGCACAAATTCACAGTCTTTAGTTAACTAATGAAGGTGTTTTGACCAATGAAATTTATAAGAAAAATCGTTAGTTAAATCACGCTCGTTAGTTAACTATATAGACTGTGAATTTGGACCTTACTAGTCCACTTGAAAAATCAAAATCTTTTGATTTTTCTTCAACAAACTCGGCAACTGCGAAACTAATCAATTGACAACCCACTCAGTTGTCAATAGAATTGAAAAGTGTTTCCAACAAATGGTATTTGACTTAAAATTACAATATATAACGTCACCTAAAATCCAAAAAGGGCGTAAGTTCACTTTTTACTTTTTTACAGGAGAAGCAAAAAACATTATAAATTTAAGACTATTTATCTGTAAGGTGCCAAATTGAATAATGAATAAAATCGGTATTTTGGAACATATGTATGTGAGTAAAATTTTAAGGAAAGATGTATTTTAGTTAATCACACCATAAATTAAAGTCTTTTTTTTAATTTTTTAGTTGTTGCGGCCTTTTGGATTTTAGGTGACGATATGTATATCAAACATTATTGTTATCATTTTAAGAAGTCCTTTGACACACTTGAAAATTAATTCTCATTCCCATTTTTCAATACTGAGTTGAAAAATAAACTCCCAAATTCATAAAAGGAGAATGTGCAAAATAAAATGAGATTTTTAGAAATTGATGATGTGGCAACATATGCAGTGCTACCAGACTATTAAGTAATTAAATATAAACACAGTCGACTCTCCATAATTTGGCCAAGTCGCAGTGTGAGACCCCAGCTCGCCACTTTCAGTTAACTTTGCAAAGTCTGGAGTTTGTATAAAAGAGAAGAGAAAGATAATGCTAAAGAGTACAGTCTTTGATGTACTCGCAAAGTTGCTTTGTTCTTCGTTCATTTCTTTTGTTTTTTCCTTCCTTATGTATACTTACTTCGTGGTATGTATAGTGAAAATTTGTCAAAATAAAGTTTTTTTTAACTAAACCCTACACAAAATGTAAAAGAAAATTTAAAAAACTTTGTCAAAGTAAACTTTGCATGTCTGAAAGACATCTGACACATTTCGCGAGAATAACACAAATGTATCGTTATCTGGACAATGGCCAAGAAGGAAGATTAGCATTTGATTTTTATCGTACTTTCCTCAACCTAATTACCGTGGGAAAATGCATTAGAAACTTTATACCTTCCAAAGATATTAAAAATTTAATAAAAAAATTCTTAGTTCTTTAAGAAGATGAGCCTGTCTAGTGGGAAAACTCGGCAAACACTTCGGGCTCTTGGAATGACATAATACTGTGCATAAAGCATGGGCGGAGCCACTACCATTAAAATTTAATATTATATTGAACCTTTTATTGGTCCATTGCAAAAAACAGTAGGTGGGGACACGCCCACAATTTTTTTATTTGACTTTATTATATTTTGCTTATTTGATTGCTGCGAAACCCAGCAAATACTTTTGGTTCTTGTAATTACACAATTTTAAAGTTGAAAAAATGGGCGGAGCTACGCCCACTAAAAGTTATTGTTATATTTCACGTGGTTCTACTTCACCGAATTTTACGCAACTTACCACACACCTTGAACTCTAAAATAGACACAATCTTTCATTTAAAAAAATGGGTGGAGTCACGCCCATTAAAATTTAATACATTACTTTAAGTGGTTGTACTTTACCGATTTTAACAAAATTTAACACACACCCTGAGCTCTGAAAAATACACAATCTTGTATTTAAAAATATGGGCGGAGGCACGCCCATTAAAATTTAATTTTATATTTCACATACTTCTTCTTAACCTAATTAAATTTTTTTTTTTGTAAAAGAGTTTACTTCCAGTTTTTTTCATAAATTCTTTTCGAAAATTTTCTATCAAATCTTTGCACTGGATTCAGTTTTTATTTTTGGCAAAATTATTATAAGTTCTATTTTCAAATACTTTGAATATTATAAACTTTTCATAAAAAAGGCAGTTTGAAATTTCTCCTTTTGTGTATGTGGAATTAAAAAAAGAATTTAAAATAATTCCAAGATAAAAATCTGTTTATTGTGCATTTTTGAAATGGCTCCTTAAAAACACATTATGCTCTTTATTGGCTCGTTTGTTATTTTCCCTCTTGAAAGGAATAACAACAACAATAAAAAAACTGTGCAAAGCTTAACCTTTACCTTAGAATTGTTGTCCTCTATATATTTCTACAATTTCTACAATTTCTTATTGTTATTGCCCGGCTGACGGATGAATGTTTAGTAAATAATTTTACAATAAAAAAATGGCAAAAACTGCGTAAAGTGGGCAACAAAATTAACACATAAATATCCCGTCATTACCACTTGTCTCTATAAGTATACGAGCAGTTTCATTATTCTTTGCAGTATTTCTTTTTTTTCCTACTTTTTCTACCTTTAAAAAAAATATTGTTTTCTAAAATAAAGAATGACACCGTAGTATACCGTCCTGCCATTCACAAAGAAGGTGTATATTTTTTAAATTGTTCTTTTATTTTTCTATTTTATTTGAACAAGCAGCTACAAACTTTTTTCCGCTTTAAACATTTTGTTAGCCGTTTCCGTGCGATTGAATACTGTCAAACTTTTTCAATAGCTTATTGTTAATGTTGTTTTGTAAACGTATTTTATTCTATTTAAGTACAAATGGCTGGCTGCTGGGCTTAAACTTTTGCTCCAATTGACGTTAAAACGACATACGGCCGGATACTAAACGCGCTGCATGTGTCAATGATAAAATGCTTTTAAATACACGAGTACACATACTATTTATATTTTTGTTTTTTAGCTAAAATAAAAATGAATTAAAGTTTTTTCAAGTCTCGTCCAAATAAATTTGCACACTGCTTGTTGTTTTCCATTAAAAAAAATATTCATAAAATATTTATAAATTCTCAAACTCCTTGGAGGCTGTATGGCGTAAAATTCTACTGTTTGCAACCGCATTTCTCGCAAATTAAAAATAAACAAACAATGTTTTCATACTCATCTTCTAAATTCAGGCTCATCTTCTGTTTGAGAGATTTTTTACTTTTTTTGTTTTTGCTTTCTTTTGCAACAATTTGGATTCGTTCTCATAATTATATCTTTGTAGACAATTGTACATAAAATATGAACAAATATTAAGAGTTTTAAAAGAATAAATTGTTTGTAAAGGAAAATAATAAAGATTTTCACGATGTACACGAAGCAAATGAGTGCAAGAGTATAAAAAATTTGCACAAGAGATTTGCAAATACACTTGTGTACTTATTTGCGCATTGCTGCAATTCTACTGGTTGGAACTAAAAAAATACTTGCTCGGCCTCAAATATTATTTAAACAACAAATTTTGCCCACAGTTGTCAGATATGGCGATTTCTCGCCAAACGTGGCGATTTTCAACTTGTTTGGCGTCTAAATTTTTGATTTGGCTACATTGCGATTTTTTTGTCCAAAAATAAATTTGTTGGCGATTTTTATGGCTTTTTTTTACAAAATTGAACATTCAAAACTTTTGTAATTCAGAGAAATTAGTTTGCTGCAGGAGTAGTTTAAAAAATAAATCCTATCAAAACTCGTCTGCAAGAAATGAAAACAATTTAATTATTTTTTATTTGCGTTTCGAATTTCAATGAGAAAAATTCTCATGCAGCCCAATCATGAATAATCCCTCGAAATTTATTTCTTACGGAAAATAATTTTTTTTCCGGGGAGTTTTTTATCTTCGCTTTAATACAAAAAATTAAAAAAGCAAATACATAATAGGAGAAAAGGGAAAAGTGAAAAAAGTCGTGCGGAATTTTTGTTTATGATTGAGCTGAAGAAATAATATTTGACGATTTTATTTCTACTTTTGGCGATTTTCTGCTAAGTTTTTTTTAAATTATTTTATAAAAATTTATATTAAAAATAGTGTTATATAAAAACAAATTTATTCTCAAATATATATTTTAAAAATTAGATAAAATTGATTTTGGCGATTTTTAAAATCAATTTGGCGAAATAGGTTTAAAAAAATATGATAAACCTGTTTGTAAAAAAGAAAATGAAATTAATTAATTAAAAATTTGAAATAAAATACATTTCAAACTAATTTTAAATTTTATTAATCTGGGGGAATATGTATAAAAGCTAAAATTTCAATTAAAATTGTGGTCCCTTTCGGGCATCTATTTAATAATTTTTATTTATAATATTGTTTATTTTTGTGTATTATCAATCAAATAAATAACGTTTCGACAGGTGAGGGTAGTGCTGACAGATTTTTTGATGAGTTTGCCAGAGTTTGTTTGAGTACATCAGACGCTTTCCCCAAAAGTTATAAACAAAAATTCCTGGGAATTTGTTCCCTTTTCCCATTCCTGCTATTATGAATTACAATTTCCCAGGGTTAAAAATCTCTCTGTCTGGGAAAAAAGTAGTCATTCTAAATATGAGGTAGAGGGAGAATTTTTTGAAAGCTTTCTCCCAAACATTTGGAAGGGAACTAAGGCAAAAATTTTAAAATCTAATTAAAAAATGTTGTAAAACAAAAAGTTTAAATAAGCACCGGAATGCTATAATTCCCTCTTGGCTTATGATTTTTTTATCCTAAGCCGTGTAAACATGCACTTCAAAAAAATTAACTACTTCTGCCTGCAGAAAAAAATACTAAAATAGTTCGAGTTCACCTAATAGTTAAATGAAAAATTTGTTATTAGAATAAAGAATGATTTTTTTAAGAGCTTTCGGATTTGATTTAAAAAAAAACATATAAAATTTTAGTAAAATATATAAAATCTTCATTTGAGTCGATAGAACCATCCATATAATTCAATATTTAAAAATAATTTCATGTACATATATGTATGTTGATCGCGGCTACGCATCAAATGGTTCATACGCTGGGTCCAATTTTGGCATACTCTCTCCAACATATCGGCCGGTATCTCACGAATAATTTCTTCAAATATTGGCTTTCAGTAAGTCAACCATTGCGGGCTTGTTCCTATAGACATGAGCCTTAACATAGCCCCACAAAAAAATTTAAGGCGTTAAATCGCACTATCTAAGCGGCCAATTAACCGGCGCCAAACGTGAAATAAATTGTTCACCGAACTCGCCTCTCAATTGGCTCATTGCTTTGCGTGCTGTGAAATCATATGTCAGCCAAGTCCAGGGGGCAAATTACGGCATTTGATACGATTCGAAATTTAAAAATATTTCCATTTAAACTCTATTGAAATATTTCGCAATTTCGTTCGATAACCAGTGCCGTAATTTGCCCCCAGTTCTTCCATTTTCGGCAAAAAAAATATTCTATTCATCATACGGTAGCGCTCGCCATTCACAATAACGTTTCTGCACAAGAATTCACGGTCATCAGCAACACTGACGGATATTTTCCTCCGCCCGCACTCTACGTATGCGTGTTGGTGGTTTTATGTCCAATAATATAAATTTGGTGCGAAATTCATTCACACGATTCCAAATAGCCGCCTCAGAATGTCGCCCCAACTGACCATAAAATGGAAGAAGCGCACGATGCAATTTCTTAACGGAGCATGAGTTTTGATAATAAAATTCAATAATCCGCAAGCGTTGTTCGTTTGTTGGTTAAATTAAAGACCAAACTGAACATGTTTAACAGCAACATGTTACAAGAAAACAGCTGATCCAGATTTTTCTCTCTCCCGGCTATTTAAAATAAAAGGATCTTTCCCCGGGAACAAATGCTAGGGAAGAGAAAAAACTACACCGGGAAAATTCATAATTTATGAATTATGTTTATTTAAAAAGTACGTGTGCAAAAGACGTATACAACCATGTGATTGATGAGTTGATTTGATCGTCTCCAGAACACTCCAACTTTGGAGTCCTAGAAAGAAAGCGGTTTAATAAAGTTTTTAAATTGATAAAAATGAAATACAATCCTTTACATATCGCCAAAGATTCTACTGGTGTCTCTACTATCCCAAGATTTCCTTCCTCCCTACCTTTAACCGTCTTAATACATTCGATAAGATTTCAGTTTTTTTTTATTCTTTGGCTGCATACATACATACATACAGCTAAGAAAATGAAAAATCACGGATATCCTTTTTCTTTAATTATGCTGCTAAATTAAAAATATTCAAAACCAAATGAGTTTCATCTAAATGGGAAAAAAAAGTTGGAAACAAAAAAAAAAAAGAATAATGTCAACATCTTGCACAAACTAGCAAATATTTATGCTTGAAAATAAAGCATAAAGAGGAAATGGCAGGTAGTTTGATGTTACGAGCAGCACCAAAGGTTTGTTGAAATGGGAAGTTGGTATTTACAAAGGGCCAAAAAGCCGCTGCCAGTGTTAAAAATTTAAATAAATGCGTTATAAAATCAACTTCCGCTAGACGTGCACAACAATAAGATGAAATACGAGTATCTATAAGAATAAGAAAAGAATAAGGAAATAAATAAAGGTCCTTTTATTTTTATTTTATTTCTGCCTGCTTCTTGCTAAATTTTTTTCTCACTATACAAATAGAGTTGTCAAAATGTATTATTATTTTTTCTACTTCATTTTCTTTTATCTCCATAACTGCAGTTAACTGTCAGTGCATTCAGCAAAAGCAAAAACCAAAAACTTACAACAAGACACCATTTTGAATAACAAAATTTACACAATCGAACTTGCACACACTCACACTCACTCCCACGCCTAAACTTTTACCTTTCTTAGACTGTGAGTGTGTGTGTGGGTTAGTGTGTGTGCAAATGAGTGCAGAGTAGGAGTGTAAATATTTTGAGAGATTTTTTTCATATCGCGTTGTTTCTGGAGAGGAAAAGGAAACTTTTTCTTTTTCTTTATTTTTGTTTAAATACATTTGGGGCCGCATTAGTAACACACGAATAAATAAGATATTATTTCCAGATTTATGTGTATTGTTTTGTGTCTTCTCTATATATATGTATGTATGTATGTATGTGTGTATTTTAATTTTTTTAATACAATTGGCAAAGGTTGCAATGAATTTTAAATATTAAAAGTGACCACAAGAAATTTCTTTAACTTTATTATTCTTCGCCAATTACGCCAATTATTTAGTTTAAAAAAATTTAATTGTCATACCTATTTGCATACATACATGCATCCCTGTTCAGTTGACTATACCCACACAACTAAGATTAAGATTTGAAATTGTGTGGATACAAGATAAATTTTACTACCAGCGGATAGCGCATTGTTGAGCTCAAAAGCATTTCAAAAATATTTTGAAAGTAACATGCGACGGTATTCTTAGCACAATTTTTTCGAAAAATTAAAAAAGAAAGTTTTATTTCTTGTTCATTTAAATTAGGGATGTAACGATACGCCATTTCGCCGATCCGATACCGATACCGATATTCAAAAATAAATATCGCCGATACCGATTCCGATACCGATACCGATACGCATATTGAAATTGAGCTCAAGTAAAAAATTAACAAAACTCAAGTAGAGTAATTAATTCTTCTATTATACAAAATAAGTGTTTATTAATGAGCCATTCAAATCATCAAAATTTTCAATACATTTCAGTTTCTAAGATTCAAACTGCAAAATGTCTGCAATATTTATGATTTTACAAAATAAACGATGGCATTCAGTTTAGATTGGCTTAAGATTTAAAATTGATATTAATAAGACTTAAAAAAACTCTAAAGAAAAATATAAGAAGTATCGGCGTATCGACAGTAAAATATCGCCGATATCGATATATCGGAAAACCAGCAGTATCGCCGATATATCGGTATCGGTATCGGTTGCATCCCTAATTTAAATATAACCACTTTACATTTTAAAGCTTTTTTTTGCACAATAAACTTTCATACCCGGATGAGAATATGTAAGTTCAAAACTTTTATCCGTCCAGGTTGAAATTGTTGCTTATCAGTGGAAACCACAACTTTCGAATCATAAAGGTGACTCCTTTTCCTGTACACTGTTTTGCAGTTAAGTTGGAAATTCGGTATTCATTGATTTTTTAGGAAAATATTATTCTACTCATTATAAATAATACATTGAATGTGAAATATAGCAAAGTATAAGCTTAACTAAGCTATTATTCCCTATGAGATTATAAGTTAAAAAAATATAAGCAGCAAGTCATTGTGCTATAACTTCCTGAAAAATTACCCAAAATAATTGAGATTTAGCCCAGGGGTACTTTCAAATGTGGAGATTACAGGGGTGTCATTAACTCAAAATCAGCTTATCTCGACTTAAGCAATTTTCCTTTTTCCGCAAAAAAAGCGTTTTTTTCTCAGCATAGTCTCGATACATTTAGTCCAGCGTCTTTCTAGTTTGTTTTATTTAATCCAAATAATACGATTTCTAAAGGCCCTCAAATAAGCATTTGTTTCACGTGTGTGAATTAATTTTCAAAATGTATAATCCAGTTTTCTGCAATTTAGGTTTTTAACTGTTACTGGTCGAATGGTCGTGTATAAAAGAAATAGTTCGTGTATAAAAGAAAGTTCGTTTAAGCCTGGTACTCTGTCAAAATTTCATGCGAAATGTTGACATAATCCATATAAAAAAATTTCACATGAAATATTAATGAAAAAATGTTGCAAAACTTGTACTCTGTTCAACTCGTGAAAAATGTATGAAATGTATCTGGCAACATTTTCTTGCAATTTGCGAAATAATGTGACTGGCATTTATTTCGCGTGAAATATTGACAACTGACATTTTTGTTTACAAAAGTCGATCAATGTTGCATACTTCTTACCAATAAAAGCGATTATTTTTTGAAAAAAGTAATATATATGGGCATCACTTGATACGTGTAAAATTTTTCAAGCGAAATAATCAATGTTGCTGAAAAATTTTCACAACTTCGAACAGAGTACTAGGCTTTAGGTTAAACAGCTAAACTGTGCAATTCAGAATTGTCTAAGACATCTAAGAAGATAATTTTTTTAAGAATCTCCTCCATTAAATTAGCAGCCAAAAAGACAGAACCATCGCCGTCTGTTCCTTGACTCTTCTTTTGTTGTTTAAATAAAATCCGCTTGAGACGTACGTTGCACAGTGGGATGGCTTCAAACATTTTTGTGCAAAAACTATAAGAAATGGTCCTGGATCAGTGAAAGTGGAATTTCATGCAAATCGGCCACTACCACCACCGCCCACCTCCCAAGCAATCCAAAATGATTTTGGCGCATAAAACTGTTCTTATTCTCGTAGAACTCTTCAAATTTGATACACACACTTACTAGAATAAGAAAAATTTATTTTTAATATTCATCCTCATTTATCATTTCATTGACTATATCGTCACATCGTCGGTTACTAAAAGGTCTGATAAACCAGTAAGCGACGAAAAATGTGTCAGTATTTGTCTTCAGTCTACTGTATTTGGCGGTCACCGCCATGAAATACCAACCATATTTTTCAACGAACTGTTTTGCTGTTGAAAATTAAAATCGCAAATGTTGTTTTGCTTTCTTTCATTAACTACAAAATGTGATAAAATAACCATTTGCTAATCCCAAAAATTACATGGTTTTGTTATCTCTGTGCTTTTATTTTAGATGACTGGCCTCAAAGTATGCAATAGTATTTTACAATAATTTTATGCAAGTTTGTTGAGTTTTACCAGAAATTTATAGTTTTTTTTCCTCTTCCGCAAGTTTCTGAAAATCATTATATATTTTTTTGTAATCGATAAAAGACATTCCCATCTTTAATTTTATTGAAAAAACAGTTTTGGGGATCCATATAATTTTTTTTCATTGAAAGCGCACAATGGCGCTTAAAGCAAAAAAAATAAAACAATAAAAAAAATTTTGTATACATTGAACTACTGGTTCGGTTACAAAATGTAAAAAAGAGGACCTTGACTTTTATAAATGGGATTTCTTGGCATCCTGCTGCAATTCAAGCTGATGTACAAGGCGGCAAAGTTGACCGCCGCTTTTAAATATATTTGATAACAAATTTTTCACAAAAGCTTACTTATTTTTAAGTTTTTATGCTTAAAATAATTCCTTTAAACATATTTTCCAATGGCCGAAGTCAGATCACACCTATTTCCAAAACTTATAACTATTGTGTAAAAATTTAGAGAAATAGTATTTTATGTTTCTGAAGATTTTCATTAATCCATTAGAAAAACTTGAAACATTTGTCAAAAATGCACTAACTTTCGAACAAATTTTAAATAATTATATGGCAGAGTAGTATTTTGAGAATATCTGTGCTTAAAATCGATAACAGCATAACTCGACTTAAGGCAAAATTGAGTTACATATGCTACAAAATTCTGCAAACGAAGCTCCATATTTGCGTGAAATCGCCAAATTTATTATAAAGACATAAACAAAACAATATTGATTGGCCTAATAGTGTTTTCACAACTAAAGTTAACAGCTGGTTTTAACATTAAAACCACAAACAGCTGATTTTTTGTTCTGGGGGTGCCCCTAACCCCAGTCCTATTCTACCAATATTTTCAATTACTTCGCAGCTTGCTCTCAAAAGAGTCCATACGAAATTTGAATACTCTGACTCCTATAGTTTTCAATATATAAGATTTTTCA
The DNA here is from genome assembly GCA_936439885.1 of Nowickia ferox. Classification (NCBI taxonomy): domain Eukaryota; kingdom Metazoa; phylum Arthropoda; class Insecta; order Diptera; family Tachinidae; genus Nowickia; species Nowickia ferox. The sequence continues at coordinate 3,366,006 of OW387023.1, read as the reverse complement.
TTCGTATTGGCGTTGCACAGCCCACTTAGGGGTATGAAAAATTTACTACGACCTATTCTCAGACCTAACTTTTCGGAGGAGCTTAATTACAAACACCGTGACACGAGAATTATATATATGTGACAGCGCATAGGGAAAGGGACCTAAGGGTAAAAAAAAATCAATTTTCACTTCCTTTTTTTTGATGTGGAAAACATCTGAGCATCGAATGAGACCGATCCCATGCCCCAAAAGTGTTCCCTCCCAGAGATATGCGCGTTTTATTCAGTGATGGTACACCAAAGATACACGTATTTAAGTCTTTAAAATGGCTCTCTTGAACAAAACCGGTTTTTACCCTTAGGTCCCTTTCTATTTTGCGCGTCACATATATAGAAGAGTTTATCTTCTTCATTTAATTTGAATACAAAAAAGGCTGATCATAACATTTTTAAAATTAAGTTAAATTTATTTGTTGATGGTTAACCATGTCTGAATGAATTTCATTTTCATTTCATATTTTATTCTTTTGTGATTTTTAAAAATATTATTATTTGTGAATTGTCAAATGGTTTTAAAAAGTCTGTGGCTGTTCAAAATGTGTGGTTGAAGTCTACTGATGGTTTGGTAAAGCACCAATGGAACGCATATAGACAGGTTTAACCACCAGCAAACAAACTTCACTTAAAATAAAACTATGACAACATGACAAATAATAAACTTCTTAGTTAGTTTAATTAATATTGTTCGAACTTTATTTGCTTCTGTATTTATGATTTGATTAGTACAAAATTCGTATCGTTCTGTAAGACAAATTACAGCAAATTGTAATACGATGAATCCAAATAATTCACATATTCCATTTGCACTGAAAACTTGAGTATATAAAAGCAGAAATTTACATCAACTGACACCACACACAGTGGACCAAATACAAACAACGCTGATGATGTTGATGTTATGTTGGCTGTCTTTGAAAACAGCCAGTTGTTCCGTTCTACTGAGTGTTTGTCAGAATATTTACAATTAACTTTGGTGTGATTTGTTCATTAATAATTATCACATGTAATTTGGCTTAATTTTTAAAATTATTTCTTTCACTTAATTTAATAAACAACTTTCGTGGGAAATATTTATGTATGTGTATGGTGCAATACAATTAAACTTAAAATGTAATACATATGACGATTTTGTTTCTTAAATTGCATAATTACTCTTTAATTGCATTTCGAAGTTATTTTAAAGATTTAAATGTAAGCACTTTTTTATAAAATTTGATTCCAAAAGAATCCCCCAGCGTTTTCCGCAAGACTTAAGTCTGGACTTAGAGCCAATTCACACCAACTTATTTAAATATCTATTCATATTAAAAAATTATTTTTCCATGCGAAAATGAATGAAAAGCGGCATTTGAATTTGACATGAATTGATATTTAAATAGAGTTGGTGAAATTGGCCCTTAGTGGTGCACAAACTAAAACTTCAATACATTTATTTTTAAGAAACAGTTTTGTTATCCTTGCTGAAATTAAATTATTTCTACAATTTGTTTCAGAAAATACTATTTAAACATTGTCTAGCATATCCATATAGTTCTCCGTATTCGTTTTATATATTTTAAAGCAAAACGGAAAACTTTCTGTGCAGCCGAAAGCAATCTAGGTCGTCGAGCTGCTCTAATTTGCAGTTCTTGGCCCTTAGATTTCCAACAACCTTGAAACATGACACTCGTGCCATCCAGGCATCTTTTATCACTGATCTGATCGTCTTCCGCATCTCTTAAAGGAACAATATAATTTTTCATCTGCTAAATATTTCGGAATTTTTTTCTCCTCAAATGTTAATTGAGTTTCACGTGACATTTTGTCAACAAGATTTTTAACAGCTAAAGGCTAATACAAAGTTATTACGGAAATTCAGCAGCTCATGAGAACTTACGGAAATTTCTTTAAAAAAATTTTTGTTTGCTAGAACGGACTTCCAACAGAAAAGTTCACGGAACTTTTGAAATTTATTGTCTATTACAGGGGTCTTATAAAGTCGATACTTTTTTCCAATAAAATGAAACAAATTAGTGTTTTTTGTGGGAATTGTTACAATTTAAGTTTAAAATTTGTTAACGCACTAGTAATCCCAAATTATTATTCTACTTATTGAGTAAAATATTTTTTAATAAAAATACATTGAAATTGATTATTGAGGGGTTTAGCTGGATCCTATGATACAAAATTCCCAGCAAAAATTACTGCTTGCCAGAAGCGTTTTTGTAAGGGAGACAATCTTACACAATCACTTGCTGTTGCGCATGAATAAGGCATTTTTTTGTTCGATATGAGCCAGCTAGAAGCAATACATTTAGCTTCCAAAAAGCCATGAATTTTTTTTTTTTTTTTGCCTTCTAAAGTGCTTCACAGAAGTAATAATACATAATTTTTGTGAGAGCCCGCCTTACGTTAGTGCTTTTTAGAAGCATTTTTCCAAGCTTTTGTTATCAAATAAGCAATACATTGCTTCCCTCAGTTGTTAGTGCTTCCAAATCAGATTTTTTTTTGCTGGGTTAATGCTCATTCAATTGTGTGGTTCCGAAGTTCTTCACATTTCTTACTTTTCCCAAATTTTAATTAATTTTTAGTGTTTAGTGTAAGCAAACATAATTCTACACAAAGTACTACACGGTTACTTTTCAGTGTAAAAATTAATGAAAATTTACAAATGTGAAATTCCTTAAAAACTCCTTACCGGGCTTAAAACATTATTTTTTAACCCCCAAATTTGTATTTCTTTGTTTTGAAACTTAAATTTGATTAGTTTTAAAATATTTATATCTTTATTACATTCAGTGGGAATCAGTTCCCAGAAGTAAAAAATTTTACGGGAAATTCACAATAGCATTTTTCGCTTTGCGAGGAATACAAATTTCATGGGAACAAAAACTCCACCCCTGCTATACGCAATAGTGGTGAAATTCTCCAAAATTCCACTAAAATTCTATTGAAATATTTCGAAATTTCATACGATATCGAAGCCGTAATTTGTCCCTATTTCATTTTACAATTTAGGCGCACTATGGGAAAAAAATTGAATCTAGCCGTCTAGCAACATAAAAGCTTAAATGGCGGGTCAAAATTACCCATAAATATTTGTTTATCGCTTTTGGTTAAAATTATCGATTTTTATTTCGAGAAATTTCAATGCACTTGCTGCTATCATAATTTCTAAGTATGATTAGAAACATTATCTACTATCTCAGAACAATAATTTTTATTTAAAAAGAAATTAAAAAATCTTTAAAAAAAAAAGCTAAATCAATATCATAATAGGAATAAGAAAAATTTGCCAGCTTTCTAACGACTTTAGATTTCTTCCGACGTCAAGGAAATTTTCAAAGTATTTTATTTTTCTTCTCAACTCTCTAGCATTTAAATAAAAATTTATTTTATATTTTTTTCTATTATTTATTTCATTTTTATTAGTTACTTTTCTCAACATGACTTTAACACATTTAATAAAAATAATTAATTTCCATTTAAGAAAAAAAAATGTAGAAATGGCATTTCAATTAATCCGTTTAGACCGTCAGCGTTTATAATTACGTTTATGAATTTGCTAAGTGGCTCTAGAACTCCGCCAGACATAGAACCAGCCTTTTTAACGCTACAACTCAAACTGAAGTAAATTTTTCACAATTTCCACAAACATTTTCAAGCGAACATGCGCCGTTCATATGTTACTTTAGCCCGTTTTGGCGCCAAAAACAAACATTGGCAATGTTCTTCCTGTTGTGGCAATTATTCACTCTCTATCGCTTTCTCTCTTTCCGTCCGAAAGTACCAACTGCCAGTTGGTAGTTGGTGCAGCACGTGCATTAACAAAGTTGTACTTTGGTTTAATTGGATCAACACCACGTGCTGTTTATGAAAATGCTCCTCGAAAACAAAAACAACAAGCACAACAATAATGGCAAAAAGTAGTCCTGGCATATAGTTTTCTATTTTTGTTTCTATTTTTATTTTTTATTTTTTTTCTTTTTTTGTTGGCAACAACATTTGTTGTGACTCTCGCAGTCATGCTCGTCTTTAGCATCGGAGTCGACTTCGCCAACGACGACATCGTTAATACAAGCACCCACCCACCGAGTTGATGTTTAGTTTTATTTTGCATTGTTTTGAATTTTGTTGTTATTTTTCATCTGTTTTTCTTTTTCGGTTGTTGTTTTCGTTTTTCATCTGTTTTTATTTACATTTAAGAAAGAGGGCTGGATGGATGAGATGATGTTTCTCTTTTTAGTCCATAGACCAATATCACAGCACACATACATTTACGAGTACATGTGTACGCCGCCTTGGAACAGGAGTGTGCTCAGAGTTGACAACTGTTGTTGTTGAAATAAACGAAAATCGTTTAAATTGATTGAAATGTTTTATTATAAATAATAAGCAAGTATGAATGGTTAAAACTTTCATAAAAATCGGGTTTATAGTTTAAGAGGGGAGGAGAGGGTATGGGGGAGTCTACCGAGTCTCGTGCCTATCCTAAGCACTTTAATGGGACAATAAATACCTTGTGTCCATTGGGAGGCCCATGGTACATTTTGCTGAAAGAGTTTTATAAATGGGGCCAATGCTTTCGGAGATTACCTCTTACAAACATGTATTACTATTGATTATATAGACTCATCCTACTGAACATATCGCTCATTTACTTCAATAGCGTCATAACTCAAAAAATTAAATGCAGCATTTCGTATTTTATCTTGTGTAAAAATTTCATATAAATAGCTCCTAGCATCACCTACTGAAAGAAGAATATTTTTTCATGTCTTCATTGAGTTGTATGCAATTTGAAAACTGGTTTTTTTGAGTTGTGACACTTTCGATAACGAGAAGTCTCGATCACGTTTTTTTTTTTGGCATTCGCTATCGAACCATATTATTACATTGTTCGATAGCGAATGCCATAATCTCAAACTGAAAAAACGTGATCGGAGCAGCTCGTTATCGAAAGCGACGATTAGACCCGTAGCTGGAAATTGACGATACACTGGTGAGATGAGGAGTTCAATTGCCGGTGGAAAAGACGGTATATATCCCGAAACAAATTCAACATCTGAAAGGGACCATAGACTCTTAAGATGAAGCAAGAAGCACAGAAAGGTTGGCCTGCAACTAAATTCCTTTTATCACTAACTAGAAGCAATTTCAGGCTTCTAGTGGGGGTATTAACTGGACACTGCTGGACGGCTTCGTATGCCGTTAAAATATGACAAATACTTGATGGTACCTGCAGGAAATGTAAGCAACCCGCATTAGTTGAGGCAGTACAACATAAAATGTTCCACTGTCCTTCTCTAAGCCGCACTAGATATAACTTTCTTGGTGCTCACACTTTTCGTAATCTTGAACTTGTATCGAGAGCGAACTTGGCTGCCATAGTTACAGGTTTCTTGTCAACTGCTGGTATCGCTAAGGATCAATCACGGTCTATGCGAGGTCTTTGACCAACCCAGATTAACCTAACCTAACCAGAGATCAATATAAAGCTACTAATACATTGCAGTTCAGCCCTGGCAACATCAGAAAGTGCCCTGTGCTCAAGAGCGTACATGGTGGCCATTCTCTTCCTTGCTAGTCCACAAGTCCACAGGCCAGTGACACAGCAAATGTTCTACATTTTCCTCTTCATCGATGTCTTGGCATCTGCGATAAAAGTCATTCACCTATATTGCAGTTGTCAACATCGACGTGACGTCAATATAATACCAAAAATTTTGGGCCTGTCCTGATCCCTTAGAGAAGAGAAATAGACTGTCAATTGTTCTCGAAACCGCGTAGACACGCCCCAATATTTTGGTATTATATTGACGTGACGTCGATGTTGACAATTGGAAGAAGGATGATTGTGTTTGACCTTTAACCATTGGGCATGCCTGCCTATTAGACAGTGTCCGGTCAGCACGGACACAAAAACAATCTGAAAACGATAAAAAGTGTGATATGTTTCCTATAGTCGTTTTGTCCATAATTTTAAAGCTTCTTTTTAATAGTTTTTTCTAAATTTCTTTTCACAGCCCTATTGTGTGGTTTATCTTTTATCCTCTAGTGTATCTGTTTGAAGTCGGTAGTTTAAAATTAGCTCAAAAATTATACTCAAATTTATCGGAATTCATCACACATTTTCAAAACGATTGTTTTGAAATCGTTTTTAAACCCGTCGTTTTCCATCACACGCCTGATTATGTTTCCAGGACGAATCTTAATAAATTGAATCCGAGACATATACAGGTTTTGGCAGATAACATGAATGAACAAACAATTTTTGCCAAAACTTGGCTTCCTAATAACGCGCAAAGAAAATCTGCAGCCATGCAGTTATGGAATCCGATTGTTTTAAATTGAGTTCATCCAACACACATGTAAAAACCCCTTCATTCAAACAGAACCTCTTTAGAAAGCCGCAGTGAAGCGTTAATAAATAAATGTTGCGAAACGAATTGCCAATAGATTGCTCCGATTCCTCAGTATTATTTTTTCATCTTCTTCGATATCGCTCGAGCAAATCAAATAATACTCGTAATCCCGTTTCTATACATATTTACATTTGTAAAATCCAATTTTGAATTATTTTGACAGTTCTACAGTTCTATTGTGAATTTAATGTACTATTTAAAAACTATTGTGAATTTTAAGGAAAATTACAATCCGCTTGCAACCGTATTGGCTTCGTTAGTCAAATCGTATCGTCTTACTTTTGAAGTTGTCGTATCGTTTAAGTCTGTATGTTAGTTAGTAAAAACGTGAGGCTGCCAGCGAAAGTGTCAGCTGTTACTTTGCTTTATACGTGTGTGTGTATGTATGTAAGCCAGAAGTTGACGTTTGCTACGTAAAAATCTACAGAAAATTGATTTTTACGTAGCAAACGTTGCCAACACGATTTCAATAAGCATCAACATGCTTATTAAATGTTACGGATTTTGTCAGCTGGCACGCAACAGCACGATACGATTTCAGTAATTCTACCATATGTCATGATGCCACTACGTTCATACAATTGGCGACGTAACACGTAATTATCTTTCGTACGATTGTCAATACGATCACCGATGATACGATTCGAGCCCTCCCCCGCATTCTGTAACTCCCTAAAGCTAAAGCCAAATGCGATCGCCTGATTTTGCTGTAAACGTTGGAAAATTGTATTCGTAGCAGAAAATCGATAAATTGACTTCATTAATTTTTAGCGATAGATAATATTTAGCTTTAGCGAGTTACAGAATACGGGGCCAGGTCTTACTTATAGACATACATAATACATCAGTTATATGCAAGTGACTAATTTTTCATATTTTTTCTTTGCTTTTATTTTTCTTCATGTTGCAGAGTTAGTTGCACAATATTTTTAAACAAACAACATGCATGTGCAAATATTTTATTTTATTATATTTTGACTGCAACGCTCGGAACACTCTGCGTAAAAACGCCAAAATGTTAACACTGTTTATGTAGCAAACATTATATTGATGTTGTGGTGGTGTGAGTGCAATATTGTGTTTCGTTTCGTTGTGTAGTATATATTTGTATTTATGTATTCCTTGTTTATATTGTTGGTGTTGCTCCTGCTCTTGTTGCTTGCAGCTAGCTGCCTGGTTGCTGTTGTTGCTGCTGTTGATGTTACTATTGTTATTGTGTTGTATATATGATTATTTGCTACGTTTTTATGTACGATGGCAAATTTCTTCTATCTCATCTGGAAAAGTGGCTGTGGCTTTGGCTTTATACTTGTTTTATATATAAGTTTTTTATGCTTGCTACCGTTCTTGCTGCTGAAGGAAGGTCTGACCAGCGTGTATCATTTTATAAATTGGCATTGCAACGCTAAACAGCTCCCAAATCGGTTGTTGGGCCTTTCGAATAGAATACAAAATAAAAATAACAACAGAACAACAAAATTGTTGTTTGGGCCAGTTTGCTGTTTGTTGCTAAATGATAAACAAGTGTTTACGGGAAAACTCTTGCTTGACTTTAACAAATTTTAAAGCACTTAAGGCAATACTTTGTGTGCCTCCGTGTGCGTGTGTGTGTTTGTGTGCGCGGTGTCCTTTGCCGTGCATTTAATTTTATGATTGTGTGAATATAATTTTTATGCGAATTGACGGAAACAAAAAAAAAACGCCAAAGCGCCCAGCATGATGTTGTTATTGGCGTAATAATCGTCTTTGGCATCAACACCAAACACTACGTGCGACAGTCACACCAACAATGTCACACTAAAATTGAGTTGACTGGAAGAAGAAAAAAACAGCACGCACGGTTTGACATGTGAAGTGTGAACATTTAAACGATGTGTGATTTTTTTCGTCCCCAAATCAGTGAAAGCCCCTTGTGGTGGCAAAGGACCTTCTTTATTGACTGCCGTGCTATGGTGACTGCTACAATTTCATTTGGTTGACTGTCAGCATTTACTGGTTAATAGTCTTTTAAGTGGGTGTTAATTTCAAAATAATACTTCGTTTTTTTTTTTATTTCCTGTGTGGCACAAACATGCGTTTGTGAGTGTTTAAGTGACCACCATAGTGGCATAATTTGTTAATCTCTCATACGAAAAAAAAGCATGAAAGCGAACTGACAGTGAGTTGCTCATGTGTGTAAAGACGTGTGTGTTATTAATAATGGACTATAACTGATGTGACTTTATTAATGTGATACATTTATATCACAGGCAAAACAAATTTATACATGTGTGTGTGTGTGTGTGTTTGTGTGTGAATATAAATTAAACAAATATGACTGATTTACAAAGGTGTCTTTTGATTAATGTAAAGCAATTTTATTAAGTGTAAAATGAACATATTTTGTGATAAGTTTCGAGCATAATTTACTTTTTGTTTTCAAAACGGCAATTAAATTGGAGTTTTGTGTGTGCATTATGATTTAAAAAATCTCCCTCCCCTCCTCCATCAGACTGATTTATAATGGTTTAACCAATAAGTAAGAGAGAAGAGTTTGGAATCTGTGATAAGATTTAGAAAACAAACAAAAAATATTTAATATTAAAAAAAAGACTTGTAAGGACTAAGAAAAACTTTTGTCTAAGAAATTTTAGCGAAAACGTATGTTCAGAAAAGAAAGAAGGTAAGTTAGAGCTGTTGTATCTACATATTACAAAATATACATACTTACATTAGAGTAGCATTGAGATGTATTCAAGTAACTAAACTCTAGATTGCCATAAAAGACCAGGCGGATCTTTAAGATAGTTAGTTAGTCTAAAAGTGATATGGTGAAAACTTCAGCTGAATCGGGCAACTCTTAAGTCGTACGTGCGCCTTTGGGGTCATAGTTCAAATATTTCAGAATTCGCCGCTCATTCACCAACAACGCATTAGAAAATCCGCTAATTTTGCGCTAAATTTCCTGAAAATATCCGAGGGCATTTTATTAAATTTACTGAATTGCATAAAAATTTTTTTTCCAAAAATTATATTAAAAAAAACAATTTTTTTAATTTTAAAAATATTTGAGAAAAAAAATTAGAAAATCTGCTAGTTTTGCGCTGAAATGTCTGAAAATCGGCGAGGGTGTTCTTTTAAATTGTATTAAATTTTTTTGGAAAAATTAAAATTATTTTTTGAGTTGGCAAAAAAAAATAGAAAATCGGCTAATTTTGATCTGATTTTCCTGAAAATCGCCGAGGATGCTTTTCTGAATCTGTATTTAAAAAATTAACCCTTTTGCTGTCATGTTCTTAAAGAATATACTAAAATTGTTTTTTTTTACTATTTGGCAAAACAATTGCAAAAATTTGTATTGTGTTGTTATGTCACAAGGACTAATTTTCTAAAAAAAAAGTTCAGAATATAATTTAAAATACTGTCGCTTTTCAAAAGAATCAGTTTAAAATTTATAAATTCGCTAATTAACTTCTGGTAAATCGTTGAATTTTCTAAAATTTGAACTTTCACCTCAATGGGGTACGTTTCAAAATTTTTACCCCAAATGTTCTCGATATCGGTATCGTGTGACAAAATTCCGCCGGTGTCTTTATGAAAACCAAAAGTTGAATTTTCAATTATAAATAGAAAACAATTTTAAATTTCATAAGTCAGCATTTATTTTCAGGCATCTTGAGGTTCAGTGACTATAAAATAATTTTTTCCATTGACTCTCGAGAGACATACATACATGTATGTATATTCCCATAATTTTGTTAGTGGTATAAGTAAAATTATACAAAAACTAAGCTTGTCAATTATTAAGAACCACATTATTTTAAATCAATCCACAATTACATTTTTCAAACACTCAATTTCATAAATCGAATGATGCAGTTTTGTCGAAAAATTTTTAAATGTCAGTGTCATAATGTTTAAAATTATTTTAATATAATTGTTTTTGCTTATGTTTTTTCTTTCAAACGAAAATTTTAAAACATCATGACACTATGTTTGAATCCCCCAAATATAAATTTATGGGTTTTTAGAAACATTTTATTTAATTTTCGAAAAATTCAAGTAAAGTCCATGTATATATTTTCACGCATTTCGGTGGCCCATACATGTATGTACTGATTTCTTCATAAAACCATTTGACTTAAATATATTTTAAAAATATATAATTTCTCCATAAATAAAAAATTATGGGGATATCATAAATCCTTAAGAAGATATGCCCAAATCTGGAAGCCTCTAAATTTAACTTATTTTTAATTTTTAATGGAAACAAAATTGTTTGGACCCCCGTTAATAATGGAAGGATTACAAACACAAATAGTTCTCGGAACTTGCGGAACAGGAAAAAAACTAAAAAATTCTGATAAAAGTCACAAAACTTGTCATAAATATTTGCAAGAAAATTAGTGCATACTTTTAGGGAAGGTATTTATTTAATCACCCTTATCGTGAATAAAATATAAAATTATTGTTCCCATGAAATTTTCATTGCCCATGAAGGGAAATTTACTATCGTGAATTTTATGGGAACTTTTGTTCTCGCTATCAATGCGTAGTGTATGCAAAAAATGGGAAAAAGATTTCTAAAGCTTAAACAGCCTTATTTATAAAAAATTATTATTATTAAGGCTTTATAAAGGGATTTAAAAAAAAATCCATACAAAATTTTGCCTTAACAATTTTTATACACATTATTTGTGTATAAGGTTGTAAAAATTTATTGAAAATCAGACAAGTTTAAGTTTAATAGTAAGAAATGCATAAATTTTTGGTTTAAAGTAAAATGTTTTGAGTGTAAAGTTGTGTTTTCAAATATTTTAGGTGCCGTGGAAAAAATTCTTTAGTTTATTTATGATCTACCCAACTTCACACAGAATCTCAAAATTTCTTCAAATCTCATGCCATTATACCATTACCAAAGAAATTACTATTCTAAGCAAAAAGCTGTTGCAGGGAATTATTGTCCTAAAAATAAATATTTATATACTTAATAGGAGAACCATTTCTAGGGAAAACTATTCACGTTAAGGTACGGCTCATTTCATGTCAGAGTTACTTTTCATAAATTCAAGGTAATTTTTGGAAAATCCAGCGAATCCAGCACGTTTTGAAGTCATGCGAATCTATTGTAGCTGTATTTACGTCCATACGGCTGTGAGTGTGTGTTTGTTTGTGTGTGTGTAAGAACTGAAATTTGCAAAATTCTTAGGACATTTGCCTCATTTTAATTTCATTTGGTAAATTTTGAACATTTTCCCAAATTCAAGTTCGAACAAGTGATTTTTTAATAAATTTTTAAATAGTAAATCCAAAGCCTAATTAGCTCTCCAACAACGTCCAATGCCACAATTTCGATTAAAACCGATTGACGCGTTCGGAAGATGCGCTGACGATAAATTGGAAACGTATCTTATAAACGTATTTATATGTGTACTACCAAAATCCTTGTCGGATCGATTTCGATCACGGTTTTTCAGTTTGAGGTTATGGCGTTCGATATCGAACAATATTATTACAATATTACTACATTGTTCGATATCGAATACCATAACCTCAAACTGAAAAAACGTGATCGAATTAGCTCATTGTCGAAAGTGACTCTTAGACTCCTCCAGAAAAACTGACTCGAATGCTGCATCATCGAAATGGTTCCAAAGATAAGTTTGTTGAAAATTAAAAAAAAATATTTGTTTTTCCAAAAATTCTTAACTGTTAAGTCAACTTTTTAGATCCGCAAACAGTGATAGAAAATTTGAAAATATTCAACCTCTTTCGGATTGAGCTGAGCGGGAAGTTCCATGCAAGGTCAATCGTGTGCCATGAATTTTTTAATACAAACTAGACCCATGAAATAAACATTTGTTGAATTTTTTATAATAATTCCGAATGAGTTCGAAATTAACGTTTAAACGCAATCTTCGTTTTGACATTTTAAGTTTGGATTTATTTCTGGTGTTTAATTTCGGGGCTTAGTACTGAAACTTATAGTAGAATTTTATTACAATTTTTCTTATAGAAAAGCTTAACACATCAATATGTATATAGGGAAGTGCACGTTAAAGTGCTTAGCTGAACTTGTATAGATTTTTCTTTAAAAAACAGTCATATACTTAAGATTTTTTAATATTAAGGCATTGATAATTTTAACATTCTTATTAAAGTTATTGCAATAAAAAAAAATTATTTGAATTATCTACAGCATTTGAAATCAGCAGTCAAAGTAAATAAAAAAGTATATTTATATTATTATTTTTTTAATCCTCTTACACTTTTGCAGCCGTCAATTACTGACATAAAATCTATATTTATTTTCTTCTAATTAAATTAAAAAACACTTGGCAAAATTTACTGTAACTGCAGATAAGAAAACAAATAAATTGAATATTCACACTTCTCCCACCAACTCACACTCCCGCAACAAAAAAAATAATAATAATTTGAGCAGCAGCAATCCGCTATTTAATATTTGTCAAATTATGACAAGAAATTTTAATTTTTTCCTATTGTGAAGCTTAAAAAAAAAGAAAATAAAAGTAAAACAGACAACGCTGTTCGAAGGATGCTTTCTATCGAATATTTCTTACTCTTCTTGCATCGATATTATGCACAGTGTGACGGAAGAAGCAAAAATGAGAAATCTAAATTTCCAAAAATTTAAACTATTGAAAAAAATGTTCTAAACATTTTTGAAAAATACAACGATCAATTCCAACACGTTTATTCCATCGTGGAGTCGTGCATTCCATCCCTACCAAAGACTGTCTGCTCTAATAAAACGAGTGATAATGTATATATGTATATGTATGTATGTATGTATGTATGTACATATGTATGAGTATATATGTATGTGAGTGCATATGCAAAAGCCCTTGTGAAACTTAAAGTGGTGTGAGAAACAAAGGAAAATAAAAATGTGGTTAATTATCCCAAGCAAAGTCTCTTCTTAAAACTTAAACTAATAGAAATTTTACATCAATTCGGATGATACAAATATTCCATTTAATTTCTAAATAACATGCAACTATACCACTGTGCAGTGATCTGAATAATAAATAAACACAATAAATTTATTTATTCGAGTATGTGCCAGGTAAAAATCATTGTAATACGAGTACATTTTTTAATAAACCAACAATTTTGGCAATTTTAAAATTTCATGTACATACATACATGTATGTACATAAATACATACATACATACATATTACATATATTTACATATGTATGTATTTATGTATGCGCATATTTTTTATCAATATCCTGGTTACATTTTTCTATTGTGTTCATTTGTTACGAGTACCCACTGCTTTTTCCGAACACCCGCATTGTGTTGAACATTTGCCTCGTTTATTTAATAATAAAGAGACATTCTAAATACTGGCAATATTTTACAACTTCTTTTAATTTTTTTGTTTTTGGATGATGATTCTGTTGTTTTTCCAATTCAATAATGATGGTGTGGGAGACTCTTTTTTATTTTATTTAAACTTTAAACTTGGGGAGCTGAAAGTAACGTTAAGAAGTACAAACTTTACCGAACAATCAACAATGAAGAAAAAAAGTCTCGAAAGTAATTTTACGTCTGACTAAACATTAATGTGCCAATATTTTATTGTTTATTTGGAAAAATAAAACGACAAACCATAAAGACTTTCTTTCGGCTTATTCTTTTCTTAGACAAAATTACGTCTTGATTATGGTGGTTTTTATATATATATATATATTTAAACAGCCATCAAATTTATACAAACAAATGGTTTAATAATTAAGCGAAGGGGAAATATAATTTCTTTTATGAATTTTATGAAAACGGTCTAATTTATTCAAACTCATATATTTTGTTTGCCTGTCTTCTTTTTCAATTAATTCAAAAATATATACATATTAATTCTTCTATATTATGTAGAGCAAACTATCAAAAATTATTGACTAAATCATAATAAAAAATTTATTTAACATTCAAACTAAAGCGATTATACGGATAAACGAACTGTCTGAAAGAAAATTTCATTTGAATTGATATTAGTCCAAATTAATCCAATACATGTTTTAAAATCACAAAAGTGCTTTGCTGGCATTTTTTGTGTTGTCATTTTCAAAAAGTGAGCAACGCCGTTCACATTATGTTTTTATATGGGAAGCAATGCCACACAAAGAAAAATATCTTTAATCACAAATATTGCCACTAGTACACACTATTGCGATGCGATGTCACAATATGCCATAGTGTGTACTCGGCATAAGTTATCAGGGTCTATGATCGTTTGAGTGTCGTTCTGATATATTCCTTATTAGCCTAGTAAAGTATTACCATTTCAATATAAAATTATCGTTTTGATATGTCGTTTTAAAAGGATACTCCGAAGCCAATAGGATCGATTATTTCGGTCAAAATATTCGGACTAATTCTGAGGTCCTGTACCACAATTTCAACAACGTTCGACTTGTCGCACAGTTACATTGGAAACAGCAACAAAATCTTAAAATTCGTTTTTGTTTTGAACGTAAGTGTGCGACAAGTCGAACGCTGTCCACATCGCGGGACAGGCCCTTCATATTAACCTTTCACGGCATTAAAGTCGTCCTATAATATACAGCCCTATCGTGAAAATGTTTTCCCTCGAAATTTTTCCCCTTTTCACAAAATCACAATCACGAATAATTTTTCCCCAAAAAAGTTTTCCTTTTCTTTTGATTCCCCTTATCATGAATATAATTTTTCACCGGAATTTTTTCACTTGTCTCTTAATTTTTGCAAGCGAACTGAATTATTACCTTGAATAATTTCGATATTTTCCTTCGAAGTATATATTAAAAGCTATAAATATTTACATATTTTTAGGACAAGATTAGTCAGTAAAGATCACGATTGTTAACAATAAATCCCTGCAACTCCTTTTTTATGGAGTATGAATCTCTTTAGTTCCCTTTTTTTACATTCACTGAGACTGATAGCGGGCAAAAAATTTCATGGGAGATTCACGATAGCATTTTTCCCTTCGAGGGTAATGAAAATTTCCACTTGTTATTCACGATAGTCATGATTATGTTCAATTATGTTATGTTATGCTTTAATGTTTTTAAAATAGGTAAACAAAGATTAGAGGAAAAAATTCTCGGGGAAGTGTTAATCAAAATCAGACTGATTAACATCTCTGCGGCCAAAATATCAAGTGGAAATAAACAATTGTGCCAATTCGTGTTTGAGTATTGTTGCGCTGCATTACCCTAGTACCGTATTATCATTTCAATGCAAAATTTTTGCTCTTGTATATCGTTTTAAAACGGCACATACGCAAGTAAAAAACGAAAATTTTGTATTGAAATGATAACATGATTCTAGGGTAATACGGTAAAACCGTACCTGTTCAATGCAAATTTTATGTGTCGCCCTAAAACGATACTCAAACGTTACGTTTGACTTTCTACTTTTCTACTGGTTTGCTGCTTTGCACATTAGTCCATATTTACACTATGCAAGTCTTATTGCTAAACAGATTAGTTTGATGGGGAGAGAGACGAGGGGAACAGTAACGTTTCTTTTCCCCTCGTCTTTCTTTCCTAACAAACTAATCAGTTTAGCAATAAAACTTCCATAGTGTAAACTAGCACTTAGCAATTCGTAAATACTTGTAAGACGTTCAGATCTGGACCAGTGGCGTTTCATGCCTCAACACAAATACATAATGAACAACAACAAAAAATCCGCGGAAATCATCTCGTATGATGCAAATTAGAAATAGGTATGAGCGCAATTGAGTAATAAGACTTGAAGGCTTTAATAAAAGATTTCTTTCTATAATGATATTACAAAAAGTTTAAAATCAAACATTAATCTAATGAATATTCATAAGAAATGTCTACTTGGGACTTTTCTCTGTATTCCATACATAATCGTCTACTTGTAAACCTGCATGAACATTTATACATATCAGACATTAACATAATTTAATTCCAAGCAATAAATAGAAACTTTTTAAAAGCACTTCATACTTCAGGTGGTATTGAATTAAATTCGTTTTGCCAAAACAAGTTCAGTTTAAAAAATCTTTGTAGATTCATAAAAAAAATTGTGATTTGTGCTTATTTTGTTTTAAAATAATTTATCGGCTATCGAGACTATTTTAACTTAAATAAATATATTTATTAGTTACAAGTATCGTTCGTGTAGGGCATTATTTAAATCTAAAGCACATTTCAGAATTACCGCTCAAGTATCAGTTTGTTGGAAGTCTGCTCGTTAACAGCATTAATCAGCACAATGTGAAGAAGTTTTATGTGTGCAAACAAACAAGTTCCTTGCCTCTTTGCAGTTGTTTGTTTGTTGACTTGTTTATTGTGTTTTTCATTATTCCATTACAACATAATGTAAAATATTTCACTGGATTCCAACTACCATTGTGTCATTTAAATATCTACGAGTATGCAACATTCCCAACCTGGCTCTAAAACAATTAAACAGCACAAAAAAACATGCATACATTAATAAAAAATAATAAAAAAAAACAGAAGAAACACACGAAAAGGGATATCGCTCAGTGTCTCAGGGTTTATTTTTTCATTATTATTTTAAGTACACACACGTACACATCCCTTTATTATCAGCGACATTCCACCGACAAGGATCCCTTGATATTTTGGTTGATAATCGCAAGAGTTTTTTGTTTTGTTGTTCTCAACGGAAGAGTTGAATTTGAAATGATACATGATGTGTTATTTATGACAAAATTCTTTTTTGTTTTATTGGTTGCACATATTGTTTGTTTCAGAATATGTTGTAACCTACGAGTACATACGTCTGTATGATTGTTTTTGTGAAGAATATTGGCTGAAAATGAGAAAGAAGTGTTTAGTATTTTTTATTATTTTGTATGTGAGGATTTATAAGAAGGCTTTTGTTTATATGTATGTATATTATACATACATTATACATATATACATTGCATACATACATATTATGTAAGTACGAGGACGGATCTGTGACTTTTTGAATGAGACACAGTTTTTTTTGCATTTTCGAATTTTCAAAAACGAATTTGCTGCTTGTCAAAAATGTATCTAGTGTGTCAAAAATTCTACTAGACCCTAGGGCTAGTGAAATTTTATTCACCTCAGAAGTGTTAAAAGTTTACTTTGCTACCGTTTGGCACAGGTTTTTATACAAAAAAAAATATTTTTGGTTTAAGATTAATAAAATGATGTTCCATACAAAATTAATTTAATTAATTAACCTTTTATAAACCAAAATTATTTTTTATGAATGAGGCCAGTAAAAATTTAATACAAACTTATTTTTTTAGTAACGAAATTAATATAATTAACATTAATTATTTAAAAATTTCAAATTAGAAGAAAGATATTAAATTGCGGCATATGTTGTTTTTATACTCTTTTTATTGTTGTTTATACAACTACCTCAAGCTGTTGCACAAATCATTTTTAATTACTCGTACAACCAACATTCGTTGGAGAGCCTGTAACCCAGCGAGCATAAAGTTTTGCTAGAATTTAAATCATAAATATATAAATAATAATTTTCCTTTCTCAATTTAAGTGAATTGATTTTTAATTAGAGCTTAAATGAATTTCCAACTTCCTTTTGCTATTGTGTAGAAATAAATAATGGTCGCTAAGACAACTTGAGATAAAAATCATACATATATTTGTTTATTTATTTATCTACAATACAATACAGCCTTTAAGGCCATTTTTTTAATGTACAATCGATTGATTTGATTTTAATTTCAAGTGCAATAATAACTTGTGCATTTGTGCTTGCTGGGTTGTAAAAAAAAATTATTCTATTGTTAAAAGTCTAAGGATGTTTGTTTTGATTACAAATTATACGCACATTTCATATTGTAAAAGCAACAATTAACTATTGTTTACAATTCCGCAAACATTTTATTGTTGAAACAAAAGCCACGAAGAACTGGAAAAAGCAAACATTATTGTCGATGGTGGTACGAGTACGAGTATGAGTATGTTGAATTATTTATTGCATAAAGACAGTGTTTCTGAAACATTTAACGTCAACTATACGCGTAGTAACACAATTAGTGAAATTACAATTAATTTGCTTGCGATTAAAGAATTAAACGTCATTTTGTGTAAGACATCTAAAATATATAAAATTGCCCTTCCGGCAGTCCAATGAACACTTGAGTAGCAATTGGGCACAAGTTTTAAAAAAATTGTGTTCCATTCTTAAATGACAAAGTTCAATCTTTCCCATAAAACCAGAAATTTGAAAAAATAATCAGTACTTTTTTAAAGCCGATTCATATTTAAAATTGTAAATGGCCTGAACTGACAATCTATCTTGTGCTGGCAATTTTTGATTGTTAGTATCATGGTAAAATTATACAGGGTACTTGCACGACTACAACAAAATTACAGCACCAAAAAACGCAAGCATTGTGTTGGTAGAAACAAACGAATAATTGTCAGAAACAGATGTCTTTTGTTTTTAAAATTACAATCACAGGGTAACTAAAGTACAATTACAGACGCGGCATTCATGCATGATTATAGTCATTCAGTGTTGCCAATATGTGTGTAACACACAGTGTGTAATTTCTACTCTCATGTGTAGGCCATGTAATGAGATTCACGTATAATCTGTGTGTAATTATACTTTGGGTTCTATTTTTATTTATTTTTGTTTTAATTGTAGCCTACACAAAAGATGTGTACACAAAAGATGTGTACAATGTGTAATTGGAGACACAGCTATGTGGAAATTCATTGGCAACACTGTAATCATTTTATTCACACAC
The DNA here is from genome assembly GCA_936439885.1 of Nowickia ferox. Classification (NCBI taxonomy): domain Eukaryota; kingdom Metazoa; phylum Arthropoda; class Insecta; order Diptera; family Tachinidae; genus Nowickia; species Nowickia ferox. The sequence continues at coordinate 3,346,804 of OW387023.1, read as the reverse complement.
ATACACTAACATTTAACATTTTTGTATACATTAACAGGCTGGGGTTGTGCATGTACCTTGCATAATTTTACCATGGTTAGTACATTGTCAGGACATTGCCAGCTTTGACAATATTGTAAGATCTGGCAACATGTGAACTGGAAAAAGACTCGTAGATTTTTTGGAAAGTTTAAAACAATCTAAACGTTTTAGTAGCATTTTCTTCTCATAAATAGAAATAACAGATTGGGAATGTCTGCCTTTCTTCCCCCTTCAAAACAAAACTCCAAACAGTGCATGTACTCGTATTGTTTAAAGTGGTGGTTAAAGAGTTAAACGTTTTCATATTTACGAGTACAATAAAACTCAATGATACAACAAATTAATGTCAAAACGGTGTAAGTGCTGTTACAACTTTTTAGATGCAGGTAAAAATTCCACCTTGCTTATCTTTAGCCTGTTTAATGGTTTTTTTTCTCTTTCTTGGTAAAGAGTCGAGTGGGTGAGTGAGTGGGCGTTTGTATGTCAGTCGGTGGCAAGGCAGAGTGCTTTATTGTAAAGTTTCAAAATTAAAAGAAATAAACAAAATACTTGTTTCTAGTTAAGATTTTAATTATTGTCAGAAGACGTTTTTATTTTGCTTTTGGCTGGAGAAGATTGTTACAATAACATTTGTTAAGCTTTTCAACTTGAGGTTGTAAAAATAACTAAAGTTTAAATTTGACTTTTTTCTATCATTTTCTGTTTAATAACATTTGTAGTCACGTATTTTTGTTGAGACTTTTTTAATTGACTTTTTTTTTGTAACAGTTTCAATATGAAAGGCAAAGACGAAAAAGGTCTGCAAAAATATGACACTTTTTTTTTAATTTCCACAGGTTCATTAGCAGTGGCTTTTATCAGTCAATTTTATACGCATTTTTTGTTCTTTTTTTTTTTTGGTTTTTGTTGCTGTAGCAAAAGCTAGTCAAGTAAACTTTTATTTCTCATGTGTTTAACATACACTCTATTACATTTATATTTGCTTTGACACTTTGGTGAATCTTACGTGCTTCCTTAAGCAAATTGTGTTGATTTTTTCATTGTTGTTTATATTTTAAATTTTTTCTTCTTACATTTGTCAAATGTTCTCATGATTTAAAGAAATCCTTTTTTCACTCAACACTTCAGTAACTTTGCAAGTTTTTCCACAACGCTGCTTGCATATTTAATTTTTTATTTTGAAGTCAATAAATAAAACCTTGTTACGTACATAAATATTTATTATATGTATGTATATATCTATCAGGGAACCGGGAAATTTTGTTCGTTATAACCAGAGTAAATATTTTGTGCAATTCAACTCATTTAAAATAATACGAATCTCTATTTATTTATATTAAAATGTGGGTTGACATCTGAGGGATATTCAAATTACAAGCGGCGAAAATGGTCAGTCAGCTGTGCAGTTGAGACCACATGATATGGATTCGCCTTAAATTTTGTTTCAATTTATAAATACATTTTTATGAAATTTTATTTTGTCGATTTTTTCGCGGAAATCGGCAGCTTTTCCCGATAAATAATCACCTCTATCGTGAATGTTTTTCCCTCGAAATATTTCCTTTTTCCCTAAAGCTGTAACCGTGAATTATTTCCACCTAAAAAAACTCGCATGTTCAAAAAACTATGGTAACGCCGTTTTTTCATAAACGTTTTGTTTGGATATAAAAAAAGAAGCATAATGTAAGTAATTTTCTTGTGTTTTTTTAATAGTTTTTAATTTAAATTTCATCTCATTAGTTTTCCCAATAAATGTTTTTCTTCTTCTAATAAAATAAATCAGAACGCTGCATAATAAATAAAATTACATTAATTCACAATAGCATCTTCGACTTGCAACAGATGTTTATTTTATTTCCTAACAATTGGTGTTGCCAGGTTATTGTTCATGGGAATAAAAAAATTATTCCCTTGAGTTTCGAGACAAGGGTGATTGTATTTTTTTAAATTTTTAAAATTTAAACCTTATTTTTTTTTTTAGAATCTTTCCTAAATTTCACAAAACGCAAATCAGTTACAAAAATTTGTTTCGAAATTTTTATATCACAGCCATTCATAAAACAATTTTCTTGATTTCGAATAGAAAGCTTCTGGTACTGTAGAATATTTTAGAAAATACATGTCCTTTTACCTGTAATTCAGAACTCCCTCCATGATGACTATGGGAATATGAAAATAATATATAAACACTGCTTTTAAATCAGTTTTACTCATGTACGTTTAAAAACATCCATTCAAAAAATCAAAAATCATGTACATAAAAGGAACGCAACCACTATTTTGTATATTTTGCGAGTATTTCGCCAACATTATTTATGGCTTTTACAACATTTTTAATTAGCTTTAAACAAGGGACACTACAACAAGGATTTGTGGGTAAATGTGCTTTTTTTTCTTTCTTAATTTAATGAAAAATTTATACAAAAGTTCTTTAGGAAGAAGTCGTAATATCCCTACAAATATTTTAATTTGCACCTTTAGGCGGCGACCAACGTATTTGCATATTGCTTTGGTTTGCTGTTGCCCAGTCGTCCTGCCTGCCCCATTCCTTCTGTCATACATTATTACAGTTATAAATTTTAAATCTTTTCAATTTTTTTTTAATCCGCACCAAAGTTATTTTCTAAGGAAGGGATGAATGAATGTGGGGGAGAGTTTTCTTTTGCAATCTTGTATGTATGTATAGTGATGTTGTATGAAATATGCCTTTTATTAACGAAATTTAATACAGATGAGTGCGAGTATGTTTTATTTTTTTTTCTTGTATATTTTTTTTGGGCACGTTCTTCAAAATGCATTAATTATTCTCTTGAAAAACAACAGATGAAGACGTTTGCTTTGTTGCCTGCAAGAAAAAAAGTGCCAAGAACAAAATGGGGGGAACAGGCAGGCAGGGATCACAATCTTAATCATGATTGTTAATGAGTTCTGGCTGAGGTCAAGTGGTGTTGGAAAACAAAACTTATAAACTTTAAAAGAGAATGTAAAATAACTGACAGGTGAGATTTTTGTGTTTGTACACACAAAATCTATAAATCACGTTCTATACTGTCTTTCTCAAGTGGTTTCCGATAAGCGTGACACTTGTTTGCAAATAATTGCTTTAGAAATTCATATTAATTGAAGTAGTATTTAAGTATTTAAAAAAAATATTTTATTTAATGTATTTTTTTTTCTTTTTTTACATTTTAGGAATCGCAATAATTTCGGTTCATATCGAAACAATAACTACCAGAATCAAAAATTTCCAAGAAACTATGTAAGTACCCGTAATTAAATTGATTTAATATATTAATTTATTATATTAATATTTTGCTTCCATGTATTATGAAATAGTTGCGTGCAAGTTTTTTCCTTTTTTTTTTTGCTGGTAAAGGCGGGTTCCCACTATCGGCACAATGTACCGATTTTCGTCGCCTCACTGCAATAAAGTCATAAGTAATAAACCAAAATTGCCTTATTTCTCAATTAATTCCGGAATAAGTCTATATGGCTCTATAACCAATGATGCAGTGTGGTGCAATTATGTACTTATATTTCAATCAGTTGAAAAATAAGGCCAATTTAGCTTATTACTTATAACTTGATTTCAATGAGCCGACGAAAATCGGCACATTGTGCCGATAGTGGGATCTAGGCTTAAGAGGCATGAAAAAATGCAAATCATATTTTAAATAAGTTTTTAAAAAATCCTCTAAAGACCCCCATATGCAAAAAAAAACAAACATTAAAACAAAATTTCTATAGAAAACCCGGTTTTAACGTACACTTCAAGCACACGTTATTTTTTTTTAGCATAAGGGGGTTATTAGCTTAAATTAGACAGTTGTTCGAACCAAACTAATGGGCAACACTGTATTTGATTATAGGTAGATGACCCGCCATAACGCCATAGACCTAACCATAGAAATCAATTGAATTTTGGTTTTAGTAATGGCTATGGGAATATAGTGCGGCACGTCTTATTTAAGCGTTTATAGTGCTTCTATTAGCAAATTTGATGCTGCCATTGTTTCCGATGTACATACATATGGCAACTTCATTAAATTAAATTGAGTTATTTGTAATTTGAACAAAATACATATGACACAAAACAAACAGAAACAAAACGAACAAAATAATACAACAAACATAACAATAGACAAAAATTATTTCATTATGTTTGTAATTGAGCAAAAAACAAACGTAAGTCGTTGCTCTAAACACAGAAATGTTGCCATAGTACAAAATTATGTATATTCTCTATTTAATCGTACAGCTATTATAACGGAAAAAATTTTAAAGTCCCTCTATCGTTCAGTTTTCCTAATTTTAGGATTAACTATCCGAAACCTTATCGCTTAGTTGTAAAATTGGACCTTAAACTTTGAAACTTTCATAATGTAAACTGGTACCAAAAAATTTCGAATCATGTTCCTATACCGTTCACCATTGACAGTAACATTCTGACCATCATCGTTTTTGAAGACTCCGCCAGCCCATAAAGCGCACCAAACAGTAATTTTCTGTGGAAGTAATGGTGTTTTGACAAAAGCTTGGGGATTCTCTTCACTCCAAATGCGACAATTCTGCTTATTTACGTACCCATTCAACCAGATATGGGCTTCATCGGAAAATAAAATTTTTAACACTTATTTTGATTAAAAATTACAACAATTTGCACGCGTTGTTTTCCGTGTAAGTCGATTCATAATGATTTCGAAGCAAACTAAAGAAAAAGCAACTATCAGCTGTTAAATAGGTTCTCAAATAAAGCACGCTTTACGTATATATAAATATAAAACAACCAACGAGTATTTTCATACGGCTTCCTTAAATTACGCAGCACAAACGACTATAAGTAAAATGTATGCATTGAATTAGCATAAATATAAAAATACTCTGAGTGTATATTCCGAGACATATGAGTATATGCATGAGTATTTTATTTGCACACACTTGAAACATCAGTGCTGCCAGAAAAGTGAATAGTTAAAGCGCTAAACGGGCAGCAGTGTTTAACTGATTGCATAACAATTGAACAATTCTGTAACTAAATATTTGCTAGAAATACATGTATTACATTAGGAATTATTAAATAACAATTATATCAGATATGAATTTACGAATGAAATATATGGTTTTAAGGGTATTATTAAAACTTAGTAATAAAGTTCTCGATAGTTAAACTTAGCTTTAGCTAAAGTGAACGACAAAGTGAGCTTTAAACTTTTTTCATTATTACAACTGTCCCATAAAATAAATTGTATAATTTTGATATTGTGGCAACGCTGCAATGGACAACGACTACTTTCGGTTGTGAAAAATGTGTAGTGGCAACGACTTACTTCTGTTTATTTGGTCAATTAAAATATCAATTATATCTTTTTTGTCTATTCTTTTGGTTTCTTGTTTTTTTTTATAATTTTGTTTTATTTCTTAGCTGTTTTGTGTTATATATGTTGTTGTTGTTACCATATCTTTAGCAAAACATATGGCAGCTTCAAATGCTTAAAGTTCAATTTAACCTGCCATAACCTTAACAGGCAGTTTTAGGTTAAAGTTGACTTGCAATAAATTAGAAATATATATGTATCTGCCCCTTATTCTGTAATTCGCTAAAGCTAAAGCTAAATTCGATCGCTAAAATGGTAAAAAAAAGTACAAAATTAAACATTTTTGATGATGACTTAAGATATTAAAGTTTTTGCAGAATAGATTTTTAAGTAATTTCCTGATTGTATGGTTTAACACGAAAATTTATGAAAAATCGATAAACGTACTTCATAAATTTTTAGCAATAGAGATTTTGCTTTAGCGAGTTACAGAATAAGGGGACTGTACTGAAGCTGTCTCCAAGCAGTTTTCCAATTAACTGGCGACGCATCTGTTTGCGCATTTAGAATCGTCATTGAAAAGTGTTTCATCGTATAAAGTGATTGGCGCAAGTTTTCTAATATTTTAATATACACTCCTAAAGAATAAATGTTGTTTTTGTTGTGATTTACATAAGTAAATATAAATAATTTGTACATTTTTTCAGAAAACTCGAGAACTTAATGAATACAATACAAATAATTTTGTACAATTCAACAATTTCAATTCGTATAAGCGCTGGTCGGATTGGGATAAGACCGCCGAAAATACCAGCTACAATCGACGTAATTCGAATTACAACAAAAATAATTATCGCAATAATTATCAATATTTTGAGAATACATATAAGGAGTGTGAATCGTCATTTGCCGAAGACTCATTTCAATACAATAATATAAAGAACAAAATCAGCAGTAAAACAACAGAAACTGAAGAAATCAATAATACAATACAACATACTACAAAAAATACAAAACAAAAAAAGCCCAATACCAAATCAGTTATCAACGAGAAAATTGAACATAAAAATAATCGAGAAAAAGACAATAAAAGTAAAGGAAAAACTACTAAAAAAGACGTACGACAGAAAACAAAAACTGCAAAACCATGTCGCACTAAAAAAAGCAATGACGTAAAAGCCAGCAACACAATAAATTCAGCAGAAAGTTCAAAAAACAGTGAAAGCAAAATCTTGCAAGCAGCGGCTACTCCCAACTCCACTGTTGTAAATGACACTGAAGATCCTAATTTTCAAAATAACAATGATAGAACTCTTTTAAGTGCAACTAATAATGAATTGACTCAAAACAGTATCGAACAATTAGATTCAAATCCAATACAACTGAAGCAAACAGTAGAAACATTAAACTTAAATGCAATTGCTTTGCATGAAAATACTCAAAGTACTGCAGATATTTTAAGTTCGTGCCCAGAAAATATATTAAATGAAGCGAGTTTTATTGCATCAACGGCAAATGAATTTATTCAGCCCCAAGAGAAATTAAGTGACGAACCTCAAACAGTATTAGAAGATATAACACCTGCCCCAATACAGGACACGACAACATCAAGTCCCCAAACCCTCAACAGCCTTGCAACAAGCGAGAGTGAAAATTTTGATTTTCACATACCCAAAATATCTCTGATTCCAATATCCCGCCTACTTGCCACAGAATTTTGGGAGTCGGCTGGAATCAGTGATAATCCAACAGTTGAAAATTTCCCAAAGCACTCAACTACCCCACAGAAATCCGTCTACAAACCTAATTTGATTAAACGCAAACGCAACGTATCAACGTGCAGTAACTCCTCAACGAGCAGTCAAACAAACAGCACAACTGACCGCATAGTCGAGAAACTAGTTATGATGAATAAAATAAACATCAAAAATATTATAAACAGCAGTGAAACAAAGTACGATGAGGCGCTGAAATTGCAAGCAAGAAAAAGATTGCGCGAAGAAATTCGCAGGCAACTGAAGAGCATGAATATAGAACCACCGAAAGGCTCCATCAACACAGACTTTATTCCCGAGGAAATAGTTGAATCAATCGATATACCCGATGTGGTATTCGATGAAATACGCAGAGCTCTGGGCTTAGAACTGTTTCCATTTCCCAAAGATGATAATGTTTATCCTCTTGAGGAAATTGCAGCAACTGCCAGTGCAGAAGATAATATCTGCGAGATATCAGCAACATTTGGGCCAACAACTACAGCAACGTCCGCCAAATCATCCTCCGACAATGCTCTGACAGCTACAACAACAGCCATAGAACTAAGTGATTTATCGCAACATGGCATAAACATTGACTTGCCGCTGCCACCAAACACACCATCAAGAGTAAAATGTGAAATAAAGACAGAGCATCATATCTCTAGCAATAATCAATCAGACCGGAAAACTAAAACACCAGAGAAACGCTCAAAATCAAAATCAAAGAAACTGACAAAGCGCAAAGAATCTCGCAAATCCAAAAGACATCGATCTCCCAAAAAACTTGCGGAAGATGTAGTCGTACTAATATCATCCTCATCCTCCTCAGACTCTTCATCAAGCTCCTCCTCTTCGTCATCATCCTCATCATCATCTTCGTCATCCTCATCTTCCAGCGACTCAGAATCGGATGTCTCTAAGAAAAGTTCAACATCTTTGGCCAAAAGAAAACGTCTTAAGTTAAAGGTAGATGCCGAGAACGTGGTCGACAGCTTTGAAAAGCTAATCTTGTCCAGTTTGAGTGAAAGCCTCAGAGAACGTTATCGCACCAAATATTCCACTTCCGTCAACACCAAACTACATTTTATATCATGCATTTGCACTAGCGACTACAACAGTGGGAAATTTTCCAAATTGCAAATAGCCAAAGTGCAAAAGAATCTAAAATCTTCAGACTGTTCTATGGCAATAGAGTTTCTCATGAAGGAGATTGTTAATGTTTTCAATAAACAAAAGCAGGTGGCCAAAATGGAGGACAGCAACAAGATTTCGCGCGGAACAGAAAACTCACCGAGAAAACCACCCACAAAAGATGCCAACAATAAAAGTGTTGTAAAAGAAAATTCCAGTAATTTCAAATCACTTCCAAAATCATCACCGCTTTTCTCAGATACCGCCGCAAAAGCAAAAAGTGCCAATGCAGCAGAAAAATCTAAATTTGATGCCAACAATGGTGAGAAACACATTCAAGAATGTGTGAGCAAAGTTCTTTCTTTATATCGACAGAAAATGAAAGCCGCAATGCAAGCGAATGAAACGAAAAATCAACCCTCCTCCTCCTCCGCCTCCACAGAGAAGTCATCAACAGCAGTTGAAAGTGAGGCAACTAACTTACAACAGCAGCAAACATCAATAAAATCAGCATCTTCAAACAATTTAGACAAAACTGCTGGCAATGCAAAACCTAATGACGATGAATCGCATTTACAAAATCCCACAAATTGTATTAATCATCAACAGCAACAAGAGCAACATCAAACGATTCAAGAAGAAAGTGTAGCAGCAGCAGTAGAAACACCAACAGCAACAGCAACAGCCTCTTCGGAAAGAGTACAACAGTGTGACAAGACGGCGGAAGAAAAAATACCAACAACACAAATAATTCCAATTCATAGTTTTTGTACCTCCGACTACAGCAACACCAATCCCACCTCCACCCTAAACGGCAACTTAAACTCAACTCTGCTGGGCTTTACTTCGAGCTGTTTCAGTCAACAGCCATCATTTCCTACTGTCGATCTCGAAGAGTTAAAAAAGCATAGTCCCGTAGGCGAGGTGGTTGTCAACAATCTACGAGAAATCGACGTCAAACTAATGGAGTTGCACAAAAGGAAAATGTATCTGGAAGAAATGATACTCAAATTACAAAAAGATAAAATGGAAGCCGATCTCTTAACTATTAAGTTGCAGAATGAAAAATTCATTCTTCTCAATACCGCAATGACAGCCAACGTTACTTCAACAGCCATAAAGAATCATAACAGCCAAAATGGAAGTAGTAACGAGGCAAATTCGAAGCCACGTGAATCATGCTCATCATCGTTTGAAAACATCAAAATCGAAGCAATAAGCGGTTGCACAAAAAAATCAAAAGTAGTTGTTGAAGACAAGGAACAAGGGCCGGAGAAAAAGAAACCGAAAGCATTATCTGTCAGCAAAGCAACAACCTCCAAGAAAACCGCAAGTACAGCCGCAAAGCGAAAACAACCGCCGCCCACTGCCGCTACGAATGAAGTTTCGAAAAAATGTAAATCAAGTAAGCCAACAACAACAGCAAAAAGTTGTTCTAGAAAATCAGACAGATCAGTGAAATCCAAACCAAAAAAATCTTCTGATTCAACTTCAACTTCTGCCAAAAGTGCGCCATCCGACTCTTTGATTTCCTCTGCGGGAAACGTAACTAAGGATTCGAGTTCTGCCATTGCAGAGAAAACTGCCCAACCTACGGCTGCTACAGAGCCACCTACTCAAACGCAGTCGACACCTCCAGCAACAACAACAACAACAACAACAGAAAACAGTGATAAACCACAAACACAATCCAGTGACAAAAATATCTCAATATATAAAAATATGCCCACTGGAAGTTTCGAGGGCATACGCAACCCTATAACGCAAATACGAATATTTGAAGAATACATAATCGCCTCTTCAGAAGACGGCAAGTTATATAAGTTCGATGTATTCACCCTTAAGCCGCTGGCAGAATTTCCCAAACACACTGAAGCCATAACTCAAATGTGCTTATGTGGGCAAACGAAAACCATCTACACGACATCGTTGGATGGTTACCTTAAGAAATCATTGCTGGAGGTTAGTTCGAGAAATAGATTTAAGGCCTTATTCCGAAAAAAAATAATTTTGGTTTACAAAACGTTTAACTAAATTTTTTTTGTAACCCTTTTGTAAACCAAAATTATTTTGACAGTTAAATTTTTTTAAAAAGTATTCAAAGAGTACCTCGGTTCTGTAATGGTAGGTACAGACTTAGCAACGTGTTTATGCAACCAGGCATTCGCAGTTTCGAAAATATCAAAATTCTTTGATGTTTATAGGTTGCATTGACGGTTGTATTGTAGGTTGCAGTGTCTGTGTCAAAATATGCAACATGTAATATAAACGTGTTGCGCAAACACGTTGCAAAGTGTGTATCCACTATAAGACGTGTGAGAACTTTCCGAATCGGAGCACAGGATGAGTTAGAAAAAGAATTGTTTTTGTTTTCAGTTTTTTTTTAACCAGCTTTTATATGAAACACCCTGAGGAAAATGGTACCAGCGGACAGTTTGGTTGTCTGAGAGTCAACAAAACCCAATTTTTTAGTGTTGTGAATCACAACTAATTTATTTTTACTATTGTGAATCACAATTAATTTATTTTTTACTATTGCGAATCACAACTAATTTTGCTTGAAAATGTTACGGCACAAGACAACTACAAACTCAACTGCTATTCAAGTTACCAATGGCAATGCCAATGTGTAAGTTGGATTAACTCTGAGACAACCAAATTGACTTGAGTTGAGAATGAAAATATGTACTACAATCCTTGAAAGTTTTTTCATGCGGAAACTTCTCACGAGTTACCGATATGAGCTGCAGAGTACAGTAGGAAATTCATAATTATGTATAATTGAAAGAACATATGTGACCTGCTCCACGAAAAGGGACCTCTGCGCCGAAAAGTTGCATAGCCATGCGCAAAACACGGAAAAACGAAGCGCTTTTTTTAAACGCGTTTTTCTCAATAACTTCTTTTCGGCGCAGAGGTCGCTTTTCGTGGAGCAGGTCACATATGTACATACATAAATACATATGTATGTATATGCATATTGTTCATTTACTCAAAAAACGTCATAACTCAAAAAACTATTTCGCCAGAAAACGAGTTAAAAGTTTTCAATTTACACAGAACTTAATGGGAGAAAGAAAATTATATTTTGCTTTCAAGAGCTGAATAAACAAGATATTTGCGTGAAATTTGTAAACAATATGAAGAATGATATGAGGATTAATTTTGCATTATTAACTCAAAAATTCCATTTTTTGCGTTATGACATTCTTTGAGTTAATAATCGATTTGTATGTGTATACTAGTATACTTATAATTTTTAAAATAACTGATTTTAACACATATTATTTCTCATTCCACTTTTATTTCATTTTTATTTTTTGTGTTAGAATTTCGCATTGGATATACAGTCGGTTTATCTTCAAGAACCTCTGCAATCTATCGATATAAAGTGGGATGTTGCATATATTGGCAGTAGATGGGGAAATATTTACACCTACAATGTTGCTGTAAGTATATCGTACCAATTTTTATTCCATGTGTTTTAATTATTTTCTAGGTTATTCAAAATATGAGTTATTGGTGTTAGTTACAGCAATCAAAAAAAAACACATACATACGTACATGTATGCATTTTTATTTTAAAAAAAAAAATCTCATCTCTGGCAGCGCCCTAGCGCCTTTAAGTCCCCGTTCGCACTATGCAAGTTTTATTGTTACGCTGATTAGTTTGTTGGGGAGAGACACGAGGGGAAAAGAAACGATTACTCAGCTTCATGTACTGTCAATACGTTTTGCTTTCTCATTCGTAATGTTAAAAAAGCACACAAATAATAATTGCATTGTGAGGACGCCGATAAAAGTTCAAAGAAGAAAAAGTGATAAGTTTAGCAAGAAGACTTGTGAAGTGTGAACTTGGACTAAGTAAAACAATGCAAAACCTTCTAATATGTAATGAAAGATTTCGGCGTTTGAAAGCTCCCTCTACAAATTCATTGAAAAATGGGTATGGATAGACTTGGAAATCCCAAAAACGTTAAGTTGTAGAAATGAATGAAAATGAAAACAAAATATTTCTTACTTTCCTAACTTTTAAAGTTTATTATGTTCCCTCATGTTCGTTCAGTAAAAGCCATCATTATATTTCGCACATAAGGGCAATGCACATCCTAGCGAACAAGTCACAAAAACACACAAATATTGTGGCAGATATTTTGTTTTGGTATGCTAAACTCATAAAGTTCGATTTTAAATTTATTGGCAGGACGTGATTATAATTTTCATTGCTGCCTTTGAATGTAATTTATTTATTTTTTTTTAAATAAAACGGCGGCTGCGGAACCCTTCGAATTTGCAATAAAATTTACTTAACGTTTTTAATTATGATGTTAAATGTTCACTTTTAGTTTAAAGAAATAAACTTTGTATTTGCATTTTAAAATTAGAAGCGAGCATTTGCGTTCAATAATAGTGAGTTTTTCACACGGCATGTACTATATAATTTTCTCTTTTGTATGTAGTATTACCAACAAAATACCCAGGGATACAATGTTGCAGAATCACTTGCTGTTGCGCATGAATAAGGCATTTTTTTGTTCGAGATGAGCCAGCTAGAAGTAATACATTTAGCTTCCAAAAAGCCATGAATTTTTTTTTTTCCTTACTAAAGTGCTTCACAGAAGTAATAATATATAATTTTTGTTGCTGGGTAGTGGCAACCATTTTCTGCCCAAACTCAAAATGTTATTAATACTCTTTGATTTTTTGTAGAAAGAAGAAGAAGCTATGTACTTAATTTAATTATTTACAATTGAAATGTTGTGCGTGTTAAATGAAATAGATAAATAATATAAAATATATCATTAGCTAAAATGTAAAAGGATGTAACTAACAAAAAATTCAAAATGATAATTAACTACATGTCTATCAATCAAAAACTAGACTTTTAATTTTTTTGTTAGTTATGCGTTTTTTGCATTTTAGCTAACGATATATATTTATTTGTGTTTTTGAATTATTTTATCGTATAATTTTTTAAAAAAGTTATATTTTTCACAAGTGTAGCAAGTAATAGTATATAACCGACTAACCACAAATAAAGTTTAAGGTTAATTTATTTAAACTCTAACCTGGAACTCAAAAAGTGGCCCTAACCCTGGTGCTCTATTGAACATTTCACGAGAAATTCGGTCAATATGCATACATATAAAAAAATTGCATGAATTGTTCATGAAAAAATTTTTTCGGAAGTTCATCTTGGGAAAAATATATGAAATTTATCTTCAATATTTTAAGTTATCATGCGATATAATCACCCTTGTCGCGAATATCAAGGGAATATTCTTTTATTCCCATGAACAATGAATTAACATCGCCAATTTTTAGGGAATAAAATAAACATCTGTTGCAGGTCGAACATGCTATTGTGAATTGATGCAATTTTATTTTTTATGTATGTGTATAATTTTCAAAACTTTTGTGAAAAAAGACACATCATTTTTGGGGAAAAAGCCACAGTAATAAAAATCGGCTTTGCCATATTTTTTTAACATGCGAGTTTTTTCAGGTGGAAATAATTCACGATTGCAACTTTAGGGAAAATTTAAATATTTCGAGGGGAAAAATATTCACTATAGGGGTGAATATGAGTGGCAGTTATAACAACAAACACATGGTGTGGTTTTACAAACGTAAAAATTGTAGCATAGTTTCAAGGGCTACTTAATATTGTTTGCATGTCAAAGCAGTATAGTCTATTGATACTAACCACTTAACAATTCTTAGTGGTGAGTATCAATATGATATACCATTTTGCACATGCTACGATAGAAGACCATTTGCACAAGATCGAACAAAGTTACTAGGGTTTGTCTGAAAATTTTCTGGGAATAGACTATTGTTTTGGGTCGAAAACTACCGATTTAGCGGACTTCGACATAATCTTAAGAAAATTTTGTTTTTGCTCAACCACTGAGTTTCTTTAAGTCGATATGATTACAAATTGCATATTACTCAAAAAAATATTTCTTAAAAACATTAAAATGCTTTTAGAAGTGTAGTAGCTAATTTTTACACACAACAACTGAATATGAAATAAGTATTTTTGACTACTTATTTCAGGTCGGTGTCAAATTTAACACTACCTCCTTAGTTAAAGGCTGGTAATAAATACATGGATACTCATATGTACATACATACATATGTATGTTTTTACATGTATGTGTTGTATTTATTTTCATGTATCTATGCTTTTGTTATTGCATTTAATACTTGGAGCAATACAAATCTAAACAACAATATGATGACAACAATAACAAATTTTATAGAAACATCCCCCATATTACTTTTATGTGTACATCTGTACATGCATTTATCAAAGTGTTTACGTTCTTTCCAATCTATCTCTCTCCGACATAAGAAAATGCACCAGCAAGTTACCAAATTTTATGAGTTTTGGAATTTTATGTTTTTTTTTTCATCCTTTAGACTGCATAACGTAAGATATAGAAGGGTTGGTTGCAAATAAATAAATATTTATGTATGTATTTATATAAATAAATAAACACAAAATGTTACATACTTTTAAGTACCAACAGCGCAGAATAGAAATTGCATTTTGCTACACCTCTTTTTAAGGTGGAGTTGTTGCTTGTATGTATGTACATACATAAGTATGTATGTACATATGTATATACGAGTATGTATATGACTATTTTATTTTGTATATGTTTTAGTTCAAAACAATTACAAATAGCGCATATGTATATAAAAAAATACAACTACTTGTAATAAGAAAATGTATTTGTGTTTGTAGACTATTTCCATACATTCATCTGAGTATACAAATGTATGTCTGTCTGTATGTGTATATGTAGACA
Source organism: Nowickia ferox (assembly GCA_936439885.1). Lineage (NCBI taxonomy): Eukaryota > Metazoa > Arthropoda > Insecta > Diptera > Tachinidae > Nowickia > Nowickia ferox. The sequence continues at coordinate 3,331,762 of OW387023.1, read as the reverse complement.
CACATAGCCTGTTTGTGCACTTATTTACATATAAGTTTTTACCCCTCTGATTACATGCCACAACAAAAACGAATGTCCAAAATATAAAGAAAAAGTAAAACAATACAGATAATATCTAAGCATCAACACAAGACTTTTTTCTTCCCATGTCTCACACCACACAATCAGTCACTAACTATGAAGCCTCTAATACTATTTTCTTATTTTTATATACAAGATATTCCCTCCGAGGTTGATATTGTTCATACATAATCCATATTGTAACTGCCCATCCTAACCATAAAAGCATTTCGAAACGAAAGAAACTGCTGTCGAATTTGTATGTTATTTACATTACAATTCGAAAGCATTTGCTTTCGTTTCGAATTAGAGAGTAGACCCACAGAAATTTTTTTTAGTGCTTCGAAAGTATCAATATGCATAAATTTTCGGTTTCGTAAGACTCACTCACACTGGTGAATGTGCCAAAAAAAATATGTTGAGATACGAATTTTCCATTAGTGTGGAGCTTTAGGATTCGTTAAACTTCCCGATGGTAGCAAAATCATTGGAACATGTTGCCTTAAATTTAAGAAATTTCTTAAATATAATACATACATATGCATATATATATATGTATGTATATATGCATATCTTTTCTTTCCTCTGAGACTCGGGATTCAGTAACTTTTATTACGATAAAAGTTATTGATATAATAAATATAAGTAAAATGTATCGACTTTGCTATTCAGTAACATATTTCAACGATATTCGGTGTCGGTTGAAGTAGAAAAAGTAAAATAACAAGCTCAAATCCATTAAGCTTTTCTTTGATTCTCTTCGTGCAAACATCAATTTTGTTAAAAAAAAAATAGCAATAAAAATCGCCAATTTATTTATCGTCAAAGAAATCGCCATGTCGCCAAGTCAAAAATTTAGATGCCAAACAAGTTGAAAATCGCCGCGTTTGGCGGGAAATCGCCATATCTGACAACCCTGAGCACATTTCGTGTTTTGACAAAGTTAAGAAATTGTAGCATAGTTTCAAGGGCTAGTTACTTTTGTACGAAATAATGAATGGTGCTTAAAATTTTTTTGCAAATTTGAACAGAGTACTAGGCCTTAATATTGTTAATTAACTCCAAAATCGTATATTTTAAATTATGACTTTGCTGAAGTAACCTGGTAAGCAAAGTTACAAAGCTGCAAATTATAACGACGGAGAATGTTGGCACAATGTGTACTTTATTGACGGAAGCATTTGAACAGCTTCACTTGGTTGATTCTCCATTTTATTTATTAAATTAAACTTTTTTATTCATATCGTTTATTTTTTTTTTTTTTTATTTTTTTTTTTTGCTGCCAAAAAACACAAAAACCTAAATCAGAACATAACAAAAAAATCCAACCAATATCTTTCAAACGCACGCAAAAACTTAATAATTTACCCATTTTTGTACTTTGCGTCACGTACTGAATGTAACAGACCTAATAAGAAACCATGTATTTCAACTTATCTGTCAATTGAAAAAGGCGAGGTTTAACGTATGACGGATTCATTGTGCCCCGGCCTGTGCCCTCTTAGTTAAAAAATAAAGCATGCAATTGCATTATTGTATGAATGTATGTATGTGTACATTTCAGTAAACACACACATAAACCTTTCATTGTTTTTAACATTTGTTAACGCACTAATAATTCCAAAATTATTATTTTACTTATTCAGTAAAATATTTTTTATTAAAACTATGTACCTACATTGTTTAAATGAAAGTTTAACATAATAACTCTAGTTGTGCTAAGAAATTTTTGGGTAAAGGTTCCCTGATGATCTGCATTAGCAACAGTGAAATGCGCATAGGATCCAGCTAAACCCCTCAACAATCCATTTCAATGTACCTATATTTAATTTAAAAAAAAAATATTTTACTGAATAAGTTAAATAATAAAACAAATGTTAAACTTAAATTGTAACAATTCCCATAAAAAACACCAATTTTTATATTTATAAATATACAATTATATAGACTGCATTTTCTTAACATAATAGTCACACTTGCATTTGTACCTATGCATGACTGTACGTGTATGTATGTGGGTACATTAATAAGAACAGTTTTTTTATGGGAGAATCCATATGCATGCACATGTACATATGTATGTATGCATGTATGTGCTGTAAACAAAGGCAAGGCAACAACATGCAATAAACACAATACAACACCACCCCTCTTTTTGTTTTATGAGCAATTTTATTTGCCAACTCTCTCACATCTTCATCTACCACAAACTGCATTGCTTCTTTGGATGTAATTGTAACTGCGCATGTCTTCTTTACTGCTCTTGCACTTGTGGTTGCAATGTACACTTTAAATAAAAGTATACCTAGTTTGTAGTTATTCCTGAGTTTATTTAATTATTTTATAGACATTTTTATAGCACAGTAGTACATGCCCTTTGTGTGTGCGTGTGTGTGTATGTTTGTATGCAAAAAAAACACCCTGCAGTCGGCGTAGCTAGCGAATGCCACCATCTGCATAACCTTTCATCAGTGATTTCGCTAATCAATACAATTAATTTTTCTATTGAAAAAAAAAATAATTATTCAAAAGGCGAACATTTTGTTCACGTGAAATATTTTTCCGTGAACAAAAAATTGTGGACAAAATTAAAAAAAATATTATTTTGGCACAACAACAACGCAAACATTGGTGACCACAATTTTAAGGAAAGGGAACACATTTCACGTGAACTTTTACTCACCCTTGACTAATACATTTTTCAATTTATTGTTCTTGTTCTTTTTTTATGCAACGTTTTAATTGACTTCTGCTGCTCATTTTAACTTTCTAAAAGAAAAGCACTTTCTTCACTAATTATTTATTTATTATTAATTTATTCATGAGAGAGAGAGAGTCAAAAGGCGAACTCTTGCATTACTTGTGGCTACTGTAGTAGTTAGTCGATTTTTCTTTAAGGAAATACCTAACGATTTTCAGTAAATTTCTACTTTTAAAACTTCAGGGTATGTAGTATGTACATATGCATGTACATAAATATCTATTAGATTGTTTTTCTTTTTAACGTGTATACATACATACGTACTTGTGTACAAGCTTTTAGATATTTTCTGTAAAACTTTTTTTTTTTTGTTATGTTTAGCAATAGTAAACATGCATGAACATACATACATACATTCACACATCCATACATGCATATATATATACACACAAATATAAAACTGCACTAGGATTTTCTCTCCGGTCGGTTTTATTGCGTAAAAGCTTTTCTGTCTTCGAACTAAAGTTCCTGATTTGTTTTTTTGTAGGCGTTATTTTAGGAAAATCTTGTTTCTTATTGGTTGTTTCAAACACTTTCTTGCAATATACTATAGTATCGTGTTGTATTGTTATTTTAGGCATGATGATTGCATGCACTGCATAATGTTGTCTTTGTTGTATCATTGTGTATAAGATCTGTTGGTATTTACTAAACATAGGATTACATACTACATATTTGAATAAACAAAAACCAACAAAATTAAAATGGGTGCGACTAGTATTTTTTTTATTAATAGCTATTTTTATTGGAGTAATTTAGTGTTGTTGCATCAACTCAAAATGGCATCTTACTTAAATAAATGAAATATTTATGCACATAGTGTATTCATTTTGGAAAACATGCAACAATTTTTGTCTCTTACTTTTACAACTAATAAGTGCCCACCAAACCAAATGCTCCGAATTCGTAACGACTGGTCGACAAAATCTTCCGATTTCAAATCCGAAATATTACCGAAATCGTAACAATATCGCAACGATATGCCAGTACGAAATCGCAACGATATTTAACACTGTGACACATTTTTTAAGTCATCGAGTGCAAACTCCTGCTCGTGTGAAATTTCTCAAACCCTATTTGGAGTTTGCTAGTTTAGCTGATGTTCGGATTTTGTGGCCTAATTTATAATATGGCTAAAACTTTACTTTTCCTAAGAACACGCTGTCTTCGGCATAATTGTAGTTATAGACTAGGAGAGGAAGCAAAACAAACTAACTTGAAAAAGCTGCATCTATACAGCAAAAAACTTTGCTTACTAGAATGCAAAAAGAGTGTATATACTCTCCAGTCGTAAGTACTTACAATTTGACTGAATAACCCATTATTTTTGTTTGAGAAGTTCAAAAAGTATGCGGTACTCTATACTTTTGGCCTACAAACATCCAAAAGTTAATAGATTACTGATTGCTTAAAAGTATTCCAAATTTAATGAACTATTTTTTAAAACTAAACTTAAACTTAAAACTTAAAGTTAATTCGCAATTTTTTCTAATAAAAATAAGTAGAATTTTGTAACAAAAAAAAATAATTTTACAAAGTAAATAGGTATATAAGTATTTTATTGTTTTCGAAGCCCATTTTCACGATCAATAAATTTTTCTCAACTGGAAAGTACTACATACAATAAGTACTTTCACCTAATGATATAAATAAATAATATTCATTACAGGACAGTCGTCATTATGCACATAAAATATTTAGATAAAAAAGTATCTCTCATTATTTGTAAGCCATCAAAAGAGTACTTACTAATCATTACAAAAATTTCGAAAAATTTTTGCTGGGAAGTGCCTCAAAATTGCTAAAATGTTGAAAATTTTTAATTTTGTATATCTTTTTTTTTCGCAATTTTTCTCCCATAGCTGCCAAATTCAATACAATTCATAATTCTTCCGAATATTTTATTTTGCACTAATGCTTTTTTCAAAATTTTCAGCTGTCATCGGAAATTCGAAATTTTAGTTTATAAACTACGTAATAATAATTAATAGATAACACTGTGCAGCAGTGAAAAATACACTCTGTATTGACAGTACAGGGGGGGGGGGGAACGGAAATGCTTTCGAATTGTAATGTTAATAACATACACATTCGAACAGTTTTCTTTTCGAATCGAATTACATAATAACCCCCCAGGTTCGAAGGTACTACCAAAGACTAGTAAAGCCTTATATTCAGTTTGGCGATTTTGGTGACCAATTTTTTGATGGTGTCATCAGTTTTTGGCCGACTGCTAATTCAAACTTGGTGATAGCGCTTAACTATGTATGTATGACAATAATGTAGCTAAGTCCTCGTTCAGACTTGCAATTTTTGTTGCTGCAATTTTTTTAAATTCTGCTTTAAGAAAATAAAATAAACGTCAAATACATTTAAATTAACAAGTGCGACTTGCAGAGCACATGAAATTGTGTACCCAATCTTCTCACCTCTCTCACCTATAAAATCGAAAATTGCTGTAACAAAAATCGTAAGTCTGGACAGGGACTAAGAGTTCACTAAATAAATCTTATTGACATTTTATGCAAAAAAAAAAATTACTTCGTGAACTTTTTTTTTTGCAAAAGTAAAGGAAAAAATTTGTTTCACTTTTTTCACAATAACTTGCAGGGACTCCCGATTTTTTGCTTACAATATTAGTCCAAATTGTAGCTACGGTAAAACTGAAAAAATTTTGTGAACACATCAATATAATCTAAACGTGTCTAGGCACCCCAAATACCTCACTTCCTACCTTTAGTTTTTCACTAGTTGGACTATACTTTTTTTCTTCTTGTTATTGTTGCATTTATTATGTTGCAAATTTTGGTATTTACTATTTTAAGGTTTTGTTGTTGTTTTGCCAAATATTTTTAGTGAAAAATTATTAGTCCCGCGGATGGCTTTTGCTTTTATAGATATCTGCTAAAACGATCATCAATATTTTCTGGTTATGCGGTAGTCTACCGCCTCACGACCCTATTGTAAGCACTTTACATACAATACAAACTTTACGTCTTTATGATATTACCATAGATCAACTGACTCGCCTTAATGAGCATATGTGTACATACAGCCATAGAACAATCTAACACCATCACTGGTGTTAGATATCGTTGTTGAATTGTGTACTGTTCCAATTTAAATTTCCTAAGTCTTCCTTACAAAATACTGAAAAGAAAAAGAAAAGAAATTATAATAAAAAAGTTATAAGGAATTCAAACCACTTCGGTCATTTTGCGCCACCATGTATATAATTCTTCAAACTTCAAACTGGGAGAAGTTCCCTGAACTCAATAGCGCTCATGGTGGCCATTCTCTTTCTTGCCAGTACAGGGCAGTGACACAAAAAATTTTCTATATTTTCTAAAGTCATTCAGCCTTATTCCAGTTGTCAATATCGACGTCACCTCAATACAATACCAAAAACTTGGGGCTTGTCCGCGTGTTGTCGAAAACAACTGACCCCTATTGACAGGCTCATTTTATTTTCTAGACCTTAGAGAACAAAAATATACTGTCAATAGCACAACATTGTTCTCGAGAGCGCTTAGATAAGCCCCAATTGTTCGGTATTGTATTGACGTAAAGTCGATGTTAACAACTGGAATATGCATGATTGTGTTTGACTTTTAACCATTGTGCCTGCCTGCCTATGAGGCAGTGTCCGGGCAGCACGGACACTAGAATCGAGATTTGTTTCCTATTTTTTGAAATCCTTATTTTTCTTATTTCTGCCTTAATACAGCCCTAGTTTTTCTGATTAAACATGAACATAATATCATAGGTGACAAAATTTCAGCAAAAACTTTTCAAAATTTTGAAATGGGTAGTAAGTACCCTTTTAATGGTGTACAAAGTAACGAGTTGGGCCCAGCTCTAGATGTCAGCGTTTAAAAAAAGAAACTGCTGAAATTATTCGTTGTGTATAACTTTTCGTTCGTTTATTGCGTTAACTTTGACTGCGACTGTTTGCATTTTAAGAAGCAGAAGTATGAGCAACAGCTTATGGTTGAACCCAGCTCAAACTGGGCTGTCAAAAATTAAAAAGTCTTTTGCTATTTCGACTGCAGTTATTGATGTTATTATAATAAATAAAAAATCAAGCATTGTAGTACATATGTATCTATTTTGATTTTTGATTCCTTTTTAAAAAATTTCTTAATATTAAATTGTAAATTCGATATTGCAGTTATTTATAAGTTTTTATTTATATTTTTAGACAAACTACTTAGCGGAAAAACCTCTGTGCTCGACAGACTCATCAATCATATCAATTAATGCTATTGAAGATGGCGTTCGCAAAATTCTAATTGTTTCATCCAAAGGCAATTTAATTCACTTAAGAGATGCTGTTTCCGGAATTCTACTACGTACGTTGGATGTACCAGAAGCGATCAATATATACAGTATATTATTAAATGAAGGTGTAGTATACTGTGGAACTCAAAAAAAAGAAATTCGAAAATATGATTTTGCGGTAAGTGATCAATAAAGCTGATTCGAGGAACAAAAATTATGTATTTATTTATAATGATTTCTTTTTAAAGAGTGGCCAATATTTGGGTTTAATGTCCTGCGGCAATGGAGCAGTCAGTATGCAAATGTACAACAATAAATACATATTTGTCGGATGCTATGATGGTTTTATCTACATATTGGATAAATCAACGTCTAAACAAATAGGACGTTTGGCTGGTTCTGGCAAAATGATATTAACTTTGGAAATCATAGAAGATAAGGTAAAAGTTTATGAATACATTATAGTAGTTCCAGAATTTTTAATAAAATGGTTTATTTGGCACTTTCAGATCATTACTTCAGCGAAGGATAATACGATGAAAGTAACCGATATACCAAGTTACTGTTTAAGAAACGATACACATACAAACCAATAAACAAAATAATTTAGTTTTTCTCTATTAAAAATAGAATAATTCTGTGAAAAATATACATATACATACATTCATGGTAGATTTAAATCTTTTGTCTTTTCTTTTTCAATTTATTAAAATATTTTTGGTTACAGGTACCATAGATACATATACATACACATCCATATGTACATAATGCTCATTTGCCTGAATATGAGTGTGCTAGAAATATATATGTACATATCTACTTACATGTGTACATATTTACAAATATTTATTAAAAAATAATTTAATTTTGCATACTCCGCTGTGATGTAAAACGAGTGATTTAAAATCCTTCCATTGCCTAAAACTATAAACGGTGTCCTGTCCTCGTGGAACATTGAAAGCATATGAATATTAGAAACACATATGTAGGTATTAGTGATGAGCTATTTTTTGAAACCTGTTACTTTTTCACAGCGATTGAAAAATCACTAATCACAACTGTGACTGAATTTATCAAGTAACTGGTTTTGCAAATGTAGTTCTTTCGTATAAACTGTGAATGCTCTTGTATGCCTACTTTACAGTAAATAAAGCTACCACATGAATTTATTTGTATACGTTCACCGTTTGTTCAGAAAAAAACGTCTAATCGTGTCAAATCGTCTTTTCTGGCAACTATGTATAGCTCTCACATTTTTGTATTTGCAATTTTACTGTCTCTCTGACTCTCATACGACAATTATCAATATTTGGTTGTTGTTGATGCTAATTGTTTGTTCTTGTCGCTTCTCTTATTAGGATTTATCAAAATACCAATACTAATACATACTTTTAAAGCAGAAGAGCTTAAATGTGTTAAACCGTGATCACAGTGACTGTTTAATTTCACAACTGCTCTTCTTATTAGATTTTGTCAATATAACAGAACTGCTACAAACGAAATACTGCTAAACTGTGATCTCAATCACAGTTTAAAAGAACAGCGATTTAGAAATCACGTTCACAAGGAGCAACATTATTAAAAAATCACAGTTTCGCTCAACTCTAGTAGGTATAGTATGTACATACATATGTATGTATATGTGTGTTACTTAGACCCAGTTCACACTAGCCAAGTCTTATTGCTGAGCTTATCACCAGGGAAACCGCAAATATACAATTGCATGTTTTTTTTTGTGTGACGTATTAATGCGGGGACAAGATATTTATCCGTTTTAGAACAAACTAATCAGCTTAGCAATAAGAGTTGCATAGTGCAGATATGGACTTACGACCAAACCGAAAATAAGGCTCGATATTATGCACATCAGTTTCATAAATACAAATGGTGGCAACAATGAAAAATTAAAATTTTCATTTTCGAAAATGCAAATCTGCATACAAATGTGAATCATAAAAATGTGTGATGGAAGTGGATGAGTAATGTTTAATTTATCATTTGTTTTATACATGTGTACATATCTGTGGCAATAAGACGCAGTTCTCTGATTTGAATGTCCACTAATCGAATTTTTTTAGTAGATCCAAAAAAACTTAGTTATTTCTTAAGCTTAAAAAAAATAAAAAATATGTACATACCAGGAAATTACGAGTAACTAAAAAAATATACATAAGAGGACTTCATTTTAGTAACTGCGTTATAATCATAACTGTAGCGCAAATTCCTACGCTCACATATTTTCTCTCAAGCAACTATGGCTATAGCCGATTCCAACATACAAGAGCATCTCTTCTTCGTTTATCCGAAAAACTAAAATACGCTACAACAGGGATGGAAAAGTTGGTACAATTGTACTTTTTTAGCACTATTTGACTATCAAAATTACCATAGCACCCCAATGACCAATTATCACTATTGAAAATTGTTTCACATAACAATATCGATCAGCTGTTTCCTACCATTGCAGTTACTTTACATTACAGTCGGCTAACTGAGCCTTAATAATCAGTTATACGTATTCGATTTAAAATTAATGCGTGTGTTTGCAGAAATCATTTAAAATATAACAATTCGATGTCATAAACTCGAAATGAGAAATTTATCTATAAATAGGTTGTTATGGTAAAATAAAAAACACGAAATGAAAAGATAGATAGATTATTTGCCAGTTACTTTTCTTAAAAAACACAATCACACATCATTAATTTTATCATCTAATTCATTCGTAAACGCAAATCACAAAATTCATTAAAAGCCGATTAACAAAAGCATTGCAGAATAAGCATATAACGCAGAACTGTGAGAAATTACCAAACAGTCCCAAAATCAGACAATTTTAAATCACCCCAATTAGAGCAGAGAAGTCTTATTATGTTTGTTTTACTATCGAAATTATTTATATATTTATAAAATAATAATAATAAAGAAATGATACAAATTACAAAAATATGTGATTAATGTGGATTCAAAAATTAAAACTAATTTACACATCGTCATATAAAATGCAAAGGGTCATTTTTAACAAATGTTCAGAAGAGATTATAAAAACTTAATAAAAGGTAAAACAATGTTGATTAAGATAGTCGATTAACTCAAAATTTATTAATGATAATAGAAAAATCCTTTTTCTGCAATGCAATAGCTTGCATTTTATAAACTTTTTCATCTCCTGAAAAATAAAATTAAAACCAAAAACCCTTTTCTATTTTATATGACGACATGTATGAGTCGTTTGTTTCGAAAGTAGTCTCAAGTACATTTGTCAAAAATATTAATCTGAACGATCGATAATTTGGATAAATAATGATATTTAGTGAAACCTATATCACTTGTCGAAATGAACTCCTTCATAAAAATTGATTTAATATTAATGTGTTAGACGTGCATGTAATTGCATTTGGTGCAATTTTTGATTTAACTTCTGGTTATGATCCTTAAGATAGGCAATAAGATCGGCCTGTAATTGAAGTTTTTTTAAGTTTGATTGTTTCCTTTAACAGAACTAAACTATACCTGTTTCTCTAGCAGCTCAGCAGCATTTCCTCCTGGTTGCATTAGACCCAGGGAACCGGCAACAGTATTTGTGCCTGCCAAAGCATCTGGACATCCCGAATTATTGTTAAATTTATGAACTTTTACTACAGATATAAAAATATAATTATAGCTTAATATACATACATATGTACATAGATGTGTATACATATATCGTTGCCTTAAATTGAAAACCATGTACTAAAAGATAAAGAAAAAATCCAAATCCAGATTTCGTTTCATTAGTATGTATTATATCTAATCTTATTGTTCCTAAAAACTTGTAAGCTTAATTCATTAAAAATAGCATACTATCACGATTTTATAAACTTTTCTTTCTTTTGATAAATTTAATTAAAACGTTAACATGGTTTTTCGTTTAAGGTTGAGATATATGTATGTATTTATAAATAAATACATTCTTCTGTTCTTCGAAATTTATTCACTTCCACGTTTTACAAAAAATGGAAATGGAATTTTACCTATATATGTGCTATGTGTCATTAACAGGACCAATGTTTCAGATATTTGAAACATTGCCATACACGTAATAGGAGTAAACCAACTGTCCCAAAGTTGAGTTGCATAATAATGGTGTAATAAGGCTTGCATCATTAGTAGTATTGTATTCCAAGCGGAGACAATATTTAAAGCGATTCCATTCTGCATCACCATACAGCGATGAAAGTCGTGATAACCGTTCATTCGTAGCTCATTGTGTCTTTTGCGTATCAAGTGATCAAATAACTGCACAGGGTTAAATGTTTTATTAGTTTTGACAAATATTATGCCAAATTATTGGCATAAAAATATTAGTTAATTTAAAGACTTCCAATTTGCAATTTTTAGAAATATATTTTTAACACAAGTAATGATTAATATACGCAATCTATCTAAATAAAAGCAGTAGAATTTATTCGGTTTGTATTATTCGGACTAACCCTGATTATATTCATTCTGTGAAAAATTATAAGATATTTAGATTGGTTTCGGAAGGGTAATTCCTACAGCGACCCCTAAGATTCATTGTGAATCTGTCTCATCAAAAAATTATAGTTTCAAGGATCTTAGAACATTAGTTCCCCTAATGTAGACTCTAGCGACTTTTCCTATGACTATCCGCAGGTATGTAGTCTCAGCGACCTTAGAGTTCTTAAATCAATGCTGGCCACTGAGCAAAATGTATTCGCGTATGTTTATGTAAAAATATATTTCCGACAAATTTAGTTAGAGGATCGTTCCAAAATAGAGATTCAAACGCACTTACAAATGTTAAGATCCAAAATATCACACGTAAACATGTCATAATGAAATATGCTTCTTTTCGTTTACCCTCTGGCCACACAGATGCCATCAAAACTCCAACAAATGAGATGACGGCAGATATAAGCAAGTGTACACTACAGTAAAGAAATTTATGTATGTACATACATATGTATGTATTTAGAAAAATATTTTAATTACAATATGCATGTGCACATTTCCTATAAAAAAAAAACATGCCTACCTGTATGTTGCTACTGTGTTTAACTTTGTATAGCCATTATTTCCAACGGAAGATAATATAGGCTCAATATCGCTTTCCATACTATTCGCGACTGTTGAAGATTCTGCCAATACGTCATCCATGTACTGTGCACCCTGTGAAAAAATTACATAGATGCATACAAACATACTGGTATTTGCAATTGCTTCAATATCGTAGAGAATTTATACTTACAGTATTTATATTAATTCTGCTTGGGTTCAAACTAACCATTATATTTCTACTTATTTATGAGAATCCGAATTTGCCTTTGCAATGTACATATGTATGTAAACTTATACGGTGTTTCTAAAAACAATGACTCAAATCCAAACATATGTAAATATTTATGGAAATGTATTTGGTCATTATTGGTATATACGCACTTACTGAACTACATATATTGCAGATATCTATATATACATACATATGTATATGTACATATATTTTAATATAAACAAGTATGTGTATATTATTTATTTGACAACACACCTAGAACCCACTAGCCCACTAGTATTCTGTGATCAAGAGCACAAGTCACAATGTAATTTGTTACAAGATGTTACATAGGTTTTTACTCAATCCATGAAGCTGCATTTTAACGTCAAACCCGATGTATAAAAAAACGAGAAAGTTTTCATATGTATACATATGATGCTTGACATTTATAGTGCCTTCAATGTTTCACCCAGCATTGTACATAGAACTGAAACGGCTGATTATATCAAACAATATGAATATAGAAGTATAAATCGGAACAACGTCGGAACAAAATTAACTTTTTTGAGTCATGCCTCTGTTGCAATAAAGGAGCGATATTGAGTGACTTTTTTCATAAAAATCGTGTTTGCTGACCTTGATTGTAAAGGTGTCTTTACATGGTAATACAAAGTATTACGACTTTGTAGAATCAAAATATTATGAAATTCTCTCCATGTTAAAAAAAAGAGAACAAAAGTCTGTTGTAGGTATTTTTCATGTTTACACTGATACTACATATATGTAAGTAAAATGCAAGCAAATATATTAAACTGCTGAGTTAATAAAAAAAATTGGATAATTGCAAAAAAATATGTGTACTATTAAAACTAAATATTGGGGAAAACATTTTATTATTTCAATGTATTTTACTACAAAATATAATACTTTTATGTTCAAGCAAGTCAATACCCCTCTTCTTTCTTCTTTCCCCTCTCTCCCATAAACTCAGACTTGCTTCAAGAAAAACTGCCAAGTCTAAAACATGACCTAGCGTTTTGCATTGATTGACAGCAGAGAAATTATGTCAACTGGTGAATTAAAATCACCTGATGTGAACTCGCCTTGGTTGCAGTTGTACAATATTTACAAAAACAACATGAAAATTTCCTGAGTTAATTTTGGTTATTTTTGTAAAAGTGTTAACACCTTCAATATATAACATTAATGCTGCCAATGTTTATTTAAAATACACCTCTGGTGTGATGTAAATACATAAGTTTCTAAAATGGTTTAAAAAATAAACATTTACCGACCGCTTGTCAAATTTTCTATCCGTATTCTCTCCTACTCGATATATTATGCGTTTACATGATTACATTTCGTACATTCTTCAGCATTTTTTGACATGTCGTAATGCATTGCATTACCATGTAAAGACACCTTAAATAGTGGCAACACTAAATACATACATATGTACGTGTCGTGTGTAAATACTAAACTGTTTTGTACCTTTGAGTGGTAGATTATGACTATTAACTCTAAAGACTGCTTGGAGTGCCGTTTAGTTAGTGGGTTTGGTTTAATAGGAATAAGTGCTTATATATATTATCAAGCAAGACACCGCAAAACTTGGGAAAACTACACGCTGAAAATTATATCAGCTGGTACGTCCTTATAGTACAGATTGTACGGTATAAACATTGAAATGAATTTTTACTATTTCATATAATTACAGGGACTGGTTTACTGGGAGGAGCACGCTTATTAAATCTCTCTTTTCTTAAGTCCACTAAGGATCAAGGAAAATAGGATGAACAAAATCGTACTTTATTGAACGGACTAATAATAAAACTTAAATTAAAATTATAACTTTTTTCAGTTCGAAGAGTCATCATTGATTATTTCTTCATCACTGGCATCTTCCTCATCCCAGTGTTTTATTTTTTTATTTGTCATAAAATCGTCCCTCAAAACGCTCCATTCTGATTTGTTCTTATTCTTGCTATCATTTTCATCTTCACTACTATCCTCTTTTAAGAACTCATCTTTTACAGAGTTATCCACTTGTTCAGACTTCGATCTTTTTCCGCTCATTAAAACGTCTAAAAACTTCCTCTTATTGATATTACTCAAGACGGCCTCTTTACGGCTGTCTAATGGTCCAGCCTCTTCCAACTGATGCTGCAAATTCTTCTGCTGTATTCGTACTGCATTAAAAAGCTGCACCACCCCACGTGTAGCAATTTTACGCAGCGTTCTTTCACGATCAATATCCTTCCAAGATGGTTTAACCCTCAAGGCAAGTTTTTGATTTTTTGCTTGTTTTATACTTGCTTCGAGCTCTTCTTCTGAAGGTTTTTCATCTTTAATTTCACCGTCGATTTCAAAGCCACAATCAGTTTCTTGGATTTTACTTCCGGTAATGACTTTTTTAGCACGAGATAAGACCAAAGTCTTTTTGCTTTTAGGTTTTGTGGTATTTAACACTTTTGCTATTGAATTAGCCCATCCAGCATTACCTGTTGGATGCTCTCCAACGCTTTCTTCATCGGAAGCACTTTCTTCCGATTCGGACGAGTTCTGTTGGGCTAAATAAAAAATCTGTTAAATATAAAATCTATGAAATATAATCAACGAATTACTTCTTGGTTTGTTCTTCCTTTTTAAAGAAATTAACGCCATCCCACTAATTTATCAGCACACCGTATTTTTTGTTTTTATATTTTCATCAAAATTCACGTGTATTTTTTAGTGTTGCCAATCATTTACACAATACGCTGCTTTTGTTTTTATTATGCTGTCAAACATTGAAAAAAATAAATATGTACACACTTATGTACATATGTATGTTTGTGGCAGCACAGATGTAAAACACAAATTTCTATATAGGAATTGACTTAGCCGGTGTTTGTGAAATTTATATATAAATTGCAATAAGATGTTGAAGATGAAATTGGAAGCATTGGAGCACCCAACTCCAGAAAAACTCGATTATAACGGTAAACTGCAAGATAAATATATCCTAAGCAATGTATACATATATATGTACTATACTTATTTTTATATTTGAAGACCGAAAAGTTTTTGCAAGTACAATATTGTGGCTGGAAGACCAAAAAATTCGTACCTACAAAATTGAAGATCGAGAAAATCTTCGCAGATTGGACAACATTCAAGCTTGGGAAGAAGCCTATATGCAATACAAAAATGACTTGGGAATGCCCCATTTTGAGACCCCGCTGGAGGACATTTCGTGGTTACTGAGTTATGCCATTCGTTTAGAATTTTTGGATGCTCCCGACGTTTATAAAGACTTGTGTTCTACACAAGTGGCTCAAACCATCAATAAATCCATTACTCCAAGCATAAAGAATGAAAATTTTTTTGATAATATGGACTGTAAGTTATGCAATACAATATTACATATAGTTAGCAAAAATGCAAAAAGTTTTAACTAGCATAAATTCAAAATCGAGTTTCTGATTGATGCCATTACATACTACTACATATCTTGAAAAAAATTACACTTCTGCGAAAAACAAGAAGACTTGACCACAAGTTTGTTTAGTTTTTTTGCTTTTTTTTTGTAAAATTATATTTTTGTTAGTTACGTCTTTTTGAATTTTAGCTAACTATATATACATACGTACTACATAAACATATATTTAACTTTTATAATCAACAGTTAACCATAAAGACTTTGTGGCTGGTATTAGAGGTTTAGCAACTAAATTAAAGATACCTCACCATCCTAATCATTTAGTACAACTGGAAGCTATTGCTCGAGTTGTTAAAACGCGTTTATCGCCTGCTGCTAAAAATCGGGAGCCAATTCTGGGAACTCCATTTCCTTTTGAAAAGGGCAATGATATCGTTTGTAAAGATGATCCATCCCTCGACTGTCCAGTGCGTATTTTGCGTTTATTACAAATACAAAGTCTCCGGGAATTGCAAACTCGTATAAATGAGACTATAGTATCTGTTCAAAATTTAACAGCAAATCCCAAAACTGATACTAAACTTGGCAAAGTAGGACGTTAAAACACAGAAACGAAGTCTACATTTATTTAAAAATAAAAAATACATACATATATAATAATAAAACATTCAAGAGATTTATTATTCGACATATTGTCATAATTATACTATAAGTGAAATTTATTTTCTGGTGGTTAAGCGATGTCTATATGCATTTCATTGTTGCTTTAACAAATCGTCAGTAGACTTCTTGAATGTTTAATTAAGATATTATTTTTCATTTTGCCTTATAAATACTTTTATTGTTATCCAATGGATTTCTAATTGTATAAAGGTGTAGAAAAATAAAGTAGGTTCATATCGAATAAAAATTATTTGCTGGGTTTTGTATGAGTACTAAGCCTACTAAGAAATTAATTAAATGCATGATTTTAGAAGTAGTCGGCCCTGTTCTATAACCGAATACGAACAAATTTCTCGTTTTCAAAAAGAAATAAAAGTTTTGGTGTTCTCTAAACCGAATTCATATAGTTTTACTCGTTTTTAAATCGATTAAGCATACTGAAGAAACACCAAAAACCAATTAGCATTTACAATTTGAGGTCTTTAATCCAAAATTATAACCATTATTGGTTTTGAAAACACTAACGTTTGTTTCCCGTTTTCCGATAGTCAATAAATTTGTGTACATGATATGTATGTATCACAAGGTGATCTTATTTTCATGTTTACTAATTTTTTTTTTATTTAATTAAAAGGGTATGTTCTTGCGATGGTGTATAAATCTGCAATGGGTTAGCCGAATATATTGTTATCGGCAAATTCCATACCATGGTTTCAACCGGTAATTCGTTAGGGGCTTGAAGCTCTCCGATATTTGAAATTTCATCACCAAAGTTCATCATAGTACTCGTCACAAATTCAAAATGTAAACGCCATCTTACGTCCACAGATTCTGTATGAAATGATGGGGTAATATGCAGTGGAACAGGCACTACAACCTGTGTTTGCAATATAGCATAACAGACCTCATGATTGACAGCATGTGTTGTTACCTTGCCTACTATGCCATTACTATTTACGTCCTTTTCTTTCACTGATGATATATTGGATTTATGGGAAAATTCCGCTGTGACGCCACTTGCTACGCTGGCTATATCCAGCGAATTTATTGAAGTGACTGAGTCACTGAAGTCGTTAGTTATATTTTTACTGGCAGCGGAATTTATAAAAATTTCTTGGGATTGTAATTTAACCGAAAATTGAATACAGCGCACCTCACAGTTGGCAAAATCCAAGCTCCCAACTATATCTTCTCCCAACTTGTAGGATGGCTTGAACAGGCAAAAGCGTCCTACAAATCCCCTTTTATTTGAAATTCGATAAAATTTTGGAGCACGTCGTGCTGTAACATTCTAGGTAGAAAAAAATGTTTTAATTTTGCTTCTGTAATAATCTTTTTAGTTTACCTTTAAGTGATGCCATGATATTTCCAACTCAGTAATATGCTTTTTCTCTAAAAATGGATTTGTGGGAGCCAATTCATCATTTGTCTCTTCAGTAATGGGCACTTCATCTGGTCTTGCAATCAATGGAATGGGTAAAACTCTTATTGGCACAGTAAGGGTCTGAACTTTTGATTTGACCCGTTGAGTTGCTATAGTTAACTTGTAAAAGTATTTAATGTCATGTCCTCTATAAGTAGGAGGGCCATCCCGAGGAACAATTTCATTAAAAAAATCTATGTATTATTAACAAAGAAATTACTGACATTGTACATGTTCATAAAAATACCAATGCACACTCACAAATCTTTGATTCACCAGGTTGCAATTTCAAATCACAAAACAAAATTTTCGGCTTTGTGGCCATTATTACGTCCCCTGGAGCCTGAGTAACAGCGTCTAGGGCTGTTTTCCCAATCATTTCGGCCAAATCACTGATTTTATCGGTGATACCTACATTGGAATTAATTTTACGATAACAATGCAGCTGTACTGATGCCCATGCCAAACACTCAGATAAATTGGTTACGCCATCTGATCCCTCATTATTAAACACTTTATTACAAAATTCAATCAAACATTCCACTCGTTCCCCGGTGGCATAAATAGCAGCATCTGCTCTAACTAATTTTGCTTTAATTTCTATCATCTCACTAAGCAAAGGCTAGCAATCAGTTAGTTCACTTAATCAAGAAAATATAATGATAAATGATTGCTTACAAGATAATTACATACATATGAATACAAATACGTGTTATATATTGGAGCTGCAAGACTATCAATAGTTTTATTTGTAGTTAACTATCGATAGATTTTTTCCAATCGATACTATCGTCAAAACAAGTAAATAATTTAAAAATCAGAGTCAGAAAAAGGAACTCGACGGCAGCTTTGAGGCAAATCAGTCGGCAGATCATTTACGTTGCAAACATATCGTCGGTTGGTTATTGGTTTGATGCAGCCATAGTGTATTATTGTATACTGTGCCGCAAATCAATAACCAACCGACGATATGTAATTAGTTAAATGTTTTCAATTGTAACTTTTTCCAATAGTAGAAGTATTATTCGACAAAAAATGGCCAAAAGTATCTTCATAAGTCAGATGGTGGTAAAAAAAATGTTTGTATATCCTTCTCCGTCTTCCTTACAGCTGAATTAAGAGTTGATAAACAAAAGTTGACGTGTGTGTACCAGGACTAAGTCCTGCAGCTTCAATGGGATATAGATCCAATGACCGCCCATAGTGCCATCAGACAGATTCTGTCTTTCACATAGCTGAATTAATACTTTGCGTGTCTAAAAGGGGTGTTTCGATGCGTAATAAACGTATCTGTGCTATTAAATGATTGGTTACCAATAATGTCATTAAATATGAAATAAGTAAAGGTTTAATTTTAATTATCAAAAAATTGTGAATACCGTATCTGTAGTTTATTTTCAATATTGGACTTGTAATATGCTCAGAATGATATTATTGCCCCTATATGGCTTACAACTCAACCAAATTTAGTTGAAATTTTAACAACTAAACTTTAAAGCAACTCAACTGTTTATTACACACTCTGTATATTACACACATATTGGCAACACTGAATGGCTATAATCATTCATGAATGCCGCGTCTGCAATTGTACTTTAGTTACCCTGTAATTGTTATTTTTAACAACAAAAGACATCTGTTTTTGACTAAATTCTGTTTGTTTCTACCAACAAAATGCGTGTGTTTCTTGGTGTTGCAATTTTGTTGTAGTCGTGCAAGTACCTTGTATAATAGTATCATGGGAAGAAGCTTAAAAAAAATATGGCCCACAAAATCTCATTTGGTGTTTATGAAACACAGTGAGGAAGAGTTTCTTTTAGTAATTAGAACCAATATATTTTGATAATGAAGAACCAAAAAGTCTGCACGAGTTTCACCTAGAATGTATGAATACGATGATGCTGCTGGTACTTACCACTTCAAGGATATGATATGTGTACTTAAATACATATTTAAGTACATGTTACTTCAGTTTTATCACAAGATTTAAGTAATAATTTCTATCTTGGTGATCAAAATGAGTTTATCCTATTTAGATTGATATTTTGGAATAAGTTATTTTTAAGTATTTTTTGTACGCCATTATTTATACATATGTTAATGTGAACACTTTTCTTAATTTTTCTTAAATAATATAATTTTTGTATATTACGATAGACGTTACCTACTGAATTTAAAATTTAACAATCTTTTCAATGTAATTACAAAATAAAAATATTTTTTAGCTAAAATTTAATTAATTAATTTAATGTTAATTTTGGCGATATTCGACAAGTCATTTGGCGAGGAGGCTGAAAATAAATCTGACAGCACTGCTGGGGACGTCATTTTGGTATTTATTGGAATATCAAATCAGAAGTGGAATAGAAGAAGCAGATGAAAATTTGCAACAATTGCCACATCATCAATTTATATTAATTTCAAAAAATTAATGTAGACCTTGGCGCTTACTTTTATGGCTCACCGACCCCATTTTTTTCGCCACACCATTAGTGCTATGTTCAAGGTTTGAACGTTACACGTTCACATTTTGGATGTTTTTTTAATGTTTATACGTGTATGGGCCTGATACCGTGTTTGCGCAAACCCCGGCGAAAAAATAAAAAAAATTTAGATATTTTCATGTTGTTGTTGTGAATACAACAAGAAGAGAGTGAATAAGTCAATAGAAGAGGAGAGAATTATTGTTGAATCCGCCGCGCGCAGTGTTGTCAGATTTATTTTCAGCTGGAAGCTCGTCAAATGATTGTCGAATATCGCCAATATAATAAAACATTAAGTTTTAGCTAAAAAATATATTTCACTTGAAATTAAATGACAAATATTGTTAAATTTAAGATTCAGTCCGTAACGTCTATCGTAAGACATAAAAGTTATATTGTTTTTTTTCGTCTTTATTCTGTTATTGTTACAAACCTATACATAAATACTGGCGTATAAAATTACTTAACCACAACATATTCCAAAAGATAAAAATATTTCATTCAATAAGGATTGAAATTACTGAACTTAAGCCAGATTAAGAAATTATTTCTGATTAAAATTCACTATAGTTCAATTAAATTTAAAATTGTCTCAATCAAAAATATTGTTTGTAGCTAAAATTTAATGTTTTATTATACTAGCGATATTCCACAAGTCATTTGGCGAGGCGACTGAAAATAAATCTGACTACACTGGTTCTAAGTAAATTTTTTTTTTCCTTATTCTGCATTAAGTGAAAATTTCCTGTCCGTGTTTAATTTCTAAAATTGTTAGTTGCTAAGAATTTTAGTTGATTTTTGTTAAGAATAAGAAAAAACTTTTTAAAAGTTCTGATTGTAAGTAGTGAATAACTTTTTAATATCAATTTGAAAGTAATAAAGAGATCGAATTGTTTCATAGTGCAATGCAATAAAATTCTGCAAATTGTTACAATATTCTACAAGTTTACCGACGTTTTTTAGTTGCAACGAACAATGGCGGTGAAGGCTGCGCTGCCAATTCACTTTTTCTCTGTCTCGACTTAGCCGCTAACAAATATGTATAATGCTTAAGCAAAAACAGTTAAATTATAAAGAAAAGTGTACAACTCTGAAAAAAATTAATTGGTAGGGAGAAACAATTAAATATGCCGTTTGGTATCTTATTGGTTTTGCCCGAAAGTATGGTACAGATACAAATAATTTGCGTACGTCGCCCTTTTTTGACATGTAGCTACTTACGTATATACATATGTATGTATGTATTACATATATATGTACATAGATTTTGTGTTGCAATTAACCCTTTAAATGAAAGGAAGCTCTTTAAGCGAGGACCAATCAGTTATATATATTTACATATATGTTAAAATATACTTATTTACATACGTACAAACATACTTACACATATGTGTGTGTACATATGTACAAGTAGATTTTTAAACGATAAGGTGCATTTGTTGGAAGCAGATGTGTGTTCTAAGATGATTTAAAGAAAATCACAAATATTTTAATATTAAATATAAAGTATAATTCTAAATAATATTTGTTATTGATGTCAAACTAATGACTCGAAAATTCTTTATGTTATAGCATGTCTTGTTTATTTGTACTTGTGTGTTTGAAGATTTATCAACGTGGCAGAATTGCAAGAGTATTTTCTTGTATACATAAGTACATAGTACACCACCAAAATACGATAAGCGAGTTTGTTGATGTCAGTCATTTTTTCTCACAAAAAAATTAACCAGAGTCCAACAAAAAGAAGTGTTTTAAGTGATAAAGTAATTCAAATTAAATATAAGAAGTATTTAATGCCATTTTTTATTATTCCATGTATGGATGTACATACACACATGTATTTATATCTACATAAGAATGTTTTTGTCATAGGCATCACAATTTAATATAATAATAAATGTCAGCCTTAGTCATCATTTATTAAATACAAAATGTGTACAGATATGTATGTAGATATGTTTATGTACACGTGTAGCAACCTACATACATATTGTATAACATCAACTTTGGCTAAAACTGTTCTGATGAATTCATCGAAACAAGTTTTGATGTTTGCACTGGAGCAGTAACAACAGCTTCCTTTCATATTTCCTCTATGCTTGATATTTTAGACATAAAAGTAGGTAGGTATGAACTTGAAAAAGAATTTGTATTTAATGGCACGCAGATACATAATAATAGTGACAATTGCAAAAATTTTAATTATGTGCATATACATATCTCTGATTTACTCAAGTAACGTCATAACTCAAAAAATTTATTTTTACAGTTAAAGATGCAAAAAGAAAAGAAAACTTTAATATTCCCACTGAGTTCTTAAACACTTCAAACCCATTTTCTGTAAAACTAGTTCTTTTCTGACGTTTGAGTAAATGAGCCAGTGTAATTGTGCCGGCCGGCATTTTTCATTTTAATTTTATACCTAATTGCAAATTTCAAAATCGCTCCTAAAATAAACAAACCAACACAATTTCGATTTATTATTATTAAGAATGAAAATACTCTGAAAACTAGTGATAAAAAAGGATAGTTATAAGTTTGGAACTTCTAAAGTTGATTCATTGCCTGAAAATTTAAATAATTATACAGTAGGAGTCAAGTTTTCCGTACCATATATTGTCAATTAATTTGCTGAACAAGGGCCAGAGCCACACGGTGTAACAATTAGCTATCTCGGGGCTATGTCTCGTAACTTTCTCAAATACTAATAGATTTTTAAAACTTGGGCTTAATAGGAAAGAAGAAAAAATGTTAAGAGAATTGTTTTTGTATCTTTTATGGTTTAATATATGTATATGTATTTTAATTTAAAATAAATTTTTTTTAATTTTAATTTTGAAGTAAATATCTCTTAAACTGTAAAAGATACAAAATCACATTCCACATTTTTTTCTTGGCTTCTGTAGCATAACCCAACCCCAATTTTTTTTTTAACAGAATTGATGATTTATCTATCGCCTTTATTTCAACAGAGACGTAATCTAAAAAGATAGTTTTGCAGAAAATTAGTTTTAATTTTTCTATTTGCATACAGCTCAATTAATATATAAAAATACATTTTCTCAAGAAATGTGTTTACAAGTCTTTCATATGAAATTGTTATACAGTATTAAACAAAGTGTTGTAACTAGGGAATGCCAGTTTAGCGAATGCGAAAGCGAAAAATACATTTTAAAAAATCACATGAAAATAAATTTGTATAAGAACATGAAGTTGTCTTGTATACATAGATGTACTACATACATCATTTTATTTAAATTGAGTCTTGAATTGAGCAAATATTTATTAATTTATTAAAAATACAAATTTATATTTAGATATGTATGTATATGAAATTATATTATATTATATAAGTATAGATAATAATTAAAACCAATTTTACAAAATGAAATGAGCAAATGACGCAAGTATGTAACATAAAAACAGGCATAATATTTTATGCATATTGGTCAAGAACACTTTGTTGCAAAATAAATTTTTGCCACCGTTAGAAATTTGATCAGTGAACTGGTTTATGAAAACCCAAAGCCTTTTTGATAATTTTAAGTTGTGACTATTTATGATTTAGTGAGCGATATGTATGCTTTATGTCGGTTCTTTAGAGCACTATATATTGAAGATTCGTTTTATTTTAAATCTTCATAACACAAAATAGCGTTTTTTGAGTTAATTTAGTCAGCAAATCTGGTAAGTACTTTACTTAAAAATATTCAGGAATGGAAAAACCCTATAAACTTTATTGTTTAACTTTTTTTAATCAAATCGTTTCGGATTTAACACATGTCTTATCTTTATGATTTACTACTTTTAATCTGCACTTAGCAGATTTTGTTTTAAAAATAAAAATATCAAAACTACAACAAAAATAAAAGAAAAATATTTTTGTTTTAGTTTTGATATTTTTAGGGTTTCATACACCAAATGTGAAAAATACTTTGAATGTGGTACTCTTTCGAAATAGTTCCAAGTATGAACAACAAAAAATATGAAATATAAATATATTCATACATACATATATGTAGTTATCGCAACATTTAAACATTTTAAATCGTTACCTTTGCAGATCACGCCATTAATTAAATTATTTAAAAATAGGATTATGCAATAATGGACTTACACATTTTAATAGTAATTGCCTGCGTTTTTTTGGCTTCGCTATGCTCACTTTTGTTTATTAACAAGTTCTTACGTCGCAAAACTTTTGAGGAGATTGTGGCCGAAAAGAAAGCTTTGACTGAAAAAATCTATGGAAAAGATAAGGCTTCGCTTAAAAAACCGAAAAAACAAGCTCTGAAGAAAGAATTGAAACGTGAGAAGAAGCAGAGACAGCGCGAACAGGTAACAACAACCGAACAAGAAGATTCGGATGCACACTCCGAACAAGCATCGATTGATGAAGAGCCCCATGTTCCTTCAAAAACTCATGTTGAATTTGATCCCGATCCAGAAATTGTGCCGTACAATAATCAGACTATTTCTAGATGTTCTAGTAATGCTGAAAAGGAAAACATTAACAAGCAGAATAAATTGAAAAAGGATAAGAAAATTTCGGCCAAATCAGGTATTTTAATTCATAAAAACGATCAAAATATTGTTAAGGAGGCGGCAGCAGCAGAAATTAGTGCTTTACCATCTAATAATTTCGATGTAAAGATTCCAAAGGATGCTGTTGAATTGAAAAAGGTTGAGAAGAAAGAAGAAAAGCTCCAACAAAATAAGAAAGATAAAGGTGCTAAAAAATCGGATAACCGTCAAAATACTGAAAAAAGTTTAAACATTGAAAACATCGTACAACCTGCAGCAGAAGTGATTGCTGCTGCTCCTGTTGTCATTAAAGAGGTTAAACAATTGGACGAAAAGGTGCGCCAAAGCTCGCCAAAAAATAATCAACAGAAGAACAAGCAGCAAAATAAAAAACAAAAAGATTTAAAAGACGCTGTAGTGGGACTTGAAAAACTCTCGGAATCGGATACTGTAGGTGTTTCATTTTTAATGAATTTGTTCCGTCGAGCCGAACTAAATCGCTCTGAAATACAAATTCTTATCGACTATTTGTTGAATCGCCAGCAAGATATGCCTTCTTCACACTCCGAATGGTCGGATGATATTTGTCAAAAATTAAAGCGTCAGTTGGAGGAGAAAGAAAAGGCATTGTTGGAGGAACAAGAAGCATCCATTGGTATTCAGGCAAAACTTCGTGAGCTGCGTAGTGAAATTAATACAGAAAGGGCCGCAATGAATAACACTATTAAGTCGTATACTGAAAAAATTCAAACAAAAGATCAAGATATTGCATTATTAGAGCAAAAAATTAAAACCCTTAACGATAATTTGTCTCTTGAACGTCAACAGTTCCAAGCGAAGTTAATTCATGAAAAGCAGTCCAGCTCGCAGGATCTTCTGGCTCAGTTACAAATGATGCAGAACGAAATAGCCCATAAGGATAAATGTATTGCTGAGCTCACATGTATTGTCAATGCTTCTCGACAGGCTGTTGAGGAATCGCAGCAGAAAAATGAAATCATTCAAAACCAAGTTCAACAGCTCCGAACTTTGGAACAACAGCGTGACGAATTGGAACAAGTTTCAAACAATCGGATTTTCGAGATGGAAAAGGCAAAACAATTTGAAAGCGAACTTAATGAGACCCAAGTTGAAGTGCGCAATTTGCAAAATGCTCTTGAATCAGCTAGATCAGATATCAATCAGAAGAATCTAGAATTAGATAGTTTGAAAAATGAGCTGGCCTTAGTATGCAACAAAGGTATTAAGGAGAAACAACAGGAAATTTCAACTTTGCAAGCTAAAAACTCTGAATTAACGCAACAACTTCTAAATATTGCAAACCAAACGCAGGAACAATCTAAGGAGCACTCGGGCTTACAGACTACAATTGAAACTCTGAGAAAACAAATAGCTGAAAAAGAAAAACAACTGCTCGAAGCACAAACTATCAACTCTCAAATCCAACAACAGTTTTCTTTAGTCGAAAACGCTTCCAAGCAACAGGCCGCTGAACATTCTGAACTGCAAAATTTGATTGAAGCTCTCAAAAACGACATCTCAATAAAAACTCAGCAACTACAGAGCAGTGAAAAACAAGTAGTAAATCAGCAAGAACTCCAGAAAGTGATTGAGTCGTTAAAGGATAATATACAGAAAAAGGAACAACAATTGCAGGAGAGTACAAAACACATGAAAGAACAAGAAGAGTTACAAAAACTCATAGATTCTCTTAAATTAGATGTTCTCAACAAGAACAAACAACTTAAAGATGTAGAAAAAGAGACAGAAAAACTCAATCAACGTGAAAAAGACCTGTTGCAACAATTACACGAACAAAAAGAGAAAAATAATGTAAGTCTTATATAAATTTCATTATATGTACGTCCAATATACAACTTGTTGTATGTGTAAGATTTAGTCGATCAACTTAACAGAAACTCATTGTTCAATTTATTCGCCAATAAGTATTAAACCGAAAGCTTCCAGTTTTCATTGCTATACGTTTCCTTTTTATTTTTCAGTAATCTTACTTTAATTTCAATTCAAATTATCAATTTTATCCCATTTATTTGCTTTAAACTAATATCTTGTGTGTTTTAATTTAGGATTTGCGCACTAAAAACTGGAAGTTGGTTGAGGCTTTGCGAAATGCAGAATCTAAAGTTAGCAAACAAAGTCCTAATACAATTTTAGTTGTAAGTACACATGCACTTACAATTTTTTCTGCAATTTTACAAGTAAATCCAGTTTAGCTTTTCATTTTGAACAAACAAACAAAAAAAAACAGCGATATAACTAAGAATACAAATAGGTTTATTATTTTCTGAAGAAATAAATTAAAACAGCGCTTAATTATATCGCGCATATATTTTACACCCCAGCAAAAAAAAGTGAGGAAAAAGAAGTAGAAAAATTTCCACATCCGCTGAATCAAACAACTTAAAATTTATGTAAAAAAACAATGTATTTTAAATTGACGTATTATTGGAAGGAAGTGTTATGCTTTTGACATTTTATTAACTCAATAAAAATCAAGTTTTTAGTGCTATAAAAATCTGAAATTTTTTGTGTGAAAATAATGCACATTACAAAAGTAGTTAAAAAAGTGCTTTTTATACTGTGAGTAAAACCAAGTCTATTATGTATGTAGTTTGAAAATCCTTAAATGTAATAAAGAATACTTGTATTTGGCTTGAGCCAAAACAGTAATGAATTTTTTGAAAAGAAATTAGTGATTTAAAATTCGATTTGATATGTGGTTAAAAATAAATAACTACTTTAATTTCTAAAAATATGCATTAAATACTTTCGAAGTAATTTAAAAGTGTTTCATAAGGAAGCATGTACTCCTTTTTTTTTTTTTTTTTTTGCTGGGACGTCTAGAGTAATTATCGCTTATAAACACTTCCTAATTTGTATAACTTTTGGTGCAAATAAACGAGACATGGGTGCTTATAACCTGCACAAAAGGGATAAATGTATATAAGCGATAAAGTACTGTATATAAAAAATATGTACTTCATTAGAAACGATTTCATTTTATCCATAATATAAATAATAGCATTTTTGTATGTAATGTTCCTTTATAGCAACAAGAAAAATTGTATGCAAACCCTTCATTAGGTGGAATAACGGAAGATAATCAAAAATTCATTAGGGATTTATTACAACGTTTGTGCCCAGATGCAGTTAAAGCTTGTGCGGGCTCAGCTCTGTCAGCATCGTTTAACGAGTGGTTAGAGCAAGTTTTAACCACACAATTTAAGCAGCAGCAGCAAGCCCGTAGTAGTCATAAATCTACACAGTCCAATAACTTACAACAGCCTTCCGCTCCAGAACAAAACTCCTATAATAATGCACATTCGGCTAATGGTAGTCGGAGTAGCAGTTCCAGTGTGAGTAATAGTCCTGCTGGTGAGAGCACAGACCTTAAAAACAGCGAGCAACATGAATTACTCGAAGAAAATTCAACCCTGCGTATCCGAATCGACGAGCTGACCAAACTCGCACAAAAAACCGTGAGTTTAGCTTTGTTTTTTATTTCGAAATGAAGAAAATTATAATATGTATGTGTAAATTAAAATTTGTTATATTCAAGGAAAACACACTGTCTGACCTGAGGAAACAAGCTGAAGAACAAGATGAGCATTGGCGTAAAATTATGCAGTCAAAGGATGAGCAAATTAGAGCGTTGCAACATTCTAATGGCCAGGACGTAAGTATTAGTTTTCGCGTTCCAAATTTACATTTAACATTTAATTTTACAAATTTAATAAATTCGTTCAATTCTTATTTTTAGGATATTTAATGTCTGTTCAAACCAATAAAGCGGAATACATCGTATAAAATTTAAGCGCTAAAGTAATATGCAATAAAAAACATTAATAATTAATAATGCAATTATGATTATATTATAATAAAATTAAACATAACCATAAAATTAAAAATCTTTTTTTTATTATGTCATACATATATTTCCAATAAAAATGAAATCTTATGCTCAATTTTATAGTCGACTAAAGCAACTTTCTTATTTTGCCTATTATGAAGCTTAAGCTCATATAATCAGGAAAACGATCCTTTAGAAGACATAATTTGTGACTTACGGAAACAAAACTCGGTTTTTCCTGCTAATTTCCACTGCGAAATTTAATGTTTTTATGACTAATTAAAATTTCGAATACCATCATTAAGAAATATAGATTGCTTGCTTATATTAGTACAGATACATATTAAAAATTTTTTTTTTTGATCTATAGCTTTATTTTAATCTTAATATATATAATATAGTTATTTCGATGGTAAAGACAGATTTTGTGTCGGTATTATCATATTAAAGGGATATTTTAATAACTCGGCACACGATGGACGCTGTTTTGGATTGTGCTGCAAACAATTTTTCGCCATCTGCAATTATACAAATATTTGTATATGTAAGTTATAATCTTTTTATATATAAACAAAAAAGTATTTGATAATGACATGAACCAGCATTGCAGGATAATATGGTGGTAATGGACCGTACTCAATTTTCTGCGTTGGATTACAAATAGCTGTTATTTTATTATAAATGTTCTTTATGTGTCCAAATGGAGTCTTTTGGTATAGCAGCAAATACAATATACATCCAAGTGACCAGACGTCTGATTTTGTAGATATCTAGTGAAATATATTTTAGGATCGTTTTTGTTTTATATGTACATATATAAAAATGAAATAAAATATGTATATGTATGTACATACTTTAATTTTGGGTTGATTACTGCGCATTGGACTGCTGCCAGTGGAAGTGTCTGTCAGCGCTTCTGGACTTATGTAATTAAAGGTTCCTGCTTGAGAAAATTTTATTATACTTGTAGAATCAATGGCTATATTGCTTGCGATTCCAAAGTCAATTAATTTTAATCGCCCGTTGACCATTAAAAAATTAGCCGGTTTAAGGTCGGAATGTATAACTCCATTTTGATGAATATAATTAACAGCTTGTAGCATTTGATAAAGAAAATTTGTGAGCACATATAAGGGCAAATTTGTAGTATAACTTTGAAGAATTTTATGTAGATCTGAATCTCCCTTTTCCATCACTAGAAAAAGTTTAGATTCCTTCTGTAATAATTGGCTGCAACAAAATATAATCGAATAAATCTTTTTGCTTTTTTCTCCAAGTTTTTGAAATACGTACTATTCATAGAGAGAAACTACGCATACATTTCCTTGAAGTTTCTCCAACAATTTTGTTTCATTTAAGTATCCTTCCACAACAGCAGGGTCAGCTTGTAGATCGACAACCTTTTTAGACATTCTTTTTTAGTTTTATTTATTTACTTTATAATATTTTTGTTTATGGGTCAAATAGTAGTCTATGTGCCTCCATTTTGCTGGCACTTGAGCCAGCTCAATAGTAGATCTTCAACCATATTTGACAAAATTAAAGTGTTCGCTTAAATAAAAGTTTAATTTTTTTTACTTTTATTTAACCTATAAACATATATGTACATATAAATACGACTTAAAAAAATGTTGTATGTTGTGGGTAAAGCACGTCTAGATATATTTCTCCGCTGCTTAGCCTTTTCTTAATATTGGTTGAGGTCTACTTATGACCTTTGCCTAAACACCTGCGAAATTCATCCTTTTTTAAATAAATAATATTAATTAATAGTTCACTTGTTCAGTAAGACATTAACTGCCTCATTCAAAATTTTGGCTTAGAATAATTGAATCTAAATTATTTTTAACTTTTTATTAGTGCTTATTTTTGAGTTATGCATACAACGTATGAGTAAATTAACGATATGTGAGAGTAGTACACCAGGCATGTTTATATAAGGTATACTTGGCTCAAATTGCTTTGAAAAATTTATACTTTTGATCTCAAACAATGTGTTGAAATCTAAGTGATATTCAAATAACAAGCGGCGAGTATAGTCAACTGAGCAGTTGAGACCACATGTTAAAAAATGAAACAGATCCAATGGCATATGTAGTGACAATATGTATGGCTAGGGTAAGAATAATAAATTAATCAGGTATGTGAGGGAAATCTAATTTCAAGACGACAGTAAAAATTATCACTTGTCTACTCTTTGTCGACTAGCCGTAGAGATTGTCAATAAGAGCCAATTGTTGCCGATAAAGAGAAGACAAGCGACGTTATTTACTGTCGTCTTGATGTGACTTCGACGGCGCCATTCACAATAAACGGGATTGACTTTCAAAAAGCATGGGTTGAAATGCAAAATATATACAAACAAATTCTAAAATATTTTTAACAGATTTTATTTTTTGCTAATTTTGGGATCTTTTATTATTAATGTTCAGTTTATTAAAATGCTGAGTCTGAGCTTACATATTTTTATAAAACAACGTTATAAAAACTATGTTCATAATTTTTTGTAATTTCATATAAAAAAAAAATTATTTAAAAACATTTACAAATTATAAACCTAATTTGCAACGTTTTTTTATATATAAAAAGTGACCTTAGGCTCGTCATTTTAATAAATTCAACAAAAATTCTTGAAAATAAACAAGTCGAATTTATAAAAAAAATAGAAAAATTACATTAGTATGTGATAAAATTTTATTTTTTATAGTCGTTTAATTTTTAAAATAATTTCCATCACATGCCTAAATATTTACATAAATAAATATGAGGATTACCTTTAATGCACATTCTTTACCATTGTCTTTTCTTTTAGCTAAATATACAGAACTGGAACCTCCACAGCCCAGTTTTTTAATTAGTATATAGCTTGCATGGTTGATATTAATGACTGTTGGTTTGTCCTTTATTGCAATTACATTTTTTGTTCTGTCCTTGGCTAATTCCTGGAGTCCTTTGCCAGCTTCAATAAAAGCACCTTCCAATGACTTCTTAGATTTTGCAGAATCACTAGCTTGTTTTTCATTTCCACAGTGCGAGAATTTATCCCCTGTTGGTGTTGCGCATTCATTCATTGTATCGCATAACGAAAGAGAAATACTATCATTTTGCATTATAGGAGGCCGTGAAATCGCCATTGGCGTTTGAAATAATACTTTTTGAGTGCGAAACTCATTGACAATGGCAGATTTGGTCTTTTGTGAACGAGTCGAACATAATTCGCGTGGTCTTCTTTGTACTGAAAACGATCGTATTTGTGGTGTTGCAAATTGAGTATCTGCAGTGATGTTATTCTTTGTATGAGATGATAATACATTTATGTCATAGTTTTCTGAATTCTTTTGATTTATATTATCCGTAGATTCTTGTTTTATATTCTGTTTCTTCTCTCTGGGGGAAGTCTTAAGGTCTAAGTTGTTAAAATTTACCAATAGCGAAGTATCATTAAGCGTATTATTGAAATTAGGTTTGACGGCAGACGATTCCTTGGAACTTACATCTTCTTTATCACTTTTTCCCGGACTTACTAAGAAAGAATCGTTTAGAATCGCACAATTAAGATTATCCCTATTAATTGGATCTTCGTCCTCCTCGGAGTCAGATTCTAAAGTTGGCAATTCGGCTCTTCTCTTAGGCCTAAGAAAAAAAACAAACTAAATTATATTCCACTAAAACAAAGTTACAAACTTTAGTGATCTGCTGCTAATAAATTCACAATTGGATGCAGTGGTTTTAGATATCTTTGAAAGGTAAATATTGGTAGGTACATAGATATCCCGTCAACACCGATTGTGAATTGAGCAAATAAAACGTACAGCATTCGCAAGCTATTGAAAGAATTTGATGATCCGTGATTGGTTTGAAGCAGTTCATTATTTTCTTTATTATATTCACACAATCTAGAAAATAAATTCCATTAATATTAACTTGTTTCCTTTGAAAATTGTGCGCTTTACTGTTGATGCAAATCATCCTCACTGTTGCTTTTGCATGGCGTGTTAAGCTCATCTTCGGAATCTAATTCCAGTTTGGGTAAGTCCCGAACGCGACGCGGATATTTTGAAGACATTTATTTATGTATATTTATCTAGATATATAATTCTTTTAGGTTTTCTATTGACGAAATGTTTGTACATAAAATTAAAATTTTGTTGTCAAACTTCAACGGTTCTGCTTTGAAGTTGGCTGCAGTTGCACTATTCCTAACAGAGTTATCACAAAAATACTGTAAAATTTAAGCACACTGCGAAATGTCTATGCATACAATAGCACAA
Organism: Nowickia ferox; assembly: GCA_936439885.1. NCBI lineage: Eukaryota > Metazoa > Arthropoda > Insecta > Diptera > Tachinidae > Nowickia > Nowickia ferox. The sequence goes on along the minus strand of OW387023.1, from coordinate 3,298,729 downwards.
AAGGTGCAGAAGTGTCACGTGACGGAAGATAAAAGAATTTTTCTGTTTGTCTCGTTTTCCCTCAAAATTTGTCAGCGTTTTTGTTTCGATTCTTTTTTCTAGTGCAATAAAACTACAACGCTTTTTATTAGCTGTGTTAATTGGTAAGTAGTAATACATTGCAATATCAAATACAGTATTTTTTTGTTTTTTTCCCACGAATTTTAAAAAAACCTGATTGCGCTTTTTTATTTGTCACTTTCTTCACTTCTTTGTATTCTGTGCCAGTAGCTCGTTCCCAGTGCGTCGTGAAATCGGTCGATTTCAAATCGATCGATTACCATAACGTACCAGATTTTTAAAAAGATTTAATTTTTACAAAAGCGAATACATACATATCGTTAGATGAAATGAAAAATCACGTAAATTTTATGGGAGAAAAAAACTAAATAAAACTATTCAACTGATTTGATTTTGAATTATTTGTTAGTAACATGGTTTTGCATTTTAGCTAACGATATATCATACATGAAACAAAGAATGTATTCTTTGTTTCATGATATCATATACACAGACATAACGGCAAATGCGTGAAAAATCCGTAACTTATATGAATGTCCTAAATTACCGATTTCTAAATTATTTTCTCCTAGAAAAAAGGAAGTGACTTTTTTACTTTAGCTGAAGTTTTACGTTAGGTTGTAACATTTGTTTGAAAATTTTCAGTAATTTTATTGCACACACTTCCTAAATGCAACATGAAACTCAAATATAACTTATCAAAGGAAGATCCAGCCTTCGGTTCAGGAGGTGTTACATAGTGGTCATTCAGCCGAGATAGTGGCTGCACTAACTGTTAGTGTAGAAAGAATACCAATGTAGTTCTTTTTTGCGTTTTTTCGAAGTTGCTGCTGAATAGTACTAATTTTCAATGTGCGTCGTAGATTTTCGAATTTGCGTTGTTTTGGGTTCGAGTATTTAATTTTTTTTTTGAAATTTTGTTTTTTCCCAATTAAAAATTCGTTTTGCAAATATTTATTTTATTTTATTTATTTATTCAAATTCAATTAACTAACCGAGCCATGAAGACCATATATGGTTAGTAGGCTAACAAACATTTATGTATGTATGTACATATGTATTTATTTATGTATTCAATAATTGTATAATACAGAATATAGAATGGAATGGTGTAGGTTAAACCATCTTGCATGAATGGTGTTTGGCGCAAAATATGGCCATCTGTTCGCCATGAAATTTCTAATTTAGCTAGAGAGTCTAATTTTGAAGGTATGGAAGAGACTGACAAATGAATTGATAACCTCGCACAACCAAGAATTGTCTAACGAAGAACTATTGCAACTGGAATTACAATTTGCTAATGAAGAAGATGAAACTGACCGTTCAATAGAAATCTCCGAAGAGCAAAATTTAACCTCCAAACAAATTTCCAAATGTGTTTGATTGACGAAGCTATGGAGATTTTTTTAAAACGATCCTGGCAGCACAAGGCGTTTTAAAGTGTCCCAGGCGGTAGCTACGAATATCAATTGCTACAAGGAAATTTATTTTACGCTGAAAACACACGCTCTTCAGCAAACATTGGATCAATATTTTGTGAAAGAAAGCCGACTTACGACAACAGCCATTATGAACTCATCATACAGTGATTAATTTTTTGTATGTATGTAATAAAATTTTATATTATTTTTGTTTTTTAACTGCCTTATAGGTACATACATACAAAATATTTCAGGTTTATTAAGCGCTTATGTGACATATTTTTATGGGAAATTTGTCAAATAAACCTCTAATAAACCTAAAATATTTTTTTATGAATTAGACCGTAAATGTTTACTTTATTAAATTTTCTTTTTAAAAAGTAGTATTTTCGTAACCCTGGAGCCTACCTTCGATTTTTACATGGTTTGCTATAGAATATCAATATAATAATCAATAAATGCAAGTTTGAAATGATATAAAATGTAAAAATATATATGTATGTATATTTAGGTAAAGCAAGTCTAGAATAAATATTTGGGGTATTCAAACAGCAGGCTTGAGTGTCATGTAATGTAATATTTAAATTATTTTAATATAATTGTTTTTGCTTGTTTTTCTTTAAAAAAAATTTTAAATCATTGTAACACTATGAAAGACGTAGCGTTTCAATATCCCAATTATGTCTTTTGCATACAAATGTATTATAGAAACGTAATTAATGTATGTGCACTTAAACATAATTTTTTCCTTTATCTTTATTTAATTATATATCGAATACTTTTTACATATTTTCGAACATTCAGTTTATGGTAGGTACTTCCTAAATTTCTTTTAATAAAATTTTTAACAATTTATTCAGTGAAAAAAAACAAATACATATGTATGTATATGCATAAATACCAGAATCTTTTAGAAAACTTGGACTGCATAAGGTATTGATGCTGAGTTAATTACAATCCAAGTTTTACGAAAGATTGTAGTTAAAAAAAAGACTTAAGCCAAATAGTTTAGCAATATTTTAATGGGTAAAAGATTAATTTACATATGAACATTACTCATGGGGGCGCACACACACACGCACACTCATTTGTATATGATCCAACTCCTATGAACAGTTAGTTGAAGTATAATTATTTTACTATTTTCCAACAATTGATGGAATGGCATTTTAATATATTTCTGGAAAATCTGATAATATTGTACATAAATGAATGTATTTACATCTAGTATACAAAATTAATCAGTTAACTTACAATTTTTATCTGCAAATAGTCTAAGAACTGATTAGAATTAATCTTTGTCACCCATTTTCACTTTGGAAGTCATGTAGATGCCTACAATCAAACCAAAGAGACCAATAGCTGAACCGAAAATCTCCACAATGAGAATTTTCACGAACAAGGCAGAATTAGCAGCATCTGCCAAAGCAGCGCCAGAACCCACAACACCCACAGCAATACCGCAGAACAAATTGACTAAGCCAACAGCCAAACCAGCACCGAACATGACATAACCAGCAGTCCAATTGTTATTCATTACTGTTTGATTGACAAGCGCTGTCTTCATTTCAAATGACTCCAACAGACCGGACAATACAATAGCTGTAATTAAACCATAAATGGCGACGGCTTCGCAGAAAATAACAGAAATCAAATTCTTGGTCTTAATACGAGGAGCTTTAACACCACCGCCCACAATACTGGTACCAGTGGTGTGAATACCCAGTGCGGCTCCTACAACAGACAAGGCCACGGCTAGACCAATACCCAGACAAGCCCACATGTAAGGTGAAGTGGCCGCAAGGAACCAACCAACACTTACACGTTCTCCCTTTCCTGTGAAAACATGATAAAGGATGAGTACGGTGCAGACGGCAAGAAAAAGCCAACCGAACGTTTTTCCAACAACAGTACGCAATTGGGTGGCCATTGATCCAGCTAAGTTCGTGTAGTTTTTCGAATTAAACCTGCAAAATTGTAAGTAGTCACGATTAACAAAGGAGTGCCGAAATATATTTTCAATTATACATATACCTAAAAATTACGTGTTTAGAAAACTTGCAGAAATCTTTTAGATTTTTTCGGTGACAGGTGACTATTGAATACAAACACTTTTCCCTAATCACATGATCAAGTGCTGCTCTCTAGCGTATGAAAATGAAACAAAGTCATTTCTCTACACAAGGAAATCCAGAGCTGTACACAAGGCATATCAAACAGGTACATACATGCATTAGGCAAATTGCTCATCCGCTGATTTTTTGTTTACACGTTTATAACAAAGAATTCATTTGACAATTACTTTTGTGCCTTGTTTGATGCATACAATTTTTTGACAATTACTTTGTAAAACTATGTGCGAAGCACAGAGTTGCCACAGTGTTTTCTCTAATGCGTGTACCTGTAGTAAATGTGCCTTGGCTGTACACAAACCACAAATTATAAAAGGAGTTGCCAGAAGAGTTATATTGGTTAATAACAGGTGACCTTAACAGTCCATATGATTATCAGGTGTTCGAAGCCGACCTCGCTTTTGTTGATTTCCTATATATTCTATGCATTATAAAGTGTATAGTGGCCAAAAATATAAACAACTTTTGACAGTTTAAAAATGAAAACACTAATCATCGGGAGATTGATTTGACCTGGCGAGCAGAGAAACAAGTCGAAGCAAAATTATCGGCGGCACGCCGGGAGAATTTTCAGCACAAAGTAGACCAGAGTTGTAAAAAGTGACTTAAGAAAAAAGCTTAAATCATCTGATTTGATCACTGTTAAAAAGGGACAAATATAGTGTGTTTGTTATTGAATATTTTTAGTACAATAATCAAAACAAACAGCAGAAATGTATACTTAGTGAAATGAACAATTGAAAATTTTTTACAAAATTAAATGAAAAATTTTGCAGTGTTGAACTAAATAAAACAATGTGTAAAACATTATTAAAAAATAATATAAAAGTGATTAAAATTAGTTTCCAAATGCTTACAAACTCAATTTTAAACATTTTCCTTCAAAAATATTAATTTTTAACTTCAACTTGCAAAAAGCAAACAACGAATAAGACCACAAAGCATAATTTGAAAATACACTTGAGCACATTGAGCAGCTCAACAAGCATATAAAAAATGAAAATCGATTTTCACAATTTTTCTCTAAAATTTGCCTTTTTGAACAGATAAAGTTTCAGCTGGTTTTGAGCCAATACATTTGGCGGCGGCGGGATAAACAGAATAATAACAATAGCTTCTACCCCATCGACTTGTTTCTGTGCTGGGGGTACTCTGTAATTGGAAATAAAAGAAAATACTTTCAAATTTTTATGTCCAAATTTCGAATTTCTAAGTATGACCCTTGATAAATAGACTGGATAATTATTTTGTGTTCATGTTGTTTGTTGTCACTTTTTTGAAGGTGTTATTTTTGGCAAAAATTGCCAATTACATCGACATTATGATGTATTCTGTGATTATGATTTGATATGCCTGAGTTGCGTGTACTTGATATATGTACATATTTTGGAATCATGAAACAAATATCAATGGCTTGATTGTGGATAGCAACTTAACCGAATGAAACCCCGTTAATAAAATTATTTCGCACATTAAATAATTGATTTAATTTTGTATTAATTTGGAAACGCGTTTAATAAAATATTAATTAATTAGGTATGTGATAAAGAACGATACACAAAACCAATTTGAAAACGATAAAAGATGTGATATACTTGCTAGTCGTTTTGCCAATTTTAAAATTTTTTCTTAAATGTTTTTTCACTGTACTGTTCTGTTGCGTGCTTTTTAAGTCAGTAGTTTGAGATTAGCTTAAAAATGATTCTCAAAATTCATCATAATCTTTCAAACCGATCATTTTCCATCATACCTTAATAATGTTTCATTTTTATGTAACGCGTCAAAACGTGTACTTGATGAAGCTCGCCTAGATTCATTTCGTTGCTGATAAGGCACTTACCTGTAAGCTTTTTGGTTGAAGAGTTACGTGTAATTAGAAAATGTGCTATTTAAACATCCAAGTAATACCATAAAGTATTTTTATTTGACCTTCGGTATTTCAATTTGGAATATGATAGTTTAATTTCTTCATCGATACTTATCACACGACTCAAATCAAATTTGTCAAATTTTTTTGCAAACGGCGAAGCTTTTTGCGACATCTTCTTTAAAAAAAAAACAATGCATTTGTTTACCCTCAAATTATTTTAATACAAAAAAAATGTAATTAACATGTCCAAGGTAAAATATAAAATCTACGCATCATCACCCTTGGTGGCACGTGTATATATAACTTGTGAGGCATGTTGCACGACCTGTTTAATCAATCCTGAAAATGAAAATAAGCTTAGATTTGAGTATTCTTAATTGTAAAACTTTTTGATGTACCTTGTTCACGCAATTCAATTAAAGCACGCTTGGCCAACGACCCACGAATCTTTAAACGCTCAGACACCACAGAGGGAGTTATAAGTTTGTACTGTGGAACTTCTTTGTACAATTTATCGTACGTAGCTTTGTCGAAAAGCACTTGATTGTTTAGTTTATCCCTAACTTTACCTTTGGACCACTTCTTCTTCTTGGCTTTGCCGCCTCCGCTTCCCTCCTTCTTTTTTTGTGTTTTTTGAGGCTGCTTGGCCGAAGATTTAGAATCCTTCTTAGGTGGCTGGAAAACAAAACATTTATGCACAATTTATAGAGGTTATGTTTCGTACAAGTATTTGATTTATAAAATAATTTATTTTCCCAATTACTTTATTAACTTTCTCATTGTTTTCTTATCACAATAACTTCTTTATTCAATCACATTTACTTGAATTTACAACCGATTCAACAATAAAAAACATTCGTTCACACAACTTACCATCTTGAATACCTCAGTGGAAAAAGATGGAAGGCGGAAACTGTAAGTGCTACCAAGCTAAGAATGCTATTTTCTTATTAGGAAGTGTTTGTAAGCTAAAGAAGTTAAAACTTTTTGTAAGTGACCGCACACGATTAGCTCAATTCGATAACATACAAATATTGTAACGATTTTTTCATAACATTATCGGCCAAAATTAGCTGGGGGGTTATTATGTAATTCGATTCGAAAAGAAAACTGTTCGAATGTGTATGTTATTAACATTACAATTCGAAAGCATTTCCGTTCGAATCGGATTACATAATAACCTCCCTGCTTTTATTTACAACAGTTACATTTTATCATTAATGTACTTCATTGGCGATTTTTAAGGCTATTTAAGAGGTTTTTCGCACACTATTATAATTTTTAAACACACATTGACATCACTAATTACGTCTAAAAATATCAAAACAGTCACAATAGGTCTGTTCCAGATGCATAACAAAACAGTCCGAACTTGTACAAAGTTATCCAAAAGCGTTCCAGATAGCAATTTTTGTGCAATTGTGAGAGCGAATGAGAGAGTAATTTTTTTCATTTCCTGTACAAACTAGTACGAACTTTTTCTTCTGGATAAGTTCGGACAAGAATTAAATAATCAGCTGTATTTTATTTACATATGAAACTGAAAAATTAATCAGAAAATTTGCAAATATAGGAAAAAAGTTTTTACATACAAATTTATTGAAAAACAAAATGGAACAAAGTTGAAGTTGTAAGTGCAATTGTGCATATTTCTCCATTTCTTTAATATAAAAATATGTTTTTTTCAATAATTCTCGTAGCTTTTACTTTGTTGGAACTTATTTTCATTTACTTTTTACAGCTGTTGCCAATGATGCAAAATTTTTGTTATTATAATGTTATGCGTTTTAAGCGACTAAAATCACTTAAATTAAATTTAATGTAAAATGTAAGCAACATTACTATTTAAAGATGTGCAATTATGGTTTTTTGCGTTCCAGCAATTTTGGATAACTTTTGCATATTCAGAGAGTAATTTTCTTTTTTCTCTCATTAGTCCGAACTTGTACGAAATCTTGTGGAACAGACCTAATATTTAAATAAATATGTATTTATTTTCATTTTTATAATAATAATTTTTATATTTTGTATTTAAGAAACCTTCTCTCGAAATTATAGACATGACATGCAAAATAAATCCTTCGTTACCACAATTAGAAAAAAGGGCAGTATGTACACCTAACATAAAGTAAGGGTAAAACATGTAACATATTTACATGTTTTTCATGCAACATATTCAGAAAAGAAATTGAAAATTTTTCAAACAGTTGTATTTTTTGTACAAACGAACACAGAAATGTAAAACATGTAACATATTTGTCAGAAAAGAAATCGCTATTAGTTTGTTGTAGAACTGTTGTACCTGAAGGCAATTTCATATAATGTACTCTCAGCTCAATTCACTTTGAGAAATTTATACTTTAAATGTCAAAAAAATGTGTGTTGTCACCCAACGTATATTAAAATTTCAAGCGTCAAAAAAGGTCACCTGATCCCTTGCGACCACCTAGTATATTTTCGTCTTGTTGTACCTGGTTGATATGCCCTTCTACATTGATTACGTTTAATCATCTGTTTATGTTTACTTTTGTAAAAAAGTGATATAAGAGGTTGTTATGTTTATTTACATATTAGCTGAAAATAGTAAAAGTGATAAGTATAATGTTTACAACGCACCATTATAATCTAATACGAAAAATTATGGCAACTATAGCAGCTGGAAAAAGCAAAATATCTACTGGACCTGTAATCTTTAGCTCAAATTATTATGAAGCTTTGGGCATATCAAGGAATTCGACTCAGGGAGAAATAAAAGCAGCATATTATAGATTGTCAATGTTGTATCATCCGGACAAAAACCATGGAAGCGATACAGCAGCTATTAAATTTCGTGAAATAACGCAAGCGTATGAGGTTCTAGGTAACTTCAGATTACGGAGGTTGTACGATAAAGGTTCGTTACTTTAGACGTTCGTTTTCAACAGTTAAAAGGAAAACTTATTTATGAATTATTTGTACAATATTTTTAGGAATCATTCATACCGCAGGTTCTCAGTATGCACACAAATCTGAAGAAATTGTTAGGGATAAAGAAGAAGTTGAAGATGATCCATCCACCAAATTTTATAAGTCTCGTTTTACGAAGTCAAAAGTTTCTGATAGTGAAGGGCGCACGCCAATTTACGATTTCGACGAGTGGTCGAAAGCACACTACGGGAAATCCTTTGAACGACGTCAAACGGCTAAAGCAAAATATGAACGTAACCAGGCGCGGGAAAAAGATCATGCTCTTATAGCTCAGAATGAAATTTTACTATTTACTATTGCTTTTGTTTGCATTGTTGTATACTTGAAGTTCATGGCGGAGTCATCGTACGATAGTCCTAAAGAAAGATCAATAAAAACAGCCGTAGAAAAAGAAACTGAAAAAGATATATAAACACACTGAAAGATGTATGTAAATAATTCATTAATGTTAAACGAAAAGAGAACAAAAGGGAGTTTTATTGCGTATTTTACTATTGTATATCAACACAAAATTTAATTATTACAAACTATTGGTTATATATACATAAATATACACATATATTTTAAAAGCGGCCACTACGTTTGCGCCCCGTATATTTGGTATCTGGTCTGGTGTCTAAGCCTTGACGTCTTCTTCGTTCCTTCTTGGCTAAAATCCAATCACGAGATTTCTTTACTGATTTACCACGAGCATCTTTACACATTTCTCTCTTTTTAATGTAACTTATACGCCTCTCATCTTCCTCATTACCTTAAAGTTCAACATGTACATAGGTATGTATACAAGCAGATTGAGAATTATTTGGAAATTTAAGTTTATAAATATTTCGCTTTATTTGCGCATAATCTCAGGACCAATTTTACTTAATAGTCGTCAACTTAGAAAACAACTTTCGAGTGTGTTCTGTATTCCACGTGAATTCAAATCCTTCGGAATTTTATATATATTTTATTTATAGCAACAAATCTATGACAAGTCCGAACTTTTTAATTTTACGTGAAATACAGAACATTTTTTAGTAAGCTAGTAATATACTGAGAAATAGTTCCTTTTCTTAAAAACTAATTTATTTTAAAGTTTACGAAATTAGTAAGTTATGTTCGTTTTCTTTTAACTTTGAGACTCACCTAATGCCTTTGGCATGGGTGCTGCACCACCTGTCATCAGCACCAAGAAATACTTTTTTGCTTTTGTTGAGTTAGGAAAATCTATGACAATGCCGCCATAAAAACCAGCTTTCATTGCTTGCGAAGTTACCATTTCGATTTGATTAGCATTTTCAGGATAAAACTGGAAAACTGCGCGTGCAGTTCTCGTAAGGCTAGCAAATAGCGTAGAGAAAAATTTATATAAGCGCTTGTGAGGATTATGTGATGTTTTGTCTGCATTGCAAAGCCATTGTAAGGCAGAAATGGAAATAGCACCATCGAACGTACCCGGTTTAAAGGGCATGCCTTGTCCCATATCTCCAAGAATTAAGGTGCCCTGTATCTCCCTTTCTACTGCAATATCTAACATAGATTTTGATATATCTATACCTATCCATGAATGATCATTATCTTCTAAGACGCTTCCAGAAAGGCCAGAGCCACAACCAACATCAAGTAATAGGCATGGCTCATCTTCGTTTAGATTCAGCAGTTCAAGCGCTCGCTCTGCCATTTCCACTTGGATTTCGATAATTCGTGTGCTAAGTAGAATTATAAATCATGTTATTTCAATATTATATACATCGTCGGTTGATTATTGGTTTGCTGCATTCATAATGTATTTTGAATATACTGTGCCGCAAACCAATAACCAACCGACGACATGTACATATGTATGTATTTGCATACTTGTTGGAGTACTTTTTGGCTTCATCATCGTTATAAAACTGTAATGATAACTCTTGAAAATTAATACAACTCTTAAATATTTTTCAAAGACTTACAATTTCTGGTGGGGCTAAATGTTCCGGCCTTCTAGCCATAATTTGTTTATTTATTGAATTGAATAAATATAGGCTACAAATATGTACGCGGCACGTGTTTATTTATACAAATAATTCTTCCAACAACAAACAACATCTGCTTAATACTCGTTTACACTATCACGTAAAACAACTTCAGCAACACCATATTCTGCAGTGTTGTCAGATTTATTTTCAGCTTCCTCGCCAAATTACTTGTCAAATATCGCCAATGTAATAAAGCATAAAATTTTTGCTACAAAAATATTTTTTATTTTGTAATTACATTACAAATATTGTTAAATTTTAAATTCAGTAGGTAACGTCTATCGTAAGATATAAAAATTATATTATTTAAGAAAAATTGGGAAGTGTTTACATTAAATACTTAATACTTAACTTTGAAATTTATTTGCTGGAGGTCAAGCATTGTCTATATATTTCATTGGTGCTTAGCCAAATCATCAGTAGACTTTAACCACATTTTGAACAGTCACAAACCTCTTATCTTATGCACAGACTTTCAAAAACTATTTGAGAATTCACAAATAATAATCACAAATAATAATATTTCTGAAAATCACAAGCGAAACACAAGCAATAGGCATAGAAACTATAACAAAATCCCAGCAAATAATTTATATTCGATATGAATCTATTTTATTTTTCTACACTTATGACAATATGTCGAATAATAAATTTCTTAATACTTAACAATAACTTATTCCAATATATCAATATAAATAGGATAAATTGAACTTAAACACCAAGATCAACATTAATATTTAAATCTTCTGATAAAACTGAAGTGGTAAGTACCAGCAGCATCGTCGTAATCATGCATTTTAGGCGAGAACTCGTGCAGGGTTTTTGGAGCTTCATTATAAAAATGTTAGTTCTAATTTATAAAAGGAAGTTTTCTCCACTGTGTTTCATAAAGAGTTACAACATTTAAAATCTTTTGCACGAAATATTTTATATTAAAGAATAAATTCCTTATCTAAAAAATTTCATGTTTTTAACATTATTCTATTTCATTGAAATCGTAAAAATATAGCCAAGTAAATCGCCAAGGATTTCAAATTTCGCCAATCGCCATTTCAAAATTTTCATCGCCAAAAACAAATTTTTGTCGCCACGTTTGGCGAGATATCGCCATATCTGACAACACTGATATTCTGTTAGCAACACAAGGAAAAACTGGCATTGAGAAAAAGGCAGGTTCAAGAATCTAACTGAAAACGCCTTGAACACTATAAAAAATTAAACTTTTAATGTAAAAAATTAACTGAAAATGTGTGTTTACGGAGACAAATATTTGCTATAGTAAAAAGTTAAAATAGGTATATTGAAAATTGAGACAACTTTTCTCTTGATGTTTGTGGGTATGTATATAGTTTGACACAGGGCAATTTCAGTATCAGTATTGACCACAGAATGACCTTATCAATACAACAATACAACTACACAAAAAACAACAAGCAAACTAGCTATCAAGGCATATCAAACAGGTACATGCATCGGGCAAATTGCTCATCCGCTGATTTTTTGTTTACACGTTTATAACGAAGAATTGATTTGACAATTACTTGTGTGCCTTGTTTGATGCATAAAATTTTTTGACAATTACTTTGTAAAACTATGTGAGAAGCACAGAGTTGCCACAGTGTTTTCTCTAATGCGTGTACCTGTAGTAAATGTGCCTTGCTAGCTATGCTACAAAACCAATCAGTCAGAAGATTTATAAGCAAATTTTGACATTTTGGTTCAAATTGCTCAATTTGGCATCAACAGCTGATAATCAGCAAAGCATAAAAGCGCACCTGATACTGAATTCGCCTTGGTATTTTCCTTCTTTATTTTATGATGTACATATGTGCATCCAAGGCGAATTGATACCAGGTGGTCCTAATTTGCAACTCTGCGTATTCGCCTTGTATATTTGTTAGTGTAAAATTTCCTGCTGTCAGAATATTTCCTAGGGGTTTGCATTGATTGACTGCAGAGAAATTATGTTAGCTGGTGAATTAAGATCACCTGATATGTTTTCGCCTTTGCAAAGAGAATCGTCAGCAATCCTCTCAACAATTCCCACCCACAAAACAAAAAAGCCTGCCTGTTAAGGCACAATGTAAATTGCTTTATATATTGATAACTGAGGTAATTTACACGAGAGCAATTTTTAAGCCACATAATTTTTGTTCTTTTCCAAATTAAACCAGACTAACTCATCTGACATAAAATGTATACCTATACACAGCAGAGAAACAAGTCGATCGGCTCGAAGCCGACGGCGCGCCGCCGCCGGTTATTTTTCTGTTTATTCCGCCGCCGCCGATTGTATCGGCTCAAAATGAGCCGAAATTTTATTTGTTCAAGGAGACAAATTTCGGAGAAAAAATTATGAAAATTTTCAATTTCTAATTCTCATTAAATTTTCATATGTTTATATTAGCCGCTGAAAATTCTCTCGGCGCGCCGCCGCCGGTTACAAAACTGCTGCACCGCCGCCGCCGATAATTTTGCCTCGACTTGTTTCTCTGATACACAGCTTTGTGTGTGCTTTAGTGTTTTTCGTGTTCATTTAACATTAAATGTTAAATTTTGCTGTTTTTTATGTTGTGTTTATTTTTTTTGTGCTGCTAATGCGGGCTTGTAGCTGGTTTAAAAATTATGCCAGCCACAAAACCATTCTCTTCACCGGATTTGCCCACAAACTTCCATGTTATGCCAGCTTAATTATGCCCGTGTAAATCAGCACACTGGGCGATACGACAGTATTTTATACCAGAAACATGCCTAGGATTGTAATGACAATCATATGTTTTCTTACATTTTATTTTGCTTACACTTTCTAATGTTTGCAGTAAAGCGTAAAATGATATAAGAAATTGGAAATTGTTGGAAAAATAAACAATGTCTTTCCTACGAAATATAGCAAAATCTAGTCGCCAATGGTAGGTTAAAGATTAATAAATAAATACTGTTCCTAAATATATTATTTAAAGTTTTTTGATGATTGGCCAACAACGAGCTCTGAAGACTTCTGCTGCTTTGGTGTCCGAACGTAGTGAAACTTCTAATGAAATTAAGGAAAAAAAGTTATTCGTTAGTGATTCTTGCATTAAACGGTTGAGAGAAATATGTCAAGATGGGATTTTTTTACGAATAACTGTGGAAGGTGGTGGATGTTCAGGATTCCAGTACAAATTCGATTTAGATAACAAATTAAACACTGATGATTTGGAGTTTGGCGAAGACAAAGCAAAAGTTGTTATAGACAACGTTTCATTAGATTACTGTGTGGGTTCTACCGTTGATTATCATTCGGAATTAATTCGTTCAGGATTTCGAATGTTAGCAAATCCTATGGCTGAACAAGGATGTTCATGTGGCTCTTCTTTTGCTATTAAATTAGATTAATTAACAAAAATGTATGCATATGTAAATATATTAAATATTATTTAAATTTAACAATATGTATGAAAAAAATTATGTAATTTTCTTTATATATGTAATATATTTATTTATATTATATACAATAAAGGGACCTTTCATTACATATCGGTATCGCATCGGCTAAGCATACAATTAAGAAAGCCTTTACAATAGTAACAGACATTTGAGGAGCCTTTCTTGACTGTCTTACTTACTTGCAGCTAATTGTTCACTTAGACTTATAACCTGTTCAGTCAGAACACTAATTTGCTCATCATAATTCAGACGTGTTGTAGTCTAGGAAATATATTTATATTTGTAATTAATAAATTTCTTACGTGGAAATAATTGCTTACCAAATCCTCTTCTAATAAATGCAAGGCCTGGTTAATGCTATCCAATTGTTCATCTTTGCACTTTAGTTCATGGGTGGCATTTTCGAGACAATTTTGTAGATGATCAGCTTCTGTTACAAAACTAGCAAGGCGAGATTCTGCAATTAGTTTTTCTTTTAAAATATCTTCATATTTCTTTCCCAAACTATTAAACAGAAGCAATTCTTTGGTGATCGGTATTATTTGCTCTGTTTTTGATTCTCGTGAGCTGCGAATTTAAAAAATGTTATGACTTTTGTTTGAATGAAAACTAAATAAAACGATTTACCTTTTCCCATCTACAAACGATGCCATGGAGGTAATAGCCGCTGCTGTAGTTGTACAAGTGCAGTCAAATAAGTTTGTATTTGATTCATCCTTTGATTTTGTGTGCAGGTTATCAATATAAAGTTTAGTCAATTCATACTGTGAGCGCCAATGTATTACCTCTTTTTCTAAATTGGTTATGCGACAGTCTGCAGTCAATGCTTGTTGTACACTTTGCTGTGTTTGGTTGTTATTGTGGTAAGGCGTATATTCACTACCTGATGCGCTCAATGCGTCTTCACTGCCCAACTGAAAATTATCAACATTAATATATGAACATAATCTCATCAATAAGCTACAAGAATTTCAAGACGCACTATACTAGCAGCCTCAACAAGTTTAGTTTCTAGTTCTTGGTTGCGAATTTGTAATACTTCCATATCCTTTCTCAGTCGTTTTTCTACTTCAGATTGTTCAAGATTCCTCTTTTCAAGCATTTGTTCCATATTCTTAACATGCTCCGTATGCATTTGCAAGCTTCTCTCTTTGTCATCAATCTAATTTTTACGAAGAATTATTAAATACTTTATATTTTCAATTGTTACGTATTAACTTACCAAGGATGTCAATTCGGCATTTTCCATAATTTTTTTTTGCAATTCCTCAAATATTATCGAGTCTTGGAAAGTGCCGTCGCCCTGGTTTTCCATTAAATTCACTTGTTGCACACCTAATTTATCATTGTTTACCTTCTTTTTAACATTTTTTTCTTTCCGTCGTTTCTCGCTTGTAGCCAGATCATCTTGTAAAGAAGCTACCCGATGCTCCAATTGTTTATTTCGAAACCCTAAAGAATCGATCTCCTGTTCGGCACGTCTCAGGGTGGTCTCCTTTTGTTTGAGTTGATCTCTTAGTGCTGAGCTCTTGGCCTGATCTTCTAATAGCGCTTTCCGTAGAACAGAAGCTTGTGCTCTTAGCTTATTTTTTTTAGATTGAAAACAATTTTAGTAGATAATAATGGGCGTTTATAATACGGTTTGTTCTTGTTTCCATTAATCCTACCTTAGCATATTCACTTGCTAACTTCTGATATTTATCTTCAGGCACAAAACTCTCCATGTTATAAAAAATAAATAATAAGGGATTCAAAACATTTTATCACAGTACAACTTAAAATGGATATAGTGGCAAAAATAAATTTATTCTTATTTTATTTGTGGAAAGAAAATACAACAAACTTCTTTTCTTTCCTTCTGCTTTGATTTAGTTTGACAATATTGAAACAAAAATTGGTTGGCAACTCATACATGTGTAGTAAGAGGAATGCTAAACATTAAAAAAGTTTTTGACAGTAACTAAAAAAGCGGTGCTATTGGAGTAAACAAAAATTTATACGATTATTTTAGTTTTATAACTTTTAATTCTATAATGTCTTGTAGCTCAGTGGATTTAAGTTCATACCGCGATCAACATTTTAAGGTTACTTTTTATTGAAACACTCGTAGGTAAATAATTTAAGATTATATTTCAGGGATCCCGGTCTGAGCAAGAGCGCTCCCTTCGAGAATCTTCAACGTTATATGTGGGAAATTTATCATTTTACACCACCGAGGAACAAATTCATGAACTGTTCTCAAGATGCGGAGAGGTTCGACGTATAGTAATGGGACTAGATAAATATAAGAAGACTCCTTGTGGTTTTTGTTTTGTAGAATATTATCAGAGAAATGAGGCTGAAATTGCTATGAGGTTTAATATACATATATCTGTATATATTAAATCAGTACTTAATTGCTTCTATTTAGGTATGTTAACGGAACACGTTTGGATGACCGACTAATTCGTGTAGACTGGGATGCTGGGTTTATTGAGGGTCGACAATATGGTCGTGGCAAGACAGGTGGCCAAGTACGTGATGAATATCGTACAGACTATGACGCTGGACGGGGTGGTTATGGGAAATTACTATCGCAAAAACTGGCTCCGAACACCGATAATCGGTGACCTATTGATAAATAAATTTGTTTTACTAAATAAATGGTTAAATGTAGATGATATATGTGTACATGTCAGATGACTTCTTTGATACCTCTTTAATCTAAAAATGTTTTTATTCTTAAACTAGTAAATTTGATGAATTGGTGGATTTTGCTTTGTATTAGTTGTATAACGTTAATTGAGATTGGAAGAACAGAAAGAAATTTAAATGTTTCAAAATATCTAAAATTGATCGATGGAAGCCAAACAACAAATGATTTATTTATATACCCTTTAAAATGGCTAGTGCTTAACGAAAAAGAAAGTTGATATACGTACACATGCACATAATAGGTTTGAATAGTGAAATTGATTATTTCAACACAACCTAGAATTTGAGATTATTTTACTACATACAAAAAAATCTGATCGTTTTTGTTAACAGTTTCTATTATATTTTATTGTATTAATTTCAAAATTTTATCTTGAAATTTAAACAAATGTTTTTGGTATTTCATATCAAATTATTTTTTTCCAATATTGTTGGCCAAAGAACAACTTAAACCAGTGCCATCTGGTTCAACATTTAATTCTTTAACTTCTCCATTTTCTACTACCATAGAGAAGCGCTTAGCACGTAGTCCGCCTAAGGGAGGCAAGTCAATTGTCAAGTCTAAAGCTTTGGCAAACGATGCCGCAGGATCAGCTAACATACGCACTTTACCACCTGCATTATGTTCCTTTCCCCAGGCAGACATAACAAAGGGATCGTTAACAGAAACACAAATAATGTCATCCACTTTTTGATCAGATTTTAATGTTTCAGCAGATGAAATATATCCAGGCAGATGAGTCTAAATAAAGTGGTACATTAGATAAAGTGTACTGCGTAATATAAAAACTTTGTTTCTTACCTTAGAGCATCCAGGAGTAAAGGCTCCAGGAACTCCAAAAATTATAAGTTTTTTATTTGATGCCAAATCAGACGTATTTATTTTGTTTGCTGGCGAATCTTCAAACAAATCAGCAGATGGGATCTTGTCTCCAACCTTAAATAATAAGCACATACAATTACTAAAGTAGGTACCTACCCACGTATGCATGCATACTATATACATATATATATATATGTATATACAGATGTATATGCATACATATCTAAAAAATAAAATAAATTGCAAATGAAGACACTGGCGAATGAATTAAACAATATTGATTAAAATTACATTTTACACGTTCTAAAGCTGATGATATAAATAAATTAAATTTTAAGACATGTTTTCCCGTTTTTGTTCGTATGTGTGTAGTGTCCCTGCAGTTAACGCAACTTGTCCATACTAGTTCACATACATACACGTAAGGTATACTCCATAAAGTACCAGGATTATTTATTTATTTATTTCTTAACAATAATACATATAGCCATCGGGCCAATTTTATTCGTATTATATGTAGTACTCTATGAGTATATATGAATAATTAATAATTTACATCAAAGCGACTACTCCATCACTTATTCGTAAAGCAAATAGCAAAAAATATGATAAAGTAAATTTAAAATTAAAAGAATAAATTTAAACCCAAATTGCTAGCATTTAAAGGGTAACCATGTTATAAAATTTATTTAGTTTCGTCTTAAAACTTAAAATTGATAAGGAAAATACACGCAATTCTCTAGGCAAAACATTCCATAGCCTAGCAGCCTGGACTACTAAAGATCTTTCATACGTGGAGTTATTAATACGTGAAATTATCATTTGAGGATTTCTTAATGTCCTTGTAAAAGTTATAAAATGTACAATATTAATAGGATTATGATATTTAATAATTCCGTAGGTATAAATCAATAGGCGAAATTTTAGATAATCCTCAAAAGAAAATTTTAAAAAAATTTGTAAACGTTGTGTGACATGTGCCCTCGGTCTAAGCCTCGGATTAGTCCAAATATAATAGAAATATATGAGAAAATATAGTCGATTTAAGATTGCGATGTGCTATGACTGCACTACATGGTGCAACTTTGCATTACATCGGACTAACTCCAAAGCTATACCATATGGAAAAGTTATGGACAAATCGCAATTCACAATTACAATTGTTTTAGAAAAACGAACACTTGTCGTGTAGCATTGAAAGTTTGTGTGAAAACACCATGGTCCATGACTGAATTGCATGGGAACATGTAACTAGTCCGTTTCATCTACATTGGACCACGTAGTCCACATGTATATGTACATGTACGTTGGTACCACCTTTTGCACGCTTACATACATATTATGTATGTAGTATGTACATACTTATACTTTACTTTCATGTTGAAGAAAACCGGAAGTAAAATTACATAATTTTTAAAAATTATTGTTAATAAAATATACATCAGTATCTGTCATATAGTATGCACTTTGTATATCAACTATTTAACCTACCTTTATGGGAGCCATAGCACTTATTGATGAGGACAATTGCCGAATTGTATAGCTCTTTAACAAGTAATTCTTTGTAATGATGCGGGCGATTTGCATTTTCGCACCTTCTGCTTGCACTTCGTTCTGCAACTCTGCTTAGAAAAGCAAAAAATTTGCGAATACAAATAAAAGCAAATTGAGAAATTCTAAAAAGTGTTGCCAACTAAAGTATACACATGTTTTTTTTAATTTTATTTATTTAAAAGGAAATAAAGTTAAAGACATACTACTGTAACATTTTTTAAATGCCTCAAACTCAAAGTACGTTTTCTGCTAGGCGTTCGATATCATCTAGGCTAAGATTTTTTAGTTTTTCTTCAAAATCCTCCATAAACCTTCGAGTGTACATTTCCGATTGAGCTTCATTGTAGTACTTGCGAAATGATCGAAAAATAACATCTCGCAGTCCTTGCTTCATTACGATCAAATTAAGTCTTGTGCCATCTTTAATGTTGGGATAAAATGATATATTTTCTTTATCGTTTAAAGTGCGTCCCAAAAGCAAAAGCTTCTGGGAAGAGTGTGGAATTTTTAAAATCTGTTCAATTTGCTGTTTCACTTGTAGAATAGTTGTTCCGGGCGTAACCTATGATATTTTAGGGGTATTACTTTTATTGGTAAATATAAGTAGTGTAAATCTAAATATAATATACTAACTTCAAGTTTACAATCTTGTCCTTTAAGAACTTTAATTACGATTTGCATTTTAAATTACTTCTCGAATACACACATATGTGCATATGTAGGTTTTTGTTAAAAATGAAATATGAGAAACAGATGGTTTTAGGGCTGCCAAAGTATCATGTCACACCTGAAAGTGTTGGTAATGCATATGTGCACTATAACTATAGTATAACCATAGTTATTCTCAAAACTTGTCTATAATAAGCAAACCCTAGGATACATTACTATACATTTTACTTTCTACAGATTTTTAGTATATTCCTTGCAGAATGGAAACCATGGTTATCCAACAAGGAGACTGCCTAAGCAACTGTGTGCGTCCGCTGCTACTTTCCTAACTGTCAGAGACCATATGAATACTTTGAAAAACAAGCAGTATGTGTTTTGCTCTTAAGGCACAGAGTTTAACAATTTTTATGTAAAATATATTAGTTGTTATATGTGTGGTAATGCTTTAATATATTCAATTAATGTCAAAGTTGGCATTTCTTTTTTAATGCGTTGATCTAAAAGTACTTTTTACAATTATTCCTTGCTCCAATTTTTCTTGTTCAAAGCTGGCAGCACCTTAACTTCAGTCATTTGGCTCATTGCAACGTTGCGGTAGTTCGCAAAGAAAAACGAAAAAAGAAGACTTTCGCTAATTATTTTTATAAAATTACCTAATTGTTAAAATTTTTACAAAAAACCGTGTTCTAACATGTATATTTAAAAGGTGACACATATTTAT
This sequence comes from Nowickia ferox, assembly GCA_936439885.1. NCBI lineage: Eukaryota > Metazoa > Arthropoda > Insecta > Diptera > Tachinidae > Nowickia > Nowickia ferox. The sequence continues at coordinate 3,278,392 of OW387023.1, read as the reverse complement.
AACACGAATTAAAACTAAGGTTTTTAATATTTTGTATAATTTTCGTCTTCCATTACACTTTCCTTGAATGATTGAAAGTGTAAAAGGAAACAAAAATATTCGCAACAACCCGTATCTTTAAAGTAATTGTTAAAAATAAATAGAATAAAAAAAGCAAATTGAAGTGTGAAAATAAGATATAAGAGAAAACTTCAAAGGTTGATAAACGCGTTTATAAGTGCGTGTGTTTATTAAAACGCTGTGCGATCCCCCACCCTTGTTACAATTTTGTTTTACACCTCATCTTACAACTAGAATATATCCCTAGTTTGGTAAACTTTTGAGCTTCATTACAAAACAAAACTATATTTTAATGTTCTCAAATTTAAATCGAGGCAAAGAAAAAATTAATAAAATATTTCATCGTTTAGGGGTACGTAAATATGTATACTATACAATTTTATCTATTTTTGTGTTCCTTTATGATTTATGTAGTTTAGTTTTATTAATTTGTTATTAGAAAAAATAATTTTCCATTTTTATTTTTTATTTTGAAAGACAGTATAGATAGATATGATCTACATATATACATTTGCCTGTAATTATATATGCTATAAAAACAATATACATATATGTAAAAGCATATATATATAAATCTACATATCTGTGTATACATACATACATATATGAACGTTGTAATTATAAGTGTATGTACAGAAAACATCATCATTTGTGATGATTTATTCAAATACACACGTACATACTAATACAATAATATACTTGTTGCCTACTTTCGTCCGCCATTTGTTTTGATGCAACTAACTCTACTCTCTCCTAATATTTTTATAGTGTCTTCCAATGTACTAAAAATCAAAGGAAAATATCTAGTACTTATATTTTTATTTTTAAGGTTAAAAGTACATATCTACATACATATGTATATTGTTGAGTTTACATCTTATTACATACAGATTACATATACATATGTACATACATATGTATATGGATGTATGTATATCCACACTAGTATTGTAGGTACATACAGTTGGCTCAGAAAATGAGTGCTCAAGCTAACTTTTCTTCTTTGAACGTAGTTTTTAATTAATAATAATAATTATATACATACATATGTATTTTAATTTATCTTATATTTGAATTGGTACTAGTCCCCTCTAAATATTAAATTGATAAAAATTTGATTTTCTTACATATGTAAAATTTAAAATACAAAAATAGAGTTGGTACTAATTTACAGCTTCAAAAAGTGAGTGCTCATCACTAATAATCTCATGCAAAAAAAGTAACGGGATATTTTATTTATTTAATTGTTTCAGTCTATGGACAAAAAAAGGTCCTTTCAGACTACTAATAATTCATCTTTAAATACATATGTATATACAATTATTATTCTTATATTGGGTCCGCTAGATAACTTTTTTTTTTGAAAACAGGGCGCAAAACATAGGGTGTAGCTTCGGCTGTGTGGCACGTAGCGCCGTCCTGTTGAAACCAAAAATTCGTCCAACATGGCCCGATAACGATCGCCATTGACTGTAACGGCTTCTCCTTTCTCATTGGCCCAATTATGCCTCTGGACCAAAATCCGCACTAAACAGTGACTCGTTTTGGGTGCGTCGGCTTTTCAATGTATGCGTGCGGGTTTTCTGTGCCGCAAATGCGACAATTTTGCTTGTTTACATACCCGCCAAGATCAAAATGAGCTTCATCTGAAAAGATGATTTTTTTTTTGGCAAAATCGGCATCTTCTGTAAGTCGATCGCAGGCAATATTTCGCAGCGTTATTCAAGCGTATACACAACCATATTCGTTCAGCGGAAGGATAAAACTAATTATCTGTCAAATCAGACATGAGCTAAGTGTTACCATTCACGAAATAAGCACTAGTTGAAAGAAAAAACGTCAGATGGCGGACCCTATATATTTATGTATGAATAGGATAAAAATTAAAGACTAACAAAAAATAAAAGGCTAGTTTCTAAAAATAAATAACGATATTATTTTATTACAGTTAGATTTTGATTCTATATAAGATTTTGATTCTCTTTGCAATTTAAAGTTAATTTCATTAAGAAACACAAAAGCACGAGTTAATGTGCCATTGCGAGCATAATTAGTTCGATAAAAAGGAATATCAAGAAATTTAGCTAACCTCAGGTTTCTAGGAGGTATAAAGAAAGGTATAGAATGAAGCAGATCAGAACAGTCAATGTATCCATTAATAATATAAACCAAAAGGGCGGATTGAAGTTTTCTACGTCTCTCAAGAGTACGTATGCCAATAAAAAAAATACTTTTTTTTTTTTTTTTTTTTGAGTTGGAGTCTCTCAATACGAGAGATAAGACTTGAGACATGAGGATTCCATATAACGGCAGCATATTCCAACTTAGATCGGACAAAAGACGTGTAAAGGTATTTATGTGTATACGGATTTTTTGAAAACAAAAAACATGATTAAATAAAGAGAAGGTATACACAAAAATTATTCTTCGAAAGTCATCTTAGAAAGTATAATATTAAAGAAAAAATTCAAATTGTCTCCAAAACGAAAAGAAACCACAGAATCCGAACGGAAAATTATAGTTAATTTGCGAAAAGATAATCATTCCCTTCGCAAAATTGGAGAAATGGTCAAAATGGCCGTACTCGACAATAAAAAAAATTTTAGACAAATACAACAAGACTAAAAAAATTACTGATGAGTCAAGATGTGGACGCCCTCAAGCACTTTCTGAATCTGAAAAGCGGTCCGAATCTGAAAAGCGAGAAATAAAAAAATTCAAAATCACCGGCCACAGAATTGACAAAAATTTTTAACGAAACCCTTAATAAATGCGTTTGTCCTAATACAGTTCGTAAAGCTCTTCATGAAGCTGGTTATAAAAGACGTGTCGCCAGTAAAAAACCATACATACAGCAAAGTTAACAAGAGCAAACGACTTACGTATGCCACAGAACATCAACATAAGTCAATGGACTTTTGGAATAGAGTCGTTTTTACAGACGAGAGTAAATTTAATATTTACGGCAACGATGGAAGGTGTTGAGTGTGGAGAAAGCGAAATGAGGAGTTTATAGAAAATAATTTATGACCAACATTTAAACATGGAGGTGGGTCAGTATTAGTGTGGGGATGCATGAGCGCAGCTGGAGTTGGAAACTTACATATAGTCGATGGAATAATGAAATAAAGAAATATATAGAGATTTTAAAAACTCACATCCCTCCCCAGCGCTCAAAAAAATAGATGGAAACTCCCCCACAATAACCCGATATTAATCCTAACGACAATCTTTGGGACCATTTGGATAGAAAAGTTCGAGAAAGTCAGATAAGAAACAAAATGATTTAATAAGCGCTCTACAGGAAGAATGGTCCAAAATTCCGTGCGACGTGGGCCAAAATTTACTAAACTCCATTCCAAGAAGACTAAAAGCCATAATAAAGAACAAATTATCTCATACCAAGTATTAAGATTGATGTTTTAAGAGGTCTTTGCAACAAAAGTTACTAGTGAGCACTCACTTTTTGAAGTTGAAATTTAAGTTATTTTTTATTATTTCTTTAATTATGTACCTATTAAGACAAGAAGTTAACTTTAGTCTTAATTTATTTATAATTTTTAAATTTACCTAAAAAACAAATTGAAATTGTATGTTAAGTTTTACGTTTAAAATAAATTTTGTTAAAAAAATGCATTTAAAAATTTGAAACAAAATTGAACACTCATTTTATGAGCCAACTGTATGTGCCTCAATAGTATTTTGTGTTTTAAATGAAAGTATATAAGCAGTAGGTACTACGTACATATCTACATATATACATATGTATGTATGCATGTGTACAATTCTTTGTACATACATAATTCTTAAGATTTAAGAGGATGAAAATTTTGAGTTTGAGTTTAAATCTGAAAATACAAATGTACATATCGCTCCTTTATTGCTGCAGAGACACATTTCACCGATTCTATTTAAATATCAATTCATATTTATGTAAAAGTCGTTTTTCATACATAGTATACATAAGTACATACATACGAGTATGTATGTATGTACATATGTACATACATTAGACCGACTCGCTGAAAAAAAGTTTTTGTTACCCTCTCAAATCAAAGATCGGTCTTTTTAATGAATGGAAGCGGCTTGAAAAAATCTTTTAGATGATATTATTTAATATGTTGTCTTGGGGCAAAATACGAAAATATGCAAAAAGAAAATTAAAAAATATACCTTTTTTAGACACGGTCCAGCTCACAGGCGGTCATCGCTAGACCCCTCAAATGTTTTGGATTTCCCATTGAAAAGACCAATCTTTGATTTGAGAGGGGTAACAAAGTCGCGGTTTTCACCTCCATACAACGTGAGTCGGCCTAATGTACATACTAGTGATGTGCCGAATGTCAATTTTTGATATTTGCGAATATTTGAAACAATATTCATGAATACGAATATTATATGTATGTAAAATTTAGACATTAAATTAGTTTTCTATTTACGCATAAAATATATGTACATACTTACATATTTTTTTTTCAATGAAAAACGACTTAAATATGAGATGATATTTTAATAAAATTGCTCTTAATCTTGTGCAAAAATTTCATAACTATTTATTTTTATTTTTCTTGTACGAATTTATAAACATTAGCTCTATTTAGCAAATGAAAATGATATTTTGAACGATAATTTTATAGAAAATATCGGAATTCACGTCATATCCTTAAGGAACAATGCTTAAATTCACTAAATATACTATCAACGACGGGTCACATAAACTATTTTCTAAATCTCTTGTAAAGCACTTACCGCATGTCTTGTCCTTTTTCTTACAATTGTCGGCCATATGGTTGAATCAATAACAGTTAAAACATTGTCCAAAAGGTATGAATGGTTTCGTCACAAGTTTCGTGAAAGAAATATCCATTTCCTTTGGTATGCTCAGTCCTTTGAATACCACCTTCACTTTCATAGTCGCTACTCTTTCATTGTTAAATTTTCTCGTCATTCGCACTAACTTCACTATCGGTAACTCAGATGACAACATATCGAACAATTCTCTCATTGAGATCTCCTCGGGGATATTAAATACTATGCCAGTCTCTGTAAGTAGGTGTGCAAATATCTTGGGGGAGTAGCCAGCACTCTCCAATTGTCCATTTGCTGCAAAATTATTAGCTGCATCTCTTGTATTAAATGTTAACTTACATCTGCTATATCCTATTTTTACTATATACTCGATCCCTGTAATTTTCATGTCGACTAATTTTTTGGTCAATTGGTTGAGTGGTACTCTATTTTCAATCTTTGTAGTATCCACATATAATGTAAAAGGATCTCTATGGTCTTCCTCATATATTGTCGGCATTTCTCTCGAAGTAAGAACTCTGGTCTTCGTCACTATCATTGCATTTTTCCAATTGCACATTTTCACGCGTTCTCTTACCCTGAGTCATATGCGCTTCTGCAAATTTTTCAAATTCAATATTCTTCGCCTGTACTGCTTTATTCGTCGCCATTCCATTTCGACTGCTCTCCGTCTGCTCCAGACGAGACATCGCCCCGTCCGGCACACTATCCATGCTGCACCCTGCCTCTTCTCGTCTGCAGGAAATACACGATAACACTCCAAATACGTGTAATAAGTAATACAACTTCCTCAACAAAAGTAAGGAGTCTCAATAATCTACTATGCTGTAGATAATTTAATTTAAATACGAATTCTAAATTAAACACAAAAGTTCTTAGCTAAAACAAGTCAGGCGTACCAACCACATAATGTGTATTATCTATTTATGTCCACTTCATACAAACTGTACACATCGGATCTGTTCCGAAAATCACCGTGATTTCAAATTACGTGATTTCGAAAACAATCTTTTAATAGCTGAATTGTTAGTGGGATTTTATTATATTTAAAGTTTTTGTGAGTGATAATACAATATTTTATTTCAACTTCCAATGGTATAAATCGTGCAATTTACAAAAGGAATTATGTATTTAGCTTTTATACATTTTTTGAAATCATCGTGATTTGACATGTCGTTATTTGCAGAACAAGCAAATTCAACTCCAATAGATTTTCGAAATATGTTTTATTCACATATATAAATATATATAATACATACATACACACAAACTTACTTCTACTATATTAAAACTAAAACGAAATCAACATTTTCACTTTTCATTGGTCTTTTAGTTGCCTAGTATGATTTATTGTTAATATCATCGAAATCAGTTTGTCGACATTTGTTCTATGTGTTCCATTCGAAAACAGCAGCAAAAGAGGTACGAGGTGCAATAAACTATAAAAAAGTTAAATTGTTAGGGGCGACACCTACGCGGTATAAGCTATAGCAGAGGCTCCTTAAACCGTTATGGATAATAAGGCAGCATCAATGTTACCAACTGCACCAGCTTCTAAGTCATCAGAAGCAGTGTCCATTTCAAACAATAATAATATTAATATTAACACAAAATTAGCCGCAAGTAACGGCATAAAGGAGAATAATAGCAATAATATATCGACGGCCTTAGCAACTTCCACTTCAGTTGTGGTTACAAATACATCAGCTGGCTATGATAGCAGTGGAGTCTATTCAGGATCCACATCAACTGCATCGTCGCAAAATGCAAATAAAAACTCTGAGGTAAGTTCATTTTCCCGTTTTATGTTTCATTTCATTCCATCTTTAAACCAATTTTACTAAAACTACATACTTGTGTAACTTTAGCTTAAATAAAAAACCATGTAACTATATTTTTTTAAGTTTGCAGGAAGAAAACAAATGAAATAGTTCAAGTGAAAGTGTTTTGATTTTTGTTTTTGTCGATTATTTTTAAGACCGATGCTTAAGATTTCGGTGAATGATATGTTTCGATATATGTAACAATAAGGTGCAACAATGCCTTAAACATAAAACGTGCAAAAAGTAGAGTTGTAAAAGAATGAAGCTTTCTTCTCTTAATCTCTTCCTTCACAAATTGTCTTTTCTGTCACTATCCCTTTCCTACGGAAGGTAACATCTCGTAGTAGTAGTAGTAGGCATTCATTGCCTGAGTGTTACTTCTCTTAAAAAAAGCAAAAAGAATTGAATTTTTTTATTAATTACATACATGGTTTTTCATTTAAACTAATGACACTCACTTTCAAATATCAGGTCTACAGGGTTGTCAGATTTTTTCGACCTATTGCGCCAAATTGATTTTAAAAATCACCAAAAGTCGTAAAAATTCAATTTTATAACACTTTTTTAATATACATTTTTATAAGATAATCGTTTAAAAATTTAGCCGAAAATCGCCAAGAGTACATATAAAATCACCAAAAATTATTTCTTGTAAATTTTTCTCATCCAAATTCAAAACACATTAATTATTATAATTAATATAAGAAAAGTCGTAAAAATCAAATTGTTTTAATTTCTTGCAGACGAGTTTTGGTAGGACTTATTTTTGAAACTACTCCATCAAAAAACTAATTTTCCTGAATTACAAAAATTTTGAAGTTCAATTTTGTTACAAAAAAATAGCAATAAATTCGCCAAAAACGCCATGTCGCCAAATCAAAAATTTAGACGCCAAATAAGTTGAAAATGCAGGTCCATTCCAGATGCATACGAAACAGTCCGAACTTGTACAAATTTACCCAAATCCCTTCCAGATAACAAATTTTTTTTGCAATTTTGAGAGCGAATGAGATAGTATTTTTTCATTTCCTGTACAAACTTGCACGAACTTTTTTTTGGATAAGTTCGGACAAGAATAAAATAATCAGCTGTTTTTTGTTTACATACATAAGAAACTGAGCAGAAAATTTGCAAATAAAGAAAAAAGTTTTTATTTAAATTTTTTTTTGTTTTAAAAACCTTCAAGTTGTAAATGCATTTGTGCTTATTTTTGCATATTATAGACATCATAGTTTACGTTGGTTTTACTTTTTCAGTTAATTTTCAATTACTTTTACAGCTGTTGTCAATGATGCAAAGTTTAGTTTTTTTAGAAATTGCCGTATCTGATAACAATGCAGGTCCATTCCAGATGCATACGAAACAGTCCGAACTTGTACAAATTTACCCAAACCCCTTCCAGATAACAAATTTTTTGCAATTTTGAGAGCGAATGAGATAGTATTTTTTCATTTCCTGTACAAACTTGCACGAACTTTTTTTTGGATAAGTTCGGACAGGAATAAAATAATCAGCTGTTTTTTGTTTACATAAGAAACTGAGCAGAAAATTTGCAAATAAAGAAAAAAGTTTTTATTTAAAATTTTTTTCAAAAGCAAAACACAAGGTTTTGTTTTAAAAACCTTCAAGTTGTAAATGCATTTGTGCTTATTTCTGCATATTATAGACATCATAGTTTACGTTGGTTTTACTTTTTCAGTTAATTTTCAATTACTTTTACAGCTGTTGTCAATGATGCAAAGTTTGGTTTTTCTTATGTTATGTGTTTTAAGCGACTAAAATCACTCAAATTAAATTTAATTTAAAAAGTGAGGTACATTAGTATTTCAATATGTGCAATTATAGTTTTTTGCGTTCCAACAATTTTGGATAACTTTGGCACATTCAGAGAGCAATTTTCTTTTTACACTCATTGGTCCGAACTTGCACGAAATCTTGTGGAACACACCTATCATTAGAGCACAAAAGCACCTCACGATGGTGAGTGTTGTGTTATTTACGAAAATTATAATTTTTAAACAAAACCTTATTTTAAGCGCAGAACTGATTAATTAGTTTTAGATCATCTAAGGCAGTCGAAAAAGACTCAGATTGGTGAAAAAATCTTCCACATGCTGACTGAGTATACTGTAAAAATGTAATTGTGATAATTTTAACAGTTAAAAATGTTTACAATGCATACATACATATTTATGAATTCAATGAAAAACACAATGGCACAAAGCAATTAAGGGTCTTGCTCTGGGGAGAATAATTCCCATGGTAAATGTCTAAGGCAATAGGTCAGACTTGTATATTATCACATTTTCTGGTAATACAGATTTGCTGGTGGAATATTTCTTGCTCAAGTTGAAACTTAGTCATGTTTTAGGCTTAGCAGTTTTTATTGAAGCAAGTCCGAGTTTATGGGAGAGAGGGGAAAGAAGAAAGAAGAGGGGTACTGACTTGTTTGTACAGAAAAGTTACTTCAATTCTCTTTTGTTATTTCGTTCGCTGTATTAAAATAATAGGAAAATTGAACAAGAAACCGTCTGTGTGTAAACAAACGAGCAGTTTTAAAAGAGAATTGAAGAGAACTGCTTCAAGAAAAACTGCCGAGTCCAAAACAAGACTTATATGTATGTATATATCTATGTTCGTTCTAGTTGTTGAAATTTGAGTGGCAGACTACGAAAGTAATAAGTTAAGAAAGGTCTAAAAACGATCTAGAATAATGCAATCAAACATTGCTCTGGCACACATGTGCCCAAAAAAGCGTAACCACTAAATACTAATGAAAAACTATTTGATTCCGACATGTATTTATTGATTTAAACAGTTTCCAATCATGTTGAATTCTACAAAATTGTCTATTAGTTATGTATGAAACTGTTTAAATTAATAAATACGGGTCTGAATAAGTTTTTCATTTGTAATTAGTGGTTACGTTTTTTGGTCATGTGTGCTAAATGTAAACTCGCCCTTACAAAGTTTTATTATAAATGTTTAAACACAAAATACATACTAGTAAACATTTAAGGTATTATTCATAAAAATATATTTGTTAATCGTACTATATAACAATAATAAGGGTTTTCATGATAACGTTCAAAAGTCTCGCAAACTGCTCAATTGTGCATTTTTACAGTCTCGTAAATAAATTTTCAAAAATTGTATATAAATTTATTTATACAAACTTTGTAAGTCCCGGTTCACACACTTCAACTTTTGTTGCTCAACTCGTAATTCAGCTATAAGAAAGATGGAGAAGGAAATACAAATATCTCTTTTTTTCTTACAGCTGAATTGCGTGTTGATCAACAAAAGTTGAAGTGTGTGAACTGAGACTAAGTTTGCCAATAATTTTGACCCGTAAACTTAAGCTGTACAATTGTGCATTTTATAAAAAAAAACTGAAAATATGTTACTTTCATATCTTTTATGTAAACAAAACTTAAATCTAGAAGTTTTAGTTCGGAAATATATAAGCTCTTAACACAGAATTGGCGTGATATTGGTATTGAAAAATAAAATTATTTCATAAACTCATATCTCAAGAGATTGTTAATTTCACTCAAAGTTTGAATTATCTGCATTCACTGAATCCCGAAAATCCCGGGTTTTTCGGGATTGGCATCCCTAGCTTAAATACAACAACCAAGCTCTTTTGCCTGGCTAATTCCCGGTTCACACACTTAAACTTTTGTTGATCAACTCGCAATTCAGGTGTAAGAAATACAGAGAAAAAAATACAAATATCTCTTTTTTTCTTATAGGTGAATTATGAGTTGATCAACAAAACTTGAAGTGTGTAAACCAGGACTTACAAATATTGGCAGCATATTTTATATTTAATCCATTGTTGCTGGAATCAAAATTCATTTCCACACAGACGAACCTTCGAAATTATCCAAAATTTTATAAATTACACAAAACAAAATTTGTGTTTCATCATAAGTAATGCTTTTTATTTAAGAATACATATCGAATAACTTTTTTACTATTTGTTTTTTCCGTGTGTATTTTTTCAGTGTAAAAAAAAATCGTGAATTGTGGCAATTTGAAAAATTCGCAGTAAGGTTTGCCATTTCACCATTAATACACTAACAAATGAACAATACCTACAAGTCATTGAATTTGATGATCAAAATTCGTGCAGTTTGGGAAAAGTGTTTCGTAAATAATGTCCATTTTATGGTAGTCATAATCGATCCATCGAACAGGTTGTTACCAAATTTCGCACCAGTTTCACTTTTTTGAACATTAATCCAGCAACCCGTATGTGAAGAATGCACACTGAGGAGAATATTGCTGTCACAGATGACTATCTATTCTTCATGTCAGTTTTTGCTCATTTTAATTTGCTGAAAATTCTTTCCACTGAACAGTTCGAAAATAACAGAATAAGAACATCTCCAAGAAAAGTGTTGTCAAACAAAAATATAAAAATATTATGCATATGTTTAGTACTAATTTTACGGAGTAAAATTCTTTTTACTTTGATTAATAAACTTAGTTGTGTATAATGTTGAGGCGAAATTACACAAAAAATGTGTGATCCAAAAATAGTTCAAGAAAAAAATAATTATCCCATTTTTGGATAATTACACAGAAATCGGCAACGCTGATTTAATCCGTCTCTTAGTATTAAGTTTAGATGAGTAAATATTTTGTTAAATCTTTTATTAATGTGTATCCATAGGCCAACAAGGAAAATAAAAGAACACCTCCTCCCGTGTCACCAATAACCAAAGGATTAGACATTACTTCAACACCACTTGTGAAGAAAGAAAAACGTCAAAGCAGCTCACGTTATAATGTCTCTAAAAATTGTGAACTCACACCATTGCCTCCACTAAATGAGAGTAAGTACATCAAAATACATACATGTGTGTGCACATACATATGTGCCCTTAATTATGAAAGTGGTATAAGTCATATATTTGGTGGCATAAGTCATATGTTTGGTCGACTTATTTAGTAGATTACATTTGAACAAATCAAAAAATATTTTTATATTATGCAACATTTTAATTTAGAGTTGTAGTAGCTTCGATTACTAAAGTTTATTTTATATTTATATTAATTTTATATAAAATATTCATTGAAGTTTTTTTAAGATTTATTTAAAATTTCGAAGCAAAAATGCATATGACTTAGACCACTTTCATAACTAAGGGCACATATGTATATTTTTAATTGTAATAATACGCAATCAAACTATGTGGGTAAATTATATTCATTTATTGAATCCTTATATGTTTGATATTGATACTTATGTATATAGAACATTATGAAATGCAGTCGTCGATAGCGGCTCACGAAAAAAGTTTTATTACATCCCTCAGATTACAGATTTGTTTTATGCTGATTTCAAAATCTCATTGTGAGTTTAGCTATAACTGTTCGAGGCTGGACCGTGTTTAAAAATACGTCTTCTAATACTGTGTTGCAGTTTTTGTATTTTCTTATAAGCCAACATAAAAAATAAGTTACATTATTTGAAAGACATTTCCAACCCGCGTTCTATGCTTTATTATACTTAAGCACTCGTACCGTTATTGGGAAATATCATAAAATAAAATAATCTATAATCTGACTGGTAGTAACGAAATCCAGTTTTTCATCGTCATACAAGGAAAGCTGCTCTAATGTATATCTACATTTACATATTGATGAAAAACAAAATGAGGGGTATTTTTGGAGTGAGAAAACATTTATATTTCCAATATTTCGTTGTTGTCCCGGACTGTACCCTTACCCGCATCTGAAAACAAATTTGTCCCTGGAAAGATAGGTTTTGAGCATATTCTTAATGCTCTTGCCTTGATAGTTGCGGGAAATCACTAACGTCCATTATAAAGTTGGAATTACGTGTCATGTTAAATATACATATTAGATTTTGTGGTTATTCGTTGGCCAGTCTCTAGATATTCTCACTCAGGCAATGAATGAATGAATGAATAGTATTCTTACTAGGTGTTACCTTCCTTAGCAAAGCGATAGTGGTAATTTTACTTCGCCGATAATTTTGCTACACAGTACTGACGAAGGAGGACGCTCTGATGTTGCATTAGGATTAGTATCCGCTGAAGCTGGTACAGTTCAGTCTTCACTGAACTTTCCAGAAAAGTAGGTGGAGTTGTCATTTAAAGACTTTGTCGGTGGCTGGGCTCGAACCTAGTACTTTCGGTTTTGTATTAAACGTACTTCAGCCAACAGTGCGGAAATTTTCTCTACCTTTTCATAGTACAGTTATGCCATTTTACACTACTAATACTATTATCAGGGGAACTTTTGACTATTAAAAAACATCTAGGACAAAATTTAATCTGTATTCAAATCGTAAACAACGGTATTCAAAACTTTCCGATCGGACTTAAAATAGAGACACAATATACATAAAACTAACTGAGCAAAACTTTTTTTTATGGGAGTCGAACCAGTCTGATACATACATATGTTTGATTTCTTATTTTATTGCTTTCAATATAGATTTTAAATCGTTAGGTGAATTTTTTTTAACAAGTTGAAAAGTAATTTTAGCTTAACTGATTTTTCAAAACTATTTTTGATTCATGCTTTTTGTATTAATTAAGCGGTTAAATCAATTAATCGGAGGTAAGACAAGCTCGAAACTATTGTACTGACTGATGTTATTTGTACCTCAAACATCGTCGTGCTGCTGTCTTAAAAGAGCTACATATGTAGGTATGTTATCATGGACATAACGCAACAGGTTTTTTTGGGTTTATATAGTTACATACATATTTGAAAACATGTCTCCAGTTGCTAATTTTCAATACTTTACAAAACTGTTTACAAATAATTCATTATTGATGTGATTAAAATTATCTTTTTATGTAATTTGCATATGACTCTAGTAATATTCTAAAATTTAAATTTTGTACGTGAATATAGAATTTTAAACCTTTTTACAATAAATGATAACTGCGCAGTTGCCAAAAACGTAAAACTCCCTGAAATTGTCAAACTTATATTGATTTTTCCATTATGACATATCTGATAGTGATGGTTGCACTCATCCGCATTCTTTTAAAGAAAAGAAAAAGTACTTTTCATATAGAGTTATAAAACAACGTTTCGTAAATAAAATATGTTGTGCATTAAATAAATTTTAATATCTATTAAAATGTAAAGAAATTATGCAAAGAGAAAATAAATATAATAGATTCATATTAGAGATATGAATATTCGTTTTTAAGTTTGAAAGGTAGGAAAAAAGAACGACGTATCCATATTAAATACCGGCAGTGAAAAAATCAATACTTACTTGTGTTATTATTGGATGGTCTATGCTGAGTAAAAAATTTATTATGAGTGCTTATTTTTATGTTTTTCATTCAATTTAACAACAAACTTACATTTGCTCATATTATTTATTATGTTTCAATAAAAATAATTAACTTAAGTTATATTGATACGCACAAACAGGTCATTTACTTATACATAAATTTTATATAACTAGTATGTAAATATAAATAAGTACAAACATACATATGTATGTAAATATTTCGTATTTCTGAATTTTATAAATTACAGTTTACAGTTTAGTAGTATTTTATCTATAAAAAATAACAAATTGTTACCAGAAAGTTAAATAAAATTAAATCATTTGTCAAATATGTATAAAAAATAATGCACATTCGAAACTATAGGATTTAATTTTAATATATGTATGTATACATTTGACTGTTCCTTATTTTCGAAAAGTCATAATATTTAATGCGGGAGGGGAACTTCGTAAATATTTTCTCTTAGCAAAAAAATATTGTGCAAAAATTTCAATTTCAAATAAGTTTTTCACAACAAAAATGAAAGGAAACTTGTCTTCGTGTCTGTTAATTTTCGAAATTAAAGAAAGATTGCTAAATAGTTAAAAACTTTGTTGTTTTATTCCATTGTTATTTTTAAGAATAAAAATATGTATGTAATAACAAAAACAATTGTATTTGTGTTGGGAAAAAAGTAATGAATTTTTTGAAAACAAGGTAGTGACTTAAAATGCCATTTGATATATGGTTAGAAATAACTTCTTCAATTTAAAAGTGGTTCATAAGGAAGTACTCCTTCTATTTTTTGCATGTATGTATAGGCATATCGCCACCTAAATTAAAATAAATAAATAATAAAATAACGCTCTAGCCAGTATCTATTCGGCAAAGTTCTTTAATAAAAATTTAAAAATTTTAAGAATGGAATGCAAAAATTCAATCTGTAAACATCCAAAGAAATAAGAACAAAAGACGAAGTCGTCGTAAATATTATCAGGGGTACCAAACTACATATTATTATTTAATTATTTATTTAAAATTAATTACACAACCCCATAAGATGCAACTTTTTTTCCAATTCAAAAATTCACGAAATTTTTTCATAATTTAGTGTCGTTTTCTTTTCTAGAAAAAAGTGCAAAATTTTAACTTTTTATTAAGAAAAATTAAACTTAGCGTTCGTTTAAAGTAAATTGTGATATAATAACTTCTAAAAAATTTATTATATATCAAAATCCATTTTATGGCGAACTTTCATTGAAAAGTGCAATAAATGTAACATTTTTTCTTAGAAAGGAAAACGCCATAAGTATCAAACTACATTATTGGTTGTTTTCCATCACGTCACAATTTTTTTATGAGCATATACATACATATAATATTTTCACGAGGTATGCCAGTGTAATTCACCATAACTCGAAGGCAGTGTTACAATAATTCGCCTGGGCTTTTAGAAAAATCAAAAGTTTATTTTTTTATACATTCTAATGTACATACATATATCGTCGGTTGGTTATTGGTTTGCTGCAGACATAATGTATTTTGAATATACTGTGCCGCAAACCAATAACCAACCGACGATATTTGTATGTACATTAGGGATATAACTTTTTTTTTACTAAAAATTTGACAGACACTACGCTATGGAGAATATTGTACTGATATTAAAAACCGATATCTTAGATCAGTTTGTAACCAAAACCTTCCGCACCGAATGTGTTTTCTAAAACTTTCCATGATTTTTTGAAACAATTTTAAAACAACAAAAGAATATTAATGAAAGTAAAGTACAAACTAGATGTGAAATGAAATAAATTTTAAGCTTAGTTTCGCGTTGATTTGTATAGCGAAAAAAAATATAAAAAAAAAATTATTTTAAATAGTGTCATCAAAAAAAACCTAATTAAAATTTCACCGCGTTTGATGAGAAACCTTTTTTAATGATCGTAAAAAAGTAAAAATGCAATTCTTCATATCATTGCATGTGCTATTTAGCCCTGCTTGGCAAATTTTAATATTTGCAAAAAATGCCAAAAGTTATTTTCCTAATATACATACGTACTTTACTTTACGTAGGTAGATACATATAAATATATGCACTGCTAAATTTTATTTTACATACATAGTTATACCCCTTTTCCACACGCAAAGTTTACTTTGCAAAGTCTTAATTCAGCTGTGTGAAAGACAGAGGTAGTAGTACAGGCTCTTCCTGTCTTTCTCTCAGCTGAATTAAGACTTTGCAAAGTAAACTTTGCGTGTAGAAAAGTGGTATTACATACTTTCGCCTTAAATGGATACATAAGTATACATGTACTCGTATGTGTATATGTGCATACATACTTACATACATTCATAAAACAGACATACAAATTTAATGGTTTTTGTTTTTCGTTTCTTCCTTGCTTAACAATTACCCCTTTTAGACACGGAAAGTTTAATTTGCAAAGTCTTAATTCAACTGGGAGAAAGACAGAAAGAGGTAGTGTTCCTCCCTCTGTCTTTCACACAGCTGAATTAAGACTTTGCAAAGTACACTTTCCGTGTCTAAAAGGGGTAAATATCTGAGTTAAAATTTAAATTTCATGTTTTAATTTTCAGATTTTTCTTCCTTAACTTTAATTTACCTATAATAGATTAAGTATGTATAAATAAAAGCAATTAAATTAGATAAATAATTTAAAAAAAAACAGTAATATCAATAACATTTAAAAACGTCTTGAATAAATGTGAACTGTAATGAAATGGTCCTTAATGATATGTTATATGAAAAAAGTACCAATGTTAACACCGAACAAGTTGAAAAAAATACAAATACAAAATCGAAAGAAAATAAAAGTGAACATAGCAAATTAAGTTCTTCGTCCATTAGCAATTGTTCTAGTACTGAAGCGAAGCTTCTCAAAAGCGAAATAAGACGAAATTTACCTAGCCAGGCTACTAACGTGGCTGGCGGTTATTTTGGCTTAGGTATACCAAAATCACCATCATTTCATAGTGGTCTCGATCAATTAGCCGATGATTATGCTGATATAAATGGTGTTTTATTAAAAAAGCCAACGAATGAAAATAATGAAAATACTCTGTCTGAAAAATATAATTGTGACAACAATGTTGATGGTGGTGGCATTATTGCCTGTAAATTTAAATTTACAAATATTGAAGAAATAAAAGCTAAATTATCCAATAGTTCTTTCTCAACTATAAATGTAGTTAAAGAAGTATATAATAATAAAATGCCAACATTGCAAGCTCAATCACAAGAACCTAGTAGCTCAACCAGTCAATCACAATCATCAAATTCATCAGGAATATCAGTGACATCATCTTCTTCATCCTTATCACAGCAACAAAAGTTGATACCATCGTCTGCTGTTGAAAATGCGAATAAACTATCATTAAATGCTATAAAATCTATCACAATGGCTACCTCTTCCTCAAATAGCGGAGGTGTGGGTCCCATTGCAACAGCAAACTCCATTTCCGCAACTACATCATCCATTGTTTCAGCCCTGACTCAACATTTTAATGCTGCTACTTCAGCTACACAGCTCTTAACAACCGCATCATCAACGCTTGGTTCAAATAGCAAGGTTTGATTTAATATTTCTACTCATCAGTTGTAGTTTAAAAAACCAAAATATAGCAAATAAATAAAATCGGAAAAGTATGTTGTATGCACATATGTACTATGTATATCGTTAGCTTAATATAGAAAGGCCCTAACTCATTATTTTTTGGAAATAAAGTTTTTTTTGTATATGTCGATAGAAGAACATCTAATGTATCGAAAAAGGCAAAAATCTCGATTAAAAAAAAATTATGAGTTACGGCCTTTCTATATTAAGGTAACGATATGTATGTAAATTATGTTCGGAAATGCTTGTAAAATTAATATGTCTGTCCTTCATTGTAAAATAAACATTCCACAAAAAGTAAAGAAACAGACCTAGTATTGGTAACTGGAAAACTTGTTTTATGAAAAGAACTCCCCTTTCCGAGGAAGTTGAAAAGTTCAAGAAATCCCAAACCCTAGTGATGACGCTTATAACCATTATTGTCAGAAATTGGCTCTTGTGCCACTTATGTTTGTTCGTAGTATCACCTTGAGCATTCCTTTAAGCTTTGGCACATAAAAATTGCGGTTTTCCCTATTTTTTCAAGAATTTATCTTGCGTTTCTCACCGTTTTTGTGGAATGTTTTCAATATAACCGCGCTCTTTTACACGTTTAATAATATTCTCTGTTGTTTGTCTACATCGACAAAACATATCACAAATATATTGGATTGAGTTGCCAAAATTATACAGTTATAAAATGATCTTATTCTCACATCAATTTAATTCCTTTCCTTTAGGCAATTTTTAAAGAAAAACTTTACGTGTTGCGCTCAACAAGAAAAGATTGAAACCGATTATGACAAAAAAAGCACTAGTGCTATTGCAAGCGAATAGAAAAAAACCACACATGGCAACACAGATATTTAAAAAATAACGGGAAGCAAAATACTTTTGTGAAAAAAAGAAGAAGAAATAGCAACAAAAGTATGACCCCTTTTCCACAAGCAAAGTTTACTTTGCAAACAAAGTCTTAATTCGGCTGGGTGAAAGACAGAGTTAGTACTACAGTCCATTTTCCATTCTATAGACTTGCTGTAGTAGTTGCAAAAGAAGTAAATTTAACAAGTTGCCTAAATTTCGACATTGACGGAATATTACTTTAAAAATTATATTCAAAGCCATTTTCAATATCGCATTTGCCATTATTATTATTACATTGGGTGCATTCATAAGACGTAGCTGTTGCGCAACCGTTGAGTGTTTGTCTTAGAAAAGCATACACTCCTTTTCCACACACAAAGTTTACTTTACAAAGTCTTAATTCAGCTGGGAGAAAGACGGAAAGAGACTGTACTACTATCTCTGTCTTTTACACAGCTGAATTAAGACTGCAAAGTAAACTTTTCGTGTCTAAAAGGGGTATAACGGTTCTTCCAGCGTTATTTTATCGCTGAAGAAAATTTCGTTTGAAAAATCAGCATTGAAAGCCTGTTGCTCTAGGACCCAACCAGCATACGTACATATGTATGGCGTAGGTATGCAAATGTGCTAAGTTATTTTTCTTAATTTTGGAAGAATATACATATATATTTATAAATTTCGAATATACATATGTAAACCTCTAAACATACATACATATCCATATTTACATGCATGTTCATTCCGATTTTAATTAGAGACAATAATAAAATTTATTAGTTTTGTAAATTAAGCTTGAATTATTATACTTTTAACGTCATTTCCATTACTGTGCTCAATTTCTTTTATTTCATTTTTGTACACAATATTTTTGGTAATAACATTAACGCAGTCGTCTCCAGTTAGCGCAGCCACAGCAATTAAAAACATTCTTAATGCTACAAAGAATGTAGGCAGTAACGTATGTAATAGTGCTGCTAACGCAAGTTATACGAATAATATCAGTGGTAATAACCAAGGACAACATAATGCAGTGTCAACTACTATAACGACAGCGGCAGCATCGTCCTTACCGTCGGCGGCGACATCAAGGAATTCTTGTTCCGTCACACATACAATTGTCAGCGGCATAAGTATTTCTCTTGGAATTGGAAATTCTTCAAACAATAGCAATATATTAAGCCGGACCATTGATTCTAACTTTACCCAAAAAAAATTACAAATTAACTCTGCTGGAGAAAATTCTACTAACGTGGAATATCATAGTGGAAATGAAGATAAAACTTATATTACAGATAACGGTTGCCAAAGTCCCAATAATTCAGATGATACTGGTTTAAATGGTGCGGGACCTTTTGTGAATCAAAGTTTGCAGCAAATTTATGGTAGTCCGGGAAGAGCAAGGGATAGAAATGTTTTCCAAACACCTACATCATCAGCAGCAGCAGTACAATTGCAACTACTACGAGGTTTTTTGAAATTTAATTCATTCATACATTTTCGTTCATTCTTTTCTTGCAATTTTATTTTGTAATATGTTAAAATTATCATTTGATAATTTTTTTATGCATTGATCTAAACGGTATATTGTTATTATTTCAAAATATTTCCATATAAACTCTATTGAAATATTTCATAATTTCGTTCGATATCGAGTGCCGTAATTTGCCCCATAAAACCATAAGTACCTTTGTTTTCTCTACGCTGTAAATTGTATGGCAACACTCGTTAAGACCATGTTAAATTTTTGGTACTTATGTATCTATGTACATATACTAACTGGCATGAGGTTTTTTCTCATACATAAAGTTGCAGATTTTTAAATGTTTTTTTTTTGTTTCTGAAAAACCTTTGACACATAGACCAACATCACGTTTATAGCACCAGCACAGCGCCTTCTTTTCTACGTACAGAACTTTCATGCTCTCGTTTGGAGAATGAAGAGCAACTACTGCTTTTTGGCAATGTTGTCAATAATAAATAGCGATTTCACGTCTAAACTCCAATTGACTTGAATTATTTTTCTTACTATGAACTTATTAATGTTATTTTGTTTCTTATCTTGTAGAAACAGAAAATTGAAATTTTAGGTGTTATTTTTCTTAAAGATATCAACTCGAATAAAGGTTCCGATTGTTTACTGTAGACTTTGATCGAACACATTCAGTAGCTTGCTTTTCACACAAACCACTGATCAAACCCATTTAAATTTCATGTTTGTGTCAAAACGACCTACTGACTGAGTTCGATCCAAGCAAATCAATAGATAATATTATTGATGTGAGTTATAAATAACGTCTGCTACTGCTTCGTCTAAATCATATAATAGTTATCCAAATCAAAACGCAGACGTCTTTTATATTTAAAAACGGCGTTACAGATTTAAGCTGTACGTGCGATACACATTGGTTGGAATTCCATCCTCATCATCTCTAGCATCATATTCACCACTAGCATTATTATCATTATCATTTGATGAACCAAATTTTTTTGTGGTCTTTTCGTCATTGTCACTATCAATTTTATCTATAAAATCCAATGCTTCACTAAGGGCCAATTTCACCAACTCTATTTAAATATCAATTCATATTTAAATGTCGATTTTCATTAATTTTTGTATGGAAAAATTACTTTTAGATATGAATTGATATTTAAATAATATCAAATTGAAATAGGTTCTAAGTGTGGCGTTGATAACCGATCACCGACAAAGTAATTAAATAACAGTTATTGTACGAAAGTTCAAGTGATGAGGGCATAGTCACTGGTCACTGAACTATACCGGCTTCAGCGGATACTAATCCTAATGTAACATCAGAGCGCCCTGCTTCGTGGGTATTGTATAGCAGAATCATCGACGAAATAAAATAACCATTAAAATTACTACTGAATACAGCTTCGAAAATTCAATGCGCCTCATTCACATCAGAGTCGCTGCAGCAACATTGCCTTAAACAGCAGTGTTGTAAAACAATTAAGCTTTCCTATATCTCTTCCTTCACCACCTGTCATATCTATCACTATAACTCCTAAAAGTAAGTAACGCCTTGGCTGAGTGTTACTTCTCTTCTTAAAAAATCCTAACTTTTCAGGAGAGCTAAAAAACTTCTTACATATTTCGCTCCAAGGTGAATTGAAAATCTATCCATTGATAGCATTGCTGGGCACCGAGAGAAATGTATTCGTGTATGTGTATTCATTTGTATAAGAAGCCGATTGAAGTTCAGCACTCTAGTGCCACTTTGGCCAGCTATGATCTATAGTCTATCAATTCGACTTGATTTCGCCCATTATTGTAAAAATAAAGAATGGTTTAAATATTCTTAATAATTTATACCTATGCAAATAATTTAATATTTTACAGATAGTATTTTTTAGTAGACCAAAAAACTAATATTTCTTCAGAATAGCACATTTTGTCCGAAAGTAAAAATAATTTTTTTAATTAATCATTTCGTGAGATATTTTATTTAATATTATCGGCCTGTCCCACGATGTCATTAGAAATTGTTCGATCGAATACTTATATTGAAAACAACAACAAATTTTCTAATGTTATTGTTGTTTGCAATACAAGTTGTCGATCGAACGATTTCGAGTGACATCGTTGGACAGGCCGTGTATAAAAATTTGAAAAACTACAAGAAAAAATATAACGAAAATATACCATAACAAAACAACTCGAACTCACGCTGCAGCGTGCTGTATTGTAAGACGGTCACTCCAAATTTTCTATATTGAAAGCTTACATACATATGTATACATATCACTTTCTATTGGACGAATCCATACATAATCTTTTAATCGGATAAATATTTTAAAAGTTACATGTATATTACCAATTTTTGTTTCTTTGGAACCACTGTGTTAAAAATTACCATAAATAAAAAAGAGAAAAAAATATTCAATTAAACAATTTTTTTTAACTGCAGGTCTGAAGAAGTTAACCGAAAGTTAACGAAATATCGAACTAATAAATAAAAATATAAACAGACCTACAGCTCAAAAAATAGTTAAATTGAATATACATATTAGAATTTGGTAAAAGAAAAAAAAGAAAAAATTATATTTGAGATAGCAGAATAACAAAAAATTATATAAAAAGAGAACAAATTTCGGTCAAATGTCCTCTTTTTCTGAGGTTCACGTCCTCTTTTTCTCCGAATTGAAATGTCGTTCCTAAAATTTAGGTGATGTTCTGTTAAAATATTTAGCATTAACATAACTGAGTAACTTTAAATGTAACGTACTTTTTTTAAATAATCTAAAAGATCTCTGTGTTGTTCAGGAGCGAGTGATTTTCGAATGAGGTGAAGTGGAAAATATTTTATTAAAATGCAGCTTTTTGCTTGCTTTTAAAGTTATGTAGCTTTAATTTTTAAGAAATTTGGCTTAAATAAACCATTGCAGGAGGAATAAATATGTTCATACACACATACCTGTTTTCTCCCTAACCCTTTGTGACGCCATGTTGCAGAAATGCAACAAACTATTTATTCAATCCTCATAAAAACCATTAAGTACAGGCAATTCTTAATTTTATTTTAACGCAATAACTTTTATACAATATCTAGTTTCAAATTGTTAAATTGGTTCTTAATAAAAAACTGTATCTCTTACATCACACCAGATTTAAAATAACCCCACGATTTTACTAAATCAATGTTACCGTAGTGCAATTTTATAAAAAATACATATAAACCTCTTAATGTTTTGTGTGAAACCGAGTTATAGTTATGGTGAAAAGTAGATAAAATTGTTTTGAAATTGCAAATACACACATACTTATTATATACATACATACATATGTATGTATCTACTAGCTTTTACCCGCGGCTCCGCTCGCGTTAATCTGATATTTTGGAAACTTAACTTAAGATTTATGAATGTTTTGTTATTTTTTAGTCGCTGATAATGTTTAAAAAACCGACAAAAAGGCGATAAAAAAATTTAAAAAACAGAATAGAAATCGGTTTTAAAACTGGTTAAACAATCAAACCCGTAGTGAAAATTACCCTAACCAGTCCAGTTCCAGTACGGTTTCAAACTGGATAAAAAATAAGTTAAATCGAAAAAGTGCCACATCTAGTGATCAAACCACTTCAAATTTAGGTAAAAATCCAATGAATTTTACATTGACGTGTCATTGGAAGGAAGTGATATGCTTTTGACATTTTTTTAACTCAATAAAAATCATGTTTTTGGAGCTATAAAAATCTGATATTTGGGTGGGAAAATAATTCAGTTAACAAAAGTAGTTAAAGAAGTGCTTTTTGTTCAGCGAGTAAAATCACTCGTATGTAGAGTGGCCGTTAGTTGTATGTTTTTTTAAAAAGATTGTCATACGCTTGAAGGCAACTTTGAGGGGCGGACGCACCCCCTAAAACACAACCTATCGCTATGAATTTTTAAAATTTTTTTTTTACATAAAACAACCGATTTGTGGAATGGGGGGGGGGGAGTGAACATAAAAATACGGCCATTCTAATGTACATAGTTTGAAAAGAAAAGATAGTTAAATAGTTTAATTTTTTGTTATTTTATATCATTGTTATTTTTCAGAATAACAATTTTTTTATTTGGAAAGCCTTACATGTAATAAAAAAATACCTGAATTGGCTTGATCCAAAGAATTAATGAATTTATTAAAAACAAAGCAGTGATTTAAAATTTCATTTGATACAAATAACTCCTTTAAAATCTAGAAATATGCATTAGATACTTTCGAAATAATTTAAAAGTGGTACAATAAGGAAGTACTCCTTTTATTTTTTTTTTTCTGGGTAATATTAGTAAGGAAGTATATTACAACGGTTTCGCTTGAAATTAAATGCCATATGTACATATATCTACATATTTAGTTGAGATCGGTTAAAAGATCAAAGCATTATTTATTGTTATAATTTTGTATATTTTATGCATATTTTATATATGTATTTACTTATAATGAATACATAAAATATTTGCAAACTTAACTAAATACAAATAACGTTTTTATCTCTTAATTTTATAATATATAATTATTTAATTTATGCTCGTACATATCGCTACTTCAAAATTCATTTTGTATGCTGCTTATAACTTCCGAGATATTGAGCATGAATTGTAAATCACAAAAATTTTATCGCCCTTATCATAAACATATCGCTCATTTACCAAAAACAACATCATAACTCAAAAATGTAGTTCGCCAGAAAACGAGTTTAAAGTTTTCAATTTACACATCGAAATTATAAATTTTGATTGAGATTTTTATCGAATGTTGAAAGAAAATAATTAAGAAAATTATATTTTTTGCCAAAATGCAATATGCGAAAATTTTATCCTGAAGTAATATGGCCAATAATAAATAATAATAAAGTTAGGTTTTGCCACATACGAAATCCGCATTTTAAGGCATCGATATATATAGATATTGTACATACATACATACGTATGTATGCATATATTGCTGCTTTATTGCAGCATGGTCATAACTAAAAAAATAACTATTTTTAAAACTTAATGAAAATACATAAAAATCTCTTCTCTGAAGAGGTGAGCTAATGTACGATATGACGAATTATTCCGTATTATTAACTACAAAAGCCTGTTTTGAGATATGTTTATGTTGCAAGAATGAAGCGATATGTACATATGTACTCGCTTACATAGATTTATGCATATATTAATAAATTAAATAATCGTGATACAAAGTTTTCACAATTGAAAAAAACGTTATTTGCAACCAATATTGTTTGTTGATTTCATTTGTAAATGATAATTTTTTTAATACAGAAACTCCATCTAATGAACGCGAGGAACTCTTCGTGCAGAAAATAAGACAATGTTGCACACTCTTTGATTTTTCCGAGCCATTAAGCGACCTAAAATGGAAGGAAGTGAAAAGAGCTGCTCTACATGAAATGGTTGAATATTTGTCCAATCAAAATAATGTTATTACAGAAGCCATTTATCCGGAAGCAATAAATATGGTATGTAAATACACATATGTACATACATTTGGTAACCTAATATATAGAAAATCTCTAATTCATTATTTTCTTGGAATCGAGTTTTTTGTACATTTCGATAGAAGGGCATCTAATGTGTCGAAAAATGCAAAAATCTCGTATTCAAAAAATAACGAGTTAGGGCCTTTCTATATTAAGGTAGCGATATGTAACTTTCTTGTTTTCCTAATAATTATTATTATTTTCGTTTAAGTTTGCTGTAAATTTGTTTCGAACTTTGCCTCCTTCCTCAAATCCAAATGGTGCTGAATTTGATCCTGAAGAAGATGAACCTACTTTGGAGTCGTCATGGCCGCATTTGCAATTTGTTTATGAATTGTTTTTGCGCTTTTTAGAATCGCCAGATTTTCAAGCAAACATTGCCAAACGTTATATAGATCATCAGTTTGTTTTGCAATTATTGGATTTATTTGACTCAGAGGATCCACGCGAACGTGATTTCTTAAAGACTGTTTTACATCGTATATATGGAAAATTTTTAGGGTTGAGAGCTTTTATACGCAAACAAATTAACAATGTGTTTTACAGGTATGTTCAAGTTTATTGTTATTATAATTTGTATATTAGTTTTGTTTTACCTTTTTGTTAGCTTTTACGATATAATGTAATGTAAATTTTAAATGCAATAACGGCCATAGACGTGGTTTTCTTTTTTGAAACAAGAAATGGGTACAGACTTCTTTCCCGATTTTCTTCTCGGCCTCGCATAAAGATTTTCGTCATTAAAGACTGAATTCGTGCTGGGCCGAAAATCTTTATTCGGAGAAGCCATTATTCGAGATACATAGAGGAGGCCATGAACGTCATTTCAAATTTTTGATGAACATTGTTTCCGTTTTGTGAATGTAAATAATTTACATGGACGTTATTTTCCTATTTAAATATAATTAACGTGCATGTAGGTGTGTACAAATGTATGTATGTATGAGAAAATGTTTTGTTCACATCAGCGCTTAAAAACTTCTCATTTGTGTATTTTCTTTTGCTTCTGCTTCTGAAAATTCAAGAGTCGCGGCAGAAGTTAACACAATAAATGAAAAGCTATACAAAACGAAGAGTTTCAGCTGTCGACAAGTTCGACAAGTTGTCTGACTGCTGCTTTAAATAAATTCGGAAGTTAGTCTTGTTTTAGTTCTCTTCAATTCTCTTTTAAAATTCAATTCAATTTTCAAGTTCAATTTTGCTGTTGTTTTAATACAGCGAATGAAATAACAAAAGAGAATTGAAGTAACTTTTCGGTACAAGCAATTCAGTACCCCTCTTCTTTCTTCTTTCCCTTCTCTCCCATAAACTCAGACTTGCTTCAAGAAAAACTGCTGAGTCTAAAACATGAGTTAACGTAGTAGAGAGTTGTGTGTGTGTTTTTTTTTCTTTTGACTTTGCAGTTACAATTATATATTATTTAATGATTAAATTAAATTTTAATTAAATTAAATATTAATCACTTGCTGGAAAGAATGTTGTTGTTGTCTGTTTTACTATTATATTTGTACATACAGGAAAAAAACACTCATACACACACAAAACACACATTCAAACACATACAAACATTTCTGCTTCGTTAACTTCGTATTTATCTAAAGCAGCAGTCAGTCAAACCGAAAACTGTACCTTCATGTCGACAGCTGGACCTCTTCGACTACGACTCTTTGAATTTCAGTAGCAGAAGTATGAGCAACAGGTTGTAGACTTGTGTCCAACAGCTCTCTTTGTACTAGTTTGAGAGCGTTCGAATCAAAGTTGTTTCAACCCCATTTAATTTACGTTGATGTTTTCGACGGTACTTGTTTCCAACAGAACGAACTAGTTCAAAAAGAGCTGCTGGACACAATTCTAACAGGTTGTGATTGGCCAGTCAAAAAATAAAAAGTCGAAAAAATAGCACAATTTTACTACTTTTGCTATTTCGACTGCAGTTTTTTTAACACTGGTTCACATAGGAATATACACACTTACATATGTACATACATATGTACTTACGTATGCGAGAGCTTGTCTGGGGTCGAAACTCAACCATAACCATTTTATGAGTTGATAATTTGAAATTCAATAACAAAATCTATTTAAGATGAAATTCAAATAATGACTTCACTATTGCTTCACAATTTCAAAGTACAAAGTTTCAATTTTCAGAAAGTTAATTGCAACATAGCTATATCTCAATAAAATCCTATAAATGTATTATACACACATACATATGTACATACATATGTACCTTGAGATCAGAAATTTTTTACATCTTTATTGAGTTGTATGTAATTTTAAAACTTGAAGCTTATTTTCTGCAAAACTAGTTTTTTTTTGACGGCGTAATAAGAACTTAAATGTTATATTTAATTGATATCGTCACTCATGTACATACATATTCTCAATTAAGTTTAAATAGTTCGTTGCTATGTATTTTGAGAAAATACGTAGGAATATATGTATTTAAAAATGTAATTTGAAATGTTTGTTAGATTGTTTGCGTTTTGGTGCTCATAGGTTTCAGATAACTGAATTAAAATGCTGCTTGAAGAGCATGTTTAATTCATAGTACTATACTATTTCGAAATAGTATTTAATAGTTTTTTTTTATTAAATATGCAAACTTAATTGTTAATTTAATTGGTATTTTATAAAATAGATTTATCTATGAAACGGAACATCATAATGGTATCGCCGAATTGTTGGAAATTTTGGGTAGCATAATAAATGGATTTGCTTTGCCTCTTAAAGAAGAGCACAAACAGTTTTTGCTTAAAGTCTTGTTGCCACTGCATAAGGCAAAAAGTCTTTCTGTTTATCACCCGCAATTGACATATTGTGTTGTGCAATTCCTAGAAAAGGATCCGAGCTTGGCAGAACCCGTGATAAAGTATGTAAACACCATATATAATTAATAGATTTTGTTAATACATAAATAATAATCGTTGCACAATTTAAGGAGTCTATTAAAATTTTGGCCAAAAACCCATAGTCCGAAAGAGGTAATGTTTTTGAACGAGCTTGAGGAATTATTGGATGTTATAGAACCAGCAGAATTTCAGAAAGTAATGGTACCGTTGTTTCGTCAAATTGCGAAATGTGTGTCATCACCACACTTTCAAGTGGCCGAGCGTGCTCTATATTATTGGAATAACGAGTATATAATGTCATTGATATCAGACAATTCTCAAGTCATTTTACCGATTATGTTTCCTGCCCTAAATCGTAACTCGAAAACTCATTGGAATAAAACTATACACGGTCTCATATATAATGCATTGAAATTATTTATGGAGATGAATCAACGGCTTTTTGACGAATGCAGCAAAAACTATCGACAGGAAAAACAATTGTAATTTTCCTTTTTGTTATGTTTACAAGTGTATATATGTATATGTATATATATGTATGTGTATGTCTGTACGTCATTATTTATTTTATATTTAAGGGAACGAGAGAAGTTTGTCCAGCGTGAAGGCCTTTGGCATCAGGTCGAAAACATGGCTAAAACAAATCCAGAATGGTCAAAAATTGTTGGCCAAATGGATAGCTTAAGTATTTGTAGTAGTCAGAACGAGTTTGATCAAGACAGTGACAATTGCGATTTAACTTATGATAAAATGGTTTATGACGACAGAAAACAACAGCAGCAACAACAATCATCACAGCTTCACAATTCTGTCCAGGATAACCGAGAGGTATGTTTGTTAAATTTTATATAATACATATGCTAATGTTATATGAAATATTTTATTATTATATTATGTCTCTCAACAATACATATATGTCGTCTCATACATAATACACAATACAAGTTTAAAAGCTATTATACATACATACATATATATGTACTTATCTATGTATACAGTATGTACATATGTATTTGCATTAACACACCAAAAAAAACTGTGATTAATAGATGAATTTTATTTAACTTTTATGTTCCTTAACATAACTATGCATTTTTTCAAACACTTACACGTCATTATCGTAAAACTTACATAATTTGTATCGTATTAGTTTTGCATATAGACTTTTAAATTCTAACGTATGGATGTAGCAAGACCAAATATAATACGTACTATTATTACTAATCAAACATACATATGTACATATATGTATGTGCATATCTACTTATGTATTCAAGCAATAAGAAAGTGCTAATGCATTAACACAATGATGTGTGTAGTACAAGTTTTAAACTAAGTATTGTAAGAGCCATTTTATCGGACGTATAAAAATTATTGAGTCAGTTCAATTTTACTTAAATCTAAAGTGAGCGATAAATTTAAGGAACGTTTATCCTTCCTGGTAAGTGAAATTAAGTTTATAATAATGAACACGTTTTTATACGTCCGTTAAAACCCTACTTTTAACTAACTTTAAGTTGTAATAATGGCCCTAAATGTTCTTGTTGGATATATGTATGTAAATGGCTGTTTAAAAAAAGAATGCTTGGAAATATTACATTTTTTTATACTAATTATATTTAGGCATGAGGTCATGAACTCACGATTGGTAATAATTTTGTTATGTGGTTCTTATCGGTTGTCCTATAGTAATTACATACATACATATTTATAAAGTAATATTATTTCTATGGAAGAAATCATCTTAGCTCAGTTAGATCGAAATGCATCTAGTTTAATTTATTTTAATAATCCTCTTTATACATTTGTAACAACGCAGATACGGCTACGATCAATTCAAATGATATTTACAAACAAAAAGGTAATTTCTTCATGTAACATTCGTATGTATGTACATATGTATATGGGTATGCATTTACTTTAATATGTTGGTCAATGAAAACTAAATATATTGGAGACCTTATCGATGATTACCGAACTGCCTAATTCAAGCGAACTTCTTGAACGAAATTCATAATCTTTCTAGTCGTCTTTCGCAACTTGAAATTTTTCAGAACCATTTTGTTCTGAATATTTTTCCACTGCACCTAGAGTATTTAAAAAACAAATTTAAAGTTAACAAAATTTAATTTGAACCTCAAATTTGTGTAATTCTTATTTTTAAACTTAAATTTGTGTGATTTTCAATTGATTTTCAAGCTTTACAAGTCTGCCCGTTTTTTACATTCACTGCGAACTGACAGAAGGAAAACTTTTTCGGAGTTGATTCACGACAGCATTTTTCCCTTTGAGGGGAATAAAAATTTCACGAGAACAAAAATTTCACTTGTTATGCTACACAATGAAAAATATCGGAAATGAGAATCATTGCCATTAGTACATACTATTGCGATGTCACAAAATGCCATAATGAATACTCGGCATTAGTTTAAGCCTTAAAATACATATATGATCAAAATTACCTCTTTAAAGAACCATCGATCGAAGTACGTATCTGCGTAAACAATTAATAAATATTTTTTGTGTGTGTACATATGTCAATATATAATTGTATATAGTATGTATTAGATATTTGTTTTAATTTTCTAATAAAGATATTTGATACTTGGTGTAAATTTCAATTCTCAGAAATCGCCCCGCAATAAGGACAAACCATTGCTAAGACGAAAATCTGATTTGCCAGTTGACAGCGGCACAGTGCATGCCCTTAATGACCACAAAAGACATGATGAATATTTAAAAACACCGCCAGATGCGAACTTGTGTTAAAAGCACTGCTTGTGTCACAAAAAATATTTAAGTAAATCAGTTTGTTATACTCTAATACATGTGCATATGCCGTATATGCCTCATTTAATACACTTGCGTAATTACACAAACAACACGTAATCCTATAGCAGCACAACGCGGGCGTTAGATTCATGATTTGGATTTTAATCCACGAAAGATGAAGATAAATAACAAATAAGGCACCGAGATGTTTGTTAAAATAGATTTTCAGACATACATATTTCCAGAAACCCAATATGTTAATATGTAATTTTAAATGCATACATTTTTTATATATACGTACACATATGTATGTCATGGAAATCTAACGATTTAAAAATGAATCATTTTGAAAAGGTGTGATGAGTTTCGAACAATTTCCTGAATTATTTTTGAGCCAATCACAAGTTTTTGAATTTACAATGGTTAAAATGCAAAATACATACATATACTTTATACAATAAATTTGAAAAGAAATATATTTACAAAATATACATAAAATAGAAATAAATATAACATCACGCATTTTTTCATTTTTAAAATCGATTGGTTCGTTTCAAAAACCGATTTCCATGGCATGTCTGATAATTATTAATTTTATATTATAAATACATATACATATACATATACATACATATCCTTACATACATACAACATATGTAGAGCATTTTTTATGAAAACAATTTTTATTTGTGCATTTTATAGTTTTAAATGGCTCATATACTAAATACTCGTATGGCCAGAAAGAGTAAGTGTTTGACAAAATAATCGCAATAACTAGCGGGTTTCACTCTTTGGGTTAAGTTTACTACAATATACTATGTTATATTTACTACGACTTTTTCGTCACAAAGGCTGAATATCTTTATACATATGTACATACAAATCGCTGTTAGCAAGTAGAAAGGCCCTAACTCAAATAACTGTAACGTTACAGGAGAAGTTAAAAACTTAATAATAAACAGTACACGTGCTGGCACAACTGCTTTGTAAAACTGCTTGTAAAAAACCATTGCAATAAATTTTTGTGACGAAGTGTATTTGTGCGAAATGTATTGTAATCACTGAAAAACTCAATTTCGTGAAAATACGAGTTATGGCCTTTATACTTGTTAACAGCGATATGTATTGCAAACCAATAAATCAGCTGTTTGTTTGTTGTTTGTAATGGCAAGGGACCAGCCATTTTTAAACAATTGCAGGTGTTTTCGATTTAACGGGATTTCGGTTTAACGAGGTTAAAATGAGAAAAATGCGAATTAACAAGTTGTTTCTATTTATTTTGTGCGAGCGCTTTGAAACAAATATCAATAAAAAAGTTAACGATAAACCCAGCTTTGCTTGATACTTTACTTTTACTTTTTTTGCGTTGCATTAAGAACGATTACGATTTATAAGAGGTTAACCAGACTTTGTATTAAAAAGAAAGTATGAATTAACGAAGGAACCGAAAATTATGGATTTATTGCGATTTAATGCGATATTTTCAAGAGACCAACATTTTGTTACGAATTATTGAGATGTTCGATTTAACGGGGTACAAATTATCGGGATTCTACTATACTTATGTATAACAAATCTCGAATCTAAAAAAAATTTATAATATTTCAAAAACTGCTCTGGTTCACTTTTTGTTATACATTTTTCTACGCGTTTGTGTTAATTTTATTTGTAATCGTATTTTAAATAATTTATTTTTTATTAAAACATCATAACATTTTGAAATCAAACCAAATAGTTTTGAGAGCAAAAAGATCAGATGGTTTAATCTGTTAAATTTAACAAAGGCGCTTACTTGCAGCCTTTTTGTGTTTTTTTCTTCTGTGGATTTCGAATGCAATATAAAACACATACAAATTCTGAAAAATTTTCTTTCGAATAGAATTACAGATTATACCACCAAAGGCCAGTATATTTTGTCTAATATTTACTGTAGTTACTGTGCAGTTACTACATCAACAAGGTCTATAGGGGTACTCTACTATTAAGAGTGAAAACCGCTACTACTTTTGAAAAATGTATATACATACATATGTATGGATATGTACCTATTGTATACATATACATATATATAAAATTTCTGATAATATACAAGATAAAATAAAATGAAGTTGAAATAATGTGTTTGAAATAGTCACTTTTAACATTTAGTAATTATATACATAAATATATGCTTGAACTAAAAGGAACTTATTATGGCCCAGTCTGACCATAACTTAAATTTATTTTTTTACAAATAAACTAAAATAAACTCATGAAATATTATAAATAACTATTATAGTTTAAATTTTGTCTTATTTATTAGCATAGAAATGCTCAATTTGGTAGTTGTGATTTTTGGCTTCCCTTGTTAAGAAAATTACCTATTGAGAAAATAGTCAAAATTATAAAAATTGTTATTTCTTAAACTTTTGTTAATTAATTTCGCATTGCGGAAAAATATGAGACAGTCTCTAAATTGAAAAGGATTAATTGCATATATTATTTCTTTTCATTCTATAGATTATACAGATATGGAAACGATAGTTAAAGTTTTAGGTACAGCACAAACGCCTACATTTATTTTTATTTATTTAATTAAAATCTTTTGTTAACACAACAGTTTATATGCATGCAATAATGAACCAATAAATATGTATTTTTTTTTTGCATGTGAGTTCTTTCATATGTGTATATACGTCTAAGAAAAGAAATTATACAAGAGAGAAGGACCCTGCTTTATTTTACTAATTTAACATAAACCTAAATTAATGCGTAAGAGATCTCTACTTTGAAAGTTGCTTGGATCTAGGCGTAAAAATATGTTAAGACCATTAAAATACTATTGGAGTATTCAAACGGTAGTGTTAAAGTCACATAATGTCTTAAAATTTAAAATTAGTTTAAAATATGACTGCTGTGAGCAACCCCTCATATTTTAGTGTGTTAGTTGAAACATAAACAAGATGATACAAAACAAATGAGAAAAAATATTACAAAAATAAAATAAAATTTGGTATGAAAATGCAAAATTATTAGAAAATTATTCAACTACTTCTATCTGTATCCGAAACTAATTTGCGAATTTGTTTAATTCTTGCAATATGTAAAACAACATTTTTCGAGCATTTATCCTTTTTAAAATTTTAAAATTTTAGAATTTATTTGCAAAATATTTAGTAAGTTTTGCGAATCAGATCAATTTTAATAAAACTTATTGCTCTTGTGCATAATTTTAACACATTAGGGGTGACTCAAGTCATTTACGTATTGTCTAATAGAAGTAATTTTTTATGCAGTTTTGTCCTTTTTACAGTTTTGCCGACTTTTAATTAATATCACAGTTTGCTATCATTATGATATTAGCAAGTTTTTGCAAACTTTCGTAATTTTCGCTCATTTTTGGCATTCCTTATAATTTTACCTATTTTTAAACAAGTTTAGGGGTTGTTTGCAATTTGTCGACTATTTTTAGCTTTTTTTACCATTTTACCGATTTTTAATCCATCTATCTATTTGATGTTAGCAAATTTGTGCGAATTTTCATCATTTTGGCAATTGTTCCGATTTTTTAGAATTTCTTTTATCTTTAGGTATTTGTAAGTAATTTTAGGGCATGTTTGCAATTTATCGCGAACTTTCTCTAATTTCGCAATAAAAGTGATTTTTTTTTAATTCTTTGTTTGTTTGTTTTTTTTTTTTGACAGTTTTAATGATTTTTAATAAGTATCAGACTTTGATATCTTTTTGATGTTACATACCAATATTTTGCGAATTTTCGTCATTTTCGCAAATGCTTCCAAGTTTTGGCATTCTTTACAATTTTAAGGTTTTTTTTAATAAATTTTAAGGATTTTTTCAATTATGAAATTATTCGCAAATTATCCCAAATTTTTGATTCCTAAAATCTACTGGGTTTGTTCGTTTACAGTTTTTGCGGTTTGGGAAATTTTTTTAGGGATATTCGCATTTTTGCAAGTTTTCCCGATTTATATGCTGTAAGCCTGTTCTAGAGTTATTGCTTTTTTGCTGTCTATATAATCAGCTTTGGGAGATTTTTTCCATTATTTTAATCCCTTGCGAATTTGTGCAATATATAATCCCCCTTATTGTGAATGGCGTCGTCGACGTCACATCAAGACCACAGTAAAAATTGTTACTTGTCTACTCTTTGTCGACAACAATTGATTACTATTAACATGCTCCATTAATTTACAAAGCCTTAGAGTTTAGTAAGAGATTGTAAATAAGAGCCAATTGTTGCCGATAAAGAGTAGACAATATTTTAAACATAATTGGACAATTTGTCGAAAAAGAAAAGTAAAAAGCAAAACAATTAGGTATTACAGTAACATACATATACATACATATATAAGAGTATATGTATGTTACTGTAATGCAAATTCACTTTTAGTTGAAAGTCATTTGTTCATAACGCCTCAAAAAATCATGTTTTATTTATTTAAAGATGTTCTTGCACAAAAAAAACAGTAAGTATTTGTTGTTGTAGCGACTATACTTACACACATTCTGTGAAAATTTCAGATCTGTACCAATTACGCGCTTCTCGAAACAGAAGCCTAAGACAGACGGACAGCGTAGCCAATCAAAGGGTTAATTTTTCACATTTTATCAGTAGTTTTTAACTTCACTTACACTCTTTTTACCTTTAAAATTTGGCGCCACTACCTTTGGTGTCCGGAACTTTAAAA
Organism: Nowickia ferox; assembly: GCA_936439885.1. NCBI lineage: Eukaryota > Metazoa > Arthropoda > Insecta > Diptera > Tachinidae > Nowickia > Nowickia ferox. Next base: position 3,242,638 of record OW387023.1, on the reverse strand, counting down.
ACAACAAAAATAAAAGAAAAAATAGTCTAAGAAAGTCTGTTAAGTCCACAATAAAAGTAGAAAAAACAGCCTATAAGCCTGCAAAAGCTATATTTTGGAATTAAATAGAATGAACTAAGGAAGAAAACTACCTTTACAGGGGGTCTACTCTGTAATTCGAAACGAAAGAAAATGCTTCCGAGTTTAAATGCTATAAATATACAATTCCTTTCGTTTCGAATTACGCACTAGACCCCCAGATTTAAACAAAGCTGAACCAAAAAAAGATAGACAGTTTTTTGTTCCGCCTGAAAATTTTTAAAAAGGAAACTTACCGAGTTTGCTGACTAACCCAAACCAATATTACACAAATATTTGTAGCCGTTGATGGGAAGCAATATTTATGTATACATGGGGCGATAAGGAACAAACATTAAAGGACTTATTCATAAAAAAAGTTTTAATTGATGAGAGGCTTATAAAACTGTTTCTCATACAAAATTTGTTTTATAAATAAACTTTTTATAAAACAAAATTATTTTTTATGACTAATTGGCAGTTGTTATTATTTGCACAACTATGCATGTACACATTCAAGCATTGGTTAAATAATAAATTATCTTTCTTTCTTCTTTTACAGTGAAACAAATGTAGGAGAACACATGCATATATTTTAAACTTAACTATAAGTAATTATAGCTATGGAAATAGTTTATTTATTTGTTAAAAAGTGTAATTAATGTTTGCTATTATACATAAATACATACAAACATATACATACATATATACATACTTATATAGAACAAATAAAAAATATACAAAGATATTATATACTATACTTTACATATATAAAATATCTACTTACATTAAGAAATATCTGTATGTATGTATGTAAGTAAGTATGTATATCTACATATAAACGACTAACAGAAAAATAAGAAAAATAAACAGATAATTAATAATAATTAAGCTAAAAGCAAATGATTTGAACTAATGCTATAAAATATACATACATATATTTTATTAATTTCAATAAAAAAAGCAGTCTTAAGAAAAGTTATATTTGAGGTGAAAATTAGAGGAAAATAAACACAAATTATATTATGTCAACATTGTTGTAAATGCTTTTTTTATAAAATTGTATTGATTAAAAGGATAATAAATTTATAATAAAAAATATATATTATATTAAAACATATTCTCAGCTATGAATTTTAATTTGCGTGGCGTGAATTAAAAAACAAAAGGTTTTGAAAAGGTAATTTTTTTGTAGAAGTAGATTTCAATTGAAATGGTTTTCAAAATGTATACCTCTCCAAATTCGTAACGACTGGTCGATTCCGATAATTTATTCCGAAATTGTATCGACTTCGCAACGATATGTAGTTACGAAATCGTATCGACATGTCGGTGAGAAATCGCAACGATATATCGGTACGAAATCGATACAAATTTTGTAATGACATGTAGGTACGGTTTCTTCTTGTTTATACAGCAGAGTACCGCTTCACCGATATGTTGCTGCTTTTGTCGAAATAATTTGCATATACATACATACATACATACAAGGCGAATTGTGAAGGCAATGTGAATTCGCCTTGCATACACATTATATACATACTTACATTGTTTAATATTATAAAAAAGAATTGTAACTTTTCTATTATGTATTACATTTATTTAAAACAAAACTTATAAATCAAATTTTTAATGATTTTAAAAATTTTTATTAAAAAAATTGTTCAGAGAAACCACCGAATTTGTTACAAAAAGTCTGAGTTTAGACAAACTACCGAAATGTCTTCACGAATTCGGAACGACAAGTTAGCGTCACAAAAAGTCGAAACAATTGATTTGGGGTGATATATAATTCATACACCGTTTTAAGTACATCGGCATATTTCTTAGTACAAGTTTGGAAAAAACAATGTTGCATCACATAGTACTTACTACTAGAGCTTGAGTAGATATCGACAAAATCTAGTGAGGAAGTAGATTTAGCTCGACATTTCAAAAATGCGTACACTATTAGTACATAACTTAAAATTGTAGCAGTGAAAAAGTTTTGATTTAAAAAAAAAATATAATTGTGTGAGTGTATAATATTGTAAACCTTTATTATAATAATTGGTGTATTATATGTGTTCGGCTTGAGGTCCGTTTTAATAAATAAATAAAATGGTTTTTTAATTAATTTTTGTTTATTTATTTTCCGATATTTCTGAATTAAGTTGGCGGAATATAATATTCACACACTGCCAGGTTCAACTCAAAAAAAATATTCAGATTACAGTTCAATTTTTGCTTCTTTGATGAATTCAATTAGTGAATTATATACAGAGTAATTGCCACTTTCAAATATTTGCTTCAGATCTTTGTATTTATCAAAAATTGTGTGTTTGTTTCTTATTTGTAGAAAAAGTCTGCATTCGAAAATAAGATGATCCAGGGGTTTCAGGTACATGGCATTGTTGGCATATATTTGAGTCAATGACCCTGATCTTGGATAGGTACACATTTCCAAAGGTATGCCCAGTCATCAATCTATTAATAATTTTGACGTATTCTGCTTCCAAGGTTCCCGGCTTAAGAAACCATGGCTTCCTTTGAATAAATGAAAAAATATTTCCTTTTATCCCTGGATTTTTCAACAAATTCCTGATTCCAATTATCAAATAACTTATTTTTTATTTTTCTTGCTTTATAGTTAATTCTTTTTCCATTTGGTATATTTATTATATGTAACATATCTTGCATGTATCTCTTGGTATAGTTTTTCTCTCCCTCTAATATTTTAATTTTATTAAGTTCTGGTTTATGTCCAGTTTTTGCACAATGGGCAGCAAGTGCAGTTTTTTGTGTCAGTGGTTTGTTACTTGTTTTTAAGTCGGATTTATGCGATGCCAATCTAGTCTTTAATTTTGTTTTTGTCGTCCCGACATATACTTTTTGGCATATATCAGTCTCGTCACCATTACACCTTATTTCATATATCACGTTGGATGCATACATAATATCTATCTTTGATTTCATATTATTAAATAATATATTTGTTGTATTGTTGGATTTCATTGCTAGAATGTATTTGTCTTTATCATAAATGTCTGAGTATTTTAGCCTTTCCGATAATCATTCGATGTAGTTGATTGATTTTTGTACTATTCTCTGTGTTGTTATTAATTTGTCTTGTAAAAGTTTTTTCTATAAGTTTATCTACTAATTTTTTAGGAAAATAATATTTAATTAAAATATGTATTTCTTATTATTTCTTTGTTCTTTTTGTGAAACTGTCTATTGCTTGCATCTAACACTCTAGTGATAAAATTTGTAGCGGTGTTAATTATTATATTTTTCGGGTGTTTGGAGTAGAAGTTGATCAGTCTAGCAGACGCTAGATAATTTTAATTTTTTTCGAAAACGGTATTCTTATATTTTTTTATTATTAAAATATTATCAAAAACTATTTGGTTTTTTATTATAAACAAATTTGTTTTATGTGACTAGTAAAAAAACACTTGGCATCCTACACATAAAGGTAATAAAAAAAATTATGTATGTATGTATGTATAATCCCCCCAAACCAAAGTTTGGATTTTTTCTGAACTCAGACTTGTCAATTTTACAATTCTTCTTCACTTTTTAACATTCACTGGGATTGATAGCGGAAGATTTACGATAACATTTTCCCCTTCGAGGGGAATTTCACGGGAACAAAAATTCCATTTATTATTCACGATAGGAGTGATTATTTAGTGGGAAAACTGGTTTTTAGAAAAAATTTATAGAATATAAATTTCTTATTAGGAAAAAAATATGTGCACCTGCGCACACACCCCTATTTTTGAGTAAGTTTTTACTTGTTATTTAAAGGCATGGGTCGAACTCGCTTACTAGTGCATTTTTGACACAAACCTGTGATCAAAATCAAGTAATTTAAATGGGTTTTGTGTCATTTCATGATGTCTGGTGTTGTAAATATGTATATTTCCTGAAGAAGCTACACAAAGTTGCAGGAAATATTGAAAAGAAAAAACATTCTTGGTTCTTTTTTTTAATAAAAAGTGGACCTTAAGCTTATTTAATAAAGTGAAACAATAAACATTTTTTTATTTATTTATTTTTCAAAAGAAGAAAACATTTAATCTTAATATTTGACACATTCATTATGATGGTAATAAGGGAGAGGGTTATAATTTTAATTGTACGAATACTTTAAAATAATTTGTTTGACACTTATTTTAATTTATTAAATTAAAACATACGCATAAAAATAATATATCACATTTTTAGAAGCTACACATATTCAAATAAAAATCGCAGATAACTTTTATACGAGTTTTAGTCGTTTTCTTTAACATGAAAGAAATTAAATTTTTAAAGTAATTTATGTTGAATTTATGTTATTACATTTTATGTAAGTCTGTGTACATTGAGTGTATTACATTTCTTTTGCGTTACTTATAACCTCATGGTAAAGTGATAAATATGATGTTTTTCCGTAATTAAATTTGCTTACTTAGAAAGAGAATAAGAAAAAATGAAAGAGAAGAGTCCTACTTAATTTGAAATTTATTAATTGTAGAAACATTTCTTAGTATTTTGTTTCTTACTTTAATTTACTGGAATTTGTCAGTAAGACCGCGAGCTTTTGTTGCAAATTCTGTTAGGTGCTGTTGTAACAACCGTTTGTTTACCTTCTCCCTTAAAAACAAAAAATATTTTTAGCATTATAAAACGTATATTCATATATATGAATATTTATTATATTTATTCATTCACCTCAGGATTTGTGTAACAAATTTCGATTTTTCAGAATCGTCCACTAAGGGAGTAGGAAAATTTGATACGTGTGTTACGTTCTTTAGCCACACTGCCATTACCGCTGGATATTTTTTGTTAATGGCTAAGAAGATATCAGCAAATTTTTCAACTTGCTGACGAGGCGTAACACATGCAACGCAAATTATAGCCGTCCGTAGAATTTCTTCTCCAGATCCCAAAACAGCCTGCGTCATTTGTGTATAATTACGTGATTGCATTATGAAATGTGATAAAAACTGCACGCTTGTGCGTATTGGGCCACTTTCTGGTAATGTCATTGCTTTTAAAGCATAAAATATCAAGCGATCGTACGCTATTGATTTGTCGTCTAATGACTGAGGTATTTTCTTAATAATTTGCATAAGACAAGCGTAGAACATCTCAATAGTTTCGGCGATATTTGAAAATCCATTTTCGGGGGTAGACTGAAAATTTAAATTTGGCAAACAGTTTTAAATTCCCATTAATATTGCCTTCATATCTATGCATATGCATACATATATGTATGTATGTATTTCTTATAAATTTACCTCAAATAATGTAAAACTATGAATGACAAATTCCACCAGCAGTTGTTGCATCAATGATTTACAATCGGAATCTTTATAAAAAATAACTATGGCCTGTAAAAAATTAAATTTGAAAAAAAATTTTAAGATTGATTTTTATTTAACACACGGTTTTGGAAATTTCTAGAGTTGGGGCGCAACATCGAGTTTGAAAAATGGCAACTATGAAATAACATAAATCCTGCAGCATAGGTTTGAAACTGGATTTGAGATTTACTATAGCATGTTTAAGAGCCGTACAAGCAGTCTGAAAATAGTGGAAAGTAGATAAAAATTCTCATAAAATAAAAAAATAATTCTCAGATTTTAGTTTTTATTAATTAAAAGCTTACCTCTAATACGTCTAATTCTTCAACCCATAGTTCGGCTATTTGTCTAAATATTGGCATAGTCTTTTGCATCACTATCAAAACTGGCTGTACATTCTGCAGATCTTCTATAGTGTCGTCATCATCGAGATCTGTGTTAAGTGAGGAAAACAGAGTCGATACCATATTCAATCTAAATATTGTGCGTATACGCGCTTGCGGAGTTTTCTATAGAATGAGCACAAAAATTATAATAAAATTAATATTCATAGTAATGAAATATCTCGAATGCAATTTTCTTACGGCTTCATTTTGACATATATTCGATAATTCCTCAAAACATGGACTAACAATTATATCCAAATAATTGGGAATTTTATTTGGTGACAACAGGCTCATCAGCTTACCAATACTAAACATTAAACGAACGCAGTCAGAATTTTTCATTTGGCCCGAAGTTAAACTGACTTGACAGGCGTTTAAAAGTGGTTCAGCGAAAGGTTTCATTTGCAACTGACAGTCACGGCATAATTCCTTTAGACCTAATGTTGCTTGAGCCGACATACTTGAATTGAGTCCGCGCACTAGGAGCTCTATGGCTGATGGTATATAAGCTGGATTATCTTTTAGCCATTGACAATAAGAACCAACAGTTTCCAATGCAGTTCCTAGTAGCTTTTCATTCATTTTCTCATAGGGTATTTCGTTTAGAACTCGCATTAATTTTGGTATTTGTTTTGTTTCTTCGCCATCAAAATGTTCGGCAACGGATTGAAATGAATAAATGCAAGCCTCAAGTTTTGTCCATTGTGTCGGGTTTGTTTGCAGCTGAACTATGGTTTCATCTAATACAGCTGATAATATATCAAGAATATGTTCATGTAAAACATCGTAGCAATACATCTGTAATGCGGCAAATAACATTAATTGATTTTAGTTAATTTTTATTATTATTGTTCGAACTTCATTTGTTTCTATATTTAGTAGAACGGAACAACCGGCTGTTTTCGAAGGTCACTACACCATCATCAGAGTTTTTTATGTTTGGTCCACTGTGTGTGGTTTCAGTTGATGTAGATTTCTGCTTTATATACTCAAGTTTTCATTGCAAATGAAATATTTGAATTGTTTTGATTCACCGTATTACAATTTGCTGAAAGCTTTTTTTAATGAGAGCTCATTTTTACCATCTCTTAATTTACAACAGTTTTGCCATTGTCGTTTGTTCTTTACCTTCCAAATCAGCCGGTTGTTCCGTTTTACTTGTGTTTGTCAGAATATTTACAATTAACTTTGGTTTTATTTGTTCATTAATAATTATCAAATATAATTTGGCTTACAAACTTTAGCCTAATCAAATAATAAATTAATTGATTTTATTTTCACTTTTAATAACACAACAAGAGCGTATTAACTTGAAATTTTTAAAATTTCACTCTTTGCAAGAAATCAACTAACAACATCAATATGTATCTCCTGTAAAAATTTCAAAGTATTCGAATTATTCTTTCATCTTTAAAACCACATTTGAGGCCATTTTTGTGATAGTGTAGTGACTACCTTTATATCACCAAAAATATATTCGGGTATGTTCTGTATTCCACGTGAAATGATTGTTATATAAATTCCCATGTCAAACAACAATTCTATGGCAATTCCGCACGTTTTAATTTCACGTGGAATACAGAACATACCCGATTATGTTGAGTTAATACAAAAGTGGAAATAGAAATGTATCGTACATTTTCGTAAAAACTTCATTTTGATTTAAGCCTTTATTCACGTTAAAAGTAATCAAATTGTTAATGTAACCACAAACTGTTTTTCGTCTCTACTGAAAATTTAAAAATTTTGAGTTAATACCCCCTTTTGTTGATTAAGTTGCTAATTTTTTTAAATATGTACATATATGAACCAATTTGGAAGGTACATAGTTTCAACTAAAAATTTTATATTTAATTTTAGCATATACGAGTATATACATATTATGTATGAACTCACAAAGGTATCTGATATATCCTGACGATAGCAGCGAAAACATTCAAGGTCGTCTGAACTCCACTTGTCTACAGAATTTTCATCGGGCTGTTCAGATTTACGCACCAAAATACGAGTCAAATGGGCGTACAATGGTTTAATATACTCCCAACATTTGAGACGCTCTTCTTCATTATTCATGGCAAATACTTCATCTTGCAGGAGATACCAAAAACCCAAGGCCATGCTGCTGCAGGATTCTTCAACGGGATAGATACCTGGCTTATCGGTACATTGAAGAATTTCATGTACCAGTCGACTGTATAGAGCTGAAAGTTCTGGATCGATTGTCGTTATACCACTCAACAAAAGTTGGGAGTGCCTTTCCACCGACGATACAAACAGCGTGTATATATAAGATACTATGTCCTCATTGTTGTTATCTGGTTTCCATTCCATTTTTGTAATATTACATAGTGAATCTAGAAACATTTTAATAAGAACAAAAGCCGTCTTCGGATATAGATGACAATCTGGTTGTATAATTATGTTCACTAAAGTCTTGAGACACGTTTCGGCTAAATCATTCTCATCAGCTGACATGCAACCATCTCCATCTGGATCTTGAGTACATGACCAATAACATTTATTAACCATTTTCAATAGGATACTTGTTATATTAACACAGCTTTCAATGGAGAATCCAATATTCCTATATTCAAATATATACATATGTTTTTCAAAAGTTTATTTAGGTGCTTATGTACGTGTAAAATAACTTAGCAAAGGGCTAATAAGAAATAAATTTCGTTAGCTTAAAATAAAAAACCATGTAATGTAATACTTTTCTAATATTTACAAAAGAAAAAAAGTGAAGTTTAAACTTGAGGGAATAATGTATTTTGATATACATACATACATAATTGCCCTTATCGGGATTAAAGACAAACAGTTTTCACGCGAAACTTTGGCATTTTATATGGATAAAGGCTACATTTCATGTGAACAAACAGTTCGCATTTTTCCCCCGATAATTAGGATTAACAAAAAATTTGGAGTTTGAGTATTTTGTTAATTACATGGTTTTTATTTAAAATAACGATATACAATATAAGAAAGCAAATGGTTTATTCTTTATCGTTAAAAAATTAATAAAATCAAAGTTTCACGTGATCAAACTGTTCGGGTTTTATTCCCGATAAGGGCATGTATATTTTAATAACTCATGAATTTCCATGCTTCATATTTAAATACTAATTTCAAAGAGTTATTTGTATTTTTCCTCTCACTAGCACTTCTTAGAATTTGTCAATATATAGATATATCTATGGTTTTCATGAATAAGCGCGGATGTCCATTTTTGTCCATTTTGAGTTATTGATGTCAAATTACATTATTTTATATGCTCTTTTACATGAACAAAAAATTTCGCTAATAACATGGACTAATTCCAATTTTTTTTTTTTTTTTCTAAAAGCAACGTAACTTAATTCATTCAAATATTTTTCAGTTCTAATGCACTACATACATATTTTTTGGTTGTTGTTCAGTTAATAAAAACTTATAGTGACAGCATTTTTCAGGTAAAACAATTTTGTGTGCTTGAATTAGTTCAATCTAAACAACTGTTATCGACATAAGCTTTTTTTCTGCACACGCTTTAACAGCTTTATGTATAATCAAAAATTGGCATGAAGTTAGCATAAGTGGCAAAATTGAACAACGTGTTTTGCCATACAATTTTACATTAAAAATCATGCTACGATGTAATCGTGTGTTAAAACTATATTATGCGGCGATTTTTAATGTCAAATTGTATAGAGGAACTCGTCAACACGTAGTTCAATTTTGTCACTTATGCTAACTTCATGCCAGTTTTTGATTATACATAAGGCCGTTAGTGTCCTAGGCAAATTGTTTTTTTAATTATTCTCTAGGATCTTAGCCATAATGAATTTTTGACTGAAATTTTCACACAAACTTCTTACCACATACATATGTTATTTATATTTTTAAAAATAAAAAACTATATGTATAAATACATACTAGGTTCCAATAGGTATATACATATGTACGGGTATTTATGCATGTATTGCATTTCTTCAAAGCAAAACTAACAAGAATATGTATTTGCGCTCACTATATTAATACGGACTTACTTAACCCATGTCCCAACACATTTTACAGCTCTAGTCATATTGTTAAAGGCCTCAACATCCCATTGTCTATCTAACTGCATTTGTAGATATGTTTCAGTAGTTTCAATAACAATGGGTGCCCTCTTTGCAACTTCTGCTCTAAGAGTTGTTCGTTTTACTGATGAATAAATGGCCTGCATCTGAAATATTTTCATTAAGAATTTATACATATGTATGAAATATTTAGGTAGATTTAATTTTATTTCAATAAACTTACTTCTTCTGGAATGGCTTGAAGTATTTCAAGCATTATCCATAATTGTGTTTCATTTGTTACGTTAGGTATTTGCTGGTTTTGAAATGTATTGATCACATCCTCAATAGCTGTAGGCCACTCTCCTAGCATGTGCACAATGTAAGCACTCAACTAACCGAAAAAATTAAAAATATGTTTAAATTTTATATTAAAAGTGTATTGCGATATGAGCTGTAAAATTTTGCAACAAACCGCAATGCAAAGGCGATTTAAAACCAATTTTGGTCCATTTCCAAATTGTATAATTTTTTCTAAAATCTTTTGCTTTAGTTCATCCCGATTTTCTGGTGGTACTTCATGCCAAAATTTCATAAGTTTGGAGTGCAATGTAATCGCACCGAAAAATTGCACTTCTTGACTCTGTGTAAATTGAAAATACAAGCCGACAGTTAGTACAAACACAATAGGTAAAATAAATCGATTCGAATTGGGAACTTAAAAAAACATATGTATGCATGTATTTACCTTTCCTAACTGCATAAGTTGCCAGGAAAACTGCCACGCCTGTGTGCTCGCTTGAGCCTTTGTAAGCCATTCATGCAATTGTGCCTGTTCCTGAGATGTTGAGCGATAAAATACAACAACTGCCTCCTCTAGACGAGCAATATCAATGGGTTCCATTTTAATCAAACCTTCTGTACTTTATCTTTCAACAACACTTTAATTAAATTTATCTTAAATAATAATATATATTTCGCTTAAAAATACACATACGTATACATAAAAGAATTTTCTTAAGTTTGTCAAGAATTTCTTTTGCAAAAACACCTTAACAAAATCTTTCATTTGCAACTACCATCGCAAATAGTAGTAGATATTTGTTTCACACTGCATATGTACAAAGGAGTCTATCTCAAATGCTAGATTACACATCTCTGCATATACAACTCTGTGGGGAAATATACGGAAAAAGTGAAAAAAAATATATATATCTATCTCTTTTTATTTATTTGGGGGCTGAAGCCGGTAGCAGTGATGAGCTAAATTTAAAGGGCGAAATGAGCGTAAGTACTTTCAAAATATCAAGCACGGCTGCCTTTTTATGAAATATGATATACTCCTTTTAGACACGGAAAGTTTACTTTGCAAGTCTTAATTCAGCTGTCTGAAATACAGGGGGAGGAGTACTATGTCTTGCTACCAGCTGAATTAAGACTTTGCAAAGCAAACTTTGCATGTGGAAAAGGGTAGTTAATATAAAAATTTGTTTCTTCTTATTCTGCTGTCATTCTATCAGAATTACTCTACGTATCCACCTGACATGAATTTTTGTTATAACTTGAAGTTATAACTGAGTTGTTAAACACTTAACATCAACTTGAAGTTAAAGTTAGTCAAATTATGTCAGGTGGAGACCGCAAGTTAGAATCAGTTGTAGACGCTGTGTCAAATTGACAAAGGCAATATGCATGAGGCTACCCGTTTTAATGTGCCTTACCAGGTGCCATAAGAAATAATGGAAAGTACTTTTGCTGCCCGGTACTGACTAGGCACAATATACTAATTTGAACATCCCTGATGCAACGCGTTTAATTATAAAAAAAACTCAAGTGAAGTGTAAAATACTTTTTCATCGTACATGCATTAAATCTTGAAAGAAAATAATTAAAAGGAAGTTAAAACGTTTGATAAGTGGAAAGTTGAATAAAATCAATAAAACCTATGTAAGTTAACAATTTTTATTGTGTGGATAATATTAAATTCTTTTTCATTAGGGCCCGGGATCTTTCACCATCTGCTGATGCAGCGGATAAAAAAGAAGTGAAAGACAGTAAAGATGGTATTAAAGGAAGTAATAAAGTGAGCTCCTCATCTAATCCTAATCGTGGAAGAGAAAGGGATCGTAGAAGGCGCGGAACTGCTTCTTCAAGTAGTGAATCAAGTGACAGGTAATGTTCCAGATAGAAAGTATGTACACACATATGCATGTACATACACTCAAAAAATACGACTTTTATGTTAATGGGTATAACAGAAATAACCATCGTTCTTTTCATTTTCTATAAATTTCATGCAAATATTTTGTATACTCAATCTTTTGTATGTTCTCACCTCTTGAGATGAAAATAATTTCACTTTGCCATTAACTACAAAACTTTAGCCGAATGGGACACATTTCCAGAGGTATCGCATGTGTAAACATGTGAATGTCTACATGTACATATCTCCCATTTGCTTCAATAGTGTCATAACTCAAAAAATGAGTTTTGAGTTAATGCAGAATAATGCGGCATTTCGAATTTTATCATGTTTAAAAATTTCATATAAATAGCTTATACCATCACCTCCTGATAGAAAAATATTTTTTCATGTCTTCATTGAGTTGTATGCAACTTGAAACTTAAAACGCGTTTTCTGCAGAATGGTTTTTTTGAGTTTGTGACACTTGAAGTAAATGAGTGATATGTTACTAGTACACGGCATGTGGCTTCAGGATGGCGTAAAAATTAAACCAGATACACATGCGGATGTGATTTTACATGGGGTGTACTGCAGGCTTTAAGCCTATATGGCGTAACGAGAATTTTCAGCATGTTTACATTTTTTATAATCACCATTATCCAGTTGTCACGTCAATACGGGCTTAGTTACCCGTTGCCGAAAACAACTGACTGCTATTGGCAGGCTCATGCTACTTTTTATACCTTAGAGAAAAGAAATATATGACAGCGCATAGAGAAAGGGACCTAAGGGTAAACAAAAAATTTCACTTTTTTTTTTGATGTGGACAATACTGAGCATCGAATGAGACCGATCCCATGCCCCAAAAGTGTTCCCTCCCAGAGATATGCGCGTTTTATGAAATCGAAGTACACCAAAGATACACGTATTTAAATCTTTAAAATGGCTCTGAACAAAACCGGTTTTTACCCTTAGGTCCCTTTCTATTTTGCGCGTCACATATGCTATCAATAGCACAAAATTGTTCTTGGTATTGTATTGATTTGACGTCGATGTTGACAACTGGAATAAGGGTGATTAAATAGTGGCTTCATGCTGTAAAATTTTGATATATTGTGACAATGCGACACATGTCGCCGAATCGGACACATTTCCAGAGGTAGCACATGTGAATGTCATATTTCTATAGGAAATTTTTCAAATAAACCTGTATGTACATATGTACAGCTGTGTTCAATATAATAGGAGTGATGCACATAAAGTCGAAGTCTGGAAACTTCCAAACTGCGAAAAATTATAACGGATTTTTTAATGGAATCTAAGAAGCAAAATTCATAAAAAATTCAACGAAAAGTCTTTTGTGTATAATATAATTAATTAATTTTTACATTTTCCACTTGTTTGAATATATCAAAAAATAGGAGTGTGTGGATTCTTTCAAATAAAAATTCATATTACCTTTTAATATATAAAAAAAGTGAAAAGTAAGTTTGAAAATGATGCGATACATCGTGTTTTGTAATTTAGAACTATAGTTATGCATCTATCGGGACGAGGAAAACATTCTCAAGAATAAATAACTTTGATTAATGATCTTCGAAAACAAGGAAAACCATACAAAGAAATTAAAATAAAGAAACTCGAAAAGAAAGAAACATTCAGAATGGAGTATGCCACTAAAATGGATATTCTATTCCTATAATATAATGACCCAAACACCCCAGTAAACTAGCAAAGGAGTGGTTTTCAGACAATAGGGTGGAGCTTATGTCGTGGCCTGCTCGGTCTCTAGACCTCAACCCTGTTGAACATCTCTGAGATGTCAAAAAATATATTGGAAAAAAACTGCAACGATTTATGGAGTCTCGAAGATGTGCGACAATTATTAAAAATGGAGGATATTCAACAAAATATTGAAAATAAAGAGCTTGTTTCTATATAACTGCAAACTTTACTTCACTTTTTATCCAAAATTTTTCGCCGTTCAATAATACTCTTATTATTTTGAACAGTGAATTTTTGACCAATTCTGTTAATTAATTTATTTTTCTTTTCTTGACCATTAATTACCTATTGAATTTTCTTAACATAAACTTATAAATAAGTTAGTAAATCTGATGTAAAAAAATTAACAAAACTACGACTTTTCCTTACAAACTGAAACTTTTTTTTTTATAGATTAGCATTCCTATTTTTTTGAACACAACTGTACATGCAAAAGGCTGTATAACTAAATATAATGATCTAATTTATTTTATATTTTTTTAAATACAAAAATAGCTCCTCAGATAGCACATCATCTCGCAGCAGTTCAGGATCAGGATCACGATCAAGTTCTTCAAGTTCAAGTAGTTCTTCATCGTCATCATCGTCTTCTTCAACTCGTAAAAGTGGCTCTCATTCTCGAAGTCCTCCACCAAAGCGTCGCGAACGATCTCGCAGTCCTGTTCCAAAACGTCGAGAGCGTTCACGGAGTCCGGCAGTAAAACCAAGAGACCGAAGTCGCTCAAGGTCCCGCAGTTTACCAACTAAAACAAGAGATCGCACACGTTCTCGTTCACGTTCACCACCACCAAAACGTCGGGAGAGAACCCGCAGTCCAGTAACAAAAACCCGTGAACGAACTCGTTCCCGCAGTCCAGCTGGCAAGCCAAGGGAACGTTCACAAACACCGAAACCTACACGCATACACATTGGACGTTTAACACGGAATGTCACAAAGGATCATGTTATTGAAATATTTAGTTGTTTCGGTGAGGTGAAAAATGTTGAATTCCCAACAGATCGTTATCATCAGAACTTTGGACGAGGCATTGCATATGTGGAATATGCAACGCATGAAGAATGCGAAAATGCCGTAAAACAGATGGATGGTGGTCAAATAGATGGACAGGAAGTCAATGTTTCACCCGTTTTAAATCCCAAGATACGACTACCTCAGCGCCGCCCTTCGCCGATTAATCGTAGGCCAAATGAGCGTTGGCGTTCGCCACCACGGTTCAACCGTTTCAATCGTAATAACCGTAATCGTTCACCACCAGCAAGAGGCGGACGTCGTTCACCACGTAGACGTTCACGTTCCCCTATTCGTAGGCGTAGACGCAGCAATAGCTCAGATAGTTCCCGTTAAAATATATATTCCTCTCTGAGAATGTAAAACGATCACCATACTGCAGAGAAAATAATTTTTAATGAATAAAACAGGTATGGTTTCGATTTTTCAACAAAAATTTTATTATCTGAACTATACTTAGAACTTACAAGTACATAATATTAAAAATGTAACGATATAAAAATTTTATTAAAATTTGTATTGGTAATAAAGAACGAAAACGTTTTTCACTTGATATTAATTAAAAGACAACTTTAAAACAGAGTTCTTAATGCAAAAATGTGCATTCAGCATCTGTGAGAGGGCAGCCTTGAGGGTGATGTAAGCTAAAGAAACAAACTCTTTTCTTAACTGTTTTAGGTTTATTTATATCGTCATTTTGGCATTGCGGTTTTCGAATTAAAACAAAGTCTGGTGGTTCGAATTGAAATATTTCATGCTTATTGCGTAATAAAGTTTTTAGTCCACCACATTCAGATTTAATTTTTCTCAATTTCATTCTATCTACATTTTTAGCTATTTGAGACATTGTTAGTCTACATCCAGTTTGCCATTTACTCGTTTTATCATGACAGTTTTGGCTTTTCCCCAATAACAAAAAGAAAATTTCCATAACTAACGATTCAATAACTGACTTTTCGATTTGTGTGCAATTTCTTACAGTTTCCGTTTTCTTTCTTAATTTTATTTCTTGTGATGAGGAATTTGGATGTTGCAGCTGCTCATTTTTAACAAAATCTTTGATATATTTAACTTTAACTAAAAACTCGTTGCCACTATGAAGATCAGTAAGGCCAATTAAAGCATTACGTTTAGTGCTAGGTATTTTTAAACGGTCTTTTACCGTTTTAAATCCACAGATATTTGAAATTTGTTCAACATAATCGCAAAAATCCCTGTAACCAGAAATTGATGAATTTCTTCGTTGAAATTTATTGCCTGAAAACTCAAATGCACAGCAAGGCAAAAGAAAGAAGTTAACATTTCTTCCGCATGTGGCTGCTAAAACTGGTAACCATGGTGACAATTCATCTGAATGATTTCCTATAAGCCAATCCACATCAGTAGGCAAGGTAAATTTGAATGGTTCCACAGCTTGTTCGTATAGATGTGATGTAACATGAGCGGGGTAAAGGGACCAAAGCTTTCGACTGCGAACATCATAACCATAACCTTGATAACCTTCTTGAATAAGAATGTATACCAATAGACCATTACCACAACCTAAATCAGAAAAAGCTGTAGGTTTTTGCTTTACTAGATCGCTCTGCCAAAGTGTTATTAAATATGCTGATATTGCTAAGTCTTCATATATGAATTTCAAAGGGTCGGTAGATTCCTTTGCATCATTCCACAACTGAAAATAATAATCATATTACAAACACATTCTATATTATATATTCAACCAAACTCAAAACCTTGAAATTTTTACTTGGGAGATTCGCAAAGATAAGTCCCAATTTTCACGAGGCAATTTTACTTGCGCAAGTCATAAAATTTTCTATTAAACTTGCTGTAGCGTTTAGATAGAGCAAGTTTACTTGACCATTTTATTTCTTTTTATTTGAAGCAAATTAACAATTGTTATTAATATTCTCACAAAACACAATGAATTTTACAGACGAAAAACCAGAACAGAAAACAAACACAAATGAAAAGAAATGTCAAATTTGATATAAGGCGAATGATAGCAAAAACAGAATTGCATTGCTTTTTTTCAATGTGGAAATATATAATCTAACAACTTGCAAGGTTTTTATTTGTTGAAATAAGTCCATGATAGCTATATGATATGTTCTTTTCAATAATATTATACCATTATCTTCTTACCTTCAAAGCAATTTCACTATATTTTTGTTTAAACAAATTATAAAGCCGATTATATTTTCCAATGTCTATCAAACGCAGCGATGTATTAGTGTTGGCGTTATTAAATTTTAATTTTGAATTACAATCCTCACTAAGACACCATTTATAAAACTTTGGCTTCAGTAGATAGTCGCGCCATCTTATACTCGAATCAATATCGAATCCCGCCTGGTCATTGAACACATCGACAACCAACTCGCCATTAAGTTTTATCTCGAAGTCTGCCATTGCTTCATTTCCAAATGTCATTCTAAAAGAACAATTTAAAAGATCTTAAAACAATAATTAGATTTTAAACAAACTAAATATAAACAAATAGCACACTAAATCATAAACAGTCACAACAGTCAAAATATACGAGATGTTCACGTGGTCCACTCTGTAATTCGAAAGGAAAGAAAATGCTTTCGAATTTGTATGTTAATAGCACGCAAATTCGAAATCCAGGAGTGTCAAAAAAAAGTTGTAACAGTTGCAAAAGATATTTGTGCGGTCATTAAGGATTTGTGCAGTGAAAAAAATACAACACCATTTTGATAATTTTGATTTGTGACTGTTTATGATTTAGTGTGCGATATATAAATATATGAAGAAATCGTCGTCTTTTCCAAAGATCAGTGAACTGGTTTATGAAAATTCAAAATCATTTTGATCTTTCTTAAAGATTAATAGATATAGAATTCATTAGGAAGAATATACCACATATTAAAAATATTTAACATTTATATGTATGTGTATAATATTTGGATTCTATAACGCCTAAAATCGAAACTATCTGATTCGAGCATAAAACGGATAAAATCGGAATTCAAGACACCAAGATAAGTTCCTTGTCATTTTCAAATTCAATTCCGAAAACAATTGGTTTCTATGGCAGCCCTGAGATGCAAAGTTTAGCACCGTCTCAAAAAAGAAAAAACAAATAGATTCATTAAAAAGTTGTGATTATTATATCGTCTTTCCACGACTTCCATTTTACGTAAATTATAATATTAGTGGAATATTAATAGGTCGTAATGCTATTCTGTACTGAAAAACAGGTAACGGGTGATCGTGAAAGATATGTGACATCGGTCTAAACCTAAACGCGAATATCACAATTCTATGCACCAATCCCTTATTCGTACCTTTGTTACCAGTATTACATCCCGGCGCATAAGCACTAGTACGCCTAACACGTAGCGGGACAAACAGGTCCACGTGGTATAATTTCCCCGGTGTAAGAAACTCTGAGAAAGTGTCTCTCACCTATTATTAACCGCATTCGTTGGAAAAGATACATCACAATTTTGTACAGGAACTTCAGAGACCCATAACACGGAAACTAAGGTTATATTGTGTATCGGATAGTTCTCTTTTTGAGAAGTGGAGCTAAACTATGTTTAACCCAAAAAAATACAGGAGTTGCAGCTTCTTACCTATAAATCCCACTGCTTCCGTGCTGTCACTGATTTTCTTTGGAATGCAGTTAAAATACACTATAAAGCCTTCCATATTTTCTGCAATATTCTGTTCTTCCGACATTTTCAATAATTGCGGTACAAGTTGTGTTTTGTCAAAATCTTCCGCAAAATGCTTGTCGCATGGTACACCTAAGTTGGATTTTACGTGTTGTAAGTTCTTAATGACTTTTTCCACTTTAGTTATTGAACAAGCAACCAATTTTCGATTAATTGCATGGTAATTGTGCAATAATATTGTTATACCCGTCCAGAATTGTTTTTTATTGGGATTCATGCTTAATTATTTTGTAATCAAATAGCCATGCACATTGTACAATAATATATAAGATAACCCCAACAGCCAAAGCACATCAATAAGGCTCCCCCAGTTCTACAACAAATATTACAAAAATGACATGAAATATCTGTCATACATTGTCACTTATAAGTCATTGAACCAAATAGTGTAAAGTATTTTTTTTTGCTTCGAAAATTTCGAATTTTCCCCCAACAAAGCACCATTTACGGGAAGCATGGAAGTATATTCGGCATTCGCAGGAGAATTTCACATAAAAAGCTCAACAAAACTTCTAGGCAATAATTTCGCTACATTAACATCATTTATTTCAGCTTATGTAATACCAAGGTAGATCTATAAGGTAAAAAAAGAGCCGGTGACTTCAACTCGGCTCGTTGAGATAGTAACTGTCAAATAATGTATAGAAAAAATTTTCGGTAATTTTTTCATATGCTGTTTGATGCTTGTGTGCCCGAACTCGTCTTGACACATGTGTAGCTCAATAATTTAACACCAGGTGGAAGAAACGTAGCAATACGATCAGTCTTATAAGAACTTCATCACGAAGTATTTTGTGATTTCATATTTCCACGCACGATATTTTTCAAGTTTTGTTAAATCGATACCAGTATGTCCTTTCTACGTATAAGTTCAAATTTACTGAAACCTGTTGCTCGTCGTTTATTTGTTGAAGGCCATGTTAAAGTAAGAACAAAAGATATTTAAATATACATACCTATGTACATATATTCATCTGTACGTTACAATGAACATTTAAAACTTACATTTTGTTCTAAAGAATGTCGCCGTATCCCAATTGCGGTATTATGGCCACGAAATTGCTGAACATCCGTCTATGTTTCCAGGTGCTAAAGCTCCATTTGTCGAGCAACTTAATTTTACTATGCCCACAGATTACTCTCCAATACCGATTTATCGTGTGATGGATCGCGAAGGAAAGATAAGAAACGAAACACAGGATCCTAAACTGAGCAAAGATGTTGTTCAAAAAATGTTTCGGGACATGGTTCTCCTTAATACGATGGACAAGATTTTGTATGAATCGCAGCGACAGGGGCGTATATCCTTCTATATGACCAACTTTGGAGAGGAAGCTAGTCATATTGGCAGTGCGGCGGCTCTTAATAAAAGTGATTTAATATATGGACAGTATCGTGAGGTCGGTGTTTTGGTATGGAGAGGATTTAAAATAGAACAGTTTATAAATCAATGTTATGGTAATGATATGGATATGGGTAGAGGCAAGCAGATGCCTGTACATTATGGTTCTAAAGACTTAAATTTTGTCACCATTTCTAGTCCGTTATGTAAGTATTTTGTATGCCATTTTTGATTTAAATCTAAATTAATGCGGTAATTAGTAATATATGTATATAATAATAATCGCATATTTTCCGAGTTGAGGGTAATTGAAAATTTTACCAACATCTGTTGTAAAGTTATTTCACAGAATTAAGAATGTCTGTTCTGCAAATCACGATGATTTCAAAAAATTAATAAAATGATCGATATGTAGCGTTGGAAGTTGGAATAAAATATTGTTTAATAAATTACTAAAACTTAAAATACAATAAAAAGCTATTAATATTTGAAATCACAGTGATTTTCAGAATTCGAAAATTAATACTTCATAGAATTCAACTGAATTAAGAAGCAATATCGGGTTTTTATTTAATAGCAATGGAAGTAATTTTCAATGCCGGCATAAATTGTATTTGAAAGGAGTTGAACTTCATAAGACAAAAAATTAATGAAAAACAAAAGATTCGATTTAATTCTGAAAATTTACCAATTTTATTTTTATGCTATTCCAAGCCACACAAATGCCGCAAGCTGTCGGTGCTGCATATGCAATGAAACGTCGTAAAAATAATGATAGTTGTGTTGTTTGCTATTTTGGGGAGGGAGCAGCATCAGAAGGAGATGCTCATGCAGCTTTTAATTTTGCAGCCACTTTGGATTGTCCTGTTATTATGTTCTGGTGAGAATTGCTCATAATTTTTTTTATTTATTCTTTGGGTATATCTTTGTAAAACGATTATACATGATTGCTAAAAATTTATTTTATTCAAGTCGCAACAATGGTTTTGCAATTTCAACACCTTCTCATGAGCAATACAAAGGAGACGGTATAGCTGCAAGAGGCCCTGCTTATGGCATTGCAACAATCCGTGTAGATGGCACTGATATATTTGCTGTATTTAATGGCATGAAATTAGCGCGAGAATACACTTTACGTGAAAATAAACCAGTTATTTTTGAAGCAATGGCATATCGGTAAGTCAGTATCATAGTCATGTCCCCAAACATTTGTAACTTCGCATTCTCATTTTAATTAAGTGTTGGCCACCACTCGACCTCAGATGACTCAACTGCTTATCGATCAGCCCAGGAAGTAGAAATTTGGAACTCAGCGGAACACCCAATATATAAACTAAAAAAATATATGATTAATCAAGGATGGTTTAACGAAGCGGAGGAAGACGCCTTTGCAAAGGATGTTCGTAAGCAGGTATTGAATCAGATTTCAGTATCTGAAAAGAAATTGAAGCCTAACTGGAAAGAAATGTTCGAGGGCGTTTATGATGAAATGCCAGATCATTTAAAAGAGCAATTAACAGAACTAGAACACCATATAGCTGAACATAAGGACTTCTATCCCATTAAACATTTTAAAGATTAGTTGACTCAAGAAAAATACATTAACAAATAATAGGCCTCCTTATATTAAAAATGAATGAATCCAAATACAGACTTGTTTAAAGTGCATTTATTAGATAATTTAGATAGTAAAAGTTATAGAAATTCCTATATGTGTTGTGATTGATTTATTTTTTTCAAAGCCAAATTTTTTTATGTTTATGTATGGATTTCTTTAAGAAAACATTAGTTTATATGATTAACGTTAAAAATAAAATTTTTACTGATACGAAAATTCTTAAGATTACTTGTTTTAATAAGTAAAAAAATACGGATTAACAGTAAGGAATGAGCAAATCAAGCAACTTTGTATAAATATACACAATAAAAAAAGATACGAAAATTTTCAATACACGTACATAATTTAGAATTTAAAAAGGAATGAATCTTGCTTGCCTTTTTCGCTATAATACATATATTTTAAATGAAATCTTAACTCTTAATAAAAACAGATGTGAACTTTCACAAATTTTAGAAAATATATATTTAGTTAAATCAAACAAACATTATAACAAAATACGGCGTTATTAATTGGTGCGAAGCTGATAGTCTCCGTTTTGAGTGATATAACGCACCCAAGGTAGAGCTTGATATCCACTCTTTTCAATTATTTTTAAGTAGCGTACTTGAATACCAGAAGTGGTAAAATAGGGAATCTCAAAACGCACTTGTATAGGTGGTTTACCTTCTAAACTGTCCTCGCTCTTAACACTGGGAAGTCCAAAGTGAGCACGCATTAAATATTCCTTGCCACCCGGAAACGATTTAATAGTCCAAATAACTGCATTTTGCTCTGGTGCGTATTTGCAGCTGCCAATGGTTGTCTTGAATTTCGGTGAATCCGCATCAGCTGGTACCGGGATAATAATTTCCACATTGTTTGCTGTAGAGCGACGTTTAAACTGGGATTTAGCTTTGATCATATACTCAACACGAGAATGTTCATGTCGTTCAATCACAGATTCAATCCATATCAGCGGCTTTACCTGAAATATAATAAAAGAAATGTGCTTGGAATTATGATCTTGGTATCAATCTCAGGATGTGCTAGATAAAATTTGTGATTTTCCGCAAATTATATTCACAAACTTTTATTTTACTTTCAAATGAGTTTTTCAAATACCAATATCATTCGTATTTATCCCTAGAAATGTACTCAAGTAATAAGATGTTGGCCTTGCAGGCTTTCTGTATTACGGAATATAAATAACTAATCATATAAGTGCTGTTGCATAATATGACTGCACTATAAATAACATTGAAATTAGTGTCGCAGAACCTAAATTAAAGTAGCATGCATAACTTTTTTTAATTTATTACAAACTCGCGAAGTCTAATCGAAAACATTAATAACCGAAAGGATAGAGTTCGACGCAATTCTACGAACATTTCGTTTCTGTCGGAGTTAAAGATGTTTCAGTTCTTCCTTTATGATTTTGTCGATAAATCCGATTGTCCCTCATGCACCTAAAATTGCGTCCATTTTTCTGTCGATCTTATAATTTGATGTGTAAGTAAAGAATTACTATTGGCAATAAAACTGATTTTTTTGAATCCTGTCGCATTTTACTTTCAAAATAGTAGTAGTAAAATTGTCCTTGTAAACAAGCTATTTCAAAATTTATGGCTTTCTAAATAACAAATTTTGTGTTGGTCTAATCAACTGAACACGAGTGCACATTCCATTCCATACTATAATCGTTAACATAAAGATTATGCTGTTTGTGAGGAACTTTCAATAAAAATTTTAATATTAGCTCTTTGATTTTCGATGTTTCTTTGTATATGGGCATTTCCACTAAAAGTCCACTTTTTGTCACGTTACGTTTCTTGTTTGGCGGTGTCTATATTTCAAAGAAAAATTTATATTTTATATATTATTTTGCATGTTGGTGTAGAGTGTAATTAGCTCTACATTTAGTAAAAGATAGAAAAAAAAATCGAACAGCCTAACTATAAAACACAAGCTTAATTGTTTGGTGACGTAACGTGACAAAAGTTGGACTTTTCTGTGGAAATGCCCATATACATATGTATTTTACTTTGCTTAGGTGTACTTACATGTGTATTTAATCTGTAAGACATTAATTCAAATTCTCCATCAGGTGGTATAAAAGAAATTGTACGATCGTTTTCAAATCTAGATAAACGAACGCACTGATGAAACTTCACATCTTCCAATTCAACAGATTTGGATTTGCCACGTCCAGTGCTTTCAAATAAAACTTTATCATTTAAACCCAATCTCAATTCCGGCATGCCAGATAAATAGACGCGCATTTTAATAGCTCCTACAATTTCACTACGCAAAACATTACCGTTGGCATTAGCCAAAAGATTAACAGATTCAATAACGTCAAGAAATACTTCATTCTTTCGATATTTAATACCCTCTGAACGCCATGAAACTGCATTTGTAACGGCCATTGGAATGCGCGGCTGTATTTCCAATTTATGACCCTCTTGTGTAATATATTCTTGAAGTATTTTGGAATCTGTTGTTTGAGGGTAACCAAAATCTAAAAGCTCATCAAGAAGTTCATATATTATAACAAAATTGTCACGTATTGATTCTTCTTCGAGCTCTTTAAAATACTCGGTAAATACTTGGGCTATTTTATGTAGAAACACAAATACCAGTGCAATGTTTACATTCTTGTTGCGTGGTGTTGTGGAAACAATATACAAATTATTGGTTTTTATGTAGGCAAAAGTGCAATCGGCCGTTTGCAAAATGGGTGTGATCATGCCTTCTTCTTCTTTCTCCATTAATAGCGGCATGAACTTGTCTATTACGGCCAAATCCATATTATCACCACGATAATTACGCGATATAAGCACTTTACCTTTTACATCCAAAACGTATATCGCCGAAGAAGACATCTTTTCAGATGCTGGTCAGGAAAAATTTCAATAGCAAAAGTTCCCTTTTTAACAAATACAGCAAAAATGAGTCAGTATAGAACACCCGTACCAAAATGGCCTCTATATGCAACTTTTATACACGAAATAGTTCGTACAAATATCTGCAACCACAGATAATGAAAAAATTGGTATTTAAACTAATTATGGCTTATTAATTAAATCCACATTTTCCAAAAATTATTACAAGAATATTAAAATCATCCAAAAATCTTACGTCGACTTGCCAACAGCAAAATGACAGCTGCGTAATAAAATGTGATGCCAGATTTCACTGTTTCAATATAATTGATTAGGGGGCAAATTCACTTAAAGTGAACCTACCCAAGCCGAGCTACCAGTGCACCCAAAGCGACTTGATTGATAACAGATGGTCTCGATTTGCACTTTAAGTTTGTTTGAAATGAAATTTCGAGGGGATATTTGAAATTATTCTTTGTTTAATCGTACACTCAGCATTGAGCGTGACTTTTCGTAGGGCGTTTGAAAGGAAATTGTCAAAAATGGAGCCTGAAGGCATATCAATATCCTTATCATCAGTTGACTTTACCCCAACCGTCAAACTCCATATAAAATAGCATAAAATCTTAACCCGAACTGTCAACATATGTACAAATAAAAATAATCCTACAGCAATTTAGATTGTATCTTTGGTTTTAGACTCGGCAGTTTTAGTTGCTCAACTTTTGATTTTGTATGAGAGAGTTGAGAAAGAAATATATACCTTTTGTATACCTATCTTTTTCTTTCTCATTATAAAATCAAAAGTTGAGCAACTAAAACTGCCGAGTCTAAAACCAGAGTATGTTGGGTTAATGATAAGGCCACTTGGTATTAATAAACTTTGGACAGGCAAAAAAGGCATAGTGTGAAATGGCATTCATTTATTGTATTGTATTGCTCCAAAAAGGTTTTTTAATGTAGCACTTTTAATGTTTCGTCTTTTGACAACACTGATTGCGTTTAACGAAACCTAACGGTTTTTTAAAAGAGGGTCAATCCACGAAGGACTTTGTAGCATAACAAAATAGGTATTTCTAAAATTCCAAGACAAATTTTTTAAAATAATGTTTATTAAAATTAAACTGGAACCGCAGCATTTGAAAGCTTTGTCGTCACTAAAGGTAAATATACCTGCATATGTATGTATATACTAAAAAATATAGTTTTTGCCTTTATTAACACACCCGTTCTATAATTTAGAAAATTTCTTATTTTTCTATTGATGATGATGAAACTATTGTAAACTTAAAAATGAAAATAGAGGAATATGTAGATGTGCCTGCCGAGCGCCAGGAAATACGTACATTGGTAGACGTTTTCCAAAACGATTGTTGTGTTAAAGAAGTCTGCAATGTACGAGAATCTACAATTATGCTTTATGCATACGATGAACACAATGCGCTTGCCGAACCTCAATTTGTCTGTTTTTTGCAAGTTTATAATAATGAATTGGCTGCACAGCAGCAAGAGCTTGAACAGCGTTCAAAATTATTCATGGACAATGCAAAACTAACACCTACTATTTCCACCTCAACAGTTACATTGGTCGCCTGTTCGGATACTGATGGTGGTGATTCAATAGAATCGGATAATGAAACATTTTCAAGTAAAAGTACAGCAAGAGCTTTAGTGAGTGGCAATAGTACTGATAGTTCTGATTCTTCATGTCGCAAAAAACGCAACAAATATGAGAAAGAACGTATATTAAAAATTAAAAAGTAAGTATTAGAACGAATTAGGATTCATAATGATAAATAATCTCAAGACTACAGCTAACCTTTCAATAAAATGCATATATACACATACATATGTATATATGTATGTGTATATTAATTGCTTGACACAGATTGAATCGAGAAACAATCATATAATCATTCTTTTACAATAGATTGAAAGTAACTGCCACATCTGAAAGCCAATATTCCGAAACGTTATGTCAGTATTTAGATGAATTTCCGAAATGCCCCAAGCAAGTAAAATCAAATGATAGTGATT
The DNA here is from genome assembly GCA_936439885.1 of Nowickia ferox. Taxonomy (NCBI): domain Eukaryota; kingdom Metazoa; phylum Arthropoda; class Insecta; order Diptera; family Tachinidae; genus Nowickia; species Nowickia ferox. The sequence goes on along the minus strand of OW387023.1, from coordinate 3,216,266 downwards.
TGCCGGGTTACAAAACACAAGCATTAAACGAGAGCCCAAGCAAAGAAACCATTACTAGCGATTGCAGCACTCATTACAAACCCTCGAGTATCGACAAATCGGATGAAAGTGGAAATAACCATCCTGACAATACAAAGTTGCAAACACTTATTGAAAAGAAAATTCCAGATGCACATTTAATAAAGCTCCAATCGAATACAGTTACAACTACAATTAACAAACATAATAAAAATATTCACCCGTGTTATTCTATTAGTCCTGAAATAAGAGACTTTTTGGCAATCATTAGTCCATGTGATGAAAAGGGCATTAGTAGTGTGGAATGTCAGGAACTATTAGTTTGGTTTTTTGATCAGTTTCGTGCATATGATTCAGCAAATGAACTTCAGTTTGATAGCAAAATTGCGATATCATTCTTCGAAGGTAAACTTTGGATTGCTTGTATGAATAGGAATACTTTTGAGTGGATATCTACAAATATGATTAAATATTCCCTCAAGCCGTATAAGATTTTATCCCTAAAAGATTCGAAACATTTGTGTGAAGTAGTAGTACCAGTGGTTTCGAATAGTAAAAATGTTTTAGATATTTTTGATCTGTTAGAAAAACAGAACAATAACATCATAACTCTGAAGTGGTCCCTACAGAGCCGAAAGCTGTTATTGGAAAAAGATAAAGATTTTAATGAAAAGGCGATATCGAAATTTTGTACGAATGAGTTATTTAACATAACTATGGATACGGAAAGTAAAATCTATTTGGAGAAATTAAATTTCAAGTTGAAATACTGTTTCTGGCAAATAATATTTAAATTTATTTATTAATTAATTTATCCTATTCATAAATGACTACTAATTTTGAAATTATACAAAGTTCGTAAATTGTACAAATTTGAATATATGCATGTACGTACTTACTTACATACATACATACATATGTATAATGGTCTAGAAAAATATTGATAAATATAAAGATTAATAAATATATTGAATTCAATTATATATGTATACATATATGCATGTAATATAACATTTTAAACAAATATAAACGACTTCAAAATTAAGCACTAAAAAGTTAAAAGTACTTTCATAAATAAAGCATTTTTATAAATGCACATACATACATATGTACATACTTACATACATACATATATATGTGTTACCTATAGTGCTGTTTGAAGTTTCTGCTTGATACCAAATTCTACATTTACATAAATATTTATGAATTAATACGAAAGGCAAGACATAACATATATTAACTGAATCTAAATTATTTTGAACTTTTTAGTGGTTTTCTTTTAAATCTGTTCAACTATTAAGGGCCTTTCTATATTAAGGTAATGATATGTAAGTACCCAGCAAAAAATAAATGAACGAGCTCAAAATGAAATAGTGTTTCATGCTTTCTTGAGCATTTGTTTCTTCGAATTCATTCTGAATGTCATCGCAAATCGTAAATAATGCTATAGTTTTTTAACTCATTAAAATCCAAAAACAGAATTATTTATTTATTTATTTAAGAAATACTTTACAAAGTAAATTTGCAAAGTATTGTTGCACAAATATGGGCGGGGTAGCTAGACCATATGCCCAAGATGTTATTAACAGTTTTTTAAAAAGGCTTTGTGACTGACTGTACACGACCTATGCCTTCACATAGGAAGTAGCAACGTGGTTGTTAAAGAAATTCCACAAAAGAACCGCAAGAATATACGGTTATCCGTGGCAGATCAGTCAACCAGTGCGAGTGAGACGCAAAACTCTCGAAGGCCAATAAACAACAGTGGCCTGGTTGCACTTAAGAGATAATTGCCAACGACGCAGAATTAAATCATCTCTTTGATACAGTTTCATAAAATAACTTTAATCTCCGTTAAATAACAAGAATACAAAATCTGAGTTGTAGAGAGTATACCTGGACAGCCAAAATAGCACGGTCGTATCCTGGCAATGACAATATTTTTTTGGTTTTGGTTTAAATTCATTAATTTTAATGGATAACAAAGTATTTAAATTCTCCCACAAACACATGATCCTATTTGGCGGAAAATATATAAAATAATGAGGCTATGTCAGATGTAATTGAACATGTATTTACATACGTTTGAATGCAAACTAACACACAAAAAACAATCACCTGAGCACTTGCATACACCTCATTTAATTGGGACGTACAACTCTGTGCTCGAGTTCACACATGAATAACTCACAATAACGAGTTCGCTGATGTATGTTGCCAGAACATATATCAGGGTCGGAAAACTAGGCACACCGCAGACAGCAATCATAATAAACATAAAATTTTTAGTATCTGAACAAATTCATATTCTTACCTACAAAGTCAAGACTTTGTAAAGCCATGTTTTTAACACATCACTTTTTCTTGAAACAAAGTCTGAGTTTATGGGAGAGATAAGAACGAAAAGTTACCTAAAAGTTACTTCAATTCTCTTTTGATATTTCATTCGTTGAATTAACACAATACGAAATTTTAACAAGCAGACTCGCGGTTTGTTAACAAACGAGCAATTTTAAAATAGAATTGAAGAGACTTGCTTCAAGGAAAAATGATGTATCTAAAACGTGACAAAATAAAACTTGCGTGTGAAAAGTCGTCTTAGAGTACCAAATTCTTTCTATCTGTAAGAACATATCCTTAGTAGAGACTATATATGTGTCATTCCAAAATGTGCCCTTTTAGCCTTCTTTTTGACAAATTTATTTTAAACCCAAAACACCCTTAGTGCAGAGAGTACGAAAAAGGCAAGGAGAAATTTCAAGAATCCTCCCGAATTTTCATTGCATGCCTTTTGTTTTATCCCGCAAGCTTCTCAATACATTCTACTAACAAACAAAAAACCTGCTGTAAAGGCAAGAACACATATTGTAAATTACGTCTATTTCTGTAGGTGTGAGGTATCCAATGTGCGCATATTTATAATGAGCTGACTTTTCCAGACCTGCATTATATCATTTTTGTTTCGTATCTGTCAGACGTGTGTAAGACTCAGGTGTGTTAAGAAGGTAACCACATCGTATTCTTTGTTGTTGTATATTCTATCCACAAAATCATTTTATTCAATATATGTACCTATTAAAAAAAATTATGTATATTTATATGCATACATATGTATATAACTTCACAGATGTGTATGTATATGTATAATTAAAAGTGCAAGAAAAATAAACAAAACAAGTGAAAATTTATAATTTTATAACTCGTTTGTGTAAATTAATGAAATAAATAAATTGTAAAGCTGTTGCAAAATGAAATCATCGAAATTCACATTCTAAAGGTTTTTTCTTTGTTCATATCCAAAAACAAAAAAGTTCACGAGTGTGTGTATTTAAATTATATAAAAAAGTGTATATATATATAATATACATACGTATATTATGTGTGGATTCGTATACGAGCTGTATAATAAAAAAATATGTACGTGGTAGATGCCTGCAGGTATATACATACATACATAAATATATTTAATTTTTTTTATAAACTGTGAAGTGCGTTCACTAAATGGAGAAATATATGTATATAAAAAGACTTGTCGTAAATAAACACATACCTCCGCACATACATACATTTATTTTAAAGTACATACGTGAATTCATGCACATGATGTAAATACATATGCATGTACGATTAAATTTGGTTTTTGTATGTGTGTATTTAAGCAAGACAAAGGAAGTGATTTGCTGTTTATTGGATAAATACTCCAACTATTCTATTCTGGATATATCCACACATTCATACATACATTAAATCATAGTATACTTTATGTAGCAAATAAATCATAAATAAGTATACATATGTATATGCATTTATAGACATATGTATGTATATGCATCTAATTTATATATAAATACATACATACATATTTATATATTCCTGATAGATACTCACTGAGTTTTAAAAGAATGAACTCATTCTTTTGTCAGAATGAATTTTTCTTTAGAAAACATAATTTCCCGTCCATATACAGATTCAATTTTGTAAAATTACTCATGATCTTTATATTTGCTGTCAAAAGTATAAGTTTTTTGACGACGAAGTGTCTATGCCTATTCATGTTAATAACGATATTTTCTTTGTGTTCTTTTTCTTTTTGTTAAATTTTAAAATTTTGACGTTGTATTAATTTTTTATTAATTATCCATTAAAAAAATCTTTGAAAATGAGTTCATAAGGAAAAAAGCTTGTTATTCCGATAACAAAAGTGGAATTAAAATGAAGGACGAGGTTATAATAATAGCCACATAACTATTAGTCCATTTGTATGTTTACCTATGCATGTATACATTTCGTTTGTAAACCAAGGTAGGTAACATGCATTAATTTTGTGGGCATTATGTCATATGATCTCTCTTCAGCAGAAATTAAATCATAAATTTCGTTATTCTGAAAAACAGCAACCTTTCCACTTTATTCAAATGAATCGCCAGATAAAAAAAGATTTCTAATACCTACTACGTACATATGTACATATGTATGTACAGAATTATTTTCGATTTAATCACTAGCGAGAAAAATTAAATTTTTCAGAAGGTTTTTTAAATAGGTATTCAAGTATGTTTTTGTACGTAAATTCTCGCTTACGATAAAGTTTTACAGCTCGTATATTAAAAGTTAACATTAATTTCGGCATTTTGATAGTTCTAAACCACGGGTAGGCCCATAAAATTTTAATTTCAATAAAAAAGTGTATTTTCGATAACATGTTGCTTACGATAAAATCGAAAAAAGGCTCGATATATGTACTTTTTGTCTGAACTTACATTAATAAATAACTCTTTTATGATACTGCAATGTAATGTATATATGAATGTGCATACATACATATGTATGTAAATGAAACATGGGGTTTCATTTTTTTACTTGTTTTTATTTATTTTTTTCGTAGTGTGAGGGCGATTTACACAGTTTGTAATCGGGCGCGGCGGTGGTAACATTATTTATATTTTCTTTATATTGAATTATGATATGAAAAAAAGTTTGAAATTTGTGAAACAAATAGGTTTCTAGGTCTTCCTCATTACATTACATGGGGTCTTATAAAAATTTGGGATATGTGGTCTACCGGTTGCAAGGTGTAATATTGACGAGAAATTTTTTTGTTGTAACAGAAGTGAAAATTAATATACTCGTGCGATTTTTGAGAAAATACAACCCTGGTATGAAGGAGTTTATGAAAATTTTCAAAAGACAATAACGATTAATCTGATCAGGGTTGTATTTTTTCCTGGATCTTACGATTTTGTTGGATTGAGTCATGGCCTTAATAGGTATACTTCAACAGCCGAATTCATAAAAAAGTTAATTGAGGTTTAAAAAGCATATTAGTTAAAAAACATTTTAAGGCTAAAAAAGGTTTTTTAAATATTGGTATTCATAATCAGTATTCTAACTAAAAATCAGTTAACTTGATTTTTTTTAAATATCGTCGCAACACTGTATTATCTATTTGTCACTTGCAGCTTAGTGCTGCAAAATAACGATTATTAATTCAGAAAGTATTCGTATCTGTATTTGTTTTTTTGTCCATCTTCGGAAAAATGTTTTTATAAAATAACAAATGTTTTCTAAATCGTATTTTTTTACATGCTTATTTTTATTTATTGTATCTTCAAAAAAATTAACTAACAATAAGTATTCAAATCTTAAAATCTAGATATAATAATTAAGCCCAACCAGTATTAGGTATAAACTTAGTGAGAGTAATCAATAATACATAAATGTCGTGATAAGCACAAAAATATTTTCAAGCTGTTTCATCTTATTAGGATGGGACTCGAGTTTAAGTAAATATTTGTCTGCGTATATTGCAATTTCTCGTATTTAATAAAAACATAAAAAGAGTTCACTGCGAATCGTTGCTAAAAGTGCTTTTTATATGATATTTTTATTGCAGATTAAGAAGCACATTAAGTATGTACATTTATTAAATGAAAGTTGGCGAGCATTCCTTTTAAATACGTTTGAATCAATTTCAAAAATTTCAAAAAACGAATTAGAAGAAATGGTTTGACTTCAATTTTAGCACTTACATTTGAAACGAGAAAAAAAAAATTTTTAAATTGTTTTTATTTTAAATGAAATTGTTAGAATGAAAAATTTCCTTCGACATCGATAAACAGGGTATTCGTGTTTAAACAGACGAAAAACCCATCAACTTTCAAAGAGAACTTAAAGAACTTCATCGTGTAAATTTAGTCATACAATAATTCAAAAGAACTTTTGTAATATATAAAAAAAACAATGAAAATGTTGATATTTAAGTAAAACAGGATTATAATACAAATTTCTTATATGAATGAAAATAAATTTGACTGACTGATTTTAGAACAATTTTGTCTCAGTGTTACTACAAAGATTTATTCACAATAGTAGTTTTTTTCTGCCTGGTAGTTGGTACGTCCATACTAATTATTGACATTTTATAAAACGCAGACATTTGACAATTCACCACATTGCGTTTTTATTTTTCTTCGCGAGAGCTTCGTCTTTTTATAAACAATAGTGTTCGTTTTGTTATAATTATTTCTTCACAACTTGTGTTAATCTTTTTTGTTTATTTTCTTAACTTCATAGATACAATAAATGCACATACATATGTATATGCATGCACAAACAAAATAAGTTCATAAAATAAACAAAAGATAACAGTCTTATTGGCACATATATATGCATACATACAAATAATTGTATAGGCACATATGCATCCGTGTATTTACATACATACATATGTATATTGCCTTTGCACAAAGTCTAAAAAGTGAACGATTTCTGTGTACATAGAAAGAGATAGATATATTACGCAAACTGATAGTAACGTCCGAAAACAATAGAAGCAAAATAAAATTAAACGGAAGTGCTGTATACTTATTGTGTATAAAAATATTAATCTGCACAAATTTATAATAAATACCTATTTAAATTATCAAAAATAACTGAAAGCAAAAACAAATTAAAATTTTAATTTCAGTTAAGTGTAAGTGGAAAAGAGTTTGTGAAATTCCTTATTATACCTATGAAGATGAATTTTTATAACTTCGTTAAGAATCCTTAAAAAATTTAAAGAAAAGGGAAATTAAAAATCCATTCATACATATGTATGTACATATGTATGTACGTACCTAAGTGCAAGAAAGATAAATTAAGCCCTTGCCATTAAATATTTTTAACAGGAAGTGGAACAGTTGAAATAAGAGAAATAAATCTACCAATAATTACAATTGGAACCTCAAAAAACTAAATACTTATGTAAATACATAAATGATTTGCCAACTGATAAAGATGAAGGTTTCTGCTTTAATTCATGCTTATTTTTTAAACTTTATTCCTTTAAAAATATGTATGTATGTATGTTTGGTATCAGCTGGCTCTGATGCTGTGCTTAGCGGTACAGAAGGAGCTATCATTGTTGTTTACGGTTTATAGGTACCTATTTTTTATATATGTACATATTTTTTTTTGTGTAAATAGGTATCTTAGTTGTTTGAATGCTCTTATTAATCTTTTGCTATTTAAAAATTTAAAAAAGACTATCAAAAGATTTAGAAAATTTTTAAATCATTTGCAATAGTAAATATTTCATATTGATACAACTGAAACACAAATTTTGTGTATTTCTCTGACTCAATTTTTTTAATACTGATAAGCGAAAACTTTGAACACAAGAAAGTAATGCACACTACCATACATACGTACGTATATACATATGTACATATGTATGTATGTACACATGTACTATGTGTTTATGCTCCTTTATTGCAATATACCTACCTATACAAATCTCGAAAAATGGAGTTAATAATGCAGAAAAAATCGTTATATCTACCATATTAGTCCTGTGGTTTCTAGGTTTGATTTTTCCTTCAAAAATTGTTTCAGTGATGCCAGTAGGTTTTAAAAAAATCCATTTTTTAATGGTTAAAAATTTTTATTTAAAGAATATATTATTTTAATATATTACTTAAAACTTAATCCATGTAATTCTTTTGTGATTTGTTTGAAATTAATGTATACTTTTCTAAAATTTTTCAGAATTGATCTTATAATACAAATTTAACATACAGCTGTATTTGGGAGTTTATTAAGATTTAAGTAATTTCTTTAAATATTAACGGTCTAGTTCATAAAAAATATTTTAGGTTTATTACAGGTTTATTTGGCAAATTTTCCATAGAAATATGTCAGCTAAGCGCTTAATAAACCTGAAATATTTTTTATGAATATGGCAGTAAATCATTGTTTAATTGATGCCCTGCGTTCATCTGTTTAAAAAAATACATAAAAACCGGTTGAAAACTGGTTAAAAAATCAAACCCGGAACCCGAAATTATGCTAAATTTGACACTGGTAAAGGGCCACTCAGACTATTATACTTTGTATTAATACATGTCAAAAATTCAAGTAATACGTGGAAGTGCGATATTGTGAATGCAAAATATAACGACAAATGGTAAATAATACGATAAAAATTTGACATCCCATAAGACTTGACCATTTTTTTTTTAAATTTTCTAAACGATAATACATACTTTTCATCTGATTAGAGTTCCATTATTACAAAATCAATTAATAAACAAATTAAAAAGTCGTCTGTTTCGACGCCGTTGCCGTGCCGTCGTTTATGGTACATGTCTTCGCCTTAAACCGGCTATAAATATTGAATATGTTTATCGTATTGAATAAGTTTTCCTGTAAGCCATGTCCGAAAATGAGCGAAATTATCATATTTTCTTTTTCTTTATCTTATTTAAATCAACTACTTTGAATGTCGTTTATTTTCAAGGGCCGGAAGTCAACGATTAATGTAGGCATGTTAATCCTCAACAGCTGTTTGCTTTCTACTTGTATTTTTAATGTAATATGAGGTGTGATGGTGTGAACACAAAATGTAACTTTACGGTAGATTTTTTGACAGTCGAAACAAATGTATTTAGATTTCTTTCTCGTAAAGTGTGATGAAAGTCTTTATACATGTATAATAGTCTGACTGGCCCTTAATGAAGAATTCCATTGGTGAAAGAAATTTCAAAATCGGTTTGGCGGTTTGGGCGTGAAAGTGCCACAAACAAACAAACAAACTCACTTTCACATTTATAATATTAGGCCATTCAGGCTAATATTATTTCATTCGTAATTTGAGCTTGAAATTACTTAATTTCGTATCATTATTATTTTGGTCAGGCTATATTTTGAGTTTTTTTTTTTAATTTTTGCGGTTAAAACTATTTTGTTAAGCTATTATGAAGACCTTAATGAGAAAATACATACATGCATTCATAAATGATTAGTTAATTACATGCAAATTAGAAATACATACAAACAAAACCAATAAAATTTTAGTTTTTTAAATGCTTGATGATCATTTTATCATCTTAAAAATGCTTGTTAATTTTTTGTAATTAACGATTAAAAGTAATTAAAAAACATTCAAATGTTGCAAAAGCGTTTGTGAGTACAAACAGAGGTGGTTGGGGCCAGGGGTGCGAAACAGAAAACATCTTTCCTCACAAAGTTATCATTAAACTAATAAAAATAATATTTTTTTAAATATTTTTTTTTAGCTTTGTAGGTATTAATTTATTTATTTATTTCAGTCTATGGTGAAAAACTCCTTACAGACTAAAGCCTAGATCCCACTGAAATAAAGTTATAAGTAATAAAAATATATCGATAAAAGATTGATAAACTTTTTGTAAATTGAAATTAATCTCATTGAGCTTAACAAAGGCACGTGTTAAAGTACATAAAATACCTTAGCCAACCTAAGATTTCTAGGAGATATATAAATAAAAGGGTACCATATAAAGCAAATCAGGGCAATCAATAAAACCATTGATAATATCATATACAAATAGTGCCGATTGAACTATTGAGAGCTGAATTTAATAATAATTAATTGACATATAAAAATATCCAAGTTATTTCGTATAATGAAATTAATTGAAGAAGAGAGAGAGAGAGTTTAGAAAATTTGGTCTGAAAAAGTGACTGTTCGCACATTACTATTTACCATTGTTGCCATTTTAGCATTTTCACTGCCAGATCTGACATTTTCCTTAGTTAAAAAGCATTCAACTTTAAAAAAATTCTACCGAAAGCATTTGTTAAAAATAAAAATAGCAATTTGTTAAAAAAATTCTTCTGTATAGAGGATTTTTCTCATATACATACATACATGTATTGCAGGCTAAAGGTTCCCTGATGATCTGCACTAGCAACAGTGAAATGCGCATAGGATCCATCTAACCCCTCAATAATCAATTCCAATGTATTTATAATTAAAAAATATTATATTGAATAAGTAAAATAATATTTTGGAATTATAGTGCGTAAAAATCGTAATTGTAACATTTCCAAAAAACACCAATTATTAACTTTTTTATATAAAGGGTGTTTTTTATTAAGGTATAGAACTTTAAGTTGGCATCACTTTTTTAACTGGCGGCCATTTTGTCAGCTGTCAAATGATTAATATTTAGTTTGGTTTGCCATTTCATCATGAACAGGTTGACAAAAGAACAACGCTTGCAAATCGTGCAAATTTATTTCGAAAATAATGGTTCAGTTCGCGAAGTTTACCGCAAGCTCCGTCCATTTTATGGTCGACATAATCGTCCATCAGAGCAATTAATTCGGTTAACCATGGATCGTTTTCGCACTAGGTTTACTCTATGTGATAATACGCATCCGCAGAGACGTCGAACAGTGCGCACCGAAGAAACAATTGCCGCTGTAGAGCAAAGTGTTGAAGAGGACCCGAATGAATCGATTCGCCACCGTGCACAGCAATTGGAGCTTTGTCCATCAACTTTATGGAAGATTTTGCGCAAAGATCTTGGCTTGCGACGTTACAAGATCCAGCTTGTGCAAGAATTAAAGCCGCGAGACCATGCAATGCGTCGTGATTTTGGTGTATGGGCCGAAAATGAGATTGATCTCGATGCTGATTTTCATCGCAAAATTTTGTTCAGTGATGAGGCTCATTTTTGGTTGAATGGCTACGTCAACAAGCAAAATTGCCGCATTTGGAGTGAAGAGAATCCACATGAGACCCTTGAGACGCCATTACATCCACAAAAACTGACTGTTTGGTGTGCTCTATGGGCTGGTGGAGTCATTGGGCCATACTTCTTCCGAAATAATGCTGGAGAGTCAGTTACCGTTAATGGAGACCGGTATAGAGCCATGATAACCGACTATTTTGTTCCCGAATTGGATGGCATGAATGTGGATGAGTTGTGGTTCCAACAAGACGGCGCTACATGCCACACAGCGCACGTCACAATCGATTTATTGAAGGAAACATTCGATGAGCGCATAATTTCGCGGAGTGGACCTGTCAATTGGCCACCAAGATCGTGTGATTTGACACCATTGGATTATTTTCTTTGGGGATATGTGAAGTCGCTCATCTACGCCAACAAACCAGAAACGTTAGGGGACTTGGAAGCCAACATTCGTGGCGTTATTGCCAACATACGGCCCCATATGCTCGAAAAAGTGGTTGAAAATTGGACCTGTAGAATTGGCTTTATTCGAGCCAGCCGCGGCGGCCACATGCCCGAAATCATATTTAAACGTTAATGGAATAAAATTATCCTTCCAATAAAGCCAAATTGATGGACATTAAAACGATTTTCTTGTGTTTTATTTCAATTCGAAGTTCTATACCTCTAAAAAAAACACCCAATATGTGCTCTAAAAATACCTGCAAATACCAATAAGTTTGTATAAACATGAAATTCAAAGCCATTTCAATAATTGTTTCTACATTTAAATCCGGCATTATACTTTTCTTCTGTAGAACATTTTAACAGAATTTTCTGGCAACACTGCTATTTACCAATTTTGGTGTAATTGGAACAAAACGGCAGCCCTGTTTTGAAGCAAAAACTTGATTTTTATTTAATTCTATTCTACAATCGTATGATTACATTGTAGTATATTTTTTATATAGATATTATATTTATGTAAATACTTTTAAATTTTTATTTTCTTAATAACAGCTTTGTCTCTATTTTTCTATGGTCATTCTGATCATTATAATAATCCTGACTTAAATGTTAACTAGGTTTTAAGCGTGTTTCAGAAATAAAATTTAAAACTTTCAAAAATCCATTATAAATTAAGCTTGGTAATCATTTGGTCATTATTGTTGATGCTGTATGCAAATATTGGCAAAGCAAATTGAATGCGTCTTCACAACATTTTTAAATTATAAATACATACAACACACATACCTACTTATATAATGATTAATTTTAATTAAGTCAAAATTCAGTTTAAAATACCTAAAATTATTTTGTTATATAATAGAAGTGGTAATATAACTGTTACATTTACTTGGACGTTAGTAAAGCGTTTTCGTTATTGTTGTAGTGTAGAAAGTGTTGTGTTGGTTTCAATCATCAAAAATTTCACTTTCATTTTAATATAATTTCATTTTAAATCAACTTAAACATTTTTTTAAACTACTTTAAATGCAAAAAATAAACCCCAAAACAAAATACCAAAATCAAGTTAATTTCGCAGAAAATCAAAAAAAAAAAACAAAACGAGAAAAAGTACAAAATTCAAGTTATTCTTGAAGTGTTTACAACCGTAAAAAGGAGAAAAACCAAAAGCAAAAAAAAAATTTAACAAAAAACTTTCGCCTGTCAATGGTCTTATTATGCATGTAGGTACTTCCATACATACTTAGGTTGCATATATGTATGTACGTACATGCACACATGTATGTACATCTACATATATATCATTTCATTACCTCCGAGTGATTCCTTCATTGGGATTTTGTTAAATCTAAAGCGACTGCTAGACACATCAGTATTCTTATCGCATGATTTGTCTGTGCCTGGGTTTGGCTTACAAAAAAATAGTCGCACTTATCGTATTTGTCAGTATTTTTTGCAAAATAATGTACAGAGGCACAATTATTGAAGTTAAATGTTGATGGGTTTAGTAGACCTTCCTTCTGTATTAAAATTACGTATAGTAAAAACTAAAATAGTAAAGTATGGTTAGGTTATGTTTTACAGGTTGCTGGGGGCTGGTTTCAGCTCACTTGGGTCCGAATAACAAGTACCTTTGTGTTACCTGAGAGTAGGAAATGGATAGTGCCGGTCCAGATGGTGAAACGGCAGATAGATAAAGAGAAGAGGAGTTTAATTAATTTTTTCGTTTTATAACTCAGCTTTCGGACTTCGGTCGAGTTCTGCGCGCAGGACATAAAATTTTTCACAATGTTGTATGCTTAAAGATTGTTGATTTCTTTGTTTGTTGTTCGATACTGAAGACCTTCAACACATTTAATAAAAATTTTAAGGCCTCTCATCTGTAAGTTGCCACAAATTGTGGCTCGTAATAACCCCTGCAGATTATACGAGCAAGATCAATTTATGTAAGTTTAATTCAGATTTTTTTATTTTTTTTGTAAACTATACTTTGGATAGACTTAAATTGAAATAGTAATAAAAAAGCGCACATTTTTTATTTAATATTTTAATGCTGAGGTAATAATGACATTATCATATAAAAAAGTTTTAAAAACTAGTTTTTGTTGTTGTTGCTATTATAAAACATAAACATAAATTTTGTATTTATAAAACTTCTATTGAATGAAACATGAAATTTATCAGCATGTGTAATTTTTTGTTAATAATAAAACTAATTTTAAAACAATGAATTAGTAATAGCAAAAGACCCTGAAAAAAGTTATAAAGTTTTATAAACTAGAGATGGAATCGTGAGCAAGTTTTCACTCACACCTCTCATGATCGAAAGAATGTATTTATGTTTTTTTTTTTAAATTTATATTTCGGTGTGAGGAAAAATTAATCTGATTGTGAAATTTCAAGAATATAAAGTAAACAAATTCTCAATTCTTAATTATGCCGTAAAAATTTGTTTGCAACGTTTTGTAAAAACTACACCAATTACTACATTTGCATTGTGGAATTTTCGATTTAATTTTCCGCGAAATCTATCTTCGATATTTGTGGCAATTAATCGTCGGTGAGGTAAAAAAAAACTAATAAAATGGCTATATAGCTTAAAGTAATACGACTACTTCAACACGAGAGGCGCTGCAACGATGCTGTAAAAATTAACAAAACGCACAATAGCAGAGTTGGGAAAACGAAAAAATTAATTAATCTTCTCTTCTATCTATATACATATCTGTCACTTGGACCCAAGTGATCTTTCTCTTCTCAGCAACTTGACCTAACCTATCTATGGCACCAACAAAATGTTTAAAAGCATTTGACTTCGTCGCAAAATTTATTACTTTGTCTCTTATAACCCTCTTATTATAGCAAGCACCTAATTTAATATTTTTTGTATAATGTAGTTTAGCAGGAAATGCATAATGCCGAGTACTTACTATGGCATTTTGTGTCATCGCAATAGTGCACATTGGTGCCAACTTTTGTCATTTCCGATATTTTTCATTGTGTGGCATTGCTTTCCATATAAAAAATATAATATTAATGGCATTGCACACATTTTCAAAACGACACCACAAAATGACAACACAATACATATAGTAGTTAGTTTTCAATTTACATACAACTCAATGAAGATATAACATATTTTTGTTTCTCAAGCCTTTTATTATGCCCTTGATTATGAAAGTTGTCTAAGTCATATACTTCTTTGGTCGAGATATTTAGTAGATTACATTTAAACAAATCAAGAATAATTTTTATATTATGAAAAATTTTGATTAAGAGTTGTACTAGTATCGATTAATTTAAATTTATTTAATATTCTTTAAATATTTGTTGAAGTTTTTTTAAGATTTATTTAGAATTTCGAAGCAAAAATGCACATGACTTAGACCACTTTCATAATTAAGTTCACATATGTATTAAACATTATTCATTTTAAAAACAAATTTTTGAGATATTTCTATGTAGCAATGAAGGAGCGATATGACTTCGTAGTCCACAGACCAACCGAGATTATTTTTTTTTTTGACAATTTGTTTAAATGACAACCTGAAATGCATTTTTGTTATTTTGTGTTGTATCCATTCTTGATGGCGTGAATCGCTTTGGAATAAACAGAAAGTTGTGTACACAACAAAACTCCCTTAAAATAAGTTTTAAAAATTTTATTATTACTTAACATCAATTTAAATATTCTTACATGGCGATCTTGTTTTTCTTGTAAGGTAAATACGGAAATGTCCATTAGCTGTAACGATCTCATTTCCGAAAGAATTGAAACTATTATGATATATATGTACATACATACTTAATTTTTTCTAAATATTTTATATAACTACATAAATATGTATGTATGTTTATTTTCTTATTAATATTTCACAATTTTTCATTGCGCACAGTTGAAACATGAAAGTTTTTCCCCACAGGGAAACATTTTTACCATAATAATACACAAGACTAAAACTTACTAATTTGTTGATTGTTGCGCACATATTTAGAAATAGTTCATTAAACTTGAAAAAATATGTAACTGGGAATCTTAACTTATTTTTTAAATAATTTTTAACCCTTTCAGGAAGTTTATATTAAAAATACGACATTTTATTTAAAAGGTACTTTTTATGAAAACAGATTGTCTTCTATAAAACTTCTACACATTTTTTAAGAAGTAATTAAAAAAATATTTTATAAAAGATGCATTGAAATTGAAATATCAATAAATGCTGATATCCTAGTAATGGATTGGAATTCTGTCAAATATTTCGTTGGATTTAAAATTTGGTGGTATTTTTTAGTCTATTTTTGGAGCGCCAGTATTTTTTAAGTCCATATTATTTATTTTTTAATTCTCAAAAATCTCAGAAAACAGTTATTGAAGTTTGTTTTAAATAAATTTAAAACCAGCTGTCTTTTGCAGCAGGCTTTCAATTCTTTGCACAATCAAAAATGCAAAAAAATTAAAAAATTTTAATTAAAG
Source organism: Nowickia ferox (assembly GCA_936439885.1). Classification (NCBI taxonomy): domain Eukaryota; kingdom Metazoa; phylum Arthropoda; class Insecta; order Diptera; family Tachinidae; genus Nowickia; species Nowickia ferox. Next base: position 3,200,324 of record OW387023.1, on the reverse strand, counting down.
GTCGCCAAATTTTACTGAGAAAGGAGTTATATTTATGCTTGGCGAAGTAGAATAGTATAAAAGAATAGTAGAGTGTAAGAAAACAGGTTGAACAAGATCTGAAGAAAAAGTAGAGACTAGGAAAAAAGTTGAGTGCTCTTTTAATGCATGTAAGTAACAAAACCATATGACCTGTATTTTATGCGTTTACAGATGGTTTAAATAATGTATTGATTTATAGGTTTGCTAATTTAAACACATTTTAAATCAAAAATAGAAATTAACTCGCACTGATTTATTAGCTCTTAATCCATTCCTAAACAACAGCGGTTAAAGACTGTTTAAATTTGTTTCTTGGTTTAGTCAAACGTATGTTAAACTAAGTTTAACTAATTGGTAAGAAACTAGCCCTAACCGATTTTAATTTAAAAAAAAGCCATATTGATTATGATTAAAAAAATTATTCGTGTAATAATATTTAAAACCGTGTTTGAGTAATTAAAAAATGTATGTTAAATGCACATAAGTTTTTGCCAATGTATATGTATGCATGTATGTATGTGTGGGTGTGAAAAATCAAAAGACTTTTATTAGAAAAAGTGTTTAAAATAAAACTTATTATGGAAAAGTGAAACAAATTACACACGAATACAAAATTTTATTAAATATTACGCAAACGAGTTATAGAACGAGTACATCACGTAAATACATATGTATGTATGTATTTATAAAAACACATTTTATTATACGCGCACGCTTCATTCCAATTTATATTAATTTATTTTATTAATAATGTCTTATGATTATTTTTCTTGTACAATATAAAATTGCTTTGTATTTAATTCTTTTTAAATATTATTAATCAGTGTTTGAACTAGCTTTATAACTTCTCTTGTTTTGTCTTCCTTTCCTTCTTTTTTTTATTTACTTTTATCTAATTTTAGACTTTTTTTGTTATACATTTTAGTTGGTGGTTTTGGTAAATGTTTTCATTTGCAACGTGCTGCATCTTAATCTCTTAATCTTTAAGTATTTTTTCATTAAAATAGAAAAAAAATCAAAACAAATAAAACAAAAATAAAAAAGTAATTAGCAAACACAAAAAAAATAAAAAAGTAATTAGCAAACACTTTGAAACAAAGCTAATCTAATGTTGTATTTTATAAATGCCTGCCCCTATAAAAAATATTAATATGTTTATTATTTTGTGTGTTTTACCGCAAAAAAGAAAAATAAATAGCACTTGGCGAATTTTATTTGAGAAGCGTTTTCATAAATTAACAATAAGGCATTTAATAGATAGTTAAAGGCACTTTTCTTTAAAGTGAGTAATATACATACTGACATCTCATTAGCGCTATGGGTCGTTGGATATTTTAAATTATTAATACAGCATTTCCAAAATCAACCCAAAATATTCATATCGCAAACTAAATCTTAAATAGTCAGGGCAATTTTAAATGTTCAGGAGTGATAAAAAAACTCTTAATAATAATGTTCAGTGAAAACACAAAACCATTTTGATAATTTTGCGTTGTGAATGTTTCTGATTTAGTATGCGACATGTATGTAATTTCACTGATTTAAGTGATTCTTTTTAATTTTAGCAACATCTTTTTTTTGTGCTTTCTAAAACAGGAAATCCAAACTTTAAAATAAATACTCGTAGAATTGTTTATATGAAATTTCATTAGAAGAATCTGGCTTTTGCTGCTTATTTAAACTCAAATCACTTTGTTCTTTTAAATTTATATTCATACATACATATCGTTACCTTAACATAGAAAGTCCCTAAATCATTATTATTTTGAAATCGAAATTTTTGTATTTTTTGATACAAAATATATCAATTAGTTTGGTCCTTTTTATATTAAGGTAACGATATGTACACATGTTAAATATGGTGGGAAATGTTAACTTCAAGAAAACGTGTACTTAATTAAATGTTGCTAAGTGGTTATTTGTTGTTTTTTTTTAATTACACTAGTTTACAGAGAAAATATTAAAGTTTTATATTGCATTTGTTTTAAGATAATTAGCGAAAGGATTTGTTAGGAAATTTTTTTGGTTTTTTAATAACGGAGTTTTCAGTTTTTATACGACTTTGAATAAATTTGGATTCCGTTTTTAATTTTTGTACAAAACAGCTCCTGAAATTTCAACAACCGATGAAAATAGTTAACAGTTTCTAAAAGTTTGACTTCAATCCGGGTAACACGTTCATTTTCTTTATCGCATCGTAACAAATTCTACATGACGAGGCATAACCGTCAAAAAAGCTTAAGCGACATATAATTTGAACTTCGTTTTTTTTTTATGAAAATCGATTATTTACGGTCGCAGATAATCGATTTTCGTCAAAATATGAAGTTCGAAAATTATGTTGCTTAAGCTTTTTTGGCGGTTATTTCACGCTCTTTCAAAAAAGTATAAATCAAAAAACAAAAATATATTATTATATTGTGAATTGAATTGTTAATTCTTTTTCCGCGTTCCGCACACGCTAAATATCTTTAAAAAAATTCCAATAGAAAATTTTCATATTTGCAAAATTAAAATTTGTAAACCAGTGTTGTTACACGGCTCAATCAATAAATATAATTATATATAAAAAAAACATTATTTATGTATTTAATATTGTATACTGTTTTTAAAACGTATTTCGACAAATATTAGAACACATATTAATAAATAAATATCTATGTATGTATGCAGGTACGCTTACAAATATCTATAATCACCCATGTTATTGCATCTCATTATAAAGTATTATAAATTAAAATTAGAAGAAGAAAAAAATTAAATATGTTTTGTAAAATGTTTTACATATTTATTATTCGAAACTTCAAAATCTGCTCCTAATATCACTACTACAGCAATAAATACTACTACTACTTGTACCACTTCTTCTACTACATACACCTCTACTACTACTACTATTACTACTACTACTACTACTTGTACTACTTGTACTACTACCAACCTACCTACACTACCACCTGTAGAAAAAACTACATACATACATCAAATTAATAATAATAATATAATAATTTTTATTTAATAATCTATTGAAAAGCTGCTATTTACCTTGTTTGTAAAAATATACATTTTCAATTTTAAAATTATTAACCATTTGTTACTATTGATAAAGTAGTTATTAAGCATTTTGATGTAAAAACAATTACATACATAATATCTATACATACAATTTTAATTCCTAATTGTTTTTTCATTTCTTACATAAAACAATAATCCCCAAAAAGTACATACATATGTATGTACATATAGTATATGAACTAATATCTAGTGGCTGATTATACCTTGCACATATTTTTTTAGTTTAGTGGTGTAAGATTTTAAATAGATTTTGCTTACACGAAAAAAATATGTATCTGATAATTTTTTTTCAATTCGCAGTCGGTGGAAAATGTCGGCAATTCCACAAAAAAATCTACCGAAACCAAAAAGTAAAATGTCAAAAAAAAAGTAAATGATTTCTTTTCTAGCAATATATCGAGCCATAAAAGCAAAAGAAAGCTTAAGCTATGAAAATAAATATATCAAAAATTAAAAAAAAAAACATTAAAAACAAAGTTTAAAATTGTGGACAAAACGACTTTAGAAAACTCATCACACCTTTTATCGTTTTCAAATTGGTTTCGTTTCTGAATCGTTTTTCATCACATACCTGTATGTAGCAGTTCCCTATGGCCAAAGCCATCCTGCTTTTTCTTTAATGTAGAATTCATGTTTGTTTTTTCTTTTAACAGTGTTATCCTCCAGGGTTGGTGTTGAAGGTGGAACTGTGCCTGAAATTTTGATTGAAGTTAAGTCAACATTAACTTCCATAGCAGGCACAACAATTTCAGGTGTTTCTACTTCTCTGCCTCTACTTAAATATCCCTCCACCCGTTGCATGATATTCAGTTTTGTTGGCGACCATATTCTTAACTTTATTTTTATATTGCATTATTTATTTACGCTCATTATTTTCTTGTTACTCTCTTAGCGATTGGCCAAGAAAATTCAATAATTTTCCAAATTTATTCCCATTGATCTTTAAACAGTGCATCTGCGAAATCCCAATACAACAGAGGGATTCCTCGGCAAATCTTCCACTAATTTCTCAAACTAGGTTGCAGTGATTATTTTAAAAATTTTCATTTTTAATTACTGTATGCTTCGAATAAACTCAAGTCGTTATCAAAAATGGCGACAACAAAATCCAAAGTCGCCGTCAAATTTTCTTACAAAATGCAAATTTCATGTTGACGGCCATTGATAATCTTCGATAACAACAACTAGAATAACAATTTGAAGTAAGCAAGACAAAACAATATCGTTTTGTGTCGATGTTGACAACTGGAATAAGGATGATTATTTATTTAGTTTTTTAGGTAATCTAGCATGAAAAACTAATCCCAATAATACATTTTGAAAAATTTTAAGGTTGCGTGTTTGGTTAGTTTAAATTATAGTTTCATATCTGCGAAAGAAATTAGAGATTATGTTTACACATTCTAAGCGTTAAAGGAAAAATGTCATTTTATTTAAATGTTACAGATATTATTAAAAATTATATAGTAATTCATTTTGACGAGACCGAAGTATGATGGAAAAAAAAATTATTTTATTTAATCTGCCCTTCTGAAAGAACTCCTAATAGATTTACTTTATTCTTCACGTGGTGAAACTTGGGTTTATTTATAAAAATGGATGGTCTAATGAGAAAAAACGATTATGCTTGTATCATAGATAGAATATGCCTGTTTTTGCGGAACAAAGTTCTTACTTACTCAGCGGAAGAAGTTGTATTTTAACAGAATCGTTAAGAATTTACTTTCAAAACAAAAATTTTCAGACAATGCAATGACCACAACGACCAGACTACAATTTCGCTGAACATTTGGGAGTTTCGTAAAAAAACCTCATAAATTTAAATTAACTTCGCTCCCGATTCTGAACGGAATATTCAAATATTGCGAACCGTACCATCAAGAAATTGGTATAATGTATGCTTAATGCTTCTATAAATTTCGAACTAAATAAATTTTTGAAAACGTTCAAAAGTGGATACATAAGAATTTTTTTCATAAAATTGATTCAATCTTAAGTCTAACTTTTAATCTTCATGAATTTCATTTTGTTTTCCTTAATTAATTAATTTAATCCTTTAAATAAAAACTGGATTGTATTTCATTTATTTTTCTGATTTTACTTCAGTTTTATGTCGTATTTAATAATTCCTAGTTTACACTATGCAAGTCTTATTGCTGATTAGTTAGCTAGAAAAGAGAGACGAGGGAAAACGAAACGTTTCTGTTCCCCTCATCTCTCTCTCTCTATCTCTCTCTCTCCTAACAAACTAATCAGCTTAGCAATAAGACTTGCGTAGTGTAAACTAGAACTAAGAACGTGGCCACTTAATAAGTGCTCGTCACTGTATATACGATTATCAGTAACAAGCATCTATACAAAAAAGTTCGAATCACGGTTGCACATAAATATATTGATTTTTTAGAGGTAAATTGGTTACAAAAATAAATCATCAATATAATATAAAATGAACATAATTTTTCTTATTTTTTATTTTTTTGCATGGAAAAAGCTTTTCTATTAGGAATAAAAATTATAATAATTTATCTCTTTTTTTCATCATTTTGATATAAAATTTTTTCAGTGTAAGCACTTCTATCAGCACTTTGTATTTGCGTGTACAAATGATAAGTTGTATTTAATCATTAACAACATTAAAAAGAAGTGAAGACTAATATTTATACATACACATATTTTTTTGTACATCCCATCAATGGTTTGCATATTGAATTAAAAAAAGCCATATATATATAAAAGTAAATGTTTGTTTTAGATCAATGTTCATTATAATTTTACAAACTAAACACAAAATACATATACATATATATATAAATGTATATGAACAATAACTACTCTTATGTAATATATACTAGTGTTTATACATACATACTTTTAATCATAACTGCTGTTTTTGTAGTGCATTATTAATAAATTTATTTCAAAACCAATTGTAGCTGTACCAAAGACTAATTTACTTTAAGAATAAATCAAAGTGGGCTCTTTTGTTATAAACATGTCATATATTATTTTAATTAGCTTTTATGGAATAACCAAATTTATTAATAAAAAAAAGTATGATGTACAACAAATTTTTATAAAAATACGCTTACATTATAAAATCATGGTAGCAGTTGAGAAATAAAAACAATTTCTTACACATTCATGTTAATATTACTTTATATATTCGTACCATACAACACAAAACAAGTACTAAATAAAACTGCAACGAGTAAAAATGAGTACTATTGTGTTTTTCATAACTTTAGTTTTACAAAAAAAAAAAAAAAAAATAAAAATAAAAAAAACATTTATTCAATTAACCAGCCTTGTTGTATTGCTTAAAGTTGTATTTCAAAAGAAAATTTCAATAAAAATGTCTGTAAACAAAAAACAAGTTATTTACGAATTTTGTTTGTTTTGAGAAGTTTTGTGTTTTTTTTTGAAATTGTCTTTTAAAATTCAACAAGACTTTGAATTGAGCAATTGAAAATCCAAAACCGAAAAAAAGTTCTCATTTTTTCTCTACTATTTGTTAAATTTAACAACTTATTGCAAATTGTATTTCTTTGTATTTTACCATTTATAACATATTTATATAAAGATTTTTAATGTTAAATAAAAAACAAATACTTATACAATGCATATATTTAATAAATTAAAAAAAAAATAAAAACCATACATCTTTGGTTGTTTTATTTTTCTTTTACGAATGTTGTTGCTACTTTCTTTCTATATTGTACATGTGTGTGTGTGTGTACTGCGTCAAATTGCTTCTCTCTTCCTCTTCCTTTCTTAACTACTTAATTTGTACTCGTATAAACATATACAAACATACATACATATACATACATGCACACATCCATTCATATTCACATTTAAACAGTTTGTTATCCTTAAAGTATACTACATAATACTTAAATATATTTTCCTATTTTTTTGTATGTAGTATATCGTTTTTATTTCGTTAAAAAAAACTGAAACTTTAATTTCATCTGTTTTCTATTGCATTATTTCTGTCCTGGTGGATTAATTGAAACATGTATTTTTTATTTTGATTTTTACATTAGACTTGCACGTAATTCATTTACAATTTCATTGGTTGTGTTTCTATTTTTTGGGAATTGTTTTTATGATTAAGTAAAAGCAACTGTAAAAACTAAATGTAAGTATAAATTGTAATTGTAATGATTATTTGCTTAAAAGTTTGCATGTTCATTTGAAATAATGGAAACGAACACTACACATTTATTGCTTAAATGTTATTCGAAGACTCAAATAAACAACAAATCCGAATACATAACTGCTTTAGTAACGATCCTCGATATAATTTTGATTTTTTTTTACATTAATATTTTATTCTTTTGATCTAATACGCCTTGCACAAGAATGCTTGACTTTAAAAGAAAACATAATATTAAATATGTAGTTGTATTTAATACTTATGTACATATGTATATAATTAATATGGAAAGGTTGATTCAACAACAATCAACAAGTACTCAGACCAGAATTTTATCTATTTCACAAAACTTTTCTATTATTTTAGATAAGAATGTTTATTTACCACTAAAAATAAAGTTCCTCAAAGACACTAAAGCATTAAAGGTATTCGATTATGGATGATATGCCATAACGCAAACAACATAAGATAAACAGCCTTATCATGAATTCCACATGTGAAAATTTCAGAATCAAATCTTTCGTTCACAAGGATTTTAATTTCGTTTAATCAATTCCAATGAAATTAAAAACTAAAATATTTCCAATTTTTCCAACAGACTAATCTATGTGAATGATTTTTTTCATAAATTGTCAGATTATTTCGCAATCGTATGAAGTTTTTTGACACCGATTGTTCACACGTTCGGAAATTTCCATGTGAAATTTTACTTAGGATAAGCCTGAATATATTTTATTGGGTGTTTCGATTTTTGTTTATAACGACGTAATTAAAATAATAAAAAAAATATTTCGAAGTTTTTGTTATTTAGATGGGTTTTCTTTTAAGCTAACGTTTGGGTCCTTGCAAATAGAGTTGAACAAATTTCTTTTACACAATAGCTTAACAATTTTCCAATTTCTTCACAAAGTTTGTCACTGTTTCTATATTTTTGTGTTTTAAACAAAATGTTGTTATTTGATCGTTTTTTACATTTTTTATATGTAAATAAATATGTTTTTTTTTAAAATATCCCTGTCCAATTTTTTCTTTTTATTCTTCAAATACATACATATGTACACAAACTTGAACAAACAGCCGCTCCAAGTACAAATCTATAGATATATGAAGTCACGCAATATTTTCATTCAAAACCAGTTCGATCCTACCTTAAAAAATAACGAAAATTGACTTTTCCTTGCTAGTCTCTATCTAGGCAGTTCAGTAATTTGTCTGTCATGTAAAAAACAGTTACCAGGACTAGTCTGCTTTTGTTCGCCAGCTGCTCATATTTGTTTGCTGTCTTAACTATTTTCTTAAAGCATTACGTTTCACAACAATAAAGTATTCTCATCTTCCGATGATGAGTAAAACGCAACGCTCAACATTATTACTTTTCTTTAAATAATTCTAAAATAATTGGTAATAAGTTTTTTAAATGTTTGTTAATTTTTTCTGTTTTTTTGTTGGATATTTTTTTTTTTGATAGTTTTCATGACAGGCTGCCGCATAAATCTTCAATATGGCGTAATATCTTACATTATAGTTTTTCTACAAAACTGTCGTAGGCGAAAATTTTATACGGTAACATAGAATTTTAAATTCGACTACGCCTCGTGATTGTTATGACCATGATTATGGCAATGACGTTATGGTACGGCATGTCTAATTGAGCATTAAATATATAAATTAAACTTTCCTATTGTTTTTGTATAAATACGAGTATATTTTCTAATTTGAAATTATTATTAGAGACCCTTTAAATTATATTAACATTCCGCTGCTATCCACATCGTCACCCTACAAGAATAGTGACATAATTTTAGCGGTCATATGACCGGTAGTTCGAATGAAAATAACAAACACAAATTTCTTACAAGCAACTGAAAAACTTTTTGCAAACTTTACATCATCTGCTAATGTGTGAATTTTGTATTCACACATTACCAGAGAATGTACGATATACCCTGCAGATAATACTGGACTACGTGGTACAATGTACATAGATGAAACAGACTAGTTCCAACATGGTCCCAGTAATCCAGTCATGGACCATACACAAGCATTTAATGTTGCACCACAAGTGCTCGTGCGTAGACGATTATGATCGTTCTTCCGAAACACTGGGATTTTTTTTAAAGAGAAGTAACAATTAGGGAATGAATGCATACTTATATTATTAGGTGTTACCTTCCTTAAGAAAGGGATTATCCTGATGTAATGAAAAGTTGGGACATGTGGTCCAGCCGTAGGATATAGCAACGTTAAATCAACCATCTCTTCTTCACACATTTGCATCATATGTATTTGGACTAGTAGGGTTCCTTTACGTAGTATTCTTTACAATGTATGTACGGATTAGTCGCGTTATTTGAAGGATATACGCATGCATACATATATATATATAAATACACAATCGGACAAAATAAAGTGCCATTGTACACCCTTTCCCTTTCCTTAACAAATAATAATACTTAACAACTGTTACTCGCAGATAAATAATTAATTTAATCTACTCTAATCGTATTTTTAATATATTTTAGGCAACTGAAGGAAGTTGCCATACATAATACTAATTTTAGTTTCGGTTTCATTGCCAGTTGACAAGGCAACTGAAGTTCGGTTGCCATCCACAATCGAGCCATTACTCTCCTTTAATTTTATGTCAGACTTTTGAATGTTCTCGATGGGATTGCCCTCCATTTTCAATTTAAGAAAACTAGAATCAGAGCTCTGATAATAGAAATAATCGCGGTTGATCGATGCAAAAAAAAAAGAAAAAATGAAACGGACGGATAATCGACGTTGCCGGTTAATCGAATCACGGATAATCGAGGCCTTACTGTAGTATAGTTGTTTAAGGCCATGCAAAGTGACAATGTATATGGGTTATTTGGTACCCCAATGAGCCGAACAATTCTTCCTTTCTCGGCGACCCGTAAACCTAACCTAATTCCGATCATCCATTCCTTGTAGGGTAATAAGTAGTTCAGCATTTCCCAATTTTATGACTATAAACTTTTATGTAATTCATGCATAGAAAATGGTAAATATTTTTAATTAAAAATTAAAAGCCAAATTATAATTCACTCCAGCGCTGTCAATTTCAAAATTTTTACATGTCGCATCGATGTTCATTGAATATATACATACATATGTATGTATTTAAAAAAATTCTTTGCAAGCGAAAAAATACAGACGATGCTAATTACACGACACACTTCTTCCTTAAACTTTTTAACAACTTCATTTCAAAACATTTAAACATATAAAAAATATAAACGTTATACATATTTAGATGTTGAACTCGGAAATAGTGAAAAGAAGTTTAAAAATCCGGTAAGTGTAATTCGCTAGTATTCCGTATCATAAAGCAGTATTAAACAGTATCACAATCTCATATAAACGCTCGACCAATCTGATATCCAACACCTCATATCGTCCTTAATATGTCAAACTATCCAATATGCAAATTTGTAGTTTTCATTGTTAACTTAAAGTTGGTGTATTCCTAAAACTGCCAGGCTTAAAATATTTCTTGTTGAGTTATCGTCTGTGAGAATTTCAGAATTTTGAAACGAGGCATCTCTTATAAATTTGGATACCAAGATAACGAATCTAAAAAATATATTTTGCATGTTGGATAGTTTGACATCCCACAGAGCACAAAATAATGCTGGAATTTTGCAGGAATATTGTTTCGTTGTAATGTCACAGGCAATATTCCTGCAGTATTCCTGCAATATTCCTATGTCCGCTTTTTTGTCTTGCCAGCAAGATTCAGGAAATATTGCACTGCAATATTGCAAAAATTTCTAATAAACTTTGATTTTATTTATTTAAGCCGATGAAAATAATAAATACAATCATAGATAAATTAATGCTGAAATTTATGTTAAATCTGATTTAGATTTCATTCATAAATTTAAGTACATAAAACTTGAATGAGTTATTATTTTAGAATCCAGGTACAGGCTTGCATTTTTTCCAAAGTCCTAAGATTATGTTGGATGGTAAGTACCAGCCTTATGTCTATCTATTATGGGATTAAAGACAGAACATTATTTTAGCGGATGAAATAACAAATGGATTTTATATTTTATCTGTGTAAATCGAGCGAAAAAATTAGTGCTCTGGGTATGGAACTTTTAAAACTAATAAAGCCATCGGCAATTCATCACTTGATCGATACGTTATTAATAAAATAATTTTTAGGGTTTCTATACTTTTTTATTGCCGCTTAATGCATTTGATATATTGATTTTCTATTTTGCGTATTATGGGTTCGCAATTGTTAATGTACTCGTACCTCATCACTTGTATCTGCTAAATAAAAGCTACATACATACATACACATCAAAGATTATTAATGAATTGAATTTTATTACGATAAAATTTGTTTTTTCTTATTAACTTTACAGTTTTGTACACTCTCAAGAATTTACCTCAACTCAGAATAAAACAGAAACAACAAGATATATTTACTTAACAAATTAACGGCATTATTATTATTTTTTAAATAATAATAATAACAAAAGGAACAAAACTAACAACGATTTTCAAACTAAAGTCCGCTTCCCAGTAAACACAATAGCAACAAAGTCATGATAAATTCAAATCACACGGGAACTACCCGTAGGCCGTTCTCACGCAATGGACCGTCCTCTTCTAGAAATCATCGAGGACGTATGCTCTTTTCACCCCAACAGCCACATTCGTATCAGCAGCAACAACAACAGCAACAGCAGCAGCAGCAGCAGCTACATAATAATAACATACGTTCAAATCATGGGAACAATAGTAATTTGAATATGATTAACGGCAATAATTCCGGTGTTCCTTGGTACAACAACAAGGACAATACAAATAATAGTAATATGGACTCTTGGAATTCGCTTGGGTAAGATATTTCCACCCCAACTACACAAATTACCATGATGTTTTATAGAAAACTATTATTTATTTACTAAGTATGAATTTTCTTATTAAAATTTTAAGTAAAACCAAGAAAAATATATTTCTTCCTTAATATCCCAAAATCCTACTGCAAAAGAAACCATTTTCTAATTAACTAATCCACGCTTAGGTTAAAGGGCGAATTTTGTAATAAGAAAAATGCATTAATTATAACAAAGATCATTAACAATAATAATTTCTAAACGTTAATGTGAAGCTGCTGCTCATAAAACTATGCCATTTCGCTTTTGTTACAATTCAATGTGTTCGAAGAAGGTTAATTTCCGTCATTAAAAAAAACCGAGCGGAAGCAAAAAGCAAAGGATAAATTCAGCGTAAAGGATAAATTCAGTGTAAAGCTTTTTAAAAAGAAACTAACTGCTAACGAACTAACAATTCTTCGGCAAATAAGTTTAATTTCAAAAGAATTTTTTTTTCAGCAATATACACTCAAACGCATACCCTGTAAGAAAAGTCATTGGTAAAACTTTATTGATTCATTACGGACTTGGTAACTATATACTAAGTAGTTATTGCGCGGCCATATGGTTACATAAGGGCCAGAGATGCATTTATTCATTGTAATAATTGCAGTCTAAACTTTTTATTAAACTTCCACACTATACTTGTATAGAACTCTTTCAGTAGCTTGTTTTAGGCACAAACCAATCATCAAAACCCAATGTAATTGAAAAGGGGTTTATCAAAGGTTTGTGTCTAAAACGAGCTACTGAAAGAGTTCGATACACGTCTATTCCACACTAGAATTATTAGGAGGGCCAATAAACTTAGTTCAAACATGCATGCACATATTTTGTACAAATTTAATACATATGTATTAAAGAAATGAAAAAAATTATAGAGACTGATTTACCTTATAGGCCGTTGAAAAAATTTTCAGAGTTATTAAAAACACTAGCGGAAACCACTCTTCGGGCCTGTTCGGAAATGCATCACTGCGCTGCAAATGGAAATTTAAATGTCTCAAAGTGCTTCGCTGAAGTAGATAACGCAAGTATGAGATAAAAACATAGCTACTACTAAAATAGATTATTATAAAGTTTGCTCGTATGATGCAGAGCTGTGATGCACTTCCGATCAGGCCCTTCTTTGCAAACTGCTGCTGCAAATAATGCCTGGATATATGCTACATTCTGCAATACCACAACATCAAATACTATGAAATTGAAATTTCGTACACTAATTCATACATACATACACTCCTGCTCATAACTAATGGCACAGCAATACTTTTCGACTTGAACAGATCTTCTATAACACATGAAGCAGAAAAAGTCATAATTCTGTCACACAAAAAATTTGTCACACCCAGACAGCAATCTCGTTTGTGGACATCATGGCAAAATTGCAAAATTAGTCAGTGTAGTATTCTCATGATCTCGGAACGCCAAGATCTGGGCATGTACTCTGCAATTTGAAACGATTGAATTAATTTCTTTCAAATTGCAATGCTAATAACATTCAAATTTGAAAGCATTTTCCTTGATTTAGAGCTACAAATCGGGATAAAATCGGTAACTTCCTGTATTTGATAGCGGGAAATTAAAAACAGAAAAGCGTTAATGCAGCACTCTTTAAAAAAAACGCTAGGGGAAAATGCGGCTTTTCGACTGTTAAAAACCTAAATCTAAATTGGCAACTCTGCACTTAACCATTGCGTTCTTTCATCTTTCAGGGTATGTGTGTTTGTGTTTACATACCGTTGCTTAACAAAAAATAAAAAATTATGGTTTTTTTATTTATTCCGGGTTCAAAATGCAACTTGCAAATATTTTATTATTGTTAGCATAATATACATACGAGTACATACATTTCCTATGCGCAACTGTGTTTAGTTAAGTAAGTTTTTTGCTTTTCAAAATGTTAAAAGGGTTTTGTATTGATTGTTACAACGAAACAAATGGCAATTGGAATAAAAATCGCAAATGGCGCAGTCGTAGTAAAGCAGTATCAAATATGGAAATGAAAATTAAACATAAAATCATTTAATATCTACTTATTTTGATGTGTACAATATAATTGAACTTCATTTCCACAAAATATTTATCGAATTCAATTTCATCACAAATATTCATTACTTACAAAAATATTGTTCTTATTTTTCGTTTTATTAACACATTATTTAATTTAATTTGTTTATAAATAAATGCTTAACTTTTAACTTTATGTTTTGTTACGGTTTTCCTCTTGTATTATATATATTACGTTTGAAGAAAACAAAATTCTCAATAAATAATTAGCCACCAATTACTAAAAAAGCCTCATCTTTTAATCGTTGTACACTTTGAAAATTCAGTTACTTGTGCTTAAAAACATTAAAAGAAACAAATTAACAAATATATAAAGTAAATTTTTAATTTATAATTTTGTAGCATTTCTAAACAATACTCGTTATTAATAGTTGAAATAAATTTGAATTACAAAAATTAAAGAGATTATTGTTAATTAAAAATAATTTGCATGAAAAGCACAAATATTTTTTCCTATTTGTTTTTTGTAGCATTTTTTTTTGTTAAAATACATATACTATATGTACATACATATGTATATCGCTCATTTATTTAAAGAACGTCATAACTCAAAAAATGGAATTTTTGATTTAATGATGTAGAATTAATTCTCATAGCGTTCTTCATATTGTGTAAAAACTTCATTCAAATATCTTGTTTACTCAACTCTTTAAAGGAGAAAAATTTTCTTTTTCCATTAAGTTGTGTGTAAATTGAAAACTTTAAACTCGTTTTCTGACAACTGGTTTTTTTAAGTTATGACGTTTTTTGAGTAACCGAGCGATATGTATGTGTATGTATGTACATTAGAAATATGAGAATACACATATTCGGCCCTGATCTGTAAACCGAATCCGAGTAAATTTCTCATTTTCAAAAAATTAATAATGATCCTGCCGACGTGTTTAAAATGATACACGATAATTTTCTTTCAGATAAGATATTTAAGAAAGAATCTATGTAAAAAAAAATTTAAAATAATAAATTTCTTAAATTATCGGAGTTAGTTTTCTAAAATCGTGCGATTACAAATTGATCGGTTTTCAGAACGGGGCCGGATTAACTTCTTAAAATAAAAATTATTTTTATGGTACAAGTCAATGTTTTAATTAATTAGTGCAAAATCTTAATTCAATATGTATATTATTAGACGTGTATAGATTTAATTTTTATTCGAACGCTTTCAATATGAAGCATGTTATTTTATTAAGGCCTTTCTATTTTCATTATTAATTAATAGAGTTTCGAATAACTATCGCCTATTTCTGCATTTAAGTCTCGTAAATTATTTCCGAAAAAAGGTTATCCGTAATAATTTTATTCTTGCATTCAGACAAGATATAATTAAGAAAAAAATTTTTAACCTGAAGTGGGCTGCAAATTATAAATTTGAACCATAGATGGAAAAGAGCCGACACAAAGCTAATTATGTGACTGGTTCTATGCGCAAGGTTTTACATGAAAGGGTCCAGTTACTTGTACATGTTGCTGTCATTAGAAGTGTTCAATTGGCATGATTAAATGGAGCATTATGAGTCAAGTCAAGGCGAATTCATATCTATCAGGTGATATCAATTTAGCAGCTGATGAGCAGCTGTTAATTTTTCTTTTGTCAAATCAAAACAAAACATTCGGAAATTTTCTGACACCAGGAAATTTTACACTAACAAATATAAAATGCGAATATGCAGAGTTGCAAATCGAGATCATCTGATATCAATTCGCCTTGAGTCAAGTGATACCTCTCGTTTTTAATTAGTTGAAATAATTGCTAATTCAGTACTAATGATTTGTATATGTATGTATGTATATACAAAATACAACATTTTGTTATTATTTTCTTTTAATAGAGTATATAATACGTGTATGTTTTTGAAAAATACATTTATCCAATTCACAAAATGTTCCACAGTGATAAGTAATAAAATACTATTTAAGGCGAAATAGCACTGCAGTGAATAGCCTGTATTGCCATATAAAAAATTTTCATATCCCATATTACTTTTTTCTGCTTCAAATACATTTACATATTTCTTTTAGTATTTTGATTTTTTTCTATTTGTAGTAAATTCTTATTTTCATAAAAATTAATACAATCCAAGTAAAATAAAAAAAGTATTTAAAATAAAATCTTGCGTTGAATTCGTAAACAAAAACAGCTGACACTGAAAAAACATAGTAACAGAGTTTTATTGTCAAATAATAGGTCTGTTTCTTTCCTCTACTTTGGTATCCCAATTTGCACGGAGGTTTTGCCATAGTTGATAGTTTGGGCAAACAGAAAATTAATCAGCTGCTTGAAAACTAAACTGTAACAAAGAAAAATTAAATTTTTCTAAAATTAAAAAAATGGAAAGTTGTATAAAAAAAGATTTAAAACCACTAAACACGTGAGCAGGTAAAAAAAATAAGCACTGTTTACCTTTATGTATAAAAGCACGATTTTTTGACAAATTCAGTTTTATTGATATCAATGTATAGTAGAAATATAACATAATTTTGAACCATATTTTTTCGTTAATGTAACGTCAAATTTCATCTTTCAGAGAGTCAGTTGTTTCTGATTTGTTCACGGTCTTTCAAATTGAAATTCCCAAATTTCACAACTAAAATTCTTTGTTCAAGAGTGTAGCGTTCCATGATTAAAATTTCCCAACTGTTTACTAAATAAATGTCAAAGGATGACAGTTCAATTCTTGACATTTCACAAATTTCTCAATTAAAATTCTTTGTTCAAGAGTGTAGCGTACTATTGTAAAAAAAAAGTAAAGAAGCGACCTAATATTTTTATATTGAAAATATCAGTAACAACATAAACATTTTTATGGCAGTAATAAAATTTTAGACAATAAAACAAGCAACAGAACACTGTGAATTGGTCAAATATGTATATATTTTTAAGAGGGCATTAATAGGTCATGGAATAAATAAAAAAATTATATAAGTAGTGTCTGCTCAATTGATTTCCGGTTAATTGATTTGACCGCTTAATTTATTAAGAAATCATGTAATTGCGCTAGTGAATGAATTAACAAGTCATCGTATAAATTGCTTCAAAAAAATATATTTTTCAAATACAACTAAGCGGAAATTACTGTAATAGTTACATATATGTAAGTATATATATATATATATATATATATATATATGAAGTAGAACAAGACCTTAACTTAAACCAATTACCGCGAATTATACTGGGAAGGAACAGTGACGATTTTAAGTCGGCTGTTACATGAAGTTCTCGAACATTACTGCGTGCTTTTAAGATCATTGCGATTAAAATATACACACAAAAATTACTCTGCATTAAATTAACTGCATAAAATGTCAAATACATATTAACTTAATGCCAGCGATACACTGCACAAGTACAGTGCTCCACTCTGAAACACACTATGCAAGTAAACGGTGTAGTTTTTTTATTTTAAATCTATAAGCGAAGAAGACGCACAAATACTGCGCCAATATTTTTATTAGCTATTTCTCTGCTTGCATGGGGATATTTTTCCTTTAGTTTTCAAGACTATTGCTTTAATCGCTGCTTTTGATACGCATGCGATTATTTCTATTCTAGAAACTCTGCCTAGCGAAACATAAAAATTCACTGTACAGTTTTACAAATTTTGGTCAAATAGCAAAAACGTTTCTTGAGGGAGGCAATGCCCCCAGAATGCCCGTTTTACGTCTATGGTACAGTGCCAGACTTATGCAGTGTATGGCCGGCATTAACACCGCTGAGAGCACATGATTGCTCTTAGATTTATTATCACACAGTACAAGTTAAAATAAAACGAAATATGTAAATGCTATGCCCCCATTTTTCTGTTTCATCATTAAATCGTATAACTTAGGACATGAGTGTAGTGAACTGTGCTTTTCTTGCATATTATTCTTGAAGTGCAAATTTTATCTTTTTTTTTTTTGTTGAAATTCATAAATAAATTATAAATAACACTAATTATTTGTATTGTTTTGAAATCTACACTTAATTAAATTAAAGCATTCAGAGTTGTGATAAAATAAAATCTTTATTTTTAAACTTTATCATATGCGTTAATCTTATCTTACATACGAGTACATTAATATGTATTCATAAAAAAAACTTTAAACATTTAAAACAAAAATTCTTAAACACTTTTTTATATAATTTTTGTCAATTACTTTCTATAACATGTTTTCAATCGTATTTGTGTTGTCTTTTCCATTTGTTATAATTTTTGTAATTTATTGGAAGGAGCCTAATTTGTATGTGCTTATAAAATAGAACAGAAACAATTTTTTCTTAATATGACTAATACATTATTGTTTACAATGATTGTAATAATTTGTTTGTGTATATAGTAGACTAATAGACGATGCTTATATATTGTCCGCTTTTTATTTTCAATTACAAATAATCAGTAATATTTAACTTTTTATAAAAAATAGCAATAACACTTTAGTTAATACTTTTCTGATCAATACCTATGTAGTTTTTTTTTTATTCTTGAATTTGTGCAGACTTTCGATCATTTTTAAAACGCACAAGGAATAGGGGAAAAACTCCCGAGGAATTGTTATTTGGAATAGGGCTGTATAATTTTCATTATAAAAGTGGAAACGTTTACAACTTTAGTGGTCTTAAAACATTTTCAATTTCTTCAATTCGATTTGGATTTATTTTTTAATTCTCTATCTATTTTCAAAGAGTTGTTTCCCCAATCTTCGCCATTTTTAACTTTTTTTAAAGTCAGAGCTTAATTCTGGTTTATTTTTTTTTTCTTTGAGAATTTTCGCAATTTTTCCTAATTTTCGAAATTCAATTAATGTAGTTAACGATTTTTTTTTAAACTTTCAGCATAAAAGCAAATTAAAAAAGTAAGATCGCTTCAACTTTTTACGAATTTGCCTCAATCCTCAATATACGAGTATGTTATTTCTGTGGCAATAAAGAAAAAGTGCTTAAGTCATATTTTACTATTTCATAGACGAGCACTTTTAAACTTTCAAGTCGATTTTCAGAAATTTAGTTTTTTTTTAATTCGAAAATTCGGTGTACTCTTTTATTTTATTTAGGCGAATGCCGTTCTATACACTATAACTATTACATTCAATTTTTAATAGCAAAAATAACTTATCTCGACTTAAGCACTGTTTTCTTTTTGCCACATACTTAAGGTGGAAGTACATAACACGCGTTCAATGCGCTAATGCGATACAAACTTCTGTCAAAAAAGTTGAAATAGTGTGTTTTCATAAGGCAAGTTACATAAAGAAGTTTGCGACGCGCGTACCTCGCAAAAAGATGAACATTCTTCAACTTTCACGCGTTGTATACAAAATGACAGCTAGTGTTGCCAGATTCACATGCTAACATACACAAAAATTATTAGAAATTAATTTTTTATTAAACAATAGATAAAAAATGCATTAAATAGTTAAAGAAAAATAAAAAGTAAATGCAAAACAAAAAAAAAGCCGGCAAAAGGTTGAAATTTTACAACTAAAAGAGCCTCAAAAGCGTGGTGTGTAACTTTGCATTTTTATAGCTTTAAACGTTTAACAAGGCAGTAACGCTTTGCCGCGTAACGCGTGGTATGTACCTCCACCTACGAATGCCCCTTCGTTTTACAGTTATACTACAGTTATCTAAATTTATTTTCGTAGTTAGTGTTACCAATCATTTTATGGTGTGTGCCTTACACATTAAATGTTGCCTGACTGTTTTATTAAAAACCCTAGATTATTATGTTATGATACAATACAAATCACTAGTATATTTGTAAGTACGCTAACACTAAAATCAATTAACCATGAACTTTATACAAAATCGTTTATAATGTATGTATATAGTATATACCACATATGTATGTACATCCCCCCTTTGCTTGATATTAAATTACATTGCATATCATAAGTATAGCCGCACTTATTATATAGCTGATGTCAAAGTTTGAATAATCTTATTTGGAGAAAATAGTAAAACGACACATCTCGCTACATGTCCATGAATTACATCGTTTTTTAAGATTTGGAAATAATTTAAGATTATCAAATGTTAATTCAAAGAAAAAAAATTTATCATCAATCCATTTGGGTCATTTTACTTAAAATAACATGTACTTATAAAACCCTATTTTACCTAAGGCCTGCATAAAATTTACAGAAATACATATCTACATATGTATGTATGTATGAAGTTCAAAGTGAGTGTTTTGGATGTCTGAAAACAAACACAACATGCAATTCTCAATGTTCAGCGAAACTTTCGATGGTATTACACTATCTCATAATAGGAATAAGCCTTTGATAGACGATATATAAAATAAGCAAACATGCTATAAAAAATTAGATACATTTGAATATCCAATTGCCGAAAATGTATGTATGTATGATATTGATTTCGATACTTTCATTTAAATAATATACGTAAATAATACGCAAATTTATATTTAATAAGGCCATACATATTAGTGCTCCATTTTGAATTTTAATTAGATATTTGTTTTTATTTTTCTTATCTGTCTGCTAAATTCAGCGCCCCTTTTTTAACTTGTTAAAAATTTAAACAAAAATAGTTGTACCGCAATAGAGGTTGAAAAGAAACCATAAACATATTTACAAAATTTTCTCTTTATCCAGACTGTTGTAGATTTTATATTTGAAACAAAATTTTAATATTAATATTTTGTACTTTTTTAGTTGTAATTTTAAAAGAAATGTACTATACAAACATACAATTAAAAAATACAAAAAAAAATTTAAAAGTGAAATATCCAATAATTCTATATGTTAATTTAATGTTTAATATATTTGCTCGCTTTAAATTTTTCTTTAAAATATATATTGTCATATAACTTCAAAAGGTTATTATGATTATGATGTAATTAAATAAAATGCATTTATCCATAATATTTGTATCCGACTATGCTCAAAAATATTAAATTTATTAACGAAATTCAAAAGACTACTGAGAACTAAATGAACTAAAACTTATAATGTGTTTTGCTTCTTCTGTAAAATATCTTAAATGTAACTTATTATGCATTTTTTGAATTTATATGACGATATAAATACATATTGCTTACTATTTATAGTTATAGTTAATGAAGTTAAAAAGCATTTATGTAATTTTCCTTACCACCATTATACTCGTATATTTCACTTTTAAATGTCCGCCTTCGTTTATTAGAAATACTGCTTTAATTTTTCTAAAAAAATTAATTTGCTGTATTTGTGTTTATAAAACATCACGCTCGCAATTATACTTTCTATATACACATACATACTACATACTCTTATATTTTAAATAATTAACTTTTATTTCAAAAATAAAATTAACTTTTATTTCAATTTTATTTTTAGTTACTGAAATGTGATTGAGCATTTTTGCTCAGCTTTTTGTTTTGTTTAAAGTTTAGTTTTTGCACACTACGCCTTATTTTAAATTTAATTTCAAATAATTTTATCTACCAAAGAATTAATAATATTAAGTAATGGAATGCTTTATGTTTTTGCAGTTTTTTATTTAAAAATCGTTATACTATGAATATTTTTTTAACTGAATTTTAACTTAAGAGAATAGTCTAAAGAATAGAATACTAGCCGACCTTATAAATAAAACACAGAAAATTTGCATTTTGTTTAGGTTTTTCTCTCCCTATAAAATTTAAGAAAGTGTAGTTACGTGTTTTCGCATTTCAGTTAACGATACACTAGTATTATAAATTAAGCAACTATTATACAAATATCGACTGTCATGGAAGTAATAAGATATGTCTCATACCTCTTTTTCTTTTCAAGTATTTTTATAAACTCAACGACTTTTAAGCTAAACATTTTAATATTTAGCGAGATTTCGAAATTTTTTTCGTCTCCATTTTTATGAAGTTAAAATAGGTTAGGCTAGATTACACTTATACTTTCATAGCATGTTGTGCGCTACCAGGAAGAGATATTAGGGAAAATATCTAATAAAGAACCATAAATAATCTACCAAACTTAGTCAGGCTAAGAACTCAATATACCTTCTTAGGGGTTTCCTGTCTGAATCTCCGCAAGATGTACTGTCTCTGGTATATTCTCCAGGTGGAAGATTTGTCTTCTAATTTGACTGAATGCTGAACAATGACACTAGTAGTATTCGACAGGCGATTTTCACAACTCTGTATATCCTGTTATTATGCTAACCAAATTCGGAAGTGTTGGCCTTTTTAAAAAAAGTTAAAATAAACTTATTCAGATTTTATCGTAAAAGTGTGTTGAGGAATAGCTATTACAGCAATTGATTATTTAGATTCTAAATTTTAGAACATATGCAAGTTATTTGTGTAGTTTTCTCCTCCCTCTTAATAAATTTTTGTGTTTTTATAAAATCAGATTGTGCATATTTTGGTTTCGACTATTAAACAAAACCCAAGGCGAATCCATGTTGGGTGGTCTCAACTGCTCAGGTTACTATTTTCGCTAACGGATATTGAACCGTTAGATGTCACACACAGTACATTTTTTGTCATCAAAAGTATAAATTTTTCGAAGCGAATTGAGCTGAGAAATACCTTATATGAGTATGCCTTGACCGAAACCTTTCAGATTTTCAATTCTTTAATTTTTAGTTCGTAGTGTGCATTTACACTCAACATGAAATTGCTTTTAATTTCCGTATTGTATTAAATAAAGTTAATGACATTTTAGAAAAAGTCACAAAGTAAATTGTAATCGTAATTGTATCCATTTAATTGTATGTGTGTATATAAATAAAGAAATTCTATATATAATCGTATTAATTAATTACATAAATATTATAAAATAATTTTGATATTGCATTTTGGCATTTATATTATTTTCTTTTTTTCGTTTTTTCTTTCTTCTTCATATATTTATTGAACAAAAAAAAATTAACAAATATTTATTCTATATGTATGTGTGGCAAAAATCAAATAACTATATGCATACATATATTCTTATCCGCGTATATGTATATATTACATATGTATATGTATAACTGTAAATGTTAATGCATACAAATAATAACTATTATTGGGTTGTGTTTGTTTATATACTTTTTTGAATTTAAATACAAAACTTTTACTACCACCCACTCTACCACTCTGCATTTAATAAATTAAAAATTACAATAATGATAACAATAATTAAATTTAAATTAAAAAAATAAATATAATAAATATAAAATGAATTTGGAATATATAAAAAAAAACCAATAAATAAATAAAAAATAATAATATTTAAAAATCCCAATGTATTTAATTCAAACTACCAGCGATGTACAGACAAGTAATAATGGAAGTTGTTGTACTAGTAGCAAAAACTATCACTACAATTACCTTAACAGCAATAATAATTCCCATTTAAATCATGCTCAAACTCACCACCATCATCACAATCACCACTCTCGTTATAAAAACCACCACCATCAACACCACCATCAAAATATATTTCAGCCTTGATAGTAATATTTGTTAAAAAAAAAATAGTGTGGCGCCTAACGCCAATGTCAGTCTCAAACATGCCAATACAATTACATACTGTTATTCTTCATCTGCTTCTTTGGCATCATTACGCCACTTCATAATTCCTATTCAATACACCATTGTTTTGAATGTCTAATTTCCCATACTCAACCATCTACAACTAACTTGTCGAATAAATCCCTCTAACAATTGCACCACTTTTAGTACAATTGCCAATGCAAATAATTCTCAATTATTCAAAATTCTCAATATATCAAATTGTCTAACTGTGTTTTTCTTTCACCCCTAATGTGCGCTTAACTGTAAGAACACATTCGCTGAATATACTGATCAAAATATAACCAATTATATCATGATGTCCCCACGCCTTACTCAAACAAGTACTGAAAATTTATCAGCCATTTCAAATCCTCAAGCACATCCTCGTCCACAACAACAGCAACATTACAAAAGTTGTAGTTGCAATTCACATTCTTTTTATTATAATAGTAGTAGTAATAGCCCTTGCAAACTGCAACAAACGAGTTCTTCCTCCTGCTGCTTCTCCCAAACTATTTGTGATCTTCATAAAGCCTGTACACGCATTTGCAATCAATCAGCAAAAAATTATTTTCATAATCTTTACCAACACAATCCTCATTATCGCTATCGCCATCACAAACAAACGCCACAACACCTTTCACCACCAACTAATCACCAATTCCCCCTTCCGCTAACAAATTTAACAACTTCAAACTTACATACAACAACATATAGTCACTGTACTGATGATGTGAATGTAAATTCTTGTAATGACATGATTCCCTAACATGCACAACGACCATCTCTTCGACGATCTCAACAACGGTATCGCCAACAATTACACCATTGGAATGTAACGATGCCTTCCTCCATGTCTTCTGCAACACCATATATCGAAATTGACAATGTTGACGATGCTAATATCAAATCGAACAAATGTACAACGAAAATGAATCTTAAATCATCTAACAAAACAAACTCACCACCCTCTCCACAACAACAACAACACCAATATCAATTGACTGACAATGAAAATTTATTCATAAGCAGCAATGGCAGTCACCATCAGCAACAATTGCCCAGTAGCTCTATTTCTCAGACGTTGCAGCAGCATCCGCAGCAGCATTTTCATGGCTCAAATTATTACAATGGTCGCAGGGGAATAAATTTGCATGCCAATAGCGAATTTAATCATTTTCGACGGGGCAATCCAAACAACATCAATAATAACCTGCCGATGCCACATCGCCCTGGCGAACTTCATCAATTTAGTGATCGTTATAATAACAATCGAAATTATAATGGTAATAGCAATAACATCAATAACAATAACAACAACAACAACAATAACGCCTCAAACTCAGGACTTTGTGATCGAAATGGTAATAGCAACAGTGTTAGCAATTTGGTGAGTTGACAACAAAAATTAATTTGAAAAAAAAAAATATTGTAGATTAGATTGTAGCCAGCAATACTTTAATCAAAAATTCTAAACATTCCTGATGCTCAAATCAAAAATATTATTTGATCAAAATAGCGTACAATAAATTAATACATTTGGAATACAAAAATAAAGTATTATTAAATCATAACAATGGTCTAATTCATAGAAAATTCTTACACCCAATTCACACGATGAGTAATAATCATGACAATTGACAATACCAATGCAATGCCAATGCCTCTTAATTGGGGGGCGTGTAAAAGCTAGTTTTTTAATAAAAAAAAGAACAAAGTAGAATATTTCAAAGTTAATATTGGCTAATAAGGGATCAATTATTTGGCTTAATATGATTAGATAGCAAATTTAAAAAAATATCCTCATACAGGAAGTGCTGCTAATACGATTGCTCGTTTAAAATGGATTTTAATTTTAATGGTGCTTCATAAGTAAATTAATAATATTACTATTTCAGCACATGGATCATTATATGACGAGTAGCAACGGTTCCCGGATTTCGGATAGTAATGAGGGGATCCCCAGTTTTTCTGTGGGAAGTAATAATCGTAATGGTGGAGGTAGCAATAATAACGCATTCAATCGTTCGCAATATTATCACACTCATGGAAATCATTTCAATAATGGGCCGTCGACGTCTGCCTCTGCTTTAGCCAGTGCATCGTCTCCCATGGATGGGCCTTCCGGGTCCGGGTCCGGTGGAGGTATATCGGGTTCAAGTAACTTTTTAAACGGTGCGAATGTGTTGAAATCTGACAGTCCATCTCGGAAACGTAGACGCATATCTGGGCGTATGCCCAGTCAATCTCCACCAGCTATATGGGAGCATAGACGTTCCCCACGAATATTAGTGAGTAAATTTTTTTAAATATGTGATAAAAAATCAAAGAAATCTTTGTTCCTAGTTACAACAGGGAAGCCCACCTATACGACGACCACGGCTCAGGGACCCCAGCTCGGCTGCGACAAATTCAAATTATTTCAACAACAGCTATCATCATCATCCCCACCAGCAGCATAACCATCACCAAGTACAGCAGCAACAACAGCATCCTAATCATATTACTCAACATTTTATGCAACAGCAGCAGACAGCACAACACCGCCCTGCTTGGGAATTGGCTACAGCCACAGCCAACAATAACGGTGGGTCTTCGGTAGCGCTCATACACACTCCACCCCCCACCCATCATCAACAAACACAAAGTCCGAATAGTTTGCAACCACCACCGCCGCCTCTTATGGTTGACATAAATCAAGTTCCCGTTAGTTTGTCACTACGACATGCTGAACCCATATGGGCTTCAATATGTACGTATCCCGCTCAACCACCGCAACCTCGTATCGCTCCTTGCCACCTACACAGTTTATATACTCAACCCTTTACTGCTCAAGCTGCCTGCAATTCTCATCCACACGCCCAGTTTGCCACAAATGCCTCTGCCTTTACAGCAGCCTCCAGTGCTCCCCTACAGGTTGCTCAATCTCCCCAACATTTGGCTGCAGCAACGGCAGTAGCCCAACAGCATCAACAACATCAACAACAAGCAGCTGCCTTAGTAGCTGCTGCCACAGTAGCCGCAGCCAATTATCAAAACGGCACACATTTAACACAACAACAGCGTTCGGATGCAGCCGCGGCTGCTGCTGCTGCCGTTGCCAGTTTATCATTAGACCCAGCTGGCGGCCATCATCACCATCATCATGCGCAGGCTGTACCCGCAGTGCCACAGTTACAAGCCACTCCCATACATTTGACCTCTATGTCTGCAGCCGCAGCAGCCCACCATTCACATTCCATAGCAGCAGCTGCCGCTGCAGCTGCTCAAGTCTCACAGCTTTCGGCTGCACCACAACAAATTATTATATCTGCAGAAGTAAGTTAAATTGAAGCTTATATTCATATGTTGATTTAAAAAAATATATAAAACACATACAGACATACATACATACACATATGTTTGTATGTGTGGGGAAATTTTATTTAAGCTGTCGTCTTTCCACTCTCAGGAAGTGTAGTGTATAAACTTTACTCGATTTTTCCGATGGTGAATGTCGACGATGTTTGAAATATTAAAAAATTTAATAAGTAATAAATAAATAATAGGTGTGTTTCTTTACTCTAAAAACGAAAAGCGTTCCCGTACTCGAAAATTGGGTAAATGAGACAGTTTTTGTGAGAGTAATGTTCTTCTTCTTCTTGCACGATGTTCTTCAACAGCCCGAATATTTAATAAAACTCATTTGCATGTGCCCAAAAAGGAAAAAATGCAGTAGTCAGTCGACTTAAGATAACGTTGTCGATATCGTGGGTCAGGTCTAAAATTAAGACTTTCCTGGAAGTTATAGCAAAATAATTCTTTGTTTGTTTTAAGTATAATTTGGAATAAAAATGTACAATGATTTTGTAGTTAAAACAGTTCAATTAATAAGGCCCCGCAAGAAAGTAAATACTTGGCTTCAATAAGGATAAATTCAAAGAAAAACTTTCAAACTTAAATATGCTCTCCTCAGTAATTACTTTTCCTCTCCATTAGCGAGTTGTAAAGGGTCCGCCATCTAACGTTTTTTTTCAACTAGTGCTTATTTCGTGAATGGTAACACTTAGCTCATGTCTGATTTGACAGATAATTAGTTTTATCCTTCCGCTGAACGAATATGTTGTGTTTTCGCTTCGCTAAGTGGGCCTGCGATCGACTTACAGAAGATGCTGATTTTGCCAAAAAATCATCTTTTCAGATGAAGCTCATTTTGATCAGAAAACCCGCACGCATACATTGAAAAGCCGACGCACCCAAAACGAGTCACTGTTTGGTGCGGATTTTGGTCCAGAGCCATTGGGCCATTTTTTTTCTCGAAAATGAGCAAGGAGTGGCCGTTACAGTCAATGGCGATCGTTATCGGGCCATGTTGAACGAATTTTTGTTCACAAAAATTGAAGAGGAGGATATTGGCAACATTTGGTTCCAACAGGACGGCGCTACGTGCCACACAGCCGAAGCTACACTCGATGTTTTGCGCCCTGTTTTCAAAAAAAAAAGTTATCTGACGGACCCTTTATTTAAGTGAAATCAGTAGGCTTGAGATAGAATTAGAATAATTTATGTGTCTGTTTTCAGAAAAAAATATGGGAATCAGTTGACCTTGCAGGCCGCCAGTTTTAAAGTCCAAAAAAATTAACGTCTATCGAAAATCAATTGGACAAGGAATTACGGAGTAATAAAATACAAATACTTTTTTGCAAATTTAGAAATTTTACAGATTTCTGACAAATTTGCAGACTTTTTAAAAGAAACCATTTTATCGAAATTTTTCGTCAACAAATCGCCCGATTTTAGTCAAACTGACTGCAATCTTTTTGATGTTAAGAGCTGTTTAGATTTTCAATTTGATCGGCTTAGTGGTTTAAAACTAAAAAAATAGTTTTGTGAAAATTTAATTTTCGAAAAATTTCGAAATCTACCGAACCGAATCGATTTACTCACTCTCTTAAGATATCTAAGTGAGCTCAACATCTTTCGAATGTGGAAATTTATGAGATACATACAACCACACACACATATTTACACCCACACACACATACATACATAAATACGGACATGATCGACTTCCAGTACTTCAAAACATGGAAATATTATGAAAGCTTGAGTTTCGAAAATTGAGGTAAAATCAGTAACTTCCTATAGTGGGAAGTTAAAAATTGTCGAACGAAGGCAGTACATTTTATATCTTATGAGATCGAATAAAATTAAAAATATAGTATTATTATCATTATTATTAATTTTATTCATTATAGAGACGTACATTCCCTCTACACCGCCGCATTACTCGCTTCTGGCCAGCCAATCATCCACATGGCCCTCATCGGCATGTCTTGCCACCACAAGCCTTGGGGCCGCATCAACCCACTCCTGTCCAAATACAAACAACTGGCATTATAAATCCAGGACTTTTACTTAATTTCTTGTAAGTTTTGTCAACTCCAAATAATTTTACAAGTTAATTTTCCTCTAATTTTGATAAATCCATGTATACATTTCAGGGCCATGTTTCCATTGTCCCCATACAATCAGCATGAGCTTAACTCATCCGATTCGAATGAAACTGAAAACTACGAAGCTTTGCTAAGTTTGGCCGAACGTTTAGGTGAAGCCAAACCAAGAGGATTGGCTCGCAATGAAATTGAGCAATTGCCAAGTTACAAATTTAGTCCGGATACTCATAATGGTGAGTTTTTATAACTTTCTTGTGTTTGTATGTTATGCAGCATTAAAGCTTTTCGGTTCAGTAAAGGTTTTATCGTTTTAAATTTTTTCAGTTGTATATTTTGGAACTATAAATCTGATATCAACTACATACATATGTACATACATACTTACTTATTAGTGTGCACATATGTATGGATATGCAAAATGTTGCTTTAAAAAATTTAAAAACATTGTTTTTTTTGTCAATGTTATATTTTTTATTGAACTCAATTGTTGCCTCTTTTTATTCAGGTGATCAAACATCTTGTGTAATTTGCATGTGCGATTTTGAGTTACGCCAAATATTGCGGGTTCTACCATGTTCTCACGAGTTCCATGCCAAATGTGTTGATAAATGGTTGAGGGTATGTCCACGCAAATTGTGTATTTTAGTCAAACAAATAATAATTTCCATTCTATTCTAGTCAAATCGAACTTGTCCAATATGTCGTGGTAATGCCTCGGACTATTTTGATAATGCAGAACGTCAACAGCAAACAAATCAAACAGCAGTCACCAACAATAATAATAATAACAATACAGCAGCAAATAATAACAACAATATAACTATTAATAACAACAATAATAATAACAATAATAATAACGTTGCAATAGCTGCAACTACTAGCCCAGTTCAACATAACAGCCAAACAACACAAGCCCATTGAATCAATCATTATGTAGTACTTTATCCAACTAAAAAAAAGAGACAAGACGATCGATCGATCTAACCAACACAACGAAATTTGGCGTTTCCTTATATTCTCTGTATTTTTTGCTTCTTTGCGGCTAATAGCGAATACCACTTACCCACCCCTATGCTTCATCTGAAGAATATTCATAGACGGGTATAAAAAAATATGCCACCAAGTTTTCTAATTATATTAGGAAAACCAAGTTAATTATTGTGCCCTTTCTTTACTATACAATTAGAATTAAAACATAAATTAGAGAACATTAAAACAAAACCTCTCAACACTTAACTACAAAATATCTTTAAAACATATTTATCTTCAAATGCTTTATTTCATTTTTTTTATATTTGATTTTAAAATATTTTTTTCTCTTTCTACAATAACTTATAAGAATGAACCTCATTAACGTCAAAATAGCTCTGTTTAGAACATATAGTATATTTTTCCTATAAAGTGTTCAAATTTATTCAAATGTTCACTTTGTATTTATATAATATATGTATGTAGTCCTCTTACAATACCACCAACAATGTAACTATTTAATATAGTCTTATTTTAATTTTTGCTTTTATATACACATACATATGTATGTAATGACGCAAAGTAATTATAAAAAATATATCATTCGATAAGTTCTTAAACGAAAGATTCTGCCTAAAGAAAGCTGCTTGAAAAATTTGTAAACCCGGAATGCCGCATGTGCTTTGAAGGAAGCAAATCCCGTAAACTGGCGCTCCAACTAGAATCATTTACAATCTAAAATTTTAAAAGTTCATGTCATTGAGTCTTACAATAGGTCTCAAATATTTCTCAAAATCTGGGAGGAAATCCAGTAATAAACGGGTAATTCAGGAGCTTTGTAGAAGAAATCGTTAATTTTTTAATGCACGATCTAAAAACTCAAGTATAGACTCTACCTAAGATATCCATAAAGAAGTTTACTACATACATATGTATGTACATATGTATTTCTAGCAATTATGGTTAAAAGTATCAATCAAGAATTGGGTAAACATAGTTTTTGCCTTAATTTATTTATTAACACTATTTTACAAAATTCTTTGCAACAGAAATAAAAAGAGAAAAGTGTCTGTGTGTGTGAGTGTGTGTGTGTAGAGTGTGCATGTTTTGAAGTTATAATTTTGCAGAGCTCTACATTTCATAAAACTTTAGCATACATACACCCCTTTTAGACACGCAAAGTTTACTTTGCAAAGTCTTAATTCAGCTGGGAGACAGATAGAAAGTAAACTTCGCGTGTCTAAAAGGGGTAATATATACATATCGAGCCATAACCACCAAGAAGGCTTAACCAACACATATTGGGCCTCGTTTTTTTATATTTTGTTATCGTAAATAGACGATTTTGGTCAAAAAATTAAGTTCGGAAATTATGTCGCTTAAGAGTTTTTGGCGGTTATGAAGTAAAATCTTCAAGTTTCGCAGGAGTTGAGTTTTTGCATGTTTACACATTTTTAATCATTAAGCTGATTTTTAAATGTTACATATTAAGAAAAAAGAAGAATTAATCTGTGGCCAGAAACTTTAAATAATTAAAAAAAATTATAAAATTATTATAAATTTTAAACTACAACACAGCCATTTAATTGCTGGTGCAGAATTAATTGCATTTTTTAATTAAAAACTCAAGCTTGCTCAGATATAATTTCGAACTTGAATAAAGGAGCAATATACATGTAGTGTTGTAATGAACATTCATATTCTTGAATATCTAAAGATTGAATGTACTCGTACATACATACTCGTATGTATGAACATATATTTTCGAATAGAATGTAAAACATATTAACCCTTATTCCAGTTGTCAACCTCGACGTCACGTCAATAGAATACCAAAAAATTGGGGCTTGTCTACTCGCTCTGAAGAATAATTTTGTGCTATTGGTAGTCTATTTCTCTATCCTAACGTCCAGAAAATAGCATGATCCTGTCAACAACAGTAAAACAAGCGAAAATATTTTGGTATTGTACTGACGTGACGTCTATGTTGATAACTGGAATAAGGGTAATTATAAAAAATTTCAAATATAATTGGAGAGTTCGGAAATATAGTTCCAAATTTCAAATCCTTACTTAATATTATAAATGTGGAATTAATTTTTTTTTATTTGCTACGCTTCCGATTTTAAAACTTCTTTCACCAAATTTTATATTACCAACGTCAAATATGGAATATATTTTATCCGGTTCGGAACCGGTTTTTTTATATTTGGAGCGGATTTTTTTCCGAAAAACACATTTTTGGGCTGGTTAGGGTAATTTTTGTTTCGAGTTCGATTGATTAACCAATTTTATATCGGTTTTCATGTATTTTTTTTTTGTAACAGATCAATATATATTTCTTTATTTCCGAAAATTAAAGTTGACTAAAGCCCCCCAAAATACAATTGTAAACCAAATTGGGTTTTTATTTATTGCAAATTGTACAGGAAGGATTTAAATAAATAAAAAGCATTTCAATCTATCGCCCTTAATGCAGAAGTATGTATATACGAGTATGTACATACACACATACACATATGTATATGTAGTACATTATAGCTTATCTTAAATAGTGAGAATGAATATTGAAAGTTGTTTTCTAAACTTTTATTAAGAAACTACTACCAAGAGTAAAAAAAAACTGGTTGCATAATTTTTCCGAAAATTTTTCTAGCACCAGTCAAGAACAACTGTAACTGGCATGGGCTGATATCTGCTGAGTTTTAGAACTATTTTTTAAAATAATCAAGTTGATGCAGGAAATATAAAAATATTGTACGTGCACTTAATTTTTGCATAAATATGTATATACACATAATAGATGCATATTAGTATATGTACATATGTATATATACATATCGCACACTAAATTATAAACAGTTACAACTCAAAAAATACCAATGTCCAGGAGTGGCAAAAAACAGATGACGCAAGTATGTAACATAAAAAGAAGACTGTGTTGCAAAGGAAATTTTTAGGGGCGTTAGAGATTTACTGAGTGAATTGGTTTATGAAAAACAAAACCATTTTGATAAATTTCACTTGTTAACTGTTTAGGGTTAAGTGTGCGATACATACATACATACATACATACTTATTTTATGTTACATATTGTTTAAGACAATGCAATCAATTTTTTGTTTAACAACTTATAAAGGAATATTTTGCTTTTTTATTATTAATTTTTTTCTCATATTAATTAATCCTTGCTTTATTCAATAATATTTACATATTTAAGTAAAAACTTTTTATAAAATTTAAAACTAGTTTTAAAGTTGAAAAATTAAAAGTTTTGGTGTGACCTTTGTATAACAAAAAATTTTAAATAAAAGAAAAAAGAATTATAACACTTACATACATACGAGTATATACATATGCGAACATATGGTGATTAATAGAGTTTCATTTTCAAATTTATAAAATAATGTGTAACAATAACAATTAGTAAACATAAAAGCAATCTGCCCTAACCCACTCCCCCTACCCCCTTAGCAGAAAATAAATAAATAAAGATAGCTTAGATGTAAAACTAAATTATAAAATTACTTGTTAAACAAAGAACAAGCATAATAAATAATAAAGAAGAGAACGTGCGAACACAAATTTAGGTCAACTTCTCCACATAACTTTTCCCAATATAACTTTTGTATTTATACATTAATAAAACAATAACGCACCTTAACCTTTTAAAGCTAAAAATTAAATCTAAAAGTAAAAAAAAAAAAAAAAAAAAAGATTTATGAAGAATACAGGGGGTCTACTCTGTAATTCGAAACGAAAGAAAATACTTTCGAATTTGTGTGTTAACTACATGCAAGTTCGAAAGCATTTTCTTTCGTTTTGAATTACAGAGTAAACCACAAGAACAAAAGATGTACGAGTATGTCCATATCGCTCTTTTACTTCAACAACGTCATAACTACAAACAAACCTAGTTTTACAGAAAAATATGTTTAATGTTTCAATTTAGACACAACTTGATGGTAAGTCCCGGTTCACACACTTCAACATTTGTTGATCAACTCGCAGTTCAGCTGTAAGAAGAAAAGAGATATTTGTATTTCCTTCTCCGCCTTTCTTACAGCTGAATTACGAGTTGATCAACAAAAGTTGAAGTGTGTGAATCGGGACTAACAGAAAATTTTAATTTTCTCTCAAGGGTAGAGTAAACAAGATATTTGTATGCAATTTTTACACGTTATGAAGAGTGAGGATATGAGGATTAATTCTGCACTATAACTCAAAAAATAAAAAAATAAAAAAAAAACTTTTTGAGTTATGACGTTGTAGAAGGAAATGAAGAATATGTATGTATATGAGCACATACATATCGAGCCTTGGCTGCAAGAGAGTCGTAACGAATTTGAAGTTTTAAATTTACAACAACAACTTAATGGTAAAATAAAATACAATTTTCCTCTCCAGAAGTGAGTATGAAATTTGACGATTAATTTTGTAATATTCACTAAAAACAACGCATTCTTTGAGTTATGACTCTCTTGAACTAGCCTTTTTCGATTCACTCAGGCAAATCTAACACACACACATCAACTTTTGTTGATCAACTCCTAATTCAGCTGCCCAGCAAACAAACAATCTGATTTGGAAGCACTAACAACTGAGGGAAGCAATGTATTGCTTATTTGATAACAAAAGCTTCGAATAATGCTTCTGAAAAGCACTAACGTAAGGCAGCAGTAATTTTTGCTGAGCGTAAGAAAGACGGAGAAGGAAATACAAATATCTTTTTTTTACCAGCTGAATCTGAAGTTTATCAACAAAAGTTGACGTGTGTGAACCGGGATTATCACGGACGAAAAAAAGGTCTTGAAAAAGAGGTCTGACTGTAAGACATTTGAAGTATTTTGATACAAATCGTCGTAATATTTCATATGAGTTATTGGTGGGCATGAAAAGGCTTTTCCACTCCTTGTTAAAAAAAGAGAATTCTTCAGAGCGAACAAAAACCATATCATTTACATGGATATGGAACGAAGAATGTCTATGGCTATGATATTGAATCATACTATGGCCATAAAATTAAAATTGTACAGATAGAACCTGGAAAATAAGAAAAACGTCAAACAATTAATTGCACTGCGGCGTTTTAAAAGTTTACACCTGAGTTCATTTATAAAAGAGTTGTTGAAGTTCTCTTTCAGTTTAGGTAGCGGATGTTTCCAGCAATTTTATGTAAAATATTACGAGAAACATTTTAATATTCTCCCTTTTGTAGACAAAGTGAAGCCTTGAACGTAGGTAAAATCGGTCGATATGTTTGTCGCGAAATTCTATTATACATAAGTATGTACGTCAATGAACACAGGCAACTTCGAAATTCAACTTACTCACAAGAAATAAGTCAAAACTTGAAGTGCGTTTGATGGTTAATTTTGTACTTCTTCCAACTAGGATTTTAGGTATAGGATAGTATTTTTTTTAGAACATTTTAACCCTCATAAGTATGTTCCATGTGGCTCCATTTCATAAAAAGAGGCAACAAAGTACCCTTGAACGGGAAAATAGTGGGTTAAAACATTCTACAAAAATATTTACCATAATATCTGACAAAATCTTCAATTTATATTAATTTAATAATTTTAATCAGCTGTTCTTTTATTTTATTTTAAATATGCATGTATCTTTTTTGACGATTGGAACTGGGGAAGACTTGTGATTTTGACGTTTTTACCAATTGGGTCAGTATAATTCATTATGGGCATTTCTACAGAAAAGTCCATCTCTTGTCACGTTACGTCACCATGCAATTAAGCTTGTATTTTAGAGCTATGCTGTTCGATTGTTTTCTAGTTTTTACCGAATCTAGACAAAAAAGTATATAAAACATTAGTTTTTCTTTGAAAAACAAGTTACATCACAGAGGAACGTAACGTGACAAAAGATGAATTTTTCTGTGGAAATGCCCACATACATACATACATATGTACAATATTATAATTGCATATCGCGAACTGAAACGCAAAACGCTTTAACTAGAATTTTTATAATTTTAGAGGAGCAACAAGAAATGTGTTAAATTATGTAATCGGTCAATTATTTTCCCTTTTTGATTTTCTTAATAATTTTTTGTTTTGGGGAAAGTCCGATTTTTTTTCAACTGATGTAAATATGTATGTATAATGGTAAAATACATTGGTAAAAAATTTTGGATTCATTTTAATACCAGACTGGTGTATACGTGGAACAAACACAAAAAAGAATTAAATAAATCTCGGAATAGTATGAACATAAATGAATTTTGATTTTACATACAAACTATTTCGGAATTAATTTCAAATTTTAATTCCAAAATAGTCTATAATTAAAACCTCTGAGTATAAAAACAAGTAGTAATTTAAAAAATTAAAAAAAATCGACTGCGACCAACTTTGAACCGTTAAATATCCTAAATAGTCATTCGAAATAAGAAATCATAAGAGAAACCAAAGATGATTTTAAAATACCTTTCGAATTATACCCATTTTGACATATGTATGTAGTTGGCTGATTTCTTATTTTTTTCGTATTTGCAAAATGGGGCCTGTTGGCCGCCATATTGAGTTTTGACTACTGTCCACGCGTTCGGTTTTTATAGTGCCGCAAAGGAACACACATATATATATGCTTACATACATACATACCCCTTCTTTGCGTCGCGCAGTCGGGTGAAAAACTTTTTACTGTATGTACTATTTGTAGGCATGATTTGTGCATAAAGAAATAGGTTCATGATCGAACTAAAAAAGGAACAATAATAAAAAAAAATTAATATACCTATATTAATTATGAAATTATTATTTAGAAAAATTAAATACATACATACATACATATATATTATGTACATGCATAAACCAATGTTAATAAATATAAAAGAACAAATAATTATGAAAATGATTCCTGCCCTCCATTTGCAACTAGTATTTATTTATGTAAAATTCTTATTATATACTAAACACATTTATATTGTACATACATACTACATATATATTTTAAATTATAAAATATAATGAAACAATATATTGCATATTAAACAATGAGCGCGAGTTCGCGGTTGGCGTATTTCGACTATCTACATTTTTAACAAAAGTGAAATAAATATAGACATATATGTATATATATGTATATGTACTATACATATACATACATATATATTGTATATACATATGTGTATTTATAAACATTTGAATGCTCATACATAGATGTATTAGCTCTGATTAAAAAAAGTAATTACCATCTAGATTATTATTTAAGAATTATTGTAACCTATAGACTAAAACAAACCTAACGAAATCAACGATTTGATCTTAACTCTAGTTTTTGCACTTGCTTTAAATTTTCTAATTATTCAATCATTGAAATAATGAATTTTATTTTTAAATCAATAGCTTGTCTCAGTATTTTGGAATTTAATCTTTTTGTTTTAATTTAAAGTCGTTATTAAATATGTACGTGTATACATATGTATGTGCATATGAACGTAAAGCATATCGTCAGCTGAAATGCAAAACCACGTAACTAACAAAAAATTCAAAATCGCATTTTTAATTAATTATTGGGTGGTATTACATCGAAACATACTCGTATGTCTCTAAAATTTTCAAGCCTTCATCATAACAATCAGCCAAATGAAAAATAAAAATTATGAAAATTTAATTCAGTCACTTGAATATTTT
Source organism: Nowickia ferox (assembly GCA_936439885.1). Classification (NCBI taxonomy): domain Eukaryota; kingdom Metazoa; phylum Arthropoda; class Insecta; order Diptera; family Tachinidae; genus Nowickia; species Nowickia ferox. Next base: position 3,162,536 of record OW387023.1, on the reverse strand, counting down.
TTTTTTTTATTAAAAAAAGTGTAGTTACATGATTTTGCATTTCAGACAACGATATGTAGGTATTTTTTTTTTAGTTCTTAGAGCGTGATATCTAAATTTGGAAATTGTTTGTTTTCAATTTAAACTTTTGTAAGTTTATTGTTTATTATTCAAATTATCGACTAAATTTTGAAATTATTTCAGCTGTGAAATATCAAGTAAATATAATTTTTTGTAATGCATAATTTGATAGCATGTGCCCTTAATTATGAAAGTGGTCTAAGTCATGTTAATTTTTGTTTCGAAATATTAAATAAATCTTTAAAAAGCTTCAATAAATAAACTTCAATTAATAGAAATTTTTGGCGGAAAAACTTGCAGCAAATAAATAAATAACACAGGTCAACACGATTTCTAAGGCCCTTCTTAGATAAACAATTTGAGTACATATGATACTGAGCTGCAATGCCTGTAGATTAGTTTTTTTGAATTGACTCTGTCTGTCGAGATTTTCCGTTATAAAGAAAAAAAAGGATGCTGCATCACATAATTTGCATTTAATCGAGAACCAGTTCTTCAATTGTGAATACAATCAGAATTAAAGGAATGATTTTAATAAATTTGGCTCATTTAAATTGTAACATATGAAGGCATCATATTTTAGAATACAATTTAAAATTTTCTTAAGTTTAAAATTTTAAAGAGTCTTTTAAAGCACGATTTTTTAAATTTTTTTGATAAAATGTATTTTTTTTTAACTTTCTGAATATCTTCGAAACTATAAGACTGTTAAAAAATTAATAAGGGCGTAAGAGTCCATTCAAAACAAATAATTTATAGGCAATGATACTCAGTATCAGGTGTATACAAATTGACTACGAAACCTTTGACCTTACATAATAAATTTCATTTTGTTGACCTGTATAATTAATCAATCACAAACAAGAATACATTTTTGTCGTCTTCACTATTTTTAGCTGATTTTTCAGAATTTATTTCGAGAAAATACTGTTACTCAAATTATAATTCAGCATACTGTCAATTGAAGTTAATAATGTCAATAAGTGCCATCTCACACTCACTATGCCTTTTTAGCCTGCCTTGTTTTGACAATTTTCTTTTAAGCTCCCTACGAAAAGTGCCGCACATTTTTTACACTACGCTGTAGCTACACGCTCAATAAATCGCTTTCAATTCATGACACGTACTTCGTGTCGAAAATTCTTGAAATTGCTAGCTGTGACACAAATTTATAGTCAATTGCATTTTGTAAATGCCACCGACGAAGAAACAACTCAAATTCGTAGCCTCACTCAATATGCTGCTGTGACCAGCTGTCCAAATTGGACATTAAATTGCTAGATAAATGGATAGGTGAATTTGAAAGCAATCTAGTTGTCAAGTTGAATGGAATTGAAAGAAAAAATTTAACGTGTTAGTTAAGTTAAAGTTAAGAATTTTTCTTCATGCTTTTTTTGAGAGTACGAAAAAGGCGAAGAGAAATGTCAAAAATCCCCTCAAATTTTAATTTCGCGCATTTTGCTTTACCCCTCAGCTTCTGAATAACTCACACCAAGAAACTAAAAAATCATGTCTGTAAAGGCAAGCTGCAAAAGGCACAATGTAAATTGTGTGACACAGAACAGTTATTGCAAGAAACTTTTAATAAACGGATTGGACCTGTTCTGTAAACCGAATATTTTTCAAAAATATGCGATTTTCAAAATCGAAGCCAGTTTGCGTTGTGCAAACCACTCTATTTGATACCCGTAGGTTGACAAGTTGGTGAGAAGAGGAAGAGTGTCTTAAGGGTGATCCATTTGTGTTACCTTAAAGTGGATAGGTGTCGAAATAAATTTGACAAAAGGTAAGTTAATAGAGAAAATTCGTATATAAAACTGAAAAGGTACTACTGGAAATTTTCTTGAATTTTCTATTGGAATAAGCAACCCCTTTATTTTAAATATACATACACTCAGGGAAAAGCTGCAACTTAAAATTAAGAACGCGTTACTTAATTCAATAATTTTCAATATAATAGAAACTAGTATTCAAATACTTAAAAATTAATAAATAAATACTGTAAATTAATATTTTCCATATTGAAATAAGAAATTTCAAGATGACCAGGCTTGCTTTCGTTAATATTTCTTATTAATTAAATATGGTTTTTATTGATTTTAAGCTGTTTTTTCTCTGAGTATACATATGTATGTATGTGCAAAGAAGTATATTTTGCCGAGTTACTCCGATTATAATTGAATTTTAGACCAATGTGTGGATTCTTGGAAAAAGTCTCGCGCGTTTTCTAGATTTACTACATATATACCCACACATTCATGCGTGATTAAAAAATATCTTGACTTTCATGAGTAACTTGGTGCGGCTTATGATGTTATTAGGGTAAAAATTCAATAAAATTCTTCAATATTAGAACAAACCCTTCATATTTAATTACATCTGATATGACCTCTTTTTCTTATATTTTGTCATCTGACATTACAGCCTTACTTCTATAAAAACGAAATCAAAATAAGGCCTGTTCGTAAATGCATCACTGCACTGCACTGGATGGAAATTTAAATGTCCCAAAGTGCTTTACTGATGTAGATAACTTACAAATAAATAAAAAATATGGAGTACAAAGATGGCTACTAGTAAAAAATATTATCAACTAACTTCAATTGCATTTTAAATTTAAGTGTGCTGGTATGATACATTTTCAAAATTTGATAACTTAAGAAATAGGGTTTTTGTTTTTATAATTTTGTCCAAAATAAATCAGTTTTGTGTTGGTTTTTCCAAATATGCTGAAGGGGTAAAAGCAAACAACCCAAATCCGCCAAATGAAAAATACGCTTTTTGGCTCTTTTTCCGCTGAATTGGCATCACTGCTAAATATGGATAGAACCAATCACGATTCCCAAAAGCTTTACTTTCTCGAAAAACGTTGCTTAGAAAAAATCTTTTGGAAGACATTTTACAAATTATGAAGGCATCACTTCCGATGGGTGATTTTTGCTTTTTCATATTATTAACTTAAAAAAAATTATGTAATTTTTCAATATCGAGACAATACTGCCCATAAGATGAAATGATATTTTGAGTTTAAAAATGTTATTGTACTCATTCTGTGCACATTGGTAAAAAAATTTTTGTTTGTTTAAAATATTAATAAATTTTACATTTTCCGCTTAGCAAAACGAATATGAAAAATATGTAATAAATATAAAAATAATTAACATACATATTAATATAATAAAAACTAGATTGAATGGTGCTTTTAAAAGACCATTTGTAAACGTGTTGTGCTTTTTTAGACTTAATAATATTAAACTTATAAAATTAATCAAAATATCCAACTTTCAAATAAATGGTATTGTTTTATGGAAGTGATAACTTAAAAATAAAAATAAATACATACATAATTAATTAAAAAAAAAAACAAGAAAGGTAATTTTTATACGTGCACTAATAACTATTTATATGTATTTAGATTTATATATGTATGTATAAAAAAAGTAAAATGTACACAAAAATCTAATGGAAAATACTATTTTAACAAAATTAAAAAAAAATAAACAATAGAAGTTATTTGTTTCTTACTAAACTCCGCAATTGAGTAATATTTTGAATATTTTCGGCATGTTAAATTACTGATAATTTAATTTGTATAATTTCATTTAAAAGAATCGTCCCAGTTTCACTTAACGCTCTTTTAAGATAATAAATTTTATTATTAAAACACTATAAAAGCATAAAAATATAATACATAATTTTTGCTGTGATGTATGTTAAATTGACAAAAATATAACAAAAAATAACAATTTATATTTAAAAAATACACAAACTTTTTTCCAAAAATTTTAAAAATTTTGTATTTTAAATAGTACACACTCACAATACTTTCTTCCTTTTAAATAAATGCATGTTTAAAAAATAAAAAATAAAATAAAAAATATAATATGCAAATGTAAAGTTTAAAGTTTATTGTGTTTATTTTTAAATATTTTCAATAAAGTCAATTGATTTTGTAATTATTCCAGTCATTGAAAATTAATAGATAAGCGTCTCTTACTTTTTCGCAAAATTCTTAAGGACTTTAATTAGTAAAATAATGGTGGCTAAATTTGTTTCACCACTTGCACTTGGGAACCAGAGAAGTGAAAAATAGCTTTGAAATAAAATAAATCTGCAAAAAAATCGACTTCAATGCAAAAATCTGATAGAACATTTTCGAAAAAATGTATGGGACCAAACAGAAAGTAAACTCTTTCAAACAAAAAAAATTTTTTTGAAAATTTGTTAAGAAAAAGTATGTGAAATATAAAATTTAATTTTAATGGTCATGCACTCCACCCATTTTTTAAATGCAAGATTTTGTGTTTTTCCGAGCTCAGGGTGTGTGTTAAGTTTTGTAAAAATCGGCAAAGTAGAACCACTTAAAATAAAATATTAAATTTTAAATGGCGTGACTCCGCCCATTTTTTTAACTGGAATATTGCCCCTTATTGTGAATGTTGTCGTCGACGTCACATCAAGACGACAGTAAAAATTGTCACCTTGTTGACAACAATTGACTAGTATTAACATACTCTATTAATTTACAAAGCCTTAGATATTAGTAAGAGATTGTCAATAAGAGCTAATTATTGCCTATAAAGAGAATACAAGCGACAATATTTACTGTCGTCTGGATGTGACGTCGACGACGCCATTCACAATAAGGGGAATTGTGTTTATTTTAGAGCTCAAGGTGTATCACGTAAATTTAATATGTAATAAATTTCAATGGGCGTGTACCGCCCATTTTTTCAGCTTTAAAATTGTGTAACTACAAGAACCAAAGGTGTTTACTAGGTTTCGCATGCAATCAAATAAGTAGGATATCATAAAATCAAATAAAAATAGAATAGCACTATAGCAAGCGCATATACACAAAAATGTTTTATTTAACTGAATCTAATTTATTTTTAAATTTTTAGCGCATATTTTGGAAATCGGTTAAATTTTTTTAAAGCTTTATTTTTAACTTTTTAGTCACGTCCACATTTTCAAATACTAGAGGTGCCACCAACTTTTCTAAATGCAAGATATCGCTACTTTCTTACTTTAATAAAATGGAGAGCAAAATTTGTTGAAATTTGTGTCAACATCCTCCGTCGTTACGTTCATATCGGTTGAACCATAAGTGCAGATTTGTCTGTATTTTCCCGATTTTAAACATCTGATATGGTAGTATCAAACAGTTTTAATAAAAAAGTTCAAATTTGTGCAAACTATGAATATATCGATCATATCTACGAAAATTTAATATAATATAACATCAAGTTATATACGGTCTAATTCATAAAAAATATTTTAGTTTTATTACAGGTTTATTTGACAAATTTCCCATAGAAATATGTCAAATAAGCGCTTAATAAACCTGAATTATTTTTTATGAATAAGGCAGATAGTATATAAATTTTAATTTTAATATACATTAATTAAAGTGTGCCCTTTGCAGTCGTGTTGACTCAATGCTCTTATTTCGTTTAGACGGTAATAAAAACATAATTTAAAAATTTGCATGAGCATTTATGAGCAGCGTTACCGTTTGTGCGACTAAAGTGGCAATTTTACACTTTTTTGAAGCCTTGCCACTTTTTCAAAAATCCCCCTGACGTTTTTTTTTCAACTAGTGCTTATTTCGTGAATGGTAACACTTAGCTCATGTCTGATTTGACAGATAATTAGTTTTATCCTACCGCTGAACGAATATTATTGTGTATACGCTTGAACAACGCTGGGAAATATTGCCTGCGATCGACTTACAGAAGATGCCGATTTTGCCAAAAAAATCCTCTTTTCAGATGAAGCTCATTTTGATCTTGGCGGGTATGTAAACAAGCAAAATTGTCGCATTTGGTGCACAGAAAACCCGCACGCATACATTGAAAAGCCGACGCACCCAAACCGAGTCACTGTTTGGTGCGGATTTAGGTCCAGATGCATAATTGGGCCAATGAGGAAGGAGTGGGCCATGTTGAACGAATTTTTGTTCACAAAAATTGAAGAGGAGGATATTGGCAACATTTGGTTTCAACAGGACGGCGCTACGTGCCACACAGCAAAAGATACACTCGATGTTTTGCGCCCTGTTTTCAAAAAAAAAAAGTTATCTGGCGGACCCTATAAATAAATACTTTATAATTTAATAATAGTTTCGGCTTGAGGTCATCCGTGCGAAATAAAAATCCAAACATTCCAAAGGTCAACTATACGTTAAATTATCTAAGTATTTAATATTTACATAAATATTTACTTATGTATATGAATTTGCTTCTATGTATCTTCTAAAGAATTGTTGTTTAGTTTTAATGTTAATTATTATTATATTTTATTTTATTATTTTACCGCTTTTATAAATGAACTGATTATTTTCTGTTATGTTTTTGTTAATTTTTAGTAAATTCCAATGTTTTGTTTAAAATAAATGCCTTTATGAAAACGTTGCGACTTTTTTTTTCAAAATCCCTTTTTTTGTGCCACTTTTTTTAAATCCCCTTTTTGTGCCACTTTTTGAAATTTCTAAACGGTAACGCTGGTTATGAGAGCAATAAACAATTAACTTTTGTCTTTTCTTTGCATAAAGTAATGAAATTTAGTTTTTCATATTCTCAATGATGTGTTTTATCCATATTTTTTGAAAATTTGAAATTAAAAAATAAAACTATACAAATTTGTGAATTTATTAAGATGTGTAGCTGTGCTACGTCATTTGTACCTATATGAACATAATTTTATTTTCAAATAATTCCCAAAAAAGTGGGTAAAAAGGCCTGACGTCACTGTTAATCAATAATTTAGTACCAGTGCATTTTAAACTGTTTCAACCACTCAAAGGCTTCAAAGCTGTAAACAACAGAGAAGTTCAAAGTGAGCGGAAGTACAGATGCTTTCTCTTTTCCTCACATGGCGACAAACGTCTTATATTTTCGATAAAAACTAGCTGCTTCGTCATTTAATTTTTAAGTTTATTCGAAAAGTCATGGTATAAGGATCGGAGAAGGCGTTCCGTACGCGATACACATAATATTGAATAAAAATAAAAAATTAAAAAAAAAGAATTATAGAAGTGAAATTTCAAGTTTGAAAACACAAAATAATAGTAATCTGTTATAATTATTATTAATTAAATATAATTTGTTATAAGTGATAACAAATCAAATTCAATAATCCAAACGCAAAAAAATCAATAAAAAACTTCTATATAATATTTGTAGGTATATATTTATATGTATGTGTATATACATATGTTTGTATGTGGTGAAAAGTTGAATACAAATATAGTACAACGAGTGAAGCTATCAAAAATAATAAAATAATTTAGACAAAACTACTCAATAATTTTTAATTATTACATACATGTATACATCTCAAATACGTTGAAGCAATTTTCAATAAAACAATTTCAACGTTTAATATTTTGTGAGTTTTACTCGTTTGAACGCAAAAACGTCGGTGAGGTGAACAAATTAACGAAAATAGTTAGAAAATATTTCAAAACCGTCGTCAGCTAGCAATTGTACAAATATTTAAATCTATATTCATATGTATATCTAATGAAGACAAAATAAAATACATTTATACATTAATAAAATAAAATTCCTATTAATTTTTATAAAAGCTAAACAGTGTGATTTCTTCTTTCTTCGGTAAACATCTTTAAAACAGTTGAGGTGGAGAACAAATCAAAGTGTTCAATTTTTTCTGTTGAAAAAATAAAACAAGAAACAGTGTTCAAGCGAGTTCATATTGCTAAAACAACTATTTTATTAATACAGAAAGCGCTTTGAAAAATAAAAGAAAAAATTCCCTCAAGTTTCGTAAAATTTTTTTTGTGATATTCGAAAAATTTCCCACTACGTAACAAAGGTGATTTCTTCTTTCATTAATTAATTTTATTGTGTATTTTAATACATACGAGTGCAACAACAACAAAGCTAGCCATTTTAATTTTCTCATCACTACTCTGGGAATTTTGTTACAAATTTACAAGATACGTGTGTGAGAAAGAGACAACTAAAACTACTACTCTACGGTTTTAACGAAAACAAAAAAATTAAGCAAATTAACACCAACAACAACTACAACGACGAAAATAAACTAAATGGTTTACAAAGTCAAAAGTAAGCACAAAAATTCGTACATACATACATACATACATATGTATCTATCCATTAGTGTAAAATCAATATCTTCTTAATAAATATTTTTGATGTTTAATGGCCTGTACGTTCCTTTTATACCTTAACTTAAATTGAAAACAAATAGGTACAAATTTTATTATTTTATTGCTGTTTTCAATTTATGTATGTATACATATCTACATACTCGTATGTATGTAAATCATCTTTCGAAGTAATTGAACAGGTCTTTAATAATCAATTAAAAACAATTTAGGACCTTATTTTGTTAAACGTCCCTAAAGTTTGTAGGTATACAGTTTTTGTAATTCAAATTTTGTCCATAGGTATAAAAGTTGTCCATAGACAGAAAAAAAGTTTTTAAATCAAGAAGAAACATTTTGAAATAGAACTTCGTTTAAGCATCAACAACCTTGATATAAAGTTGAACATACCTAAATTAAAAACTTACAGGTAATTTTTAATTTAGAAAAAATTAAATATTCTTGAAGTAATAATGAAGCATTTTTATTTTTAAACTAATTATTTTTCTATAAAAAATTAACGGTCTAATTCATAAAAAAATTTTTAGATTTATTACAGGTTTATTTGACAAATTTCCCATAGAAATATGTCAAATAAGAGCTTAATAAACTTGAAATATTTTTTATGAAAAAGGCAGTATATGTTTTGATTTTAATAATGGAGAGTTATTAAATTAAGAATGAAACGTTATAAATGAATAAAAGAGAATTTTCAAATTACCGATGGTTCGCTATAAAATTAAAAATTTTAATTTTTAATATAATAAACAATTTTCGATCTTCGACTGTAGTAAAAAGCGCTAATAGAACAAATTTTCATTTGGGTTATGACGAGCATTCAACCAAAAAATATTGTTATTATGAACACCATGATTTTTAAAATTTCGCTATTATTTTAAAGTTTTTTTGCTCAAGCATCATACAGGTTAATATACATTAATATACCCTTGGTCATAATAACAAATTAACTCTCTTTTGTTTTATTTAACACGACACAAATATAAAATGTTACTCGGGGTAAACTATAATTTTTTGTTTCTAGAACCCGGACGGTCGCCTTGATGTAAAATTTATATTTAAAGCACTTAATTGTTTGAATGATTTTCACACAAATTTTTTAGATGAATTCCTCACCCGAAGACGTTTAGCAAACAAATTTTCATACAAAAATACACTTGGCATTATCATATTATCTTCTATATATAAAAAATCGTTGCGTGTGTTTGTTAGTAACGCATGATCTCTGAAACTATAAGAGCTGGGGAGCTGAAATTTTCAATACGGGTACATGTCAATAATACAGGGTTTTTTCTGGTTTTGACCCTACAACTGACCAATGTGTGAAGTAATTTGTAGTAAAAAAAAATTAAAAAAAAAATAAATAATTGAATTGTCGGGGTCAGTTAGTAAATAGTATCAATAAAAAGTGGAACAGCTAGAATTCAAAATGTATACACAATTTCTATTAGTGGGGAAAAGAAACGAGTACTCAGCTTCATGTACTGTCAATACGTTTTGTTTTATCACAAAAAAGCGCACCTGCACATACAAAACAATGCATAAGAAATAATAAGACTTGCATTGTGTAAACGCCAATTAAAGTTCAAAGAAGAAAATAATAAGACTTGTGTAGTGTGAACTTGGACTTTGTTTTATTTTACCGGAGTGAAGAAAATTACTTGCAATTGATGTAAATGTTTCATATTTCTTTTTTAACTAATACATGCTATGAATGCTTTTTACATGATTCGTAATGAAAACCTGATCACATCGTAGTTGAATTTAATTTACAAAAAACAGAATTTCTATTTTTATTCCAACGATTAATATCTCTTTCTGTAAAAACGAGCAAATTTCTATTACTTTCGTTAAAATATTACTCTGGACAGCGTTTGTATTTCATACTGTTGTTTACTAAAAGGGGCACATGTTTGCCCCAATGTGACCGTACCTTAAGAGTCGAATACATTGTTAAGAAATCTGCTGGGGTTTGCGTGTTTAACGATACAAAATATGAAACTTTTTAGACTTGGGTCGAACTCATTGGTCGTTGGTCGTTTTTGATACATACTTACAATCAAATCCATGTATGTTACTTAAATGGGCTTGATCATAGGCTTGTGTCAAATACGACTGACTGAATGAGTTCGATCCAAGTCTAATTTTTTTCTTTAATGTTCCCTATCTCTAGTTCAAATGGACTTTTAAAATTCATTGGATATCGAATGATATATGTATGTAGTTTGCTTCATGAGTTGTACTAAATAGCATTTTTTCTTAAATTAGCATTTCGATCGATTTCTTACGATTATTTTTCCATAATAAATTTAAATGTTTTTTTTTTTGTATTTTATAACAAAGTTTTTTTTGTTTCTCTTTTTTCTCCCACCCATATTTGAATTGATCTCCACAAAGGACCAAATTTTAATGCGCAATAAAATACATCAATATAAAAAAAGCAAAGAAGAAAAATTGGATAACAAGGTAAATGTACCGCATACGTTGACACAGGCGAAGATCAACCAAGTGAAGAGAAGAAGAATACGACGATTGAGCGTTAGCTAAGGATAAATATAACAGCAAAGGTTAAACAAATCAACAGACTGATTAAATTAATAATAGTAAAAGATAATATAATAATTTATATACATATAAATCCCAAATATATGTAGAAAACTATAAATATATATATGTATATATATATATATATATATATAATATTGTAAATAAGGACTTAAAGGTAAATAGAGAACGTCGTAGGACATCGAGAAGGATTCAGGGAAGCGTGCGAGCAATTAAATGTTACAGACGTGTAGCAGCAGTTGAAGAAGAAGAATAAGAAAAAAGTGCTCGCGAACAACAAAAAAACACATTTATATAAATAAGCGTTGATTTTATTGTGTGTGATATTTAATAATAAGCATTAATTTAAAAACAAACAAAAAACCAAAACAAAAGTTCTGAATTAAAAAAAAATAAATAAATATATAACAAACAAAATACAAAAATTACTCAAGAACTGAAACTGAAAACAATAAAAATTGTACTATGACATACTCGCACAATAGCGTTAGTAAAAATCTAAAAATGACAACAGCAGCAACTGCAGCTGCGGCGGCATCAATACGATCGAAAAATGGAGCAGGAGGAACCGGTAAATTCAGCGGAGGCGGAGGTGGTCTCAATTCACCACCATCAACACCACCCCTTTGTGCACATTCCAACAGTATTGCTAGCAACAGTACAAATTATCATTATCATCACCACCAGCCAATGCTGAGTAGTTCTCCTCCTGGCAGCAACATGTCTTCAGCCATGTCAACTAGCTCAAATAGCAGCAGCGATTCATCTCCGGCTTCGAATAGCAAAGAAAGCAGTAGTGGATATTTTGCTTCAATTCGTAAGCAGCAACGCCAAAATCAGCAGCAAAGACGCTCGCCCCAGCAGCAGCAACACAACGAAATTGGCAGCTATTACAATAACAATGTGAACCATCAGCAACCGGCCAGTGGCGGCAAACGACATGGGGGCAGCGGCTTAAGTTCTCAAAAAAATCGCGATGGCGGACAACGAACGCCCCAAAGCCACCACCACCAGTCCACTCGCCAATCGCCCGCATCAATTTTGGGCGGAGGCCTTAGTATATCTCCCACTATTACTGGCAGTGGGGGAAATAACTCGGCACGCAAGCCACGTTCGAAACACTCAAGCCCTCTGCTTTGCGCTGGCGGTGGCAAGATCTCACCAACCCACCCTCTCATTCCCACCGCCCTCACTCACTTTGCCGGCAGCAAGTGTTTCGATGCTCCAGCCCCTACCGCTTTACCCAAGCCACCGGATCATTGGACAGGGAGTAAAAGTGCCGAAAAGGCCGCCAGCAGTGCTGGTCCTGGCCTCCAAAGTGTTTTGAATGCCGTTGCTGCCAGAACTCATCATATTTATCATCAACATGGTTATGCACATGATTATCACAGTTATGGCGGCCATGTGGTAAAGTCCTCGAAGCGTAACTTGCTCGACGATTTTGATACGCACAATTTGAAATTGTTGCTTAATGTGCAATCGTAACCACACTCTGTTAGTTAACTGCATAACAACAAAAATAACAACAACAAAAACAATATAATCTAAATTAATAACAATAACAAAGAAAACAAACAATGTTTTAAAGTTTTTAACAGCAACAAACAATAAAATCCGTCAATAATTTAAACAAATTACAAACATACATATTTCAAAGATCTGCAAACAATAATCCAATAAATATCACTCTATGCTCGGCAGCAGAGTGGATCAAAGCAAAGTTTTTCTTTATCAAAAATCCTTAAATCAAACGCAAAAAAAATGTTTTTTTTTTACCAATTAAGGATGTGCTGGCTGGCTATTCCCTCTGTCTGACCGTAGCAAGTGCTTGTGATCTCAATCAAGTTAATTACAAATCAACTAAAAACAAATTTTCATTATTACTATAAAAAATGAAAAAAAAACTTAAACTTTTATCCATCATATAAGGTAAAAATCCATAATCCAACAACAAAAACAAAATGCCAAAAAATGCAAAATTCATAATCATCCATAGGTATATTGCAAAAAAAACAACTCTTTAATTGTAAACTTATAAAAATTATTAATAATTTTATTTAATTTCATTTGAAACCAAAAAAATAAAAAAAATTAAAAATTAAGAAAAACTGAAAAGAGAAAATCTTTAAAATCTACAATGACAAAACAATTAAGACAATGTATTAGTTTCAAATTTTAGCAAAACTTTTCATTATGAAAATATATCTAAACCAAATTTGATTTCGAAAGTGACATTCAAAATAGACTTGATAAAAAAAAAACATTTTAAAAATTACAATTTATAAAACGTTTAAATTAATTTAAAATAAAAACTATAATACAGTTAAAAGTAAAAAAAAACAAATAAAAAACCCACCAATACACATTTTCAAAACTAATATAAAAAGCTTAAGAAATCAATAAATGAAAAAATGCAATACAATAAGAAAATGAAACAGTTTTCTAAAACTCAAAAGACTTGAAAATAAAAACAATAAAAAAGAGGCTTTTTTCCAACAAATGAAGCACAAACAAGCAACCGTCTTCTTTCTTCCTGCCCAGCCATCTTCAAATGAGACACTGTAAGAAATGCCAACAACGACGAAAGCAGAGAGAGAAATAGAAACGGTTCAAGCCCAAAGAAAACCTTTAAATCTAAAACTACAACCAACGGCTTCAAAAACAAACTAACAAACAAAAAAGCTTAAAAGTAACACTACCAACTACAACAACAACATCAGCAAAATAACATTAGCAGGATCGATCATCAGCAGTATGAAACTCAACTTTAAAATAGTCTATATGCACATACTTAAATTTTAGAAAAGGACTCTGTTTTTTTTTTTCGTTTAAGATAAGTATTTTTTAATGTTTACCCAAATGGCCGACGGTCGAATGACCGCCAGCCCAGCCCGCCCCCTTTTACCCCACTTATTTATATGTAAAAAATGCAAACAAACAACAAACTAAAAATAACCCCCCATTCATGTGTATAAAAGATTTGAGATTTGTTGTATACGGACAGAAGCAGAAAAGAAGATGAAATTAAAAGAAACCAAAATATTTCATTTACATTTGTAAATATATGTATTTTTTTTATTTGCCTTTATCATTACGCTTTAATCGAAATATTTTATTTTAAATTTTTTTTTTGGCAACTATTGCAAATCATAAATAATTCTGTCTAGCAAATTAACCAGATTTAACACGTAATTTTGTTTATTTATGTACATACATATTTACATATTTATATACATGTATGTATTTATTTCTCTCTTTTCCTATTTCTGCTCTGTATACATGCATACTTATATATTTTTTTAATTTCACTGGAATTTTTCCCCGCCCCCAAAAGGCTCTTGTGTACGAAAGAGTTTATACAAAAAGAAAATGTTCTTTGTTTTTCTCCTTATTTTTTTTTTTTTGTTAGTAAAGTAACTTAAATATCAAACTAAATTAAAAATACATCGGCATGCATTAAAATAAATGTATGGCCTTTTCAACGATATCGTAAGCATACGTTCGTTCGTTTTATAATTTAAATTGAAAACAAAAATTAATTTTCTTATTTTATTGTTGTTTTCAATATGGGAAGGAACCTAAGGGTAAAAAAATAAATTTTAATTTTTTTTTTTTGATGTGGACAACATCTGAGCATTGAATGAGACCGATCCCATGTCCCAAAGTGTTCCCTCCCAGAGATATGCGCGTTTTATGATGTGATGGTACACCAAAGATACACGTATTTAAATCTTTAAAATGGCTCTCCTGAACAAAACCTGTTTTTACTCTTAGGTCCCTTTCTATTTTGCGCGTCACATATACATACATACGATTACATATTTTAAAATGTAAAACGAATGTATTCACGTATTCTTGCGATATTGCTGAACAGGCCTTTTTAACCCTGCATCAAATATATTAGATCGATTATGAACTGATGGAAATCAAATCTCAACTAAGGTTATCAAAGGCTGTGCTTTTTTTCCAACCCAAGCGAGATTTGGTTCCCAGCTTTAATCGATTTGAAAACATTGTGGGTACACAGCAATAACTAAACTTGGGTGTAGTTTCTACATGAAAGGCAGACAACTTTCTAGAGAACATTTTATGGAAATTACTAAATTTTTGGAGTGATTTCTATAAAAAAAGAAAATTCGAGGCAGGTTGGATGTTTGTAATGTGGAAACTACACCTAAGAAATGGGCAAATTATGACATTCGATATCGAATAAAATTTCATACAATTTTAATTGTTTTTTTTTTATGGAGATTTCGGTCGATTTCGAGTGCCGTAAATTGCCCCCCAGTTCTAATTTTTCATGCCAAATATTTAATGTGTTCGATTATTGCACTGGAAAATAATTTATTTTGTTTATTTAATACATAAAATTGGCGCGGAAAATAATTGAATTACTTAAATCCAGACAAATTGACTTAAGAAAAATTGGTCTTGTTGTAACTGATGCATATGCAATACATAACTGTTTTATTAAATTTCATATACATACATACATACATTCATACATTATATTGTATTAAAAGGAAGCTCATCTGCTTCAAAGAACACAAAATATATTGTTTTTAAGATGGAAAGGGTAATACATTATTCACTATAGCTAAAGTAACAAAGAAACGATTTATTTGTATTATTTTTTTTTTATTAAAAAAAAACATCTCTCGTATATTAGAGCCTTTAGTTATCTCTTAAACTTTTTCATTTAAATAAATTATACTACACACATACATACATATTTTAAACAATTTATATTTTTGTAAATGTAAAACTAATAAATGGAAACTTAGGCCTGATTTGCTATAATTTGTAAAAAAGAAATAATTTTTTATTTTCAAAATGCCTCAGTTAAGTGATTTCAATGATAAAAATAAGCTTTTCAAAATGTTTTTAAAACAAATGTGATGATTAAATTTTGTAATTGCATAATTTTAAAATGAATATTTTTTTTTAATATTATTATTATTATTATTATTTTAATAAAAAGTACAACTAATATTCAAATCACTGCTGTTGAACCAGTTCAAAAAAGAACAAAATTTATTTTTGCTGGATTGCAATTAAAATTTTATATATAAAATGCTTGGAATTAACACAAAAAAAAAATTATTAACGTAATATGAAATAAAAAAAGCATATAGTGATTGTATTGAATATAGAAAAAAAATAGACTTAGTATGAGCGATCTATGGATAAATTGCAAAGAAGATTCTTGTTGATTCCAGGATTCTTTTAATTAAAACCTGTAGTCACTTTTATTTAAGCCTTTTTTTTCATAAGTGATATGTACATCAATTTTTTCTTAATTTGTTTAAAATTCTTTAACACTTCTACTTAAATTTTATTTTATTTTTTCTGTTTAAGGGACATAAATTAATATTAAAATGTGCTATTATTATTATTATTATTTTTTTCTTCCTAAACACCGCCCAAGTCTATTTTATATATATATATATATACATATATATTATACGATGTGCAAAGAAATGATATGTATATTAGACATGTATTACTTTTTATTTGATTCTCGTAGTGTATTTGTAACCAAATCTAAAGAAAACATTTACAAAACTTAAACCCAGTACCTTGTTTTTTGTTAGCATTTAATATTATAAATTATTTAATAAACAAAACAGAAACTTTAATAATGTAGTCTAGTTATTTTTAAATAAAAATTTAAATTTAAATAAAAGTTGAAAGGCAACTGCAAAAAAATACAACGTGAAACTCAAATTACTATTTTTTAAATTCTCAATAAAGCTATAACGAGTTGAGTTTGAGTTGAAAACAACGACGATTTTAATATATAAAAAAAACAATAAATAATAAAAACTGCTAATGTGGTACTTACTGAAAATAGTTAAATAAATGATTTTAAGGTTAACTTTATATTTTTAAACAAACAAAATGTTAAAAATTTTAAAATGAGACGTCCCTTTACAAAATTTTGATTTATAATTCTAACCCAGTTAAAAAAAAACTCAACAAATAATGAGAAAAAACCAAAACTAGCAAAATGCACTTCATTTTTTTTTTTACAAGTTGTAGATTTTCATCAACCTCGTCGTTGAGAACAAAAATTAGTTAACTTAAGTTTTACTTGTTTTGTTTTCCTTTTGTTGTAAATTTTAAAGCTTTTCTTTTCTTTAACAAAAAAAAAAAAAAAAAAAAAAAGAATAAATAAATAAATAAAATGAAAAATTTAAATAAATTAAATGAAATTATTAAAACGTGATATTTGTATGCAATTATAAGTTTAACAAAAAGAGCAGTGCTCTTCGTTTATAACAAAAAACCATAAAGAATTTTGCATTTTATTTTTTAATTAAAAACAAACATTTTAACTTTTTATTTCTTTTGTTTTTTATTTACCAATAGTCTAGGCCAGGATCTTTTAAAACGAGTTCATGTTTGTTAAAAAAAAAAAAATTGAAGTCAAATAAATAAAAACTTTTTTTTACTCTTAAACACCAGAAAGTACAAAATTATGTTAAACAGTAATGTTTTTTTTTAATTAAGAGGATTAATTATTAAAATACAAACATAAAATCAGTTTAAAAGATCTCTGGTTAAAAAAAATCAAATTCAGAACTTCAATTTTGTAATGCAATAAATTATTTTTTTTTTACTCTTAAACTACTACAAAGTCTTTAAAAACATATTTTTTTTTTTAATTTTTAGTATTTTTATTTTATAATAAACTGAAGATATAAATTATAATGTGAATCAAGCTTTAACAAAGACTTAAATACACACATACATAAATTTATAATACTTTTATTTTATTATTGTAATTATAATTTTTTTTAGTCCTAAAGGTTCAAAATCCCTAAAACTAACTATACTTCTTTAAAAAAACACTACAAAAATTCGAAACATCTCATAGTCCTGTCACACGCATCCTTCCCCTTTTCACTAACATGGCATTAATTCCTGGAATTTGTAAAAAAAATTTGCATTGAAATTATTTTGTATTTAGCAATTATAAATTTTTTAATTTTTGTAATCTTTCCTTTCTGAGATACTTTTCTTTTTTTTAAATTAATGTTTGTTTGTACATACATAAATATCTAATAATTTCTAAATTAGCAAAATCATTGAAACCAAAGCATCCGAAACACAATCGAGCGCAATTGTTGCCATGGAATGTATCGATACCAGTTCGGCGGGAGTGTATGACAGGCGTAAATGTTTTTAAAAGAAAGAACAAAAAATATTTCAATAAACTAAATTTTGAAACATGTGCTTTTTTTAATATCAAACTCTAAGAGTTTTATTGTATAATCTTTACGATTGTTTAAAAAAAGTATGTGTATGTGTATTTAAACAAAACAAAATAAACAAAAACAAAAATTAATAAAAAATAAAAAATAGAGTGTATTGAAAATGAAACATCTACACATCATATACTCGAATATTATTTTAAAATAAACAAGAATTTTTTTTTTTTTAATATGTATACAATGTACTTCCAATCAAAAACTCTACACCTCTTAAAAGAAAAAGAAAAACTAAAAAATCAATAATCCAAAATTAAAAAGAAAGTTTTATGATAACCAACTTACTACAACTCCACTTAAAGAGACGAGCATTTTTCGAAAGCACAAATTCAAACTCTGTTTGAAATGTGTGTTTTTATTTAATTTAACTTTCCCTTTAAACAAACAATAACAAATACTTTAAGTAAAATTTTGTATTTTGCTCCTTTTTTGCATTTAAACTCTATAATCATAAAGTTGTTTTCTTTTTAATATTTGGAACATTGGCTAATTTCTTGTTTTAATGTTAAAAAATAAAAAATCAAATTAAACAAATGCAAATTATGTGTGATAAATACATGAATTTTTAATTAAAAAAAAACTTTGTTCTTGATAGAGAAATTTTAAAATATTTCCTTTTCTTGAATTTCTTTTGTTAAAGCAAAAAAATCCTATCGAAAAAATAAAAAAACGAAGTAAAATATAACAATCAAATTACTAAAGAATTTCAAGGAAAGATGATGGATATCAAGAGACAAAAACAAAAATATCAATATTATTTAACAAAAATATGAAAATCTTGTATTTTTTGTAACGAAACCATTTGGAAACGATTATTTACAAAACGGAATAAAAAAATTTTTGAAAAAAAACCATTTCATTGCAAACGCAAATTTTGCGTTGGCAAAGAAATAAACAAAAAAAATTGTAAAATAAAACATTTTTAAAAAATTGTTTTTACCGCAAAAATACCTTAAGAACATTTCTAAATATTTCAAAATTGTAATAGAAACAAAATCTATACCTACTAAAATTATTTACTGTAAAGAAACAACAACAACAACAATTATGTTGATTTACTTTGATTCGAATACACCAACTGACAAACATTAAAATAAATAAATAGCCTGGCAAAAACATCATTCTGAAATATTCAAATAAACTATTGTAGTACAGATCTTTTGTAAAGGTCTGTACTCGATTTAAACAAAAACAAACTAAATACCTTGTCTTTTTATTTTATGATTTATGTTCGTAGCATAATTCATTGGTAGAATTTGAGTTTTTTTTAGTTCTTTCTGGCGGTTTAATTTTCTTCTCTTTTAATTCTATTTTTTTCAAAATACAAAACGTTTTCTCTTGATTTGAAAATTTTGTTTGTTTTTATGGTTAAGCGATTGTCTATATGCATTTCGTTCCCGCTTTTTGGAACTCAAAAAAGGAAAAGGTGCCTAAGTGGACTTAAGCTAATGACACCATTACAATTTCCCAATTCAGTTGTAGTATCTGGACAAAATTTCAGTTTATTTGTGTGATTTTTACGAAAGTCTTCCTAAAATATGGTCCTGAAAGAAAGTAACCATATTTTACAAAAATAGCAACACTTAAGAAATGTAAAACAAAAAATAAACTGCTAAATTAGACTTGAGCAGTTGTTTTTCCTTATTGTCACAGAAATAGTGAAAATATTCGAAATTCGGCAAGTATAGTAAAAATTATGATTTTAAATCGCCAAACGCGCGTTTTGCCTGCGGGTTGCCATATTGATTAGGGTCAGCTGCGTGTTGAAATCGTCAGTGTATAAATAAACATTGCAAAAAACAAAATGAACAAAACAATAAAATATTTTATAAATTAAATTGATTAAAATCAAAAGAAAACATATTTAATTTCACTTATTAATCACCATCTTTTACCCGCGGTTCCGCTCGCGTTGATCTGATATTTTGGAAACTATAATAAAATTTATGAATGTTTTGTTATTTGTTACTCACTGATAATGTTAAAAAATGATAAAAATCGACAAAAAAGCGATACAAAAAATAAAAAACAGAATAAAAACCGGTTTTGAAACTGCTTGAACAAACAAACCCGAAACGAAAATTGCCCCAACCAGCCCAAAAATGTTTTTTTTTTTGGAAAAAAAAAAATCCAAACCGGATAAAAAGAAGCTATATTTGATGCTGGTAATGTAGCTTTCTGTTGGTTAGGATTTTGAGTTTTCCTTAAAGTTTGGTTTAGCCTAAATAATCAGTATACGCTTGCGATTTGAACTCGTCAAACTTCTTGCGATTGTGAATTCTAGAACACCCATCATGCGATTTCAACTTGCATAGCAAATGTGATGCGAAATTCGATTCTCAGAACATGGCCGATGATTTTGAAATTTCAAAATCGTTTCATACAATAGAAAAAGAAATAAGACGAAAAAATTTTAAGCCAAAAAATTTCAATCGAAAACCGTAAAAAGTTGGAAATTTAAAAAAAAAAATAAAATAAAATGCAACTTTATACAATATCTAAAAATCTAAAATTTGCAAAAGAAAACCTTTCACGAAATTAAAATGCATCAAAAGCTGAAGCGCTTAAAAATCTAAAATTTAGAAAAAAATTAAATAATTATTGAAAGTTAAACAGATCAGTGCCCGGATTCAGTAACTTTTATTGCGATAATCGTTTCGCTATAATACATATGTATGTATAAAGAAAATTTATCGACTTTGCTATTCAGTAACATATTTTAACGATATTCGCTGTCGTTTGCAGTAAAAAAGTAAAATAACAAGCACAAATTCATTTAGCTTTTCTTTAATTATTCTTTGTGCTTTACGCCTATTTTGACATTTTGTAAGCAGGGATGCCACACGATATATAGGGTCCGCCAGATAACTTTTTTTTTTTTGAAAACAGGGCGCAAAACATCGAGTGTAGCTTTTGCTGTGTGGCACGTAGCGCCGTCCTGTTGAAACCAAATGTTGCCAATATCCTCCTCTTCAATTTTTGTGAACAAAAATTCGTTCAACATGGCCCGATAACGTCGCCATTGACTGTAACGGTAACGGAAAAAATGGCCCAATTATGCCTCTAGACCAAAATCCGCACCAAACAGTGACTCGTTTTGGGTGCGTCGGCTTTTCAATGTATGCGTGCGGGTTTTCTGTGCCCCAAATGCGACAATTTTGCTTGTTTACACCCGCCAAGATCAAAATGAGCTTCATCTGAAAAGATGATTTTTTTTGGCAAAATCGGCATCTTCTGTCAGTCGATCGCAGGCCCACTTAGCGAAGCGAAAACAACATATTCGTTCAACGGAAGGATAAAACTAATTATCTGTCAAATCAGACATGAGCTAAGTGTTACCATTCACGAAATAAGCACTAGTTGAAAAAAAAACGTTAGATGGCGGACCCTTTACAATTAAATGGCGAGTAAGAAAATTACAGAATAACATTAACGTTAGCGCAAACGAATAAATATATCGATAAATATTACGTTTTTCGGTTCGATAAAAGTTACTGAATCAGGTAACAACAGGCAATTAAATTTTTCGAAAATGAGCAAACTTGGAAGAAATGACATGGAAAGTAGTTATCAAGATCTTTTAATTAAAGGTGTCATGTTCCTACAATGTTTCATGATTAAATTTGTAAAATACGATGTTGTAAGCAAACTCTAAAAATCACTAAGCTGTAAAAGAGCCAAAAATATGAGGAGATTGTTCATCTATCGGGAAAATTCACGAATTCATACTAAAATGGGATTCAGTTGTTGTTGTCAACAACTGAACAACAAAATCTCAGTAAATAAAACAAACGTCTTATCAATCATTTGATGATTTTGGTTTTGTTCAATATTTTATGCGCAGTTCAATGTGCAATTTAAATAAATACAAAACACTTTTATCTCTAGACTTTTAATTATATTATGTACAGTACAATAAAATGTAAAATTCGTACCTAGGTAGCCTTGAAGCCGCAGCTGATAATTATGTTCTTCTTTGCTCGTTTCGCAACTGTAACTAGCAAAACTTAATTATGTTTTACCAGCACACAAATACAGTTCCTAACAAAGGTCTTTGAATAAATATGCTGTGTAAGCAAAAGATAAAATGTATGGAAATATATTTTAAAAATGTTCCCTTATTTTATGCATAACGAAACAGCAGTAAAAGATCATGGTGTTTGTTGCAGGATTCCTAGTACCTAATGTATTCGTTTAGGTTCTGTAAACCGAGTAAATTTCTCGTTTTCAAAACGAATTACAATTTTTAGTGTTCGCTAAACCGAATTCACATAAAGCCCAATTGTGAATAACAATTTGCCCATGGATTTTTTCCCTTTTCCCCATTACGCATATTATGAATTACATACAATTTGACGTGGAAAAAAGTAAGTATTCTAAAGGCTCAGTTAGCCGACTCTAATGGAATGTAACTGCAACAGTAGAAAACAGCTGATCGATATTGTTATGTGAAAAGTAATGAAAATGTTTATAGAAATCTAATGTAACGTAACCTACTTTCCACATAAAATATCGATCAGCTGTTTCGTACGTTGCAGTTACTTTTCATTACAGTCGGCTAACTGAGCCTTAAGTAAGAGGGATAGGGAGAATTTTTTTTTGGGAGTTTTCTCCCAAATATTTGAAGGGAAACTAATGAGGCAGAAAATTTTCATTTTCCCGGGAAAAAATTTCAAACAATAGCAAGTAATAGGGAAAACAAAAAAATTCTAATTTGAATGCAAAAATTTAAAAATCAAATTTAAAGTTGAAGTAAACCAATGTTATAATCATTTTATTTAGAACAAACATTTCAAACAAGCAGTGAAATGTTATATTTATAATTTCGTACTTAATGTAGTATGAGTTGTGTTGCGGTTTTGAGATACACGTTAGTTACTGCAAATCATACTAAATTAATTTTAAAGAAAAATTTTTAAGGCATTACACAAGCGAATAAATGAATAATGTAATGTGGTGGCTTTATTAATAATAAGTAACTGCAGTTGAAAAGAATAAAAAACACAGCAAAAAGAAAGGGGACTTGATGTAAAGAATGGTTAAAATAATTTTATTTTTTAATCAAAATATCGGCTACTTAAAAAAAAATCTCTTTTTGCAAATCAGCTATTCGGAAAACAAATGGAGCCCTATTTCCAATTAACATTTTTATTGAAATTAAAATTTTATGGGTCTCCCTACCCATAGTCTGGAATGATCAAAATGCCAAAATTGTTGATAAAATTTGCACGCCTGCTTTAAGTTAAAAGGTAAATGGATGATTTCTTTCTATGCAATATTTTCAAAGCCGATAACAGGAAAAAAACTTCATAAAATTAACAACTTCCTTTGTACATACAATAATTGGAAATTTATTTAAATCGCATCGGCACCTGTACCCAAATCCTGTAACTTTTTGCGAACCGAAAATCGTAATATATGTACATATATCGACATGTTTATTCATTCGCGGTAACGATGTGATTCTGTGATTTCTTTTTTACGATAATATCCAGCTGTATTTAATCACTATTTAATTCTACATCAAGTGGTATCTCTGTAAAGAAAATGTCGAAATGAACGAAAACCACAAAGAAGAATAAGGAAAAACTAAATAAATTTGGGCTTATGATTTTACTTTTTATACTTCAACCAACAGCGAATATCGTTGAAATATGTTAGGGAATAGCAAAGTCGATAAATATTCGTTATATTTGTTATAGCGATTCGATTATGGTAATAAAAGTTACTGAATCCAGGTACTGGTTCAGTCTCTGCTTCACTTCCTTCTTCTTTTGCAACTCAATCACTTCTATCGTGAATAACAAGTGGAATTTTTGTTCCCTTACAATTTTTATTCCCCTCGAAGGGAAATGTGCTATAGTGAATGTCCTTTGAAAATTTGCCCGCTAATAGTCCCAGTGTATGTGAAAAAGGGAAGAAGATTTGTAAAGCTTTGGGTTTCAAATTAAATGTTTTTAAATGTAAAATTGAGTTTTTAATTAATCTAGGTGCTCCATATAATTTACTGCATGTGAACCATAAAAACCACGAAAAAAGGGTTGCAGGGAATTATTGAAAAAAATAATTAACATTATTTACTGATCTGGTCTTAAAAAATAAATATTTATAAGATTTTAATATTTAACTGGAAGGATAATATTGAAATTACGCTTTGTAAGTATGTATGTATTAATTCCGTTCGTCTGCAAAAATAAAGTGAACAAAACCAAGAGAAAAATGAAAAAAAACCAAGTGAAAAATTTTAACCATTACAAGGGGAATTAAAAAAGGGAAAAATTATTTACGGTTGCAATTTTGCAAAAAGAGGGAAATGTTCACGGGCATTTTAAATGCAATTTTTTCAATAAAAATATAATTTCTTTTGGTAACAGCTGACTTTGACGTTCAAAAATATTATTCGAACTTAATTTCCAATGAATGGATTAATAATTGCAAAAAAGCTCTAAAATGTAAAGTTCGAGTACGTAGTTATAATAAAATGAACAAAAAAAAAATTTACCTTTCTTCTCTTAGTTTTTCGAAAAAATTATGCTAAAAATACCGTCGCACTTTACTTGCAAAGTATTTTTGATATGCTTTTGAACTCAATTATATAAATACACAATCCGCTGGTAGTAAAATTTTTCTTACCTTTCAAAAGTTATGGCCGGATAAGTACCAAATTGTATGTGGGTCTAATTAACTGAAGAGTAGTGTATATATTTCATCTACAATACAATCATAGTGCCCATCATGCCCAGACTTGCAATTTTTATTTTTAGTGCAACAGAGCAAGAGAGGAATACTAAAAGTATGTATATATTTCTATTTCAACACTCTCATACATATTCAAGAATTGCTACAACAAAAATAGCAAGTCTCGAGCAGGACTTTGAAGAATTATGCAGCGTTACTTGTTGATTTCTATTGTCCGATCAACACACAAGATCAAGGCACATTTACTACAGGTACACGCATTAGAGAAAACACTGTGGCAACTCTGTGCTTCTCACTTAGTTTTACAAAGTAATTGTCAAAAAATTGTATGCATCAAACAAGGCACAAAAGTATTTGTCAAATGAATTCTTCGTTATAAACGTGTAAACAAAAAATCAGCGGATGAGCAATTTGCCTGATGCATGTCCCTGTTTGATATGCCTTGCACAAGATCATTAAAAATGGGTTTGATGGTTGAAAGTACGATTATAAACTAATTTTCTTTTTTTTAAGAGAAGCAGTTGCTACTGTTTGATTCGAATCGAAAGAAAATAGTTGCGAATTGCAGAGCAACTCCTCCCAAGCATGTTTTTGCTTTTAAATTCATACAAAGGCCAATATTTATTAAATTTGGAAAAATACCTTCAAAAGCTACCTACATACATAATTGATTACTTCTTGAAGAATTTCTTAAATTTGTGAGGGCAAATATACATACATACATACATACATTGGCTGGGTATGAGTCAGTCTATTAAAAATATAAAATGTTTTTATCACTGTGTACTTATGTACGTATGTACATACATATGTATGTATGTATGTATTTTTGCATGTACATACACCAAAATGTTTGTATGTATGTAAATATATGTATGTATATATGAATATAAATATTTGTGGTCACAAGCGATAACAGATTAAGTCAAAAAACACAATTTCGCGATAAACCACTTGTAAGGTGAGAATGTTTTTAGGAAAAATTAAATTTAAATATTAAAGAATGCACCCAAGATTTTATGAAAATGTAGGGGCCTGTTCGGAAATGCAAGTTCGGTAATTATTTTTTTTTGTGGTAGCCATATATGACATTTATTTGTGCGTTATCTACTTCAGCGGAACACTTCATTTGCAGCGCAGTGATGCATTTCCGAAAAGGCTCAAGTTTTTTAGTATAACTTGGCGCGAATTACAAAGTTTATTGGACTTTTTTTTTAAAGGTACCCACACATTTGAAATATTATTGTGCAATAATTGATATTGTACAATAAAATTGCGAGTATGTACATTATCAGGCTTATCCTAAATAAAATTTCACATGGAAATTTGCGAACGTGTAAAAAATCGGTATCAAAAAACTTCCTAATATTGCGAAATAATCTGACGATTTATGAAAAAAAAAATCATTCACATAGATTTGTCTGTTGGAGAGAGTGGAAATATGTTAGTTTTTAATTTTATTGGAAGTGATTAAATGAAATTAAAATCCTTGGTAACGAAAAATTTGATTCGGAAATTTTCACATGTGGAATTCATGGTAAGGCTGTAATTTGGTATACGAGTGTGGCACAATATATTGGATAAAATCAACAAAAGTTTTTTGATTTACTAAACATTATTTTTCTATTTTTTAAATTACTTAATTATAAATTACATACTTAATTTAGTATGCATAACGAAAAATCAATTTTAAAATTTCTTAACCCATACAGTTGTGTGTAGCTTTTGTTTACTTTTACATACCTACATAGGTAAATTGTAAGAAAAATTGCGCCATACATGTATATTTCTTAATATTGTGCCATTTATTGAATAATGTGGAGCAAAACGAAAATAATAATAGCAATAAAGTACTCAATAATATTACATAGTCTATGGGTACCTTAAGACATACATACTTACATACTTACGTAGGTCAATATTGTTTAGCTTATTGTATCTTCATAATAAACTTTGTTAGAAACATGGGAATTCACGTTAATTTGAAGCTTCGTTTGTAAAGTTTTGTTAGATATGTACATACATATGTACATATGTATATAACTCGGTTTTGTCTTAAGTCGACTTATGTTGGTATCACATTTAAGCACAGACATGTGTATGTATATTTGTATAAATTTCTTAAGAAGTTAACGAAACACAAGCGTAATCGTGTAAATAATAAAATACTTTTATTTGAATTGAAATTAAATTTATTTTGCATTTTTTCCATTATCAGCTTTACCTCAGTCGTTGACTTTCGTTGTTGTTATTTCTGTTGCTTAGCAAAGAAACAGAAAAAAAGATGAATGTCTTTATACATATGTACATACATCCATATGTATGCACGTTTATTTTGTTGGTCTTATTTGGCAACATTCTGAAGTTGGCACTTTTCCAAGTTTTAGTACGTAAAACTCTTTGTAGAAATATGTATTTTGTTTTGTTTAGACAAAATTTTCAAACAAATACATACATACATCCATATGTATGTATGTATGATACATATGCATGTATGTATGTATGTACAGATGTGTATAGGTTTATACATATGTACATATATAAAAAAATTTCGAATTTAAAACACAACTTAAGTTTAAAAATTGTTTCTAAACTCTGCAAAAGCCGCATGAATTATAACGTCAACCAAATGAGAAGCGCAACATGAAATATAGAAGGTGAAAAAATTTAATCAAACATGGTTTTCTTTATGTAGATACAAACATACATATTTCTATGCAGAAATGCTAAAATATTTTATGGTTAATTTGCATATACGTATGTACATACTTATGTATGTACGAGGGTGTGTCATTAATTAACTCAGTGACTTTTTGAAGAAGCACAGGTTTTCATATAAAAAGTTATTTTATTTTTAAACATAGTCACTCTTGAGTTCTATGCACTTAGTCTAACATTTGTCCAATTTTTTTATCCCTTCCGAAAAATATGATTTATCGAGGTCATCAAAATAGGTATTTGTTGGTGAAATGATTCGTCGTTGGAGTCAGATCCCTTTCTGCCCAGCCATTTCTTCAAATTTGGGAACAAGAAATAGTCACTCGGGGCTAAATCTGGAGAATAGGGCGGATGAGGGAACAATTCGTAGCCCAATTCATGGATTTTTGCCATGAAAAGTGCACAGGCTTTTTGGTCGATTGTGAGGACACGCGGCACCCATCTTGCGGAAAGCTTTTTCATACGCAAGTGATCATTCAAAACTGAAACCACTGAGCCATGTAAGATGCCTATGGCTTTCACAAACTCTCTCACTTTCAATCCCGATCGGCTAAAACTTTAAGCATAATTAATTATTTTCAAAAAAATCATTTTAAAAAAATCGTTCTTAATATTTATGCAATACAAATTGAAAACACTCTGGGTGTTCTTACAATACGACTGAATTTTCATTATGAAATTAGTTGCATGCAATTATTTTTATTTATATTAAAAGAAAGCATAAAGCATCAAATCAGATCAAAAATACTTCAGAGATTCAAGCTCCATTACTTTTTCTATCCTCTACACTCTCAAGAGCAGCTGCTATTGCATAACAAATAGAAAAAGTTTCGTGCAATAATTAATTTCATGGACAATTTCATAATCACCCCTATCGTGAATAACAAGTGGAATTTTTGTTCCCGTAAAATTTTCATTTCCCGCGAAGGGAAAAATGCTATCGTGAATCTCCTGTGAAAGTTTTTCCCCGCTATCAGTCCCAGTGAATGTAAACAAGGGATGAAGATTTGTAAATTGGTGAAAAGGGCAAATATTTCGGGGAAAAAATGTCCATGAAAGGGCTGAATGTAAATACGGTATAAATCAAATAAATATTGCAATGAATTTGTGTTGATAATTTTTCTTTTTTTTTTTGTTATTTATATATATTTTCTTGATTTTATTTGTTACACAAAGATGAAGTGCATTTCAAATTTTCAACTTTCTTTATTTGAGTAAGATACTGAATTTGTTGTTTAGAAAACTTAAAGAAGAGCTGTTATTTGTGCATCTGCTGTAATTTATGATCAGGTAATATCCATGAGGCAAGACAACAAGCTACAAAACATAAGATCTGTCTACCAAATTATAGAATACATATTTAAATATTTATAACTTTTTATAAATATCAACCTACTATTACTAAACTAACAAACTTATGAACTACAATACTAAAATTGTTATTGAATACTAAACATAACTCTATGTGTTACGAGAATCATTATGTAAAGAAAAAATTACAAAATATCTTAAATATTGTGAATCTTTGGGGCAAATATTGCAATACTTAGAAATTTCGTCCGATAACGAATGCCGTATAACTAAACCCCGTCCCAGTTTCTGGTGTATAGCACAATCCAAGGCGAATTCATACCAGGAGGAGTCAATTTGCAACTCTGCATAACATGTAGGTAGACTTGCAACGAACTCTTTCAGTGGCCTGTGATCAAACCCTTTCAAATTATATGGGTTTGTTCAAGTCTAATCAGATACATGTATATTTGTTAGTGCAAAATTTCTTGCTGTCAGATTTGACACAAGAGTAATTAACAGCTGATCCCCACTTCCTGAATCGAAATCACCTGGCGTCAATTCGTCTTGGTAGTAAACCTTCCACGTGTGAAAAGAACAAGCAGTTCAGTTTACAAATGAATGAAACTCACCACCAATCAACAAAATATCTAAGTGTACACATACACATGTTAACATAAAAAAATTAAAAAAAAACTACTTTGATAGCATTTCTTACAACTGATTTCCTATTAAAAGGTTTTTAATTATATTTGTAAATAATGCAAAACAATTAAGAATTGGTAGGTTTATATGTCTGTAGTTTAAATTAACTCAACAAATCCAATTTTTAGGGAACCAATCAAAATGGGCAAAAAACAATATAAGACACCAAACTAATAAATGAACGAAATAATAATTATTAAAAGTGATAATAATAATGATAATATATAACAAATAAACCATGGAAATGAATTTTATATGAAAAAAAAAACAACAATCCTTTAATTTACAACCAAAACAAAGATAATAATGAACTTAATTAGAAAAACTTGTACACGCAGACTTATGAATATTCTTTTAAAGACTTCCACATTTATTTTAAATAAACTTAAAAATAAAAATTAAAATAATAAGCATATTTATAATACTCAGGCATTTCACAATTTGTGCAATTGAAATAGCAAAAAGAACAAAAAATTCTCTTGAAAAGAACGACAGACATCTTTCTTTATGGCATTCAAGGTGATGTCAATAATTAAATGCAAATTTATAATTCAAATATTTTCAGATAAAATGTAGCAAGAAAAAAAAAATATAATGGAACTGAAGATTGCTTATTAGTTTAAATAATGATGGCAGAATGTGAGGTTTGTTTATAAAGACCTTGCACTAAGTTGTGATAAGCTGAATCAATACAATTCTCGAATGCCATTTCGTTTGAAAAAGTTTATATAAATAATAATAATGAAATTTACGTGGTTGTTGCTTAAAAATACCTTTTCCCCCAGATATTTCAAAATAACTTTTTATTTTTTCTTGAGCTGAAAAATATAAAAATCTAATTTTCTTCATAACTTCTTCCACTATCATTCCAACAACATAAAAGCAAATAAAACTGGCAATTAATTGAAAGCAGTGAAATGTCTGTTTTGATATTGAATAATTGCATAAGCTGATTTTGTTGTTAAAATTATTTTAATATGGGAAGAAATTAAAAAGCGCTGAAATTATGCAGCCCTTAAAAAAGTTTACTAAAAATAAAATAAATAAAAAATGATTTCAAAAAACCTCTCTGAATATAAACAAAACTAAATTGCATCAAAACTACTTGCAAAATTAAAACTATAATCATATAATTCTCTGTGATTTTTGTATTTATATAAATTATAATTAGAAAATAAATGGACAATTTAAAATTAAATTAAACGCAAATTTAACGGTCGATCACTTAAAAGAACTTTAACCCTCGAAGGCAAGCAATGGCCAGTGATCCCAAGTAATTTTTAATTAATTATTGAAAAAGCACTCACACTCAAACATTCACAAAAAGAAATGCCATAATCATTACTTGATTGTACAAACTATGTTAAAAAAATAATAATAAATATTGTAATTAAATTAAAAATCATAATGAATTCTCACAAAAGTAAAATTTTAAATGTATATGTAATAATTACAATAAAAAAAAATATATATAGATATGTAAAATATAAAGAAAATTAATGTACTAAATCTAATTTCCATAAAAAAAAACTAATTGAAACCAAATATTATATAATATGCATGTAGAGTTGTAATTTTAAATTTGTAAAATCTTAAATTCTAAAGGATCAATAGTTTTAAGAACTAAACCAAATATAAAGCAAATATAATGCAAAATTGTTTATAGTAAATCACAAAATTTTCCACATAAAATTGAGAGGAAAAATGGATGACAACAGCCGAAGATTGAAGTTATTTGAGTAATTGTAGTAAAGATTGTAAAATGAAAATAAAATGATATTTTATGAGAGTGCATGACATGGTTGGTTGCGGTTTTTTGAGTTCGAAGCTGATCGATCCTTGTTGTTGAGATCTAAAGATCTGTTAATTTTTCCTAAAAAATCTCACCAAAGTAAAGTCACATATCCCGCATGAAGGAAATTTGCTATTGTGAATTTCATGGGAACGCTTGTTCCCGTTATCAATGCGTAGTGAATGTAAAAAACGGTAAGAAGATTTGTAAAGCTTAAAAATTAATTGAAAATCAAATTAAAGTTTGATAGCAAAAAAATATAAAAAATTTGGTTTACAAATGAAATGTTTTTAAGTTTAAAGTTGTGTTTTTAAATATTTTAGGTGCAGTGTAAAAAATTCTTTAAAAATTTCATGTTCAATGCAAAAAAGTGTTGCAGGGAATTATTGTTAATAATAGTGAACTTTATTTACTAATGTTGTCCTAAAAATAAATATTTATAACTTTCAATACTTTCAATTGGAAGTATAATATTGAAATGACGCGATGTATTAATTCAGTTCTCCAGCAAAAATAAAGAGAACAAAACCAAGGCTAAACTGAAAACTTTCATTGAAAAAAATTATTCACGATAAGGGGGAAAAAAAACAATACATTTCTAGGAAACAAATATTTCGAGGGAAATATCAGTCAAGATAGGGGTGACTGAAAATAAAATTCACCATTTATAAATATTTGAAATACAATGCCAATCAAGGTCTATGCGAGTCGTCAGCTGATTGAATTTTTTTCTCTTTTATTTTGTTGTTGTTTATTTGTCGAAAGTTGCTCACAATTTTCGTGCAGCATTCAACAAATTTATTATTATTAGTTTTTATTTATTACTAGCGGTCCCGTTGCCTGCTTCGCACGGCAAAACAAAATAAGAAAAGAAACACACTTGTTTTTAATAAAGTTGGTTTTGTTCCCTATTATTCAACTTTTAATTCTAGTTTCTTACAATCTTAGACTATGTATCACTTAAACTATCTTAGAGCTCTTTCGTAGACAACATTTTTGGTTTTGCCATGAGTTGTTGTGTAGATAAAGAGAACTGAAGGCTTGCCAACACGTGAGCACGAAACATATAACTGGCCGTGTGAAAAGCAAGGATATTCTAAATCAATTCCACACAATTCCAACGATTGCCCTTGCGCTTTATTTATTGTAATAGCAAATGCAAGACGTATTGGAAACTGTAGTCTTTTGAATTCAAAAGGTAAATCTGATGGAATCATTGGAATTCGTGGAATCAATACATCTTCACCTTTAAACTTCCCCTTTAAAATTGTTGCTTCGATCAAATTGTTCATGACCTTTTTAACCGCTAATCTTGTCCCATTGCATAATCGTGGTTGATTTATATTTCGAAGCATAATAATGGGAGCACCCACTTTCAATTGTAAACGATGAGGTGGAAATCCGGGTAAATCCAATGAATTCAAAAATTCTGTCGGATAATTAACAGCGTCGTCTTGATTCGTAACCGTGTCAACTGATTGATATGTTACAACCTCGCCAGGAACATGGGTTAAAATGTCTGCATTCATTTGACCAACGTCTTTATTTTTAGCGGCCAGTATAGCTCTTTCAGATAACCAATTATGATTGCGATAATTTTCTGCAATATTTGGAAAAACACTTGACACCAATTCTTCTTTTGTCGGTGCAATATTACAAAAGTTATCTGGTAAAGTGATTAAGCCAGTTTCACGATCAACAGCAAGTTGGCCATTGCCTATTGCCAACAGTTGCCTTGAAAATGTGTCAGCCGATGGATCGTTTTGAATTTGTACTCGCACATTTGTAGTCAAATTGAGTATTTGTACATGTCTCCATAAATAAGATGACTTTAAACATGCTTTTAATTCATCTGCTGGTGTTGAACGGGGAATCACAGGCAATGTCTGACGAAAATCACCAGCCAACAGAATCAAAGCGCCACCAAATATCTGTTGATCATTACTACGCAAGTCTTGCAATGCCCTGTCTAACGCTTCCACTGATTTCTTATGGGCCATTGTACATTCATCCCACACTATTAATTTGCATTGTTGCAAGACTTTGCCCATTCCCGAATTTTTGGAAACATTACATCTGCTGAGAATGTGAGAAAATTCAATTAAAAATTGGCCAAAAAATCCGAGTAATTTTTAGCTCACTGATCGGACATTAAACAAAAAAAATTCACTCAATTTTTTAATTTTTTTCAAAAAATATCAAATTTGTAACAATCAGAACACTTGATTAACAAAACAATTGATTTTTATGTCATTAATCATTGTTTTTTTTTTAATTTTTTTTAACAAAATATTCAAATTAAAACGATGATTAAAACGAAAATTAAATGCCTGTGGCAAAAACACACTCACTTCACATACGCACGGCCAAAAAATCCAAGTAATTTTTAGCTCACTGATGTTGCAAAAAGTTCGTTGATGTAAAATTAAACGTTTTCAAAACGTTGCAATTTGAAACCGACACAACGAAAAAAATAAAAAAGTAAACACGTCACTCACACCTTTTTTCGATTGCAAAACGTTTTGGACTTGAGAATATTGAAAATTATAAAAAATATCAAATTTGTAACAATCAGAACACTTGATTAGCAAAACAATCGATTTTTATGTCATTAATCATTGTTTTTTTTTTTAATTTTTTTTAACAAAATATTCAAATTAAAACGATGATTAAAACGAAAATTAAATGCCTGCGGCAAAAACACACTCACTTCACATACGCACGGCCAAAAAATCCAAGTAATTTTTAGCTCACTGATGTTGCAAAAAGTTCGTTGATGTAAAATTAAACGTTTTCAAAATGTCGTTATCTATCGATATGTGTCACATAGCAAAAATAGAAATAAAACAAATTGCAATTTGAAACCGACACAACGAAAAAAATAAAAAAGTAAACACGTCACTCACACCTTTTTTCGATTGCAAAACGTTTTGGACTTGAGAATATTGAAAATTATAAAAAATATCAAATTTGTAACAATCAGAACACTTGATTAGAAAAATTTTTATTTCATTAATCATTGTTTTTTTTAATTTTTTTTAACAAAATAAACACACTCACTTCACTTACGCACCGCACACACATGCGTTATCGGATTTTAACCAAACATCATATAAACCATATATGGGCCACTGCCTACGTAGTGTATAAGTTTGGTTGAAATCGCACGACGCGTTTATGAGTAGTTCGGCGACGTACATATACGGATACTTATTTTTATATATATAGATTACGAATTTTAATATTTTATTTTTGTTTAATGAGTTTGCCACTCGGAATATGAATTTGAAAAAAAAACTATTTCTTGTAGGTCAAGATCGTTTAGTTGCATTGCGTCAAAATCAAATACTCTTGCTAATACGAATTTACGATTATCTGAACTTTTTCTCTCGTATCATGAATTTTAATTTATCGAGAGCCGACTGTAGATTAATTTCAACCTTGTTTTTCAATGTTGTTTTCGTTTTCCTTATAATTTTTTCTGGCTACACGCTTGTTTTTTAACCAACTTCAAAAAAAAAAGAAGGAGGTTATTTTTTAAGGTTCATCATCTCAAAAGAAAACAGCTCAATAAATCAAAAACGTTTTTTTCATGCTGTTCAGTTTGCCTGGATATCTAATATGAACTGAAACACTAAACAGCAACAATATCTGTCTGCCATGTCTTGCAGCTCTCGTACACAAAATAATCATAGAATATAAAACATTGTTGTTGTTGTTGTTTTTTCTTTTCTTTTAATAATGATGCTTAACTTTCTAGGAAGCCTTTCTCCGAGCCTTATGGAAATACATACATATGTACTACAAAGTGTTTTGAAGTAAGACATTGTAATATTTTTTTTTAGTCAGAAAATGAATTAAAGGAATTAATATCGTATCTAACATACAATTGAATTTGTAAAAATGTTCGCCCGAGACCCGAATAATAATAATTCTCAAAAAGGATAATCAATCTTGTTTATTAATATGTGCATGGAAAAGCAATATTTTCTTCTGTAAATAATTAAACTATGTATGTATGTGGTTGTGAAACATCTTTAACATAAAAATAAGAAAAATTATAAAATAACTTTATAATTAAATAAAAGCAAATCCTTCCAATTTTAAGCAAAATAAATAAAATCTTAAGAAATAAATTAAAAAAAATATATATATATATTGTATATAATTTTTTAAATCATCAATCATGTAGGATTTACTTAACGGTTTGCCTTATAGCGTAGAAATGTTTTATTAACAATATAAAATTAAAACCAATAACGAAATGAATCTTAAGTGAATTTACATAAAAACTATTTTAAAACAAAGATAGATCTTCTTGCTTTGTAAAAAAAAGAGAAAGCGAGAAGTGTATTTTTCATCTTTAACAAATTTTTTTCTACAAAAATATTAAAGCTTAAAGCTTTTACAAAGCTAACGAAAGCTTTTCGAAAATATCAATCATACCTGAAAGTAGGTATACACGGCTTTTTCAAATTAAAGCCAAAAGCACAACAAGTTGATGATGGAAACCAAGGCATATTCATACAAGTTAGACTCGCCCGAATTCGCTTTGAAAACTGTGCTTTTCCGATGTTAACAACTGATGTCACAGCAAATTCAAAAACTGTATGTATTTTGACATTTAAGAAGTGATGTTTGTTTATATCAGCTACGTTCAAGCACACATACTCTGACATTTGCATTTGAGTTAAACAGCTTTGAAAGCTCTTGCAATTTGTTCTTGGTTATTGAGATCTGATTGGCTTTTTTTCTCTCGTCGGTGTGAAAGCACAAAGCTCTTTTGCAAAAGCTTGCACATTGTGCTTATGGCTTGGACGCAGCTGCTTTATATATTTTCGTTTTGACATCGGAAAAGATGTACTCAGCTGATCTGTCGAGATCACCTGTTATGAATTCGCTTTGGATGGAAACGATCTCCGAGAAACTTTTGCAAAAAATAATATCTATGTACATTATTTCCTGTAGAATTAAACAATTTTGCATTATTATTAACTAAGTGTGTACGTACTTATTTTTAATCTGAATATAAAAAATCTTAATAAAACAAAAACTCAATTTAAAACTAAACTGAATACAAAAAAGTTAAACTAATTTTGGTGTTAAATCTAACTTTATATACAATGAATGAAAACGAATTGCGTGCGTTTGGTGTGCCATTATAAATTTATATTAACAATAATTTAATTTAAAAAATATACCTTCCTATAAGTAAGTTTAAACAAAAAAAAAACCTATAATCTCTTATAAATAAATACATACTTCTAAAAATACTTGAATTTCATAACAAATTAAAGCATATTTAAGTTAAAATGAGATTTTATATATTTTTTTATTTTTTCAAATGGAAAAATAAGATTTTATAAAAGAAAAATCTACAACAAACACAATTATATACTACTCGTTCGTATATGCATACATACATACCACTTACATAAATTCTAATGGAAAAATATCCTACCAACAAAACCCTTCTAATTAATGTGATGAAATCAAATATTGAAAACAAAAAGAAATCTCAATACCAAATTATAGAAATTAATATAAAAATATGTATATAAAACCAAAAGTTATCAATTAATTAATTATTGTATGCAAAATAAAAAAATACATACAAAGATTTTATACCATTTAGATCTAAATACATAAACACAAATCTCAAGTAAAATCACAAAATAAAACCTAAATGGTTCAAAAGTCCAAGAATCTGGGAGCTACAACTAAGCAAAAAAATAATCAAATGTCCATCATGTCGCTCTCTAACTTTAAACCACAAACAAACAAATAAACACCCACAAATCTAATACAAAATGCATTTATGAAAAGGAAAATTGAAACAAATAAAAAAAAAAACAAATCAACAGCAATATAAATAATACATAATAATAATAATAATAATGATAATGATATTTATAAGTATTTATGATAATAAACTACTTAAATGATTAAGAGTTACAACATTTTAACACGCTTTTACATTAAAACAAACAAACAAACAAAAAACAAATAATACAAAATACATATGTATATCCAGAATCATATTAAAAAAATAATATACTTACGAGTACATACATATGTATGTACATATTAAGAATTGCAATGCGGAGAAGCAAAATACAGCAAAATAAAATTTAAAAATTTAAATTAAAAAATTCTCCCGCAGACGTCGGAAAAAATCTGACGAAACGTTGAGAAAAATTATGAAATAAATTTGTTTTATTTGCATCTTAATAATTAAGTAAACTGACCATAAAAATTAAAATATCGAAATTTGAAAATGTTTCCCAAAAGTTTAAGAAATTAATTCAAATGCGAACTTTAAAAGAATCCAAGAATTGTAGACTCATTCAAGTGAGCTTTAAAGCACACATACTCTGATATTTGCATTTGAGGTGAACAGCTTTGAAAGCTCTTACAATTTGTTCTTGTTTCTTTGCAAAGTAAGCAGCAAGGCAAGCATTATTGTCGCCGAGATCTGATTGATTGTTGTGATCTCGTGTGTGCTTGGAAGAAACTGCTTTAAAGTAACTAACAGCAGGGCAGGAAACGGTTAAAGCTTTTCGTTAATGTGTAACATTTCAGTCCAATGACAGCCAACGATAAGATGAGAAAGAGCAGAATAAGCTGAATATAATTCAAAACAAATCTAATACAAGAAATGTGCAGTTGTCCTTTGGAAGCTGGAAACCATTGGTTGGTTTTTGTTGGTTAACGTTGCTGCTTTGATACCTACAAGCAATCAAGTAGAATCTTGAGATTCCATTTTGATCGCTACTATTCTACTTGTTAGAGCCCTAACCTATGAAAAGGATCTGGATCCAATGCTAGATTCAGAGATCAGTCGTATTAGATCCAAGTTGTTGCATGCGGCTCCCTACACCAAACTGTGATATCTCCGATAGGTAGTCTAGAAATTTGTGTCGTATAATGTGTAATTACGGCACTCGCAGAGCAGGTGTCTTTTCTTTGTCCTATTCTGGACAGCTGCGACAGAATGCGTTATATTGAAGACCTAAGTAGCTGCTAATATGTCTGCCGATCGTTTAGTTCACCGTCAATACCGTGACAAACCGCGAGATGCTTTTACTATTTGTTCTGAGCGTTTGCGACTCTACGCGTACTCAGCCTATTCCATATATCTTCTTCCTTCTTGAAGATATTGTTTGAGCATATTATTTTTAATGGCGCGAAACAGCACTGCGACTGGCAATGCATTAGAGGCGTCCAATGCGGATCCAGCCCTGGCTAGTTCTCCCGTCAGTTCATTGCCGTTGAAGTTACTGTGTGCAGGAACCCAGATAAGAGCGCTTTCGGTCTGACGACAAAGTCTGGATAAAAGATCTTTACATTGATTAACTAAAATTTAGAAGGTATCAAGTGATCTTAGCGCAAAAAGTGTTGACTGCCTGACGAAAATGCAGATTTCCACCCCTTCCCCCTCCCCCCTTTTTTCAACCTGATATAATACACTGGCACTGTCGGGAAGACGGTACGATAGCTGCAGACCCTGTACACCATATGTAGACTCTGGTGTCATAATCATTTACTGTTTCGCCCTTTTTCCATTGCATTCTGAATGAAGTCAGTTTTGGGCACAATATAATCTGAGGCTTTCCTTAGTTGTAAAGGTAGTGGACTTAAAATTTTTGCGTGTCACTCGAACTCCACCGCCAATCTTGCAGCAGTGATTGTCGCTGTGACCATTATGTGTAGATCTATAGGAATAGCGCTCAATATAGGGTTCAGGGCTTCCGAAGGACTCATACGTAAACAGTCCGTAATTCGGATACAGATGAGTCTTTGAATTCTGTATAGTTGGTCTACCACATATTTCTTATTGGTAGCAGTCCACCATACTATTGAACTTTGCGTGAGTATTGGACATATAACTTCTGTATACGCCCATTTTACCATCTTGGGGCTTAAGACCCATTTCGCACTAAATGTCTTATGACAGGTGTAGTAAGCAATCGTAACTTCTGCACATACTCGTACACGACAAAACTGACCATCAACACTACTCGATTTAGGAAGAAAGAGTGTTTATAAAAAGCTTTCTAAGCTTAAAACTTCAAAGTAATCCTCTTAAATTCAGTTTTAAATTTCATAAAGCTGAGAGCAAGTCAGCTTGTGACATTCAAGATATTCAGACCATCCTCGCTATTGGCCTTAAAACAAAGTGTTCTGAAAATCGAAAACAAACTGTTAACAGCTGACTTGTTGGTGGCTTTTTATTGTATTTTAAGTTTTTGTCTTTTATAATACAATATTTTTTCCAACTTCCAACCTTATAAATCGTGCATTTTATAAAAGAAATGATTTAGCTTTTATTAATATTTTGAAATCACCGTGATTTGGTTTGAACAGGCCCGATAAAAGCAGCTAAAAGTTATTTTTAACTCCCCGAGGAGCTACGAGTTCATGGAGATGTTTGAAGCAATTTCATTTAAATTTACATTTAACTCAAGCAGACATAATAATTAAAATTCTAATTAAACAAAAAACTTCCGCATTGTAATTTCAAACATCTTCCCTGTATAAAGAAAACAACACCAAGTTTTCGAATAACAAAAATTATCTTAATAAGAAACGGCTTTGCTGTTATTTTTTTTTTAATTTAATTTTTAAGAATCAAAAAAAAATGAGAATTTGATAAGTATGAATATCCAATACATTACATACGAGTACATACTTACAGACATATTTAGACATTAAAAACTTAACAACTCAAAAATTCGTTCTTAAGTATTTCCTAAACCATTAACTAAGTGAATGAAATGAATAACGAAAATCAACAAGTTACATATAAAATGCCTTAAGTATTTTTAAACAAATAATTAACAACAATACAACAACAAAGTACCAAATTAAAAATATAAAAAAAACAAATTAAATATACATACATACTAACACACATACATACATACATACATACATATTATTGTAAAATCATTAAATTTAAACAAAACATAAAATCGAGTTCCAAAGAAGAAGAAAATAATATAAAATAAACAAAGAAACTTCCTTTCCCTCTCACACTATTCTTATGGTGTGAATGAAAAGAATAAAATAAAATAAATAACAGAACTGTAACAGGTTTTTATTAAATATTTATGTTTCTAAATACCATACGAGCACATCCATCCGCCCAAATTAAAAAATTAAATTACAAACAGGTACTCGTACTTGAAGAAAGAAGGAAATTTTTAAATGAGAACACAATTCCTTATCAAATGTATTATCTGCATATTTATTTAATCCCCGAAAATGTTCAGTTTTTTCCCAATAGCAAAGAACTTTTTTTATTTATTTTAATACCTTCTTCCCCTACCCCCTAAATCCCCCCCAAAAGATTTAAAAGAGAGATCGAATTTATGTTTCAAAACATCACTCGCATGAAAACCAAGAGAAATGGAAAAAAATAACAGCTGCAAGTCACGGTTGGCCAGACTGGGAGACATGGTCAAATACAATTGAAGGTCACATGAATTCGAATTTGGCTAATAGGACGGTTGAGTTCCAACAAGAGATGTGTGCTTCTCACGTAAGTAAAATTAATATAGAAATCTATGACAGAACATTTTTGTTATATTTATATTCAGGAAAAATTTACACAGTACAGCACGAAAAAATTTAAAGTTCCAACCTTTATTAAGTTTATCAGCCTATTGCACATGGTTATGGTGAAACGAAATAGGAAAACATGAGTTCCTCTTGTAGTTTAGGCATATAATGTGTTCAGTACTCCTAAATTCTAAGGAGGTGTAACATTTCTGCGACTTTTCTGCATGGGGCTATTCCTGAGCTGCCCAAAGTAGCACCAGAGTGCCGAACATCAATCAATCAATAAACATAAGCTAATACATTTCTCTCGCGTTTCTCTCGTTGGCCAGCTCTGGTCTATTCTGTCCATTTCGTAAAAAGGGATCAAAAAGTGTCAGCTGTCAAGTGATTTATATTTGGTTTGGTTTGGCACGAATAGAATGACGCCTGAACAACGATTCCAAATTGTGCAAATTTATTTTGAAAATCATGGTTTTGTTCGAAACACGTATCGCGCACTACGTCCATTTTACGGTCAACATAATCGTCCATCAGAGCAATTAATTCGATTAAAGTTTCGTATCACGTTTACACTAAATGATAATACGCATCCACAGAGACGACATCGTACAGCGCGTACAGAAGAAATAATTGCTGCTGTAGAGGGATCGTGCACACGATTGCTGACTTCTGCCTTCATCAATTGAACAACCATGATGTGCAAGAGATGTGGTTTCAACAAGAGGGCGCAACGTGTCACACAGCTCGTGCCACAATTGATTTATTGAAGGAAACGTTTGGTAAGCATATAGTTTTACGTTTCGAAACCGTGAATTGGCATTCAAGATCGTGCAATTTTGCGCCGCGCCGATTGAA
Source organism: Nowickia ferox (assembly GCA_936439885.1). Classification (NCBI taxonomy): domain Eukaryota; kingdom Metazoa; phylum Arthropoda; class Insecta; order Diptera; family Tachinidae; genus Nowickia; species Nowickia ferox. The sequence goes on along the minus strand of OW387023.1, from coordinate 3,120,862 downwards.
CACTTGGAGGACAACATTCGCCACTAGGGCTGTGTCGTTCATGAACGAACGAGTAAAATTGAACGAATCACTCAAATGAACGAAGTGAGCCGGTCATTTTACTGAGCTGTTTTGGTTCAGTAGTACTGACATATAAAAATAAATTGAACGACCGATGACCGAGCGCAATTGGCTCTTTTTTTGTTTTGTTTTGCTTTTTCATCGTTCATGTGGGATTTTTTTTGTCATTTTCTCGTTTTCATTTGCCTTCTCACATACGCAATTAAGTTATTTTCGCTCCCGCTTTTTGACTTTTATTCATTCATTGGCCATAGATTTATTTACCAGCAGAGACTTAATTGTGGCAAAATAAAAACACATCTTGAACACTTCTTAATGCTATTAATATTTTCCAAATTCCTTATTTTATGTCACACAAAAAAATACTTTAATATTGCAAAAAAAATTTACTTGCTGATTTTTTCATTGTGTTATTTTGTTTGTTTTGATCATTTTGCCAAAAAATAACAAAAACATTGAATTTGTCTCTTTTTATTGACCGAATCAACTGTTTGTTTTTTCATTTCGTTATTTTTCTTGAAAAGAGCGGATGAACGAAATGAACGAACTCGTTCTTTTTTACAAAATGAACGAAAATGAGCGGTCACTTAAATGAACGATTTGGCACAGCTCTATTCGCCACGTTATTGCCGATATGCGGCCACAAATGTTGGAAAAAGTCATCGAAAATTGAACCTACAGATTAGACTACGTCCAAGGCAGCAATGGAAGTCACATTCCAGAAGTCATATTTCATGTCAATTTAAAAAATTCATCTTTGTTTTATTCCATTTCAAAGTTCTATACCTCTATAAAAAATACCCTTTATATCCATGTAACATTTTAAGAAGTTCTACAAAACTATTTGCCATAAAATTCTATTAAAAGTCTCTGAATACTTAAAAAGGCGAAATTTAACTCAAACATCAGAAATGGGCTTAAGAAGTTCTACAAAACTATTTGCCATAAAATTTCATTAAAAGTCTCTGAATACTTAAAAAGGCGAAATTTAACTCAAACATCAGAAATGGGCTTAAAAGTTAAAGTACGAACCAGAGTTAGTTCAAGTTTTCATCTATTTGTGGTATTTAAGTTGAACTTCGAGCTTTTGTGTACTCAGAGAAGAGAAGACTTAAAATCTGCACAGACGGTCCTCAGATCTTACAAACATATTGTCAGATTTGTCAATGTACTGCATTTATGTATAACTTTTAGCGCGAAAATTATTATCAATCAGCTGTTGTATATATTTTACAGGGTTTTACAATTTTCCGTTCGCGTACTTTTATGTGCAAACGTTTTTATTGAGAGTAATTTCTTCATATTAACTACTCAGTATGTATTTACTCAGTTACTGGATTTTGCTGGAAAAGTACTCAAACGCACCTTTTATAAAAATTGCCAGCACAAGGTAGATTCTCAGTTCACACGGTTGCATTAAACTTGACAGAAAAGTTTAAAATTTATTTGATAACAAAGTGTTATGGAAGAAGAATAAATTTTTTAATAAAATGAAAGATTTTCATAATTTAATTTAATTTGCATTTAAATTGCTTTTAGTTTTAACTTAAAATCTTAAAGTGCAAAGAGATAAGTTGATTAGAAAGAAGATCGGAGCATTTGCTGCACAAGTTTTTTTTTGGTTGAATTCTTCAATTTTTTTCGCTTCAAACACAAGGGTGCTTGTCAAAGATATACATACATACATATGTATATGTATGTACATACATATTCATATCTTTGTATAACTTTTATTCAAGAAAAGCTTTTAAAATGCCCTCGTATGTATGTACATAAATATAGCATTGAATAAATTTACAACCTTAAACTTTTTAATAATTTCTTATAAAGCATACAAAAGATATAAATTGTCGTTATTTTTTTTACTTTAATTTGTTATTAAGAAATCGGTATTAATCATCAAATACGTCTGTTTCTCTGTTGCTTATTTAAGTAGACCTTCATAGAAACTTGAATTTGTATAAGCTTACCACTATTTGTTAAATTTTTTATTTTATATACATACATACATACATACATATGTATGTATGTACGAGTATGTACTATGTGTGCATAAGTAAACCGCTACAGTTTGGGTCATGTGATTTGTCAATGGCAAAATAATTTGACAAAATAACTCGATTAACTTTCAAACTAGTGCTGGTGACTTTAATGTAGGTACTACTCAAACACTTCCCATACGGTTAATCGATATTTTAACGAAAAGAAACAATTGGCATAAATTTCATATTCATAATATCGAAATTTCATAAATTCATAAATATCGAAATTAAGTTAAAGCTTCTATGCAAATAAAACTTCAAATCATGTTTATAATTTATGATATTTTTTTGCTTACGCTTTGCCAACACAATTTCCCATTATTACAGACATTAATGTGTGGCGCACTTTTACCAAAATTTCCATTCGCCTACTAACTACATACATACATATGTATGTACAAACATACATACTTACATATAGCTCATTTACTAAAACAACGACATAACTCGAAAAAACTAATATGCTAGAGAACGAGTTTAAGGTTTTCAATTTACACACGACTTGATGGGAAAACAAAATTCTATTTTGCTCTCAAGAGTTGAGTATTCAAGATATTTGTATGAAATGTTTACACAATATGAAGAACGATATGAGTATTAATTCTGTATCACTAACTCAAAAATTTAATTTTTTGACCTATGACGTTCTTTGAGTAAATGAGCGATATATGTACATATATCAACAATCCTGTGTATGTGCGTTTATTTGTTTCATCACGTTGATTTACACAAATAAAAGAAATGCTGAAATCATATTCGTAAATTATTAAAGCATTAACTAAAGATTAGATTTAATAAAGTAGACTGTGTGTAGCTGTCTCAACACTTTTCAAATTGAAAGATGTCGCCATCCACAAAGATTTGCAGCCAATACATACATACATACATAAATTGTATGTACTATGTATGAAGTTATGTATATGTATGGCGTGAACTTTGTTAATTTTTTTCAACTGGAACACATTAGTATATTTTTTTATTCATCAAATGTCTGTTTTTGGCTTTACAGATCCTCAACTTTTAATTGAGGTTAGGCTGAAAACATCTCACTACTGTTTAGCAGATGACAGCAGCAATTTCTATTTATTCTCATTCTGCAGTAGGCCAAGCCTAAAGAAATTTGAGTTAAAAAAGCAAAATACTAATTATACGCTGAACAACGATATCGCGATAATCTATAAATGGGGCCGTGCGCAACCAGGTTGAAGAAGCTCAACAGGGACATTACGGCATTCAACTCTATTGACTCATTGAAGCACCAATGCAGTGTGCTGTGGAGCAATACATTTCCTTGATCTATCGCTAATATAATGGAATATGTTCTAAATAAATCATAGAACTTGTTCTCGAAACACGTATATTTTTATTCATGCAACGATCTTCATTAGCAGCACATCCATTTCTGATCCATTAACCAGTGATTCGCACTACGCATTGCAACAAGAATTCCTTTGTCGGCCGCAATACTTTCAGAGGTCTTTCCTGTCACTTTCAAAATAGAATATCCACAAACACTATTCTTTTGATCCTCCTCATTACAAAATAATTTCCTAATTCTTTCACAATATATCGCATAAGTAGGGACCATCCTCTGAATAGGTACAACTCCTAAATAAATAAAAACATGCGCTGCATTTTATTCGTTCAACTTCTATCCATAAGTCTATTTAATAATTTATATGGATTTTTAAGTTTCCACAGTTTTAATCCCTAAATCAATGTGCCTGATCGGGAATAAAAAGGGCGCAGATTTCGTTGACCTGAAACTTTGATTTTTTGTAAAAAGAATCCTAATGATTTGTGCGTGAATTTACATAATATATGCAAGTATGTACGCAGATTTTTTATACAAAAATATATTTTCCTCCATCGTCTATATTTGTTGAGATAAATTCAATGGATCACGAGCTGTAGGATAATTTACAAATACATAACAAAGTTGTTTTGATCCTTATCTTATTAAATGATACGAATTTGGTTCAAATGTAATGGAGCTATTTATATAATCAACAGATCTTAGCTTTTAAATTAAGAAAACGGATTATAATTACCGTTATCCAATTTTTAGCGAGAGCCGTTGAAAAAGGCCTTTCCAAAAAACGTAGTTGCATCCCATTAAAGGACCATGACAGGCCATAGCAAGGCGTATTGATTCCAGAGGGTCTCGATTTACAACTATGCATATTCGCCTTGATTATTTGTTAGTGTAAAATTTCCTGCTGTCAGAATATTTCCTAACGTTTTGCATTGATTAACAGCAGGAAGTTATGTCAGCTGGCCTTGGGCCACAGTTAGGGCAATATTATCTACAGGAAAAATTTTGTGCTATTTGTTCTAAACAAAAATGGTTATACAAAATTTTTTTTCGAAAAATGCCGCATTTAAAAGTTATGGTGCTAAAAGTATGAATATAGATTATTTTTTGGGGGAAAAGTGCAGCGCACATGGCCGGTGGAGCGAATAAAATAAATACTTTAGGCATTCCATACATCGTTTCGGTGGTCTTATGTGCATGCATACATACATATGTATTTATGTATGTATGTACATTACAGTGGCCCTTAGTTGTATGGAGAATTTTATTTTTTTATTTCTTATATTCTCTCCCCCAAAATCGGTTCAGTTTTATGAAAAAAAAAAAATTTCATAGCGATAGGTTGTGTTTTAAAGGGGTGCGTACTCCCCTCAAAGTTGGCCATCAAGCCTAATCATTTAATTGAAGGCCTTTCTATATTAAGGCAACGATATGTATGTACCTAATAAACTTACAGTGTGTAGTGTGCCATACACGTGTAGATCTTTAATTTTCGAACTATGTATGTATCTATCTCTCCATCTTTCTTTTTTAATGAACTCTAATTTGACTCTGTTTTTTATAAATTTTTATTATAAAAAATGCGTCGCAGTTCACAGTAAAATACACATCTAGAAATCTCCCTTCTAGAACGACAGCACAAACAAAAACTTTATTTGAAATATAGCAACGAATTATAACACACATATGTATGTACATACATACACACACATACATACATACGAGGTCTGATCAAACAATAACCGTTTTATCAAATTTCGTGAGTTACGTATGTTCGATTTTCGCATTTTTCTGGATCGTCGTTGACGATGTTCAACTGCTCCTGAGCGATGTCCATGCGACGTTGTTTTTGCTCAAAATTTAGTAAAAAATCGATGAACACACCAAAACACGACTAACCTTTTAATCTGTCAAAAACAAACTGACAATCCAAAATGGCTGATATTGCCAACATATACATATAACAGACATGTGTACCAACATAACAGAAAAAAAATGCGAAAATCGAACATACGTAACTCACGAAATTTGAAAATAACGGTTATTTTTTGATCATACCTCGTACATACATACATATGTATATTTATGTACAGACATTAATAAATGTATATGTATATATATACAAATGTATACATACATACATATATACATACATTCATGCATAAGGTGTTTCCATTTTTCAAACAGAATAATAAACAAATATTTTTCTCCGTCGTCAATGAGTCAGTGAATTTTCAGTTTCTTTTACAATTCACAAATTCTTATAAAATAAGAATTAAAATAATAAAATTAGATGAGTGAACATAAACCTACTAAGTTTTTCGTTAACATAAAATTGCTCGCCATGTGTTAATCTGCCGAAAAATGGTTACTTCCCTATTGTTTATACATATGTACATATGTACATATGTAAGTACTCAGCCTACAAAAAAAAAACAAAAAGTATTTAATTAGCATACAATACGAGTATTTACATTATGAACAACAGGTAAACACTTTCTAACCACAAAACTGATTTGAAAATTAAAAAAAAAAATACTTCCACATCAACATAATTATGTACATACATACATACATATGTACATATGTAAATATATACATACATATGTACTTACATATCGCTCATTTACTAAAACAACACCATAACTAAAAAAAAACTAGTTCGCCACGTGTTTAAAGTTTTCAATTTAATGCAAAACTGAAATTTTATATTTCTCTCAAGAGTTGAGTTAACAAGATATTTGTATGAAATTTTCACACAATATGGAATAACGATATGGGGATTAATTTTGCATCATTAAAGCCTTATACTCTGTTCGAAGTTGTGAAAATTTTTCGGCAACATTGATTATGTATTTCGCGTGAAAAATTTAACACGTAACAAGTGATGCCCATATTACTTTTCCAAAAAAAAAAAATCGTTTTTATTGGTTAGAAGTATGCAACATCGATTGACTTTTGTAAACATAAAAATCAGCTGTTAATATTTCACGCGAAATAAATGCCAGTCACATTATTTCGCAGATTGCAAGAAAATGTTGCGAAATACATTTCATAAATTTTTCACGAGTTGAACAGAGTACAAGTTTTGCAACATTTTTTCATGAATATTTTTCATGTGAAATTTTTTAGAATGGATTATGTCAACATTTTGCGTGAAATTTCGAACAGACTTAACTCAAAAATCCAATTTTTTTGACTTATGACGTTGTTTTCGTTAATGAGTGATATGTACATATGTATGTATGTATGTATGTATGTAAATATTCTGGAAAGAAATAAGTTGTTTATTTGTTTAAATCCTGATGCAAAAACGATTGTTAAGCTTAAAGATTGGCCGAATTGCATTTTGGCTGACTCCCAAAACGTATCAATACAAAGTTTGTAGTATACATTTCCGATGCGGCACTTACTTACATATACATATGTTTTATGTACGGACACAAAGTTGCGAAACATTGTAAAAGCATGAGCAGCAATTTTAAAACCGATGCGCTGATTGCTTGTTTGCGCCGTTCTTAATACTCATCGAAACACTACACTTTGTTCGAAGACAAGGCAATTGTCATTAACGCAACAATGGAGTAATGGTAGAATTAGTTGATTCGTATCGCGAGTTTACGAATCAGCTGACAAAATCTGCAACATAAATAAAACATGTTGCTATTTATTTAAGGCCGTGATACACTATCGTCGTGCGATCTACGAAAAAATATACCCCTGGTATGATGGAGTTTATGAAAATTTTCAAAATACAATAACAATTCATCACACCAGAGTTGTACTTTTTCGTAGATCGCACGACTTTGTATGATAGTGTATCACAGTCTTTAATATGTACGAGTATCGTAACGAATGTGAGGTAGAAATCTACAGAAAATAGATTTTTACGGACCAAACCTTAACTTCTCTCTCACATACATACACACTCATACATATATGAAGCAAAGAGAAATACAATAACAAGAGCTGACACGTTCGCTTGCAACATCACATATTTACTAACTAACATCCAGATTTAAACGATACGACAACTTCAAAAGTAACACGATACGAATAGACTAATTCTAAAGGGTGTTTTTTATTCAGGTATAGAACTTTAAGTTGGCATCACTTTTTTAACTGGCGGCCATTTTGTCAGCTGTCAAGTGATTAATATTTAGTTTGGTTTGCCATTTCATCATGAACAGGTTGACAAAAGAACAACGCTTGCAAATCGTGCAAATTTATTTCGAAAATAATGGTTCAGTTCGCGAAGTTTACTGCAAGCTCCGTCCATTTTATGGTCGACATAATCGTCCATCAGAGCAATTAATTCGGTTAACCTGTCAATTGGCCACCAAGGTCGTGTGATTTGACACCATTGGATTATTTTCTTTGGGGATATGTGATGTCGCTCGTCTACGCCAACAAACCAGAAACGTTAGGGGACTTGGAAGCCAACATTCGTGGCGTTATTGCCAACATACGGCCCCACATGCTCGAAAAAGTGGTTGAAAATTGGACCTGTAGAATTGGCTTTATTCGAGCCAGCCGCGGCGGCCACATGCCCGAAATCATATTTAAACGTTAATGGCATAAAATTATCCTTCCAATAAAGCCAAATTGATGGACATTAAAACGATTTTCTTGTGTTTTATTTCAATTCGAAGTTCTATACCTCTAAAAAAACACATAAGTTGACACAATGAATACTTGGTGGACGGAATCATAAGTTTGTTCTCCATTTTATTAATTAATCATGCGTAACAATCTACGAAAACTCAAATTGGTGAAACAAACTGGAACGTGTGTGAACGTAAGCTCAGGTTCAAAAGAAAACAAACCACGACCAGCTAAACTTAACGTGTGTGAACCAGGACTTAGTTAGAATATTCCCGCCAGTGTGACCAGATTGCAATGCTAGGTAAACCATAGCTAAGCAGCATAGCTATAACCGGGTGTCCTAAAACACTTCTCTTCTTTATTATTTATATGTTTAAGGTTTTTTTTATTAAATTTTTTCAAAAAAAATTCCTGTTTGCAGTAAAAATAAAACAGACAAAACACATAAACATCATTCGAGAATTCTTTTTTTTAGAATGCTTATTCTCTTAAACAAGAAATTGCGCATTAAAAAATACTTTTTTCAAATAAAGTTAACATTAGAAAAAGTAAACAAAATAATATGTTAAATACACAATAATGGAATGTTTTAAAAAATTATGGTAGATTAAAAACTAGCTTAGTTACTGATAATTTTCATTACGTAGTTGATATGTACACACACGTGTAGCGTTAAGTTAGCCCATAAAAGTAAACTATAAGTTGGCTATTTTAATAGTCAACTACACATTTTCCGACAGCGTATGTGTGTATGTATGTGTATATTGTACATATATGACTCATTTTGAAATAGATACATACTTATTATATTAATATGTGTACGCACTATCCATACCCTGTCGGAAATGCCGTTAACTTTAAACTAACTTTAAGCTAACTATTTCGCAACTATATAGTACTGACTGACACTTAAATTACTTTTCAATGTAATCAACTGACTATTCTAACATTGCGATGCCCTAGGCGGTAGTCAATTGTCTTACCCTGCATGACTTTTCAACTAACTTAAAGTTGGTTTTATTTAAGTCACCTGGTAGTCAGTAAATTTAGAAAAAATTTGTGAGGTTCGAACATATGCATATCATCACACGTTGTGCATTCAACGCGCTACTACCCAGCTAAGGTACCATGTAAAATAATAACAGCAAAATGTTAATATAAATTTGAAATGAGTTTCAAAGTAGCTGAGAGTAAATTTGTTGGCTCTCACCTAATTCGATTATGTACTCAACTTAAGAATTAATTTTGGATCTGTTCTGGATGACACTGCAGTTATCTTTTAGTCAGTCTAAGAAAAGTTAACTAGAAGTTAATTATTTTTGTAGTCAACCAACACATTCTACGCCAGATTGCGTACGTTTATATACGATTGTATGTATACATATACACATGGTGTAATTATACAGTTGACTGCGTAAGGATTTGTTATACAAAAATACGGCAACCATAGATGTGTAAAGAACCGAAGAATGTCAAAAGCACAAAAATAATTGTACCAAAACCATAAAAAATCGAACCTTTTGACATTCTTTAACTACAAAGCACATGGAGCAAAAAATTATCAGCTGAAGTAGCGCTGCCACCTGGTTAGATACACCTTGGTACATATGTTCATACATAACCTAAAGGCAACGTCGATGTTAAAAATGTACTGACTCGCTTTTGACTTTCGTCACCAGTACTACTCTCTAATTATTCCCCATACAATACTTTGTGCTATAGACATTTAGCATGTGCTTGTCATTGAAAATCTACTAGTAAGAGTAAAACAATTGACTAGATAGCGACTACGTAGTTCTTAAGGGAACATGGAGACATACCAACCAGACATTTATTGGTAAATTTCTATACTTTACGTACTTACAAATTTATGTATATTGACAAGTTGTTGACAAATCTACCACATCTGTTTTCTCTCTTTCTTTTATACTGACGGATAGAAGACAATTGTTGACAATTTAACTACTACAATTGTCACTAGAATTTGAGTGTTGACATAGAGACACTTGGACCCAGTCTGACTGCAGGGTATGTATGCGTGCATGTGCAAATAGTTTACGTTAACAGGTACATATTTCACATTTAACTTTGTTTTTACGTACATAAGTATGTAACTATGTATGTAATTATGTATGTACATATGTACATATGTAGATTTGATAATTAATAAATACAAAATTGATTACATTATATACACATGTAATAAACGTCACAACAATAACGAATATCGAATGAAAGATTTCGAAAACTTGCGTATTTGCAAAACAGCTACATACATACATACCTACTATGTACATACATATGTACATATGTAAAAAAAATAGAGATATGATCGTGCGAGACTTTTCGCTCCACCAGCAAACAGTAGTTATTCCAGCACGATCACATACGAGACTCATGAACGTTCACTTGAATGTAAAGAGTTTACTTACAGGTAAAAGTACTACGTTTCTATTTGTATTCGCGAAAATTCAGCAATTGTTATATCTTACATGTATATGTACATATATTCCAGCAAAAATTACTGGTTGCCAGAAGCGTTTTTGTAAGGGAGACAATGTTACAGAATCACTTGCTGTTGCGCATGAATAAGGCATGCGCTTCCAAAAAGCCATGAATTTTTTGCTTCACAAAAGTTACGAGTTTGAAAAATTTTCTGTGAAGAGTTTCTACTTTGTTAGAGAGCACGCCTTACGTTAGTGCTTTTCAGAAGCATTTTTCGAAGCAATACATTGCATGCCTCAGTTGTTAGTGCGTCCAAATTAGATTTTTTTGCTGGGATGTTGCAAAAATAAATGAGTAAATAAACAAATTGATACATATCGGCTAACGAAAAGAAACGAATTTATTGGTTCCGCAATGCAACAACATTTCAGGGGTCTGACATAAGAATGTATGTATGTATGTATAAAAAAAAATGCGTTCCCTGTAAAAAAAGAGCTTCCAAGAAAGTCAATAAGATCCTAAACTTGTGATCCGGAAGTAGCGCAAATTTGAATAATTTCTAATGATTTTTACATCAGGTTGTGATTGAAAAAAGTTCGCTTTTTGCTGACACCTATTTAGTGAATGTGAAGCCAATTTTATGATGTTAAGTAAATTTGTTCTTTTGTTCTCTTTTTTCTTTTACTAAATTTTTTTTAGGTTAGGTAAGGGTGGCAGTCAGATTCCCGGACTCACTTAGACCTTTCTGGTCTATTGTGATGCCACGGAGACTCTACTTATGCGAAGTCCTACACTTTCCTCTTCATCTACACACATATATCTTGGCGGCTGCGGCAAAAGTCATTTTATTCGGCCTGTAACCTTTGTGCATGCCTACTTATGAGACAGCACCCGGTTAGCACGGACACTAGAATAAGGATTTGTTTCCCATTTCTTAAAATCAGCGATGCTGTATTTTTCTTATTTAGATGAGTCCATAACTGATTTCTTTTAAATCAATATACTTTTTATAAATAAAAAATATAATTCTTTAAGACAATGACTTAATTTTCCTAAAAAAAAATCAAGCAAGACATATCGTAAGTATTTGCGAAAACTACAAATGATCTCCAATTTTGCATAAGTGAAATAACTTCTTGTGGATGTTGTTAATAATCGATTCCTGAAAACTCAAAAATACACACTTATTGATACTTTGGAAGTAGAGAAAAATAAGGTTGTTCTTGAATAATTGCTTTCTATTTTTTTTTTCACTGGGATTATTAGAATGATTCCAATGGTATATTATACTTAAACATTTTTATTCTATACAAAATTTCGTTCATATCTAGTCCATCTTTTCATTTAATTTTTTCCTGAAAAAATGTTTTTTTGTTAATTTAAGTATGTCATGATGTCTGCATGTACGAGTATGTAAATGCTTTAGTTTTTATTTAGATTTTTTTTTTCTTCCTGCTAAATCGCTAAAATTCGAGTTACGCCTTTCTTATATAAAGCCATCGATATGTACATACGAGTATCTACATCAAAATAGTTTTTTTTTTTGGTGAATAAGGCCAGTATAGTCTGGCTTGGTGTCTTTCAGAACTGCTGGGTATTGAAACAGATAACTGAACGTTCTCGCATGAATGTGTTTTTTATATAATTATATCAATTCAATCTACACTTTTATTACTTTTACTATTTTTCCTCATAGATTAACATACATACGAGTATGTACTTATGTATATACAGTGAACTCCCGAAAACGTGAACACATGAACCACTCGAAAACATGAACACTTTAATTTTTACATTGATTACTCTAAAACGTGAACAAAGCCTGAAAGCTTTAAAACGTGAACAAGTTTTCTTCATTTTTATCGACTTATGATTTGAATTTAATTTTAGTTTTTGAAATTCTAGAACAAATTTTTATATTTACGTTTATTGTTTTCAACAAATCATGCATATACGAGTACTTGTACATACATATGTATGTACGTGGTATATGTAAGGAAAGTACCCCACTAAAAATGGTAATACAAAACACATATTTTGGCTAAAGTGAATAAATGTTAAAATTTTTTTAAAATTTTAATATATGATGTTGAATTTTTTGTTTGAAGTTATTTTTTTGAGGTAAACTCTGCTTTTTTGTTCTAAAATTCTCCCAATCGAAAACGTGAACAAATTTGAAAACATGAACATCCTTGGTAAAAATTAGTTCACGATTCCGCGAGTTCACTGTATGTATTTATTTAAATTTTAAGCATGTTATATTATGCTGCAAGTATTTACCCAAATTATTTAGTTTAAACAAGGCCTTCACTATTTGTTAAATAAATACAAGATCCAAACTGAATTTGAAAATAATAAACAATTTGTTTTAGAGGTTTAGTCGTGGCTTTGCCTGTTTTTAAATATCATTATTATTTTTGGGTGTAAATGCGATTTTTATTTAAGCAAATAATATCTTTAAGGTCAATTAGCACCTTGACGCTAAAATTATATTCGAGCTAAATTAAAAAAAAAAAGTTTGTCAAAGAAACACATTTATAATTGACGAAAAAATAAATAAATAAAAATTAAAAGAAATTTTGTTTAGTTTTGTACTGTAAAATTTATTATTCTTATGAAACTTTGCACACACATTGAGTTCCTCTCACTTCTTAATATTATGCTTAGAAAAGTGGGCATTGTCACGCCCATACAAACAAAATATTGTTTTTCAGCTATACCTACTTAACCGATTCCTGTGAAACTTTGCATATACATATTTACATTGACTTGGAAAAGTAAATAATCTTTTTCTTTATGTAGATAATATGTAAAGAAAATTTTCCGAAAAGTATCTTAATCTAAGCCGAAGTTATAACAACTCAAAGGCTAATATCGGCTATATGCTTGCTAACGTTTTTAAAACTTGCCCTTGAGACGATCAAATAACAAATTACTAAAATATACATATAGTTGTGTGCGTGCAGACGTGTTTTTCGCCTACACGCAGCCGTTGTTGGCAATGATTGATGCAAATAAAAGATTTTTGATTTTTATTTGACGGCTGATTATTTGATCGTCTCCATCCCTGATTGACAAAAAACTTTAGTTTCTTTGCGATGCTTGTGATGATGCAGACAAGTGCGCAGATAAACAAAAGTTTATATTGCGCTACGAAGTCAAAATACAAATGGTGATCGACGCGCTTAGTGCCCTGATTATCTGGTTTATTTGATCGTCTCCAGGGCAGTTTATAAGGGTTTTGTTTCTAAACGATTTGATTATCGTCAAAATAAGTTAGTGAACCGTACTATTGTACAGCATTTTGCATACTGGCCAGCATCAAGAAAACAACACGACAAACTTTAATGTCGCATAAATTGAGCAATGTAATAATAATTGATGTCTTTGTTTTAATTCAAAGTTAATTTTTTAGAGCATTTTAATAAAAGCTTGTTTTAAAAATGTTTATTTTTATTACTAATTTATTTTTGCACACAGCACCGGTGAAAATAATAGCACCAATTAAAATTTTTCCTCACAAGAAGCAAAACTTAAGCTTAATTGTATATTTTCCCGTATTTAGGGCCTGTACCACAATGTCGACAACGTAAGACTTGTCGCACACTTCAAAACTAAAATAAAGTTTAAATCTGTGTTTTTGTTTTCAATGTTAGCGTGCGACAAGTCGAACACTGTCAACATCATGGGACAGTCCCTTATTTTCAATAAAAATCCAGAAAATCTGTGGTCAGACTTCAAGAAGGTGGTGTTTGCACTGAAACCAAGAAGTAGTGAAGTTCTTTGGAAAGCTGTAAGAAACATGTGGACTTCCACTGAAGCAGAAAGACGCCAAAGTTGATTTGATTCGATGGAAAATGCTGTATGGCAGTCATTGCAAAGAGGAAAAAAGGTATTACGTGTACATTATTACTCGTAATAGAGTGAAATAATTTACTTTTTTAGTTTGTTTTAAGAAATCAAGAATATTTACATGCAAAATTAACAAAAGAGTATTTTAAGGCATTAAAAAAATTAATATTTTTTGTAGTTATAATAAACGAAATAGTTACAAAAATTGTTATTTTGTTTTGAGTAAATTCACATTAGCCTTTGTAATTGGATTTACTAAAATTTTATCATGGTGCTATTATTTTGACTGCAGCTGTATTTATACATATTTATTTTAATTTAATTTTTTCTTATCATTTAATTATTATGCATTTCGTGTACAAACTTGTATTGTTTTTCATTCAAATTGTATAATAAAAATAAAAATAAGCTTACGTACATTACGAATTTTTTATACATATTGTATATACATATGTATGTGTGTACATATAAAAATATATACATACAGAACGAGCTCGATTTGCGCAACCACCGATTATAGTAACACCTCTATTAGTGCAACACGTAATTGTTTTACATTACAGTCTTTATAAGTGCAACTTTTTCAAAAAACAGTCTCGATAAGCACAACTTTTTCTCTTTTTAGTAAATTTAAAACGCTTTTCTCTCTGAATTTAATATTCTTTGCGAAGAATAATATCCCTTATGAAAAATTAGTTGCCGTTCAAGAAATTAAAGAAGCGGCAATGTTACAATAAATTAAGAATACTAAAATTTAAACCGAAATTTCAAAATTATTTTTCTTAAATTAGATTGTTTATAAAAAATAAATAAAAATTACAAGTACAAAATATGAAGACTGGTTTTAAGTTATGTTTATATAAAGTTTTAAGTGGTCGATTATGGCAACTTTTCGGTAAAAGCAACAAACCCGATTTCCTTTGGGTTGCGCAAATCGAGCTCGTATTGTATATACATAAATGTATGTATGTATGTATAAATACGTGTATTAGGGCCGATATATTTGCAAGAATGCAAAAAATATGTAAGGTATATATGTGTAAAAAATAGTAGAGGCTTCCAGAACAAAGTTGCATGTAAATAACCTTTGCATTACACTGCAACTTAAAATAAATTTTAATGTTTTTTATTCAATTAAAAAAATGCATTTTAACTATAATAATAACAAAAATTTATTTATTTATTTAAAAAACTAACTAACTAAAATAAAGGCCTAATTTTTCTTTTGTAATAGCATCAATTTCTAATCTAATTTAAAACATTTTATATGTACTACATAAATATTATATTTATGTGTGTATTGGTAAATTCTGCTTTTCTTTTAAAAAATTTCAATAAAATATATATTTATTTAAATGTTTTATTAAATATTTAAGAAATTTATTATTCAATGTTTTATTAAATACAACCTCTATAAACAAAATCTTGCAACAAATATGTAATTTAAGTATTTAAGGGTGTACGAATACGAACTTTGCATACTGTATGGGTGTATATGTATATGGCAGGTTTATAAATATTAAAATTGTGATAACTAATTGGCCACTAACTGTATATTTGAACAGGAAATAACAACAAAAATTACAAAGCCAACAATAATAATAATATTTAACAGGTAGTAGGTATGCGCTTAATTAATGAGCAAAACTTTGTGTGTATAATTTAAGCTCTTTCATTGCATGCACAAGTTCATCAAATAGGTATTATTTATTCTCCACCAAAGCCGAATGCACATGCATACATACATACATACATACATACATACATATATTTGTATATGTTGTACATACTTATTCTTGTTATTGCTTAAAACGAAAGAAATTTAAACAATTCAGTTTTTGTTTTCAAAATAAACTAGTAAGAAAATATTCCCAGCGGGAAAACTCAGAAGAGCTTATTACTTCAGACCTTATTAAATGCTTGCTTAGGATTTATTTTTATTTTTATCTAACTGCTATACTATAAGGCCTAGACTCTTTCGCATAAAAGATAACAATGCAAAAGCAAAATCCATTAATTTGAAGGCCCTTGATAATCGCTCGCGAAAGAAGCGAGAGCGGAAGGCCTAACTCGCAATGACAATAAGTGTAAAAAAGATATGACTATAGAATGGAGCGAACAGGCCAGGTACATCCAAAATAAGGCGAACAGAGGCCTTATAGGAGGCATCTATACTCCTTTTTCCCGCTGGGTGTATGCCTACGTGCATACATATTTATGTATTTTGTGTGATTAATATTTTGAAGTGGTTTTAAGTCTTTAAATTTATGTGTTAAATTATAGCCAGATAAGGCTAGTATTCGACGATGTACATAAATATGTATACACATCCATATGTACACACGTGCATTCATACATACGTATATATGTATGTATATATGTGTCATGAATATTAACTTTAGACGGGTCAAAAATGGGGAAAGGCACAGGAGGTGGTGTCTATATCTTGGGAACGAACATTCGTAGTTCTTTCAGAATGCGGAATTAATGCAGCATTTTGCAAGCTGAAACTCTGGTGGCCAGGAATGTAGCTGAAGGTGGGAAGGTAACCTTCTTTGTCGACAGCCAGGCAGCGCTTAATACTTTGAAGGGACACAATGTCAAATCGAAAGTTGTTAGTGACTGTATCAGAGCCCTCAACTTGCTTATGGACAAATATAGTGTCAGGCTATGTTGTTGGGTTCCTGGCCACAGCACTGGTGAGGGAAATGAAATTGCCGATGAGCATATAAGGCCGGCGTTAGATGAGGGAATGTGTGACAGATCGGTGAAACTGCCGATAAGTCATTACTACAGGGAACTCAGTAATTGGGTAGAAAGCAGAACCATCAGTTCATGGCGAAGTAGGGAGGATTGTAGAGTCCCGAGGGCTATGTGGCCAAAACTTAACTCAGGAAGATCCAAACTGCTACTGGACATGGATAGGAAGGCGATGCGAATCGTGATAGGTGCGTTGACTGGTCACTGCTCGGTCAGAGCAAGAACCAGCATTTGGGAAAATGGCACTCCAGATTTTTCTGTAGGATGTGCGGAGATGAAGAGGAACCAGAAACCATTAAACATATTATCTGTCACTGCCCGAAGCTGTAACGTCATAGGCTTAGATGGCTGAGCAGACGTTTCTATGAGAGCATTACTGATATCGGGAAGTGTAAACTAGAGCACATCAGAGGCTTCATCATGGGAATTCAGTGGCTTAATGACGGATAAAAGGTTCATTTCTGGGTACAAATGGGAGTTAAATATTATTTTTAATGGGCAATAGAAGGGAATCACAACGGACTCAACTGGGTCTCCGAGTGGAGGTGCATTTTTAGCACCACCCTTCCTAACCTAACCTTACTCGCTCTCGAGAACAATTTTGTGCTCCGTTCCCTAAGGTCTAGAAAATAGCATAAAGTTGTTTTCGACAACGAGTACACAAGCCCCAATTTTTTGGTATTATGTTAAAGTGACGTCGATGTCCACAACTGGAATAAGCGTGATAATTACAAATTAAAATATAGAAACTTTTCTTCAGTCAATTGCTTAAGTTTGTTTAGTTTATTCTGTCTCCTATAAAATTTGGAAAAGTGTAGTTCTTACGGTGGATCTGCTGGCTAGGAAACTAGCACTACGTGCTGAAGTCACGCTAAGCGTAATCCTCGGGTAGGCGAAAATATTCTTTATAGTTCAGAAAGAAATTGTTAGTTAATTCTAAAGTCCCAATTGTAAAGGATTTAATTCCTCCTTAATACATCCTCCGCTTTATTGAAAAATAATTCCACAATAACTTCACTATTGTAGACTTTGTTAAAAGTTCTATTTGTAAATAAGTTGTATTGATACATAAATTCAACTTACAGAAAGCGTTACTTGCGGTGGTTAAACTTATTTCATCAAATATTTGCCAACTCCGAATGCATCCCTGCCTTGCCTATTAATCTAGTTTTTAGCCCCCAATACCCTACAAATAAAGAGAAAATACTCAGTTATCACTAATTTAAATTTATGTACATATGTAAGTATACGAGGTTTGTATAATAAGGGTGATTTTTTATTTTTCTCGAAAAATAGCTACTATTCATCTATGTAATCCCGCTACTAACAGAAATTCTAGCAACCCTCCAGCACTGCTACTGGTAAGCACTTTTTTTGGAATATAATTGTTTTTGTTTAAATTCCAAGTGCAGAAGGGTGTTTAATAAAACGTACCTGCCATGTACATACAACGCATAATGAAAAACCTTTTACCGGTTTTAATTTTCAATATTTTAAAGTAGTTTTTCAACTTTTGATTTGTGCAATCACTCTCAAATGTGCATACATATGAACGTCTAGTTTAAACCAGAGATGGAAAACTCTGTAGCATTATAATTTTTGTTTAAAAAAATCTCACACAACGAATTCAATACAAAATACCTGCCTACTTTTTTTTTAATTTAAAGCATTAAGCCCATACTATCGAAAATAAAAAAGCAAGCTTAACATTTAAAAATACGAGTACCTACATATTTCTAATGGGTTATTCATTTCGAAACTACTTTTTTAATTTCTCTTCTCCAGTTTTATCCAGCAGCTTGACACATAAATATCTATGTATATACACACTCGTACATAAATATGTACATACATATGTAAAAAAGTACCCCTTAAGATGAGATACAGCCACATTTCAAAAACTTTATTTTCCATGTTTGCCACAGCAAACTGGAACTACAGCTTTTTAGTTGCTTTTTTTATTCATTGTTTTTTATTTCTACTGCAAACTTGTGCATTCTGGTTTTATTTGTTGACTTGTATCTGACTTTTATTTATTCATCTTTTTGGTTTACTTTTTTAAGTCATCTTAAAAAAAAAGAAATAAAATAAATAAAACTAATCAATTTGCTTGTTTTCTTTGTGTGAAATAAAAAAAGTACAATACCAACAACACAGTCCAGGGTTATCACAATTTTATATGAATGTTTTAATAATAAATAATAAAAATTATTGAAACCATTTAAATTAAAAAAAATGTGAAATACACCATCGAATATTTTAGATATCCCAACGAACATTTTCTGATAACTACACATTTGCATTTTACAAAGTATGTACCTGCATAGTAGGTATACGCATTTGGTATATGAAGTCCCATGTTGACACCAAAATGTGATATCAAGGAAGCCGAAAATCAATTTCTTTATCTATTATTTTTTTCATAATAATTTATATAAATTTTTAAATTTTATTGATTGATAAAAATTTATTAATACAATATAAAAATTTAGAAATAAATTCTATTTATAATATAAATTCCTATATTGTAGAAAATTCATTATCATTAAATAAATTATATAATTATCCTACTAATATTATAACAATTTTATTAATAAATTACTTATTAATTACATTAATTGCAGTAGTAAAAATTACATCCAAACTCATTTTCACAAATACTACCAGAATGATTGATGAGTATTTTGATAGTGTCTAACAAGCTAACTTTTTTAGTTTTTACTGTCTTGCAGCAAAGGCTCGATATTGTAAATATTGCAAGTTGAATTAAATTTTACAACGAAATTGTTTCTAAATCACTAAAAATATAAGAAGGGATAACAAAAACTACAAAATCTTATTTTTACCACAAAATTTGCACAAAAAAGAAATTCTTCAAAGCCATCACTAAAAACTCCAGTAAAATTGATTAAATCAAAAATAAAACTTAAAGTTACATAATCAAAAATCTAATAATAACTATAATAAGACAAAAAATATCACATAGATTCACTTGTTTTGAATAGCCAAACTCAAAAAAGTCTCTTCTATAATCGCTAAAAAAAATTGAACAAGAATGGAAAAAATTTCAATGAATCTGAACATTTTCATATACATCAAGGGTGATGTTTTAAGAGCTTTCGGATTTAATTTATAAAAAGAAACACATATAATTTAGGGAAATGCATGAAATCTTTTCATATTTAAGTATGATTTCATTATAAATGTTGAAAGCGGCTATGCCTTTAATGGCTCGCCTGATATCTCACGATTACGTTCTTCAATATTAGCTTGCAGCGCTTCAACCGTTGCGGGCTTGCCGCTATAGACTTTAGACTCAACACAGCACTAGAAAAAATAGCGTAAAGGCGTTAAATCGGACGATCTAGGCTGACAATTGACCACTCCCAAACGCGAAATGAACTGTTCAGCGAAATCGCCTCTCAATTGGGCTGTGTGGCATGAGGCATCGTCTTGCTGAAATCATGTGTCAGCCAAGTCCAGCTCTTCCTTTTTGGGAAAAAAAAAATTGTAATCAACGTTCCTGCCCGATAATTTACGGTCATCAACAACACTGGCGGATACAGCTGTGATATTTTTCTCTGTCTGTACTCTAAGTATGCGTCACACGCATAATGTCTCCAAAAATATAAATTTGGCGCGAAATTTAGTCACAAGATTCCGAATAGCCGTCTCAGAAGGTGGCTCAAACTGACTACAAAATGGAAGAAGTGCACGTTGCACTTTCTTAATCGAGCATGAGTTTCGATGATAAAATTAAAAAATCTGCAAGCTTTGTTGGTTAAATTATAGACCAAATTGAACATGCTTAACAGTAACATGTTACACGAAAACAGCTGAGTTGCCAAAAACCGTGGTGCCAAAAAAAGTTGCTAAAAAAAAGTAGTAAGCACGTTGACTACCAAGCCGAGGGTCCTGGGTTCGAACCCGGGTTCCGACAGTCATTAAAATAACAACACCACGCATTTTTCTGTTGTGCATTAGTGTCCCTTTGTATCAGTTGTTGTGGGAAAGTTCAAGTGATGAAGGCATAGTCACTGGTCAATGAACTGCACCGGCTTCAGCGGATACTAATCCTCATGTAACATCAGAGCGCCCTCCTTCGTCGGTACTGTGTAGCAGAATCATCGGCGAAGTAAAATAACCAAAAAAATGACTACTAAGCACAGCTTCGAAAACTTTAATACGCTTCATTGACACCAGAGGCGTTGCAAAACTGCTTTATTAAAAATGTGCATAAAAGCAGAGTTATATGTATATAAAATAATGAAGCTTTCCTCTATCTCAGCCTTCACCACCTGTCTACTCTATCTTCTCTATCACTATCCCTTTCCTTACGAAGGTAACACCTAGTAATAGTAGTCGGCATTCATTGCCTGAGTGTTACTTCTCTTTTTATATGTAGTATATAAAAAAACACAATCAAAAAGTCGATTCAGAGAGGAAATAAAGGTAGAAAGGAAAGAATTGTGCAATTGTTGAAAATTCTGCAATTGGAAAACAATGTATGCATGTACATAAATAAATGTATAACGTCATCAAAAATTTTATATATGTATGTATGTATTTTTTATATTAAGAATATTATTAGTTCAAGAGTTCTGTGACCGGTTGCTAGTGTTATCTATTAAAGTTGGGTACTTTCCTTTAAATTACATTTCTTGTTTAGGTATTTGTTTTCTTTTCTCCATTAAAGATTAGATAAGAACTTTATCAAATCAACAAATACCGAAGAAGTACTTTCTTTATTTTTAGTTTTGAAGTGTTTTTTAATCAAAATAGATTAAAGCCATTACGAGGGTTTTTTTTTGCTGTTATCATACAATACAATAATACGTTACTTTGTTGCAAGTCGTTTTTTACACTACAATTACAATTTATACATACATATGTATGTAATTCAGCTTGTTCAGCCAGGTGGGAAGCTTTTCTCCTCCAATAGCAAACTTGTCGTATTTGATTTGAAAAATATAACATGCCGTCTAGTTGAAACATCAGTGAAATGTAACACACCTACATAAGTACATACGTACGTAGCACGTACATAAATATGTATGTTGGTATGTATGTATGTATGTATATTTAATTACAGTGTTTTCAACAAAATTTTCCATAAAACCGTTCATCTATTAAGCAAGCTTTTTGAAATAAAAATAGATAAAAATAACAACAAAACAAAAAACTGATGGTTGAATCTTACATGAAAGAGGGCGGGAGGTCGTCCATGTATTACTGCAACGTAATAAACAAGCACAATATTATACATACATACATACCTATAAATATACACATACCTACATATCGTTCATTTACACAAACAATGTCACAACTCAAAAAATCGAATTTTTCAGTTAATAATGCAGAATTAATATTCATATCCGTTAATCATATTGTGTAAAAATTTCATACAAATATAGTGTTAACTCAACTATTGTTAGAAAAAAATTTCGTTTTTCCAGGAATAATTTTTTAATCGGGCTTGAATGACATATTCTTATTAATAAATGTGATTTTCTAAAGAGAAGAAAAATTAAACCAGACTTTGTTAGCCGGAGGAAATGCCGGAATTTTTCTGTGCAGCCACGCACTTCATCAGCACAAATATTGTTATTAACATTAGCTATTTAACGTGAATGTTTAATGTCATGGTGTATTTCCGCTAGCTAAAAAAAATTCCATTTTAATTTTTCTTCTCTTCTTTAGACAATCACATTGATTATTAAAAATATGGCATTCAATAAAAATTTAAAATATTGCACTTAAGCCCGATTAAGAAATTGTTCCTGATTAAAATTCATTCTAGTTCAATTGAATTTAATATGTATGTTTCACATTTTCTTTTTCCTTTAAGTTGCGTGTAAATTGAAAACTTTAAACACGATTTTTGTCAAACTATCTTTTGTGAGTTATGACGTTATTTGAGTAAATACGCCATAAGTATGTATGTATGTATGTATGTATGTGTTAGAAAAATTTGTTCAAGCAACTCGTATTATCAGTATTGCCAGAATGATGATTTTATCATGCAAATTATGAATTGAATAAAGCTGTGAATACAGCAAATATGTATATTGCTTTCAAAGAACTTTATAAAATTGCACATATGTACAAATTTTACAAAACCTGCGGGTCTACAGCGTAATTCGAATCGAAAGAAACATATAATATAAACATACAAATTCGAAAGCATTTTCTTGCGTTTCGAATTACACAGTAGACCCCCTGTTTGTTCACAGATTACCGTTGACGTGACTCTATTGCATTGTTCAAGCATAAAAAAAATTCAAAACCATGCATCTTATCGCAACGTGCCGTCAAAATGCCATTACAAAAAGTCGGAGTCCGTGGAAGAACTTTGCTAGGCTAGGATTCACTATCTTACATAATCGTACGACTTTTGAGAAAATACAACGCTGGTATGATGGAGTGTATGAAAATTTTCAAAAGACAACAAGAATTCATTACATCAGGGTTGTATTTTTTAAAAAGTTGTAGTAAGTTCTAGTAGTTGGTACAGTGATCCTAAACCATTGGGCCGTGGCATATGGAGGCCGCTAAATTTTAGATATATAAAGGATGGGCAAATTTAAGGTTAGGAAGTAAATTAGCTTAAAAATAATTTTTTTTTTACAAATTCAGTTTTATTGATACCAATGTAAAGTTATTTGACAGCCAATTTACTTTAATTATGTTCATATTGTTATGAAAATGTGCATGAACAATTAATCAATTAATTCATTTTGGATTAACATTAGATGCGATTATCCAATGATCCAAACATATTCATCCCTATCGTGAATGATATTTGAAATTTTTGCTCCCATGCAATTTTTACCTACCGTGAATTTCATGGAAATATTTCTTCCCGCTATCAATGTGTAGTGAATATAAAAAACGGGAATAAGATTTGTAAGAATTAAAGATTAATTGAAAATCAGACAAATTAAAGTTTGATGGTAAGAAAGATACAAATGTTGGATTTCAAACCAAATGTTTTTAAATGTAAAGTTGTGTTTTTAAAATTTATTAAGTGTGAACCAAAGAGGTTCATCTTATACTATTTAATTGGAAATATAATATTGAATATACACGATGTATTAATTCAGTTCGCCTGCGAAAACAAAGTGAGCAAAACCAAGCGAAAAGTGAAAAAATCCCCTTGAAAAATATTGTTCATGATACGAGTATGTAAGAGGAATCAAAAATTATTTACGATTGCAATTTGGGGAAATGGTAAAATATTTTGAGGAAAAACCAGTTCACGGTAGCGTTGAGTGATTATTAAAATTTTTCACATCTTATTTGTTTGAATTCAGATTTAAACAGCATTAAAACTAAAAAAAAATTAAGATTGTTGAATGTAGAAGACGACATGAGAGTAGCATTGTAATTTTTACGACCAAATGTAAATGAAATTATACAAAAACATCAAGTTCAAATTTTGTTATTTTCGCGTACATCTTGATTGCAAACACGAATAAAATTCCGCGAGAAATTTCTCCCTTTTCCTATTAAAATTGTTTGTTTTCCCTATTACTTGCTATTGTTTGAAATTGTTCCACGGGAAAATTTTCTCCAATTCCATTTGGTTGATATTGTTTTCCATCACTAATGGTGTACATATACTCCTAGTTACTCAATTAAGAAGTATTCGATAAGTTTTTCAAAAGCGTAATATCAATTTTCTTAGCTACTCGTATTTTCTTCCATTTGCCATCCAAAAAGTTCTGGCAACGCTGCTAGTTCCCTTATGAATGGCTGTGAGAACTTTTTAACGGCTAAAATGTAAAATGGGGAAAACAACCCCCGGCAAGTTAAGGAATTAAAGCATGAACGTACACATACATACGACGAATATGTTTGTGCGTACATAAGCACGGTTATGTACATACATATGTACATACATACGTTCTATGTACTTACTTGTGGGCTACATATGGAAAATATTGATTTTTATTTCCATTTTTATAAAATCAAAAAAAAAAAACATACATACGTAACATAATAAATAATAAACGAGCACATACATACATACATATATATGTATGCACATATTTCCAATGTGGTGGCAATAAAGCAGAATGTAAGAAATGACAATTTAATGGGGAATTCATAAGAGGAAATTGTTTAAATTGATCTTAATTTACGAGTACGAGTATTATCCAAAGAGCTCTGCAACAGAAATTGAGTGAATTTGAAAAACATTTCTATTTTTTTTTTCGGAGAAAACAGATGTTAATTATTAAAAATGTTGTGCTATTGAGGGTTAATTAAAAAAAAATTATAAAATTAACATAAAAACACGATTAAGGGTGATGCATTTTGTAGCTCCTGTTTTCTTTTTTAAATAAATGCTTAAATTGTTAATGCATATTCCTTGTAATTATACTATGATAATTTCTACTACCTGTCATTGGCTCCATAATGAGTGTTGGCTGTTATTTGGCATTTACCAGTTAAGTTACACTGAGAGAAAGTGGGAGCGACAACAAGGTACTGAAGCAGTAACTTTAGTAAAGGGTGTTCAAATAAGATGTTTCATTTGGTATGAATGTAAAAACTGAGTATTTTTAAACGAAATCATCGCATGTTTATTTTACAGTAAAGAGGAGGATATGCTATTAATAATGGAAAACAGTGTCAGTGCGACGGCAATGTTTGCAGGACTATATTATTTTTATTTTACGTTATATATTTGAGTGCCATCTTGGGTAGCAGGCAGTTTAATTATTGATCTAGTAGTCGGAGGAGTAGTCGGAGTAGTTGATTCCTGCCTGAAACTCTGGGCGTTTCTGCACACAAGCCAAAGTAAAAAAAATTAACTTTTCCATTACCGATACGCACATTTGCGGCTGTATGGCCTCAACAATATCACGAATTTCATCTTTGAGGTCTTGAATCGATTGTGGGATATTGACAGAGACCTTATCTTCCACGTAGCCCCAAGAAAAAAGTGTAAGGGCCAATCCCACGACGAAAACAAATTTTAATATTTTGTTGTTGTTGTTTCAAATGTAAGTGTGCGACAAGTCGAACGTTGCCGACATCGTGGGATTGGCCGTAAGTGTGTTAAATGTGATCGTCTCTTCAAGAAATTACACTGTCAAGAAACTTTTTACGCGAAAGAGCAAACACACAACATTTTGCATCGTCTATAGAAACTTTAAAGCCTTAAGGCCTAAGTCTTTATGCAGAATAAGGTGTCATTTCTTTTGTGAAATGCCCAAATGCAACTTTTTCTTTTTTCGAACTATTCTCATGATTTTTTTTTATTAACGAATTAAATAGTTATTTTTTTTTATTATTAAGTATAGATTAATTATATTTCATTTAAATTCAGGAATTATCTTTGTAATATATTTTAATTGGCCGATAGGCTTCTATATTACTTTCGAGAAAAATAAATAAATAAATAAATAAATTCCAAACATCGAAAAAAATTGACAAACCTGGGTTTTCCTACAACTGCAATATTATCAGGGGTTCCTGAGCGACCAGCATGAGCTCGATTCTTCACTTTACTAACTTGTACCAATAGCTCAAATTTTTCCACCGAGAAGGTGCTTCGCAACGACCCCTAAATGCTTTAATTTTGCTAAATGTGACAGCGAAATTTTCACTATTTTTGTAGCGGATTTCAATAATTTCAATTTGTGGAAGCGTATATTGTTTCATTATTATTAATGGCGTAGTTTTTACTTTTCATCTGTCAAGTAGTTAAAGTTAAACTCATGACAACTGTTAAAATGGCGGGCTGTTCAAAATTAAAACTTATTGGAACAGCTTATATTTGTGGCATTTTTCTGAGAATTTGTTTTTGTTGTTATCGATATTCACATATTCTATTCAAGACATACAGATGTGGAAGAAACCTCCACAAAGGATAAAAGATCAGACGACCAACACCGATAAATTCTGAGACTTTCGTTGGGAAGCACGAAAATTAATCAAATCAGTTGGTAGAGGTAAGTAAATGTTAGAAGATTCTCTTTGACGACTCAGGAGGCTGATATCAGATCAAGTAATGTGTGGAATGTTATAGTCAACAGGGAGCACTACAGTGGCGCCTCATAGCAAATATATTCGACTCCCAGTTCGTTTGACAAAGAGGATCTGGCAAGTTGTCATCTATCTCACTTTGGCTGAAACTAATTTTGGCCTAAAAATTAGCTCAAATTATCCAATGTGCAAAGACTTAATTAATCAAACTACTCAAATATTTCATAAGAAGAGTTCAAAAAGCACGCACATTTAGCAAGTGCTTACTTCACCAAATACTTGCCTAGTCTGGAAAAATAATAATAATAACAATACATAACACATAATTTTTATTATACGAGTATCTACATATCTAAAAATTCCCAAGCAACACAAACACAACATTTGTTATTATTGTAGGTAAGGGCCTTGTAGCTGCATCGCATTTGTTGTTTTTGTGTGTTCCTAAAGTCGCGTAAATGTATTTAGTTTTCACGTTTGCAACTGCCTACCGTTTGAATTTCATAAACAATATTTTTATTCAAACTTATCTTTATTGTCTTAATTTTTAATAATTTAATATTTTTTGTTTATTTCCTCATTTCATTTGCGCGTACACACACACACACACACACACACACACAGTTTATAGTAATAAGCCAATCAAAAACAGTGGCAGTACAGTACTCGTACTGGTACTACCAAAACAATGCATAAATACGTTATGAATATGGTTTGCAACGTACTTTTTTTAATCCGGTTTAAAATGAGTTGGTTGGCAATAAAAGCCTTTACCAATAACTTGCTTAAATTTGAGAAATTCGGAACGGTAAAAAAGAAAAAACTATAAAATAATAAAACTTAAAAAATGTTGCACATACAGAGATAAAATTTACACAATCGACCGAGACCACAGTGGAATTTGTATTTTTTTTTTTTTAATAAAGAAATGAAATAAAAAATAAAATATTTAAAAAAACTTTTTATCAGTTTATAAAAGCACAGAACATCTATTTTTGAGAGACATTAGAAAAAAATTATTAAAAAATTCCATTGCGTAAAAAATTTGGCCTCGTCCGAATATTTAACAAAATTATGCAAGAAAATTATTCAATGGATTACACATTTTTAATTTTTACAGTGTGAAATATTATGACTGATCTTAAATATATTCGGTGGGCTGAATTAATACCAGAAGCCACATTTGTCGTATCAACTTTATGCCGTTTTCTTTTCTAGAAAAACTGCAAAATTTGTCAACTTTTTATTAAGAAAGAAGAAATTTTAACAACGTGACAAAAAGGTGTCATTTTCTGTGGAAATGCCCATATACATACATACATATGTACTCGTACACTGTTGTGTAGTGCTATGAAAAACTATTTTTGCTTTCCCAGCGGAGCATGTCATTCCTTTGAAAACATCAATTTCATCTGAAATTTAACACTTTCCAATCACAAACAACAATGTTGCACTTAACATTTCATGCGTTAAACATGTTGCAAGTACGCAGGCAGCACAGACTACTGCTGCACACATGCTCAGGGTCATTCAGAACCACATACAAATGAAAAATGAATGATCTGCGGGAGTCTTTTTTGTCTTCTTGTTCGCAAGACAATAAACATGATTATGAGGGAAATTGAAATAAAAAGGGAACCAACAAGCAAAATTCAATAAAAGGAATTCGTATTAAAAGCAATTATGATAATTTTTTTATACATATCCCTTTTGTTCTACATCCTCTGTTGAATTATCACACTGCAGCCAACAAACACAAAAACCTACTTACAAGATCGTTTGTCGGTTAAAAAAGATCTCATTTTGTTGTCAGACAGACATACAGACACAGACAAACAATGGACGCCAACAGGAAAAGCAGCTAGTCAGTCATTCACTTGCTTCTTTAGCCAACCACACGACCAACAACAAAAAATCGTAATAAATCCCAACAATTTATTCCAATTAATTTCGTTTATAATCTCCAGGGTGTCTTTTGAAATTCTTGTATTCTTTTTATTTTACAGCTGATGCGAAAAAAAATTATTTATTTTATGTTGAAAATTTTACAGGTTTTAAAGAAACCAAGTCGTTCCTGGTTAAATTTTCTGTTCGTAAGTATGTACTCAGTGACTTTTTCAAGAAAAACAGGTTTTGATATAAAAAGTAATTTTAATTTTCAACATAGTCTCCTTTGAGTTCTATACACTTAGTCCAACATTTTTCCAATTATTTTATCCCTTCCGAAAAATATGATTTGCCGAGGTCATCAAAATAGGCATTTGTTTGTGAAATGATTCGTCGCGTGAGTCAAATCTCTTTCCGCCCAGCCATTTCTTCAAATTTGGGAACAAGAAATAGTCACTCAGGGCTAAATCTGGAAAATAGGGCAGATGAGGGAGCAATTCGCAGCCCAATCAATGGATTTTTGCCATTGAAACTGCACATACGCGTCTGTGATCGATTGTAAGCAAATGCGGCACCCATACCCAAGTGATCATTCAAAACTGAAACCACTGAGCCATGTAATATGCCTATGGCTTTCACAAACTCTCTCACTTTCAATCTCCGATCGTGCAAAACCATATCGTTAATTTTTTCAATTGTTGCGGATGTAGAGACCTCAACTGGGTGTCCAGAACGTTCGGCTTGTACGGCCACAACAAAATTCAGTAAACCACTTTTTTACCTTTTAAATTGATGGTGAAGAGTCCCCATAATATTTATCAAGCTTAGTCTTTAGATTTGAGAAATAAAATATGACCGCGCTTGGCCAAGATAAAAGTTCTTTTCCACCAGGTAAAGTAACAGTGCTCAAATGTGCAGTTTCCATGGCAAAAACCCATGAATCGAGCCACGAATTGCTCCATCATCTACCCTATTCTCCACATTTAGGCCCGAGCGACTATTTCTGGTTCCCAAACCTACAGAAATAGCTGAAAGGAAAAAGGTTTTAATCTAATCTTACAAGCAATTACCTATTTTGATGACCTCGACACAAAATTGTACAAAGTGTATAGAGCTAAAGGGAGACTATGTTGAAAACTAAAATGATATTTTTTTATCCAAAAACCTATATTTTATTCACAGGCTTAATGATCCGCCTCCTCGCTTGTATATGTATGTATGTCCAAATTTCATATTTGTATATCACTTTTGCCATATGAGAACGGGAACGCAAACGCAAATTTTAAGGTTTTCATGAATAAAATAACTTTTCTTAGACCCAAAAAGATGTACATAGATAATGTTCATGAAAGTTTTATATAAAAATGACAAGTAATTTAAGAAAACAAAAATAGAAACATACATACATATATACATAGATACATACATGTGTATGTACATACCATTTTGTTTCGAAATTTCTTCGCTTTAGTGAGCATTCATTTATGTCGAATCTCAGGTCAAGTGGGTATCTGTCTGTCCTTACACTTTAAGGCTTACAGTTTAATATTGAATAGAGAAAAATAACTCTACAACAAATACAAGAACAAAGAGCTGAACGAGAATTACAAAAGAAAGCGGATTGATAAAAAATAATAATACGAGAGAAACAGTGCATTTAAAAATCTTTAAAAAGAAGACCAACAGGAAGACAGAGTGCAAGCAAGACTGGTTTTTTTGTTGGCCAACAAGTACAACAGCTGATGCATATTAATGCATGTGCACACATGCATACATACGTACATATTTATGTACATACATATGCACATACATACATACATACATCCATGGATAATTTGTATAGTATGCAAGTTGGTAAACATTTAGCTGAAAAAACTAAAGAAGAAAACTGAAAATTTTTCACTTCGTATGTATGGATGTGTATACTATATATGTATGTACATATGTACATACATACGTATGCATATATTTATATACATACATATGTACATATATATGCATTTCAATTAGTATGTGGCATTTTCTAAACGTGGAAAATTTATTTTCTCAAATGCTTTATTTACTCCAATTGGAAATTTGCTTTCCCGCTTGGAGAACGGCAAAACAATATTTTCCAGTATGTACATAAGTATTTTAAAGTTGTAATTCAATCGATAAATTTTACAATAAATAAGTATACTCGTATGTACCTATTCCATTGAAGTGAAGTGCATCCAAAATTGGTGGACATGAAAAACGCAAGGAAACCGCAATTTTACACCACAATATTACGATGCTTATTTAAGAACAGACTTCAATTTCAATTTTGCATATATGTACATACATATGTACATATATATATATATATATATATATATATATATATGTACGAGTATGTATGTAGGTAGTAATGGTAAAAGAAAAATATACTATGTATGAATATATTTTCAGGTGGAAACAATTAACTCCCACTAATAAGCAATTCATTAAGAAAATAATTTTATTTTTTCTAGCAATTCCAATGTTTAATATTAAAACTCGGTACAGAAAAGACAAAATCAAACAAAAATTTTCCAACATACATACCTACATATGTATGTGTATACATAAGTATATATGTACATTAGAGTGGCCGTTATTTTTTTATTTTTTGATTTCTTATATTCTCTCCCCCCAAATCGGCTGTTTTATGTAAAAAAAAAATACAAAAAATTCATGGCGATAGGTTGTTTTAGGGGGTGCGTCCGCCCCCCAAAGTTGCCTTCAAGCAACTTTAACAATAATAGGGCTTTTATTTTCAGAAAACTACGAAACAAAGAGCCTTAAACATATTTTTTAAAATACGAGAGTGGGTCATTAACTCATTGTAATTGAGCGTTTTGAGAAGAAAATGGAAAAAAATGAATTTCGTGTGATGGTTAAGTATTATTTTTTTTGCTAAAAAAAAAATCACCACTCAAACCAAGGCTACTTGATAAATACTATGGGGAATCCTCACCATAAATTTCAAGCGTACAAAAGTAGTAGTTGACTGAATTTCGTTGTGGCCGTACAAGCCGAACGTTCTGGACGTCCAGTTGAGGTCTCTACATCCGAAACTGAGCGCCAAGTGACCATTTCTTGTTCCCAAATTTGAGAAGATATGGCTGAGCGGAAAGGGATTTAATTCCAACGACGAATCATGTCAAACAACAAGTGCTTGATGACCTCGATAAATCATATTTTTCGGAAGGGATAAAAAAATTGGACAAATCCAATCGTACAATTTTCATACAGAAATGAATTCTTCGGGGTATTTTTTTTATTTTGTAAAATTATTAAAATATGGGCTAGCGCGTTTTGCGAGTAACGATATGTAATGATTAAACGTATTTGTCTAGGCTTTCCACGCCTAACTCGCCAGAAGTTTTGAAAATTTTGACGTGGTAACTTCACAGGGGATTACTGTATCAAATATATGGTACTATATGGCAAAATAAACTGTGTACCTATAATTAAACCTATAATTAAACATACATTCATATTCAATTATTAGGAAGAACCCCTCTTGGAAAAACAGCCCACACAAGTACACAGCATTTCCAACCCTGCTATTTTTTAATACACAAAAGTATGTATTTGTACATACATACATATTTATGTATATTTATTGTGAATACATACCTTAGTAGGTATGTATGTATGTATGTATGTAACTAAATATAACCACTGATTGTTATATAAAAATACGACATACATTTATACGAAAATGGCAGGTCTGGAAAATAAATGGTTTGAAATAGTACTGAAAGTGAAGCCAAACAAACCCCTTATTCCGCAGCCGTTTTTTGTGTGTCAACATCTCTTTGTATACACTAAAAGAAAAACACTTCGTAACGGGAATGAAACCATTACGTTGAACCCCTTTCATTAATACAACGACAAATTTCATTTTAGTGATGGAGGGCGAACAGCGAACTCACATTAAAATGGCTTTCTTTTTCTTTTTATTAGCGAAACTATTGCTCCAATAGATCTCTTCTAAAACGATAATGAATATTTTCTGACCCTGGACCCCATTCTTGATTGGTGAGGAAAATTTATGCTGAAGCAAAAGAAGATTCAGTTTAACACATTCTCTATGATAAAATATTCTCTGCATAAGGCAAATGTCTTTAGTTTAGCCTTTAGTTTGCTAGATTCATATGATCAATCACTGCCATAAAATCAAATAGGAATTAAAAGTTCATTTGGATAAACTTTGATGAAAAATTACAATGGTAATGAACTTTCCAGGCCTGCTTTATATAATAAGTAACGTATTTATTTGTATCTGTAAGATGTTTTGTAGCGCTTGCTGTGTCTGGCATAAGAGAATAAGCAAAATAAATGGTGGTAACTAAAGCAAGGGAAAACAGTGAACCAACAACCGAAAAGTATTCGTCGGTTACAAACTCATAGTCGAGAGTCAAAGTGTCGTATATCATCAATCTTTTTTGGCATTTTATAAAGCAATACTATACATACATACGAATATATACTATATACATACATATGTACATACTTATTTATATTATATGTTTTTATATACTGCTTCATTTTTTTCTCCCTGTTTTACTATATACGGCAGATGTTTCAGTACTTTTTTGTTTGGCTAAACTGATGGCGGCTGCCAGCTACTCATGCAGCCAGCCATCCTGTTTTTTCCGCTCCATTATCAACAATGAACAACGCAGTTACTACTTTTCAATATCTGGCTGAGTTTTACAACGTTTGTTGTGTCTGTCGTATCTTATTATAGGGGTACAATATTTAATGGTTGCGAATTGGATTAAAAGCCAAATGAGAATTTATGAAACCAAATACATACTACATGTGTATATATGTACATATACATATTTTTTTATATGTGAAAGAAAGTCATGAAAATATTCAGAGGGACGAAATATGCATTGAAACTGCAGCCCAAAATCTGGCCGTATTTATGGTAACCCCTGGGTTCACGGACTATAAATTCGTTGAAATTGGTTTTAGTAGAACACCCTCACTCTTAACTCCGGAGAGGGACTATTGGGTCAAATCTGATAAGCTATATGATGGTAGGACGGTGTTTACATACGGGCCAAAAATGGGAAAAGATACAGGGGCTGGTGTCTATATCTTGGGAACGAATATTCGAAGTTCTTTCAGACTGCCGAATGAATGCAGAGTTTTCCAAGCTGAGATCTTAGCGATCCTTAGAGCCACGGAGCTAGTGGAAAGAAATGTGGCAGAAGGCGAGAAGGTAACCTTTTTGACTCAGGAAGATTCAAACTGCTGCTAGATATGAACAGAAAGGCGATGCGAGCCGTAATATGCGCATTAACTGGTCACTGCTCGGTAAGAGGAACGATACTCCAGATTTCTTCAGAATGTGCGAGGATGAAGAACAACCAGAAACCATTGAACATTTCGCACATTCAGTTCAATAGTGTCATAACTCAAAATAATGTATTTCGTATTTTATCTTGCGTAAAAATTTCATAGAAATAATGCCATATGCTTAGATGGTTGAGCAGACGTTTCCATGAAACCATTAGTGTAAACTGGAAGATATCAGCGGCTTCATCATGGGTATTCAGTGAATTAATGACATATACTTGGTGCTATTCTGGGTACAGGTGGGGTTAAAATTATTATTTACGGGTATCAACAGAAAGGAAGCACAGCTGAATGCTAGCGGGCGCGTCCACAAGTTGCGGATTCTGCGGAGTAACTGCTAAAGCCGTCACGGACAATCAGCGGTTCTGAGTGGAGAGTCTCAGAAGGTTTCCGGGTGGCGCCGGACTCCTAACAAATTCTGACTGCCTACGATATTTGGAACGCCAAGGCGAGTACCTGCCGCCTTCAAAAAAGCAATATCCCCCTATTGCCAGCGACTCTTCCTCATGTTAGAGGCGGCTGGAAGCGGGCGTTGGATCTTGTAACAAGCGGCTCGCTATACAAGCGTCATATAAGGCTTTTAAGCCAGCCCGTGTGGAGGCCATGCTGGCAGTCCCAGTTCCAGGATCGGATGTGGTATCCTAATCAGCTGCTCATCTTAAACCATCTGATTACCGAAACCTCAACAGAAGGGAATCACAATGGAACCAACTGGGTCTCCGAGTGGGGGTGTGTTTTAGCACCACTCTTCCTAACCTAACTTATAACTTTTACACCAGCTTTTTTGATATTTATTAACATTTTTATCCAAAACAAAATCCATTAACTGAAAATTATCCAAGACTACAACCAAACAACTGCAATGTAGCTAATTCACACACCTTTTTATGTACACATCGTCGGTTGGTTATTGGTTTGCCGCTGTAATAATGAATTTTTAATATACTGTGCGGCAAAACGGTAACCACCTAAGAAGTCAGTACAAATTAAAAAAAAGCATAGTTGCATCATGCAGTTTACGTAGATTTTGACAAAATCTAGTAATGAAGTTGATTTTGTTTTGTATGGGAAATCTAATAGATTTCGCCCAAAATATCGTAAGTACTAAAAATATCTTCAACAAATTCTCCAATCCCCAAAGTTTTACTTCCCATTTGCCAAAAAAAAACGATCACAAATCCGGGGATAACTCACTTTGAAGAGCTTTTACTTCAACCAAATAATGAAATTAAATGCTCTTCAATTTTCAGAAATAATATTTTTTATTAAATTTAGCTCAAGCTTTATTAAATAAGGTTTATAAAAGTGCTGAGATGATTGACTTTTTTTCGCCAACATTTTTCAAAAATTTGTTCCCGAAGTTTTCTTTCCAATATGTATTCGTATATATACACAAACATACATCGTTGGTTGGTTACTGGTTTGCCGTAATAATAATGTATTCCTAATATCTGTGCGACAAAGCAGTAACCACCCGACGACATATCGTTACCCTAATATAGAAAGTCCCTAAATCATTATTTTTTTAATCGATATTTTCGCATTTTTCGATACAATAGATAGATGTTCTTCGATCGAAATATCTACAGAAAAAACTCGAATTAAAAACAATAATGAGTTAGGGCCTTTTTATATTAAGGTAACGATATGTATGTGTGTACGAGTATATACTTTGTGAGTATATTCCTTGGTGAATATGCAAGAATTGCATTAAAAGTTAAAAGATCTCTTTCATTAACTATTAAAAGTTTACACGGTGGCAACATCAATTAATTGTTGCTTTACATACGTTTGCCACGTTTCCATGGCCTGCAGTACATCCACCAAGATTTGTGTTTGCAATTCGATTAATTTATGCTTTTCCAAGCCCAGTTTCATAACAGTGTAATCCAAGGAATGCTCTCCAGCTTCCTCTTCAGTAGGCGGCGCACGTAAATCATCGACCAACTGCATGTAGTCTTGCAAAATTAAAAACATATTTGCAGCTGCTGCATTACCATGACCATCGTTGGCACCATCACCAACAACAACAACAGCTTCATTATCAGCGGTTTTAGTTGTGTTAGTTGCATGAAATGCATTCACTTTACTCAAGTAGCGCGCCATTAGTTTACTTTTCTCTGCGATAAATTCACTGCGGCCTGACACAACTGAAACTTCATTTTGCAACTGCGATACAGCTACACGAGTGGCTTGCAGTTTATCGTTGGCAGTAGCGTTAAGTTGTGCCTGTTTAGACCAAATATCCACTAAAGTGGGTGAGGCGGCAACTGTGACAGGTGATGATGCTTCAGCATTGATAACTTCTTCTATGCTATTTTCATTGCTCACTGCTTCTTTGCCAATTTGCAAAGATGTTTTGAAAGAATTTTCTTTTACATTCAAATTGAAATCAAAACGGAAAACTGCATTTGCAGTGGCAATCTATGTGGACAATTGCTCATTTAAACAACAGATACAACAATTTCTTTTTGCTAAAAGTTTCTTTCTTACCTTAAAGTATTGACAATTTAATTGTATCAAAATACAAATTAGAAATAAATCTCGTCTCACAAACATACTGAAAATCCAAAATAACCCAAGGAGAGATTTCTTAGTACTAAAAGTATAATTTTATTTATAAAAGAAACTCATAACTTTGAGGTGGATTCATTTGTATGTACTTTTGTTTATGTACATATTAAGTAAACGTATTCGAGTTTTGCATTATCAGCGCTCAAAGGTTAAGATCACAGATAAAGCTACTTGGACCATGTGGAAATGGAAATAATGTTGTCAAGTACATACTCTTGTTTCAGATCTAAATAAAAAAAAAATTTGCTGTAATACGAAAGTCAACCTCAGCGCGACCCTGAAGTCCGTGAGTCCAGGCTTAAGGGCAGCCAGGCCACATAAACCAACCTAATTCAGCATTTTCGTATGTCCCATTATTCTCACCAAACTCTACTACAAAACTTCTTCCCGCCGTACGTTTGAGGAGCAGTAAATGCAGAATGAGATTCGAGACCGCCTGAGTATTTCTTCTTTCGGCACCAGTGCTGCCCATTGATCGCCAAACCTAGACAACTTCTAAAGATATATATTTTCTACCTGCTAATAATATGAAGACAATTCCCCATTACCTGCATCGCAATGTCATCCGCATATGCTAGTATTTTGCGGCTCCTCCCTCCACAAGGAAGCCCTGCACGATGAGTGCTTGCAGGCAATATCAAACAACGCGGCCAAGGTATATTATTATTATACTAAAGGCCACGTTCTATGTATCCGGTTTATAAAATAAATTTTATAAACTTAATTGTAGTAATTTACTTTAACGCAGTAAATTTTCTATTAATAATGACTTGTTTAACTAAGATCTTCGTGAAAAAAAATCTTAGCATGAACATGAAACTCTCTAATAAGCCTTTTTTTAATTACGAGTAAATGAGTATCTGCTGCAGCTTTTTTAAGTTTTCTTCATACTTAATTAATAACCACTGAGCTCCACATCCTTTGAAAATATTCTGAAATCACAGCTGCCAAAATATGCAGACAGCTGAACAGGATGTTTATGTGAAAAATATTGTATGATTTTGATTTGAAGCAACATATGATTTAATTGTTTTTTCTTTTCCTTCTTTTGGCTTAAAAAAATTAATCCAAAAAAGCTACAGCACATCAATTTTTGAAATGTGAGATAAAAAGCCCAAATTAAAAAATGTACATGCATACTTACGAGTACAACATACAAACACAATAAAGTTCAATAAACGATCAATATTAAAAATAACTTACCAAAAACTGGATTTGAATTTTCGGGAGAAGGTTTCATAAGCTGCCGTCAATGTTTTTGTTTGGAGGATGGCAGTTGAGTTGTTTAAAAATTGTTTTTTATTTCAAACATTTTGTGAAGCAATGAAGCATAAAAATATACATACATGTACATATAAATGTATTTATGTGCATATCGCTCATTTACTTCAATAGTGCCATAATTCAAAAAAATTAAGTTATTTGAGTATTTTATCATGTGTAAAAATTTCATATAAATAGCATAGAGGATCCTGTGTGATTAATAGCTTGTACTACCACCTCCTGGGAGAAGAATATTTTTTAATGTCTTCATTGATTTGTATGCAAATTTTTCTGTAAACTAGTTTTTTTTAGTTGTGACACTATTGAATTAAATGAGGGATATGTACTCGTTTGTACATTAGAGTGGCCGGTAGTTAGAATTTTTTTTTTTTGATTTCTTATAATCGGTTCAGTTTTATATAAAAATATACAAAAAATTCATAACGATAAGCTGTGTTTTAGGGGGTGCGTCCGCCTCTCAAAATTGGCCTCTTTGAGACTAATGTTGTTGACTAGAAGAGCTAAAATGTTGCCATATATCATATTCTTGTAAAATGTTTTTTTAAAAACAAACATTACATTGAAAAATGGGCTTGAAGGCAACTTTGAGGAGCGGACGCAACCCCTTAAAAAACAACTAATCGCCGTAAATTTTTTTTTGTATTTTTTTTTACATAAAACTGAACCGATTTGGAGGAAGAAAAAAAAATTAACGGCTACTCTAATGTACATATGTACCTATATGTGACAGCGCATAGAGAAAGGGACCTAAGGGTAAAAATAAATCAATTTTCACTTTTTTTTTTTTTTTTTGATGTGGACAACATCTGAGCATCGAATGAGACCGATCCCATGCCTCCAAAGTGTTTCCTCCCAGAGATTTGCGCGTTTTATGATGTGATGGTACACCAAAGATACACGTATTTAAATCTTTAAAATGGCTCTGCTGAACAAAACCGGTTTTTACCCTTAGGTCCCTTTCTATTTTGCGCGTCACATATGTATCTACATATTTAGATATTATGTACCTACATACATACATATGTACATAGATACTTTTATTGAATGGTTAACATTTCTAAAATACTATATTGAACAATGGCCAAGCCTTGAAGTTCAAAATGTTTTTTTTGTTAACAATACGTACATATGTATGTATGTATGTATATAGATGCAATATTTGTATGTATGTACATATCGCACCAGTTAATTGAACAAATCTCTAACGACCGCATCAATTTCTTTTGAAGAATATAAAATATCATGCGTCATTTGTACAGTACATACATACATACATACATACCTATCTGCAGTTGTTTGCCACAACTCAGAATCTGAAATTCTTTTAGTTCTGACTGTTTATGTTTAGTGTGCGATATGTATTTTGTTTACCTATTCCTTTTACATATCGATGGTCTCGAGTAGAAAGGCCCTAACTTTTTACGAAATTGAGTTTTTCAGTGATTCCAATACATTTCACACAAAAATACACCTCGTCAGAAAAACGTATTGCAATAGTAGGTATAAAAAATAACGCTTTTACAAGCAGTTGTACAAAGCGGTTGTACAGTTGCTATTATGATTTTATCTTCTGCTGTAAAGTTACAATTATTTGAGTTAGGGCCTTTCTACTTGAGACCAACGATATGTACATGCATACATATCTATGTATGTACATATCTATGTATGTATGTATGTAGTATATACCCGTTTAACGGTCTTCTGATATGGCTTTTATGAGTACATATAAAAACTCTTTGTAAAGATAAATTTATTGCAGTGAGGCATAGGTACCTACCTAATCGATATTTATTACTTTTAAAACAAGCTGACACTAAACGACGGCAATTATTAGATGTATTTATAATACAAATGTATGTATGTACATATGTATATATGTATGTATGTTTTACTTCGAAATAAATATTTAAAAAATATAACATAAAGGAATGTAGTATATTAAACGAAGTTTTGTAAAAAACCACGATTTTTTGCATTTAACCAAAAAGAAAATTAATAAAAAAGTAACTGTTATTTTGTGAGGAATAAATAAATAAAAGTCAAGAAATAACTTTTATTTTCTGAGGAATAAATAAAAATCAAGAAATAATCACCCGTATTGCGTATGTCGAGTCGAATGTTCGTCTACTAGAAATTTGTCCTGGATTAAAGAAAACTTTTAGACGTTTCCTTTATTTTAGCAGAAAACTGTCGTAGACGAATTTTCGACTCGACATACGCAATACGGGTGATTATTTCTTGATTTTTATTTATTCCTCAGAAAATAAAAGTTATTTCTTGATTTTTATTTATTTATTCCTAACAAAATAACAGTTACTTTTTTTTTGGTTAAATGCAAAAAATCGTGGTTTTTTACAAAATTTCGTTTAATATAGGTACTACATTTATGTTATATTTTTTAAATATTTATTTCGAAGTAAAACATACATACATATACATATACATATGTTATATTTTTTAAATATTTATTTCGAAGTAAAAATGCATATGACATACATATATACATACATACATATGTACATACATACATTTGTATTATAAATACATTGATTAAAATTGATTGATTAAAATTTAATTTTTAAAATAGTGTATAGTGTTAAAAAAAACTGTATCAAACATTAGAAATTTGATGGCAATATTCAA
This sequence comes from Nowickia ferox, assembly GCA_936439885.1. NCBI lineage: Eukaryota > Metazoa > Arthropoda > Insecta > Diptera > Tachinidae > Nowickia > Nowickia ferox. Next base: position 3,080,017 of record OW387023.1, on the reverse strand, counting down.
GGTCATGTCCTTGAATTGTAGGAATAATATATAAAACAAAAATAAATAAACAAAACACACACACACGTGTACAAGTAAATAAAATTTCTGCATATGTACATACATACAGATTATGTATTCGTACATACATACATATGTATGTATGCGTATATGTACATTGGTAGATACATACATATGTACATATGCATGTATGTTCATATGGATCTAAAAATGTAGTTTGAACTACCAATTTATCTACACACGTAAATAAACATTTGCACCGATTGCAACAATATCCTTCATTCAAATAAACTTACAACGCAGAATATGACAAGGTGTGGCTGGAAATGAAAATGTCCCCAGAGCTAAGCAATTGACTATTTTTAATTTGCTAGCAAATCTTAAACAAACGCAGTACATGTCTGTACTCTGAGCTTGAATACACACATACTCTACATACTATACATATGTATGTATATACATACAAATTTATGTATGTACGTGGGTAGTTGGAATTGAAAAAGCTTTCTTTTCTGTTGATATTTTCGGCATTTTTCCCGGTTTAACATGTTTTGAACACACACATACAAACATGTATTTGTATGTATGTAACTATAAAACCCGGATATTATGAAGCGAATACATACATATGTATTTACTTACATATATACTAGGGAAGTAACGAATGTGGGTTCAGCGAATTCGAATAATAAATTTTAGTTTTTGCGAAAGCGAACGAATGCAAATAGGTACTTACATTATATTTAGAGCTCACATGAAAATAAACTTGCAAATAAAAATATTTGCAAATAAATTAACTCACAGTTTATACGGCATTGTAAATGCATAAAAACTTGGTAGCACTTCTATAGAAATGTTACTTATTTTTACAAAAAAAATTGTGTAAATGTGTAAAATAACAAATAATAATTTAGTTTTATTGACATTATTTTCTTCTATCAATGTTTTATTGTGCAATATTTATCAATTATTTGTTTTTTATTAGGAAACATTTGTAAGTGTGGCAACCTCAAGCATTTTATTTGCAAATAGTGCATTAAACGTGAATAGTTTTCTGAATTAGTACCTAAGTCGCAATAAAAACAACAATATGGCAACAATTTACAGTTTTATTTGCAAATAAGCCGTGCGTATAAACGTAGTAAATATCTCTCTATTCAAATTTGTGAAAAATGTTGAGCAACATTGATGATTTCATACGTAAAATTTGCCATGTAAGCAATATTAACTAGCCCTTGAAACTATGCTACAATTAAATGTTAATTCCACACGAAACAAGTGCTGGGGGCAAATTACGGCATTCGATACGACTCGTAATTTAAAAATATTTCAATAGAGTTTATACGGCAATATTTTTAAATTACGAGTCGTATCGAATGCCGTAATTTGCCCCCTGATCATATTTCGGGCAATCATGAATAAAATTCCGCGAGAAATTTCTACCTTTTCCAACTAGAATTTTTTTGTTTTCCCTATTATTTGCTACTGTTTTACTGTTTGAAATTGTTCCCCGGGAAAAATTTCTAACGCAATTTTATTCATGATTGCCCTCATTATGTATTTATATATATTTCATATGTTTTTTCTGCAAAATGTTTTCATGAAAAATTCTTGTCAATTTGTTGCTCATTTACTCAAACAACGTCATAATTCAAAAAAAAAAAAAACTAGTTTGCCAGAAAACGAGTTTAAAGTTTTCGATTCACACACAACTTAATGGAAAAAGAAAATTTTAATTTGCTTTCAAGAGCTGAGTAGACAAGATATTTGTATGAAATTTGTACACAATCGTGTATGTTCTGACTTCCGAGTTGTTTCACGTGTTTTCTTGTGAGTTCGGTTGTTAAAAGACATACTGCAACACCTGTCTAAGTTGAAATTTAGAAAATAAAAATTAATAGTATGTGTTCTAGCATCCAAGTTTAGGAAAAAAAACTTTTAAAATGGACGAAAAAATTACATAAATAAATGCATAAATCCTAAACGAAATTTAAATATATTGTAGGGGCAAACAATATAGTTCCTAGATAACTGCTGTTTTACAAAAATATTTTCTTTAGTTCGGTTAAATAAAAAGTTAAAATAATATGCCTTTGAAAATACGATACGGCTTTGTCTGAAAGTTTATTAATACATCTGTCAAAACTCATACGATGTCATATCCATGTATGGATATATTTTTTTGAAAGGACACTTTTTTGTCCAAGAGAATTGGAAGGAATATTTTCATAAGCTTCTGCAAGGACATTATTATTTCCTTCTATATATTTGTTACCTTTATTGATAATAAATGTTGTAATTTCATATGGAAATAAATTATTTATGTATGTGTGTGTAATAAAAATATTTAAAACTGTATAGGGAAAAGAGATGAGGAAATGAAAACCATTTAAGCAGTTTGACTACAATTTGTCTCTAGATTGTTTGGTTATCACAAAGTGAGTTTTCGGAAAAAATTTGCAAATTAAAATTTGTCGTACTGAGTAGGAATCTGTTAAATTTTTTATAGAAATTTGTGCTTTGTATCATTTTCAAATATTATCCAATGACGATAATTAAAATGTTGGGTAGTTTTTATTAATTTTTAAGTACGCCAACAGGAGTATGAACTTCTTTTTCATAAAATTTTTTTAATATTTCATATTGCAGGCGTAACTAGTATCCAAATTTTCAAATATTCGTAGTGGTATTCGCGAATATCAAAAATTGACATTCGGCACATCACTAGTAAGCTATGTAGGCGTATGTGGATTGTATATAGGTATGTATGTATGTACATATCTGCAGCTTTCTGTAGAGTATTTATATACTGCACATGCGCTTTTCAGGAAAGTTATTTTTATTATTTAAGTAACAACCGAAGAAAAGTATGTACACACATACACATGTACATAGATACATAAATATGTATTTAAGATTATTATTACGCAAATATGTATGCATGTATATATATGTATATGTATGTATGTATGATTGAGCCACTTATTCAACTACGCATATCCATATTTACACAAAAACATATCCCTTTATCGTTCCTTGTTACAGATACATATGTACATACATATGTATGTAAGAATGTTACAAACTACTAAAATCTCTGTAAAAGTTATTAATTAAACGCAAGTAGTAATTTTTTCTTCAACTCAAACAGTAAAATTAATTTTTGATAAAAATTTGTATCTGCTACACCAGAAAACTCTTATTCCGTAATTCGATCGCTAAAATGCTGAACAAATAAAAAGTTAAACATTTCGGCGGATTAAATTTTTAAGCCATTGATTTAGCAATACACGTAGCAGAGAATGACAATGAGTTGTTAAAAATAATATACATAAGTAAATACCTACATATGTATGTATGTAGTCTTAATTTTAGTAACCACATAGGTTTTTCGTTTATACGAAAAACTAAAATGCGCTACAACTAAAAATAAAAAGGCAAATGCGTATCAAGCGCATTGACTCTCTGGCATACTTACTTACAGTCTGAGTATGCTTATAAGGCTATGGATATTTAATCGGACAAAAGAAATATATACGCATAATAATCAGGATATTTATTCATCATTCGCCACCGTATACACAAATTTGTGAACATATCGAGGGCTTAAATTCAATACCCGCCATACACCAATTTTTGGAAAATGACTTTTTGATCGCAAATTGTTCACTGATGCCAGCTTAATCTCTGACAAAAATTTCCAAAAAAAAAAAAATTAATATGTCCTTTTTTTAAATATTTGTGTTATCGCTTCGATTTTTTTAATGCAATCAATACCCGCCATAGGTACGCCATACATTGAGAATACGAAACGAATAAATTTCCAATTTGAATAACCTTTTTTTTAATTATTTTTATTTTTTTGTTATCGAATTCTTTTATGTTAGAAAAACGTTAAACAAATGCTTAATTTAATAAAATTACATATTAGAGCAAAAAAACATATTTTTATTACTGTGCAATAACCGCTATACGCCATAAAAATATTTGAAGATTTCAGTTGCAATACCCGACATCAACCATATCGCTACGAATAGAGTAAAAAGTTCTATTTTTTTATAAGGGTGACTCAGTAGTCATATTTAAAAAAAATATTATAGAAGAAAGATTAATTCATACCTTAAGAATTTTTGAATGAAACAGTTTTTTCTCTCTCCTGAAAAATTGTGTTTTGGCGTGTGGCGGGTATTGAATATAAGCCGTCGATATATAACATGGAATGGGAAATGTGTGTGTGTGTGTGTGTGTGTGTGCGGGTGTTTAAAAACATGCTTTATGTGTGTGTAGCCCTGTATATATGCATGTGTAGCCGACTAATATTAACGAGTATTTTTATACTCATGCGTGTGATTATGATTTATAACAACTTTGTTGATCTTATTTGCTTATCCAAGCCTCTTATTGACAAATAAAAAAATTTTCATGCAACTAATTTCATGAAAAAAAATAAATAGGTCATGTCATTGTCTATTAAATCAATGAAACTATTTTATTAAGCTTTAGGTCAATTTACATATATACATATGTATGTACTCGTATATCTTTTTAGTTTTTATTTCTATGTATATATTGTTCAGGATATTTCTTATTTTCTGTTTTTTAGATATTTAATTTAATAATATTTAGTTTTTACTTTATTTTGACGCTCACAGTATGTTTTATGCATAAGTGCAACAATACTCGCTATTGAATTTGCTAAGATACGAGTTAAACAAACGCCAAACAGTTTTTTTTGAACTATGCAAAAAAATTCAGTTGCAGAACTTAGAGAATAAACTATTTTTCTATAACCACTACATACACACAATAAACAAAACAATTTTGTTCATTTGTACATGAGCTGTTACGAATGAATGTACAAAAAGAAGTCATCGATTAAACAAAAATGAGACCCCAGATTGTGGCAACTAAAAATGTTAACGCGACGGGCATGTAATTATGAAGCCACACTAAAAAATACTGCAAATATTGTCGCAGGGGCAATTACTCATATCCATACATATTTACATACATGTATGTACGAGAGTATATCATACATATATATCATTTGAGGCGCGTAGTGCGATTATTGCAATCATTATTATTTCTATATTCGAACTGTACTGAATTTTAATGAAAGTATAATTTCTTAATCAGACAAGTCATTATTTTATATTTTTAAGTCCCATATGCATTTTATGTATGTACATATGTGTACGTAAAATAAAACAAACAAAAAGAGGAAAAAAAACAATATTAAAATAAACCAACAATGTTAGTATCAAAGTTCAAAAAGGGGAGAAACAGAGTGATTATCGTGGATACGAATATTCCGTGATTCGGGGTTTTATTCGGAATTGGAATGCAACATCCTACCAAACCGAACGTTCCGACTTGTTCTGAAGTCAGACTTGTCGCAACGAATTCATTAAGACAATTTGGTAGTTTTTCAGAAATCAGACTTGCCGTAACGAAATCGTAAAAAAATCGGTAGTTTATCTTGAGTCAGACTTATCCTAAGGAATTCGTTAAGACATTTCGATAGTTTTTCTGAAGTCATAATTGCTGTAACGAATTCGCAAAGACATTTCGATAGTTTGTCTGAACAAATTTCTTTGGGATACAATTTTTTTAATGTGATTGCCGTAAAGAATTTCAAGTTTATTAATGGCTCGATTATGGATGGGAATCGAACTTAAATTGGTTTTTAATTTTGGCAACTTCCTCTAGTTGCCAAAAAGTTATCGAAAATACGATTATGACAGGTTGGCAACTGAAAATAATGTAAGCAAAAATTGAAAATATAACAAATAGAAGTGCTAAAACGAAAGTTTTTAAGTAAAACTGCTTAAAACTTTACTGGTCATAAAAATGATTAGTTAAGTGAAGAAGAGAAGGAAGTACAAAAGTGGAATCTATTGAACGAGTCTTTAGAATTACCGCCCCTACAGTGAGTATATGTTACTGCCTAAAATAAGTTTTAACAGTCTCTTTTTATCTGTCAAGCATATTTTCTTTAAATATACATAGAAGAAATTCAAAAATAAAAATAATATTGCAATTACTTTCTAATTTTTCCAATTTTTTGCTTTTAAAACTATGCAGCAACTACAAATATGTTATTGCCAATATGGCAACTGAAACTCTCAGCTGTTATTAGCAACGCAACCAAAGTTCGGTTGCCATCCGTAATCGAGTCATCAGATTCTTAAAAGTACGTTGTCGCCTGATAATAAAAGAAAAAATAAAGATTTCACATTTTTGAACATTCGTTCGTCAACAATTATAGCCACACAAACTATGAACAAAATAGTGGAAAACATAAAGACATACATATCGTTACCTTAATATAGAAATGCCTTAACTCATTATTTTTTTGAGATCGAGATATTGGCATTTTTCGATAAATTAGATGTTCTATCGAAATATACAAAACTCTATTTAAAAAAAAGATAATGAGTTAGAGCCTTTCTATATTAAGGTAACGATATGTATGTTAATACGGCCAAGGACCGACCGCAAAAGTCACCTAAAAAGAAATACGGCTGACGACTCCAATCTCACTCATATTAAGCCGAGATTCCATTATTGGCACAATGTACCGATTTTCGTCGGCTCACTGGAATTAAGTAGTAAGTGATAAACCAAAATGCCCTTGTTTCTCAATTAATTCCGGAATAAACCTATATGGCTTTATTACCAATGCAGTGTAGTGCATTCTTATAATATGTAATAAGTTGAGATTTAAGCCCAATTTAACTCATTACTTATGACTTTATTTCAGTGAGCCGACAAAAATCGGTATTGATGACAAATAATATTTAAATTTAAATTATTAAAAAAGTTAAAGAAAATTCGCAACGAATTTGTTAAGAAATTTAAGATTTTGGAAGATTTTGTCGACCAATCGTTACGAATTCGTTTATTTTTTATTTTTTTATTTTGCTTTCAAGAGCTGAATGAACAAGATATTTGTATGAAATTTTTACGATATGAGGATTAATTCTGTATTACTAAACCAAAAATTTAATTTTTTGGAGTTATGACGTTGTTTGAGTAAATGAGATATGTACATAAAATATATGAAATAAAAAAGTCAGTGAAAAAAAATCATTGAAAATATTTAAATTTATGAATCTGGCAGCGCTCGATGCATTCGGTTTTTTCATGAATGTCTATTTTATCAATTTCTTTTTGTTCACTCTTCGTTCATGAATAAAAATCTATACCACATGTGAATGAAGGCAAGATGCAAGAGAAAATTTAATAGAGTAAATATACACGCGTCGATGAATTCAAGTTTTGTTTGTATGAACATAAACATGTGTGTGTAAACATGTATGCACAGACGTATATACATACATACAAATGTGCACATTTTGTTAACTGTGCCTTCTCGTTATGTATACATGAATTCTTCACGAATGAAAATGAAGTAGGTATAAAATGTCTGCTCACTATTCGTGAGGTTTCTTTTTTTTTTTGTTTCGTTTCTTTCTCATTTAGTGTTTGACCTTCTGAGCGAATGTAACGAGTAATAGATTGCTTATCGAAATGAATTATTATGAAATTATAGAAATTGAAAATAAAGCCCAGTGCAATCAGTGTGGAAGAAAATTAAGTACATCTAATAAAAATAACCTTATACGGCATTATAAACTAGTGCATAATCAAGAAATTATTCTTACCAAAAAGCGGCATAGAACACCAGCATACATTGAGTTTGAAAAAAAGTTAAACGCATCGAAAAAAAGAGTTCTTCATGGGAATTATAGTAATTACAATATATACAACCGAGAATATGTGTATCCACAATCACCTGAAACTGAAGATCTATTAACAAAACAATCGAGCACTTCCGATACAAGCATCTTAGATAAAAATGATTTCCTTAAATGTTGCTTAGGCTTAGTGGCGGTAACAAATGCTCCGCTTGAAATATTCGATGATGATGAATTTTTCAAAAATTTGATTTCTCCATATGAAGAAAAATTCAATACAAATTTAAATTCACAATGTATTGTGAAATTGTTAGAGTCTTCGAGTAGCAATATAAAAGATATTATAAAGGTTAACGTAAAAAATCGAATGGTCTCATTGAAAATTGAAGTTGCAACGCGAATAGATCGCAGTATACTTCTTTTAAATATTCAATATATAAATAATTCCAGGATTTGCACCAGTACACTGGGTGAGTATGTAATTTAAAAAATATTTTTCTAGGTATCTTTCTTCTAAAATTTTAGTGGCAGAATACCATAGATGCACTCTTTGCAATAAAATTTCTATTTGCTTGTTTCCATTCACGAACGAAGAATGACAATAAGTCGTAATGCAGCCTTGATGTGCTCACGCCATAGAAATTATTTCGTCAGTTCTTATTTATATATTTTATATTTTTGCTTATGGCTTGAGGCGGGAGCACGTAAGGCAATTTTTTCCCGAAATTGTACTACAAGTAAAGCCTTCATTTACTTTTTCATATCTGGTGGAGTAATTTTTCTAAATTGCCGTCTTACTCTCTCGTTGCAAGTTTCTGCTAGGAAAGAAAATGAACACAACTATTATGTTGATGATGAAGTTTTTTATATTTTCTCGAATTCACTGTTTTGCAAGAATGAATGAAAAATATAACAAAAGTGACAGCGGACCCCTTGGCAATAATTGCTTGAGCAATTAGCAGAACAATCATTCCGCAATGGATTGAGATACTTATGACAATCGCAGTCCACACGTAGGAAATTTTATGAACGCAATCAAATTTGTCAATTGTCGCCATCAATATTGCTATGTGAAGACCCAGTCCAATGAAAAAAACAAAGAAAAATTTCAATAGTCCCGTCGAATTTTCATTTCGTGCCTTTTGTTTTATTCCATAAGCTTCTCAACACTCAACACTCTCATTTTCAAACTCAAAAAGCCTGCCTGTCAAGAAAAGCAGAAAAGGCTCAGTGTAACTAAGCAATAACAAAAACAAATAAATTGGTCTAAAAACTAAAAAAAAAATTAAAAGTTGCATCAAAAAAGATTTATAAACTATAGTGGTGAACAAAATTTTACTAGTATTTATATGAAATTAAACTTGTCTTTAAAGAAAATAAAAAAATTGTCTCATTCGTCTTTGAAGTACCCAGAAAAAATATTTGCAGTTTAGTGAAGCAGCTCCAAAAAATAAAAAGGAGCCTATGTGATAGAAAACTAAAAAATAAGAAAAAAGAATCAGTCGTTAAGCAGCTCTGGGTTGAAGAACAGCTCTCGCGTCACCGTAATTTGTTTGGCCTTCGCGAGTTTTTCGTCTCGCTCGCACTGGTTGACTGATCTGCCACGGATAATCGTATATTCTTGCGGTTCTTTCGTAGAATTTCTTTAACAAGCACGGTGCTACTTCCTATGTATATGAAGGCATAGGTCGTGTACAGTCAGTCACAAGAACTTTTTTAAAATACTGTTACATAATACCATCTTGGGCATATGGTCTAGTTACCCCGCCCATATTTGTGCAACAATACTTTGCAAATTTACTTTGTAAAGTATTTATATGAAATAAATAAATAAATAAGAAAAAACAGTTTAGTAAAAAAATTGGCCTATATATTCTGAGTTATAGGTTTCTGAATTTTTCATAGGGAACTGTGAAGAATCTCAAAAAATTTTTTTTTGATTAGCTTATCGGATAGAAAATTGAAAAATAAGCAAAAAAAAAAAAAAAAAAAAAATATTGGCTGCGGCCCTTATTTCCCGAGTTATTCGTCTTCAGAGTTTTTATAGAAAATGCAGTTTAGTGAACCAGCTTCAAAAATATTCAAATGCTTTTTTAAGACATATTCAATTCTTTCCTTAAAAGTTTTGTATCATAGAACATATTGAATGTCGTGAAAATTATTGGTGATCATAGAATATTTTTCTCATACCACTTTTTTTCTTTCAGTGCATCTACACAAAATTTAATACACCCGCTACGCTCATTAACGAATAAATGAAAGAGAGTTAGCCGACCGTAATGTAATGTAACTGCAACGGTAGGAAACAGCTGATCTATATTGTTATGTAAAAAGTAATAGTAAAAAATGAGTTATAGAGATGTAATGTAACGTAGCGTATTTTTCATATAAAATATCGATCAGCTGTTTCCTACATTACAGTTACATTGCATTACAGTCGGCTAACTGAGCCTTAATAATGTGTTTTTCTTGTTCCCTTACTTTTGTATATTTTTGTGTTATTGCAAGAATTTATAGTTTACTCTCATTTGACCGAATTTTGCCCAAAAAGTACGGGTTCAAACCAAATATTAATGCAATAAAAAATTTTACTATGTGCTACCCCCTTTTCCATACGCAAAGTTTGCTTTGCAAACTCTTAATTCAGCTGTGTGAAAGACAGAGGTAGTAGTACAGTCTCTTTCTGTCTTTCTCCCAGCTGAATTAAGACTTTGCGTGTGGAAAAGGGGTGTACCTTATTCATTATTAAAAAATATTTTTGATTTATGAAAGTTCATAAAACGAATTACCTATCTCATCAAAAACATTTTCTTTACGTTTCTTAATTGTTATAGGAATGATACAATTGGAGAGAAACCAGAAGGGCTCGTACTTAAGAGATCAAGTCTTAAAATGCCTTGAAACATACGAGATAGAATTGAGTCAAATTTATTCAACTACAATAGATAATGGACCAAATATCAACAAATTTGAACAAATTCTAGAGCAATTACAAATCGAGGACTTTGGAGAAATGCATGCACATGAAGAAAATGATGAAACGATTGACGAAATTAATGATAATATACAAAAATCTTTGACGGCAATGTTTTCAGTTGTAATATGTACTTCCCACTCTATCCATCTTGCGGCCTATGATGTCATAAAATCTCTTCAAACACCAATAGACAATTGCATAAAAGCTGTCAAAGAAATACGAGAATTGATATGCAATACCGGTGTAGATGAAGAACTACCAATGTCTGGTAACATCCTACAATGGAACTCCGTATTGGAAATGCTTGCATCATTGGTAAACATAGAAAGTTTTATAAAATCCCAACTTCTTGACAAAATAAGCAGCCCTATAAATTGGCATTTTGTTAATGAATTTGTTACATCATTTACGCCGTTAGCCAAATGTACTAAACAGTTGCAAAAAGAACAGTATGTTTTGGGCAATTTCTACAGAGATTGGCTAAACTGTGAAATAGAATTGGAAGAGATTTCTAGTCCTACGGCATCAAAATTACATGCAGCTATGCAGAACAGAAAGCAGCAACTTCTAGAAAATGATGCCTTTGTTGCGGCACTTTATTTAGATCCGCGTTTTAATTTTAGAAATTCCCCCCTTATTTCTAAACAGCAGGAATCCAAAGCATTAGTGAGTTCAATATTTAACTACGAATATGATTTTATGTTCATGTTTCGCAATATTTTTTATAGCAACACTTAGTTAAAACCTTTGATAAATTGAGAGAACTGGATAACTTAAGGGATATGTCGCAACAAATCGATTTTATGTCAGAGTCTTCAAATGACGAACAAAAAATTAAAATTGAAGTACCTACCACTTCCAACTCAGCTTATGCTAAACTGGAACAGCGCATTATGAGTTTTGCCGTCAGTGCATCCAAAGATTCTGACGCAAAACTAACATTCAAAGAAAAGCTAATAAATATGACCAATACAAAAATGGCTTCCTTTGATACTGATATTGTTGAATATTTCAACTCCGCCTCCCTGGACGCAGATGTGTTGAAGGTGATAAATGTTGCACTTGCAGTACCAGCATGTCAAGTTTCTTCTGAAGGGGCTTTTAGTGCACTTGTAATAAGTATAACACAATCGGGAAATAACATCAATAATAATACCTTAAACGATTTATTAATAACAAAATTCAATTTTTCCGAAATAAGACCTCGTAGTATAAGCCTAGATTACTTTATTAAAGAAGAGGACGTAAGCTTAGATTCACTGGTTACCTAGAAAATATTTTATCTGTGTAAACTATCTAGTAACATAAAGGACTGAGTATTAAAAATAAAAAAAATTTGTTAAAAACATTATCGCATTTCATTAAATTATGTTTCACATTTCAGAATAATATTAATTTACAGAGTTACATACATAGAACTAGCTTCACAAAAACTCATTTTCGTTCAGCAACTTTTAGTTCATGGTCGAGAGAGGAAAATATGATGGCTCAACTATTAGTCCCGGTTCACATACTTCAACTTTTGTTGATCAACTCGCAATTCAGCTGTAAGAAAAAAAAGAGATATTTGTATTTCCTTCTCCGTCTTTTTTACAGATGAATTTCAAGTTGATCAACATAAGTTGACGTCGAAAGAAATGTCTTGGTTCGATTCATTCCTGAGCAATTTCTATGAATTTCATCACAAACACATGATACGCTAATGTAAAAAATCATGCATTCCCCTAATCCCATTAGGTCTTGATTCGGTAGGTCTACGCTGTAATTCTAAATGAATGAAAATGCTTTCTCATTTGTATGTTAAGTAGAAGATTGCTCCATTCTTTCGTATAGGCAGTAGGACTTTCTAATATCCATTCCTAGTTTTTAAGGTCTCCACCAATAAAAATATTAAAAATGTTTGCCCGTGGCAATAAAAGTTCCAAAGACAGGTAGCACAAAAGAATCATCGTATTCCTCTTCCACCAGTAACCTGCTGAACGATTGCCCACTGCGAGCCAATACCAAAACCGTCGTATTGTGAACAACAAAATCAATCCGAGAACAGCTTTACGACTCAAGGGATGATTTTATTTCTAAATGTGGTATGGCTACGGCTGCACATTCCGAATTTAATTTGCCTTAATAAAATACTGATTTAGATGTTGCACTTACCTTTTGCCTTTAATGTTACACAAAATACAGTTGCTAGGAAGTAAAAGTGAAATTTCCTTCAACATATTTACGTAAATATGTATGTATGTCTGTATGTACATACATATGTATGTACATGCACACATATGTAAGTAGTTAATCAATCCATTGTTATAAAGCACATTTTCTTTGATGGTTTCAAAATTTCTTTTCATTTTATTTAAAAAAATTAGCAATAATTCACTTCACAAAACAAATTACATTTTATTTAAAGAAACACAATAGAATACATACACTTTATAACCAGCTTGCCTATTTAGCGCGTTTTAACTACGCCAAACGCGCTTTTTTTTCTTATGGCGTTTAATAGTATGTTTTCGCTCTCTATTCATGCTTAACACCCCCAACAATCATAATCTCAACTTGGCACGCCATGCAAAATTATGAAATCGAATCCACTAAATTCAATATGAATCTACTTGCGAAGCACGTGAAATTGGTATCTTCTCTAATTTTTATCGCCAGTTTAACTGAACTAGCAATCAAAACAAAATAGGCACATGTGTATGGGTGTGTAAAGACCGTGATGCACTATCATACAAAGTCGTGCGATCTACGAAAAAATACAACCCTGGTATGATGGAGTTTATGAAAATTTTCAAAAGACAATAACAATTCATCACACCAGGGTTGTACTTTTTCGTAGATCGCACGACTTTGAATGATAGTGAGTCATGGACTTAAACAAATAAAAACAAGCCAAATGCACGTACGTGTGATACGTATGTATGTGTGAATATACATAAACAAAATGCCAAACGAAACACGAATGCGCCGTGTAAACAGCATGATTCATAAACATGGTTGAGGAAGCCAAGCATATAATTAAACTCGTCGAAACATGGCATACTATCACAAAGTACCCGCCCGATCAGCGATTCCATTCGTGTGCCTCACATCCGCGCCGATGCGTGCGGATGACATCGGCTTATGTTCGTCAGCAGTGCTTCCACAACTAGATGTTAAAAACACCTCGTCACAAAAACATATTGCAAAAGTTTAAAAAACAACGCTCTTACAGTTTTGCAAAAGCAGTTGTATGAGCACTTGTACTTGTTTATTATTATGTTTTTACCTTCTCCTATACAGTTAGTTATTTGAGTTCGGACCTTTCTACGACATATCGTATTGATTTCTTACCGACATGTCGTTACTATTTCGTAACTATGTACATATCGTTGGGAAGTCGTGTCAACCATTTCATACAAATATCGTTACGATTTCGGTAGTATTTCGGTTCCGAAATCGAAAGATTTTGTCGGCTAGACGTTACGAACTCGGAGCATTTGGTTTGGTGAGCACATATCGTAACCATCCGACAATATATATATATATGAAATTTACTTGAATATATACATACATACATACATATCGCTGTTAAGAAGTAGAAAGGCCCTAACTCGTATTTTCACGAAATTGACTTTTCAGTGATTCCAATACATTTCACACAAATACAAATCGTCACAAAAATTTATCCCAATAGTTTAAAAAATAACGCTTTTGCAAGCAGTTTTGCAAATTAGTTGTACAAGCTCTTTCTACTTGTTAAGAACGATATATTGTTCGAAAGGTCTAAGTCTCTTCTTCCGAAATTCGTTTACAAATTTAAAATCGGTTGATATTCAACCAAGTTACAGTAGATAAGCGCATGTTTTTACCCTTAACTCAAGATTTTGGAGGTATTTGGCAAATTTCATAAGCAGATTGTTGTTGTGCTCGACAATACCTACAAGAAAAATAGTAACACATACTAAGAATTTTTTGTCACACAGTATTATTGGGTTTTAATAAACTTGTTTCCTTGTAATTTAGTATTTTTATTTGTTTATACATACATATATATGTATGTATATGTACACATTAGTAAGTGTATTAGAAAATTAAGCAGGAGTTTCCTTTTTTAGTTTAATAAATGAGTACATAAATGCGTTTTTATGATAAATTTAAATATCAATTTGAATTAGATTTCAATTGACATTTCAATACGTTGTTCTTTATGTTAAATAGGAAATAACGAAAATTAATGAAGTGAACATTGATGGGAAATAAGGTTTTTGATTTTACATGGGTCTACCCATGCCACGGCCCATTGGTGCTCCAGCCATTGGAGCATCTGCAGCCTTGGGACTCTTAATGGTTTCATCAACTGAGAGGATCATGCAGGCAGCTTCGGCGGCAGCAGTCAAGGCATTAATTTTTATAATTGAAGGTTCCCACACACACTCATGGAAGTTATCAGCAATGTCTTCCTTAGTGATGTCCACACCGTACCATTGGCCACCTGTAAGATAATTAATAAATGAAATTTTGAATACTCATGCAGTTGCGTGTAACTAAAACGTAAAAAAATGTCCTTCAAAGGAATTGCAGAAACAATAATATTTTGTTGTGTCCCTGGACTGTCTGAAAATTGGCATAAAACTGTGCATTTTTGCCAGGAATTCGTAAGAAAAAATTTAAATAAATAAACTAGAGATGGGCATCGCCCGCCCAATGTTTGATATGTTTTCTCTTTAAATCACGTGAACGTGGGTATAGCGGAAAGCGGAAAGCTTGCGTGATTGAAAAGTTGCAGAATTTCATTTGAACTTGAAATACAAATGGACCGAATGAAAAATTTCATTTACTTTACTTTCTAAAGAACTGGAGCAAGATTTTAATGAAAAGTTATTCGCGATTCCATCTCCATTACATGTACATACATACATCCATACATACATACATTCATACATACATACGTATGCACATGCATAAATAAAATTAATATGAGATTTTGTTTACTTTGTTTAAAAATATATAACAACAATTTCTGTGTAGCTTTCAGTAAACAAATAAATTTTTTGATATGAAATTATTAAAATGAAAAAAAATTTAATAAAAAAAATATACATATGTACATATACCATACATTCATACATAAACAAAATTAATGGCCTTATTTCGAAAGTGATAAGATAGACCAAATTATCATATAATGACGCGTTCGCTTATTTATTTCAAAACAAGTAAAAAATCAGCCATAAATACACACACACATATCGTTGGTCGCAAGTAGAAAGGCCCTAACTCAAATAACTGTAACTTTACGGGAGAAGGTAAATACTCCTACATAATAATAAACAGCACAAGAAACTCCTTTGTACGATCGTTATTTTTTACACTGTTACAATAAATTTTTCTCACGAGGTTTATTTGGGTGAAATGTATTGGAATCACTGAACACAGAAAAACTAAATTTTGTGAAATTACGCGTTAGGGCCTTTCTAATTGTTAACAGCGATATGTATGTATGTATTTATGCATGTGTGTGTGTGTATATGTATGAAAATCTTTTCGTTTTTTATTTTTGATAGGTATGAAGCAATAAACACAGTAAAAAGTAAACAAAAAATAAACAATTCGTACTAAGAAGTAAATAATAATTAAAAATTTTAAGAAATGAACTTTAGCAAGACTGTTTGTCTACGTGACAAAATATTTTTGCTTGGATCTTAAAAAAAATCAAGATTAATATTTTTTGTTTTTTTGTAAAAATATGAATGTATTAATATAGCCGTGCTTGAAAGCGATAACAGCATAAGTCGAAAATTTTACCAAGTACATATTTACGTGAAATTTCCATGCCTCTCACGAAGTTTATTATAAATATATAAACAAAACAATTTTGTCTTGAGACTTAATAAAACTCCAATAAAAATTTGTAGTAAGCGCCAAATTATACCAAAAAAAAATATATTTTTATAAAATCTCGTTTGCATTTGTTAAAGTCACCTTATAACATTTGCAATATTATTGTGCAATACTTATATATATTGGATAAAATCAAGTCTTTTGATTTATATTGCGCAACAAGAAATATTTTGTAATGTGTTGGCAACATTGTGCAATAATTATTTCTAGGTACATCACTACAGATACATATACAATAAGATTTATCTGGTGGAGACCATAAGAATCTCTAGGAGTGGATCTTGGAAACTTCGACTTTCGATACGAAGGTATAGGCTTTTGGCTACGTGCCTTTGCCATTTGTTTGTTCCATTTGGAACACAGAACACAACAGATACATACATATGTACGTATAAATTATTTAATTTATTGAGGATTCAATAAATTTGAAAACGTGTACGTTCGTAAAAGCATTTATAGTGCACGCCTGCAGCATCGCGAACATCTAACGTTCAAAAATGCATAACTTGGCAGCACTGTTTAGCGTCAAACGGTTTTTAATGCAAGTAAACTGCATACCTGCCGCAAATCGCTGCAAATGGCGCAGTAAATTTTTTTGAGATGCAAAAAGTTGAATATGATATTTAAATTACATGCTTCGAATTTAACCTAAAAAGAAGGTTGATATATTCGAAAATGACTGAAACACATAATCTTGGTAGTTTTTTAATACTTCAAAGGAGTTTGTTTTATTTAGGTTGTCTTCTTTTTACGGCCAAATGTGTTCTTATAAAAATTAGCTGCTTTAATTTTCTTTCCAATCTTTTTCGTACTATAATTTCAAAGGAAATTGTCACTTTTGTTATCATGATTTTCTTAAATAAAATTAGTTGCCGACTTAAAAATTTTTTGCATTTCGTTCAAAAATGTCAACTATGCACAGATGTTGAGCAGTTGCAAAGCATTTGCAACAGTTGATCACGCATACGCAGTAAAACTTGACAGAACTGCTGCATACTCATGTTTTAGACTCGGCAGTTTTTCTTGAAGCAAGTCTGAGTTTATGGGAGAGAGGGGAAAGAAGAAATCCCTCTGACTTGCTTGTACCGAAAAGTTACTTCAATTCTCTTTTGTTATTTCATTCGCTGTATTCAAACAATAAGAAAATTGAACAAAAAACCGTCTGTGTGTTAACAAACGAGCAATTTTAAAAGACAATTGAAGAGAACTGCTTCAGGAAAAAACTGCCGAGTCTAAAACAAGACATATGTACATAGATGCATAAATTTGCTGAATTTACTAACTTTTGGCGTTTGTTTACTTTTACATAATATAGAAAGGCCCTAATCACAATTATTTTTGAAATCGAGTTTTTGTATATTTCGATAGAAGAACATCTAATGTATCGAAAAATGCAAAAATCTCGAATTCAACAAAATATTGAGTTAGGGCTTTTCTATATTAAGGTAACGATATGTACATATATTGTAAGAATAATTGCGCCATACATTTTTTTTAATATTGTGCAATTTATTGAACAGTGTGTAGCAAAACGACAATAATAATAGCAATAAAGTACTCTACGACAAAATTATTTTAATTTTCACATTTTGATTTCTTCAAGAAAACGTTCATACGTTAAATGTGGGTTTTCTTGAAACTATGGGTCTTAACATGGTTGGTGATTTTCGACTTCGACTACGACAGTTTGGTCCTATATATCTATATTGGGCCAGTTAGAATGCATTTGCAGTATGTATGCATAATTTTGTTTGCATAATTTGTTTTTATACGTAAATGAATAAATATTCTTTTAAAATTTTCTTAAAGAAGTCTTTAAATAATGGGTGTTTTTTATTGAGGTATAGAACTTTAAGTTGGCATCACTTTTTTAACTGGCGGCCATTTTGTCAGCTGTCAAGTGATTAATATTTAGTTTGGTTTGCCATTTCATCATGAACAGGTTGACAAAAGAACAACGCTTGCAAATCGTGCAAATTTATTTCGAAAATAATGGTTCAGTTCGCGAAGTTTACCGCAAGCTCCGTCCATTTTATGGTCGACATAATCGTCCATCACAGCAATTAATTCGGTTAACCATGGATCGTTTTTGCACTACGTTTACTCTATGTGATAATACGCATCCGCAGAGACGTCGAACAGTGCGCACCGAAGAAACAATTGCCGCTGTAGAGCAAAGTGTTGAAGAGGACCCGAATGAATCGATTCGCCACCGTGCAAGCAATAACCGACTATTGTGTTCCCGAATTGGATGGCATGAATGTGGATGAGTTGTGGTTCCAACAAGACGGCGCTACATGCCACACAGCGCACGTCACAATCGATTTATTGAAGGAAACATTCGATGAGCGCATAATTTCGCGGAATGGACCTGTCAATTGGCCACCAAGATCGTGTGATTTGACACCATTGGATTATTTTCTTTGGGGATATGTGAAGTCGCTCGTCTACGCCAACAAACCAGAAACATTAGGGGACTTGGAAGCCAACATTCGTGGCGTTATTGCCAACATACGGCCCCATATGCTCGAAAAAGTGGTTGAAAATTGGACCTGTAGAATTGGCTTTATTCGAGCCAGCCGCGGCGGCCACATGCCCGAAATCATATTTAAACGTTAATGGCATAAAATTATCCTTCCAATAAAGCCAAATTGATGGACATTAAAACGATTTTCTTGTATTTTATTTCAATTCGAAGTTCTATACCTCTAAAAAAAACACCCTGTACATACGTACATGATTTTACCGTATTCTCGTCTTGTTGAACAACCAACAATACCCAGTAAATTGAGAAACTTTTTTATTATGTCAATGACAACAAAGAAAATGTACGAAACCACTTTTATGGAACATATCTACGAACATTGTCTTTACCGTAAATAACAGTTTCTTTTAGCATCAAAAGAAAAGAAAAAATCTAACAAAATGTATTTTTGATATCAAGTTTGATCAGCACAATAACAATCATTATTTTTTTATTGTAAGTTGCATGTTACATGGCCGCCACTTACATATTCATAGATAAAGAAAAAAATGCAAGAACAACAAAAACGTTACTATGGAAATCAACAATAAAGTAACGATAATTTATGACGTTTTTGTTGCAAGCATCGTGGGTGCCGTGACATGCTTTTCTCTTACAGATTAAAACCAAAATGAGATCTTTAACAACAAATCAACAAGAATTTCTATATGTATGTACATATGTATATGGAAAAGAAAAATGATTTAAAACATAGCGAAATTGTTATTTTTAATCTAAACTTACCTTGAGCATGCTTCTGTCTGAGTTTATTTAAAATGTTTGTGGCATCAAAGCCGGCATTATCGCAAAGTTGACGAGGTATGACTTCCAAGCCTTTGGCAATAGCAGCGATCAACAATTGTTCCTTACCCGCAATGGTACGCGAATAATCTCTTAAAATTTTGGATAATTCCATTTCGATGGCCCCGCCACCTGCAAAAACATCAATTAAAAATTCTCCTTTAATAAAATTCAAGATACTTTTTGCATTCAATAGTTTTTCTTTTTTAATAATTTTGAAAACTTCAGCAAAAGAATTTTTTTTTGCAAAGTTGTAATTTTTTTTAATTCCTTATAAAATCTTCTCTACAGTAAATTACAACACAGAAACATCTATTTAATATACATAAAATTCTTTTAAATGAAAGAAAAGTGGTTGAAGGTGACTTTTATATGAAATTAATTTGGTTATGGAAATCGATCGATTTCGAATCGCTCCCATTTCTAAAAACAAATTCCACTGAAAAATTACTTCTTGATGCTTTTTTATTGTTTTCGAGTCTTAAAATATTTTATTCGAAATTAAATTCGATTGATTAACACTATGCAACAAATGAAGAATTTTTGGCCAAAAACGGATGAAATTTGTTTTTTGAGGACCCACTGATTTTCGAAATCTTTAAAGGCCCATAAATAAATTGGTCGCCCAAATCGCCAAACTGAGTATAGGGTAGTAAAATCGAACCTATACTGTCAAGTCCATGTAATTATTCTTCGTTTTTAAAATCGATTGATTTATAAGACACAAAAAAATCTTCTTTAAAATCAAACATATCGTGCCATAACCGCCAAAAAAGCTTAAGCGACATTATTTTCGAACTTAATTTTTTGACCAAAGTATTAAACTTTATTATGAATAAAAAAAATTTTATTGTTGCTTATAAACAGATTAAAAGTTAAAAACAAAACTAAAGCTGAATTCCTCTATTTATTTCAGAAAAAAAAATATTTTGTAAGGACAATTATTTTTTATATGTAATAATTTGAGAACTTTTTATGTAAAAAAAATAAACACAAGTAAAAAAAATTTATGTGAAACAAATGGGTGATGATTTCAGCTTAAGTGAGAATATTTATTTATTTATAATTATAATTAAAACAACTAATTGAATGCCGAGGTCGAACTAGAATTTAAATAATAACTTTAAATTAAGTCGGCTCATTTATGAATACATATCGCTCAGTTACTTAAATAATGTCATAACTCAAAATCTCAAGTTTTACAGAAAACGTGTTTAAAGTTTTAAATTTACTCAGGGATAATTTCTTAATCGGGCTTCAGTATTTTCAATTCTTATAAAATGAAATATTTTTATTAATTAATGTAATTTTCTAAAAATGAGAAGAAAAATTAAACTTGAATAACTAGCTCGAGGAAATGCCGACATTTTTCTGTGCAGCTACGCACCTACCTCATCTACTTAGGCAGAGATTATTTGTTAACGTCAGCTATTTAACATGAATTTTTGATGAAAGGGAATATGAGAATTGGTTATGTATGTATTTTTCAATTTTCAAAAATTGAGTTTATTGCATTATAACGTTATTGTAGTAAATGAGCGATACACATATTTAGAATTTATTATTTTGTTATAAAGATGAGCTCTAAGAAATTATTAAAAAATTAAATATTCAAAAACTTAAAGATGAACAGATATTTCATATTTAACAAAAAATAAAAAATTTAGTCCATATTTACACTATGCAAGTCTTATTGCTAAGCTGATTAGTTTGTTAGGAAAGAGAGACGAGGGGAAAACAAACTTTACTGTTCTCCTCGTCTCTCTCTTCATCAAACTAATCAGCTTAGCAATAAGACTTGCATAGTGTAAATATGGACTTAACAAATAAAATATATTTTCTCTAGGTGGACTTGATATAATGTGTTTAATTACGGAGGCTTAGGTTAGTCTATCGTGCATAAAACAAATTATTTTTCTATATTTAAATACAAATTGCCTTAAAATAAATAAAAAATACCATTTATATTGTTATGTATCTATTGTCTAGCAAAAAAAAAACAAGAAACGCTACAAAACAAATCCATGTTCGTTAGTTATTTATGTATTTGTTGTATCTCTTGAGTCATTTGTGGGGCAATAAAATTTAATTTTCTTAGTTTATTTTTGGGTCAGCATCAAAATGATTAGTCGCTGAGAAAAACAACATTAATTTTTTTTGTACATAGTTGTTGTAGTTGATGATGTCTCAAGCAGAGTTGTGAGAAATGCTGTCTTGTCATTTCAAGTCAAGCAGCCTTAAACTATTTTCTATATTTGTATAATTTTCGTACAATGAAAAATTAATAAGAAATAAATATTAAATTTAAATGAAATTTTTTTTGTATTTGCAGTGCACTTAAGATTAAACCGTAAGGTAAACTGTAGTGTGAACTTTTGAAAAAAAAAGTTTTATTAATCATTACTGTCAGTAATTGATTTTCATATTCGTACGACAACAATGAAAGGAAATCTAAACAAAAATTGTTGTTGTTTGTTTGTTTGCTTGTTTGTTTTAAAAACACTACACAGTCTGCATTATAAAATATTGTTAAAAGGTCTTAGCGAATTGCATTTACAGAGATACTAAAACTGCAGTTGCGGGGGGTTGGAACTTTAAAAATTGTAGGGCCGGTTTATCAACATCGACAACGTTGATGCGGCACTTAATCGATTTTATACTAGCGCAGAAGAAAAATTTGTATATGTATACCTACTAAATAAAAGGGGCGGGAAGAGTTGTTTACAATGGATCTTGATGAACAAAGAGGAAAACTTCCTTTACCCGACTGCGCGACGCAAAGAAGGGTATTGTGTTTATCAGCCCATGTATGTATGTATGAGTGTTCCTTTGCGGCCTTATATAAACCGAACTCGTAGCCCCATTTTAATGATTATTACGTCAATCGATTTGTCTTAATCACGGGAGTGTCACTAATGATATGACAGTAGTAATTGATGTTCATGGTTTTGTAATGTTTCGCAGCTTTGTATCTGTATACGACATAAATATCACGTTGGAAAACTATACAAACTTTGTATTGATATGTTTTGGAAGTAGGGGAAGAGGGGGGGGGGTATGCTCTGTAATTTCAAACGACAAAAAATTCATTAGATTTTGTCTGTCAATTACATGGAAAATTCTTTTGAATGCGTATGTCGATTACATAAGAATTCGAAAGCATTTTCTTTCGTTTCGAATTACAGAGTAAACTCCGTGTCTTACATTTCATTCGATAAAGAAAACATAAAGCGTATTTGGGAACCTCTGAACTGCATTAAACGATCACTTGTAAACAAGAAAACTTAATGTATGTACATACATATGTAACTACTCTGCTAGTCGTACATTGCAAGTAGACAGACATACAGACAGATAGTGTGTGTTGTGTACTCATTACCAAACTAGTATACGACGAATGCAATGCTTTTTATGTTGAGTAGGGAAGGGGTCAATAAACTTGTCATGGATACACTTAAGACGCAGTGCAAGTTTATTTTGTTTTTTATTTTCTGGCACAAATGGCAAACAAATATGCAAACAATTAAATAAAATAGGTATAATATGTATTGAGAAACTACTTAAGTTGATTTAGATTTTACTTTATATACATACAACACGTACATATGTACATATCGCTCATTTGCTCCAACAACGTCATAACTCAAAAAAAAACTACTTCGCCAGAAAATGAGTTTAAATTTTTAAATTTCACACAACTTATTGTAGGAAGAAAATTTTAATTTTTGTTTAAAGTTGAGCAAACAAAATTTTTGTATGAAATTTTTACACAATATGGAGAACGATATGAGAATTAATTCTGCATCATTAACTCAAAAATTAAATTTTTCGAGTTATGACGTTCTTTGAGCAAATGAGCGATATTACAAATGTATATAGTACATAAGAGTATATACACTGAGGATCACTTAAATAAGGAATTTAATTTTAATAAATTTTAAGCAAATATTTTTCTTTAGTTGTACTTAAGAAAGGCAGAAATATTTTTGCAACGAAGACACCGCAGGGAAGGCAGAGTTTTGCGTGTGGGATGCCATGTCCTACTATAGATTTGGTTTTTGAAACTTAAATAAGTTGAGTAAAGTGTGACTTTGACTGACACACGAAGGGTTCCGCACGGATAGTACATACGTATGTAATACTATACGAACTTTAGCCTATATAATCAAATAATTTAACTGATGTGAATTTTTTTTTAATTTTAACTTAACTTTTTTTCGGTTTTCGGCAATTTTTTAGTTTTGGCTTTTTTTAGGATTTTTCTTGGTGTTTTAGTTTTGTCGTTTCTTCCTTTTTGGGTGATTTATTCGGGTTTGGGGGATTTATTTTAGTTTTGGCGATTTTCTTTCGACGATTTTTCGTTTATTGCGATTCTTTTAAATTTGGCGTTTTTTCGGTTTTTTGAAGTTTTTTTCCGGTTTTATGAAGTTTTTCAGTTTTGGCGATTTTTTTTGTTTTAACATATTTAAAAATTTCAAGAGTTTGCCTCTTACGGTTTTACAGCAAATTGTCAAAATTACATTAACTGATAGAATGCTCTTTAATAGTCTGCATAAAAGACACTAACTTTTCAAATTTCAATTGTCTATATAAAATTGTATGTACATATGTATGTATGTATATTACATTAGTATTTCAACATTATTCTTAGCTCGCTTTAGGACACCCTATAATTTTTAACACTGTCATAGATTTGTTGTTGTAGCGGCAAAAATTTTACATACAAAAGGATATTCGAAGGCGAGTTTCCACAATTTAATAAATTATTTGTGCCCATATTGTGAATTTAATAACACGACAATTCTAGAATCCACACTGCCAGAGCTGTAAATCAGTGAATTCGTGAGCAAGATGTACATGTTCACTTTATTTTGACGCTAACGAGATCTAGCAGCGTCTTTCTTCACATACTCAAACTTGGTAGAAGCGTGTATAATATAATTACATACATACGTATGTATGTATATTATGATCACAAAAAAAGTTTTACTAGTAAATAAATATAGAAATGTATGCAGGGGACCCTACCTACCTATATATCTATGTATGTAAACATATGTATGTATATCTATCTACATATGTATGTATGTACGTAAATACAAACCGTGCCACATCAGAATTAAGAAATATACATACATAAATACATACATACATAATTACATATATAAATGCACATAAACAAGACAAAATAAATAAAAAAAACACTGAATATTTCAGTTTTATATTAGACAGTAGGTAGAATGAATAATAAAAAAAAAGAGAAACATAGAAGACGAAATGATAATAATTGCATTGTTTATACATAGATGGTTGGCTATGAGAAACAGTGTTCAGGTTCAGTACAAAAAAAAAATATTTAATGGAACTCAATGTCATATTCATGGAAATAATATAAAAGTCAACAAACTTTATTCAAACGCATACTGACTTATCTGTACTTAAATACATACCTATTTATGTACAGATATTATGTATACCTATGTGACGCGCAAAATAGAAAGGGACCTAAGGGTAAAAACAGGTTTTGTTCAGGAGAGCCATTTTAAAGATTTAAATACGCATATCTCTGGGAAGAAACACTTTGGAGGCATGGGATCGGTCTCATTCGATGCTCAGAGGTTGTCCACATCAAAAAAAAAAAAGTGAAAATTTATTTTTTTTTATCCTTAGGTCCCTTTCTCTATGCGCTGTCACATATAGTCATATGTTTATGGAACGTTCAGACGCGGCGAACATTTGGCCAAATGAGAGCCTCAATTATTTTATATTGTATTGACGAGAAGTCGATGTTGACAACTAGGTTTTGTAGGTTTTTTTTGTTAAAAATATTTTGGTACTGCTATGAACAGAAACAAAAAAAAAAAAAAAAAAAAAAAATACCGTTTATTTTCCAGTTGCCGTCAGTAGCAAAGTTTTTCGCAACTGGCAACGCCACAGAAGTTCGGTTGATAATTTAATTGAAAATTTGTTGACATTTAATTCACTAAATATTTGCTGTGTCTGATTTTATATGCAACCTTTAATATTTACTGTTTGTTGGCATTTCAATAAACATTTTATTTGAAAATTATAATATTGTCATTGTTGTTCTTGATAAAAGCAATGACTTGAAGTTAAATAAACGAAATGCTGGCGTTGAAGGCAAAACAAATGAAATTTTATTAAAACAAAAAAATAACAAATGCTTACAACCATACAATCAACACACATGTACATGCATACATACACACGTATGCATGCATGCACAACAGTTACGAACTCAAACAAGATTATTTTTTTCTACCTTAATAATAATAAAATAATAATAATAATAAAAATACATTTTTTTATATCCCTTTGCATCTGTTCCTATCGCCATCATTGTTTCATTGTTGTGATTTATTAAAGTATTTTTCAAACACGTCACGTTTCTATTGGCTTTTCTAGAATTTAAGAGAACACACACACACACACAAGCACTCCAAATTGAATGCATACACAAACAACTAAAGTGTTCTAAGAAAAGGGTGGTAAATTTTCTATATGAACTTGTATTTTAAAAAACCAGTTTATATAAATTCATTTAAGAATGTTTGAATAGTTTTATATGACTGATTTTACTTAAGTTTACTTTAGTGTTGTTTGTTTGTTTCTTTTTATTCTAAAAAACTCTCGTTAGCTTCATTTGGTTTTCGCTATAAGTAGTTTTAGTTTGTGCACATTCTTCCTTCCTTGTCATGGGGAGCATAATACTCAATGAACGTTTAGTGAGAGTATTGATGCTGACACCATTGATATTTTAAACCCCGCACGTTGGACTTTGAAAAAGGTCTTCAATGTACGGAATTTTTGGAAAAGGCCCTTCTTACTTTACAGAGGGGCGCTAATGAATCAATATAAATAAAGGGTCTCCCAATGGGGATTTTTGAACTACATCTATCGAATAGGCCGTCATTTATTCAGTTTATTTTTCCAAATCGCCATGGATGGATATATCGGCAGCGATGCCAATTTAGCGCGTTTCGCGCTAGATTTAGCGCGTTTTAACTATGCCAAACGCGCTTTTTTTCGTCTTAGCGCGTTTACTTAAAAAAGCGCTAAATTAGCGCGTTTTGAATAAAGTCATCATTATTTCAGTTCAATATTTTTTCTTCTTTTTTTTGCATAAATTTAACAATTTCTAGTATTCAAACTCATAAAATTTTTTAAATTGGTTAATGATTCAGCTGTCGCAAATAAAATTCTCTTGACTATGGTTAGAACTAAAAATGCATTTTAATACTGTAAATGGCAAATATTTTGAAATTCACAACTAAAAATATGTACTCCTACTCGTGACCAAAAAAATTTATATAACTTATTAAGCATCTATTCTAGCTGAAGTACAAAAAAAAAATAGCTAAGAACCGTCTCGATCAAGTCACCTTTCAAACAGAAAAAAACTAAATCAAAATCCGTTCAGCCGTTTGGTCTGTGCGTGGACACGGACAGACACACAGATACACAGCCACACACTACAAACTTCACTACTCTTTTTGGTCGGGGGGTTAAAAATAAAAACTAAGGATTTCGATTATTTGGAAGGCAGTTCTGATTCTGTATTAAATGATTTTAGTTATTTAGGATATAATTTTGAAGAAACAATATTATAAAATCTGAAAAGAGCTACTAAAAAAAAATCAATTGTATTTACTAATTATTTTATTAAAATTTAATTTAGCGCGTAGGAAAATAGCGCGTTTTGGCTACAAATAGTTGACAATGCTGAAACTTAGCGCGTTCTAGCGCGTTTTGCGAAGGGGAATAGCGCGTTTGGGTTATAAATAGTTGGCATCGCTGTATATCGGCCAAAAATAGGAAGTTACTGATCTTATGCGGCCTCTAAACGTTGCGACTTGTACAAAAAATTGTTGCGTTATAGGTCTGATTGACCAACGGTTGGCCATCAGTTGAATAAAAAGTGAAAACAAACCCTTAAAACCAAAAAAACAACGTGGACTGAGACATCGTTGAGGAAATATTCGAAAAAGCGCTTTATGTTAATAACTGCAAAATTCTTCGAATACTGCAAATTTGTTGTAAATCGGTTAAATGGTTCAAGAAATATCATTGACGAAAATGTTGAATTCTTTTTATGGTTGCGTACAGCAAAAAAGGTGAAAAGGGCCCCTATTCTTTCACTACGATGTCCTTCTATCCGTCACAGTCTGTTTTCTCGAGAACCGTAAGAGCTACGGATCTGAAATTTTCACAGAATATGGAAAACTTTGGCCGCTTCAACAACAAATATATGCCTGTTAAAAATTAAAGGGTGTTCCAAAGCGAGCAACGTAACATGTTGAAATCCTATTCCATCAGTTAATCTAATTTTCACTATGCAATTTCGGCAACTTGCTATATCCTGGAAACCGTAAGAGGCAAACTCTTGAAATTTTCAAAAACGCTAAAACTAAAAAATCCGAAATTTAAAAAAAATGTCGAAACGAATAAAAATGCATGACTGAAAAATACTTATCAAAAACAATAAAATGCAAAAAAAAAATACCAAAGGTAAAAAAATCGCCAAAACGAAAAAAAGCGCCAGAGTTAAAAAATCACTAAAACTAAACTAAATCGCTAAAAACCAAATAAACGCCAAAACTAAAAATAAAATATATATATCTATTCGATTACATAGGCTAAAGTTTGTATAGTATTACATACATACATATGTAGCGTCCGTTCGGAATCCTTCGTGTGCGAGTCAAAGGCACAATTTACTGAATTTATTTATATTACTCCAAAAACCAGTCCATTTTCCAGCGCTTTGAGCTTGAAATTAACAGACAGGAGGTTCCAGGAATGGTCTGTAAAATCAACCTTATCCCATTTATTTTTTTTTTGTAATTTAGTTATAGAAAAATATAAATAATAGCGCAAGTGCTTGTATGTACATATGTATGTGTATTTCAAGGAATGTTTTATAACTGTTCCCTTGGCTTCCAACATATATAATATTCACAAATTACAAGGGCAACTATTTTGCTGTCAGTTCCTTTCAAAGATTGCATATTGTTGGCAACGTGACTCATTACATGCACTTTTGCAATTTGTTATGTATGTACATATTTATTTACGTAAAATACGTCGGTAATACGTCAATACAAAACAAAGATTATACAAAAAATAAAAAATACAGCAGTACTCGTATAACATGTTCTCTACTTTGTTAATTAATTTAAGAGTAATAATCCCAGCCATAAGAATCTTCTAACATTAGTAAGATGGGTGACAGAAACGTTGAACAGTGGTGTGAAATAAAAAAAATGGTAATAAGTATAGAACTTGTAAATGAACTGAATGGTTGAAGGTTGAAATGACTATAGAAGAGGATTCAAGTTTTCAGTATCATATTGCCTGAGTCATATTGCTGTAGTCGAAATAGGGCCGAAGATACATGGGTTGAAATTTAGGTACCTCGGGTGATAAAAACTTTGTAACTTTTTTAAATACCAACAGATTTTTACAACTTTAAGGGGTTTAGATTTTACTAGACTAGACAAGAAAAAAATATTAATATGTATTTTTACATAATTGTTTTTTAGTTAAAGAGATATAATATCAATTCGAAATAAATAAATTAAAAGTGAAAAAGAAAAAATTTAAAGTTTGAAATCGTCAATTTCCAAACTGTTTGCTTCTAAATTCGAATGCTAGAATACATACTATTAATTTGTATTTGCTAAATTTCAACTTAAACAGGTGTAGCATGTGTTTTAACATCCGAAATCACAAGAAAACATGTGAGAACGATGTGGAAGCCAGAACATAAGCGAATATATTTTGGACCAAAAGGAATTGCAACGATTTTGGCTGCATATACTTTTGCACTGTTCTTTTAGTTTAAAAACGGGCATGAGTAGTACTGCCAATGAGGTAGTTTACACGAGAACAATTTTTAAGCCGCACAATTTTTGTTCTTTTCCACAGCGTTATGTGTGTTAGTGTTTTTCGTATTCATTTAAAATTTGCTGTTTTTTAAGTTGTGTGTGTATTGGTTTCATGCTGCTAATGCGGGGTTGTAGCTGGTTCAAAAGTTATGCCAACCACAAAACCACTCTCTTTGCCTCTCTCACCTACAAACTGGCATGTTATTCCAGCACAAGTATGCCCGTGTAAATCAGCGCAATAGAAAGAATTTTCTGACAATGATGCCACATCCATTAAAATTTCTTATTAAATCTCACGAGCTTTTACTTATTCGGATCTTGCACAACATCTCTGCCACATTCACTCTCAATATTTTTTATACTTCCACCCAATTACGCCTGCTTGAAAATTTGATATCGAATGTTCTGCCCTGCAGTAAGGATGATAAAACCTCAATAGTTTTAGTACAATGCCCACTTCTGGGCAAAGAGTGAAAATTTGCGAAAACCTGTTCATTATATGAACTTTCATTTACACAGACTCCATAGCAATTGATTGATTTAAGATATTTATTTCATTAAAGTGATTGCAAAAAATTCAATATTATTTAAAAGTTCACTTTTTTTAAATATACATACTCGTACATATATTCGGGAAAGAAATTTTAATGGCAACCAAAAATATTCACGAAGAACTGCTGAATGCTGAGTTTCAGTTTCCGGTGAAATATTTATACATATGTATTCGATTTCAAATCAATATAATTTCAATTCATTGAACACAAATATAAGTAAAAATTTGCATTTCAAGTAAAATTAAATATAAGATAAGGAATAAAAAGACAAACAAGATAGTTTTTTCTTAGCAACATAAAAATCATACAAATATGAACATAAATCCTATTTAGATGCAAGTGTAATTTTGCTTGGGGCTCTTTAAGAATTTTCTTAACCAAAAGCAGCCACAGACAAGGCAATGAAGTAGAGAAAAACTAATATAAAAATTATTAAAGCTTAATTGCATTTTTTTTTAGAGAAAATAAACTGCCATGAACGAAACAAAAAAAAAAAAAAAAAAAAAACGTTAAAGTAACAGTAGCAGCGCTACAATGTTGCAAATTGTTGTTTTTGCTTGGCTAAATTACACAATTTAACATTTTCAACGGCAGCCAATAATTTCAGCAAAGAAAAAAAAATTCATAATAATTTAATCAGATAAGACAAAATAAAGAATATGAGGACAGACAGACAGAAAATAAGCAGAAATCTCTGAAAAGGAGTTCGTAATTACAGACTTGGATGCTGTTTGCTGCATCATAATTGAAATGAAAATGAAGTGGGTGCTGCAAATAGTGGACGAAAAATCAAGATGTTTCTGCGAGTATTTTCCCTACAACCGTGCGTATGTCAAACTAAAAATTAACATTAAACAAAAAAATTAAAAATAAAATGCATATGCAAATATATGAATATGCAAATGTATGTACATTTATGTATGTCAGCTCATACATACTACATACATATATGTACATATGTATGTATGCATGTACATACATACAGTCACTCAAAAACATTAATGCTCACTTAATTTTTCAAAATCAAGACCCACATTTCCTAAAAAGACTACACTATAATTTAAAAGTAATGATGAAGTTCTATCGTTTATTTAGTCTGCTAAAATTGTAATCACATACATATGTCTCATTTAATTTTAATAAAGCTCTGTCGTTTTTCAGATGTCTGACAATGTTGTCAGATCTGGCAAAAAATTGCAGCACAAGGTAGATTGTCAATTACACGGATATATAAAATTTGTTAGTACAGGTTCATTCACGTCAACTTTTGTTGATCAACTCGTAATTCAGCTATAAGAAAGACGGAGAAGGAAATACTGCTGAATTAAAAGTTGATCAACAGATGTTGACGTGTGTGAACCTTAAATCATGATGTAAATTTGAATTTTTAATGTACCATGGAGCTGATGTTACTAACCGTAAAATTTTGTTTTGCCATCGTTGGATTTTCTCTACATTTGAGATGTGTGACAACTTGTTGTCAGCTGGTAGTATTACAATGGAGTGGCAATGCTTTTTCTAGCAACGTTGCCAGACAAAAATTACCAGTTCACATGGTTGTAGTCAATTTAATCGGGGAAAATAAATCTCTACCAGAAATTGGTAAAATAGTAAAAACAAACATATTCAACAGCGAAAAAATAAGTTTATTGACAAGTATTAAAATATGAAGAAGCAGAGCGAGGATTTGTTATCCGTGAGACTGAAAAAAATCCGAAATTAAGAGCAGAATAAATCACATAAGCTTTAAATGTATCTATCGAAAAAGAAAAAAAAAAACGTCTCAGTCAACACCATTCGCCATGTTTTATACTATGCCGGATACCAAGGCCGTGTTACAAGAAAGAAACCATACATTAATAAAGTGAATAAGAATAAAAGCCTGGTTTACACCAAATCACACAAATGTAAATGAAAATATGCAGTTCTGGAATCGAGCTATTTTTACAGATGAAAGTAAATTTAAAAAAAAAAGTTAATCCAGAGTTTAAAGAAAATAAATCTGTGCTCGTATGGGGGTAGTGGAGCTTTACATATAGTTGGTGGTATAATTTTTTTTTTAAAGAGAAGTAACAGGCAATGAACGCCTCTACTACGAGTACTATTACTAGGCGTTACCTTCTTTAGGAACTCTGCTTTTTGCACGTTTTTAATAATACAGTGTTTCCGCGCCTCTGGTGTTAAATGAGGCGTATTAAATTTTTTTGAAGCTATATTTGGTAGCCATTTTTTTTGATTATTTTACTTCGCCGATGATTCTGATACAAAGGAACACTAGTGCACATCAGAAAAATACGTGGTGCTGTTATTTAATGACTGTTGGGATACCGGGCTCGAACACAGGACCTTCGGTTTTGTAGTCAACGTGCTAACTACTTCAGTCAACGCCACCCTCACAATCCACACTTTAAAGAAAATAAATCTGCGCTCGTATAGGGCTACTGTCGCTTTACATATAGTTGATGGTAACATGGACCTAAAACAATATATTAATTACACTCGTGTGAAATTTCTCGAAGTGCCTATAGAAACTATCTTTCTCAGGCTATATCTCGGAAACTAATTGGAATTTTGTTTTTCTGTGCTCGGCTTAATTGTAGCCACAGTCTAGGAGAAAGAAAAAACGTGTAAAACAAACTAACCCGAAAAAACCGCATGCAAAATGACGAAAATGTTTAATTTATTATATCTCTTTTCAATATTTTTGGCCTATAACTGCCAAATTCACTAAAGTAATCTTCAGAGAAACTATTCCTTATAATAAAATTCATAATTCTCCAGAAAATTTTACTGCGAAGCAATTCTACTTTCGGATATGCAGCTTGCCATTTATACTTAAAGTTAATATTTAAAGCAAAAGCAGTTTGTAATTTAAATATGCAGCTGTATGTTTAATTTTGTAAACCACTGTAAGTAAATACTGGAAAAAAGTGGCTCAATTATACAGCAAATGTAGCAAAGATGTTGACGGTGATATTGTATGTTGCTGTGTTTTTACTTATTTATGCATTTTTTTTGCGCTGGTGTGTGGGGAAAGTAGGTTGCTTAGTATATAATAATTTAAAAAAAAAACTATGTATGTGAAAATATAAAGAGAAAAAAATAAATAAATACAATTCATTTTGTTATTATCACTAAAGGAAAAATACTAAGCGCTGCAAAAAAAAAATAAATAAATAAAATATTGTTCAATGTATTTATAACGAATGTGAAATTCTTGTATGAAAGAATGAAAACTTGTCTATGATTGTCTTACTGACAGATAACAGCAAAATATTACAGTTAAATAGGCTCTTTTGTTATAAAAGATTGTGTTCCTTTTTAGCTCTGCTTTAGATTGTAAATTAAACACTTTTGCCATTTGCATGGGGTGCGACGAGAGTAGAAAAACAATTAAATGTACATTCACATTCAAATGCAAGTAGTTTATTAAAAGCTTTGATAATAAATTTGAAACTACATATTTTATTATTTATAAATGTGCATAGAAACGCTGCAGCGCGGCGGAGGGTACTTGTTCGAAGTGCAATAAACGCTAAAATTTATAAATAAGACGAGTATTTGCATAAGTGCATGCCGTATTCTTTATTTTGTTATCATTTATTACAAGGGACATGATGTGCATGCATATACATATATATTAGTATATAGCAAACAGACGACACAATTGTCCGTAAATAATTTCATAAGATTCAAAGAAAAGTTATCTAAACTTCTTAAAAAATTCATTAAAACACAGATACACAGTACACATACTTACTTACATATGCAACTATAATTAACTAATAATACATGAAATAAAAAAAAAACAGAAACAAAATCCCTTTAACTAATCCACTTGACCAATACTTTCGTTAATGATATCGATTTCGAATGTATCTCGAACATTTATCGTGTAAAAAAAATCGAGAATGACACTCAAAAAAGAATCGAATAAAGTTTACCTGTCGCTCAGTTTTGTTCCAAAAAAAAAAACATTCGATTTCGAAGTGTCGCTAGCAATATCAAAAGTGAGCCAAAGTAATTTCACAAAAAGTAAAAAAAAAGTAATTTTATTTTTTAATTTATTTATTTAAATTTTTTTTTCATCTTTAGCTTACGCTGCAGGATTTCAACACGGTGCCTCCATTCTAACGGACTAGCACACATCCACTACACTACCGTCACACATTCGAGAAACTATCGTGAAACATTCGAATTTATTTAGATTTGCGAGCAAATATCGAACAATTTTGTTTCGAAATTTCTTTGCTTTAGCGATCATTCATTTATATCGAATCTCAGGTCAGGATTTTTTCATTGCAGAATATAAAGATTAAGGGGTGAAATTTTGAAGTTTAAAATATTTAAAATCTTTTCATACGTCTAATAACCCTAAACACAAAACAAAAAAAGTTGCACTAGTTTTTAAGAAAACGCCATATAATTATCCATTACCACATTGCATGTACTCCTTACTATCAAAAAATTCAGTAGTAGAAGAGTCAAATAAAAAAAAACATTAATAAAAATCTCCCACCCAACCATTCAACTTTACAAAAAAAAAAAAAAAAAATCAATTGTGTAAATTTTAAATTTTACACGGAAATATCTTTTCGTTTTATTTTTGCATCTTTCGAAACTGTACTGCATTGTAAAAATGACTAAAAACATAAAAACTGTGCCCATTTGGGATAAAATACAAGTACAAAATGCTCCACTACGCTACAAAATGCAACCAATGTAAATTATTGAATTGGAATATAAAAGTTGTCTTAAACTGCTTTTTCCAGTAACAAAAAAGGAAAAGAAGATAAAAACAAACAAGACAAAATTATTGTCTTGTTTGTTGTTTAAAAATTGGCACGTCGTTTCGTACTTTGAGATTTTACTTCAAATGATGATGATTGGAAAAGTTGATTGTGGCACCAACATTCAACTCCATTTATGGTAGTCAACCGTTAAGGACTTTGGAAATCTTTTATGTTATTTTACTGTTACAAATGAACATACGAGCGAGTAAGAGAGAATGTGATAGTAAAAAAGTATTTTGAAAGTGAATTATTTTTTTAATTTATAAAAACTTGATGAAAAAAAGTCGAACAAGTTTTTAAATTTAACCACACAAAAAAAATAGTTAATTATTACACTGTGTGACAAAAAAACAGATACCTGGTATATGTTACTACATATCGCTAATTACTCAAATAACGTTACAACTTAAAAAATGGAATTTTGTAAAAATTTCATACAAATATCTTGTATACTCAACTCTTGAAAGCGAAACAAAATTTTCTTTTTCCATTAAGTTGTGTGTAAATTGAAAACTTCAAACGCAGTTTCTGGCAAACTTGTTTTTTGAGTTATGACGTTCTTGAAGTAAATGAGCGATATGTTTCTTTAAGGTATTTGTCGATTATAATAAAAAACTGTTTGAAATTTTTCGAACACCACCAAAAAAGTTACGTATAAAAAACACTTAGAAAGAAGAGACTTGGACCTTTTGAGCGATATATGTCTTATTTCAATAAATTTCAGATGTATGTGTGTATTTTTCAACCAAATAAATTTTTTTTCAGTTTGTTCATGTTTTTACTTTGGATTCAATCTTACACAGTATTTTTGTACTGGAACCCTACTTTTATTTATTTATTTATTGTACTTCAGTCAATGGACAAATAATCCTTACAGACTTTATATGCCTTGCGGGCGGGCTTGTATTAAAACTCCATTAGAAATTACAGGAGTCAGTTGTTTTTGACAACGGGTACACAAGCGCCATTTTTTTTGGTATTGTGTTGAAATGACCTCGATGAGTGTCAAATATGTAAATACAATTTGGTATTTTTAATTATTTGAAATATTTTTTAACCCCCAAAAAGGCCTCGTGTACTAATGATGGAATCAAATATATAATTTTTTTGTTTGTTTTGTTGGTTAAACAACGTCTATACGCATTAAATTTCTGCTTAAGAATACTCTGCAGTAGACCAACAATTTTAAATAATTTAAAAAAACTTCATTAGATTATTATTCATTACTTTGTATGGGAGGGTGCTCCTTCCCCCGGTCCTATCCTACTACTATTTTGAACTACTTTGCACTTTGGTCTGATGGGCGTGGGGTACTAAAAATAGACTACGACGTATTCTTAGAACTATCGAATATACATAAAAAATTTCATAAAAATCGGTCAAGCCGTTTCGGGAAAGTTCAATTACACACACCGTGACACGAAGTTTGTTAGCTAAATTCAAAAATTTTTTGGATTGAAGTCTACTGATGAGTTCCATAAGCGGGACGAAATGCATATAGACAATGCCTAACCGTTAAAACAAGCAACATTTTTAAAAATAAATAATAACAATTTATATTATTTACTTACCAGCAACAACGGAATCGTGTTTTATTGTTCGACGTACAATCATAATGGCATCGTGCAAGGAACGTTCGGTTTCTTCTAAGAATTGTTCAGCACCGCCACGCAATATTAACGTACACGTTTTAGCGTTGACGCATCCTGCAATAAATTTGTTTAATATATAAAATTACATTCTCACATTATTTTTTTTCTTTTTTAATTTCACAAACCTTGGAAAAGATTGAAGCGTTCGCTACCAATTTGACGTTCTTCGAAAAATTCACATTTACCCAAAACACTTGCATTAATATCATTAGCGGTTGTCATAACAGCACCGCCACAAGCTTTCATAGTGCGCTTAAGATCTTCATCAGGCACGCGACCTGCACAGAACATATTGCGGTCAGCAAAATACTGGGTGGCTACATCACCAATAGGCAATTTGGAAAGAACAACATTCGCTCCAGATTCATGAATTTTAGCCAATTTATTGTAAAGAATTTGCCACTCTACATCTACGACCTTTTGGTATTCCTTGACATTGTCTAAACGAATTTCGGCATTATCACGTTCAGCCTTCAATTCCAATTCAATATTTAGCAAAGCGATTTTGCAGTCTTTGTAATTTTTGGGGGCCATTTCAAACCCAGCATAAGAAAATGTCTTCTTAAAGGCCACACCAGATACCAATTGCGATTCTTCTAAAGAACCTCCTGCGATTTTCTTAATACCAATCATGTTTAGTGGCAGTAATTCATCCAAGATGAGCACAGCATCTACCACCATATTTGCGAAGAAATCTTTTTGTTGATGAATCAATTTGGAAGACATTGCTGTGGCAGCACACTTGGTCAATAAAGCTCTTTGCTGTTCCTTGGATTGTTTTTCAATGCGTACAGCCATTTCGTTAATTTTGTCCATGCACAAAAGCAAAGATTTTCGAATTGCCTTAATGATGATGCGGGGATGTACCCCTTCTTCAACAAATGGTTTAACTTGCTTGAGAATCTCACCAGCCAGCAACACTACTGAGGTGGTGCCATCACCAACCTACAAATATTTCAATAAATTTTTATTTATAATAAAAAAAAAATTGAAGTATGCAGAATAAAATTACCTCAGCATCTTGTGATTTGGCAATATCGACCAAAGTCTTGGCCGCAGGATGTACAATATCCAATAGTTTCATTATGGTTGCACCGTCATTGGAAATTGTTGCTTTACCATGAGCATCGACAATCAGTTTGTCCATGCCACGGGGACCCAGAGTGGTGCGTATGGTATCAACAATCGATTGACAGGCATTGATATTTGATATCAATTGGGGTTTGCCTTGCGATGTATCGGTACCCTCTTTCAGTAAAACAATTTGGGGTTGCTAACAATAAAAGATGATACATATTTAGTTAGTTTTTATGCAGTAGTGAGTCATGGGCAGGCAACACAACAATCAAACATGAGGCACAGTAACAGACAGCTGCTGTCATCATTCATACACACAAACACAGAAATTTCTTTTTGAGGTTAAGTTGGAAACTAACAAAAGCAAATTTTAATTAATTTCAAAATGTTCGATAGATTTTAACAAGAATTGTTAAATTAAATATGTTGCCTTTCTCAATTTATTTTCATAATAATGTAGTTGTAGCAAAAAAAAAAAATCGTGTTCCTTTTGATTGCACCTACACGTTTGGCAGCTGATGGATGTTGTACATGCATGTTGTGTACTTGCACAATTTCATAATAACTTTTATAATATTTATCACATTTCTTACCATTTTGAACTATTGTTTGATTTCTTTTCACACTTATTTATTGATAATTAAAGAAATTTTCAACAGCGGCTCTTTTCACGCGGCGTATTTGTTGAACAAAAAATGTGTGACTTCACTTTTCGTTTTCTCAAAGAAAAGAAGAAGAAAATAATGGGAGTAGTTGTCAAATAATAACAGGGCTGTAACTTGCTACAGTACTGCTCATAGTTATAAGACTATCAAAATCTTGATTATAAATTCTATATTAGAAATCACTTTCTATGCATATATCAGAGAAATTTCCACAAACAATTTCAATTATTTTCCAATTTATAGCAGTGCACCTGCATATAAATAATAAACAGACAGAATTGATTCTGTTTGTGTTGCTATCATGGTGTGTTATTGCATATGGTGTTGTCGCATTCAGTATGTCATGGAAACATTCATGAGTAAAAAAAGCAAACTGAACTGATAGCTTTATAAAATATTTCGCGCCTAATTTGAGCTCGATGACAAATGAAAGCAAAATGTTAAATAAAATAAGTTATTAAGCCAAGTGTTAAGGAAATAAACTGGAGTTTAAAGATTTGTTTAATTTGAACTCAAACAATGTTATTTAATTTAAAATTATAAATGAAAAATGTGAATTGAAGTGATAAAACAATTTCGACACGGAGTATATTCTCTGTGGTCGGAAGATTGTGCTGCTTTGGCCGTCGACAATGAAGAGATGAAACTTCAGCTATAGATTTGTGATAAAAGAGTCACGTTATACATATGTACTGTCATTTATCGTTTGAGTGGGTACTCTTTTTTCTACTGTTTCGTAAGGTAAGTCCTTAAATATGTATATCTAAAGAGTTTAATAAGACGTTTGTTTCCCTACCTCAACGAATTGCATAGCCTTGTACATTTTACATTTTTGCTGTTGCTTTAATTGTTGGTGTTGTTTTTATTTGACCAAGTTTTGGTATTTCCGCCGGTTTGTATAAAAACTTTAACTGAAAAATTATTTGAAAGCTTATCGAAATTAATGCACATTGTACATACTAAAAGCAAAAATAAAAAATTCAAAGAGAAGAATTAATACATGAATGAATGAATTAAAAAATGTTACTCGGACCAGGAAATTGTTTCGGAATTCCTCTATAATGGTGTGACAAAAATTTCTGATACACATATCGCTTATTTACTTGCATAATGTTGTAACTCATCGTTTACTTTCCAAAGTCTTGTGTTTGTTGGAGGGAAGACTCCAACTCAACATTTTGTTTTTCACTCTCTCCCAATTCCTATAAAAGTTTTGACTAAGAATTTTTGAATAACGAATTTTTTTGGTTAAGCATTTCATTCCTGCTTAAGTTTTCTTTTTGTTGCAAAAAGCTAAAACATTTCGTATGAGTGTATATAGTCAGACTCTTAATACGTTATTGCAAATAACATAGATACTAAAACATAATAAGCTTAAAAGCCTCAAACAAAAATCTTTACAAAACAAGCATCTCTATTAGATTTTGGCAAACATTTTCCATTTTTTGTAATATTTTGTATTCTGCCTGTAATTTACAATATATGATAAGCAGGTTTTTCGAATTATATTACTATTCATTAAAACCGCAGATTCATATCGTTCGCTAAAATGCAAAAAGGCGTTACTAACAAAAATTCAAAATCGAGTTTTTGATTGATGCAATTAAACTACACGTCTTGGCAAAATTTTATACTTCTGCAATCAAAAATGACGCATTTATTAACTAAAAAACAATTTTTGATTTTTTTAGTGTGTTGCTTCTCCTGTAAAATTATATTTATGTTAGTTACGCTTTTTTGCATTTTAGGTAACGATATATTTATTTGAAAGCTCTGGAGCCTGTTTGTAATAGATACATGGCCTGCCCCACGATGTCCACAGAAAGTGGCCGACCGATTGTTTACATATATTAAAAACAATAAAAATTTTCCAATTATATTATTGTTTTCAATAAAAATTGTCGATCGAACATTTTCTGTTGACATCGTGGAATAGACCCAAATATCGTTTCATAACAGTCGTCTAATTAGCATAGAATTTCTATTATCCCAAATTTTTTATTGTCACTGCGCGTCATATCCAACATCTTATCTTCAATGTATTTTTGTGGAATGAATGACCATGCAAAGCGGTATGGTATGTGAAACTTTATTTATAGAGAGAACAGATATAATGTGTGCATTGCCATTCGACTCATTGACACGACGAGCGCATGAAGGTACATGCAGCAGCAAGCAAACTTCTTCAGTGCGGCAGATGTTTTCAGTATCCTCTTGTAGTGCGTAACGTAAACATACATATGCGCAAGAAAACCAAGAATACTTCGAAACATTTTTGAAATACCGAAAATAAGAATGTACTTAAGATCTTATAAAAAAT
The DNA here is from genome assembly GCA_936439885.1 of Nowickia ferox. Classification (NCBI taxonomy): domain Eukaryota; kingdom Metazoa; phylum Arthropoda; class Insecta; order Diptera; family Tachinidae; genus Nowickia; species Nowickia ferox. The sequence continues at coordinate 3,039,163 of OW387023.1, read as the reverse complement.
AAATTTTTAAGTTCAAACAAAAAGTGCAAACCGCCAGCCATCAGGCAACTGAAGAGCTAACACAATTTTCTATTTAATTTTAAAATAATTATACGAAAAAACTACGAAATTCATGATTTTTTTTCTAAATCTTTTTGTACGTAAATGGAATTGGAAAAACTATGTAGATGCGACTGAGGACAAGATAAAAATATCGTACTTAGAAAAATGTGTATATTACCTTAAGAGATTTTTCGAAGTGCAAAAATCACTTTAAAGGAAATTTAAGCGAGTTCACACCAAGTGATCTTGTCTGTACGAATAGAACAAAAACTAAACATCAAAAACAAAAACAAGTTGTGTGATTGCAAGTGAAAATTTAAAAAAAATAAAAAATAAAATCAATTTTAACGACAAAGTCAGTTACAAAAGCTAACGACTTAACACAGTTGCATTTAACGTAACGTTAATACGTATGAGTAACAAACAAACAAAAACCAACCAACCAACATTCATTATACGCATGTAAGTATTTTACATCATCATACGAGTAAATAACAAAAGAAAGCAAAATGAATGAATATTATTGATTTAACTACATAACGGCAAATACATACATACATACATACATACATATTTTGTACATACATATGTATGCAATATAGTGTGTTCTGTTGACATTTCGAATTAATTAGCATTATGAAGTAATTAATTAATGAGTGACCGACCAAACTATTTTTGGGCTGAATGGCCGCAAAATGTCACTTCGTTATAAAAGAATTTTGTTAAACTCAAGCCAAAATACAAATATACATACATACATATGAACATACATATGTATGTATGTGTGTATGTATGCTTGATATTGTGCAAGAAATGAATGATAATTTGCAGTTGTTAATTTATAATTTTGGGAAAAACTTAACAAGGAAGGAACTTAATAAGGAATATGAAAAAATAATAATATTTACGTTAATCTCGACGGCTGTTACACAATTTGCAAAAGGAATTAGAAAAAGAAATGCATGAGTTTGATATTTTGCATTTGAAAAGTGTTGCCATAGGTTTCTTTTTAATTTTGCCCAATTAAAGTGGCTTTTTATTTCTAAATGACTAATGTGCAATTTTCATTATTTATTTATTTTCTAAATAAATAATCGTTATTTTTATGAAAACTTTTTAGTCAAAACTAAAAGTTAAAATTCAACAAAAAATATGATCTGAACTTAAAATTAAAATTTGACCCATAATTTTTCGATCAAACAAAACAAAAAAAAAAAACAAAATTAAAGGGTATTCTACCAGTTAATGTAATTTTGACCCAACGAAAAATCGCCAAAATGAAAAAAGCGCTTAAATGAAAAATATCACCAAAAATAAAATAAATTGGTAAAATGCCAAAAAATCACCATAAGTAAAAAGGTCGCCAAAAAAACTAAGAAAAATAGGCAAAAACTGAAAAAAATCGCCAAAAAGAAAAAAGCATCGAAACTAAAAAAATCACTAAAACTAAAATAAATGGTTAAAATCGCAAAAACGAAAAAAGCGCCAAAACTAAAAAAAATTGTAAGGAACTCTTCAAGTGCGAGTCAAAGCCGCACTCTACTTAATTTATTAATTTTTATTAACATATCGAGCCATAACCGCCAAAAAGTTATGGCACGACATATATACTACATACGTACTCAATAAATATTTAAATACTGTTTGAATTTTTGTTTGTCATTTTTGTTACATAAATAGCTGAAAGTTGCCGCTGTCATATTAAATAGCAAAGCTTTACCATACTTCCTTGCGTTTTATTATTTAAGTTACAGAAATTAAAATCTTTTAAACAAATCTTAAATAAAGATCTTTAATTAAATTAAAGTTTGTTTAAATATGTTTTGGGAAAGATACTCTCAGTCTTTAATGTATTAGGAATTTTTGTTTGTTTTGTTAGTTAAGCACAGAACTCTTCAGTTGCCCAAAAAAATCTACATACATCTACATAAAATACATTTTTATTAAAAAAGACTAAAAGGCATCTTTGCCGAAAACTTGGTTTTCGGTTTCTTGCTTTAATTTGATTTTATGATATTTTACTTCTTTGATTGCTGCGTAACCTAGCAAACACCTTTGGTTCTTGTAATTACACAATTTTTAAGTTAAAAAAATGGGCGGGGCTACGCCCATTAAAATTTATTATTATATTTCACGTGGTTCTAGTTAACAAATTTTTACGAAATTTACCACACACCTTGACTTCGTTAATATACACAATCTTCCATGGGCGGAGTCACGTCCATTAATATTTTATTTTAAGTGATTTTACTTTAACGATTTTTACAAAACTTAACACACACCTTGAGCTTTGAAAAACACACAGTCTTTTGTTAAACAAAATGGGCGGAATTGGAATGGTAATTTAATATTTCACGTACTTCTTAACCAACAGATTTTCAAAATTTTTTCTCTTTGAAAGAGTTTACTTTTAGTTTTCTAAAATAGTCTATCAAATCTTTGTATGGAAGTTGTTTATTTTGGCAGAATTATTTTTGGATGCGGCCGTTGTTGTTTAATTTAGGTTTTTTTTGAAACTTTTATATTTTTATTAATAGAATATTCATAAATGCTTTTTTAATATATAGAAGAAATCACAAATTTTTGCAGTGTAGGTACATATGTAGACTTTATTGTGCTACTATACTTCTGCGTCTACCCAACTCAGGCTCCGTATTAAATTACGAGTATATTTATTTATTGGTACTGTAGCAACAAATAAATTGGTGAATTAATGGCTTATTTTCACATTTAGGTTTTTGCGGAGATTTTTATTACTTCAAATGGGAATTCAATATGGCTACTCTGAAAAAGATATTATTTTTCTGCTGCTTGTATTAAGACACTTTCTTTCCTTTCCTTCATGTTAAAGCTTTTTCGACAAACAACCCCACTGACACTAGTTGCAACTTGCTAATCGTTCACCACTGCTTGTATGCATTTAAAAAGCTCTTTAATTTAGCCACTTTTTCTCATTATTTCGATTATGCTCACGAAATTTTGCAACAACAACTTAACGGCTAGTGCACTAGTGTTGTTTTGTTTGTTATTAAAGAAAAAACACAATGAATTGAATATGTTGTTGTTTTTTCGTTTTTCTTTTGTATATTTATTTATTTCTGTCTATACAAAATACATTTGTACTTTAGTATGTATGGATGTATTTGTGTGTGTTATAAAAAAAGTTAATTTTTTGTACCGAAAGACAAGCTAAAGCTTTGTTGGTCAAATTAGTCAATCGGTGTCCGGCCGAAACGAAAGATCTCGCTTTTTACTGAAAAAAAAGAAGAAAAGTAGTAAAATTGTATTTAATTGAATTTTGCATATAATAAATAAATATACCAACCCCCAATCGCAATTGATTAAAATTAGAATTTAAGAAAAAGTTTATTGCCTGTTCCAGTGAATTTTTATAACGAATCAAAACGAACAATTAAATAAATACCTACAAAACGTAACAATAATTGCAAATCAACTAACGAACTTACATTTATTTTGTGAAGTATCTAACGGTAAATTGCAAAACGCACCAAAGGGATTTTTTTTTAAAATTCAGAGTAAATAAATAAAGAAAAGTGTGGAGAGAAAACTTCGGAAACCATGCGATTAACGGTAAATCAAAGTAAGGATACAAGCACATATGCATACATACATACATAAACATACAGGTGTATGTGAGTAAATCAAAAAGCTGCTAAACACATGCATACACATACATGCACATACGTACATATTTCTATGCACACTTATGTACGAGTACATATGTATGTATGTAGAATCTAAAAAACTATACCGTTCTTAAAAAAATTAAATTAATAAACATTTGCGAAAAGAAAAAAATCCTTTTTTTAGATACATATTATATTAACTTAAAAGTGACGTCATTTCCTGTTTTACAAACATCACGAATTATTTATTTATTATTAATGCATATGATTTGAAAAAAATACGTTTTATAAGATAAAGAAACATTTTATATGATAAAAAAAGAAGGTAAACGTTGAAAAGTCTTACTGAGTAAGAAAATTGTTGGAATAAACAGTGTGTGTCGCAATAAAACCGACAAAAGTGACATTCTTAGTCCTACTAGTAAAAAAGGATAACAGAAGTTAAAAAGTGCAAGCTTATCAATCTAAGGATTCAAAAAGTTTAGGTATGTAGTAAGTTCCTTAAGTTAACTAGTTACTTGTCAGTCAAATTGACTGATGATGGCATGTTTTAAATTTTAAAGTACCTTAACCCCTTAAGAGCAGTGTTCACTATTCGGTTTTCGAATTTACATGTTATTAAGAAACAAATTCGAAAGCGCTTTCTTTCATTTCGAATTACAGAGTAGACCCACTGGTTGAATGAGTTTATAAAAAAAGTTCGACCGTGTCAATAGTCTTAGGATGGATGAAGATCGCCGCTTTGTCTCGGTTTTGTTGGTTGGTACCATCAACCAATCAGAAAGGGTGTCCCTATTAAAACAATTACTCACTGTAAAACAATACAACAGGCCGCATACTACTTCAGAAACAACTAAGCAAAAACATCGCTGTCCTCGATGTAGTGATGCAAAAGTCAACAACCTTCTCAGGTATTTGGCAACAAATGTCTTCGCAGAATCTTGTGTATACACCAATAACTCACTTTGCGTCGCGACGCGTCGTGGTTACGTTCCAAAGAACGCGACGCAAATTGAAACGACACAAAGTGAATTATGATTTCCATAGCAAACCATGTATAGATCGAAGATAAGTTCCAGGGTTACGAAAATACTACTTTTTGAAAAGAAAATTGAGCAAAGTAAACAATTACCCCCATATTTATAAAAAAATAAAATGTATTTGAAATCCATTTGAAGAAAATTTTGTATGAAACATTTTAAATAAAATACATTTCAAACTCATTTTTAAAATATTGTGAATATGGGAGTTAAAAACAAAAAATAATATAAAATTTTGTTATATACATTAAAAAAAAGAAAAAAAAACAAAATTAATTAAAACAAAATAAAATATGTATTCAAATAATTTATAAAAAACAAAATAAAAATTAACCACTTTCTGATGAGTCCATAGTGGCTGTTGTCGTAAGTGGGCTTTCTTTCACAAAAGATTGGTCCAATGTTTGCTGAAAAGTTTTTTTTTTCAGCGTAAAATAAATTTCCTTGTAGCAAAAAATTAAAGACTCGAACCCTAACGACGCACAGTGAAAATTAGTACTATTTCAGCAGCGACGCAACTTCGAAAAAACGCATAACGAAACGAAGCAAAGCGAGGTTTTGGTGTACTTGCTTTCATTAACATCCAATGCCCAACTCTGGTCGGACATAAACCAGCAACCAATTGAGATGCAAATAAAAAGACTCAACTAGGGCTTGCATGGACACACTCTCCCTAAGCCAACAGCTGATATCACCAAGCAAGCCATAGACTGGAACAACCGAACTATGTATATAAAAAACTGTCATTACAGTAGAACGAAATCAAACATCGCGCAGATGATCGAATTCATTGGAATCAATTTGTTGATTGAAAGTAACATATACGTAAAAATTAAAAAAAAACAAGAACTAATTGCATTAGGGTTGCATTTTCTCAAACATATTCAAGTCGAATTTACCTTCAAAAAATAGTCTTGAGTTACGCAAGGATTCAAAAGACAACAAGAATTCATTAGATCAGGGCTGCATTTTTTCAAAAGTCATACGATATTGTAGACTAGTGAGTCCTATCCTTATCTACATCTGCATCATACTTACTTTTCTAAAAGTTAAAACGTTGTTTTTATAGATTTTGGCAATTTATAATATGCCACATCTTGAAGGCCGGCTTTTTAATTTCTCGACGTAGAGTTCGAAAATAAATAAAGAACAAACCTATTGGAGTTGCTCAATTGTTTCCGTCAACAAAGTATTCATTGTTCTCAACTTCCTCCGTCGTTGCGTTAATGTCAGTTGAAAAAGGCGAAGTATAACGTATGAAGAATTCTATGTGACTCGGCCTTCAGACACACTTTCAAAACGTTAGATTCTGCGAATTACGGTTTTAGTATTTAAATAAAATTTAAATTAAAAAAATGAATGCCTAATTTTGAAATTAATGCATGCCTTAAATAATCTCTCAATAATATCTTTCAAATAAAAAAACTCTTCTGCCGTTTTTCTAGCTTCATCTAGGTTCCTTTTCGGCATTTCTTTTTTTGTATTATTTTGGGACATTCTTTGAGTTTAAAATTAATTTTTGTCAAACAAAAGTAAACGTGAAGATAAAAAAGCACATTGGCAGAATTCCAATTAAATACTCGTACACATCTTTCCATATGTACATACATATACTGTGAAATATCAAACGAAAAATATAAAATATTCTCTATCAAACAACTTTATTACAAAAAAAAAGAAAAGAAAAATTCTTATTCTTTTAGTTTGTTAACAACATTAAGTTTCAAACACGTCTTTGCATTAGTAAATTGAGTAATTATTACTTTATGATTTGGTAAGAAAACACACTAATTAATATTTTTCGTAAATGGCCTATTGATTGCTCTGGACTGTAAAAATACGTAATCAGCTTTTAATAGGTCGTAAAGTTTTGTTTGTATCAGACATATAAAATCACAAGAAAAAACATTAATTTAGGAAAAAGAAAAAAAAAACTGAAAGTATAGTTATAAAAAAATGGATTTAATATGTTTTCTGATATGTAAATGCAAATAAAAAAGCTTGCGCTTGAGTAGATAAATTTCATGTCATTACACCTACAAGTAAATAAATTATATTACGGGTATCTTGAAACGTTTAAGAGTTTCTTCTTTCCGGGGCGAAATTGGTTCAAGGCACATTAAACACATGTACACGCATTAGATGCAACTCTGCACTTCTCACATTGGGCGCATTCATAAGACGTAGCTGTTGAGCTCAACAGTTGTGAAACTATTGGCAACTGTTGGCCCCAGTAGTTACGTCTTAGAAACGGCTTGATGGATATAATTTAATTTTATATCATTATTTCGTTACTTTATCGCATTTGTAAAGGCATAGCTCTATTCCATCAGCTGTTCAGGCTGAGCACAACATGTTGACTATAGGTAGCGAAAAAATTTTATGATGGAAAATTACTCAACTGTTGAGTGGAGCGGAACTACGCAACTATGCGTTTCTAAGACAAACACTAAACGGTTGCGCAACAGCTACGTCTTATGAATGTACGTACCCATTGTTTCACAAAGTGAAATGTCAAAAAATTGTATGCATCAAGCAAGGCACAAAAGTAATTGTCAAATGAATTCTTCGTTATAAACGTGTAAAGAAAAAATCACCTGATGAGCAATTTGCCTGATGCGTGTACCTGTTTGATATGCCTGGAGTTGGTTTTAGAGAAAATCAATCTAGAAATTAACAATTATACGTGCTATAACCATAACCATACAAAACAGCTGTTCGAATCAACAAACTTATGGGCAACACCATAATTTCGCGGATTAATTAAAAAAAATTTCAAGTACCGTGAAAACTAAAAGTACTCGCTTAAAGTGCATAATTAAATCTGATTTAATTCAAGTAATTTTGAAAAAGTAATAAATCTAACCATGCAACCATCAAGTTCAGGTATTCCTTCAAATATTTTGGTTAAATTCCTAAAATAAGCTGTTGGTGGAATTGCTTTTGTTTTCAATGTTTATATTGAAAGTGCAATAAAATAAATGGATTTTCCCAGTTTAGGTGGGCATAAAGTTATAAATTGGGCTCGATTTGGCAGAGATTTTAACTTTGTTTTAAAAATTAAGCGACTCTGTGCTATTTTATAAAAATTTATGCTGCGCATCGGTGCATCTCAAAAGCTATAAACGAATTAGTAACAGTCTCACGCGTTGAGCTTACCAACAATAAGCTCTCAGCGACTTCTGGTAACACTTTTATTGTTGTTGTTGTTGTCATTGTTATATGAATTTTTATTAGAGATGTGGAAATGTGATTTGCTATGCGTGAGTCACGCATTAGTCACGTGTGAGTCACGTGTAATCGTCGTTGTATTTATATATAATAAAAATTAAAAAAAAAATAACGCTTGTGACCTTAACTAACTGTCTTAGGCTTGTTAAGTAATCTGTTTTTGTATAACTCTTATTCGAAGCCAGTCATTGGCAGGCAATTCTTCAGGAGCGTGCGTGAATAAAAAAAATCATGAATATTCGCTTGTTTTGTTGGTCAAGCATTTCGTTCCTTCTTCGATATTTCTTATATAAAAGAAAATCATGATTATTAATTAATTAAAAATAACTTTATATGAGGAGTACCAGACTCCCCCCTTCTATACCGCCAAGATGTTGTTGGAACATGTAGTTCCTTTCAAGAGTTATCCACATCAAATTAATTGCGCCTTACTCTTGCAGTTCGACAGATATAGGAAAAATAATAATTACTTTGTATGGGGGGGTACCCGACTTCCCCTTCTATACCGCCAATATTTTGTGGAAACATGTACTCTGTTCTAAGAGTTATTCCCAGCAAATTTAGTGACCCTTACTATTATAGTTGTGGAGATATGTATGAATTAATTAGCGAAAAACGGTGTTTGGCCCCATAAGCGTAACCATAACCATAGAAAACAAATTGAATTTTCAGCTGTTTGCTTGTTACACATATTTGTTGTTGCACTTTTGAATTGAATAAACAAGTGAGAACATACTCAGCTGTTTTTGGTGAAGCAAATATATTTATAATTATGGCTATTGCACGTCTGATTGAATCTTTATCTTGCAAACTAGTTTTTTTTTTAGTTATGACGTTGTTTTAGTAAATGAATGAGCGATATGTACTTAATGAGTAAAATAATAATTTGGGATTACTAGTGAGTTAAAAAATTTTAAACTTAAATTGTAACAATTCCCACATAAAACACTACTTATTTCAGACATTTGTTGTAATCAAAATTAGATGTACATACTCGTACCCACCTGACCAAGACTTTCGTTAATGATTTTGATTTCGAATGACACTAAAAATTTAATCGAAAATTTTTTTACCTGTCGCTCAGTTTTGCTTAAAAAAAAGAATCCGATTTCAAAGTTTCAAACTAATCAAACTAATTTCGATATCGCAAAAAGGCACCAGTAAAAAAGTAATTTTCAATTTATTTATTTTATTTACTTTTTAATGCTTTAACTTACGCTGCAGGATTCTAACAGACTAGTACACATCCACTACGCTATCGTCACACATTCGAGAAACTATCGAGTGAACATTCGAGTTTTTTAGACTCGCGAACAAATATCGAAATTTTTTTTTTCAAAATTTCTGCGCTTTAGTGAATCGAATCTCAGGTCAAGTGGGTACACATGTATTTACGAGTATGTGTGTATGTAAATACATATTTTAATATTTCTTTTAATTACTCACCAATAAAAATTATTTATACACAAACCACATGCCATATTAGCAGGGGATGGATGGATGCAAAAGTTAATTTTTTGTACCGAAAGACAAGCTAAAGCTTTGTTGGTCAAATTAGTCAATCGGTGTCCGGCCGAAACGAAAGATCTCGCTTTTTACTGAAAAAAAAGAAGAAAAGTAGTAAAATTGTATTTAATTGAATTTTGCATATAATAAATACATAAATATACCAACCCCCAATCGCAATTGATTAAAATTAGAATTTAAGAAAAAGTTTATTGCCTGTTCCAGTGAATTTTTATAACGAATCAAAACGAACAATTAAATAAATACCTACAAAACGTAACAATAATTGCAAATCAACTAACGAACTTACATTTATTTTGTGAAGTATCTAACGGTAAATTGCAAAACGCACCAAAGGGATTTTTTTTTAAAATTCAGAGTAAATAAATAAAGAAAAGTGTGGAGAGAAAACTTCGGAAACCATGCGATTAACGGTAAATCAAAGTAAGGATACAAGCACATATGCATACATACATACATAAACATACAGGTGTATGTGAGTAAATCAAAAAGCTGCTAAACACATGCATACACATACATGCACATACGTACATATTTCTATGCACACTTATGTACGAGTACATATGTATGTATGTAGAATCTAAAAAACTATACCGTTCTTAAAAAAATTAAATTAATAAACATTTGCGAAAAGAAAAAAATCCTTTTTTTAGATACATATTATATTAACTTAAAAGTGACGTCATTTCCTGTTTTACAAACATCACGAATTATTTATTTATTATTAATGCATATGATTTGAAAAAAATACGTTTTATAAGATAAAGAAACATTTTATATGATAAAAAAAGAAGGTAAACGTTGAAAAGTCTTACTGAGTAAGAAAATTGTTGGAATAAACAGTGTGTGTCGCAATAAAACCGACAAAAGTGACATTCTTAGTCCTACTAGTAAAAAAGGATAACAGAAGTTAAAAAGTGCAAGCTTATCAATCTAAGGATTCAAAAAGTTTAGGTATGTAGTAAGTTCCTTAAGTTAACTAGTTACTTGTCAGTCAAATTGACTGATGATGGCATGTTTTAAATTTTAAAGTACCTTAACCCCTTAAGAGCAGTGTTCACTATTCGGTTTTCGAATTTACATGTTATTAAGAAACAAATTCGAAAGCGCTTTCTTTCATTTCGAATTACAGAGTAGACCCACTGGTTGAATGAGTTTATAAAAAAAGTTCGACCGTGTCAATAGTCTTAGGATGGATGAAGATCGCCGCTTTGTCTCGGTTTTGTTGGTTGGTACCATCAACCAATCAGAAAGGGTGTCCCTATTAAAACAATTACTCACTGTAAAACAATACAACAGGCCGCATACTACTTCAGAAACAACTAAGCAAAAACATCGCTGTCCTCGATGTAGTGATGCAAAAGTCAACAACCTTCTCAGGTATTTGGCAACAAATGTCTTCGCAGAATCTTGTGTATACACCAATAACTCACTTTGCGTCGCGACGCGTCGTGGTTACGTTCCAAAGAACGCGACGCAAATTGAAACGACACAAAGTGAATTATGATTTCCATAGCAAACCATGTATAGATCGAAGATAAGTTCCAGGGTTACGAAAATACTACTTTTTGAAAAGAAAATTGAGCAAAGTAAACAATTACCCCCATATTTATAAAAAAATAAAATGTATTTGAAATCCATTTGAAGAAAATTTTGTATGAAACATTTTAAATAAAATACATTTCAAACTCATTTTTAAAATATTGTGAATATGGGAGTTAAAAACAAAAAATAATATAAAATTTTGTTATATACATTAAAAAAAAGAAAAAAAAACAAAATTAATTAAAACAAAATAAAATATGTATTCAAATAATTTATAAAAAACAAAATAAAAATTAACCACTTTCTGATGAGTCCATAGTGGCTGTTGTCGTAAGTGGGCTTTCTTTCACAAAAGATTGGTCCAATGTTTGCTGAAAAGTTTTTTTTTTCAGCGTAAAATAAATTTCCTTGTAGCAAAAAATTAAAGACTCGAACCCTAACGACGCACAGTGAAAATTAGTACTATTTCAGCAGCGACGCAACTTCGAAAAAACGCATAACGAAACGAAGCAAAGCGAGGTTTTGGTGTACTTGCTTTCATTAACATCCAATGCCCAACTCTGGTCGGACATAAACCAGCAACCAATTGAGATGCAAATAAAAAGACTCAACTAGGGCTTGCATGGACACACTCTCCCTAAGCCAACAGCTGATATCACCAAGCAAGCCATAGACTGGAACAACCGAACTATGTATATAAAAAACTGTCATTACAGTAGAACGAAATCAAACATCGCGCAGATGATCGAATTCATTGGAATCAATTTGTTGATTGAAAGTAACATATACGTAAAAATTAAAAAAAAACAAGAACTAATTGCATTAGGGTTGCATTTTCTCAAACATATTCAAGTCGAATTTACCTTCAAAAAATAGTCTTGAGTTACGCAAGGATTCAAAAGACAACAAGAATTCATTAGATCAGGGCTGCATTTTTTCAAAAGTCATACGATATTGTAGACTAGTGAGTCCTATCCTTATCTACATCTGCATCATACTTACTTTTCTAAAAGTTAAAACGTTGTTTTTATAGATTTTGGCAATTTATAATATGCCACATCTTGAAGGCCGGCTTTTTAATTTCTCGACGTAGAGTTCGAAAATAAATAAAGAACAAACCTATTGGAGTTGCTCAATTGTTTCCGTCAACAAAGTATTCATTGTTCTCAACTTCCTCCGTCGTTGCGTTAATGTCAGTTGAAAAAGGCGAAGTATAACGTATGAAGAATTCTATGTGACTCGGCCTTCAGACACACTTTCAAAACGTTAGATTCTGCGAATTACGGTTTTAGTATTTAAATAAAATTTAAATTAAAAAAATGAATGCCTAATTTTGAAATTAATGCATGCCTTAAATAATCTCTCAATAATATCTTTCAAATAAAAAAACTCTTCTGCCGTTTTTCTAGCTTCATCTAGGTTCCTTTTCGGCATTTCTTTTTTTGTATTATTTTGGGACATTCTTTGAGTTTAAAATTAATTTTTGTCAAACAAAAGTAAACGTGAAGATAAAAAAGCACATTGGCAGAATTCCAATTAAATACTCGTACACATCTTTCCATATGTACATACATATACTGTGAAATATCAAACGAAAAATATAAAATATTCTCTATCAAACAACTTTATTACAAAAAAAAAGAAAAGAAAAATTCTTATTCTTTTAGTTTGTTAACAACATTAAGTTTCAAACACGTCTTTGCATTAGTAAATTGAGTAATTATTACTTTATGATTTGGTAAGAAAACACACTAATTAATATTTTTCGTAAATGGCCTATTGATTGCTCTGGACTGTAAAAATACGTAATCAGCTTTTAATAGGTCGTAAAGTTTTGTTTGTATCAGACATATAAAATCACAAGAAAAAACATTAATTTAGGAAAAAGAAAAAAAAAACTGAAAGTATAGTTATAAAAAAATGGATTTAATATGTTTTCTGATATGTAAATGCAAATAAAAAAGCTTGCGCTTGAGTAGATAAATTTCATGTCATTACACCTACAAGTAAATAAATTATATTACGGGTATCTTGAAACGTTTAAGAGTTTCTTCTTTCCGGGGCGAAATTGGTTCAAGGCACATTAAACACATGTACACGCATTAGATGCAACTCTGCACTTCTCACATTGGGCGCATTCATAAGACGTAGCTGTTGAGCTCAACAGTTGTGAAACTATTGGCAACTGTTGGCCCCAGTAGTTACGTCTTAGAAACGGCTTGATGGATATAATTTAATTTTATATCATTATTTCGTTACTTTATCGCATTTGTAAAGGCATAGCTCTATTCCATCAGCTGTTCAGGCTGAGCACAACATGTTGACTATAGGTAGCGAAAAAATTTTATGATGGAAAATTACTCAACTGTTGAGTGGAGCGGAACTACGCAACTATGCGTTTCTAAGACAAACACTAAACGGTTGCGCAACAGCTACGTCTTATGAATGTACGTACCCATTGTTTCACAAAGTGAAATGTCAAAAAATTGTATGCATCAAGCAAGGCACAAAAGTAATTGTCAAATGAATTCTTCGTTATAAACGTGTAAAGAAAAAATCACCTGATGAGCAATTTGCCTGATGCGTGTACCTGTTTGATATGCCTGGAGTTGGTTTTAGAGAAAATCAATCTAGAAATTAACAATTATACGTGCTATAACCATAACCATACAAAACAGCTGTTCGAATCAACAAACTTATGGGCAACACCATAATTTCGCGGATTAATTAAAAAAAATTTCAAGTACCGTGAAAACTAAAAGTACTCGCTTAAAGTGCATAATTAAATCTGATTTAATTCAAGTAATTTTGAAAAAGTAATAAATCTAACCATGCAACCATCAAGTTCAGGTATTCCTTCAAATATTTTGGTTAAATTCCTAAAATAAGCTGTTGGTGGAATTGCTTTTGTTTTCAATGTTTATATTGAAAGTGCAATAAAATAAATGGATTTTCCCAGTTTAGGTGGGCATAAAGTTATAAATTGGGCTCGATTTGGCAGAGATTTTAACTTTGTTTTAAAAATTAAGCGACTCTGTGCTATTTTATAAAAATTTATGCTGCGCATCGGTGCATCTCAAAAGCTATAAACGAATTAGTAACAGTCTCACGCGTTGAGCTTACCAACAATAAGCTCTCAGCGACTTCTGGTAACACTTTTATTGTTGTTGTTGTTGTCATTGTTATATGAATTTTTATTAGAGATGTGGAAATGTGATTTGCTATGCGTGAGTCACGCATTAGTCACGTGTGAGTCACGTGTAATCGTCGTTGTATTTATATATAATAAAAATTAAAAAAAAAATAACGCTTGTGACCTTAACTAACTGTCTTAGGCTTGTTAAGTAATCTGTTTTTGTATAACTCTTATTCGAAGCCAGTCATTGGCAGGCAATTCTTCAGGAGCGTGCGTGAATAAAAAAAATCATGAATATTCGCTTGTTTTGTTGGTCAAGCATTTCGTTCCTTCTTCGATATTTCTTATATAAAAGAAAATCATGATTATTAATTAATTAAAAATAACTTTATATGAGGAGTACCAGACTCCCCCCTTCTATACCGCCAAGATGTTGTTGGAACATGTAGTTCCTTTCAAGAGTTATCCACATCAAATTAATTGCGCCTTACTCTTGCAGTTCGACAGATATAGGAAAAATAATAATTACTTTGTATGGGGGGGTACCCGACTTCCCCTTCTATACCGCCAATATTTTGTGGAAACATGTACTCTGTTCTAAGAGTTATTCCCAGCAAATTTAGTGACCCTTACTATTATAGTTGTGGAGATATGTATGAATTAATTAGCGAAAAACGGTGTTTGGCCCCATAAGCGTAACCATAACCATAGAAAACAAATTGAATTTTCAGCTGTTTGCTTGTTACACATATTTGTTGTTGCACTTTTGAATTGAATAAACAAGTGAGAACATACTCAGCTGTTTTTGGTGAAGCAAATATATTTATAATTATGGCTATTGCACGTCTGATTGAATCTTTATCTTGCAAACTAGTTTTTTTTTTAGTTATGACGTTGTTTTAGTAAATGAATGAGCGATATGTACTTAATGAGTAAAATAATAATTTGGGATTACTAGTGAGTTAAAAAATTTTAAACTTAAATTGTAACAATTCCCACATAAAACACTACTTATTTCAGACATTTGTTGTAATCAAAATTAGATGTACATACTCGTACCCACCTGACCAAGACTTTCGTTAATGATTTTGATTTCGAATGACACTAAAAATTTAATCGAAAATTTTTTTACCTGTCGCTCAGTTTTGCTTAAAAAAAAGAATCCGATTTCAAAGTTTCAAACTAATCAAACTAATTTCGATATCGCAAAAAGGCACCAGTAAAAAAGTAATTTTCAATTTATTTATTTTATTTACTTTTTAATGCTTTAACTTACGCTGCAGGATTCTAACAGACTAGTACACATCCACTACGCTATCGTCACACATTCGAGAAACTATCGAGTGAACATTCGAGTTTTTTAGACTCGCGAACAAATATCGAAATTTTTTTTTTCAAAATTTCTGCGCTTTAGTGAATCGAATCTCAGGTCAAGTGGGTACACATGTATTTACGAGTATGTGTGTATGTAAATACATATTTTAATATTTCTTTTAATTACTCACCAATAAAAATTATTTATACACAAACCACATGCCATATTAGCAGGGGATGGATGGATGCATGGTTTGTCTTTTGTTTTACCCAAAAATTATTAAACAAGAACATACGAGTACATAATGATTTCTTGACGACTGAAGAACAAAAAATGCTCTCTCAATAAATTATGATTTAATGGCATTTGAGTCATTTGCTACAAAGGCTGGGTGATGTCATTTGCTGAGGCTGCAGCTGTTGGTAATAAAATTAATAATAATGCCTCCCGATGACATGAAAAATAAAATGTCATGAAAATATGCTTAAACATACTATGATCATGCTAATCATCTAATGATGAGCACTTGGAGCGATAATTTACAATACATATTATTATTAAGTTGAACAACAATGTTGGTTCTGATAATGAAAAGAAATGTGCCTGCCCATAGTTATGAAAATGGTGTAAGTCATATATTCGTTATTGCGAGATATTGCATGCATGACATTTAAATAACATAAAAAATGTTCTTAAATTATGCAATATTTCCATTTAGAATTGTATTAGTCTTGATTGATGAATGTTTATTTGATAAATGTACATACATAATTATATTTCAATTTTGTTAATAAAATACTGTACATATGACTTAGACAAATCACATTTGACTGCAATCATATAACACAATCATAGAAGCTTAAATTTCGACAACTTGTATTTCGAAAACTTTTATGAAATAAAATAAAATGTGTGTAAAAAATATTGACCCAAATGTGTATGTGGGAGGCTATAAACTGTTTAGATTTTATAATTATTTTCGTTTCACAAATCAAATCAAAGCGAGTTGCAAAATGTTGTAGAAATTTTGTAAACTTTAATCATCCACAAATTAACACAACAATATTTTAACAACTTTAATAGACTTGTTATGAAAAACAGAGCACAGCCATCGAAATAATAAACAAAATACATAGAAAGAGAATATTTTTGTATGCATGTATTTTGAAATGAAAAGCGAATACTTAAAATAAAATTTTAGACACTCCCTGCGGCATCCACCAAACCAAATAGAAATATATTTTGTATTTATTCCATTTGTACTGAACACTGAAACAATCAAAAAGGGGGAAATCAACTCAAATCTGTTAAGGGCATTGAATATTTATTGCTGTTGTTATTGTACGAGTACTTGCAGCTTTTGGGCGGGCCACCGGCCCTGTTCACTTTCATAAAAAAGTTGATAAATTTCTTCAATTATTTTTAACACATGTTTTGAAAGATCTAAACAATTAACGCTCGATAAATCATTGATGTTAATAGGTTTTTAAGGTCACTATAGACTGGCGTCTTAAGCGGGGAACGAGGCAAATTAATGCAAGAAATTTGGAAACTTAATAAAATAAAAGAAAATTTTAAGTGTTGAAATAAACAAAAGTGAACTTGAATAATGTGCGTATTCGAAAGCAACAATTTAACACTTTTGGTTATTTTTGTATCGTATATTTCACATGTTTTTCAACTCAAGCGATTAGTTATTTTTCAGTGTAATACTCGTATATAAAAGAAATAATAAAATTAGTTTACATTTGATGTGTTGTTATATAAAAATATAAAGTGGCAAAGATTTTTGTCTATCATCTATCAGTTGTGTGTTGCCCATCTTGGTTTTTTTTTAACTCAGGCGATTCAATTAAACGTGCCATAACCATAACAAAACAGCTGTTCGAGCCAAACTTATGGTCAACACTGTATTTGATTATAGCTGAGTTTCGCATAACGCCATGGCCATAACCATAGAAAGCAATTGAATTCTGCTTTTCCGTCGTAACCATACACAGCTGTTTGCTGGTTAGTCATATGGCTTCGTTAGTCAAATCGTATCGACTTACTTTTGAAGTTGTCGTATCGTTTAAGTCTGGATTTTAGTTAGTAAAAACGTGCCGCTGCCAGCGAAAGTGTCAGCTGTTACTTTGCTTTATACGTTAGAAGTTGACGTTTGACGTTGACGTTGACGTACGTTGCCAACATATTTCCAATAAGCATCAACATGCTTATTAAATGTTGCGGATTTTGTCAGCTGACACGCAACAGCACAATACGATTTCAGCAATTCTATCAATAACCTTTTTCAATTGACAAATAAGTTGAAATACATTTTTTCTTATTGGCTTTGTCGAATGGCCCAGGCACATGGAGTCCGTCATACGTTAAACTTCGCCCTTTTCAACTGACATTAACGCAACAAAGCAGAATGTTGGCACAATGAGCATTTGAACAGTTTCAATAGGTTGGTTCTCTATTTTATTATTTATTAAACTCAACTTTTGTTTTATTTATTTCGTTTTTATTTCTTTTGTTTCTTATTTTATATTTTTGCTGCTACAAAATACAACGAAAAACCAAACAATATCTGAAAAACTACCCAACGTACGCAAAAAGTCAAAAGTTACCCAATTTTTGTACTTTGCGTAGACGGAGAGATCTTATAAAAAACAATGCCAAAACTACGAAGTTTAACGTATGACGGATTCTATATGCTTCGGCCTTTACTCCCGTACGTCGCCGTCAAGGTAAAGTGTTTGACCAGTTTGACAGCTATCAGCTGATTTTTATCGCTTATGAGTGACATTTTTGCTGAATTTTTAAGTTGATCGATAGTGTGACCACAAATTTCAACAGTGAAGCACAAAAAGTTTGCGGAATATAGTTAATGAACTTCTGCACAGACTAACGAAAAATGGCATATAAAGTCAAGCATGTGGCAATGACATCGTTATGATTACTGCAAAGGGGGGGGCGGGCAGTTTGAAGAGATGTTGTTTGCCATTATATAAAACGGACTGAGAATAGTAAAGGAATGGTGGTTATCTGTAGGGCTGAATAGCAACCCTTTAAAGACCACCATTGTTATCTTCACTAGAAGGAGGGTACTTCCTGCCAAACCATCCCAGTATGTAATGTGCTGTAAGAACGCTTAAGGCTCAGTTAGCCGCCTGTAATGGAATATAACTGCAACGTAGGAGACAGCTGATCGATATTTTTATATGAAAAGTAGGTTACGTACGTTACATTACATCTCTATGAAGGATCAGTTGGCCGACTGTAATGGAATGTAACTGTAATGTAGGAAACAGCTGATCGATATTTTTATATGAAAAGTAGGTTACGTTACATTACATCTCTATAACCATTTCCATTACTTTTCACATAACAATATCGATCAGCTGTTTCCTACTGTTGCAGTTACATTACATTACAGTCGGCTAACTGAGCCTTTATGGGAGGTCAAGTATGTGGAACTCATATTACATTCAAAGCTGTTATGGAGACAGCATTCGTCGTTCGTCTTAGTTGTGTTCTCCTTTAAATAAAGGTAGAGGTCCATAGCTCGCTTTTTGCGCGTTACGCTTTCTATGCATCTGTCAAAAAAGTAGAATCAATGTAATAGTATGTGACAAGTTACATTGCAAAAAGCGCAGAACGCGTAGGCGCGTTCAAAGCACAAAGTAGGTCTACTTTCTACTTTTGTACGCGTTACAAGCACCATGAAAGAAAGTCAGCTGTTCTTGAATGCTAAAGATGTTAAATAATACTTTATTTCTTACGTTATCGATAAATATTATTTTGCCGTGGATAATTTTTTTCTTTTTTTTTTCAATAAAAAAAAATTTCTTAGTAAAAAAAAAACTTGTTTAATAAAATATGTGAATATTTTCATTAATGCGATGTATTTTAATTAACTTTTCACCACACTTTTCTCAGTAACAAATTTTGCATATTAGTTATCGATTACTTTTACGTACTGAGTGTCATCTCCGCTAAATCTGTATTATTTACTTTGTGTTCATTACATATTTTTAAACAATAAAATGGAAGAAAATTTAATTAATGCTGTAAAAAAGCACGAGCTTTTATATAACAAAAGCTTGCTGCTATATAGAAATAAAATAAAGAGAGCAGAGCAGACATCTGCAGACATTCTTGTCGCGGTTCGAAATTGCTCAGCGTCAGACGTTTTAATTTTTTTAAATGTGGTTTCAAAAAACCCACTTAAATAAATTCCGTTCTAAATACAACGGCCGTACCCAAAACCTTTTCTTTTTTTGAAATTGTTCATAGGCATTTTTTGCACATAAAATTAAATATACAAACTCGACTAACTCCACAAATTCTTTTAAAAACTCGATTTCACTCTCCATTTTTTCTTTATAAGTATTTATAAACAAACGAACACAGCTGATCAAAACAAAAATAAAATGGCGCATGAAAAGCAGTGCATGTAACTCAACGCGAACAAAGTATAGAACGAAACAAGAGGATGAAACGCGTCTAAAGCATAACGCGCAAAAAGCGAGCTATGGACCTCTACCTTAAAACTCAGATGTAAACTTGGAGCACAGCGATGCACGTGTACTTATTTTTTGCATCTTCTGGCGAAATCAGTTTGAAATGCCTGATTTTGTTGTACAGTGTGAATAATAATAACAAATAAAAGATAATTTTAAAACCAAAGTCTTCCTTGAAACTACATAAATTATTCCCTAAGATATTGCAAATACAAATGTACATTACTTCAAACAAACAATTGTAACATTTAAGGCCGAATGTTTTTTCTTATATTTTGAAATCTACTTTTTCGATTGTGATTATTAAATAAGTGTGTTGGCGTAAAACTTAAATTGTTTCATTATAATTGTGCACTCATATAACCTTCATATTAAGTATGTGCATAAACATATTTAATAATTTTAAAATCTAAGCATTTGTACAGATTCTTCTTTCATTTCATAAATTGATTTATAGTTTACAAGTATTTTATTAAAGTGTTTAGCCAAAAAATTATCACAATACGAAAGTAATTGTTTCGACATTGTGCTCGTTTTATTTGAAAACAAAAAAAAAATATAAAGCAATTTGTACTTTCAATGGGTTAAATACAAATACAAATTGGAGATACTCGAAGTTTTGCCACATTAATTTGCAAGAGAAATAATAGAACAACACAGCAGTTCAGTAGTTTTTATTTTATTAATAAATATTTTTTATAACTTTTAAACACACTCTGCCGATGTTTGAACATCCATTTAACAGTTCAGCCCAAAAAATAAAGCAGCATTTCTATGCCAGGCAATTTCTGTCAGGCAATTTGGGTTGTTAATTGAGCTTAATTGAGATAATAAGTTTTGCTTAATAGTCTTATTTCTGTATTCATCTATTAATTTTTGCTACTTTAATTAATTTTTTAACAGAAATACTTGTAATCTGTAAAGCAAATTCAACATTCACTTTGGCATTCGATTTGAAATGTTTTTAAAACATTCACTCAACATATTTCTACATATGGCTAAAACCAGTGTGTGATGGTGATGACGATTATAATAATTATTATTTTTTTTCGAATCAATAATAAACATTTAAAACAAGCAAAAATAAAAAAATATAATGGAATACGTTTACAACGAAGAGACACATGAAATCAGTTCGTGAAAAGTGCGTTCGTTATAAGCGAACTCCGCTGTAAATTTGTGCTTAAATCTGCACGATACATACAGTCATTCCTATAACATGCTCTCCTACACATTCGAAAATTTAAATTTATACAAATTAAAAAAAAGAAAAAAAGAAAGACAAGAAACTGTTTGCACAGTGGTAGAGCTGAAATTATATTTAAAGTTAAACGTCAAATACAATAAATAAATCACATTTTGCTTGTTAGTTTTTGTAAAGGCAGAATTAATAGATTTTCGAATTGGATTTTTGTTTGAAAACACTTTTTTCTTATTGTGTGTAAATATACATTATATTTTATCATTTTATATATTTTATATTTTTCATGTGCCGCCGACAGACATGTGCTTTCAGTTCTCTTAGAACAAGTGACTCACTTTAGAAATTCAAAGTAAGAAACGGCTCATTTGGCTGCTGCAATGGCATACAAAAATTTTTTAAATTTGTCATTTAGATTTCCATAAATATATTTAGAGTTAAAAAAATATATAATTTTAAAGATACACCACAAACATGAAAATGGAACTACAAATTTCAAATTTATATGATTTGGGTCAATTCTTTTGTGCGCTAGCATGAGTAGTGTTGTAATTTATGTCTTTCAGAATTTACAGTAGGGAGCAAAACGCTTTATGTAGACTCATTTTCGTAATTTATTATTAAGAAAGGAGATGGTAAAGGGTGAATGGCTGACAAGAGAGAAGGAGCAAAAAAGTATCGGGATATTACGGATTGAAATGATCTAATGCGGCTCCTACACATTGCAACTGGTTGCACATACCAGTTGATCGTTCACTGCATAGGTAGGAATTTTTCATCAAACTTCATTCAAAAATTATTTTTATAGATTTAACATGAGTTCCGATTTTTTTAGCTCTACTGGTTATAAGTCCATATTTACACTATGCAAGTCTTATTGCTAAGCTGATTAGTTTGATGGAGAGAGAGAGACGAGGAGAACAGTAAAGTTTCTTTTCCCCTCGTCTCTCTTTCCTAACAAACTAATCAGCTTAGCAATAAGACTTGCATAGTGTAAATATGGACTAAATAAAGTTTTGATGGAGGAAGAAGAAGATCAAGAAAATAAAAATAAGCACACGTTTTTATGTTCTTAAATAAAATTGCGAGTTGGCATCTTTTCTTCATTTTCGCACACGATCACAACTATTGTGAATATATTTTCCCGCGAATTATTTCCCTTTTACCTAAAGTTGCAATTGTAAATTATTTTTATTTGAAAAATATGGCATCGCCGATTTTTGTTCTCGTGTGTGTGAGTGTATTTTTTCACAAACTTTATGTTTGGGAATGAAAAAGAAGCGCAATGTTCTTGTTGTTTTTTAAAATACTTTTTAATATTTTGATTTTATATTTAAAAGGAGTGAATGAAAATGCTTGAATTTATTTATATATGTATATACTTATGTACGTACTGCCAACTATTCTTCATGTTTCCACTTACATACATACATTACTTCCGATAAACACAGCGGATTTGATGCATCTCTCAAATTTCGTCTATTTATTTTTTCCAATAAGTTTTCTTCTTCTAACAACATAAATCTGAGTGCAATAATATTAATTTTTCTGAATAATAACAATTTATTAAGAAAATTATAAAAATAGATGTTTATTTTATTCCCTAATAGTAGGTACACAAGTTTATATTACATGTTGCATATTTTGACACAGACACTGCAACGTACAATGCAACCATCAATGCAACCTATAAACATCAAAACATTTTCACATTTTTGAAACTTCGAATGCAACTTCGAAGGCAACCATAAACAATACTACACACTATGCGACCGACAATGCAACCTGCCTGGTTGCATAAACACGTTGCTGTAGTCTGTACCTACCATAACAATTGGCGATGCCAAGTTATTGTTTGTGGGAATAAAAAAAATATTCCCTAGAATTTATTCCCTTGAGATTCGCCATGGCCATTCACATATTTCGTAACGCTATTTTTGGAACCGTAACAATGAACGCCACACAACGAAAAATATCGGAAATGACAAACGTTGCCACTAGTACATACTATTGCGATGTCACAAAATGCCATAATATGTAGTCGGCATAATGAATGAAAATCAAAATTTTTTGATTTTTTATTCAATCGTTTGTCAACCAGACCTCTAACTTTACAATTGGCTGTACAGCTTAATAAAATTGAACAACAAATCGCAACGTGTGGCGGCCGCATAAGGAAATACTCGTTATAAAATTACTACAAATCTCCTTTGCATAAATCAAAGCTGGAAACTAAACTACCACACCAGAAATTGTTCAAAGCTTCAAACACGTTAAGGATTAATTTTGTACTTATCAATGCTTCAATTCTAGATAACAAATTTAGTGTTAAAAGATAAAAACTGTTCTTCACACTGCATTTCAATGTTAGAGCACATTACATCTAACTGCCTACCTACATTTTCGCCCTTTACTGTAGTGGCTCGCCCCATCGCTATGTTGCAAAATTTTTCATGAAATTTTTAACTCAATTAAAAAAAAATCATTTTAATGTACATACGAGTTCATACTTTTTTCATGATGCTTAACGTGCACAAGAATTTTTTCAATTCACTATAGAAATGCTTTCAGAATTTGCATATTTCCTCTAAAAATCAAAATTATTATATATACTCGTAAATGAATCAGATTAATAAAAAAATAAAAATAAACTCATTTAACATTATCTACACGTACGTAAAAAAACAGAAAGAGCGGTACCAAAATCAAAGTTCCATGTTTATTAGCACCCAATAAAGCTTAAAAATTTATTTACACAATTCATTTACATACATTTCGAAAGAAAAAGAAATAAAAAATTAATTTTTATATTTTTTTTGATGAAAATCAACTTCCCTTTTATAATAATGATGACAAGAATTTCTTCATGTTTTAATGCCGGTGCTTAGTTTTATCACATGTACGAGTACATATGTACATGCCTGAATTCTTAATATTTTACCATTTTTGGTTTCCCAATGGACATGTAAAAAACTTAAGAGTATTATGTAGACAAATATGATTTCACTTTTCTTTTTATTCTTTGACGAGCGTATTTGCTGTAGATCATGATTAGGCATTAGTTGACTTGCGATTTTTGAATAAAGTGAAATTTATTCCATGTTCACACTTGCGTGTTTAACGTCCGCCCCATTCGTGTTTAAGAGCTTAAACACGACGATTTTGAGATGTTTTACCATACATTGACTTGTTTTGTTAAACATCTCAAATGAAGTGTTTAAGATTTAAACACTTCCTTAAATACGTAAATGGAGTATGTTCAGTCCATTTTTTGATAATTCTGGCAAACTATGTGTTGTTATTAAATGGCTGCAAGTGAAAAATTATTTGGTAAGCAACTATGTAGTTAAAAAATACTCAATTATTTACAAAAAACAGTTGTTGCTTGAAAATAATAAACCAACAAAAAACCATAATTGTTCGTCAAATTGTTTACAAATACAATAATTTACTGTTTTGTCAGTCAACCTTAAACATCTCAAATGTAAATTGAAAGGTTGTGTTTAGTTTTTTGAAACACTTGCCTTAAGCATATTCAAGACCATAAGTGTGAACGTAGTATTATGTTTGCATACATATTCACCACCCCCTATTGTGAATATTTATTTCATGGAATTATTTCAGTTTTCCCCAAAGTTGCAATTGTGAATTATTTCCAAGTGAACAAACTCATATGTTCGAAAAAAATATGGCATCACCGATTTTTATTCCCGTAGAGCTTTCTTTCCCCCAAGTGTATTCTACTTTATTTTTGACAAAGAGTTTCGATCGGAATAAAAAAAGAAGCACAATGTAAGTAGTTTTTACTTTTATATTTGGATAAAGTTTGTTTTCAAAAATCCCTAAAACTGCAGGCAAAATCTCTCTAAAAGTAGATTACGGTACACCAACGTCCATTTGCCGCCCAATGCCTTTTTGATAACTTCGTACACATGCTTCACAGCCGACGGAATCGATGACGACTTTATATCTGAGAATCAGTTCTCGATCAATATATCTACAAGTTATTTAAAAGCTAATTTAACTCTGAAATATTGCGGAAGCTGCAAAGATTTTATTTACAGTCGAATCCGCTTTAGCGTAACACGCTTTACTGAAAAAAATCGGATTACTGAAAGCGATACAAATCCCCGCACTGATTTTAAACGCAGTAACATCGCTTTACTGAAAATATCGTATTACTGAAAACCAAAAGCAAGCCCACGACTACGTTTTATATGAAACATACTTCGCTTTAGTGAAAAAATAAACAATGACAAATTTATTTATTTTATATTTTAAACTTTTATTTTTTGTTTTAAAAATAATTAAAAAATATGAATGTTTCTATGAATAATTTTTTTTAAATAAAATTTTTACGTTAAATTGACGTAAAAAAATATACAGATTTGATATAAAAAAATATTGTTTTACTGATTTTAAGCAGTACGCTTAACTGTAATAAATTTCAGTAATCCGAACTACGTTTTAGAGAAAAAAATCGGATAACTGAAAAAAATTGGGTTTTGGTTATTTCCAGTAAAGCGGAGTTGACTGTATGTACATACATTCTGCCAACAATTCTTCATGTTTTCACTTACATTTACTTTCGATTTGAATGTCCGAATTAACACAGATGCTTATTTCATTCCCTACCAATTAATTGGTGATGCCAAATTATTGTTGAAGGGTATAAAATAATTATTCTCTGCAATTTATTTCCTTGAGATTCATGATAAGGTTGATTAAATATATTTTTGGTTTTCCATACAAATAAAAAATAAATAAATATTTAAAATTGATGAAAAATAAAAAAATGTAATTTTTTTATAATTGATTAACATTTTGTTGTGTTTCTTCTATTTGTTCATAAAGCATGAACACATTTTGAAAATGTCATAGAAATATTATATTTAATTTGTTTCTCTTTTTTATGCCACACTGCCACATTTCACCTTTTAGACACGCAAAGTTTACTCTGGAAAGTCTTAATTCAGCTAGGAGAAAGACAGAAAAAGGAAGTATTTGTCCCTCAGTCTTTCACCAGCTGAATTAAAACGTTGCAAAGTTTGCATTGCGTGTCTTACTAAATTTTCTTCCGATATTGATGTTGTTACAATATTGACAGCAGGAACTCTAACTCAAAATGATTTCTGCGATATAGAAGTCCATTATTAATTATATTAAAAGCGCAAAATAAAACTAAAAATGAATGCTTGGCGTGTCATCCAGCATGTGTTTATATCACATTTTTTCTACGAGCTGCACAAAGTTTGTATTGGTAGAAATACATGCAGCAAAACACTTAAAACATGTTGGCACTGCTGTGTTTGTTTATACCAACAAAATGTTTGTGTTTTTTTGATGTTGTTGCAGAGTCATGTGGTATCTGATTGAGCTGCCCTGATCACACGTGCACGAATTCGACAACAAACATTTTGATCGTGTCTAGGCAGCGTGTCCTAAGTCGTAGTTGACACTATGCAAGTCTTATTGGTAAGCTGATTAGTTTGGTAGGAGAGAAAGACGAGAGGAAAAGAAACGATACTATTCCCCTCGTCTCTCTCTCCTTCAAACTAATCAGCTTAGCAATAAGATTTGCATAGTGTAAATATGAACTAATTGTGCTGTGTTCGTCAACGAGTTTTCCCGAATGCATTTCATAAGCTTCCTTTGGCATATTGTAAAATATTAAATTTTTGGCCTTCTCACGATTACAAATTTTGTTTGAAAATATTAAAAAAGAAATGGGGTAGTTTGCAGGAAACTCGCCCTTTTTGAAATAGTCACCTGATATCAGTCTTTCATTGAGTCATTGAGGTCATAAAGAAGGCATTGTGCAGTCGGCCTTTCTTTATGATTGCACATTCTGAGTTTAAATAAAAATAATTTGAATCTGAATAAATCGTCAACAACAACATGCGCTTGTTGATAAAGAGAATTAATTTATGCGAGGTGGAATTTATCAGTTAGTGTTGGTAAAATTGGTTTAGTAAATGTCGAAATTGTTATATAAAAATTTAAACTTTGTTGAATTGTATTTCGAAGTTTAGAAATTTGAAATCTTTACACAATACGAATAAAGTTACTATATAAAAATCATATTTTTTTTGAGTTATGATGTTGTTGTAGTAAATGTACATAATTTTAATAAAAAAAAAAACAAAATCGCAGCTGCAACGTGCCATTTGCATACATCATGTATTTTTTTTTACTTTTGAGAGATACGCGATCATTTTAATTCAATTGAAAATAACAGCATCAAATAAACATCCACAGTCTGTCTATCTGTCCACTATCAAAAATGACACTCAATTTGGAATTGATAACATAATGAAGAATACAATGCAATACTCGTACATGTTCATACGAGCACAATAAATAAATTTCTAGTGGCAAATAAATTAGGAAACACATAAATTAATATTAATTAATAACTTTTTTTTGATAATACAAATGAGAAAAGAAAATTCTTCAACATTCATTCATTATGAATGTAACAGTATGAAGTATTAAATGTCACGTGGCTTGCAAAAATTTAAGTACATAAAAGTTATAAAAAAAAACTATGACAATCATTGACATAGTTACGCATCTTTACAATTAAAGTTTTAAAAACTGTGGTGGGTGTGGCAAAAGCCATTCAATGGATGTCAATGTCACCAAACCCCGGGAATGGTTTACGAGTATCATTACAATTTCATCCATAAAAGAGTTTTAAGAAACGCACCTTGTTTTTCTATTTAAAATGCAAAATGAAAAAAAAACGTTAATCTTCCCCAAACTGTGTTTGTACGATGGTCATCCATATACAAAATTAAAACAACTGCTACAAAATCGTGCAAATAAAAGAAGAATTTTTTTGAAAGTAGTGATCGTTATTTATTTAGACTATCGTGAATAACAAATAGAATTATTGCTCCCATTAAATTTTTAAATTTTTTTTAAATGCTATTGTGAATCTCCCGTAATATTTTTCTCCGCGCTACCAGTGCCCAGTGAATGTAAAAAAGGGACGGAGATTTGCAAAGCTTAGACATTAACTTGGAGGCCACACGTTAAATTTTTGACTTTCAATTTTAATTTTTATTTTAATTTAATTTAATTTAATTTGCAATACTCTCACACTTTTTATTTTTTTAGTATTGACGCTTTTTTCCTTTTGGCGTTTTTTTTATTTTGGTGATTTTTTAGTTTTGGCGCTTTTTTTCTTTCATTTCATTTATATTTTTCATTTAAACTCGTTTTTCATTTCGGCGAATTTTCGCTTCGGCATTTTTTTCATTTTAGGATTTTTTAGTTTTAGCGTTTTTGAAAATTCCAAGAGTTTGTGAGAGGCAAACTCTTGAAAGATACAACAATATGTCAAAATTACATTAACTGATAGAAAGAATACCCTTTAATTTTGATTTTTTTTAATTTCAGTGTTAATTCACGTGGTCTGCATAAAAATACACTTTGAAAATTTCAAGTGTACTCGTATATCTATAATTTTCTGCATATTACATTAGGATTTCAAACTTTTTCGCTGCTCGCTTTAAAACACCCTTAAATTTTTTACATATTTTGTGAAAATTTCTGGTCCGTAGCTTTTACGGTTCTTGAGAAAACAGCCTGTGGCAGACAGTCATACAGACAGACGGACGGACATCGTAGCGAAAACAATAGGTTTCCTTTTCACCTTCGGTGTATGTAACCCTGAAAACACATCTTTTTTTATTTTTTTATTTTATTTTTATAAAAGTGGAGTAACACTCAGACAATGAATGTCGACTACTATTACTAGGTGTTACCTTCTTTAGGAACAAGATAGCGATAGAGAAAACAGGTGGTGAAGGAAGAGATAGAGGAAAGCTTCATTCCTTTACAACTCTGCTTTTTTGCACGTTTTTTAATAATGCAGTGTTACAGCTCCTCTGGTGTTAAATGAGGCGTATTAAATTGGTTATTTTACTTCGCCGATGAGATTATGCTACACAACGAAGGAGGGCGCTCTGATGTTACATGAGGATTAGTATCCGCTGAAGCCGGTGCAGTTCAGTGACCAGTGACTATGCCTTCATCACATGAATTTTCCTACAACAACTGATACAAAGGGAAAATGCGTGGTGTTGTTATTTAATGACTGTTGGATACCGGGGTTCGAACCCAGGCCCTTTGGTTTTGTAGTCAACGTGCTAACTACTTCAGACAACTCCACCCTCTTGTAAACGCACTATATTAATACTAACTCCGGTATTCGTAAGCGACTGCAAAGTTTTGTAAAACAAAATTCGTACGTGAAAGCAATATTAACTTTAACAATCGTTTATGAATACAAGGATAAGAGTTTACCAAAAGAAATAAATAAGTTTTTCAACAAGTCAGACGGAAAGGAAGACAAAAAGTGTACATTAAAATATCAATATATTGGCATGTGTATGTATGAATGTATGTTTGTATATGGAATCGACATCATCATCATATGTTTTAGAAGAGAAACAGAATTCCTGTTACCCCCCGGGGGCTTTTACCTATTTACAATTTTCAAGGTTTTCTCAAATGTTGTTACGGTTTTGCACGCAAATTAGAATGAAAAATTTTTAGAACAAAAAGTATTTGACTGTATGTACGTATGTAAATACACATGTGTGTGGATATGAATTTACTTCGCTGATATCATCATCATCTACAAATTCGGGGTGTTTCCTTTTTATTTAATTCTTTTTATTTTTCATAAAGCTAAAAGCTTTAGTTGTCATAAATAAACTTGTTGAGAAAATGCACACATACATATTTTCAAACGAAGAAAATATAATATTTTTAATTCAATTATTATTAAAAGGCAGTTTTTCGGTTCGAGATTAAACTTAGATCTTCCTCTAATTAGTTTATCCCAAAAATTTATTTACGGCTCGATTGTGGATGGCAACCGAGCTGCAGTTGCGTTGTCCTACTGGCAACTGTCTCCAGTTGCCTGAAAATACCATTCTGACAGATTGGCAACTGAAAATAATTATGGAGTTCAAAATAGCGCTTTAAAATATCTAATAATGCAACGTTTACATTTTAATTCCTTAATATGGGTTGACAAGTTTGTTGTTTACTTTGTGTGTAAATCAAATTTAATTTTAAGTGTCAAATTTAAAAGTCTGGTAAGCATGTCATTTTCAATGTGGCAATATGGTAATGCTAAATGCGGCAGTAGTTGATGAAAAGATATAAAAAAATATTAAATATTAAACATTAAAAATTTTGTTATTTTAATACTTTAATATACTGTGCTTTATATTGTTGCCAGCTCACAAAGAAAATTTTAAAATGGCACAATGTTGCCACATTAAAATTTTGAGTTACTCATTGTGAATTCCCTAAATGTAAACAAAGCTGCAAAATAAAAAAAATGTATGTATGTATGTAAGTGCTAAAAAGAAATTTGATTAAGTAAAATTGCCTAAAAAATTATTTATAATAAAGATGATTAGTTTAGTGGAATTATTTTGCCATGAAGAAAAAGAATACCAAATATGTCGGTAGCCTGTTGTCGTGAATGTGTTTAAGGAAAACACTGAACGAAAAGGCCTGAATAAAAAAAATTTATTCCTTAATAAAATCAAGGGTTTTGAGTTTCCCGGCACGGCCCAAACACCTTTTAATGCCACGCTACTTTGTGCAAACAAAATTTGCTCTTGAAACAACAATTAGATAGATTTTTTTTTTTTTTTGAAAGAAAAATTAAATTAAAATTTAAATTTGAGTTTATAAAATCGACTTAATTGTTCTTATTTTATCACTTTTTGTCGGGGTCAAGAACTTTTCATTTACGATTATTATACATGCATGCATATCGTCCCATAATCGCGAAAAAAAACTTAAGCGATATAATTTTTGAACCTTACTGTTTTATGAAAATCGATTATCTGCGATCGTAAATAATCGATTTCCGTCAAAAAAAGTGGTTCAAAAATAATGTCGCTTAAGCTTCTTTTGGCGGTTATGGCTCGATATGTACATGCGTATTTGCGTGCATACAATTTTGAGAGTTGAGGAAAATTTTACAGAAATTTATTTTTCATTTTGCGAATAAAAGGTGTGCACGTGTGTGTGTGTTAATAAAATAATTGTTTTGCGTTTGTGAACAATTTATTGAAATTAAAGAAATGGGAAACATGAAATCACTGAGTTTATTTTGGTCTTTGTGTAATTTTTTGTAGCACCACAGGTGGGAATTTTTTATATGCAGTTCAATATTTTTGAAAAGGCTTCTGTTTTCTCAACAAAGTTAATATTGTTTTCTTTTTAAGATTCCTCAGAAATTCTTTGTTCTTAAATGCATAAAAAAAAAATTTTAACAAATAAAAATTTTTCCTTACGAAAAAGTTAAAAAGTTTAAGAACTTTGTCATTATTTCAATCAAAGAAAAAAGATATAACGCTCAAAACAACGTCATAACTCCAAAAATTTAAATTTTGAGCTAATGATGCAGAATTAATCCTCATATCGTTCTTGATATTGTGTAAAAATTTCATATATACTCTTATTTATATCCTGTTTAATTAACTCTTGAAAGCAACATAAAATTTTCTTTTTCCGGAAACAATGAAATGTGATTTTTTGTTTATTGATAAAACTTATCAGTAGAACGTTTTCTTGCGACATAGTGGGTCCATACCGTGAAACTTGCATATTCATGGCTCTTAGTTATTCAAGTTGGTGACATACACATTTAAATACCCTGAATTTGTGGGAACTAAACTAATTGTGTAATTAAACAACATAACTAGTCGTGGGTGCATGTTTAAATATAATAAAAAAGTGGAAAAATCCAAAAAAATAAAAAAATAAAAACAAATGAGAACACATTTTCTTTGAAGATAAACTACAAATTGACGTCATTAGGCATTTTGAAATGAAATTTTAAAATATTAAAAGTTGTGTACATATTCGTATGATTGTTCGTCTACATATTTATTTACTTTTAAAAATAATAATAGACAATAGCGTAATTTCTTTATTTATTTCATTGATTTTGTCGGTTGCTTTTTATTGCAATACACGAGAATCAGTTGTTTTATTATAAAAAAATTTAAATAAAAAAAGCTTTAAGTAAGATATCCTGATATACTCATCAATGTGGCTCTACTCAAATGTAGATTATTAATTTAGAAAGTAATATAAAGTTTTGAGGACCATTCGTGAAATATTAAGCGACTTATAAAAAAAGGCGGTGTAAATTATGCAAATGCTAAATGTCACTATATCTATAAAACTAGAGCTGCCAGAGAAAAGCTATTGATGTCATCGTAATCACCAGATAGAAATACACAAGGATCGACCATTATTATTTTAACAACATAACCACTGCATGTACATATATTCCCCAAAGAATTAACTAACGACAATTTAAACTTTTCAATTAACACGATATTTAACAGAATTTGTGTCATGTTAAGTAAACTGTTACATTGATATACATATTTCTGTTCCATCTTAACATTTGGTGATTTTACGCAACAAGTTTAAATGAATAGGATTTTCAAAACTATAAACTACTTTTAGGCTGGGCTGTAAACTTTCGTAGTCAAACGACTAACAGAGTCTGTTAAACGAATAAATCCCATTAACATTCTTCTTGCTGGACTGTTAACTTGTGTTGTTAAACGACTAACGGAGTCGGTTAACAACGAATCGATCCCAATAACATTAATTTATTGCACAGTGTGTAAAATGTTTTTGTTTTTAAATTTGTTTACCTTTTTATCAATAGAGACTTAACATAATTTTTAATTCTTGTACTTTCAGTTAAACGCCATTAATGAATCCAACGAAGTGCCATACCGGAAATTGTGTAAATGGTAAAGGAAAATACAAAGTAAATTAAAACAAAACATAATTATTAAAAACTTTTACATACAAACATATTTTGTTGTTATTTAATACACTTTTTAACAAGTACAACTGCTATACATTCTTTTTTACATTAAAGAAGAAATAGCAAAAACCATAAGGCTTAAAACTACAACTAGAAACAAAAAAAAAAAAAAGCATATGCCAAAAAGTAACTTTTAAGTAGCAATTGAAAAAAATCGATAATAATTTGTTTAAAAACGCTTTGCATTATAAATGAAAAGCTTTTTGCGTTTTATTGCACATTAAACATATGTAAACACGATAAGTAAAAGAGAGAACAAAAAGTAGAGATTACTTTCGCAGCATTGAGAAAGAAAAAGGTCGGACCTTTTCCTGAAAGAAAATTTATGAAATTTTCAAACGAACTTCATACAAATACACAAGAAATTGTATGAATTATAAACAAAAATGGCAGATAAAATGACCAAAACGACCTCTAGCATATCGTTGGAAAGCCGCCAACATATAAACACGACAAACACAACCTATCCCGATAACATGCCCAATAAGGGAGAACAACAAATTGTGAGTAGGCTGGCTGAAAATGATCATCAGCAGCCGAATGAAATTCATAACGAAAGCTCTAACAGCGCAAAGCTGTTAAAGCCCATACTAAAAGCACCCGCAGATGAGTGGCAAGAAGTTTGTTTGTCCAAAAACAAACTGAAACGTAAGAAAACTTTATCGGCTTCCCTAACTTCAGTCACGGATTCTGTTAATCAAGAGAAAAGAACACGCATAGAGGGAATGCAGTTGAATTGTAGGGGCAAACTACAAATCAAGGAGAATATCAACACTAACACTCCAATGCCAACCACAGCAAATACAACTGTGACTCCGATTCCCTTAAGATCAGATAGACTGGCTGGCAAACCGCCTTTGCCGCCTTCTAGTAAACACAACAATACAGAATCAAAGCTGGCTTTAAATCCGCCACCCAGACTGAAACGCAAACTTCAGGAAAATGTTCAGACTATACAAAAGCTAAATGCTCTCACAGAGCAATTACGCTTGGAAATAAATGAACTTAAATCAAGTTTAACTACAGAAAAGGGAGCTGTTCGAGTTTTAAGGTGAGTTCTTTTATTATTTTTCTAGAAAACAATTTAAGAATTTTTTTTCTTCTCAGAGCCCAAAATGAATCTGAAGCACGCAAATGGAAAAATGAGGTTAAAAAACTGCAAAATGCGGTAGAGCTTTTAAAGAAAACTACAAATAATGAAAACTTGCCACAGGCTGCCATGGGTGGCCTGGTCAACTACGAAATACAAAGACTGACTAATGAGATTAATGTCTTAAAAGAAGCTAACAAAGCTTTGGAAGAAAAGAAAGTGGTAAGTTTGATTTTTGTACAAGTTTATTTGTTGCACAGAGAAGCATGATGTTTTTTATTATGGGAATGTTTTTATTGCATTTTGTTAATCTGACGACTAAAAGCAAAATTTATAAATTTTTAATATGAACATACATGGAGTGCCAATTCTAAGTGCATCGATATCAATTGCAGTTGCTTTAAATTTAAATTATTCTTGCTTTAAAGCAAAATTCTCGTGTCTACTTTCAATTGAGTATCGTTTTAATACGAGATTTAATAACAATAATTTTATACATTTAAAATGTACCGTTTTATCTTAGTACCGCACTACCATTTAAAGGTAAAACTATCGTTGTTATGCTTCGTTTACCGTTGTACCTTAGTACCGTATTACCATTTCAATATAAAATGATCGTTTTTATGCATCTTAAATCGATACTCGAACGAGAATAGGCTCGACTGTTTAATTAAATAAAGAAAAGTTTATTGTGTCTAGTGCATCAGTTGAACATTAAGGTTCAATAAATCTCTATGAAAGCAACAAATCAGTACAGTAATTAAATCATCTCTAAACGCATAAAATTGGGCGTTCAAGCCACCAATACAGACAGACCGTATGTATGATTCAAGGCCCTATTATGAGTTGAATTCGATTTGCGTTCTTCGCTGGGTATCGAACATCGATCATGAAAAATCGAATGTTAAATTCATATTATGATCATCGAAAATTTCGCTGAGCAACGAATTTTGTTAAATTTTTGTAAAAAATTAAAAAAAAATCTAAGTGTCAAACAATGTTTATTTTTAAGTATAAAAACACAAATTGAAAAATATTTTTTTCGATTTTATTCACAATAACGACGTTCTTTGTCGAACGCTCGTCATAATACCAAATGAAAATTCGTTCGATCGTACTTTCGACTACAGTCGAAGATCGAAAGTTGCTCATAATAAGGGCCTCACTAAAAGATCAGTCAACTTTTTCTTAGCCTTTACTTTTTCTTCAGATCTTGTTCGATCTGTTTTCATACACTCTTCTGTCTCAGTAAAATTTGGCTGATCTTTTATATTTTTTTTTAAACATGTTTGCCTTTTTCGTTGTGCAAAGAATTTATAGCCCACTGCGAAACAGCTGATTTTTTCACACATATTCTAGGGCTGCACTGATTTACGGCTGTTGAGTTTAAACGACATACAAATTTAAGTTTGATTCAACTAAACCAGCGTTTAAACTTACACTGATTTATTGGCCCTTAGTATCAATAACTTAAATCTACAAATTAATAACTAAAGTATAGCCAGTGCCGCTAATTTTGTTCTATTTCCATGCGTTGCCTAAGAGAAATATTTTTTCTTAAACTTAAGTCCACAGAAACTTTTTTGGAGGCTGTAAGTTTTTCAAAGTTTCAAAAAGTTTTAGGTAGATGTACCATATCAAAGGGAATATTTTGTAAAGTTTTTGTTTTTGCAAATTTCTTAATTTGTAGTTGAGCACAAAGGCAATAAAATAATGAAACTCATTTGGATACGTTTGAGCGGAGATTTAACTTGACCTTCGAGCCAAAATCACTTTCAAATGTGTCAACTTCTCTTTCGTACTTATCAATTCGAAAAGAAAACACCCAGTTGACACTGTCAAACCGATGATCAAAAACCAAAATACGGGCTGATAATGCCGTAACGTGAGCACTACGGGCACATCATCTTCATTGCGTCTTTTTCGTTTGATTTGTGTTCTCGAACTGCGAAAGGCGGCGTTCATCAAACGATTCCAATATTGTATGAAACCGAATTCCTGAGCATTTCGCACCAGCCTATTTATAAAGCCCAGATATGGCGATCCATAAGGGACAATGTAAACAGCATGAAACGGCACAATGCACTGCCTCATAACATGGAAAAGGGGACTCCCATTTTTGGTGTGCGTTCTTGAGTTGGTTCTAAAAACAGAGATGTGATACTTTTGCAAATACGCATAACTCAAATTGTTGTTTTCTATTAAATATTTTATCTGCAAATCGGGTAATTCTACTACTTTTGCTTTCAATGTGGGCGCGTACAGACTCTCAGAAAATATGTAGCGGTCCAAGTGTTTGATATGGCGCGGCAAGGTGGCCAAAGGATAAGGCGATTCAACTAGCTCTTGTATAGTATTAATGTCCGGTAGAAATTTGCGATCCACCAAATTTCCCGTGAGATTTCCTTTGAAAGCTGCCGAGATCAGCATGCCGTACATCAACCAAACGCAGAAAAAGAAACGTAACGAAGTCGGTCTATGCATTTTCAGAAATGGCATTGATATAATGCAGGCGTACAGATGTAAAACGAATTTAGTTTTTGAGCATATATTGCGATAGTTGAGTAGACAAAAGCCACTGGCGAATATTAAAGTTGTTAAAATCGACAGCCATACTCCAGTATTGAATGAGCGAAACAGATTCCAAAATGAAG
Source organism: Nowickia ferox (assembly GCA_936439885.1). Lineage (NCBI taxonomy): Eukaryota > Metazoa > Arthropoda > Insecta > Diptera > Tachinidae > Nowickia > Nowickia ferox. Next base: position 3,002,337 of record OW387023.1, on the reverse strand, counting down.
AGGCCACATTGGCCTTGGGCACCATGACACACAAATCATCGCGACTGTGCACAATAGTGTGCTCAACTTTTTTGTAAAATGTCTCCAATGACAAGAAGCGTGTATTCAGCGAAACATCGTCTATATCCTCGGAAATTTCTCTGAAACAAAAATCACTTCTAATCGATGTATTGCCATAAGGTTTCACCCAGTTGATAACACGTGTGGCATTTAGACTTTTAACCAAATAGTTGCTCATAAGGCCATCTGCACCCATTAACTTGTCTCCGTGATTGTAAATGGTACGTATGCCATCCTCATACATGCATATACGCAAAGGACTTCTTCTCATATTCAGGATGGTGCGGGGAAATATGTCTCGAACTGTTAGTTTGTGATCACTACCTATCACTACGGTGGTTATTGTTTCAGCAAACAGCTTTTGCAAAAACGGATCATACCGATACAGGTGCAATTTGCCATTCTGAGAATATATAATGGCCACATTTAGAATCCAGTTTCTCCAAAAGCTCAGAAAAACTCTGTGTAACCACACTTCTGATACGGATGCCGAATTTTCTATCATAATCATAATGAATGTTAAATGCTTCGAGTCCGACCTTTTTGTTAACAAATTCAATCGAAGACTTTGTGCGAGGTTGGGCAAAATCATTATTAGATACAAATCAATGCCATCGTCCTTCCATATTCTCAAAGGTGTGTTTCTATTCCTGTAAAGAAAATACGGAATAAATTGGGCATGAGCGGTGAGTTTGCATTTGGAGAATGACAATTATGTACAAAGCAAAAAAAAAAATATTTTTTTTTTGAAAATTGGGGGGAGGGTAGAAAATTCCTTCTACAAAAATTAATAATCAAATATTTTTTTCATCCAAAATTCTTTTTTCATATGGAAAAGGTCCACTATTTTTTGTTTTCGAAATTGTGAGGGGGTAAGCAAGGTGCCTGCCTTTAAAAATTTAATATCATATAACTTCGTTATATCGAGCCATAACCGCCAAAAAAGCTTAACCGGCACATTTTTTGGACCTCATTTTTTGACGAAAGTCGATTAGTTACGATCGCAAATAAGCGATTTTGGTCAAAGAAAAAATTAATTCGAAAATTAATATTAATTAATATTAATTAATTTTTTTTTGGAAATTGGGGAGGGGAAGGTTGTTGAAAATTACCCGCTTCAATAATTGGGGAATGGGTTAGCAAAGTACACAGGTTTATTTTTTTTTATCATTTTGTAAAAAACTTTGAAATTATAATACACTGAACACTTTGCTCTCTCTCTCTCTCTCTCTCTCTCTTTTCGTATGTTTGGTCTTTATTTAATGTTTTCTTTTATTCCCTTTCTCATCTTTAATAAAAACTGTCATCTCCTGTTTGCTATTTAATTTAACTTAAACATTAGAGTTTTCGGTCACACCCGTCACAGTAAAAAAAAAAAGTGGTTTAATAAAATAATTGATACCTCCCAACAATCTGTGCCGGACTTGTAGCACTAGTGCGCCTTATAGTTTTCGTTCCATAGTGGAAAAACACTTTTGTAACTATATTTCGTTAGATATTAAATTGTCGAAAAAATTACATTTAATAAATATTAATTGTATTGAGTAGTTCTTTCGGTTGGCATAAAAAAACAACATTTCGATAAGAAATCGTGAATTCCGTTTTTTTTAAATCTGACCCAGTGTGCAATGGTGAATAACAACGATATTAAGCCTTAAACGTATTTAACAATTTTGAAAGTGCTTGACTTGAATTTTGAGCTTTGCTCTACTCATAGATTTATAACCAGTACCGCTATGTCGAAAGCCAACGTTCGTTGATATTGAAACCAAAACAAACTTCCATATTTTGATTTTATTTCCAACATCAATAGTCGAAAGAACGGTTCCTTTAAATATCGTGGATGAAGCTGTGATGGGTGTGACCATGACAACTATATATTTTTTATTATAATTCAAAACTATAAAAATTAGAATTTTAAAAAATCGTAAATTCCTTTTTTTCAAATCTGGCACCAGTGTACTTCAGAGTCCCACTAAATCCGATTTTAAAGAGTTAATTTTTATTAGAAAGGAAAAATGTGTTCCATCAATTTTATTTTACAGATTTGTGACACTATTTTCCCTCTCTTTTATTAATTATCCACAAAATATATTAACTTGTGTTGATTTAATACTTAAAAATCTTCAAAGCTTCCGACTTATGCAAATGCATGCGTTTGTTATTTTAATGTTTTATAAACAAATATTTTCCTAAGATTGCATTAATGTGTCTTAAGGATTGTCTCGTTCTGTTCAGCGCTCGTAAGTTTAAGTGTTTCTTGTTATTAAATTATATTTACTTAGTCGTGGTTTACACTATGCAAGTCTTATTGCTAAGCTGATTAGTTTGCTGGAGAGAGAGAGACGAAGGGAACATAAACGTTTCTTTTCCCCTCTTCTGTCTCACGTAACAAACTAATCAGCTTAGCAATAAGACTTGCATAGTGTAAACTAGGACTTACCTAAACAAAATGTGCGATATGCCGCAATCATTAAGCATTTGCAACAGTTCTCCAGGATGACTTAATGATGTGTCGTCATTTTCAAAATAAACATTCACCACTTTCACTTGAGAATTGCAAAGTATCCGGCCCGTGTAGTCAATTAGTTTACGTTTTTGCCGCAATTGAGGAAGCATCAGCAGGCTGCCAGTATTGTCTGCAACACACCAACAACAAATGTCGCAGCAGATGATAAGAGAGACAAAATAAAACCGCCACATTTTCACTACAATTAAACCGCCACAACTAAAAACAACGCAACGTGTCCTCTCTGTTTTATACTTATTTATGGCTCAAAGACACGACTAAAAGGCACGTAAGACGTTATCAGCACAAGGGATGACAGGCCAGCCATCATTCATTCAAAGTGTATTGTAAACCATCATTGGGCTGATTATCAAAGGTTGCCAATCATTAATTTTGTTAATGAATTTACTTTTGCTTTCCCGTCCCCATTTCCAATACGAAGTGGGTTGTTTGTTTCCCTTGCATTTTTGATAAACTTTTCCATATGTTGCCTTCGCTTATGAGGGGGCATGTCTCAAAGCAGCTTGACTTACTTAATGCATAATAATAAAAAAGCAAATATATATATATCGTATGTATTGTACATATGTATGTATGTATGTATTCTTAATACTAATAATAAGTTGTCAATTATTTTAAACTAATTCCGCATGTCCATTCCTACTGCTTCATCGTTTGAAATTTAACTTGTGTTGTTGTTGTTGTTGTTGTTTGTTTGTATTCGCTACTCTCCCGCCTAAAATTATAAAATTGTGGATTTATTTGCAAGTCAATCAAACGAAATCAATTTGCGTTGTAATGACTTTTTACAGATTAATTGCGAAGCTGATAGACGCAAAGCAGCTGATATACGCGAATTAAAAGATTCTTACGAAATCCGATTGACTCAAATACAAAAATCTGCCAAAAATGAAATATCACGATTGGTAAGTGTTTCTTTTAATTTGTTTACTTTCAGTTTGAATTACTTTAAAAGATGTGGATTTGTAATAAAAAAAAAAGATGATGTGCACACAGAATATGACTGCTGACAGCTGAGATTCAAAATAAGTAATAAAAATCAGTTCCTGTAAGAAAGATATTGAAATGTGCCTTTTGAGAAACCTAATTAAAAAAAAATGTGCAGCTCATCTGTAGACTTCAACCACAATACAAAATTTAATAAAAAAGTTTTTTTTTTTAAATTCGTATTTAAATAAGAAATTAAAAAAAATATTTTTCTTTTAGAGAAATTTTTTTATTTGGAAAAACAAATTTCCGTTGACTTTTATAACAAGTATAAAAGTATAAGTATAAAAGTAAAAAAGTATAAAAATCACCTTTTATAAAAAGTACCTTTTATAAAAAAAACTTTTATGAAAAGTACCTTTTCATGAAAAGTCCCTTTTATAAAAACTACTTTTAATAAAAAGTAACTTTTATATAAAGAAACTTTTATAAAAGGTACTTTTTATAAAAAGTACTTTTTATAAAAGGTACTTTTTATAAAAAGTACTTTTTATAAAAAGTACTTTTTATAAAAGTACCTTTTCTAAAAATTATCTCTAGTAAAAAGTTCATTTTATAAGAAGCGCCTTTTTTAAAAAAAGGAGTTTTCATAACAAGTACTTTTAATAAAAAGTACCTTTTATAAAAAGTACCTTTTATAATATTACATACCTTTTATAAAAAGTAACTTTTACAAAAAGTACCTTTTTTAAAAAGTATCTTTTATAAAAAGTACCTTCCTTTTCTAAAAAGTACCTTTTATTAAAAGTACCTTTAGTAAAAAGTTCATTTTATAAAAAGTACCTTATATAAAAAGTACCTTTTATAAAAAGTAATTTTTATAAAAAGTACCTTTTACCAAAAGTAACTTTTTTAAAAAGTACCTTATATAAAAAGTACCTTTTAAGAAAAGTACCTTCTATAAAAAGTACATTTTAAAAAAAGTACCTGCGCATTAAAATATCACACGTGTATGGAAGAAATCATTGAATTTATTTTAGTGCAAAGTTTGGTGATTCGTTTTATGTGTTGTGAGTGTAAAGGGATGCGGAATATGCACTTTAAGACACTTTTTAATGTTAAAAGCTGGAACCACATAATTATGCAGAATATGTGTAGTTGTTAAAAGTAATAAAAATGCATTGAAAACGTTTTGTGAACCATTAAAAACAGGCAAATCCGTGAGAAAATATTTGCAATTGATTCCTTTAGATTGGTTGTGATTCATTCACAAAAAATTCCTTACAAATGTTGTTGCAGCGCAACGGGCTCTCGGCCATTCATACATATTCTTTTAAGGATTTAGTGGTAAATATAATGAATGAAAAATTAATATGAATGTGTACGAATGTACATATTTTTGAAGGCCTCAGGCCAATTCATACACTGAGAAAATATCTCGTCTGAGATACATGATGATTGTGATAGCAATTGTTGCCAATAGAAAGAAGAAAGAAATCGTTTGGAATGGTATCTAAATTTTATTAGTATGATTTTTAAATTTGGCCCAAGTTGCCAAATTTTAGCTAAAAAGTTTTTTTAAGTGTAGGAATGCCAAAATGTTTCAAAGCTTTTATTTAATACTCATGAGTGTATGGTTAGAGAGCAGGACAAGCGGTCATAGAGCCAAAAGGGGTGTTGTTTTTATGCTTAGAGGAATCTGTCTGTATTGCCAAACAAAAAGGTGTGACAGGAAGCTGGAACAAAATCCAGACAATAAATAAAATTTTAGCTAAAAAAAGTTTGACAGTTCAATGACCTTTTAGAATTTTTTCAAACTTTATTGTTAAATAAAAAAAAAATATATTACGTGTTAGCAAGAATAAAAAATGCAAGTGTGCGTATTTAAAAGTATTTTGAATAATTTCAGCACATGGCGGTCTTAAAGTTTATTAAATTTTACCATAAATTTTAATTTGACTTTATTTTTTTTCCGCCCGACTTCTTACCTGTCTTGTGTTGACCAACATTTTGTTGAGTTTAAATTATGCTTTAAGAAATAAAATCATAAGCGGCATCTAATAGTGGCTGCATGTGGCGAGAATGTTTATGCGGCTGATATTTTTAAGCTGGTTTTCAATGTTTTCATTTTGTTTTATATATTTCCATTTATATATTTTTGGTCGCCGAGCCACATGAAAAGACACATTATTTAGTTATTTAATAGCTGTGAATGTCTTACGAACAAAATTGTGCGTTTCTTATTTTTTATTTAAGGTTTTATTTTTTGTTTGTTTGTGGGTAAAAGAGGTCTGTCTGTCTGTCTGTCTGTCTATTCAGTTTTCAAAGAGAGTCTGCTTTGAGCCTTTAGGCTAAATTGCATAAAAACTTCCCACGATTTTGTGGTTTTACAGCACACATGTTACCTTAATATGGAAAGGCCCTAACTCATTATATTTTTAAAGTCGAGAGTTTTGCATTTCTCGTTACATTAGACGTTCTTCTATCGAAATATAAAAAGAATTTGATGTCAAAAAAATAATCAGTTAGGGCCTTCCTGTATCAAGGTAACGATATGTATTTTACTTTTAAAATATAAATAATTTTAATTAAAAAAACCATAACAAAATAATTATTTTACAATAGAGTCAAACAGCATGTACTTATGTAATTGTATAAGAACCCTTAGCTCCAAAATGTCTTAAGTGACGTGTTTTCAAATAGTATTTTAAATTGTGCTCGAGTTGGTTAAATTAAGTTATTTGCTTAGAAAACTTTAGAAAATAGATAAATTCGAGAGTTTTTAATGTTACACAGAAATTAAATTAAAGTAAAGTTAAAGTAAGTTAAGGGCCTGGTTCACGATATCGACAGTGTTCGACTTGTCGCACACTTACATTCAAAACAAAAACAAATTCTAAAATTTTGTTGTTGTTTCCAATGTAAGTGTGCGACAACGTTCTACTTGTCGATATCGTGAACCAGGCCCTAACAGCCATGTGCATGACTGTCGTAAATCAGGTATTATAAATTTGAGCTTTTATTACATTAAAAGCTTTTAACAAATTGGAGTACGATGAATCCAAGCAATTCACATATTCCATTTGCATTCAAAAATATGTAAAGTGTTTTTTTTATAGAGTTATAAAACTGTAAGTTGGCAACACTTTTTTAACTTGCGGCCATTATTTCAGCTGTCAAGTTATTTATGCTAAGTTTGGTTTGGCATTTCAACATGAATAGACTGACGCTTGAACAACGCTTTTAAATTGTGCAAATTTATTTTGAACACCATGGTTCATTTTACGGTCAACATGGTAGTCCATCAGAGCAATTAATTCGATTAATTACTTTAAATGATAGTACGCATGCACAGAGAAGTCGTACTGTAAGTACCGAAGAAGTCATTGCTGCTGTAGAGCGTAGCGTAGAGGAAGACACGAATCAGTCTATAGAATCTATAACCAGGCTATAGAGCCATGATTACTTACTTCTTCGTTCACCAATTAATTGGCCTCCAGATCGTGCGATTTAACATCGCTGGACTATTTTCTGTAAGGATATGTGACGTCGCTAGCTTACGCCAATAAAGCAAAAATGATTGATTGATTGGACCTTCAGACTAGACTACATCCGAGCCACCCGTGGCGCTCATATCGTCGCTGTTTTAACTAACCGGCCTAACTGAAATTTTTGGAAAAATGAGTTAAGTCCTTTACCAGACTTTATAAGTCATAACACACCTTGTCTACAATTTTCATGACTGCACGCATTACTGTTGTGCCTATATAAGTAAAAAGATTTCAGACGCAGCCATAAGCTGCTCTCCTGTTAATTTTTTAATATGTTAGTTAAATCAGCGACGAATGCCAGAAAGCATATTTAAATTATAATGCCAGAAGATTATCTTTCGAATAAAGTAAATTTCATGTCTCTTTAAAAAAATTCATCATTGTTTTATTCCATTTAAAAGTTTTTATCTCTCTAAAAACACCCTTACGTAGCTTACATCGTTTGACACCATACATCATTTGAACCACCAAGTTGTTCCGTTCTGCTAGTGTTTGTCATAATAATTTACAATTTGTCGTTGGTGGAAGTTGTTCCTTAAAAATGATCACATCTAATTTGGCGATATGAACTTTTTTTAGCTTAATCGGATCAGAAACAGAGAAAAATTTAATTGTTTAAATTAAACGCTTTTATTTAGAAAAGTTTTTAAATTTTTAATTGACTCAATGAAATTTTTAATTGATTATTTGTAGTTTTTTCAATTGAAGGTATTAATAGGAAAGTTATTAAATTCTTTTTTGGTTTTTTCTTTTACAGCTGGAGGAAATAAAAACTAAGGAACGTAATATTGGGCAACTAAGAAAAGATTTACAAATTTTACAAAACTCAAAAAATATAAGCAGAAATGCAACGACTTCTAATACTAATCAAACGAACAAAACGACGAACTTAAATGCAAAAAATTTAATTAACAAAAAGCCAAAGAGCAGCATTTTAAACGATGCAAACAAGCAAAGTGACGAACCTGCAAAAATTTCAACGAAAAACAAGGATCTACACAAAAAAGCTGAAAATTCGAATGAGGCAAGTAAATATAATTTAAATTAAATTTTTCTTTTATTTCAACCAACTTGAACTTGAAGGTGAAAGTTCAAAATTTATATTTACTCCAAGTTTTTTTTTAATTGTATTTATCTTAAAAATTTATTTTTCAATCACTGACTTTCGAGCTTGTAAACATGATAAAACTATGCACGAGTAAAAACAATTTTCTTAATTGACTTTTTGCTAAAGGTCGGTTTTCTTTCGCCAAGTTTCCGCTTTACAGCAACTCAAATCTGTGAAAGTGTCTCTTTTATTGATTTTGTTTGCTTTTTTCTCACACTTCATTGACAAACTTTTTTTTGTTTTAGTTTCTCGATGGAACAAAAAAAAAACACAAAACAAAAAAAAATGTCATAAAATAAAATTTTATTACCCTTCTTCGGGTGGGTCTGATTAAAAATACAACTTTATAGAGTCTAGTGTTGGCTTCACTGCTTTAAGCTGCCACCAACAAACGTATTGACTTGTTAACTTAATTCAGGAATTGATTATAATAATAAAAAAAAACTAATTTACATAAAAATCTCACCACCTTGAAAGAGAAAAGCATCTGCTGCAAGCTTTAAAGCAATTTATTTTATGGGCGCTAATAATAATACTGTTATGGTCAGATATGCTTAATGTATTTATTTACGGATTAACTGTTATAAAATAGTTCAAAGCTTTTCTTTATTGAAGAAAGCTGCTCATTATGTCGAAATATTTTGAAAAAAGAAAATTTAAATTCTTAAACAGATTGTTTGAGCAGGAATTTCTTAGCAGGTCATATTTTCAAATTGAAAATTTTTATAAGAATCTTTCCTGTGTTAGGCACACAAAGCTCAGTTAAGGCTCAGTTAGCCGACTGTAATGCAATATAACTGTAATGTAGGAAACAGCTGATCGATATTTTAGCATGAAAAGTAAGTTACGTTACATTACATCTCTATGACCATATCCATTACTTTTCCTGCAACGGCAGGAAACAGCTGATCTCTATATATCACTGTCATTACTTTTCACATAACAATATCGATCAGCTGTTTCCAATCGTTCCAGTTACATTCGATTACAGTCGACTAACTGAGCCTTCATTTAGATGCTGCAGCGTGATGATGCTTTCTTCCCATTAGTTATTATTGATTAATAAAAGGAAAAAGGAAGCAGATATTTATTTCAAGAATTCTTATTTAAGTGTTTGTGTGAGTGTAATTCAACACCATTCAACTGCTGCTTCACATGTGTGCACATAATATTTGGTAATTTCTATTTCTTCTTCAAACAACGCTTACCGGAATGAGATCAATCAGGAGATGCATACGAGACCATCTCCATTTTCATTTACAAACTTTACATTTCATGTGTATGTATGTAAATGATGACATTTCATTTTCTTTTCACCTGCATTTCGCATTTAGAAACACACACACAATCATCACACTTTGCACCTTCAAACATGTTCGTTTCGAACCATGACCGGACCGCTATGAAGAAGCCGGTTTTGCTTGTGTTTGCTTGCAACCTAAAGAAATTTATTTTTGTAGCCGTGTTTGTTGGTGTCTATTCTGCAGACAGCAGACTCAGTTGAGTTCGTGATTTATTCAGGTGCGCAGGCGTAGCGCGTGAAATTGTGTTAAAAAAAAATTCACATGAATTTACGGAAACGGAATTTTAATATTGTACATCAACTAATTTGGCAAAAAATAAACAACCTTGAATTAAATAAAATTTTAATTGTTTTATTACAGCAATAAAAAGTTAATTTCAGTAAAAAATAAAGAAAACAAAAGAAGTTTAAAAAATTTTAATAAAAATAAAAACAAACTGAGCAAAACACAATAAAAATTGATTTTGCAAACGAAACATAAAAATTCAAAAAATCAAGAAAAAGGTTTTAAATTTTCTGAAATTTTATACCAGTAATACAAGTTTTTTCTTTAAAAACACATTTTGTTGTTGCATGAAAGCAAGCAAAGTGGCATTAGTGTGTAACCAGATACTTCAAAACCCAAAAACAAAAAAAGAAAAAAAAACAATAAAAAAAGAGGAAAATAAATTCAAAACAACGCACAATAAACTCCATCCATACACAAACAGTTCACAAGTGCATTTTTACCCCAAAAACCAAATTTATTTAAAATTGAAAACGAAGTTGTTGTGTTGGTTGATTATTGTCATTTCATTTAGATGTCTTCAAAATTAATGTTGAAAATCCAACTTTATAACAAGAATTTTAATGATATCTGGGTTTTGTCTCCCTAAATATCATTCCAAAATTTAGTTTGATTTTCTCGATGCATGTACTCAGACTTTAAAATTGTTAACAAACTAATTTTCAATTCACACACATGCTTCAAATTGAAACAAACAAAATTTTCAAACTACGTTTTTCATCAGAAACGTTATCGTCACTATCATCATCATCATCATTCGTCTTTGCACTGAACAGGGAAGTCAGCGGAAAGGAGACTTTTTAATGTTTTAAGGATTTATGTTTTCCTGTGTGAGAAGGAATTTAAACAAAAAAGAAACCTGCCTGCCGCAGGTGGGAAATAAGTTTTTAACACACAAAATGCATTTAAGGTTTTTGAAATAAAATAAATAAAGAATATAAATTATGGGAATTAGTCAAGGCATATTTACATAAAGTAGACTCTACTCAATTCCTTTTAAAAATTCTTATTTGGATTTTAAAGAAGGCAAATTCATATAAGATATGCTCGGCCCAATTCGCTTTGAGAAATTTATATTTTCAAAGTCAAAACATTTACTGAAAAATGTGTATTGACATCCAACGTATATTTAAATTACAAGCCGCGTAAAAAGCCACCTGGTGTGTTACGACCACCTAGTATGGCCTCGCCTTGAATCATAGTTGGATGTTAAAAAAAATTTACTGTACAATGTGTGCTGACATTTGAGGAATATTCAAATTACAAGCGGCGAAAATAGTCATCAATCAGGCCCATGGCAAATTCGTATAAGGTATAATCAGCTCAATTCGCTTTGGGAAACTCATACTTTAAATGTCAAAAAAATGTACTGAAAAATGTGTGTTGACATCCAACGTATATTCAAATTACAAGGGGCGAAAATAGTCACATGATCCCTTGCGGCCAGCTAGTATGGATTCGCCTTGATCTGGCCTGTGGCAACCAAGGCGATTTCATATCAGGTGATCTCGATTCAGCAGCTGGTGATCATCTGTTGATTTTTCTTGTGTACAATCAAAGCAAAACATTATAAAATTTTCTGAAATTTTTTCCGGTAAACTTGGCACTATATATCACAATATACAAACAAAAATCTTTACAAAACAAGCATCTTTATTCGATTGTGTATCTATTTTATTTTGTAAAGATTTTTGTTTGAGGCTTTCAAACTTATTATGTTTGCATATTGTGATTCTCAATATAGTATTAAGAGTCTTACTACAAACATACGAAGTTTGTTAGCTAAATTCAAAAATTTTTTTATTTGAAGTCTACTGATGAGTTCCAGAAGCGGCAACGAAATGCATATAGACAATTGCTTAACCATAAAAACAAGTAAAATATTGAAATTATTTGTTTATTTTTTAATTTACAAATTTTCTTCTATAACAATTACCTCAGGCATTAACACAAAAGAAGGAGAGCGGAGTTCACTTTTATTTCAATGTCGCAAGCGTCGCCCAAGTTTGAATTTGTTTTAATTAAACTTCAATCGCTATTATTGGGATCCCATATCCAGTTACACGATTTTTTCAACATTTAGGGAATTCACTATAAATATCTTAAAGATTTAATGTCACAGCATTGTACCATCTTAAAATTTTCTTTAAGAGTAGGCAACGATACATAAAACACAGTGTATTTAAGTATTATTATTTTTTATATTTAATATTTAATACATGAAATACCGAAGTATATTTATTTGACATAAAGTCTTTATTTATTTAATTTGAAAATTTTGCTTGTTTTTATGGTTAAGCGATTGTCTCTATATGCATTTCGTTCCCGCTTTTTGGAACTCATCAGTAGACTTCAACCCAAAACATTTTTGATTTTAGCTAACAAACTTCGTATGTTTATAGTTTATAGTTTGTTAGCTAAAGTCAAAAATGTTTTGGGTTGAAGTCTACTGATGAGTTCCAAAAAGCGGGAACGAAATGTATGTAGACAATCGCTTAACCATAAAAACAAGCAAAATTTTCAAATTTAATATTTAATAATATTTTTTTTTAAATATTTTTTTTATCAACTACAGCTGCGCTGAAAACACATTACATTACCATATTGCCACATTGAAAATGACAACCTTTTCAGACTTTTAAGTATGACATTTGGTATTAAATGTGATTTACAAAAAAAAAAAAAACAATAAACTTACCAACCCATATTAAGGAATTAAAATGTAAACGTTGCAATATTAAGACTCTTTACCACCATCTCAATAATGAAATCATTTTATAAACAAATAATTATTTTGATAAATTTTAGATTTTTTTTGTTGGAAATGGATTAACAAACAAGAAAAACGTTGCACAAAGTGTTTTTTAGAGCTCAAAGGAATACAGATACGTTGAAAAATAACATGATTTTTTTTATCCAAAAATCTGTGTTTCGCCTTAAATTTCAATTTCTCTTAAAGCTATTGACTTATTAACTTGTATGCAATTTTTGGCTTTTTCTTCAAATTAATTAAAAGATATTTTAATGATTTTTTTAATTTTTTTTTAAGCGAAGAAGAATGCATTTGACGTTTATAAATAGTTTTTTTTTCGCTTACTAACATGTCAATTAAAAGTAATAAATATAAACAAAGAAATAAATGAAAGAAAAAAATAATAAAAATATTTAAAAATCGAGCTGAGCCAAACAACCAATGAATGCGATGTTATTTGAGAGTAAAACAAGACATAAAAACGATTAAATTAACCATCCATGAAGTATGACAAAATTAAAAAAAAAATATATACATACACACAAAACAATACTCCTTGTTAAACGTGTATCTATGATTTGAATAATAATAATAATAATAATATTAATAAAAACGAAATGCAAGAAAAAGACAAATAATATCAAAACACACTGTGAGATACGAGTACAAATACTGGTAGTGCAGGTGTTGCTGCAAAATATTTCTTCACACGAATGCGAGTATTGAATTTAGCCTGGTTTTATTTTTGTTTTGCATTTGCAAATTCTCAATGAAAGTGAATTTTTAGGTTTCATTGGATTTACTAAGAGTTCTTGGCCCGGCAAGTGTTCAGATGTCATTGATTGGTTAATTGACAATTTTAAAGCTTTTTTGTTTTAGTTTTGATTTCGTTTATAATTAAAAATAAAGCCGTTTGCTTTAAAAAAAAACGTGTACTCGTACAAAAGAAATTGAACACTTGAGAAGCATTAAACAACACTTTGTTTGTTACAATGCCCTTAATTTACATGCGAGTATCTTGTTTTGCATTTAATTTATTTATAAAAGAAAAAAGTTAATTGCATAAATGCTAAACAAGAAGGGGGAAAGAGAGAGAGAGAGAGAGAGGGAGATAGTAAAATAACACCCAGAACAAAAACAGCTAAATACAGTTTAAATTTGTCGAACAAACATGCAGCAATTGGGGTCAGTGAAAAGTGTTTAAATTGCTAACGACAATTCGTATTATGTTTTGTTTAAATACAACAACAACAACAACAACAATAACAACGGCTGCAAAAGTATAAAATAAATAATTTTTATTTAGTTTTACAACGAAAGCATTTTGACCAACATATTATTAATACCTTCCTTCCACTTGTGCAACAGCAAATAATCGCACTCACTTGCATGAGACTCGTCGTCTATAGCTTTTGATACACTACACCGTTTCCTAGGGCATATTAAAGTGGAGATGGGACCAGAATTATTTTTTTTTGCTTGTTATAATTTAAGAAGCAGGTCTTTACGTAAAAATTGCTTGCATCGTTCTTTCAAACAAATAATTGTACTTTGTTTGCTGGACTGAACTGATTGTTCACCATAAATTATACTATTGAACTTGTTGAACAAGTGATCATCAGCTTTTGACTCGTGTGAGCTGAACGCTGCACAGTGGGATTTTGGTGTCGAAAAACCTTACTTCTCGATCACTCAATTTCAAAAGTCTAATGATGCAGCGAGATGCTTAAATATTAAATGTGCAGTTATGGTTCTTTAGAAAAATTTTATATTATTTTTGAATAAATTCAGTGAACTGCGACTTCGACTCGCATACGAAGGGTTCCATACGGCCTTTATTTCTTTTTGGCGATTTTTTCGAAATTTCAATGCATATTCTGAGGTTTAGGAATTTTTTAGGTTTTGGTGTTTTTTTCGCTTTGAGGATGTTTTCGATTTTTGGCGAGTTTTTCAGTTTTTTAGTGATCTTTTTACTTTTTGGTGATTATTTAGCAATAAAGCGATTTATTTTATTTTTGGCAACATTTTTCATTTAGGCGATTTTTTGTTTCGGCAATTTTTTAATTGATGACGATTTTTTAAGTTTCGGCTACTTTTTATCGGGTTTGAGCGATTTTTTAGTTTTGATGGTTTTTTAGTTTTGGCGCTTTTTCGTTTTTGCGATTTTTTTTCGGTTCTTGGCAATGTTTTTGTTTTTGTTTACAGTACATATATTAAGTTTTCGTGATTTTTTTAATTTTGGTGCTTGTTTCGTTTTGGCGATTTTTTCCGCTTGTGGCGTTTTTTTCAGTTTTTTGGAGATCTTTTTAATTTTGCTGAGTTTTTCAATTCAATTCAATTTTATTTTTGGTGACATTTTTCATTTAAGCGCTTTTTTTATTTTGGCGATTTTTTGTTAAGGCATTTTCCTAATTTTGGGATTTTTTAGTTTAAGCATTTTTAAAAATTTCAAGTCTTTTCTCTTACGGTTTCCAAGATACGGTGTCAAAATTACATTAACTGATAGAAAACCCTTTAATTTTGAGTTTTTAAATTTCAGTGTTAATTGCTGTAGTCCGCAAAAAATACATTAACGGCCTGATCCACGATGTCGACAAGAAAGATTCTTTCGCTTACTTAAATTCAAAACAAAAACAAATTCTCTTGTTGGGCGGCCAAAGTGAACATTTCAGGTCCGTAGCTCTTACGGTTCTAGAGAAAACAGCCTGTGATAGAGAGACAAACAGACGGACATCATACCGATGTCCATCGGTCGCGGGCGTGACCGATTTTGATGAGACTCGGCATGTGTTTATTTTATTCTACAAAGTGTTTTTAAACACTTTGAAGACTTTTGCTTGGATAGAAAACATTTTATGCAAATTGCATGGGAAGTGGATGATAGGCGGTCAGATTTTTATAAATTTTCATTTACTTTCCAATTTAGTCGATATAATGCTCCATGATCTAGGACCATTCCTTATAGTATTTGCACAAAAATGTATGAAGCCATCCCACTGTGCGCTGTCTCTTTTATATCAGCATCCAATTAGAGGCTTTCTTGGCTAATAGTTAGCATACTAGTTCGATTCCTGCCAGACACTCTGTGTGTGTCTGCAGACAAGCCAAAAGTAGCTTGCAGTTTGTGTTTGTTTTTTTTATAAAAATATAAGCTTTGCTTAAATTTGTCATTAAGAGCATCTTTTTTGAACAAGACTTTTTATAAAAATAAAACTTTTGCAGGGAAATGGTGTAGACTGGCTTTAAAAAGCCTGCTTTTTAGTTTATGTATGTCTGGCTGTGTCTGCCTCTACTTTGTGATTTATAAATATTAAGAGTGTCTCCGTGTAAGTGCGTGCGTAAGTATGTGTGTGTGTGTGGAATGTAATAATACGCAACCAACAACAACTCTCTGATACTGCAAATAATACAACAACAACAACAAGAACAACTGTAAACCATTCTTCTCTTTATCAGTCAGAAGCTGTAAAAGTGCACTTGTAACATTAAAAAGCAGCAAAAGATTTTAATTCGAAAATAAATTCGATATTTAATAAAATCACAAATACGAGTATTTGCTTCATCACAACTAACTTCGTCTGATTTTTATTCAAACAGAAAATTCTTTAATCAAACTAATTTTGAAATAAGAACAATATCAAGAAAAACAGTAAATTGAAATAAATTTTTTTTAACAAATAGAAGCTGAAAATAAAATAAAATTTAAAAAACTTCTACTAAAAGTGGCAAATTAAAATGACTTTGATAATTTAATTAAAAAATCTTCAAAACAAACAAAAAATAGATAATTGCTTAAACGAATAATTGTTTAACGACTTGTTATAATAATTAAATTATTAATATTTTTTTTATTACATACAAGGATGTAATTAAAAATGTATTTGCAAATGGATTTAAGTGATACACATGAAAATGAAATTAAGGTGAGTGGTTATTTAATAAAAATCCTTAAACAACATAATTAAATTAAAACATTGAAAGTGCAGAAGTAATTAATAATAATTTATAATGCACAACAAATAAAAATATCGAACCATAACGGCCAAAAAAGCTTAACCGACATATTTTTTGGATCTCGGTTTTTTTGACGAACATCGATTATTTATTAAATGTTCATTAGGAAGTAAAAATCTATTAGCAGGGGAAGAAGTGGTTAAGAATTTCTTAAATGACTTTCCAATTTAAAATGAAAGTAATTTTGTGTACGATTATATTTTTTTAGAAAAGGAAATGTTATTAACTTGATTAAAATGTTATCAAATTTATTCGACATGTGAAAATAAGGCAATTCTCGTATTTTATTTAATTTAGAGTCTTTCGTTTTTCCAGCCCAATGCTAGAACTTTAAATTGTAAAAAAACCATAAAAACTTAAATTTTAATGCAAAAATTTTTTTCTTGGATAAATTAATAAATTAGCAGGGGAAGAAGTGGTTAAGAATTTCTTAAATGACTTTCCAATTTAAAATGAAAGTAATTTTGTGTACGATTATATTTTTTTAGAAAAGGAAATGTTATTAACTTGATTAAAATGTTATCAAATTTATTCGACATGTGAAAATAAGGCAATTCTCGTATTTTATTTAATTTAGAGTCTTTCGTTTTTCCAGCCCAATGCTAGAACTTTAAATTGTAAAAAAACCATAAAAACTTAAATTTTAATGCAAAAATTTTTTTCTTGGATAAATTAACGATTTTGGCTGTGTTTGGCGAAACGTATCCTATACATCCAATTTTGGACCATTTTTTTTGGAACATTCCTGGCCTCCAAAGCGTCAATTGTCGCAACCACCATACATATATACATATATACATATATTTTATTTTATATATCGTTAGCTAAAATGCAAAAAGGCGTAACTAACAAAAAATTTAAAATGGAGTTTTTGATTGATTATTATGATCCAAAATTACGTTTTTATTAACAAAAAACAAACTACAAGTTTGTTTAGTTTTTTAGTATTTTTGTATTTTATTTAAATTATATTTTTTATATATCGATTTTTTATCAACAGTATCATATCAAGTTGCTTTAGAGTTTTCAATGATTTTTCTTTTGTGTGTGTGTTTTCTTGCACTTAAAAATACACCCTATAGAATGAAATACGTGTACCGAAAAACCACACAAACCGCTTGTGTGAGTGAAATAATGTTTGATACCCGTGTGTACTTGCACTTGCAAGCCTGTTTAATGTTCTCAAATTGCGGATGTTGTTGAACCATTTTAAAATGTGGCCTTAAATGTTTCTGCTGGATTATTTTAAAAGTGAACAAAATATCTGCTTATTTAATTTAATAATTTATATAAGTTTGTCTCTCTTGAAGTTATTTTATATTAATATTTAAGACAATAACAAGGTTGAAAATATTCTTTTGAAAAAAGAAAAAATCTGACAAAGATAATTTCGCGAAATACATACAATCATTTCGTCCTTAAAAGGGATAATACTGGTGCATGTGCCAAATTAAATTTTATTGTATCTTCGTGATTACTTTTGCTAGTAACTTTTTAATTCAAAACTGTTAAATTCGTAATTAAAAAAATGGTGCCGTTCCCAAGAATGTTAATCTTAAAAGCCATTTAATAATATGTATACACTAAAAAGCCATTTAATAATATGTAGACACCAGAAGGGTGTGACGGGTGTGACAAATCTCAGTTTTTACTTAATAAATTCTGTAAAATCTTGCGTAGAACACTCGTAATAAGAATCAAGGCTTATTACGAGTGTTGCATTTCGACTACGATGATTTTGTACTAGATTAAAAAAATATGTATGCCACAATATTCTTTAGTCTAGTACAAAATTGTCGTAGTCGAAGTGGAAGTACGACACTCGTAATTAGGCCCAATAATATTTGTGTAGTAAATTGTTCGAAATTTTCTTTAGTCTGTAGTACAAAATTTTTGTTTAGTAAATTGTTCAAAGTCTTCTTGCCAAGAAGTATTTCTTACAAGTTATATTTCTTACAAAAAGAAAAGTTTTTCGAAAATGTGACGGGTGTGACCTAGTACGAAAACTCGCAGAGAAGTTCAATTTCACTAGCCGGAATTGTGATTCTTGTGCTTATTGGAGGCGCTACAGGTTCTGAAGTTTTTTTTTATGGACTTAAAACTTAGTGACTGTCTCTTTCAATGAACGAAATTTACCAACTTTTTTCCATTTTGTCTAAAAATTAAGATTCAGGCCTTTGAGGCAATATTTTTTTTTTGATTTATTTTAATTTAGTTTATTTTAATGTGGACATCAGTTAAACGAAATTACTTTTTTCCTATGTGGCAAGTGCCCAACTGTTACTGATTTAGTTAAAAAAATTATTAAATTTATTCGCAATATTCGATATTGAGTTACAAAAAAGAAGTCTCTTTTAATTTGAATTTTAGTTTCTTATATAACCCTTACAACAATAGAATTTTTTAAAAGATTTCATTAATACAAAGCTAAAAGCTAATTTGTTTTTGTTATTTTTGATTCTATTAATAAGATTTGTTTACAGTCTTAAAACAGAAATTGTTATTTTTGCATAAAAAAAAAAAATCTTAAAATGTCCCCCCATAAATTTAAAAGAAACATAATAAAATTATTAACAATAGTCGTGCGAAAGCTTAAATTGTTGTAGTTGTTTTTTTTTTTAAATAGATATATTTACATATTTTGTTTGCAATAATTTAAAAACTTTTTCATTTGATCTGCAAGACAATCATGCTTGTCTGGTAACTTTGAAAACAAAACTATTTAAAAATGAAAATAATAAAATAAATTTATTTGAATTATATCAAGTACACCCACATGCATTTTTTTTTACAAATATTTTTTTTTGTAAATAATGTTAAAACAAAAATAAAAGTATTTCTTAAAAGAAATCTACAATTAATACCGCAAGTTATAAAACAATTAATTAATCAAGCAAAAAGTATAAATTGTATGAAATCGAAAAGTCAAAAGTTTATTATAAATAATGTTTTTTCACTTGTTCTGGGTTATAATAAAAAAACCCATGAAATTGAAAAGTTATTTTTAACCAAGAAGTACAGTACAACCTACTTAAAACAGACATTAGTGTTTTGCTTTAAATTGAGTGTTATTGCTTAAATCCATGTGAAATCACGGCGAAATTAAATTTTTTTTCTAGAAAATTTTGAAAATCATTTCTAAACAGAACATCATCGATAATTCGGTAGGTCATGATAAGATTTTAAGCACCATTGGAAGTATTTCAAATCACGTAAACTATTGCACTCCAAAGCATTACTTCTGGGGAGAATTTCGATACTCCTTGGCAATAGTGTCTAACAAAACTTCCGACTTCCGCCTCAATGTTACATGGTACAAGCAGAAGTGCTATAAAAATAAATTCAGTAAAGTGCGACATTGACTCGCACACGAAGGGTTCCGCAAGGCGAGTGTTTCTTTTTGGCGATGTTTTCGGTTCTTGGTGATTTTTTTGGGTTTTCGACGAACTCTTTTTAAATATTGACGCTTTTTTAAGCTTTCGCGTTTTTTTAGTTTTGGTGATTTTTTCTGTTTTGGGGAATTTATTGTTTTTATACATAAATTGTAGAAATATATATTTTTATTTTATCGAGTTTTTTGGTTTGGCGCTTTTTTCCGTTTTGGCGATTTTTTTCGGCTTTTCGAGATTTTCGAAATAGTTTGGGGAACTTTTTGCTTTTGGTGTTTTTTTTTGTGTACTTTAGCGCTTTATTTTATTTAAGGTGATATTTTTTTTGCGATTTCGTCGGTTTTTTATAGTTTTTTTTATTGACAATTTTTCAGTTTTGGAGATTTTTATCGTTTTTTGTGATTTATTTTTCGGTTTTAATCGATTTATTGTTCGTTTTTTTACAATATATATGCAAACATATTTAGTTTTAGCGATTTTTGGTGCTCTTTTCCTCCTTTGCTATTTTTTCGGTTTTTGACATTTTTTTAGTTTTTTTCGGTGACATTTTTAGTATTGACGCTTTTTAGTTTGGCGAAATTATAACCGATTGTCAACCTACTAGTACAACCAAAGCCCTCACTTGTGAGCCATTCAGGCATCACTATCATTCAGGCATCACTATCAACCGCCGCAGCTTGTGACTGTGGCTATTATGTGCAAGTCTATATCATTCAGGACTGCCGAAGGACTCGTTACATACCAACGTACTTTTGTATGTATATGTAGCTGTTTTTTTAATAAGTTATGTATGTACAAATGTATTTTATTTTCATAAATGATCAAATCCAAAGTTCTTATCAATTATATTTTAATATAAACTTTACAATCAACAACATGATTCATTTCAAAGAAATCCCAATTAAAAATTCCGGACACGCATAAATTGTCAACTGTATAAAAAAAGCAAAAATTGTCTTGAGTTATTTGCAAATATTTTCGCAAAACCAAAAAAAAAATATTGAGTAGCATTTCCAAATAATCAAAAGCGTCTTTTGCATACAAAATTTTTCTTTGTTATGTCTGTCTGTCGGTTGCTCAAACATTTAATAATTTTATGACAGATTTTGTAGTATTTTAATAATTTTGTATCTACAACAATTATGGCAACAAATCGTTTCATGGATATTTGTAATCAAAGTTTACAAGAAAAAAAACTTCCAACTTTCTTATTTACAAAAAAAAAAATAAAGTAAAAAAATCAATAGAAGAAAAAGTGTAAATACGAGTGTTTATGAATGAGAATGTGTGAGTTTGTTTTGCATCTTGCGTCATAACAAAATATTCATTCGTAATTAAATGAAAGCGAATGTTGTTCGTTCGCTAAATCGTTTGTTGATCGTTAAATAGTTGTTATTGTTGCTGCTGCTGTTTATTGACATGTAACAATAGTGATGCATTTTTCTTCTTCATGTTTTCTTACTGACGGAGCTTTTTATGTATGTATGTATGTATGCATTTTGATTTTATTTATGTATGTGTTGCGATGTATTTTTCTTTGATTTCTTGCCAGCCATTTTTAACGCATTTTAATTTTGTGAAAGAGCAAGTGTTTGTTTGTGAGTTTTTTATTTGGTGTATTGAAAAGTGCGTGTTAATATTTTGTATGGATTAAGTGTTGCTTGTACACATTTACATACCCACATGTGCATACGTGCATACGCTTACATATATGTACATATATGTACATCTGTAGGTATATTTTACTATTGCTTTGTTGTTATTCGCTGTTAGTTTATTGTTGTTGATAAATTGTTGCATTACACACAGTATGATCATTAAAAGTTTTTTTTTAAAGATGATTAAGTATTTTATTAAAATGCAACAACTATTTTATTACTTATTTTTTACATGAAAATACATATACTAATTATTTGTTTGACTTAAAAAAATGTAAAGTTGCTTGTTGGATAAACAATTGAAAGTGTTTTGGTGCCATTTAAATTAAATTAATATTTTGTCTTCTTTGAAGTGAAAGTGTATTTAATTCAAAAGTTTTATCTTTGAAAAAATAAACTGTTAAAAGTTCAATAAACAATTAAATGATATTTTTATGAAAATGTCTAATTTTAATGGTTTTAGTTGCAGGTTTTCAATATTCAGTAAATAGTATCCAACAAATTTTATAAGTGTAATTAATAAAAAGATGAGAAATATCTTTTTAGTAGCAGTAGTAGTTTTTGAAATTTTTTTCTTTTGCAAAAGTATTTTTCATCATGAGCGCTTGAAAGTTAAACTTTTCACAAATATCTCTTAAAAAATAAATATTAAAAATACCATAAAAATTAAAAGGTACGTTTGGAAAAATTACTTGTTCAAAGATTTTAAAAAAGTACCTTCTAAAAAACTACGTTTTCAAAAAGTATCTTTTCAAAAATTATTTTTTCGAAAAGTATTTCTTCAAAAAGTACCTTTTTAAAAAGTAACTTCTAAAGAAGTACGTTTTTAAAAAGTACCTTTGCAAAAAGTACCTTTTCAAAAATACATATACAAAAAGTACCTATTCAAAAAACATCATTTAAAAAAGTACCTTTTTTAAAGAACTACCTTTTGAAAAAGTACCTTTCGAAAAATATATCTTTTCAAAAAGTACCTCTTCAGAAAGTACCTTTTCGTGAAGTACATTTTAAATAAGTACATTTTCAAAAACTACCGTTGCCAAAAGTACCTTTACGAAAAATATTTTTGAAAAAGTACTGTTTCGAAGAGTATTCTCTTTTAAATGGACCCTTTTAGAAAAATGTTTATTAAATAAATATCTTCTAAAAAGTAGCTTTTAAAAAATACTCTCAAAAAGAGTACCTTTTGAAAAAGTACTTTTTTAAAAAGTGTCTTTAAAAAGTACCTTGTGAAAAACTACTATTCAAAAAAGGACTTTTCTGTTTTCAAAAAATGTCTTAACAAAAAGTACTCGTACGTTTTAAAAAATTATTTGTTGAAAAAAAATAGTTTGCATGAAAAAAATGTACGTTGAAATTAAAACATCATCCTCGTTTATATTCATAATTTCTATAGAATTTCAATGGCAGTTACGGTGTTGCAGAACATTGACAAATATGTATAATGAATACGTTTGTATTTGATTTCTCTCTGTGTGTTATTGCACTAACGCCAAAGCGGCTGCACTCCCAAGAATACCGCCACTTGACCCATTAAAAATGTTTCTTGTGAGTACAAGTTACCTACAATAAGTAATAAGTAGATGCATACTCGTACATACGAGTACACTTGCTTTTTTTTTGTTTTTTATGCTGCTGGGAAAGCAATAGATAGAAATCACTTCAAAACCTTTCGAAAAGTGCTGCGAAATCAAGTGGGCAAAAGAAAACACTTTGACAAAGTATTCAAGTGCTGCTGCTTACTTTTTTAAAAAGTACAGATGAAAAAAAATCACTTGAAATACCTAAAACTTCTCTTATTTATCAATTGAACTATTAAGCATAAAAAGTTATACATATATTTTTTTTCTTCGTTGAAGAGAAAGTATTTGGATGCGACCGACCACTCAATAATGGACGGATGGATGAATAAAAAAAGTACCTTTTATGAAAAGCATGAATGGGCTAATTTATAAATGCCAAAGTATTATTACTTAAACAAATCACAAAGCAACAACAAATCATTACAAAAATTATACATACATACACACATGTTTTTAAATATGTATGTGCGCTTGTATGCGTACATATTTTTTTGTTTGAAGAAAAAAGTTTGTTATCATTTGGAAAATAACCACTAACGCCTTAATGATCTAGTTTTGAGCGTGTGAAACCCTCTGCTGGTGTTACAATTGTTGTTGTTTTGTATTTTTGTAAAACATGCATACATTCACATAGATACTCGTACAAATTGGAATACATGCATGAACATTATTGTTATGAGAGCTGTCACTTGCCACATACGAGTATGCTTGTGCCGCACATTTTGTTACCGGTGTGTACCTTTATTTACATACATATGTACATAGTTTTTTCTTTAATTAACAAACTCCCACGGTCTTTTTTCCGTTTGATTTTCGTTTAAAGACGTTTTGTTTCTCTTGTTGCACTCCGACAATTTATTGATATACATACATACATACATATGTATGTATTTAATGAATCCCTTGGAAATGCGTGAGTGTGTGTGGTCGCAGCATAATTAAAATTTTATAGATGCCCAACAAACACAAGATCAAAGGTTTGAAATTTCACTATTTGATTTAAAAAATTAGGGCCTGATTTTGTAAAACGCAACGCTAAGCTGTGGAAAAAATTTAAATTACAAAAACAAAATACATACAAAATTTGTCAACGCTTGCGTTACTTTTTGCAAAATAAGTCGCTTAATTTCAATTCAGAGGTTTAAGGTTAAAATTTTAATTCAAGCTGAAGAATAATCACGTGATGAAAGAAAGACATCGTAAAATTAAAGCAAGCAAGGTTAAGTTTAAGAAAAATTCACACACATAAATAATAATTATGAAAAATTTTAACTTTGACTATTTCCGAATTCTCGTATTTGCATTCCATAAACATAAAAACATTTGAAAACATTTACTCCAGTTATAAAGGACTTCGGACTTCAGTCCCTCGGAGTTCATCATAACCCAACCCCACTGTATTTTTTAATTTATACTGAAATTACTTCAAAATGTTCAGCGTTTCACATAGAATTTCATTTGGAATTGTTCTCAATTTGATGTCAAGCTTAAGTTTGTTTGGGGTTTGTGCTTTAATACTCATGTGGTTGTTGTAATTTGTTATCACAAATATAACGGTTGTTCTTTGATACTTATCTTTTAAATATACTACATATATACACACATATGTTTTGAATTGAAAAAATTATATTTTACCGATATTACACTACCGTTATAAATATTTACCGTGCACAAAAAAAAAATAAGATCATAAATACGAGTGATACCCACGATTGGAATTATGTACATATTTCAAAGATAATTTCATACGATTAAATTTTTGAATATAACTGGCTTGTGTGTAATGCTGAGTATACATCTGGCACTTCTTGTGTTGCCATTTTGTGTTGTCATTTTCAAAATGTCGGAAATGACAAACGAAACGAAAAATATCGGAAATGACAAACGTTGCTAATAGTACACACTATTGCGATGTCACAAAATGTCATAGTATGTACTCGTCATAAGTTTAATGCATTAAACACATTGACCACATCGGTCTACTCGAGTACTCAACATCAAATGCTGCAATTGTCGTCCTATAGCCAGCTACTTTATTATTTTAAAAGCGGCAGCAGCATCATAAGCGAACAATTTTAAATCAACGCTGCACAATATGCAAACAATGAGAATTAACAACAACACAATTCCCATGTGCACTTGTTTGGAAGATGTCAAATTTAATTAAAATTGGTTGAAATAAGGAATATTTTTTTAGCTGATTTTTAACGTTGTATTGAATGAAACTAACGTGTATTAATATCCCAGCAAAAAAATTAAACATTACCATCGGAAGAACGGCTAGTTTTTCCATTTTTGGCGATTTGTTCGGTTCTTGGCGATTTTTTAGTATTGACATTTGTGCGTTTGGTGATTTTTTGCTGATATTGGTGATATTTTTCACTAAGCGCTTTTTGATTTTTGTACTTTTTCGTTTCGGCATTTTTTCAATTTTGGAATTTTTTAGTTTTAGCGTTACTGGAAATTCAAGAGTTTGCCTCTTACAGTTTCCAAGTTACAGCAAGTGGTCAAAATTACATTAATTGATACAATACCCTTTAAGTTTAGTTTTAGTAAATGTCGATTGATGAGAACATAATTATTTTAGTTTTAACAGATTTACGCGAAAATATTGCCAAATGTTAAAATAATTAAGCTGGTAATCAATCCAGTAGGTAAGATATATTTTGATTTTATTTATTTTTTTTTGCTGGGATGTTGCATGTTAGAAATTATGTTTTTTCCAGTGTGAGTTTGTTTGTATTGCCAAAGTTTAAATTAAGCACACGGTATGCAAAATTGTTGTAAACTATTGTTCAACAAAAATATGTGTTAGCCATAATTAATGGTTTTCATAACCCTTAAATACGATTAAAAATAAAAATAAATAAATAAAAAACATGTGCATGTTAATTTTGATTTCTTTTTCCATAATTGCATAATTTTGTAAATTTTGCACATGAATACTCTTTAAAAAAGTAGCGTTTTTGTTTTTCTTTTTTTATTATTAATATTTATAAATGATTAATTACACGATAGCTGGCGGCTTGTAAAATGAAATGTTTATGCCAAAAATGAACATGAAGCGTAGCAAGGATGTCACAAATGTTGGGGTTTTGAACAGCTCTCTCTCTCTCTCTCTGTCTGTCCCTCTGCTCCACCCCTTATGAGGCAATAAAATAAATTTTGGAAGACATAAAACTGATTATAGCGCTGTATGTTATTGAAATTTCGAAATTAAATTTTCAGTTTTATTTCCTTTATCTGCTCATCCATGCATGTACTCGTATGCAAGATTATGGATGATTTTATAAATAAGGTTATGCTGCTTGTATCAATTACCTTAAAGTCATATAAACCAAAAGAAACGTAACATGCAAAACTTACGTAATGAGTGGCTGCCGCACCCAGTAGTCCAAATTCACACGTTTGGATTTCATTACCGGCAAAATGCGTGTAACCGAAATAAACTTATTTTTTTGTGTAAAATTTTCAAGATTAAATTACTTTTGTTGTTAAATTTGTTTTGGAAAGGTGGTTGTTTTTTTTTTTGCCAGACTTAGACACACAGACACACTATACCAAATGGTCAATCAAGCTTGAGTTTTTCATCACTTCTTTGCCTTTTCCATTTTGTCTAATAATGACATAAAAATCTTATAACATACATAAATATATATGTAAGTAATTCATTTTATTTCGATGTTGGCATTTGCTTATATTAATATTTATTAAAAAAAAACTTATTCATTCATTAATTTGTTTAGTCATTCAAGCATGAAGCCATAAACTGTTGCAGTTGGTTTCTCTGAAAATTGCTTATTTCCTTAATAAATTTTCCACATCTTTTCTTTCTGGCGCGTACACAAATATTTTTCCCTACATTTCGAATAGTTGATCTTGAAATACGTTTTTTTCCTTTCATAGTTATGAGTTTTTATGTTTATTTTTTATTTTTAATTCAAAGCTAATCATGCTTGAAAATGTTTACACTCCCTGAAATGTCTAAAAAGCAGACAGACATGGATAACAAAAAATTAAAATATTTTATAAACTAAAATATGTTTTTTAAGCCAGTAAAAAATTTATTTGAATACTTTTTCATCTCTTATCGGTATTCATGTGCGTGAGCTGAAAGGAGCAATTTTCTCACTGCCCCGTCTCCAATTTGAAGACGGCAAATTTTTCTTTCATCATTCACCGTTACATTATAAAATTTGTCTAATGCAGACATCGTGTGTGTTGCCGCTTTATTTAAAGTTATTTAAATTAGTTTTCATTATGTTTTAGCAGAAAGAAACCCATTAAAAACTCTACTCAAATGTGAAAAGTACTTTTCCGCCAACAATAAATTATAACAATTGTTAATGTCAGTCATAAAAGAAGGTGGTACTAACCTTTTTTCGTAATAAAACAAAACAACAATGTGTGTATTAAGTAAGTACAGTGTGTTTATTATTTTCAATATAAAAATAAAAGTGCTGCATGCATGGTCAGCGCTCTAAACATATTGACATTTTAATAACCACAAAACTCGTATATAAAATGAATGTCATCATCATTGCACTTTATATATATATTTTTAAGTTCAAATTGACTTTCTCTGATACATCGTTGATGGATGTAATTAATGACGATGACAATTGAAATAAAAAGTAAAAGGAAAATTTAATGCAAAATCCATTCATCAAAAATTCTGACTGCAAAATTGGAAAACAAAAAAAAAAACATTTGTCACTTATATTGATTTAAAAGAGATTTAAGAAATGAAAAAAGACATCGGAAAAATTAGATTTACTGAACATCATGAACATGACTTCGGATTCCCTAAAATATGTATCAAAAAATAGAAGAAGAAGAGAGAGAAAAAAGACATTAGAAATTATCCAAATTTACACTACTTCCGTATTACAAGTTCAGGATCTTGTTGGTCTTTGAAGCTCTTTTTTTTACTGGGGTATTACACGAACTTTAGCATATGTAAAACAATATCTTACCTAATGTAGATATTAAAAAAAAATTTGTTTTAGCGTTTTTTAGTTTTAGCGCTTTTTTTATTTTACCTATTTTCAGTTTTTGGCGTTTTTCTAGTTTTAGCGATTTTTTTAATTTTGGCGATTTTTTTTCGGTTTTTCGATATTGTTTTTTGGTTTTAGTATTTTTTTAGTTGTTAGTGATTTTTTTAGTTATGGCGTTTTTATCGGTTTTTGCCAATTTTTTTTAGCTTTTTGACCTTTTTACTTCTGGTGATTTTTTTGCATTTTGGCGATTTATTTTATTTTTGGTGATCTTTTTCATTTATGCGCTTTTTTCATTTCGGCATTTTTTTTCATTTTGCAATTTTTTAGTTTTAGCATTTTAGAAAATTTCTTACGGTTTCCAAAACACAGCAAGTTGTAGAAATTTCATAGTCAAAATTACATTAACTGATAGAATACCCTTTAATTTTGATGTTTTAATATCAGTGTTAATTGGTGTTGTTTCCATAAAAATTCACTAACTTTGAAAATTTCAAGTGCCCGTATATAATTGGCTGTATATTACATTAATATTTCAACATGTTGCCTTGCTCGCTTTAGAACACTCACTAATTTTTTACTGTCTCATAATTATTGTAGTGGCCAAGGTTTAACATATTCTGTGAAAATATCAGGTCCATAGTTCTTATGGTTCTCGAGAAAATAGCCTGTGACACATAGACAGGCAGACAGACGAACATCGCAGCGCAAACAATGGGCTTCCTTTTGACCTTTGCTGAACGGAACCCTAAAAATGAACAAAGAGTACTTATAAAATCAACTCTACAACACAGAAGCACATATTTCACGAACATATTTTTCTGTTAAAGTGAGAAGATGCGTTCCATTTGAAAGTTCAAAAAACTATAATAAAAGTTTTTGGCTTGACAAACTAGGGTGGCCAATAATTTTGTCATTTGCAAAAGACCTAATGCATACTTCAACAACACTTGTGCTCTTTATAAACGTTTATAAACTAAACAAAAACGATACAGCTGGTTAAGTATTGCAAACATTTGCACTTCTCAGTTTGTCATGGTGTTTTATGGTGCATGTATGAAATGCAAATTTCATATAATTTATTGCAGAGTGTAGCATTTATCTTAGACTTGCTACATCTGCAATGTTTGCACCATCAGTTTGCAACGAAGAGTGATTTTCCCTATTATATTTGACTTTAAAGTCAACTAAACAAAATCGGTCGCTCGTGTCAAAAAATGTAATTATGCATTTTGCACAATTTGCATGAACTAAGGTGAATGAATACCTTTAATATTAAGAAATATTTATTTGCTTGCAAGTGGATTCTGCATTTTTACCATTGACCTGTCTGTGCGTTTTAATAGTTCGCTCTAATAATTTATAAAAATTTTTTTGAAAGAGAAATTATTTTTAACTCTTTTTCTATCTTGTAATTAATTGTGCAGGTAAATAATATTTAAAAGCATGTTGCTGTTGTTGTTGGTGTATGTTTTTAATGTTTGGTTAAGAAAAAAAATTAAATTTTATCACTTGTAATTTTGGGTTCAAAACATTTAAAAGCAAAATAACACCATCAGCAATAACAACAAGTAATAATTCCCCCTAAAAGCGAAAGTATGCAGTCAGTAACATTTTTACTTAAAACGATGAAAAAAATATGTATATTTGTTGTTTGGTTTGCATCATATGATCCAATCATACATAATCATTTATAATACCGGCACACAAGGAGGCGCATCAGGCAGTTATGCACCAGCACCAGCACCAGCATCGTGCATCCATATCTATACATTTTAGATATGTATACGAGTATGCAACACTGAAAGTATTGCCATACAACACGACATTGTACTTTTACTGATAACATTCCCAGGTTATGCACCGTCAACAATTTAAATTTTAAATATTGTTTTACCGAATGAAAACATTAATATAATTTTCGTTTTTATCCACCAAAGAAATTTGTTGCCTTTTAACAAAGTAAAGATACATACTCGTATGTATGTGCAATATGCATTTCTTTCTTTATTACTTTTATTTTTCGAAAGAACTTGAACTTTCTCTTGGCGTTTTGCTATCTACATACGAGTATGTTGTACTTATGTGTCTGTAGGATGAGTAAGAGTATCTTTACAAAACAAAATACAAGTGCCGACCGACTGAGATGATGTTTGTGTCTGTAACAAACAACACAAAATACAAGCGTGACGTCTGCATGATTTGCTTTTAAGTCTGTATCGAAATTGTGCAATTAAGTCGAAAGAAAAAGCATGAAAATTTACATCACAAAAATACTTGTACAAGAAATTGAAAAGAAATAAATATGTGTACAAAACAAAAAAGTATTGATAAAGAACTTTAACGCCCACGTCAGGAAATTTAAAGAGAAGATTTTAGAAAGGTTTTTTATGTATTAGAAATTAACTAAGAGATCGAAAATTCAGCTTTTGCCCTGCATGTGGAGCTGGCGGGTACATTTTTTTAATTGCTTTACATAAAAACTAAATATTCAACTTGTGTGATAAAGTAAAGGATAGATCAATTTGATTAGCCAGTGCACAGTGGGATCAAATGCGGTGTGCTAAATATGTAAATTTTAAACTATAGACCGTTTTTTTTAAACTTTTAATATACTCTTATGCCAGAATTTCTAAAAATAAACAGCATATATACAGTTTACAACCGGGAAAAGAGAACCACTGTAGTAGAATCTTTATTAAAATTATGAATTACACTATTGTATAGGGTGTTTTTTATTAAGGTATAGAACTTTAAGTTGGCATCACTTTTTTAACTGGCGGCCATTTTGTCAGCTGTCAAGTGATTAATATTTAGTTTGGTTTGCCATTTCATCATGAACAGGTTGACAAAAGAACAACGCTTGCAAATCGTGCAAATTTATTTCGAAAATAATGGTTCAGTTCGCGAAGTTTACCGCAAGCTCCGTCCATTTTATGGTCGACATAATCGTCCATCAGAGCAATTAATTCGGTTAACCATGGATTGGCCATCAAGATCGTGTGATTTGACACCATTGGATTATTTTCTTTGGGGATATGTGAAGTCGCTCGTCTACGCCAACAAACCAGAAACGTTAGGGGACTTGGAAGCCAACATTCGTGGCGTTATTGCCAACATACGGCCCCATATGCTCGAAAAAGTGGTTGAAAATTGGACCTGTAGAATTGGCTTTATTCGAGCCAGCCGCGGCGGCCACATGCCCGAAATCATATTTAAACGTTAATGGCATACAATTATCCTTCCAATAAAGCCAAATTGATGGACATTAAAACGATTTTCTTGTGTTTTATTTCAATTCGAAGTTCTATACCTCTAAAAAACACCCTATATATGTTAGGAAATACATTTACAAGAGCAGTGCAAAGCTAGCTGACATAATAAAAAAAAATTCCACAAATCTTAGAAAAATGTTCTCTATTTCTCAATACAATCTTTTAGTAGGTTAGGTTAGGTAAAGTAGGGGTGGCAGTCAGAAACCCCGACTCATTTAGACCATTTTGGTCCATTGTGATACCACGGAAACTCTGCTTATGCGGAGTCCCCACTGTCGAACCAACCAGAGCTCAATATAAAGCTACTAATGCGTTGCAGTTCAACACTTGCAACAACAGAAAGTTCCCTGATCTCAAGAGCGCTCATTGTGGCCATTCTCTTTCTTGCAAGTCCAGGACAGTGACACAGAAAATGTACTACACTCTCCTCTTCATCGATATCCTGACAGCAGCGGTAAAAATCATTGCGTTCGACCTTTAACCTTTGTGTCTTTTAGTAGCTCGATACACTTTTCCCAGTGATATTCAATAGTTTCGACACACTGTCTGAAAATTGCCATCAACCACAGATTCCACCTCTTAAATGTTGGCAAATCTATTACAACTGAGCCATTCTTTCAATATAAAAATAAAAGTTAATCCGAGGCAGCTAAATCTGGTGAATAGGGTGTAATGATGTAGCAATTCTAACCTTATTCATTGATTTTTGCCATCGCAATAGCGGCAGTGTGAACTAGAGATGAGTGCGTGTCGTGTTTTTTCATGACACAAACATGCACGACTTAACACGAAGTGATCGTGACAGAATAACTTTTACATTGCCATTTTACTTTAAATATAATGAAACCGAGAGTTTCATACATTTTCCGCTGTAGCTTGCCTTGGAATTTTTTAATTATCTCTTTTATATCAAAAATAATTTTTTTTGTCATAAATACGCATGTACTCGTACTTCTGTTTTGAGAAGAAATTACATATTTTCAAATGCATTTCTTTTACAAAAAATTTATATATGTACATAATCCTATTCATCACTTAATGATAAGTATTGGAAAATTTCTTTAAATGTCTTCACACTGTAATGCATTGTTGATAAAAATTATAATTAGATTTTTAAGCCTAAATGAGTACAAGTATTTTGTAAATTTTATTGATTAATTAAATAGTTGCTTGCATGTATTATTGCAACTTTATGACTTATGTAAAAATAAAACATTATAACAAGTTGATGTTAAATAATTTCTGCCTTCGTAACACTATAAACCCATATTTGCAAACAGTAACATCTCAACTTGTTTTTCCTGAAGAGGATGTTTCTGCTTGTTTGTTGCTGTTACCGTTGCTGCTGCCACAAAAGTTAATACACAAGCGTATTAAAGAAACACCTTACCAATCCAGCTGGTTGTTTTATTTATGAATACATTTATGCATGTTGTTAATATTATTAAATTATAAAAAAAAAAAAAATTCCTGTTAATAATGAATGTGTCTTGCAGCAACTACGCAATCAATAATTGTTTTCGTTTAACATGTTGCATAAACTCCATACGCACTGATTAGCAAAGAGTTACACACACAGCACTCACTCACACACAAACTTTAAGTTTTAATGACCACTAAATGATTTTTAACCACTTGTCTCTCGCTCATACAATTGAATTCGCCAACAAAAGTGATTGCAAGCAACAAAAATGTTGCTGTTGAATTACGAGTACTTGGCAACGTAAAGATTTAAAAGATAACTTCACAAAGTCCATTTTTTATGAAGTGAAAAAGATATTTTTGCAAACACTCAAGCACACCTTTAAAGTTTTAATTATGTGTTTAATTATGATTTATTCCTTTTTCTGTTTTCCTTGTGATGGAAAAACATTTTTGTGTCATTTTTAATGATCGCTTTACTCAATTGCGCCAATTAATTGAATTATACAAAATTATTAAATAGTCTGAAATGACAACTTGTTTCAAAATCAAATATTTATGAGACAAACAGTAAATTACTAAAGATTTTTCTTTAAGATGTGGGATGACGCTGTTTTCATGCCATTGGGTGGTAACAAAAATGTGAAATTTTAATATTCTAAACAGCAATTTTGAATTTGCATATTTAATGTGCATTAACTCAAACGAAATGTAAAGTTGTTTTTTTAATTTCCTGCTTTAAAATAGTGGAGGCTATTAATACCACCCCGATTTTCGATAATACATATTAAAGTTTGCGGTATTCTAAAGCTATTGATATCACATGATGTCGCGATAAAATTTTCCAGTCCTTAGAAAATAAAATTTTTGAAATTTTTGAAGTTTTTCGAAAAAAAAATATTTAAAATTTTTTCGAAAATAAAATTTTAAAACTTTTTGGAAGAGAAAACTTCCGAATAATTTCTTTTGTATTTAAATTAAGTTTTCGAATATTTAGAAGTTCTTCGAAAATGTAATTTCCAAGTCTTGTGAAAACATAATATTCTAAGTTTTTCGATAACAAAATATCTGAAGTTTTTCGAATATAGAATTTTGCAATAATTTGTTTTTGGTTTAAATAAAGATTTCAAAATGTTCAAAGTTTTTGAAAATAGAATTTTCGAAGAAAACGTTTAAAACTTTCAGTTTTTCAAAAATAAAATTTTCGAATAATTTTTTTGTTTGAAATAAAGCTTTCGAATCTTTCAAAGGTTTTCGAAAACAAAATTTTGAAAAAAAAAGTTTTTTTGAAAATACAAGTTTACATAAGTTCTTTTGTTTTTAAATTAACTTTTAAAATTTGTCGAAGTTTTTTGCAAATAAAATTTTCTCTGTTTTTTAAAGCAAGATTTCGTAATTTTGGAATTTTTTCCAAAATAGAATTTTGGAAAAAAACGTATAAAACTTTCAGCCTTTCGAAAATAAAATTTGTAAATAACTTTTTTATTTGAAATAAAGTTTTCGAATTTTTAGAAGATTTTCGAAAATGAAGTCTTAAATTTTTTTTTTAAAATTAAATACATATTTCGATAATAAGATATTCGAAGATTGTTGCAAATAAAACTAAAATACTTCTTATGTTTTTCAATTAAGTTTTTGAATTTTTCAATGTTTTTCGATATAAAAACTTTCGAAGTTTTTCGAAAATAAAATTTTGGAAGTTTTTCGAATACATAATTTTGCAAAAATTTATATTTATTTTGAAGTTTTCCAAAAAAAAAAAACGTTTAAAACTTTCAGTGTTTTGAAAATAAAATTTTCGAATATTTTTATTTGAAATAAACTTTTCCATTTTTTTTCGAAAATAAGATTTTGTTTGTTTTTAAACTATGTTTTCGCGAATTTTGCAAAGTTTCTCGAAAACAAAATTTTGGAAGTTTTTCGAAAATAAAATTTAAAGAACGATTTGGAAATTTTTGAAGTTTTTCAAAAATAGAATTTTTCGAAAAAAAAGTTTGAAACTTTCAGTCTTTCGAAAACAAAATATTGAAATAATACCGTTTATTTTTTGATTAAGTTTTCGAATTATTCAAAGTTTTTAAAAAAACAAATTCAAAGTTTTTCGGAAATAAAATTTCTGAAGTTTTTTGAATGTAGAATTTTCCAATAATTTTTTATGTTTTAAAGAAAGATTTCAAAA
The DNA here is from genome assembly GCA_936439885.1 of Nowickia ferox. Lineage (NCBI taxonomy): Eukaryota > Metazoa > Arthropoda > Insecta > Diptera > Tachinidae > Nowickia > Nowickia ferox. The sequence goes on along the minus strand of OW387023.1, from coordinate 2,967,303 downwards.
TTTTCTATGTTTTGTGAAAGTAAAATTTTCGAAGCTTTTCGAAAACAGAATTAGAAACAGAAATAAAACTTTCGAAATATTTGGAAAAAAACACGAAACTTTAGAAGTTAGAAATACAAATTTCCAATATATTTTTTTGATTAAATGTAAATTCTTAACAGCTCTTACACACAAACAACGTGACTGCTACATATTTGATTAAAATTAGTTGATGCATTTGTAGACGAATAGTTTCGGAAAAGAGCTTTAAATCTTTTTGTTTCCTAGTAAAATAAAAAAATTTGAAGTAATTTTTAAGGAAGTACATTTTCGTTGCTTCCAGAGAATCTAAAAAAAGGTTAACATAATTAAATACTAGTCATATAAAAATTAGTAATTCCCTTATAGTTTTAGAAAATACTCACGTTGTTTTATAAGAAATCGATTTTTTGAAGAAATATACTCGTATGAACTAATTTTCGTCTAAATTTGTTTAACTATTTACTGAAATTTACAGGTAAACTGTGCTTTGCGTTTAAATTCGCATAGAAAGACACGAGTTGCCTTTTTCCAAAAAAAAAATATCATTTTAATACGCCAAAAAGGAAAATTTTCTTAACATCGCTTCCAATTCGGTGATTAGAAATCGTTAAATAGAACTTCTTGCAATGACAAGATTATGTAAAAAACAAAATATACATGATGCCGATAGATGGATGGATTTGCAGTCATTTACTTAGCTTGAAAATATTGGTCTCTAAATTTTGATACCTGAAAGCCAAGCGGCGTATTCTAAACAATTTTATTGTTAGTTGTGTTGTGTTGCCTGCACGTACTTAGATACGATTAAATACCAACAGATATTTATGGCTAAGGCATGTGTAGCAGACACCATAAATAAAGTATTTATGGCTACAAGAACAACAACTTTAATGTGCCTGAAAAAAAAGAAAGAATGAAAAAAAACTAACAGCAACTGCAGCAGCAACAATAACAGTAACAATTTAGAAAGAAAGAAAAAAAACCAAGTGTTGTCTTTAACTATAAACATGAACAATACATAAAATATTTACTGCGTTATTATGATACGTGGCGATACAAGCAACGATAGAACGATACTTTATCGGCGAGTAAATTGAAAAATAAAAAGAAAATACCTAACAAGCTTTAAAAGAACATACGAGTACATACGCGTGCATGTGCCACAACGGTTAGACTTGTATTCATTTCGTATTCAAATATGCCAGAATGCAGAATTCTGAAACTAACCAAGTCGACCACTCGGCCGCCCGTTCATTGAACGCAGCGGATTCTTCTTCTGTCATTAGGGCCTGCAGCTAAATCGAATGCCAGCACCAGCAAAGACTTACATAAGAGTAGCTGGCGGATTGACAGGCTAAATTAGGTAGATAGATGTGTGGTGGTATTTGTTCTTGGCATTTGTGGCAACTCAACTCAACTCAATTGTGTTAAGACATTTAAAACCCAACCATAAAACAGTTTTATAACGGGCATTGGAATATGGCCAACTTATTTATACTTTATACTTTAAATTACATTTACACACACTGACGTGAATGCCTGAAACCTTTTTTCTTCTAACAATACGAGTATAAAATATTCCTGTTAATGAGTTTTCTTTTAATTTTATTTTAAGGCAAGTTCAAGTTTAGTGACAGAAACTAAGAGGAACAAATTTATTACTTCTATATCTATTTCTTGTATTTTTTGTTTTTTTTTTGTAATTAAAGCCACCAGGGGTAATTTGATTACAAAGAAAAGAAACAAGTATAAACTGATATACATGCATAAATAAAAGAATCCCTTCTACTCTTTTCTGTTATTGTTTTTGCTTCTTCTTCTTCTTCTTCTTCTTTAATTTTAAATGTATTTTGTTGTAGTTCTTTGTTTTTAATCAAATAGATTTTGAGATTAGTTTCTGGGATCTTTTATTTTTTTAATTAAAAAATAACAATCCCTTTGAAATATGAATGTATGTATGTATGTACGCTGACTTTGTGTCTTGAGTTATGATTAGTTTTTTTTACAAGAGTCTGTTGTTTATGATGCAAATACATATTTACATACAAACATAAAGATTGTTCTGATGGAAGTTTTTACCAAATTGCTCAGTACAGCAAAATGAAGTTTTTTCATTCAATATAACAATGTTCTGCCAACTGGTTCTTGTAGAAGAGACTTAAAAAAGATATGTATGTATATGCACGTGTATCGGCGTTTTAAAATGTTACATCTGATATTCATTTTACGGCCTATTTAAAGTTGCACTCTGTGTAGTAAAAAAAATGTAGAAAATCATGTGATACTTAGGTTTTTGGTACACGAAGAAATTATATTTTTGGTATAATATAACAAGACTTTTTTAGTAGACTCTTACCTACATTATTGCCATTATCTACATTATTGCTTGGAGATTTCACCAAGTCTGAATTAGCTGTTGGCCAAAAACTGATGACACCGCACTGATTTTCGAAATCCTTAGAGGCCCATAAAAAGAATTGGTCACCAAAATCGCCAAACTGAGAACAGGGGGTCTTACTAGTTTTTGGTAGTACTATCGAACCTATACTGGACCAACTGAACATTCTTCTGTTGTTCCAAAAGTCTTCATTTGTTGTTAACGTCTTATTTCTTATAGCAGGAAGTCAGAAAGAAGATGATGAAGATGATTTTTTTTAAAAAATTACTAAAGGCCATGACTCACTATCATACAAAGTCGTGCGATCTACGAAAAAGTACAACCCTGGGTTGATGAATTGTTATTGTCTTTTGAAAATTTTCATAAACTCCATCATACCAGGTTGTATTTTTTCGTAGATCGCACGACTTTGTATGATAGTGTATCACGGCCTTTATGTAGTTAAAAAATTAAAAACGAAAATTTCATTGCTAGAGAAAAGGTTTAAAAATATTAAACTAAAATGTTTTATTTAGAAAAAAAATGCCTTTAATTTGTTTATAAATTTCTTCCGTGTCCAGTCTTTCATGGCATCACACGTGTGTTGATAACACTTTTTACCTGTTTGGATAGGAATATTATATGTTGACTTCTTCAATGTTTGTTTGTGCCCCTTTTGTTGAAGGTTTCCTCTGTTGTTGCGGCTTTGGTTTGCATCATCAACATTAACAAGCGAGACCTTAAGATTTTCAAAGAATTGCAGCTGCAACTTTTGCACACACTCACACACACACTCACTCACTTAAAAGCACACATGAGTAAAATAAATTTTACACAGTTAGTGTTAATAAAGTTCTTGCTGTTATTGTTCTTGTTGTTGTTGGTGCTTATGTTGCAACACCGCTACTGTACGTGTCAGTTTTCTTTTAGGTATTTTTTTTGGCAATGCAATTATTGCAAAATATAATTCTGTAATTTGTTTTATTTTATTTGGCAATGGTTTTCTTAAGATCTTTTTTTTGATTATTTTTATTTAGTTTTTGACAAAATATTTTATAAAAACAAACCAGCAGACTGCATAACGATAATTACATTAAATAAAATAACTAAAAGAAACTTTTAAACTTTTTCTGTTTTTGTTTCAAAGCAGTTTGCCCTGCTCCTCAATTGTTTTAAAAGAGGAAATTGGCACGAGCTCATTGCTGAAATATAAGAATTATAAAATATTAAGCTAAAAAGAAAATTATAATTACACCGTCATGTGTAAAGTAAAACAAACATATCTGCCTGCCTGTCTGTCTTTGTGTCTGATAACAAGTTAACAGAATACCTACTTTGTGTTGCAGTAACGTGGCACACAAGATAAAAGAAAGCATGTTTTAATATGTTGATGGCTGTTAAATGGGGAACATTTAATTTTAATAACAGGATATTAACACTCGCTTCGAAACAAGCAGGGGAAATTATTAAAGATCTTAGATGATGAGTTTAATCAAATGATACTTGCGAGTGAATGCAAAGTGCATTCATTGCTTGCAATAGCGATGAAGGAAGTGCTTGAAATTGAAGTGTGTTAAAAAAATTAAGCAAAGAGAAGAGGAAGGGGAGTAATGGCATTTAAATAGATTTTAAGCATACATATAATTAGGAGTGTTATAAATGGGGTCGAACTGCGGCATAGGAAATCGAATAAAATAAAAAAAAAAATCAACAAAAATGGATGCCACTGGTTGTTGACTGTAAAGCAAATGAGGCTCTTAGAGAGCCGGAGTTTGATATGCATTAGTTTCTAATGTCAAATCCGAAATACACCAACCATGAAAAGAAAAAAAATCATATCTAATGGGCCATAGTCTACTACTACTTGACCATCGTTTTAACTAAAATTTATTTATACATGTTATTTGGCTTAAAAGGCGATACGAACATTAGCCTGTTCAATTCATTAAATATAGAAACAAATGCAGTTCGAATAATAATAATTAAATTAACTAAAATTTATTTAATTTACCAGAGTTTTAGATATTATTTTAAGTAATTTTTATTGAAGCCAACAGATGATATTTTACTACGTTTTTAACAAAAATTCATTATATGATTTGAAGAAAATTTGTTTATTTTAATAATTTTTCTTTAGATTTGAACAAAAATCAGCATATTTAACAATTTTTTTCGTTTTAAAGGTCTACTAAAGTTTTTCGTTAATATAATTTAGGACATTTGGTTCAGTGTAGTTCATTTGTTGTATTCAATATATTTGAATATAAGCGCATATTCTGATAAAATTGCGATCAGCAGACGATCTTAGTAGTAAATAAAATGGCTATGTAGCTTTAAAAACTAATGCAGCTATTTTTCACCAGAGGTGCTTCAACGATGGTATACAAATAAGAAGAACTCACAACAGCAGAGTTGTATAAACGAAAATAAAAATGAATTAAGCTTCTCCTCTCTCACTTCATCATCTGTACTTGTGCTTTACTTTTTCTACTCCCAGGCAGAGAACGAAGCTGATACTGATTTTTCGGCGGCGGCGGCTGACTGCAATTAATATTTAATAAATAAATTATATTAATCGTACAACTCTAAATTAATATATTGCATAATACAAAAAGTATTTTTTGATTTGTTCAAATGTAATCTACTAAATATCGCGAAAAAAAATATGATTAACACCACTTTCATAAATAAATTTACAATTAGTCTTTCCCAAAATAGGGGCTATGACACCAAAAATCCCACTGTGCGCCGCCCGACTACAGACCGCAGCATGTTCTCATCAGAGAATGACAATGAGTACTCCAAAAAAATATACATATGGAAATAGCCTTAATTTTAGTTACTGCGTATAATCGTAATTGTAGCGCAAACAATTCGTACGCTCTCATATTTCCCCTCAATCAACTGTGACTAAAGCCGATTCTAACATATAAGAACATCTCTATTTTATTTATGCGAAAAAATACGCACGTGGGTATCAAGATCGTTGACTCTCTCTCTCTCTCTCATACTTATTGTTTGAGTATGTTTATAGTATAAACTTTTTACTCAGGCTGTGGATATTTAATCATTCGCCACCGTATACATACATTTGTGTATACAAAAGGGAATGAAAAATGTGTGGGAGTATGTTTATGAGTATGGCTGTTTGAAAAATGCTTTATGTGTGTGTAAATAAAATAGTCCTGTAGATACGCATGTGTAGCCGATTAAAAGTCAGAGTATTTTTGTAGTCATGCGTATGACTGTAGGGCACACAGTCTATAAATTTTAGTTGCAGTTGTTTGTGCTGCGTAATTAAAAAAATTCTTATAAACATAGTTGCCAGATGTTTGCAGTTGTACGTATTCGGTCTAATAGTAATGCGTTTTTTTGCATTTTGTTTGACGCCCAATACTGAAAGAGTACTTAAAATGATAATTTTGTCATTCTCTGGTCCTCACTTTCTTTGCACTAACGAGTTCTTTTTTGTCTTGCTTACGATTAATCGCAATACAAATTCATAGTTTCCCGTCCCAAGTGAATAACCTTAATATTTTGAATTTATATTCCTTGGTAACCAAGATAACAATGCGCTCATTTAACACTGCTGTACCTCTTTTTATGTTATTTATTTCCTTATCAAAGTTTAATGATCTCTATCTACCATAATTTCAAAAAGCAAATACCACCAATTGTTCGCGATACTCAGAAAAAAAAAACAAAAAACACATTCGTTTCGTATCCATGGTGCTTTCTATTATTAGGCAAATCAGAACGCAATATGTGTTTTATTTTTATGCTTTTTTTAACATTATTTAAACAAAATTTATGTGAATCATGTTTTCATTACATGTGAAGAATATTATTATGTGGAAAATTACGAAACCAGATCGCCGGGTTTGATAGCCTAGAGTAGTAGAGTGTGGTTCTTGATTACTTAACTCGTATGCGAATGTGGGTATTTTTTTCTTCTTTAATTTTGCTTTAAAATGTAACTGTTTCTTTTTGTATGTTATTGACAACGGGCTTCAAATCAAAATTCAAATGCATTCGGAATAATAAAAAAAGAAGAGAATCGAAGAAGAAACACATTGATCTCAATATGTGTGGTGAATACTAATTTAATGCACGTAGATTTTATGGTCTTTAAAATCCACAATTAGTGCAATAAAAAATACTCAAATTGTATAATTTCAAGTTTATGGAAAAGAGCTTAATTTTATTATTACAACTTTTCTGTGTGTGCTTCTGTAAAAGTTATATAACTTTTTTGTTTGTTAGTGTTTAACATTCACTTTAGTAGTGTCTGACGTTTTTTGTTTGTTTCTTGACTACAAGTAAATGTGATCATATTGTTTTTCAAACCAAACAAATGAAAGGCTTTCTTTTGTATTATTAAGCGGAAAAAATTAAATTTTTCTTGAAAACGTATAAGCCTGCATTTTCAATTGCGGAAGGAAATAAAGTTTTAGCTTTACTTTGTTTGCTGCATAAACGCTCATTCGTGGATAATGTCTTACAAGAAATATCATAAAACAATATTAGCCAAATGATTTCGAAAAAAAACAAAAATCACTTTTAACTTTTCTTCAATAAATATCCTACTTTGGAGTAATCAAGCCAACCATTATCTTTCACTTTATGATACAAAGTAAAAAAAAAGGAAAAGAAAATTAATTCCCAGAAAAAGTTGTAATAAAATATCAATAACACAATTGTCAATTGTCCACTGTCATTGGCTGCTAACTATAATGAATACTTCCATCAAATCAATCAAGCTCAGCTGATCATTTCAAACGATCCGCCGATTAGCTGCTATTGATCTTTGAATGTTACACAAAATGTATGTAATCATGTTAACTGTTGTTTCAGTTTCAGTTTTCTGGCCGTGGCAAATTGTTAAGGAAAATTATGGCCACAAATATACATACGCACTCCACGTAAACATACAAAACAAACATTGCAAAAATAATGACATGTTTATGAGACAGTATAATTATAAATAAACAACAAAACTCATTTAAAGATTTTGTTAAAGAAAAAAATCAAATTCGATGCGATGTACAATTAATGCGACAGACTAAAAGGAGTCTTAAAGTTTATTGAACTCTCAAGCGATTGTTAAAGCTTAAAATCCTTTGGACACTTTCCACCCAAGTTTCTTCTCTTAAAATAAGGCAGAATTGCAAGAAGCTTCGTTTCGAAAACAAAACTTTTAATATTGAAACTGTAAGCTCCATGATATCCATCGAGAGCTTTAAAGTTAGTTGGCCAGTAAGTGTGCTCTTTGATTCGAGAAAAGCGCTGAAGTAACTCACATACACAATTTGCAGATTTAAGCTTTATGGTAGACCTTATGACAGGGTTAACTATTTAACGAACTGTTACACTGTGCTCAAATTATGACATTGATGGTCACCATACACTGGCAAATCATCATGAATTACCCGCTTTCGAATTATACAGATTTAACTTGAAAACCAGGAATCAATTCGCCCAGCCTATAGACGACTTCATGCGTTAAGCGATGAAGTTCATTTTTGGCTTAACGGATTGCTTAATAAGCAAAATTGCCGCATTTGGAGTGAAACCAATCCATAACAGACCCTAAAAACTCTATTACATGCATGCATTAAACCATCTACGTCCAAGCCAAATGCGCTATGTGCAAACTCTTACAAAAGAGCTTTTGTGCTTTCGCATCGACGAAAGCACAACAACCAAACAAATATCAGGGAAAACAATGCTTGCTCTTACTTTGCAAAGAAACAAGAATAAATTTAAGAGCTTTCAAAGCTGTTTGCCTCAAATGCAAATATCAGTGTATGTATGTGTGTTTGGACGTAGCTACATTAAACCGTTTGTTGTGATTTACATTGCTGGTAGCATCATTAAACCTTATTTCTTATAAAATTAAGCCGGACATTGCCTTACGGTCAATGGAGACAGTTGTCACACCATGATCAATGATTTTTGAAATATGGATGAAAATTATTGAAATAGATTCGTCATTTGGTATCCAAGGTCGTGGGATTCAACACTTCTCGATTATTTCCTGCTGAACCACGTAAAGTCACTGGCTTGTGCTGATAAGCCAGCAACTATTGACGCCTTGGAGTCCAACATTGTTCGTGTTGCTCATGACATACGACCAGCAATGCTCGAAAAAGTGGCCATTTATTGATCATTCGAAAAATTTTTTTTAAATATATTTTATTTTATTTTTGGTTTGGTTAGGCTAAAGTTCGTATCGTTCTGTAAGCGAAATTACATGCGATAATTTTTAAGGAACAAACAACACCAAAGTTAATGACAAACACTGACAGAACGGAACAACATGTTGTTTTCGAAGGACGTCACACGTTCATGATCAGCGATCTTGTGTTTGGTAAACTGTGTGTGGTGCCAGTTGATGCAAAATTCCATTTTGCAGTTTAAAGCGAATACTTGAATTGTTTTGATTCCTCGCATTACAATTTGCAGAAAGCTTTTTTGTAATGAAAACTTAATTTTACCATCTCTAATTTATTAAAGTCTTGCCGTTGTTGTTTATTTTTTTTCTAATTATGCACTTATTAGTTTTTATAACTTAAAGTTCCAGCGGGCTTAAAAACGCCCTTTTGTGTTAATATTTATATCATTTGTTTGAAAGATACCACGCCTTTGGGAGCAATTTCATTTCATTATTAGTCTGAGGAAGCAACTTGTTTTCAGAACATTCATACTAGTTTTGAAGGTTTCTGCTTCAGAGCACTGCACGATATATTAAAAAAAAAAAAAAAACAGATGGACTGTTATGTGGAACCGAATTAAGTTTTATAACTGACTACAAAAAAGAAGGAGGTTCTCCATTTGGTTGTATTTTCAGGATTCCATCATTTGAAGGCGTGGGTGGCCATAATGATTTGCGTTTGGAAAATAAAAATTTTCTAAAAAAACAGAATGCACTCCAAAAATGGTCACTAATTAAAAATTATCTAGTTTCAGTTATATCAAACATAATTATATATAGTATATATTACTTATAGTGCAGTTCAAATGCGTTAATCAGTTTAAAAGAGGTTTCACACTATACAACAAGTCTGAAAATGATAAATTCGTATAGATAACCTTTACATACACGCACAACTCAAAATTGTGCGATTTTTACTTTTTGCAACCACTATAAAAACTCTACATCATTTACTCTACTCTTTGCAAAAAAAAAAAAAAAATACATTTCCATCCCTGTTTTTGATATAAGAGTATATTTACCCCGGCTGCGGCGTATTTATAAATTTTTAGTTAGAGCAAAAAGTGCGTAGCTTAAAAACTTCTATATAACGAATTCGAATGGCACTGTAGGTAAGTTTTGTAATCATGTGTTGTTTGTCAATGTTCCTTCCCCCAGCTTAAGTCTCTGAAAGCAACAAAAAGCTGTCAAATCAGCTGTGAAAACAGTGTAACCCACAAAAAAATCCCCACTATTCTATTGAAACGTTTTAAATAAATTTCAAGGCATAAACAAACATTCCAATTTGTACTCAAATCATGAATTTTTGCAAAAATTTTTACACACCAAATTTGATTTATTTAACAAAATTTTTATTTTTGCGCTGAACATTGAAATCGTCTAACCCAAAACAGCAGTGTATGTTTTTATTTTCATAAATATATTTGGACATTTCTTTCACACACAGCAACAGCAATAATAAAAGAAACTGTTTTAGCATTTAAATGCTTCTTTTAAAGTTTATGCACGTTTTCTGATTGTCTGTCTGTTTCTGCGTTCTTCAGTGAGACTTTTTACGGCCGGTTATTCATAAACGTCAGTCAATAAATTGTAAGAAAACATTCAAAACATTCATTATTTATTTTCTCATTTTTTTTCAAAACTTTAAATAATGAATGTGTGTGTTTGTTTGTGTAAAAGTTAAAAAAAAACACAACTGAAAAGTATGATTTAAATGGTACGTGTAATTATGCGTTCAGCTTAGCATTTTGTGAACAAATAAGCCAAGAAAATAAGCTAAAAGTACAATAATAATAATAATAACTTCACTTGGAATATTTTTAATACAAAGAATGTAAAAATATAAGTATATAAAAGTGAAGTGGAGAAAGGGCTGAAGTGCTTGCTAACAAGTTTTTTCTCTAGCATATAAGAATTCGCTTTAACATTTTCCTGGCTCATCTGTGTTGTCGTTATTTTTAAAGTTTTTTGTTATTAATTAAATAAATAAAGAAACGGATATACATATTTATATGCCTAAATGTGCGTAAGCTTCTTTGTTTTGACATATGGGTATACCCAGCGAGAAAAAAGAAGCATTAAGCATGCCTTTTAGAAGGCTTTTGTACTCCTTTTCTTGGATGTATAAGGCCTGATCGCTCCATTCTGTACTCATATATTTTTTACATACCTTGTCATTGCATAGTTGGCCTTCCTCCCTCACTTTTTCGCCAGAGATTGCGAAAGGCTTTCTAGTTAAAGCCCTAAACTTATTCACCACAGCAAGCTACCAAGTGCGAAATGACAGTAGCAGCACAGAAAACTATAGCTAAAATTTATAGATTGTCATACATGAAATACCGAAGTACATATGTATGTATATTTATTTGACATAAAGTCTTTATTTATTTAATTTGAAGATTTGGCTTGTTTTATGGTTAAAGACTTGAACCCAAAAAATTTTTGAATTTAGCTAACAAACTTCGTATATTTATAGTAAGAGTCTTACTATACTGATGAGTTCTAAAAGCGAGAACGAAATGCATATAGACAATTGCTTAAACATAAAAACAAGCCAAATCTTCAAATTTATAGATTGTATGAGCTGCAATCATACGTATAAGTATAAAAATACTCTGACTATTAATCGGCTATACATGCCTATATACAGGGCTATTTTATTTCACACACACATAGATAAAGCTTGTTTTCAAATAGCCACACACACCTACACATTTTTCATTCCATTTTATATATACAAATGTATGTATGCAGTGGCGAAATGATAAATAAATATCCCGAGTATCATGCGTACATATTTTTTCCGACTAAATATCCATACTCAGAGCATAAGCATACTCAAACTATAAGTATGGCTCTCTAATGCACTTGATACGCGTGTGATTTTTTATTTGTAGTTGTAGCGTGCTTTAGTTTTTCGCATAAACGAAGTAGAGAGCTTTGTATTTGGGAATTGGCTGTAATCATAGTTGCTTGAGAGAAAATATGTGAGCGTATGAATCAGGGACGGCATTGAGAATTTTAAAATTGTAGCAACAACTTTCAAAAATTGTACTTTTTTACCTTAATTGTACTAAAAGATGTTTTTAGTTCAAATTAAATATTTTTATTTGTTTTTATTAAAATAATCGACTTTGTTCTAGCTACCGAATCGTTTTCACAAATTTGCTTGTAGGTTGGGATGTTAAAGCATATGGTTACACCTGCTTAAGTTGAAATTTAAAATATACAAATTAAAAGCATGTGCTCTAGCATCCGAATTTAGAAGAAAAATGATTTGGAAATGAAAGAGTTCACATTTTTTGATTTTCTCGCTGCGATTTATTTTCACAAGACTGTTTTCAAGTGAAAAAAATTTTGAGTTTCATTGTTCAAAATTGAAAATTGACATATGCAATCGTTTGAAAATGTACTAAATTAGTCATTTGTATACTATTGTACTTACCGAATTTGAATAGTACCAAAAAAAAAAGTACAAGTAAAAGTACCAACTTTGCCATCCCTGGTACGATATGTTTGCGCTACAATTATGATTATAGGAGTATGTAAAATTAAGACTACTTAATTATGTATTTTTTTAAGTACTCATTGACATTCTCTGGTATGTATGTACCCCCCAAACCAAATGTTTCGATTTTTTCTGAAGTCAGACTTGTCGTACCGAATTCGTTCAGACATTTCGGTAGTTTCTCTGAACAGTTTTTTTAATAAAAATTTTTTTAACCATTAAAACTTTGATTTATAAGTTTTCGTTTAAATAAATGTAATAAATAAAAAAGAATTGTAAAAAAATATTAAAAAAGTAAGTATGCAATAAATATGTATGTTTATGCTAATTATTTCGACAAAAGCAGCAACATAAAGGTGAAGCGGTACTCTGCCGTATACACAAAAAGAAATCGCATGTCATTGCGAATTCGTACCGACATATCGTATCGATTTCTTACCGACATGTCGTTACGATTTCGTAACTACATATCGTTACGAAGTCGTGTCAACCATTTCATACAAAAATCGTTACGATTTCGGTAATATTTCGGTTCCGAAATCGGAAGATTTTGTCGACTGGTCGTTACTAATTCTTTGCGAATTCGGAGCATTTGGTTTGGTGGGTATGTACGAGTATGTGTGTTTGTGCTGTTAAATAATAACTTATTAAATATACATTTTGTTCTGAGCAAAAGGTCATTTAACTTTCAATGCGGCTAGAACAATAATTTTTTTTTAATGGCTTTCAAACTTTTAATGTTGTTGATTTATGATTTCGAATTAGTTTAGCAAATTATGAATTTTAATTTGTTTCTAAACAAATCAATCAAACATAAATACATACGAACATACATTCATATGCACGTAATCAACAAATTGTTGCTGGCGGGTTTCTATTGTTTGTAAACATACTCGTACATATAAATGCACTTTATGTATGTTTTTGTTATGGTCAATAGACCATGAGACGGAAATGCTACTGCTACTGAAACGACTGACGACTATCCAACAGACAAACAAAAAAAAAACAGTCATTCAAATAAATATTAAATACCACGAATGCTGCAAATGATGGCAATGTTTTGATGTTGCTGATTACCAAAGTTAAAGTTCGAGTCTTTTTGATAGCATAATATTTTTTACATGTTATTAATACGATTTTCCGATTTTTTAGAAAAAGCCATACATAAATGTTACAAATAACGATGACAATGAATGAATACCCCTGCTTGTTGGTCATATGTACATTTTCTTTTGTTTGTCTAATGGTCATGAGGTGAACTGTTGCTGCGATCGCTGTTGGGCTTCAACACGATTATATTAAATCAGGAAGCTTTTGGGGGGAAACATGAGTCAAAAAATATTTTTATAAAGTTTGATTTTTGTTTAAAGCAAATGACAACAATTAAAACAGTTTTTTTATAGATGAACATTTGATATCTCTTACATAGTGGTTTTAAGCTATTACTCGTATGTAGTGTTTTCTTTAATAACAACATAAGTCGACTTTGTCAGTTTTAGGTTTCGTACTTTCATACTCTCTTTGGATTGAATTTAAACTATTACTTATTAATCTTTATATCAACTAAAAAGATTTTTTGCAATAATGCCACAATATTTTGCTCTCTTTCGATTGCAAAAAAGGAAAATTTTCAATTCGGTTGTATGTAGTTATTTGTTGTTCTGTACGTTACTTCAGGCTTGAAAAATTCTTTGATTTTCTAACAGGTGGTTGGGGCTCAATGTGTGAAAGTGTCTCGGGAATACCATGATGTTATCTTCGCTGTTCTTTACAAAAGGATCCAAAGAAAGACGCAGTACATTCAACAATTTCAATTCAATTTTAGCTTTCGATCACGTCATTATTTCGTGTTGCAATTTGTACTGTTGGCTTGTGTGTATGTGCGTCTGGCATCTGCATCTGCATTGGCTTATGTGCTTATGTTGTTGTATATTTCTTAGTAAGTTGAAAGTATAACATTACAGTTGCTATTGTTGATGTAAAGGGTGGACAAATTTGAGGTTGTCAAAAATTGAGCTGTCATCCTTTGACATTTATTTAGTAAAAAGTTGAAAAATTTTAACCATGGAACGCTACACTCTTGAACAAATAATTTTAATTGTGAAAATGTTCAATTAGGCGGTTATGTAAACAAAAAATTGTCGCTTATGGGGCTCACAATATCAACAAACAGAAACAGCAAAACCATTACATCCAAAGAAAGTGGCCGTATGATACAGTTTGTGGTCAGACGGCATCATCGGCCCGTATTTTTTTTTCGAAAATGAGCAAGGAAACGCCGTCACCGCCGTCATGATAACCGATTTTTATAGCCACAGTTGGCTAATGTTGAAATCAGTGACCTTTGGTTTCAGCAAGACGGCGCTCCGCAAGCCACACAGCAGGCCAAACAATTCAGTTATTACATGAGAACTTTCCCGGTCGCGTAATTTATCGATTTGGCAGTGTCAATTGACCGCCTCGTTCTTGTGATTAAACGCAGCTGGATTATTTTCTCTGGGGACGTGAATAAGCCAGAAACAACTGACGCTCTGGGAGATGAAAGTGGACATCTGATGATGATGAGAGGGGACATCTGAAGCCGTGTTAGAGGTAAACATTGCCCGACATCATATTCCGTTATTAATTCCAATATTTCTATTTACATTGGTATCAATAAAATTGAATCTGTCAAAAAGAATCGTGTTTTTGATACAATTTACTTGCCAACCTTAAATTTGTTTGTGTGGTTGTATATTTACTAACAATACTGGGTTCACACAAGGCAATTTTAGTTAAGCAGCTTATGAGCTCTTGGAAGAGAGAAGATGATATAGTGAAGAGACCAGAAGCCATTATATTTTCCTCTCTCGTCCATGAACTAAAAAATTTACTCAACTAGAACTGTTGTGCGTGGACCCAGTCTAATCAGAAATTATAGCATAATAGTTGTTGTTTTGCTTTGAATTTTTACTTCAATATCGTATTGTATTTTGTTTGTTTGTGTGCGTGTGCATTTATATTCTTTACCATTACCAGTGTTGCCATACCTCTCTTAACTTTATTTGACAATTACAGTGAACACAAAAAAAAAAAGATCTCAAATTATTATATTAAATACTAAAGAAAAGGTTAAAAATTAAAACCAATTTCATGTACACCTTTCTCTGCAGTTAAAAAATAATTTTTTATGTTAATTTTTCTATGACATAAACCACTGTGGGTGCAACTTTTTTGCGCTTTTTTCGTTTTTGCGAATATTTTCGTGTTTTGGCTTTTTTTGCTTAAGCGATTTTTTCGGTTTTTGGTGATTCATTTTAAATAGTTTTAGAGATTTTTGTAGTTTTAGCGCCATTTTTGCGTTTATCGTTTTTTTCGGTTTTTTGTAAATTTTTTTCGGTTTTGGCGATTTTTTTAGGTTCTTAGCGATTTTTTATCGGTTGTTTTTTAGTTTTGGCGATTTTTTAATTTTTTCGATTTTTTAGTTTTAGATTTTTTTTTTTAAATTTCAAGAGTTTCACGTCCGTATGTGTTTGGGTTCTCGAGAAAACAGCCTGCATGCAGCAGACAGACGGACATCGTAGCGAAATCAATTCGGTCCATTTCACCATTGGTGGACAGAACCGTAAAAAGCTTTTATTTGAATCTCTCTGTATCGATACTGCTTTTATTTATTTAGTTTTATTATTTTTATATATTTCACATTTTAAAGCCAAACTGTGAAAGTTTTGGCAAAATTCATGTTCGCAAATTATATAATCAAGTCTTTTTTATTTATTTAAGTAATTTACAAAAAAGATTTATAAATTTCTTTTCTTTTACAATAAAATAGAAAACAATTTGTATCTTTCTATTTTTTGAAATTTGGCAGGTGTTAAATAAATTTATAATAACGACACGCCTGTATCTTAAATCTTCTATCAATAACTTTGATTTGTAAAGATTAAATAATGACTCGTAGTATTGTTATTTGATAGATGTGTGTTGCTTTTACAAGCATTTTGATTTTTTTTATAGCAGACAATTATTTTATTGCTTATTTTATTTTCTGTATAAAAAAATTATAAACTTTTACTTTTTAAAGTCTTTAAGCGTCAAAAAAAAAAAAAACAAAAAGCAGCACCAGAAGTTTTACAATTTTTCAGCTTTGCATAATCATCTTAGAAGAGTTTATAACTTTCTCTGCTGAAAGAAATCCAACTTGATTGAATAAAAAGTATATGCATACATAAATTTGTTTGTAATAACTGTCAAACTGTCAAAAATTAAAGATGATGACAAAATTCACCCAGTGATTAAAAACGTCACACGAAAATGAAGACATTAGCAAGAAAATTAATCCATAAGAATACATTTTTAAAACTTGAAATTTTTTAATTTTCATTTAACTCATTCGTTGATTCATTCGCATTCATTCAACGATAATCTTGACTAGAAAGCGTCTTTGCTTTGAGGTGTTAATTTTTTGTAGGCAGCAAATTTGTTTTTTTATGGTTTTGTTTATAATTTATACCAGCTTTTATCCGCGACTCCGCCCGCGTTGATCTTTCATTTTGGAAACTATACATAAAATTTATGAATGTTTTGTTATTTGTTACTCACTGATGATGTTAAATAAGGCGATAAAAATCGACAATAAAGCGATAAAAAATTTAAAAACCGAATAAAAACCGGTTTTAAAACCACTAAAGCAATCAAACCCGAAACGAAAATTACCCTTACTAGCTTAAAAATGTATTTTTCGGAAAAAATCTGAACTAAATATAAAAAACCGGTTCCGAACCGGATAAAAATAGGCGATGTTTACCGCTGGTAATGTAACTTTCCATTAGTGAACGAATTTTTATAATCGGTTAAGTGGTTTGAAAATCCTTACAAAATATAAAAAACCGGTTCCGAACCGGATAAAAATAGGCGATGTTTCCCGCAGGTAATGCAACTTTCCATTAGTGAACGAATTTTTAAAATCGGTTAAGTGGTTTGAAAATCCTTACAAAATATAAAAAACCGGTTCCGAACCGGATAAAAATAGGCGATGTTTCCCGCAGGTAATGCAACTTTCCATTAGTGAACGAATTTTTAAAATCGGTTAAGTGGTTTGAAAATCCTTACAAAATATAAAAAACCGGTTCCGAACCGGATAAAAAATAGGCGATGTTTCCCGCTGGTAATGCAACTTTCCATTAGTGAACCAATTGTCAAAATCGGTTTAGTGGTTTGAAAATCCATACACAATAAACAAAACCGGTTCCGAACCGGATATAAAAAGCCTATGTTTGACGCTGGTAATGTAGCTTTCTATCGTGAAAGCGTAGCAAACAAATAAACAAACTCACTTTCACATACATATATAGGGTGTTTTGTTTAGAGTGTCACAACTTTGAGTTGGCATCACTGCTTTATTTGAGCACCCATTGAACAGCTGATAGTGGCTTTTTCTTTAGTTTGCTTTGAAATTTCATTATGAATAGACTTACACCAGAGCAGCGCGTGCAAATTGTTCGGCGAATGGGCTAAAGCACAAATTAATATTGATTTTGAATTTCCATTCAAAATTTTATTTTCCGATGAAGCCCATTTCTGGTTGAATGGGTACGTAAATAAGCAGAATTGTTGTATTTGGAGTGAGGAGCGTCGGCAAGCTTTTATGGAAACACCATTTCATCCACAGAAAATTACTGTTTGGTGCGCTTTATAGGCTGGCGGAGTCATTGGCCTATATGTTTTCAAAAACGATGATGGTCTGAATGTTACTGTCAATGGTGAACGGCATAGGAACGTGTTTCGAAAAATTTTCGTACCTCAATTACGTGGCATTAGTCTTGCTGATATGTGGTTCCAACAGCACGGAAACTCAAAGAAACTCAAAGTTGTAAGACTCTAAAAAAACACGCTTTATAATATTAGTTGGCAGCAACTGTATAACTTTCTGTTGAAAATGTGTGATTAAAAGTTTAGTTAAAAATTTAATCGAGTCAATTAAACTGTTGTTAAAAAAATTTAATTAAGTAGAAAGTTTGATTGACATAATTAAATTTGTATTTTATTTATGGTTTTAATTTTCAATTACAGGTGTTGTTTGAAAATATAATTTTTTTCGTTGTATCAAAAATATTTTGTTTGTTGTTGCAACAAAGAAAATTCTTTTATTTCACGTTTTGCTGTCATAATTTGATGGAAACAGATGTTTGATAGAAATAAATAAACCGCATAAGTAAACATTTCTCTTTGACACCATTTCTTTGTTATAAAAAGAGACAAACCCAAAATTTCAATTATGTTTTATTAAACAATAAAATGATATTTTACCCTCCCCCTCACAGAAACAACAAAAACAAGAGTAATAAATTAAGTAATGAAATGGTCTCTTAAGTGGCTGCCATTGATGGGGCTGAAAATATAATAATACATATTTAATTCAAGTGTATTGATTGCTTGACCCATTTTATTTTAAATTAAAAAAAATAAAACTAAATAGAAATACACTTCAGCCAATGTTTGACGGATGTAGAAAAATTAAAAGATCGTTTGAATTTCCTTTTCTTTAAATGGATTTCCACTTTGTGTTTTGTGTCAGACATTTAAGGTAAAAACAGTTTTTCCTCTGGCCAAATTTCAATGCACTTTAGAGAGAAAAAAAATAAACAAACAGCAGCAGAAAGAAGTTAAAGAAAAATCATAATAAAAAAAGTAATAGAGATGCTAACAGCTCACTTAAGTGGTTGCCATAAGGCGTGATGGCTAGCAAATACTTTAATCACGCACGTGAGCATGCTGGTGAGTTATTGTTTGGAATAAAATAACGTGTGGGCCATTTAAAAGCTTAAATTTCAAAATGCAATAAAACAAACACGCATTCAAATTTTGCCAAATTAATTTTTTTTTGTTGTGAAGTACAATTGTTTCGGTTAGAGATGGAATATTACTTCGTTCATATGGCTGCCGCGCTTGGCCTCACAGTATCCCATTCGATCGGACCAGTTTTCGAGCACTTTTTCGGGTGTATGATGTTATATGATAATGCTCAATTATCTGTGATTTGTCGGCATAACATTAGTTTTTAACGGCGCCCCACAGTAAATAGTCCAACGGTGTCAAATCGCTGGTTTTTGGCGGCCAATTGGCATCACCATTTCGGCGAATTAAATGGTCATCAAGCGTTTGACACAAGAAATCGATTGTGGCATGATATGTGTGGCAGGTTGCACCAACCTGTTGAAAAACCAAACTTCGTTCACATTAATACCACTAAGAGCGGGCACAAAAAGATCAGTTATCATGGTGCGATAGTTGTCTCCATTGACGGTAATGGTTGCGCCGCCCTCATTTTCAAAGAAATATTTGCCAATGATGCCTCCGCCCCACAAGCCGCACCAAACAAACAGTCAAGTGTGGGATCTCTGAGCCCCAAATACGGCAATTTTGCTCATTAACGTACCCACCAAGATAAAAATTAGCTTCATCCGAAAATATGATTTTCTTAGCGAAATCATTTTCGTGCAATTAATTAATCTTTGTTTTGGAAATACATTTCCAAAAGCACCCCACCTTGCTCAAGCGTAAATCGATTCATTGCGTTCAGTGGAGATAATACTGAATTTTGTGACAGAATAAAATGACATAATTGTTGCCAGATTCGAAATAACTGGTGGTTCAAATTTAAACCGATAGATGGCCACCCGTTAAATGTAGTTCCAACAAAATTTGTACTTTTTTTTACATATTTTATACTCAAGGCCGGGGCACAATGAATCCGTAATACGTTAAACTTCGCCTTTTTCAACTGACATCATGGTTTCAACTTAACTTTTTTCGTACTTTGAGTAGTTTGACAGATAGATATTGGTTGGTTTTTTTTGGTATGTTCTGATTTAGGTTTTTGTGTTTTGCGGCGGCAAAAATAAAATAAAACAAAAGAAATAAACGAAATAAATAAAAAAAAGTTGAATTTAATGAATAAAATGGAGAACCAACCCATGGAAGCTGTTCAAATGCTGCTGTCACGCTCATGGGAAAAATTTGTTACTAATCATCTCTGGCAACATCTTCTAAACTTTAAGACTACTTGTCTTTGGCATCACATTAACGTTGCTTGTAAAATATGTTTAGAAGAAGAAGAAGAGAAAAAGAACGAGTTTATAAAACGCTTACAGCCGTTTATGGTTATGTGAACACATAAAATTTACGCACTCTAAGAGTGAGTGTGTGCGCTTTTTCTTACTCCACTTAAATTTCATTGATAAAAATGTTATTTTTCCTTTAAAGTTGCTGCACGCACACACAAAAAATATAAAAGTTAAAAGCAAAGACCTCCTAGAAGTAAAAGTGTATGAAGGAATGAGTGAATGAAGAAAAACATTTAAGAAAAAATTCACTTATTTCCCAAGATCATTTGAACGTAGAAAATAAAATAAATAAATAAAATTATAGAAAGAAGTCATTGATTTTAGTTAAAGGAGAAATTGTTTTACTTTCTCGTTCGATCTTAGGCGATCCTTAAAGAAAGCAAGTCTTTTCTCGTTTGAAGCTTTTCATTTTGGGTGGTAAGAATTTTCTCTTTGATGACATTTTCTTTCCTCAGCCATGTCTAAGTAATTGCTTAAAGAGATCTTTTTCTATTTATGTGAAAATTTTAACGAGCTGCTAAATTGAAGCATGCGTGTGTGCCTGTGTGCGTGCTCGTGTGTGCGGCGTGTTGCAACAATTTTTAGTTGCTGCCTCTTGGCTGTTGTACTCGCATGGCTTTAAGGGGGAAGTAATTTCATTTTCTAGCAGAAAATGTGCGTTTACCACACTTGTTAACCCAGTTATTTGTTGTCTTAAGTTTTTATAATAGATTTTTGTTGTTGTTGCTTAGTTTCTTTGGCCATTGGCAGCAGAGTGACTGACATTGATTCATGTTGTGTGACAGTGAAATTGTTTGCACTTTTTTTTTTTGCAAATTTCATTTGTTTTGATCTGAAAGTGAATTTTATACAAAAATGCACATTTTCATTTTCATGCGTGCATCTGTGTGTGGCAAATGTTTGTTTGTTGCCATGAATTTAAATATGACCCAGTTGTCGATATCAAACATGCACATTTACTATTTTTTTTGTAATGCATTTCATTTACATGTGCATTTTTATTTTTAATATAATTTTGTGTCTCTTTTCTTTAATTTAAATTTTTATTTGTGTTTCTTTACAGGTACGTTTACCAATTAAAAAAAAAAAAATAGTTCAGTTTCTTTTGTAAGTACGTTTTAACATTAATTTACATATAAATGTTTTATTGTACAGCCATGTTGGCATTTTTAAATTAAAATATGCTAAATTGATTTTGGCACGTTTTGGATTTTCTCTTATGCTCTTAAGTTTATGTAGCAGGAAAATTTGATACTGATTGGCCAGAAGTTTGATATGTGCATTTCTACTGTCACGCTACGTCACTGTCACGTTATGTCACCAAACAATTAGGCTTGCAATTTAAGGACATTCTAAGCCAATATCCGAAAACGAATATTTCATCAACTAATGTAACGTGACAAGAGTGGACTTTTGTGGGGAAATGCCCATATATAAAAAAATTTACCATTTGTACAATACAAGGATGGGTTAATAAGTACTTGACTCTTTGAACTTCATTTTAAACGAAAGGGCAACACTGCTCTTGTCAACAGCCAACTTTTAGTTGACACCTGTCAAAATTTGAGCAAGCTGAATCATTTAGTTTGTATTTGGCAGGAGACTTAACCTGAAAAATAAAAGACTTTTATGTAAGAAAAATATGTGTTTCATTCAAAACGTCACCTACTTATTGGCCCGCCCTCGTATGGCCTGCAAACTTGAAAATGTTCTATCGATAAGCTCATCGATCACATTTTGTAAAAGTAATCATGTGGAAATGATGGACCTACTTCGACGAGACTTGAACCTTAGTAATACACAAAACTAGATTTTTTATATCCCAAAAAATACATAAGTCTCTTTCCAAGAAACGTTTTTTTTTTGCATTAAAAAATCAAACTTCGTTTAATGAAAAAGCAAAATAATTATAACAAAAAAAAAAAATACAACAAACCTCATGCGAAATTTAATTAATCATGATTTTTGCATACAAAGCTCTCCAACACGAGTGCAGCAATAAAAATAAATGTTTTAAAATGTCAAAGTCATTTAAATCATTATACGTGTTTTAAGGTGTTACAAACAAACAGATGACAAGAAAAAAAAAACAACAAACAACTTTAAGTTACGAGAAAAATTTAATAAAATTTAAGTTCAAATTCAAAAACATTCCAAACAAATCAAACATGATGGTGGGATTTTTAAGCCAATAGACAACATTTAAACTTGAATTAAAGTTTATTGTTAAAAAAAAATATACACACAAAGAGAAAAATAGATAAATAACAACACGACGAATTGGGCTTTAAAATTCTCAATTCGTCGTATGAAGCAATTGCAGTTGATAAATTTGTTACTGTTTGTAAAATAAAAAATTAAAAATTTAATTGTTCCGTTGCACAGTTTGCCGCGTGTGGCATATTACGCCTGATGCCATAATTGTGTGTGTACTTTCATATGCATACACAATAATGTTCTATTTGCGGTGAAGAATATTCGCTGCCAAAAAATTCGTCGTTTGTCCAAAATATATTTCTAGCATGAGGCAAATTATACAGTTTAAAATTTAATAATTTTTGCATTACTTTTAGTTTTTTGCAAAGAAATTCTTAAATGCCACTTGAGTGATTAAAGATTCAAATTCTTAACCTTCAAATTAAAATCACCAAAAAAAAACAAAACTAACAAAATACTTATAAGTTTTGTTGAAAAGTCAGGGTCACTTGTTAACATTTTTATCTAACTTGATTTAAAATAGCAAATAACAAAGGTTTTTTTTTAAACAAATTATTTAAGTAATGTTCTAAGCAGGCAAAATTTTACGCCAATTTGCATTAAAAAAATATTGTAATTGAAATGAAAAATTTTATGGAAAAATTATAAATTTAAAGCAAAACTTACAAAACACTGAAGCAAAACAAAATAAATTCAGTAAAGTGCGACGTTTACTCGCACACGAAGGATTCCGTATGGCGCTTGTGCTTTTTTTGCGATTTTTTCGGTTTTTGGGTTTTTTTTGTTTTTTTTTAAATTACTTTTAGCAATTTTTTTAGTTTTGGAGATTTTTTAGTTTGGCGATTTTTTTTAGTTTTGGCGTTTTTTTCGTTTGTCAATTTTTTTCGGTTTTTAGCGATTTTTATTTTTGATATTATTTTTCATTAGAGCGCTTTTTTCATTTTGGCGGTTTTTTAGTTTTGGCGATTTTTTAGTTTGGCGATTTTTTAGTTTTATCGTTTTTTTTTCGTTTTGTCAAATTTTTTCGCTTAAGGATTTGCATTGTACCGATTTTTTTATTTTTGATAATATTTTTCATTAGAGCGTTTTTTTTGAATTCTCGTTTCGGTAATTTTTTTTGGAATTTTTTAGTTTTAGCGTTTTTGAAATTTTCAAGACTATGTCTCTTACAGCAAATTATAAAAATTACAAAAATCCTAGTAACACGGCAACACTGGTAAGATGGCGTTAATCACATAATTTACCAGTAATGCTGTTTTAGTTTTACGTACTTTTCAGAAAAGGGCCTATAACTCGGTAACCAATTGATCGTTTAGCATGAAATTAGTGTTGGTAAAAAAGGACTTTTAGAGCAACAAACGCAAATAAATAAAAACTAAAACAACAACATGAGAGTTTTCATATTTCAATGAACATCTTCACCCACCTTGAGCAAAAAAAATTCGTATGGCTATTAAATTATTAATGCAGCCAACTTGACAAAACGATTGATGCAGAAGTTCTTATTTTTGGGTCTACTTAAAATCACGCGTTGTACTGTGTTTTGCGGGATGCATTGGCTGATTTTGGAACTCGTTTGAATGGGTATCGTCTCAAATTACATTCATCAAGAATTGAATTCACTTAGTTATCGATGAATACTTACCATCAGCTCCCGGGTCAGTTGAATTTTTTAAGGGTGCAACCCCAAATCATAACGCAAAAATCGCCAACTTGTGGTCTGCAAAAGGGAGAGTTATTTTTAGCGACACGAAATCGAATACCTCCCAAACTCTTGCACACTCTTACGGATAGCGGCGATGTGTTCGTGCATTTCGTTGGCACACAGGGGTTGATTGATCGTTGATTGAACCAGTGGTCTCAAATTTATCCATCGCTCTGCGAATAGTCCTCCCGGTAGGAAGATTATGGTAAGCGTAAAACGTTGGTTGAACATTCATGATGATCTGGCAAAAGATACTGCATAAATGCCAGATAACTCGACAAATAGGGCCGCTGTTAATTGTAAAATCTCGAGACGCTCCATTGGAAGACCCTTTATTTCGATAATATACATATAATTAATTTTTTTTTTTTTTGAAAGTGATCCAGGAAACAAATTTTATGTTACCGACAGATTATGAATAAATCTTTCCAAAAATGGCCACATTTGACAGTTGATGTCAAATTTCGGAAGTCGCATAGGAATTTCCTTTATTTCGACAGAAAAGATCCAGATCATAAATAAAGCCTTTCCCAATATTTTAAAGAAATTTGAAAGTAATTTTATAATCATGAATTTTAGTGTAAGTGGAAATGAAAGTTCCCTGTTGCCTCGTGTGCACTTAGCCTTGCGTTGCGATAAGCCCAAAAAAAAAACTCTTATTATTTTGGTATACTTTCTGGAAATTATTTAAAATAAAGCTTGAAATTTCAAAATACCATAGAAAATATGTATGGCCTGAAAACTAAATAATCTCTTTTTTTCCTTTTCGAACCTCAAACACTCAAATAGTCTTGATTTTTTATTTTAATTTTTTTTTAAATAAAAGAAGAAAACAAAAAATTAAACCGTAAATCACGACTTTGTGTTATAGGAATCTTTTTATGACAAAAAGAAAAGTTTTCAATTGTTTATTGTTCGTTCGTTCGTAAGTTAGTTGGGTTGGCAAATAAGCCACGTTTCGTTGCAACTTGCAACCAACAACATAAAAGCAGCCACAAGAATCCCAAATCATAATAATAATAATAATAATAATGCACTTGTGGTAAAACATGTTGTTTAGCTTTAAAGTAACAAAACACTATTTTTTCGAAACCGCTTTTAAAATATCTCAACTTGTTGTTGTTGTGTTAATGTTGTTGGTGTAGTTGCAGTTGCTTTAGTGTGGCATGGTGTAGATTCTGTGTGTTATTATTATTAATATTTTTTTTTGTGAAATTGTCAACATTTAAAAGACCTTTTGCACTTGATCTTGTTAATGAACTTTTTTACATTAATGATTGTCTCTCCTTCCTTTTTGGTTTTCTTAATAATTTTCATATGAAATGCTGTTGCATGGCATACATATAACACTTGGGGTTTCTTATTACCACAATTGTTGGCTTTAAGCCTTTTTGGCTTTGATTGTAAACGCTGTTGTGGCGGTGTTTTCTAGAGTAACAACTAAATTATAATTTTAGTTGTGTTTTTAAGCCGCCAAAAAAAAATAACAAAATAAAAACACCGCGCACCGCCTCTTATTAGTTTCGGGCAGTCGGTTTTTAAATTTGTACAGCTGAAATAATAAAAGAAATTTCAAAGAAATTTATTCAAGTTAATTTTATTGCTTGTTATTGTAAGTTGTAGTTGTAGCCCTAAAGGGCTGACTTTATTTCTATGAAATTCTTAGCAAGCTCATTGTTGTTGTTGTTGGTGTAATGGCAACAAAATATTTACTGTTTGTTGGAAATTTATGGCTGCTACAAAAGTTTAACTTGTAGAGCATAGAGTGTTTTTCAAAGAGAATTTGTTTGGCTCTGTGGCTTTGTTGAAAGACTGTAAGAAATTAAAAAACGAAAATTGTAATAAAGAAGTAAATCAAGAACTTTCCAAACAATCAAGTATTTTTATGACTCAATATGCAACTGGTGCTGGCTGTTGTTTTGAATAAAACCAAAGCAATCGTTAATAGGACTTATCCCTGTTCAGCAGAGCTTATGGGCCATGGAAGGTAGAATAATATTTAAATTAAAAGGTCCAAGGAAATAACCCCCAAATAAGAAATTAAATAAGCCCCAATATAAATAAAATAATAATTAATTGAAAGTCCAGTTTAGTCAATTAAACTTTGGTTGAAAATAATTTAATTAGTTAAAAGTTTAATTAAAAATTTAATTAAGTCAATTAAACTTTTGTTTCAATAAACTATAAACTTTTCTGTATTGATAAAAAGTTTAGTTAAAAATTTAATCGAATCGAACTTTTGTTTAAAAATTTTGTTGAATCAATTAAATTTTTGCTTCAAAATTTTATTAAGACAGTTAAACTTTTATTAATAAGTTTAATTGAGTCAATTAAATTTTTGTATGTAAATTAAAATGAGTCCATTAAACTTTAATTTAAAATTTAAAGCTTAAGTTTAGTTTTTTAAAGTTTAATTAACGCAATTAAATTTTAAATTAATTTTTTAGTTTTGTTTTCAATTAAAAGTGCTGATTGAAGAAATTTGTTTTCGATGAAGGATATCACGAAATTCTATATCCCTTTGAAAGGCCTTTCGATCCCATTATGTATGGAATATAACAGTCCAGTGGGTTATGTTGGCTTGATTGTCCGTTGTGGCTTGTGGCTTAGTCACATAGACCTGTAACTTAAGAAAACACGTTAAGAAAAGGTTTAACGGGTTCAAGTCGTACTATCTCGGTGGCCAGTTGAAATCATGTTTAAGTGAGATGACAAGCCGCTCGCAACGCTCGTGCAGAATCTGAAATGTCGAACACTGCCACTTAGCTCTGTACTGTTGTAACTACTCGTACATGTCGTTGGTGCCTATATCATCGAATTATGACCAAAAGAGTTGTTTATCATCGAACTATAGCGACCGAACTTGACCTTAGCTAAGACACAAACCTATGATCAAGCCCATGTAAAACCCATTTGCGTTTGATTACAGGTTTGTGTCTTAAATGAACTAGTGAACAAGAACGACCCAAGTCTAGTTTATTCTTAAATTTTCTATAATCCTGCTCCTGTTTGCATTTGATTACGTTCTTAGAATAAGTAAGTTAATATAAACTGTGGTCGAATTTTGACCTCTAAGCGTCTTCGTGTCTACGCAAGTGTTTCCTCTTCAAACTGAATTTAAATTGGCATTATTTTTAATGGAATCTACAAGTGTGTTGAATCAACAGCTTTTGATAACACACCAACAACAAACAGTTTTAATACTCATACTTGCATCCAAAAAAAATAAAAACTTCATTTGAATTTTGCAACTTTTTCGTTTTTATTTTCATTTGCGCAGGCATAATAACATTTAAAGTTTAATGAACTTTTTTTTTAAATTAAAATATATTCATGATTTGCTATGCTGATCTTTTACTTCAACAGTTTTATTTATTTATTTTTATTAATTTTTTTGGTGCAACATCTAAATTCAAAATCGGATTAATATCTTAATCCCATGATTTGAACATGAAGCTTAACTAAGCATAACCATGGCTTGTATGTATGTGGCAGTTGGGTATTTGTGCAGTGGCAATGCCGCCGCCATTGGTTAAATGATCATTATTGATCTGAAGAGTTGGATGTGTAATAAAAATAAAGTGCAAAATAAAAAAATAATCTATGAAAATCTTTTTCAAACCGGCCACTTCTTGATAAAAAAAAATGTCCAAAACCCAAACACCCGCTGTGTAAATTTATATTCAAAATATGAAAATGTAAATATAAGCGGACAATGTGATTTTTTAAAACAAGTAACTTGTAAAAGAAAATCAAAAAAGTGAACAAAACTTTTACTTTCCTAAATACGCTGCTTACAGAAAAAAAAAATTCAATTTCAATGTTATATTATTTATGCAGACGATGTTGCTTGCTCTCTTGCCACAAGTGCAACAACGCCTTTTTAATGTTAACTCCTGCTCTTTTTTTTATTTATTTTTTTTTCTATATGAAGTGCAAGTCGTTGCAGTGGCCAAAAATTGCAGCCGGTGTTTTTAAGTGCTGTAACAGGCTGCACTGCTGCAACGAAACTCAGATACCGGAAAATTTGCTCCTTTTACCACAAATAAACATACTCTTCATTTTTAAATATGTACTCGTATTTATTTATGTTTGTAACGGACAATGTACCATAAATTTAGATGATTGCTCTGTTCACTACTGGTGCATTTTTTGCATTTTTAATAGCACTGCATCGAAAATTTCTTATCTTTTACACCATTATGTTACAATTTCTTTTAGTTTTTTTGCGTATTTTTATCAAAAAAAATTTAATATCAAACACACATCCAAACATACATACATATTTATTTCGAATTTTTTTTATTTATTTTTTAATTTAAAACGATAAAGGTGTTGTAAAAAGCTGTGTAGGCGTTAAATATATTTAAAGGCACTTTTTCAAAATTTAATTATATTAAAGATACATTTCTAAGTGTCATGAATATTTTAGTATCTAATTTTTCATACATATTTTTTTAAAAAGTATTTTAAGAATATCTTTATATTAAAAAATAATTTGATGATTACAAGATCCTTTAAAATGTTATTGAAAAAAAATTGGCTCATATTCATAGTCAAAACAAGTAATAAGTATACTCTAAAAAGTTAAAACCAGCACATATTACAATACAAAATACTAGTTTTAAACTTCAAACATTTAACACTCCTCATTGACACCAGAGGCGCTGCAACACCGCATTATTAAAAACGTTCGAAAAGCTGAGTTGTAAATAATGAAGCTTTCCTCTATCTCTTCCTTCACCACCTATCTTATCTATCACTATCTCTTTCCTAAAAGAATATGACACCCAGGAATAGTCGTAGACATTCACAGCCTGAGTGTTACTTACTTCTCTTAAAAAAAATAATAATCTTTGAAAAGTGTACATTTTAAAAAAATGTACCAGTTAAAAAGTACCTTTTCAAAAAAATCTTTTAAAACGCAACTTTACAATTACAATTTTACCTTGTAAAAAAATAATGTTTTTAAAAAAGTTTCTTTTAAAAAATTATGTTATAAAGAAGTACCTTTTTTGAAAAGGTATCTTTTAAAAAATTATGTTTTAAAAAAGCACATTTTTGAAAAAGTATCTTTTTACAAAAATGCATTTAAAAAAATACATTTTTGCAAAAGTACGTTTTTAAAAAAAGTACCTTTTCAAAAAATTACCTTTTTAAGAAAAGCACCTTTTAAAAAAAGTAGCTTTTTAAAATAAGTACTTTTTAAAAAAATTCCTTTTTAAAAAGTACCTTATAAAAAAAAGTACTTTTTAAAAAAAGTACCTTTTTAAAAAAAGTACCCTCTAACAAAAGTAGAATTAAAAAAGTACCTTGTTCAAAAAAGCACCCTTTTAAAAATGCCTTTTAAAAAAGTACCTGTTAAAAAGTACCTGCCAACAAAAGTATTTTTAATAAAAGTATAGTTTTAAAAAAAGCTTCTTCAAAAATATGTTTTCAAAAAATCACATTTTAAAAAAGCCCCTGTTAAAAAGTACTTTTTATAACGGCATCGTTTAAAAAAGTACATTCGAAAAAATTAGTTACCAAAAAATACAGTACAGTACAGTTCGGTTTTAATGAACTCTGAGGGACCTTCGAATTGTGTGCGTTATAGCAAATGTTTTAATAATTACAAGAAGGTAATAAAACATAAACATAATTATGCATTTTTTCTGAAAGAAAAAATTAATTCTTTTTCTGTCTTTGGAAAAAATTGCAATTATTGATTCATTTGTTACAGGGATAAAATTTCCATGTATTTTTTTTTGCAGAGAAAAAATCGTTTTAATAAAAATTCGCTATAACCGCACTTCGCTATAAGGATACTTAATTTATATGAAATATGTTCGTTCTGATTTCTATAGTAACCTTTGTTCGTTGTAGCCGCACTCCACTATAGTAATGTTCTGTGTGCATTACTGCAGGCTGGCAGTCGTAAATCTTCTTAAGATGAACTGCATTTTAAGTATCTAGTTTTTGTATAAAATTATTTAATGTCTCCACACGAATTGTCTGCTCTTTTCAATTAACAACCGCCTTAAAAAATCTGTTTTGTATGGAATTAAAAAAAATCAAAAAAGATAAAACTACCGGTATTTTTGTTGTTTCATATTTGATTTTACTTTCACTTGTTGCAATTAAATGAGAGACAAAAGAAAAATCTTTAACAAGGCTTAAAAAGTCTGGAAGTATGCTGCGAGAAATGATCGTATGAAATATTTTGGTATGAAATGTATTGTTTCTTGCTGCACTCCTGTAATATAGTGTGTCGTGTGGTAGCACGTAAGTTGCAGTTTTAACAATTGAGTTGGCTGTTGCATTGGCCCAGTCGTGGTCTTTGTGGCTGTTTGGTGCTGTTGATCTTACCGTAATCTTGTTGCCACAGATCATGTCTTGTTGGTTGCCAAAAAAACAAAAAAAAAAAGTCATTTGGTGGATTGCGAATAAAACTTTGTTTTATACCATTAATTTTTGTTGTGTAAAATTATATTGGAATCCTGTTGATACCGAAATGAAGGCAACAAACAATATAAAATTAAATATTAATTGTAGCAAAAACCACGAAATATCACATGCAATGAAATGTAATTTATGTAACATTTTATGCAACAATTGCAATCAGTTACTATAAATTATATTGATCAAGTGTATTTATTTTTGATAATTTTATTGCAAATGAACTTTTTATTTCCAAAACAATATAACAGTCGTAACTTTTTAGGCTTATGTACATAAATCTTCCTATTCCACTTATTTCTTTTTTGTTGTCATTGAGAGACAATTTCATATAAAAATTAACACTTGGCTAAAAAATCACTTCAAGTTACACGGGACAGGAATTTGTCTGCAGGGACAAATTAATTTTTTTATTTATTTGTGATAATTTTTTTACAAATGATCCTTTTTTTTCATGATCCTTCTATGCCACTACTATATTCCCATTATAATTATCAATCACAAAACCTTAAACACTTTGCGAAAAAAATCTGTTCAAAAGTCACTGGACAGGAATTGGAATCTGGAGGCTTAAATCAGTAGCTTTCCATTTATTAAGATTTGTGAAAGAAAAAGCAAATAAATAAACAATGAAAATCAATTGCATTTATTAAGTTGAAAAAGAGCTTTAGGAAACATAGAAATTCTAATTATAACTAATTTGAAATTGTTTTATCTTTCACTATTTCTTGTTACATCTTTTCCCTGAACCCGGTAAAAGCCGTGAGAAAGTTGTTGTGTTAAATGTTTGGTTGCGGTTTTAGGTTGAAGTTTAACTAAACTGAACACAAAATTAGTAAAATGAGCAGTAATTGCAAATAACTTTAAGCTAAAAGCTTGTTAAATACAAATACATACTGTGAATAATGGCAGCAACAGTGAAAATCAAATCGGATGGAGATAAAGTGCTGGTAGCATAAATGAACATCAGTAAATAGATTGCACAAGTAGCATGAACAAGAGCAACACAAGCAGACACGCTGACATACGAGTACAGTGACTCCACGCAAAAATCGAACAGTTAAAAAAATTTTATTATATTTAATGCCTTATTCATAAAAAATAATTTCGTTGTATAAAACAAAATATGTCTTTGTATGGAAAACAGTTTTATAAACCTTCTGACAGGCCTTTAATATATAATTTTAGACGGAGCAGTTATTAAAGGCCGTGATACAGTATCATACAAAGTCGTGCGATCTACGAAAAAGTACAACCCTGGTGTGATGAATTGTTATTGTCTTTTGAAAATTTTCAGAAACTCCATCATACCAGGGTATCACGGCCTTAAGGAATTAAATGTAATTTAAAGGGTACAATTGCTAATTTATTAAACAACAGGTCGCTAGAAAATTATAGAATTAGATTTTGGAATATTAAAAAAGTACATTTGAAAAACGTTCCTTCTTTGTTAAAAGTAAGAGATAAAAAATTACCCTTTAAAAAAATACCTTTTAAAAATGTACCTTTTAAAAAATTGCCGTTTAAAAAGTATCGTTTAAAAAAGTAAAAAAAAATTACCTTTTAAAAAATTACCTATTAAAAAAGTACCTTTTAAAAAGTACCTTTTAAAAAAGTATCTTTTAAAAAGTACCTTTTAAAAAAGTATATTTTAAAAAACTACTTTTTAAAAAAGTATCCTTTAAAAAAGTACCTTTTACAAAAGTAGCTTTTCAAAAAGTACCTTTTAAAAAATGTAAGTCTTAAAAAAGTACCTTTTGAAAAAGTATCTTATAAAAAGTACCTTTTAAAAAGTACCTTTTTAAAACGTACCTTCCAGAAAACGAAGTTAGTTAAAGGTGCCTTATAAAAATTATTTATTTCAAAACCGTTCCAAAAGTACCGTTCAAAAAGTACTTCTAAAAAAGTACATTTAAAAAATGTTTCCAATAAGATAAAAACATTTTAAGAAAAGTACAATTTACTCGTAGACTGCTTGTTAAAAAAGTACCGTTTTAGAAAGTGATGTTCAAGAAAGTTTCTTAGAAGGTACCTTCTAAAAAGTACCTTTAAAAAAAGTAGTTTTTAAGAGAGTAAGTTTTAATCGAGTGCCCTGGAAGAAATACTCTTAAAAATTTTCATTTCATAAAGCATCTTTTAAAAAGTACCATTTCAAAACATTTATTTAAAAAAAAAGTATTGTTAAAAATAGTACCATTTTTAAGTTCTTTAAAAAAGTATCTTTTTACAAGTACCTTTTAAAATTTTCAATTTAAAAATGTACTTTTCAGAAACGCACATTTTTGAAAAGTACCTCTTAATAAAGTAGTTTCACTCCTTTGACCGGGAGTATTCGATACCGTACTTTAAATTGTTTGTATGAATGCAACAGAAAAGTGTACTTACAGCATTTTTATTTTTTGCATGCAGTGTAAACTACTTTTCTGTATTAAACGATTGCTGTTTACACTTCCTTTTAGCTTTTAGTTGGGGTTTTATATATTTATAGTGATTGTTTAATTGAAGTAGTTGTTGGTTGGTTGGCAAATTAAATAAACATTAAAAGTTTGGCTGTTAACAACTTATTCAAAGAGTTTAAATATCAAATAAAAATTTTATCGTTTTATAAACATTTCGCCTTAATAAAAAGCAAATAAATAATAATAAAAAATTAATTAAACAAATCAAAGTTTTAAGTAGTTGAGTGAACGTCGTCGTCATTCGTATGTTTGTATGTCGGCTGTTTGAAGCTATAGATATAAGAACTCATATTAAGACACACTCGTGCAAACATAATTAATGATAATAAGTTGATGCTAATTGTTTTAAAACACATGCTCAAGATGAAGATGAAGACAAAAAGAAAAAAAGAGATTAGAGAAACAAAAGAAGAAAAAAGAAAAATTGAAAGCATTTTTTAAAGAAAGTATTAACTGACATGAATGTGTATTGCAACATAAATAATTTGGGGAAATTTTTTACGAAAAAACAACCCAAAAAATTTGTTTCAAAGACTTAAAGTTTTTGTAAATAATATTTTCTTACTTCTAACTTTTAGTTGTTTAAGCACAAGACTTTGATGGCAACTTAAAAAAGGTGTCATTTGAGGCTTTTTGTTACTCTTTTGGTATTGGCATTTCAAGCAAGTCCAACTCCAAACGTAAAAAAAATAATTAATGATTTAACCATTTTTGGTTTATAAATGGGCACGTGCACTTGTGTGCATGTATGTGGTTTTGTGCGCTGCACTGTACTTGTAAAAAAGATTTAAACAATATTTGTTAACATTTTTAACACTTTATTAGGACTTTTACATTCGATCGTTTTTGGCGTTTTCTGTAAATTTTCAACTTAGAAAAAGAAAACTGGCCTGTAACTTTTCCTGCCTCACAACACCATTTTTTTCTCTCTTTTTTTTTGTCATGTTGTTAAATAATCAAGCAAATATCAAGTAAATACATAAATGATGCTGCCAACATTTCCATTTGTTGACTTTTTCATAAGTCTATTGACAGAGTTTGTTAACAAATTAATTGTGTATTTATAGGTTTTTTTTTCTTTAAATTTATTTAGCTGTTTCTGTGTAAATTCGTATTGATGTTTGAGTGTTAAGCGGTACATGGGAATTTTCACCAAGAAATATCTAATCTAATGGAATGAAAATTATAAATACGAGTAGTATAAAATTTTAATATTTAAAAATTACATACATACTCGTACATATATTTTTTTTGTATTAACTTTGGGGTTGCAACATCATTACAAATAACAAATTACAAATTAATACCGCTACAGACTTTCACTTTTTTTTTGTGAATTATGTATTAGTTTTTTAAACATATATTTAATATAATTTTGAGACGAAATAAATAAATTGCTATATGATTAACAATATTTTGAATTTAAATATCGTTAAAGAAATATTTACACACCGCCGCCAACAGTTTAATATCAGTTTGCATGAATTTAGGTCAAGCGATATGCGCTATCGATTTTCCAGCACATGAATTGCTTAAGGGCCACAAGTGAAATGACGGCTCCATTTAAACCTTCTTTCGTATTTATATAAATATAATATCAATGCCTCTAACACACATTTGTACTAAGTTTTTTAGAAAATGTTTTCAAGTCGCATGTGTGACTCTTTTAAAGCTGAATTTGAAATTTAAAAAACAAAGTTGACTGAACACATTCTACTGTTGGAGTGCGGGAATATATATATGTTCATTTTGATTTTTATTATGTTGTCTATCAAGATGAGAAATAAATAGAAAAGAAATACATAGAAAAGAAAAATTTCACATTAAAATCTACATAATTGTTAAACGTAAACAATTTAACATTTTTCGAAATTGATTTAGCTTCATATATATTTCATGTTAATTCAACATGATTTACAGTAATCTGCAAAGAAAAAAATTTTTCCCTTTAGAAATAACGTTATTTCATGTTGATTTAACATTCCAGTAATGCTAAATCAAAATGAAAAATCATGTTGAATCAAAGTTATTTCAGGTTCTGAATTTGATACTGTTAATAACAAGAAGAATAATGTTGACTCAAAGTTATTTCAACTGAAAACAACACGAATTTAATTCAATGTCTTCAGGGTTCGATTCTGCTACCCTCCGTCTACAAGACAAGCACACTGTCTACTAGCCAGCAGAAGAAAGCTTTCACTGCTAATGTGAAGTTGGTCGACTAGCAAAAATAGCACAACAGTATATTGCAGATATGAACAAAGCAAATAAACACCAACACACTTAAAGAACATATTATTTCTTGTAAAATTAATACGATTTGCAATCAACATTTTTGCATGGTGATTTAACATTGGTATTCTCTCGAAGTAAGATACGTGATATCCAACTCATTTCCCTTAACAACATGAAAATAAAAGTATGAAACACTGCAAAATACCTCCGTGTCATTGTGGACTCTGACAGGAGTCTTATATATGAATATTCTAGGGAGGGTGAAGAAAGCAAATATGGAACTTTAGCGGTGCAAGAAATCCATTGAAAAACGTTGAAGACTCGCCACACAAATTCTTCACTAGATCTATACGGCCATAGTATCTACTTTCAATTCTTATTTATGGGGCCATCGTGTGATTCACTTCCCTGGATAAGAAGATGTTCAAAGACTTGCCTCTCCTCGCTATGGATGAAGAATACACAACTTCTGCATCTACTACTATTACGCAAGGAGATAGAAACAATCTCTGAAATCCATCAAATTACAAGCGGCGAAAATAATCGCCTGGGTTACACAGAAAAAATTAGTATGAACAATTTTGCAGTATTTTTGTAAAAAACTATTTGCAATGACTTTTTACCAGTTACATTTTAATAGAAATCGAATAACGGATTGAAAATTTCAGAACTTTAAAAAGCGGAATGAAACGGGATAGAAATTCGAGGCGGAGTCGACTTATGAAAAGCGGTATGATCCCGCCCCCTTATGTATTATACTCGTAAGACTTCGTTAGTAAAGACTTCAAAAATATTCCGCTCATGATCAGGATTTGCCATCAGGCCTGATGAACTGTCAGCCACTTTCAGCATCACCAGTTACTTTGCTTTCATAAATCAAATTGACTTTTCAAAAGATCAACGACTGTAGCTTGTTCAATCCGCTTAAAGATTAAAATAAATAATTGTATGTAAAATTTCAACAACTCCGTGGTGTGGCAACATGCTTAAATTATGCAACAAACCTCGCAATTTATGCAATTATGCTTCCTTTTAAGTGTTAATTAAACATTTTCCTACGAAGAAGCCATAAATTTTTTTCGCAATGCTATAAAACTTAAAATAATTCTATAAACTTAACTTGCTAATGAATTTGCCAAATGCTTTTATGAGAGACAACAATTGCGCATGAGTAGTCGCGTCATGCCTTCACTCAACTCGTAAAATTTTATCTTGCCTCCAATACGACTTTCCTGTCAGCACACAATGTACATACGAGTACATACAAACAACACCCTCTTAGTGAAACTGTCAAAAATTTTACTACTTGCACAAGTGCAAATGCATGCTGCACACTGTCACTGCAAATAATCATGTCTAATTCCTGATTGGGTGTTTGCCAAGTCTTTTTTTGTCTTCTTCATTATTTAAATGTGCTTATTGCTTTTGGTGTGCAACTAAAGTTTATTGACTCCTAATGAAGATTTAAAGATTTCAAGAAAGCAAAGCAAAAAAAAAAAAAACAAAAACATGAAAACTTAGAGATAAAAATTTTATTTGCGATTTTTTTGCAACAACAAAATAGTTGACATATTGAATGGAAGAAATTGTAAATGGGTAAAGTGAGTGAGTATAGCAGAGATTGAAAATTTCACTGTGTCAGTGGGAAAGGTCAAGCATGAAATACTCGTATTTGTGCAAAATTTTTGTAAATTGGTGTGTTTTTTGGAAAGTTTCTTTTCATTTTTAAAGTTGAGAAACTACGAAATAAAAAGGATATGCCAAATCCAGTTCCCTTGCAGGCAATTATAAACATTCACATGCGTAAATTATTATGTGTACCAGTATATACACACAGAAAAATTATATATTAACATCTACAAAAAAAAAGGTTGTTTTAACATTTTTTGGCAATGATTTTGCTTCATATGTAAATGTTTCATGTTAATTCAACATGATTTACGGTAGTCTTTAAAGAAAATTTTCCTTTTGAAATAACTTTATTTTATGTTGATTTAACATTCCAATTAAATTAAAATGAGGAAATACCACGATATACTGAAATAACATGAGGAATCATGTTGAATGAAAGTTATTTCAAGTTGAAACAAGATGAATTTAATTTAATGCGCAGCTACTTTGGCTTGTCTGCATGATTCGAACATGAGACCCTCCGACTGCAAGACTAATACACTGCCTTGTAGCCAGCAGCGAGAAGTTTGTCGGCTTTTTACGAGCATCAAAAAAAAAACAGCAAGAAAACAAAAACAAGTTATACAATAGCGTATAACAGTAGCCATGAGCAAAGAAAATAAACACCAACATACTAACATATTGGGCCTTATTGTGGTTGACACATTTAGACTGCGACTACACTATGGTGGCGTATTTCGTCCTAAGCTATTGCTAAAGCATTGTAATAATAGCCGAAATACGCCAACCACAATAAGATTGATTATCTCTAATAATTTTAATATGTTTTCCAATGATAATTTTTGCATGGTGATTTAACATTGCAATTTTTTTCTGTGTGTATTTGTGGAGAGCATACATGCTCGTACATATTTATAAAATCTCATAAATTTAATGAAACTATTTCGTTAGTTAAACGAAACAGTTTCATGTATGTATGTCGTATAATTGTGTTAACCTAATGATGTTATTAAGATAAGAAATTTAAAATTTTAGTGACTGTGGGAAACTAAAGCAAACTTAAACGGGAACAAATACCAACAATATAATATTAAAAAAATTCCATTTTCCATGTTATATTTTAAAAAAGTGAAAAGCGAATTGGTTATTTACATTGGAAAATTTCAAGAAACACACACAGTCTGTTAAGAATAAATATTCATATTAAAAACTTTTTTTTTTAAATTTATTATAAAATATTCAATTTAGTTTTGTTATATGTTTAATAACTCGTACTCGTATTCTCAATTATGTCCTGTATTTATATTACTTGAGGCAATAAAAGTTCGAATTCAATGAAAATATAACAAAAACCAATCTGCCTAATTTTTGTTATTGTCACGCGACTTTTTAAACTCCTGGCGTTCAGTGACCTTTACTTGTGGTGTGCGTTGGTGTGACGAAAGCCTTGAAAAGATCCAATAACAATGATTTGCAGTTGAATAAGGAAATAAAGATTTAGGGGATCAAGCTTTCATAGAGACTACAATGGATGCATAACAATCTTTAAGCATTTTGCAGATCAATTTGATTAGAAGTTTAAGAAAATTTGAATTCACACGAGAATTTAAATTCTACCAAGATAACTACTCCAAACACAAGTCGCGACATGCCAATCGTGCAAAGCGGCTAAATCTTTAAAATTTTTGGTCACGACGACTCGATATAAAAATTGTATGGAACACCACGATATATGTCCATATAGGAGAGCTTCTCACACATATTAACGCTCCAAGGGGAAAAGGAGTGGGGGGTGCAGGAAGATTTGGCTTCAAATTAAATAAATAAAGACTTTATGTCAAATAAATATACTTCGGTATTTCATGTATTATTAATGAACAAATAACACCAAAGTTCTGACAAACAAGTAGTAGAACGGAACAACCGGCTGTTTTCGGAGGCCACTACAGCTTCATCATCAGCGTTCTTTGTGTTTGGTCCACTTTGTGTGGCGACCGTTGATGTAGATTTCTGCTTTATATACGCAACTTTTATTGCAAATGGAATGTGTGAATTGTTTTGATTGCAGGTAGCCGGTATTACTCCCGTCTAAACTCCAGTTTAATTTTTCATCTCTTCTTTGGAAAATCACAATAATTAATAAAAATATTTCATTCTTTAAAAATTGAAAATACTGAACTTAAGCCCGTTTAAGAAATTATTCCTGATTATGAGATAAAACATTTATTTAATTTGAAAACTCATGCTTGACAAACTGTTCGTCTGTGGTTAAACATTTCATATGAATCAATAATACTTAAAAAGTCATTTTGAATTTCATTCATTTCAAATCAAAAACTGTTTGACATTTTTGGGGCGTTACAACTTGTACTCGCAACTAACTGTTGACAGGTTTCGCCGTTATGTTTGATGCAACATTGTACCTTTTTACACTAATTGTGGAATACACAACAACGTTTAACATTTTATGAACTGCGACCGTATTTCTATCATGTAAAACTTGTGACAAAAATGTAAATGTCTAATTAATCGAAAATAAACAGCAGCTTTCATGCAAATGTCTGCTTATACAACTGCGATATACAGAAACACACACGGAGACTCAACATAATGTTGAAACAAGAGGTGTGAGTGTTATTTTTCTTCTTCGTTGTTTTTAATTGTTTATTAAATTATTATGAATTTAATATTTGCAACTTTCTTTTGTATTCGCTGGCAAACTGCATGCTTAATTAATAGTTTTAGTTTCATAAAAATATGCAGTGTGAATTAATGAAAATTTAACCTCTTTTTATAGCCACCAACTGTGGCACCCATTCATTTGCTGCGCTATGAAACATTATTAAAAGAAGGAGCATTTCTTTTAACACATTATCTATGCCGGAACACATATTTGCAAAATAATTTTCACATTTCTTTGCAATAATCCCAACTTTTTATTTTTTTATAAATAACATGCAACACATTTTCTTGCATTAATTTTGTGTATTTACACACACTCATGAAACATGCCACACATGCGTTAAAGAAAAAATTAAATTAGAGTAAATTAATTAATTATTAGAAATTAAGTTCAGTAAGTTAGAAATATGTACATATGTAACTTGAAGTTGTTTCTATCGAATAGATACCCGCCTAAAGTTAATCAACTAATTTCCTTCATTTCTCAACATGATTTGTTATTTGTTTTTTGTTTGATTTGTTTTACTGTTTCGATAAACTATTGATGTTATTGAAGTTGCACAAGTAAATATTTAGATTTCAGTTAGATGCACAACAAAAAAAAAGTGATTTGCAAATCAGTGCATTCATACATTCGCCCATTCATTTGCTCGTTGTGTCATTAATCATTTGTTTAACGAAGCCTAAAAGGTTTTCTTTGCATCAGAGTTCATTTTCAAATGCATATCTCTGGCATTTTATATGCCTGATTGTGTGTGTGTGTGTGTGTGCAGTAGTGTAGAGTATTTGTTTGAAAATTTTACCACGTTTAAAATATTTCCAAACAATGGCTGGAGTTTTCAAGAAAAACCAACAATTATTGAAAAACAAAGTAAATAACATGCAGACACATGTCTGGCAAACATCATAAAATAACAGAACGTTTTTATGACTTTTGGTTGGATTTTGACTCAAATATGCATGTTTCGTTAGAAAAAAGTCATTCATTGTATACGTATTAAATTATTGTTCTCACTCACAAAGTTGCTTGCATACATTGCATCAATGCATACATACAGTTTGTCAAGAAAGTTTTTTTAAATGCTGGTAAAAATCTAAAATTGCTTCATCTTACAAATCCGGAAGAAAATAATTGTGCTTAGTGGCAAATTTATGTTGCTTGTATGGGTTTTATGAAAATAGAGGCGATTTCTTGTAGCAGCTCCTGTGGATTTACAAACTGTCTTAAGCCTTTTCCAGCACTTTTAACGAACTTGTACAAACAGAAAAATTTCGTATTAAAGTCTACGGAAACAAGATTTTTCAGCACTGATTTTGTTTCTTATGTGTTTCATGTTAATTCAACATGATTAACAGTAATCTTGAAACAACCTTATTTCATGACGTTTTAAAATTATATTATTGTTGAATCAAATGTAGACTCATGTTGAATCAAAGTTATTTCAAGTTGAATCAACATGAATTTAATTTCATGTAGTCATTTGATTTTATTAATTATTTCACTTACTTGACTGTGTGTATTGGCACAGGCATCAGTAAATTGTGTATGTTGCATGTTGGCTTCTCCGGCCAAAAGATTTGAACTCGAAATCATCGCGTGGGTAGTGAACGTGCTTACCGCTGCAGCCAAAAAAACCTTAAATATTCTTTGGATACACAGTAAATAAATATTTTCATGAATTAAATCATAATTCAACATAAAATTTATTTGAATTTAAAGTAAGAGTTAAAAAAATACAAACTGCAAAGCAACTTTGCAACCCTCTGACTACAGAACATAGCTGGTTCCAACTCGTTTAGTCATTAGTTTTAGACACAAATCTGTGATCAAGCCCCTTTAAATTACATGGTGCGTGAAATATAATGTTGATGGCCAATACCCAGCCCACTTCTTTAAGCACAAAATTATGTCATTCTAAGAGACGAAACTTCTTGCCAAGTTTCCAGGGAATCGTATAAGTAGAAGTACATATTATATAATACTGACCTTTGATGGGCGTAGCCCAGCCCACTTTTTGGTCACAAGGTTAATTATTTTTTAAACCGCAAAATGTTTGCCAAATTTCGTAAAAAATAGATCAAACAAAAGCATGTCATACATAGTATTAAGTTTTATTGGGCGTGGCTCCGCCCATTTTCCAACTACAAGACTGTGTCCTTACGAGAGTCCAATGTCCTGGGTAAGTTTCGTAGCAATCAAATAAGTAGAATGCCATAAAAGTAAATAAAAAATTTGTGGGCGTGTCCCCGCCCGCTTTTTTAACATGAGACCAAATGAAAGCCAGAACCACTCAAACAAAAAGGGATTTGTGCAATCGGTCTAAAATGTACCAAGCTATGAAGTAAGAGTGTTAAAAAAATACAGAATTCGTTCAAAAATAGTAATAATCAATTAAAAAGTTAA
The DNA here is from genome assembly GCA_936439885.1 of Nowickia ferox. NCBI lineage: Eukaryota > Metazoa > Arthropoda > Insecta > Diptera > Tachinidae > Nowickia > Nowickia ferox. The sequence continues at coordinate 2,925,303 of OW387023.1, read as the reverse complement.
TTGATTACAAGTTTAATTACAAATTTCGTTGACTCAATTAAATTTATTTTTCGTTTTGCAATGCATGTCTGAATAATAATAAAATTATCTAGGAAGTTATATTTCACACAAATGATATTCCCAAACTTGCAACTTTTAAAAACTCTTCCTTATCTGCTGGCTAAAAAGGCCCTTTCCAGAGTAAAATTATATGTTTGGTTAAACTTTAAAATATGTTTGTCTATCATATCACTAACTGCGTAGGCATCATCATATTTCTGTCATCGATTGCAACATAAAACTTGCACACAAGCAAAGAAAAAAAAATTGCATGAAAATAAAGAAACAACTTAAACTGTTTTATTAACTTGCAAAGCGCCTGTTGCAAGTCTCAGCAGCAGCGTTATGAAAGGAAATTTACGAATAAAAAATCAAAATTAAAATACATAAAAGAGCAAATTTGCATTATGCATGCATGAATAAGAAGATGGCAAAATGAAATCAAACAAAAACGCTTTTGAACCGAATGATTGAAAGTATTGTTGGAAATTTTGAGCAACACTTGAAATCAAACTGCAGCAACACACAGTTACAAGTTTAGTAATAATGACTGGAATGAAATAAATAGTTGAGCATAATTTTTCTAATATTAAAATATGTAAAATTTTAAATTTTATATAGAATGCAATTATGTTGAGGCTACGGTCGGTACGTGTTTTTACCCATGAGCTAAATAGAAAACAATATTTAGATATAACTGACTACATACAATATTTTAATTATAAAGTCTAGTTAAAATTATAAAATTAAAAAAAAGCATTCATACAAGGCCCTTGGCTGCAAGATTAATAATGAAAAATTACATAAAAATTTCATTTAATATTTTATAGTTTTTCTATTATTTATTTAGTTATTTATTTTTTTTTTGTTGAAAAGACGGCAAGTTTCAAATAAAACAACATCTTGTGACACACATATTTGTCCGTTTTATATGAATATTTTATGAAACTTGTTTCTCTTTTGTATTTTCTTTTTTTTCTTCTTGTTATTTTGCATTTCATCACTACATTATTAAGCAACAAAATGTTGGTTGGTGTCTTTGAAAACACAACATCTGCTGCTATAGATTGATTGATTATATTAACAACCAGTTAAAACTACTAAAGCGATAAAAAAGCACACAATTATTAGATTCAATCGTCATAAGACTGCATTTTACGCTTGTAAATAAATTATTTGTATGGTAATTAATGTGCAACATCAACGTGAGCTGATGATGGTCATGGGTCAAGAGAGATAATAATAATGCTTTAGCAATATTTAATTTAATTTATTGTCCCACAAACAATGAAAGCGATTCTGTGCTTATTATTAATTTTCTTGTTAATTTTTTTTTAAAACATAATAATTCTATTAGTGTCTTTTGTTTTGTTTTGCATCAAGGGGAAAATAAATTTTATTTATTAGCGCTCATTTGCTTTTGATTAAAATGCTTAAGATTAAAGTCAAGGTCTTCTGGGCTGCGATATTTTTGTTTATTTGTTAAATTTGTTAAACAACTTTCAGCTTTATTTAAACGGTTGAGAAGAAAAATGCGTTTAAGAGTAAAATTTTGCATAAATTATTTTGTAGCACGCACTCCAATTATGTCACTGGTTGCAGCAAATGCATTTTCGATTTAAGCAATATGCAAATAAATGTTTAAAACTAATTTATGTGTGTGTTTTATATCAACTTATTTTATATGTAATTTTTTTTTTTATAAAACAAACTTATTTGAAACACTGGGAGAAAATTTATGTTGAAAATTGGAATTTTAGCGGGAATTTCTAAAAGAAAGTAAGTGATATTATCGAATGAAAAGGGATTTCTGGAAGAGAACTCAAAATAAAATTAAATCTCTTTAAGCCCAATATGGCGGGTGCTGTTGGCTGAAGCACTTAGTGCGTTAACAAAGAAGATTTTATTTTATACGGTAAATCTATTCGAGTTCTACTAGATTATGCTTGAAATCTTGTAAGTAATAAACTTTTGCTCAGATGTAAGAAATGTCCTAAACGTTTAATATTGATATATGTTCTTTAAAGTTTATTTACGCAAGCAAGAGCTTATTTCTAACATTTTCAGCTTGAAAATTATTTAGCTTTTTTTAAGCTTTAAATATCTAAGAGAAAACTGCATTTACTGCTGAAAATAAATTAAAAATCAACAAAAGATGTGTATTATCTCTTGCTAAAGTGCAAACGCTTGCAAAGTCCATTTAGCGCCAACCGTTTAAAATACTTTATTTCCAAACGCTTAATCAGTCAAAGTCCAATTCTGGACTCAAATTAAGTTTTTAACTAAAAAAATTTTAAAAAAATTATATTTTTTTTAAGTGTGTTTTGAAAATTACTTTGAATGTTGCACACAAAATAAAACGAGTGCGTGTATCTGTTGCTTATCGTGACTTTTTGTTATTAACTAAATTTTTTTTAATTTTTTTTTACAAGCATTGCTTTACTACTAAAGTTGTCGTTCATTCCTTTATCTTTTTTTTAAACAGATTTTTCTTACTTAAAGTACGGCTTCTACTTGGCTGAAGTATTCGAGAGTCAGTCTTAGTTCTGCTCTTGTTGGCAGTTTGATCTTCGATTTAACAACTTTATCTAGAGTAATATTATGTGAGACTGGTTTACTAACCTGTCACACTTTAACACTCAACAGAATACCTTTTACCAAACAATAAAAATAAAAAAATAGAAACAAGTGCACAAAAACATTAGAGCCAAAGCCGACTTCGAAGGCGAAAATAAATAAATTTCATACAAAAAGCAATAAGAATTAGATCAGCAATCAAATGAAAATAATTTTAATTGCTATTGCAATTGCAATAGAGAAGAAGAAGGAAAAAATGTTTTAAAACTAAAGTTTAAAGAAGACAATTTTCTTCAGCACATTACAAAGTTTTCCAAGATTTTCTCACAGATTAAACAAAAAAAAAAAAAAAAAAAAATAAACTTAATGTTATTCTTTGACACTTGAATTTGTCTGTTTTAATGTTTGTAAAACTTTTTTGCTCCAAATGTTAAAATATTTTATTCATATTAAGGCCAACATTTAAAGACACTTGACATGTGAGTTTTAACCGAAATAACTGCAAAATATTTCATAAATTACACAAAAAAAAACATTATTTTTGCCTTACTTTATTGTTGTGCGTTCATTAAACACTTTGTAATAAAATGTTAACGGCCAATGAATCGAAAGTGTCATTATGATTTAATGTTTAAAAGTATAATTCCTTTTGAAATTATTTTGCAAAAATTGCAGAATTTGAAAGTCTTATTTAAAATATTGAAATAAATTTTACTAAAGTGCTCTTAAGCAGTCAAAGACTCGTTTTGTTGTTACTTTGGACATGTAGAAGCAGTTTTTTTGATTATAACAATTTTTTTTTACTATAATAACAGATTTCAAATTAATCTTCTGTAAACACAAAGTTACCCTGGTCAAGTCAAGCAGTCTATTTGTCAAGAAATTATTTTATGAAAATCTTTAAATAAATCAGAGCCTTTCATGTAAATTTTTTTACTTTAGACGACCATCTGTATTGCGGAAATATCAGATTAATATTTGTTTCATTATTTGTTTTAATTAATTATTTTTATTTGTTTTGTTTGTTTTGCTTGCAGATTTCAAAACTCAAGAATATTGAGCTGATCAATAATACAAAAAATGTCACAACGAATCTACAAAAATCAACCAAAATACTCAGCACTCATCACAATAATGAAAAAGAAATTAAAACTGTTGAAAATGACAATGCGAATACCATAACAATCATACACAAAAATTTAAAGGCCTTAGAAATACCAGCAGATTTGCATGCCAATGACAGTGATAGTGGCCACGATTGCTGCCCAAAGCCTTTGCTATTCACAACGGCTACACAAACAACAGACACAGACACCACCATCACATTGTTAACAAATTCTTCCCTAATCAAGACAGCAACGGCAGCAACGCAAACACCAGATTTATCGGCAGCATCATTTATGCCAACGTCAATTTCATGCGATGAAACAGATCATTTTGATGAACAGCACATTACACAAGAATTAACACAGCATTTAGAAAATAAAGCCATACAAGATGCTAAAGAAAATCATCATTGTCATCGTCGCCATCATCACCACCACCACCATCACAACAATCATTCGGACTCCGATTCAGCCTTATCCTCCGCACCAACCAGCATAAGTCCCCAACCACCGGCAAATGGCGAAGAACCAACGGATTTGTGGCAAACAGTAAGTTTATGTTTGTTAGTTTTTTCTCTCTTAAAAGTAAACAAAAGACTTAAGAAAGCAACTTGTTTTATTCTCCACATTTCTTGGAGTACATGAGTTTGTTACTTAAGTCTTTTGTTTTATCTATGATTTTTTTTTAAAGAAATTACATTTTTTATTAATTTTTTAGTGAATAAAATTTTCAAACAAAAGTTCAATTGACTCAACAAAATTTTAGAAAATCAGTTCAACATGTTATTGCTTCAATCAAACTTTTTAATCATTTAATTTTTGAAATAAAATTTTAATGGATTTATTTTAATCCTTATTGAAACTTGAAAACAATTAAATTTTTAAACAAAGTGAAATGAAACGCTTAATCAATGCAATTTTTAAATAAAAGTTTAATTGATGAAATTACATTTTTAATTAAACTTTTAATGAATAAAATTTTTAAGCAAAAGTTCAATTGACTCAATTAAATTTTTAAATAAAATGTTCATTGATGCAACTGTATTTTTATTCTTGAACAAAAGTTTAATTGTTTCAAATGAATTTTTAAACAAAAGTTTAATTGACTGAGCTTATTTTTTTATTAAACTTTTAATCAATAAAAATTTTAAACAAGAGTTTAATTTATCAATAAAATTTTTAATGACAAATTAACTGATTCAATTAAATCTTTAACTAAGTTTTTTAAAAATTAATTTTTAAACAAAAGTTTAATTGACTCAATTAAATTTTTAATTGATTGTTTGTATTTTTTTTAAATTTTTTTTCTGCGTACACTTTATTAAACGATTCCCATATTTGTAAAATCCTTTGCAAAATATGTCTCTTATAATTAATAGATTCAGGTGTTTGAGCGTCACTATTTGTAGCATTTAATGTCAAATTCGCATCATAATAATACTACTGAAATTTTCTTAGAGTGCCTTTTTGAAATACTTTCATGCCTCTTTTCAAAATCACAAATAGGGATTTAAAAAAATATATTGAAAACTTAAGCAATCGGCACGAGTTTTTAATTCATATAAAATTAAGAAAAAAACGGCTTTTAAATGTAAATTCTCGCCTTGGTGGTACCACATTTAATTGACTTGAGTGAAATTTTTTATAACACTTTGGTAATAAATCCCATTTCATCACAGATATTTTTTTTTCGTATAAACTCTTTATAAATCTTTTATGCTACAATTCTCATTTGTATGACACAAATGTTTCCAAATTCTAAAAAAAATATTATGACATTTTCACGTTATAAGTTCCAAGTATAAATTTTCAATTATGCAAATTATGGCATTAGATTTCGAGCAAAATTTAAAGTATTTTCCTTTAATTTAAATGAAAAATATTTTAACTTTTATTTTTTAATATCTAAAGCCGCAATTTCTGCCTTGAATTATTTTTGTACTTAAAATAATTAAATCAATTACAAATGTAGATTATTATTATGCCTTTTAAAATATTTGACTTACGGCTTGTGGACTTCACGGGCAATAACAAATATTTGATTTCTTACAAAATTTACACAGTCAAACTAAACAAAATAATGTCGAATCGTAATGAGGGCTTTAACCATAAAAGTAAAGTTTGTTGCCCAAGTCTTTTGTTTTCACTTCAAACGAACAAACATTGAACTTTTTATTTCTTGTTAGTTCGTCATTATTAATAAAAAAAACAGCACCTTATTAAAACCAAATAAAAATACTATTCAATTTCACTTTTTGTTTTGCTTATAAATCAATTTTTTTTTCAAAAATATTTACATGAAATTTATTAACGTCTTTCTGGCCAAAAATAAAAAATTAAAAGAAAAACAAACATACGAGTATTAACTGAAGAAAATTGTAAAAATACAGATTAGTTTAATGACTTTGCTTTGAGACATTGACAATGCATTTTTGGCTCAATGACACATATTTATAATAAAATAATAACCAACAAACAGACAAACTTAAATTAAATAAAACGAAACGAAATGAAATGAAATGAAAACCGGCAGACATGCGATTTATATCCAATTGTTAACTTGCAAAAATATAAATAAAACTTAAAGAAAAATCTCACGACTATTTCAGGGCCGCGTGCAATACACAAAGTCTATTGAACATACATACATACATATGTGCATATGCATGGATTTTAATATTTAGTTAACCAAGTAGGCAGCCTTCAGCAAGCCAAGACTCCTGCCACAGAGGTCTGGTGCTGTGACAAAGCCAGTAGCAAGCAGCATAAATATATTGGCTCTAAGGTCTTTGCCTTTGCCTTTATGACTGCGCCAAAACAATAAGAAAAGTGCATACAATAACATTAATAGCAAAGATATTCGCACGTAAGCGATAAAAGTTGGAAACCTTAGTTACCACTGGCAAGTTGTTTTCTAGTCTACAGACAGACATAAACATTTATATGAACGTCTTGTTGCTGGTGCTTCTCTCTTTTTGTGCTTTGAAGCATCCTTTTTTTCTCGAAGGTACCTTTTAAATTTTGTCTTTTTTGCAATTGCCGACAAAGGTTTCCAGTATTATAATAACATTTTAGCCTTTAAAAAATGTAAACTTTTTAGTAGTTTTGTAACGAAAGTGGTTTCACACTCATCTCATCATGCTAACGTCCAGTCTTATTAGCCTTTGAAAAAGAAAAATATCAGAAGTTGTAATAAATAAATGAATGTTTTAAAGGCAAACATTTAACAGCTACTACCAGCTAGCTAGTTAAACAAGAGGCATCTTAACAAGCAACACTTACTTATTGCTTGTCTTAAGACTCAAACAAACACTTTGAAGTGTTAAAAAAAGAAATTCCAAATGAAATTTATATTTTCCTTATTTGTTGCAGATGCGCAGCTACAGTCGTGATATAGAAAAGTTACAAAAGGAAGTCGACTTGCTGCAAAAGCAAAATGCAGAACTCAGACAAGAGTTAAATTTAGCCAAGGATCAAATCATAGAATTGGAAACGAGTGCCTTGGAAGTAAGTTATGCCAAACAGAAGACTCCATCCAGCAACAAACACTTATTTAAATTGCTTTCATTTTTCTTAGAGTACAAACAACTCAAAAATGCCACAGCTTATGGAACGCATTAAATATTTGGAGGAGCAGGAGCATCAATTGCAGGCCGAGGCCAATGATTTGCGTGAACAAAATGAATTATTAGAATTTCGAATACTTGAGTTGGAGGAGACCAATGATAAGGTAAGTGCTGTTCACAGCAGGAACCGAAAATAATTAAAATAAATTTAACTACATATGAACATTCGTTAAAAATGCTTTAAATTATGTCCTCCATATTCATAAAAAAAATAAAATGAATGTTTAATCCATTTTAGGAAAACTTTTTATGAAAAATTTTAAATAAAATACATTTCAAATTTATTTTAAATTTTATTTTTACGGCACAAAATATATTAAAGATAGACAAACACTAGCAGAACGGAACACAACACATTGGGATGGCTTCATATATTTTTGTGTATTATTTGTCATACTGAGCAAAAATGTGTTAGTAATTTTTGATGCTTAACATCGTCTATATGCGTTTCATTCAACATAAGACAATGCTTATCACACAGATTAAAAAACAATTACACATGAAAAAAAATATAACCAAAATACACAAATATATCGAGCCCAATTTTTGATTTAATCACAAGCGAAATGTGGTAAAAAATCATGTCGACTTTTTTATTGAAATTAAAATTTTAATGAAACTAAAATTTTTTATTATCAAAATGCTAAAATTGTTGATCACTTTTAAAATACGGGCTGTAAAACTTTATCGTAAGCGACACTTACGCATGTAAAACAAATTTGAATATTATTAAAAAACCTTCTCGTGAAAACTGTCATTTTTGTCGCTTACGATTAAATCTAAAATAAGGCTCGATATAATCTTTTGGATTAATGAATTAAACGTAAAAGGAAAATTTTTTCCGTGTCAGCACACAATGATAAGTACTTTAAAAAGTTTGAATAAATTGTTTAAAAGTTGTCACAGTACACCAGTGAAAGATGTTTAATGTGATTCAGTCCGAATCGGCAACTCTGATCTTAATGCCATGAGTATGTTGTACAAAACGAAGTCTTTTATTTATATAGCTCCTAAAATTATGCACGCGACTTTGAAAAATTAGTTCTATGTATGTTAACAAAAATGTTGCCTGCTAGCGGCTGTTAACAGAAATGTGTGAACACAAACACTCTGTAGTCGTAACAGTACACTGTTATTTGGCAAGCACAACTTAAAATTTAAGACAAAAAAATTTGTTTAGGGCATACGGGGAATTAATAAAACACATTTTATTTTAATAATCTTGTAATAAAATTATTTTGAAATTTAAAATAATTCTTTTGAAATTCTGCAAGGTGTATTGTGCTTTATTGCGCTGTATTTATTTTCAATTATTTGTAGTTAAAAATCTTAATTAATCTAATTGTTTGCATTCATTACTTGAATGTTTCACAAATATCAAAATTTAAAATAAACTTTTTTTTTCTCAATTTGAAAACATAATTTCGAGTTTTATTGGTAACTATTCAAAATAAATGTTCCAGTAATGCTACCCACACTTCAAAGTGACAAATCGTTCTTCAAAGTCATATGTAACATAAATATACTTTTGTACGAGTAGAAAAAATTCTGCTTTAATTGTGTTTTCATGTGTGAATTTATTCGATTTGACAATTGAAGCTATTCATTTGGAAAGGCCAATTGATGAACCTAATTATTAATTGTTATCTGTTGTAGTTCAATAACAATAATATAATTTAAGTTAACTTTTGTTCGAACTTATGTTTGTTTCTTCGTTTGGTTTAATTGTGCTAAGATTCGTGTTTTGATGAAGCCAAATTGCATGTGATTATTTTAAAAAAAATAATTACACCAAAGACAATTGACAATTGACACTAGCGTTTGACAACAACATGATGGTTTGAGCGTGCTAGTGTTGGGTACACTGTAAGTGGTGTCAGTTGATGAGAATTTCAGCCTTATATATTTTTATATATTTTTATTTTGGTGCAAATGGAATATGTAAAAAGTTTTGATTAATCGTAGTGCAAATTGGGGGTTAAAAAAAGGGTTTATAAGTTTGTAGTGTGTGTCTGTGTGTCTATCCGAGTCCACGCAGAGACCAAACGGCTGGACCGATTTTGATTTAGTTTTTTCTGTTTGAAAGGTGACTTGAAAATATCACATCTTTTCTTGACATGTCGGTGGTTTTTAAAATTTAAAATTTTTGTTATATTTAATATATTTTATTTATTTTGTTTATTGATGTCTCACTTACAATTCCATCTTTCAGGAACAATATAATTTTGTTTTTCGCTGAATGAAAAGGAGAGCCAAAATAAGAAATATTACATGCATACAAGTATATTTTATAAAACATTTTGAATTGTTTATTGAAGAAATAAACTTTCTCATGAAACTAATTTATTTCATATGCAAACACACATCCATATGTCTGTGGTTCATAAACAAAAAACCCCGCATGTCGAACTTTTCCTTTGTCTATTTTGCCCAGAGGTCTTTTCCATATTTTAAATACCATAATTTCTAAAAATTATTAATCAATTTGGCGCATATGAATATTCAAGCAATTTTTTTTATTTAAATTAATATTGTGATTATGTTCATATCATAATCAACATTTTGTATATCATCATCATTTGGCTAAAGTCACGTTTTTAAACAAATAAAGATTTGCATGAAGAATAAAAAGCAGAAAAGGAAGAAAAACAAAAACAACAAGAAGTAAGCAATAAAATAAAAACCTCCAACTATAAAAATACTGAAATAAAAAATAATCAGGTTTCGTTGGCATAAAACGTGACCGAAATAGTTTACTTTGAACCCAAACTCTATAGGAATTGAAACAAAAGTACAAAACAGCCGAAAGGTCACAGGTCAAATAGCAATTTGAGACAATTCATAAATTTATGATGTTTATTTCTTAATTTAGGGAAAGCGTTTGAAGGTATTTAAGAGATTAAATTAAATGAGTTCACAGGCTGTGTGCACAAATAAGCAAATGCTTGAGAATGTCAGGAAAAGAAGGGCGCGCTTGTTTATTAAACCAAGTCCGCTCTCTGATCTGCAGTGTTCTTATAATATTTTTTATTTGCTTGCTCACTAGCGTAAATATCAGTTCTTATTTTAACAAAGTGCCCGACAGCAAAAAGAAACGATTTAATTTTTTTAGCAGCCGTGGCAGCAGATCATAAATCTAATATAATATGTCAATGAAGACAAGTTGCTACAGTTTGTTGTTAAAAAAAAAAATCATAATACATACATACGAGTACATATGGTGTCATAACCGCCAAAAAAGCTTAAGCGACATAATTCTCAAAATTAATTTTTTTTTAACCAAAATTGATTATTTGCGATTTTTGCCAAAAAAAAATCGAGCCACAAAAAATGTGTCGGTTAAGCTTTTTTGGCGGTTATGGCTCGATATCATATATCTTAACAATATGTTTTTTTCCATGACTCAATATGAAATACGGGACTAACATTTGCTCATTCATACATTTTTATTTATTTGACGCCACTCATGGCAACATTGACACTCGTGTGCGTATCTGAATGTGTCCAAAAATAAAACATTTGCTTTGCAGTTCAATAACTTTTAAAAGTGATTTACATGCACTGTTTGTTAATTATTATTATTTCTTCGCACTTTTAATATGCCAATTGTTCAAACTGGCGAAAAGACGGATGGACGGACGGATGGTTGAACAATAAAAAATTAAAAAATGTCTGATCTTTAAATCTTTGTTGTTTGTTCTTTTTTATATTGTTGTTAAGTTGTGGGAAAACAAATCAAACCTTAAATTTTTTTTTTGTTTAACTTGTGTTTATTTGAGTTTGATGTCCTCAACTCAAGATGTTTTTGAACAAAATCATAGAACGTCCAATAAACTGCTGCTTTACCACTTTTATTTAATGACAAGAAAAAAGAGAGAAAACTAATAAAAAGTTTAATAAATGGGATGACACCATAGAGAATTTGAAGCAATTATGCTGGTACCCAAATGTGTAATTTTTTTTCTTGTCATCAATGCTTGGGGTTCTTAAAGCTTTAAAACTAAATAATGCACGTGTTAATTTTTTAACAAGATAAAATTGAAAAAAATACTCAACTCAATTCTCATGCTTATGAGTCATTGAAGAATATCAAAAGCAGTTGTAACATACAAATTGTAAAACCATTTTGGCGCGCAATTGTTTTAAAAATACTCGTATCTAAATATAAAAAAAAACTAAATAAAGAATATTTGTGTAAAATATAATAAAATCTAACAATGACTTTTTAAGGCAGGGTTTCGTTATTTAACACACCGAGAGTATATTACATGTGAGCTGGTTTGCATGCTTATGCTTTAAAAGGTCTTAAAAGACATTTTTTTTAACAAAAAACAAAAAAACAAAAAAAATATTTTATGGTCAAACAATCCAAATTCAAGGTTTAACACATTAGTAAATGTTTTTTTTTTGTAATTTCTTTATTTTTATTTTTTCCAACTAATTTCATTACAAATGGCTTAAAAGCTCTTTTGGTCTCCAGCACTTTTAGTATTTCTTGAAAACTTATAAGCAGAATAAGTGCGGCTGAACTTTGTTTGTACTATTTATATATTGAAAAAAAATCAGTTGTTTTTGTTGTTTTTTACTATTTCAAATGACCATTTATGTGGAAAAAATGCTTTTGTTGGAATTAAAATGCTTAAAATTGTGGGAAGTTTTATTTTATATTTTTTTCTTTTTAACAAAACAAACTTATTTAGTCGGTCACTAAACACAAAACAGCAGCAAGACATCAAATTATAACCATTTTAAATATAAATTTTAATTTGCATATTAATTCTAAATCTTGTTTGAAATCTTTTAATTGTATTTAATGCAAAATGATGCGAAAACAAACTGGCAATTTTGTTTTGCGCTCTTTCGCAAAAATACAAATATGCGAGTATGTCTGCTCTCTTTGTGTGACTTTTTGTGTTGTGCTTAGAATCTAATGTAAGTGATGACGACTTTCTAGAGTTGAAAAAGTCCGAAATTAACTTGAATTCTTTCGAGCAAATATTCTTTACTCGATATTATTTGGTATACAAAAGTTTAAATAGATATCTAAGAAATAAGTTTAAAGTTGATTTTGTATTTTTTTCAGAGAGCAGCAAATGGATTTAGTAACATTTTGCAAAACCGAAAATCGTTATATTCATGTGATTCTGTAGTTTCACATAATAAGCGATAAGTAGAAAGAAGAATTAAAGAAAAACTAAATGAATTTGAGCTTGTTATTTTACTTTATTTTTTAATTCAACTGACAGCGAGTATCGTTCAAATATGTTACTGAATAGTAAACTCGAAAGTCATGTTGGCTCTCTGCAAGCTTTTATACTGTAGATCATGTTAGCGAGCACCAGTTTGAATAATTTTCAAAGAGTGTGCCTCGAAAAACCATATGAATTTCAAGCTGCATTGATTATAAGCAAGTTATTGAAAAGTTACAATAAATAAGAAAAATCTAAGAGAAAAATAAAAATTTTATTTACTAGATTTCTATTGCAGTACTTTTAAAAATTACGCTCAACATTTGCCATCTTCTATGACAATGAGAATGAGAATGAGTACTCAAAGTACTAAAAAAATACATAAGTCAATAGTCTTCATAAGAGTATGCTTGTACTCAGAGAATGGATATTTAGTGGGACAAAAAAGTATACGCATGATACTCGGGATATTTATTCATCACTCGTATACATACAATTGTGTATATAAAATGGAATGGAATGTTTAAAAACATGTGTTATCTGTGTGTAAATAAAACAGCCCTGTATATACGCATGTGTAGCCGATTAATAGTCAGAGTATTTTTATACTCATGCGTACGATTGTAGCTCACACAGTCTATAAATTTTAAATATAGTTGTTTGTGCTGCGTGATTTAAAAAATGTGTATAAACATAGTTGTTGAATGTTTATAATTATACTTATTCAGTTTAAAATTTATGCGTGTTTAAGCTTTACGCACTCATGGTTGTTTAACGGCCAATATGCAAAGAGTACTTAAAACGATACTTTTGTCATTCTCTGATTTGTTTGCGTTTTGAACAAATAATCAATTACACAAATTGAATGGCTGGATGCAGAACCAAATTATCAAAAATGTTTGCTCAACTCTTCTATTTTTTAGTAGACTTAGGTGGAATTTGTTCAGTCGGTAATTTTACACACAAAGCAAAAATCAAACCTATTTAAAATACACGGTTATGATCAAGTGGCTAAAATGACTGAATGAACTAGTGAACGAATTTGAACTAAAGCTGGACTTTACGATTTCGAGCCAAGTCTGCTATTTTTTAGACTAAAGTCGAACTCATTCAGTCGGCCATTTAAGGCACAAAGCTATTTAAATTATATGGGTTTTATATAGACTTGGATTAAACTCGTTCATTATTTAATTTTTGACAGAAACCAGTGATCAAATCAAAAGTAATTTAAATGAGTTTGATCATAAATTTGTGCCAAAAATGAACCAGTGAACTAGAGCTGGGTCGAACTCGTTCAAACTCGTTCAGTGGATTAGTTTGGACACAAATCTATGATCAAACTTTAAACTTTAAAACGAACGACTGAACGAGTTCGAACGAGTTGGACCTAGCTAGAGTTGTGTCCGGCAGCTTTTTTTGAACTAGTTTGATCGTGTTCGAATTCCATTTAACTAACATTGACGTTTTTGACCGGACTTGTGGCCAACAGAATGAACTTGTTCAAAAAGAGCTGTGGGACACAACTCGAGACCTAGCACTACTTATTAAATGAATCGTATATTAAACTTATATCCGTAGCTCGTTTTTGACACAAATCAATGATCAAACCCATGTAGATAATTGGTTTGTGTCAAAACGAGCTACGGAATGAGTTCGATACAAGTCTATGATCCATGATAAATGTTCGACAACATGCTCGATACACCGAACTCCAGCATTCTGTATTTTGAGACAGAAATCTGTGATCAAACCTATGTAATTTAAATGTGTTTGATAATAAATTTGTGTCTCAAGCAACCGACTAAGCGAGTTCAATCCAAGTCTATTCAACACTGAATCTCGGTTGTCAGTAGAAGAAAAAAAAAATTGTCGAATGATCCCTGCACAGAAAATTAATATGATACGTTTTACGTTTTAACAAACAGGTTTTCCAAAGTCCCTGTCCAGATCCGCAATTTTGGTTTCAGAATTTTTTTTTTTTACTATTCAGTTTTAGTGAAAAAGAGAGGAATACAAAATGTATGTATTTCTATTTCAACACTCTCCCACATATTCAAGAATTGCTGCAACAAAAATTGCTAATCTGAACCGGCACAAAATGATTTTAAATTTTATTTTGTTCGATGAGTTTATAGAAAATTATTTTAATAAAAGAAAAACGTGTTTTTCATTCTATTCAACTTTTACGAATTTTAATTTTTAGTCTTACAAATCCTCTGGTGGGTCCTGTAATTGAATACAAAATAAAGTTTTTTCCAAGTGTGCTGAAACACTAACGAAACATGCATCATTTATGTGAAGAATCTAGATATAAATGCAGTCAATTTTACTTTCATTCCTTATAGAAAAGGGCTTGTGGTCATGGCTAATGTGTGAATAAAAACCTGGTCTTTCAACCATTATTTTATTTTTCAGTGTCTAATATTTTCTGCAGAAACCTCGAAATACGCATTTCAGCTGATATAAATAGATTAGATTAATCCAAAGAAAAATTATTGTTCTCAAAGTCTAAAATAAATTCAACAAAAAATATTAAATCAGAAACCGCTAAATTGGCTTCAATGTTGCAAATACAATATTTATATGAATGAATTTTTATTATTCTGCTGTTGTTGTTGCTGTTGTTTTCGTTTTCGTTTTACCAGTTGTTGTATATTTCGCTATTATTGTGTATTATCGTCCAACTCTTAAATGTTTTAGTTTAAAATTTTTTATTGTTAAGCATGAACGTGGATTTTTCAAACAGCGCTTGCGTCAAACTAACGGAAACTTAGAGAAAAAGAAAAAAAAACCGAAAAAGTATAAGAAAAAACTGTTAAATTTTAAATTGAAGAAAAAAAAAACACACACAAAGACTAAAAGGCACGAATATAATCAGTTTAACACGTATCAATGCAAATATCGCACACAAATTAGTAATCAAACAAAGTTTAATTTGGCCAAAGATTAAAATTAGGAAAAAAAGGCAGAAAATATTTAATTTTAAAAGAATCTTTGAAATATAAATTTTTAAGAATTTAAATTTTTAAAATGTGATTGTAATTTTTAATTAAATTTGGAAAAAAGTCTTTAATTTTAATTTAAAGCCATTTAAGGAGAAGCAAACAAAAAATTAAACAAGTTTTTATGATACAGTGAATTGAACAGTAAATTTAACAAAAATTAAAAAACAAAACAAAAAAGTCAAAGTAATATTTGCTAAGCAAACCATTAGTTGAAAAGTTGGCTCGCAGTCTGCTTCCTATTGCTTTCAAAAATTTTTGCCAACTTAGAAAATTTTTTGTAAATGTTAAGGAACCAAATTACGTAATTTCTTGGGCTACGTGAACAACAAAACGACAACAACAAATGAAGCACCTGCTTATAAGAATCTGATATCATCTTCGTATCATCTTTAGAGAAAAATATCTATTATATAAAATTTCCAAAACCAGCAAACTCCCACTAAAGATTTATTTTTCCAAATAAAGAAACCAGTAACATGAACGAGATGTTGTGCGATGATGATTTTATATGTTTAGTAAGTATTAAAAAAATCTATCTTAACAATATTTAAATAATTTATTTATATGTGTAACTTGGAAAAAGCGTACATAATGCCTGTGTTCTCATTGGTAAAGAATTATAGCTTGAGACTTGTGTAATATTATGCTGTGCGAGTTTTCTTTTACACATATTTATTTTATTTCCCAACCTCAAAACCCAAAAAGAAAACACTCTATTCTTATTAATATAGAATATTATTAAAAAGAAGAAAAATAGTGTTTGTAATGTTAATATTTATAAAGACATTAATTGTGAATAAAAAAGAAGAACATATTACACATATTCATGATACATATAATTTTGCATAATTTGCCATGTCTTGTACTCATAGAAATGATGACAAAGAGATTATCTTAAATGCAAAAGAGACTCGGTTTTCACCTCTATATACTACAATTTAAATGCATATTTTTCTAATGTCACAGATAAAAGTATTGCTCTAAACACTGGAAGTGGTCTTTAAAGAACCATAACGATTGCAACAATAATTTTGGTTTATAATTATGCGAATTTCATAATGGGATAAGGAAAATATTGCAAAATCGCATTTGATGTTATGAATTAATATTCTCTTTGCTCTCGTATATGATATTTGATATAGGGAAACATTTCATAAATTTGCAACTTTCCTTAAGATAATTCTGTTGTCCTTTTATTATATTTTATTTGTTGCTTTGTAACTTGCAGTTTTGAGAAAAACGCTCCATCCAGCTCCATCCAGCTTGATTTAGAGATGCTAAAAAATAATAAATAAAATACAGTTATTTGAAACTAATTTCTCGTAATATAAATAAATAAAAATTATCGATATTTTACTCCACTTAAAAGTTTAAAGCTGAAGGATTGAAGGAAATTTTAAATGTTTTAAGGAAAAGTGATGGAAGACAAAAGACTTAAGAAACGAACTTTTAGGTAATTAGTATGAAAGTTTGTGTCTTAAATCTTTTGATTTGATTGTGTAAAATTTTGGTGATGAAATCTATAATTTGAAACAGAATAAGATGCTTTCGAAAAGAGATGGAAAACAAAAGACTTAAAAAACGAACTTTCGGGTAATTTGTATAAAAGTTCCTATCTTAACTCTTTTGATTCGCTCAAGTCAAACTTTGGTGTTTGAAACAGAATAAAATTATTTCAAATTTTCGTTATTAGTAAAAACATAGAAATGTAGTTTCTTTCGTTTTCGTTGACTTGATTAATAAATCAAGAGGGTTAGAGCACGAACTTTTATACAAATAACCTTAAAGTTCGTTTTTTAAGTCTTTTTGCCCATCGTTCTTTTACTTAAACGATTTAAATTTCTTTCAATCCTTCAACTCTGAACTTTTAAATGGCATAACATATCGATAAGTTGTATTTATTGTGAAAAAGCAAAAGAGTTAAGACACGAACTTTCATACAAATAAACTTAAAGTTCGTTTTTTAAGTCTTTTGTTTTTCATCACTTCATTTTAAATTTTCTTCAATCCTTCAACTTTGAACTTTTAATTTGAAAGAACTGTCTTTCATTTAATAGATATCAAGATTTATCACAATTGCAAGTTAAAAATTGCAAATTAAAATATGTAAAAGAACAACAGAATTAGTAAAAGTTAAATCTTTGTGCAGAATTGTCTGCAAAGACTGTCCACTGCTACCCATCTGAGCAGATAAATTCCTGGTTGAAACGCTTAGAGTGACTTATATGGGAGACATTTTTTCTTGTGTCCTAACTGTAGGATTTCTGTTGTAAAGCCTTTGAGCAACTGTGTCATGTTCGGCGAATCTCATTCTTGTCCAAGTGCCAGCAGCCGTGCCAACGAAAATGCGCCAAAACTCCTTTTGGATGGAAATGATTGACTTGATAACGTGAAACGGCGGGAGCACACAATTCAATTTAACATTTTTACTAAATTAAGATAAAGAATTAAATTGAAAGAACAAAATTTAACTGATAACTTATTGACAAACCAGGGCACAT
This sequence comes from Nowickia ferox, assembly GCA_936439885.1. NCBI lineage: Eukaryota > Metazoa > Arthropoda > Insecta > Diptera > Tachinidae > Nowickia > Nowickia ferox. The sequence continues at coordinate 2,907,260 of OW387023.1, read as the reverse complement.
ATTTGCAGTCGAAATAATTTTTTGTAACTTATAACTTATTTAGAAATAAAAGCATATATTCATAGTAAAAAAAAGTATAATTTGAGAGTTTGAAACCAGATACAAAATACTGGTTTTAAACTCTTCAACTATACTTTGGGGCTAATATTATAAATAAAATTTTTTATAGAGATTCCTACTCTCATTAAAGTCCGATAATAACATTTTTTTAGGTTTCAACTGTATTATCTTATGTATCGTTACCTTAATATAGAAAAGCCTTTAACTTATTGTTTTTTGGAAATCGAAGTTTTTGAATTTTTGGATGCATTCAAAATATACAAAAACTCGATTAAAAAAAATAATGAGTTAGGGCTTTTCAATATTAAGGTAACGATATGTACCCTTATTCTTGCTTTTAAACATCAAGTAATTTTTTAAATAGATATTGTCTGTCAGCTTCTGAAATCTTATCTGGTATTTTGCATTATTTTAATCAACTAAACACTGACAGTCCAATGATTTTTATGCGGATCTAACAATTTCATATCCACACCCAAAATATGACAACATTTTAAAGAAACTAGTATAAATTTTATTTAATAAATTTTTTAAATCAATAAAACTCGATAATTATATCAAGATCATTTTGTTAACAAATTAATCAATTATTTATGTGGGCAAATAAATATATTTCAGGCACCAAATCAGGGTTGCGTGCTTGTCATGTAGATAAAAAAAAAATAACTGCCAGTTCATAGAAGCCATGAAAAAATTCTCGTCTGGCTATTTACATTGAAAATGAAAATAGATTTTGAGTGCTTTGTTTTTGTTTTCAATATAAATAGGCAGACGAAAATTTTTACATGGCTTCTATGAACTGGCAGTAAGTTTAAATAAAAGAAATAATATATTTTTTATAAATAAATAAAAATAAAAATAAAAATATGTATAATTATTATTAAGAATAAAAATATTTTTTGCTTTAAAATTCTCTTTGCAAATCGATAATAATGGATAATTTCATTATCCGTTTTTGTAACCAAGCCCCTGTTTGCTGATAAATGACAACAAATAAATTTTGCAAAAAAAAAAAAAAAAAAAAACTACCGCTTTGGTTCTCTTGCTGTTATATTTTTCTTTCTTCTCTTAAAACAGACTTGTGTCGAACAACTTTTTTTGAGCTAAAATCAGCTGGGGAAATATTGTCTATCTAAATAAAATGGGTTTGAAACAACTTTTGATTCGAACGTGAACGAACAAGTTCATAAAGAGCTGTTAGACAGACAGACAAGTCTATCTCAAAATTAGACTTGTATCGAACTCTTTCAGTAGCTCGTTTTTGACACAAACCTAAAATCAAACGCATTCAAATTACATGGGTTTGATCATTGGTTTGTGTCAAAAACGAGCTACTAAATGAATTCGATACAGGGCTACTCAAAATGTATTAATTTATAGGTTTAAGCATTCAAACGCCATAATCATATTAGAGCTGGGTCCAACTTGTTCGAACTCGTTCATGTAATGTGTTTGATCATATGCTTGTGTCTAACACGACCGTCTGAACGAGTTCGAACGAGCTGGAGCCAGCTAGAGCTGTGTCCAACAGCTCTTTTTGAACTAGACTTATAATGAACTCATTCACACATGAACTCAGACACAAAGCAATGATCAAACCCATGTAGTTTGAATGGGTTTGATTATAGATTTGTGTCAAAAACGAGCTACTGAAAGAGTTCGATACAAGTCTATTTTGAATTAGTTCGTTCACGTTCGAATCAAAAGTTGTCTCAAAAACATTTAATTTACATTGACGTTTTTGACCGAACTTGTGTCCAACAGCTCATTTTAGCTCACAAGAGCTGTGGGACACAACTCTAGACCCAGGGGACAAATTATGGCGTTCGATATCGAACAAATTTCCATTTAATTTTGACTCTGTTTGTATGAACATTTTGAACGATATCGAATGCCGTAATTTGCTCTCAGCTTTATTTGATATGGTCTTTTTTTTATCGAAGGAGCAGGAATTACAGAAAATATTTATCACAATATGTGACTAATTTCTGCTGCGATTTTAACAACACTTCTTAATTGAAGATAATAAATTTGCCAAATATTTAAATAAATTATGATGAGATCAAAGATGAAGAAAGAACATTAAAGCAAAATAATAAAAAATTTTCTAAATATAAAAAAGTACTCACGTATCTGTTGCCGCTTAAGCTCTTTTATATGCAGATCATTAGCATTTAATCTACTACAAACAAACTTTTTGTATTCATGTACATATTGACTCGTGTTTGCACAAAAATAAAAATATAAGAATTGCTTCTAATTATATTGATAACCAATTTAACTCGAAACATTTCTCAAGCAGCTACAGACCTGCACATATAAATAAACATTTACTGCTTTATTCAATAAAAATAATTTTGTTTTATAAAAAGTTTGCAAAACAAATTTCGTATAGAAATCTTTATAAACCAAAAATATTTTTTAAGAATAATGTCTTTAGAAACAACACGATTGTAAGTCCGTTTCGTTTGTAGGGTTTTTAAAACGTTAATCCAAGTTCCTCCGCAAATGTTTTAAAAATTATAAATCTAACACAAATGCATACCGTCATGTGTCTCAAAAAGTTTTAGAATTATAAACGTTATTATGCAAATTAATATGAATTTTATTTTTTTAATAAAATATAAATGTACGTTTAAATAATTAAGCAGTCGGTCATAAGTCTTGAAAAAAAGAAACATTAATTAATATTATTGAGTGAATTGCAAAAATAAGCGTTAATTTCGATGTGATTTCATAAATGTTATCGTACGTTCAAAAATTCTTTTTAACAATTAAATTGGGATTTTTTTTTAATTTTATCTTTATTTTTGTTAAAAAGATAATAAAATATTTTAAGCAATTTTGTTTCATTTTTATATTCTCTGTAGTATTCCGAAATTTGTATACATTTGCATTATTTTTTTTATAAGTTAATTAAAAACAAGTATTTTTCGTGTTTTATTCTTTCATATGTGAGTACAAAAAACAATTGCTGTGTATACAGTGACTCACAGTGAAAAGGAGACACTCTTTTTAAAAATAAGTTATTGTTATTTGAATGACTTTATAAATTGTTTTATATAAATAAATGTATATTTTGCTATTAGTATTAAAAGAAAGAGTTTATAAGTTTTTATTGAAAATATTTCTGTAGAACCTTTGAACTTGTTATATTTCTAATTTAAATTTTTTTGTCGTTGTCTAAGCGACACTATCAAGGCCTCATTAGTTGTTACTTTTCGTTGTCGTTCTATGCCGTTCTTTTCTGTATAAAATATTTTCCAATTACTTTTTCTGTGCAAGGAATCAGCTGGCAACCTATAGAACTGATTTCAGTTGTATACAAAATATCACAACAAACCAATCCAACAAACCAACACTTTTGGCTGTCACTTAACGTTGAATTCTATTTTCTACAGATTTGTCCGCAACAGAACAAAACGAAAAAGGAAAAACAAACCACACATACAGACTTTCAATTGAACAGAAACAAAACAGCTGATTCAGAACAGAACAGCACGTACAAACTAATTCTGCCTTCAGTAGACTTCAACCAGAATTCAAAAAAGATTAAAAAAATCCATTGCTTGTAGACTAACTCTCCACGAAAATCTTTTAAGTGAACTGAGATTAGACTGTTATAGACGTCCGCGTAACAAGAATCACAAAGAAACAAACTGATGTTTTTTTTTGTCAATCAGAATTCGAGACGATCATATCATCAGCCGGTTGTATTTTTCAAAAGTCTTTTGATTTTGTGGGATAGTGAATTCTAGCCTTAGGAAATGTTTTGGTTCATAAAGTTTGGTAACTTTTTTTACTTTTCTAAAGCAGCGATTTAAGCATGATATTACTTGTTCCATTTTATCTGCAATTGATATTTTTTTTGTTCGACTTGATAATGAGTGATTAATTTTGACTGTGAGCCACTGTATGTTGTACGTGACATTTTCTAGTACCTGACCTCTTTTTAAATTTGTTTTTTTTTGACTATCAAACAAAGCTCAATTTGTCTTTTGTTTATAAGATTAATAAAGATAAATGCTGAAAAAAATAAAATAAAAAATTTCATCTACTTTGCTTTGGTTGAAATTTTAATTTAAACATTAATGAAATTATGTTTAAAGGGCTGCCTGCCTAACTAACTAACTTACTAACTGTATTCAATCAGTTTGTTAAGACTTCTTTAAAGGTTTTATTACAGTTTTAGTAAAATTTAAAATGTTATTCCAAGAATAATGTTGTTCAATTTTAGCTTCAATTCGCCTATAACTTTTTAAATTATGTATATATAATTTATATTATTTATAATAGGAACTAAATTTAAGTTTTTGCGATTTGTAACCGTCATTGCAACTAAAGCGACAAATTTATAAATAGAAAAATATATTTTCTTTGCATATAATTGTGTATGTTTGTATGTACAGATGTAGTTTGGGTGATGTTCCAGAATACCAGCATATACAGGGACTTGTACGTACATTTAACTAAAAAACATTCGTTGGTTGTTGTTTCAGCATATCTAGATACATTTCGTTGGTGCTTAGGCAACTCATCAGTAGACCCAATGTTTATAGAAAAACTCTCAATTAATAATTGAGAATTACAAAAAAAAGTAGGCCAAGAAACTTAAAATACAACCAACAATATTATTCAGTACGTTTCAAAACGAATCCATATCAGGTGATCTCAATAGTACAGGTGACTATTTTCGCTGCTTGTAACTTGAATAAATTTCCCCAAGGCTCGGTCCAGACTTGCAATTCTTGTTGCAGCAACTTTTTAATGTTTAGTGATAAAGAGCGAGAGAGCATTACAAAATGTATATATTTCTATTTGAACACTCTCCCACATATTCAAAAATGGTTGCTGCAACAGGAATTGCACGGCTGGGTCGGGACTTAGATGCCAACAACTACTCAGGTGATTATTTTCGCCGCTTGTAGTTTGAATAAATGTTGGATGTTAACACATATTTTTCAGTATATTTTTTTGACATTAAAAGTGTAAATTTCTCAAAGCGAATTGAGTGGAGTGTATCTTATATGAATTTGCTTTGCTTTTTTCAGTAATTGAATTTTAATGAATGAATTTTTCACCGATTGTCATTGGAATATACGCAAGGTTAATTCATACCAGGTGGTCTCGATTTGCAAATCTACATATTCGCCTTGTATATTTGTTAGTGTAAAACTTCCTACAGTCAGAAGACACAAGAGAAATTAACAGCTGATCATCAGCTGCTGAATTGAGATCACCTGATATGAATTCGCTTTGAATATTCGTTTTAAGATGTCAACCATGGTGTAATTATACAGATGACTGTGAAAGGATTTGTTATACAAAAATACGGCAACCAAATCTGTGTAAAGAACTGAAGAATTTCAAAAGCACAAAACTTATTTTACCAAAACCAAAACAAAACGAAGGTTTTGACAATCTACAGCTACAAAGCACATAGAACATAAAATTATCAGCTGTAGTAGCGCTGCCACCTGGTTATATACACCTTGATGTCAACACACATTTTTCAATACATTTTTTGACATCCCAGGTATGAATTTTTCAAAGAGAATTGAGGCGAATCTGTCTGATATGAATTTGCCCAGGCGTGTTAAGCATATTTATTTATATTTTGAACTACATTTTCAAAAGCAGTTACTCATAAAAAGTCCTCTGCCCACCACCAGTATGTTTTGTTGGTGTTTTTAAAAATCCAATTGATGATATTGTTTTAAAGTTGAATTAAAACTATTATTCGTACTTTACATATTTAGTAACCTGCTTTTATTGTTATTTTTTTTGTAGATTTTTAAGCTTTTCGTAAAAATTTATTTAATAAAAATAGTGTTTTACAAAAGAGACCTTAAAAACCATTGAAGTTGAAAATAATAAAGTAAAATTCATATTTGAACACTTTAGTTTATTTCTCATTTATATTTATTGTTGCTAAAATGAAATTAAATGCAACGATCGCCTCAAAAGTTTATACAAAAAAAAATACCACCAAAGCGTTTTAAAAATTTAAAGAAATAGTTGGAAAAATAAAAAACTAACCAAGCGTATACACACACACACACACACACATACACAAAATGTTGCATATTTATTTATATATTTAACTGCAATAATAACTGCAAAAGCCTGCTAAAAATCATTTAGATACTTACATGTGTATCTTATAGATACTCTTACGGGTAACGTTTTTAATTGGCCATAATTTATTTGGAAAGTTTTACTTTTTCGCTTTTAGTATTTTTAGACATTAATTTGTTATTTAAACAAACAAAAAATTCCAAGTTTTTAATTTGCGATAAGAAATACTTTCCAAGAGAAAAAAAAATATTTGCCTAACACATTCATATAACTATGTATTGCAATAGTTTGCATTTAGCATGACATAATTGCAACTCCCTAAGCAACTAATTATCACCTTGTTAAAGAAGTTTTAACATTTCCCACAATTTTCTTCTATTTTTTATTTTAATTCCCACTTGCATCTTTTGTTCGTTGGTTTTCAGAACAAATATAATTAGAAAAGTAATATTTGAATTATGTTACTAATTAAAATAATTGCAATTGCAATTAATGTTGTTCACAGTAACATTAAAGCACAAATAATGAAAAGAAAACAATCTATTGCTTTTAATTTAATTCTTAAATTGAAACCAGAATAAGTTTAGCTTTAAATCTATAAACCGTTAAAGGAAATTAATGATATACGAACAAAACAATTACAAGACAATCTACGAGTTACATCTACTTTTCAAATATTTTAGTTGATTATGATTATAGTACTGTAAGGCACGAGTGTAAAATAAGTAAAAATGTGCCTCTATATTTATAATTTTATTAGGGTGAAATTTATATCGCTCTGTAAGCCAAATTACATATCGAGGGCTTATATTCAATTCCCGCCATACACCAATTTTTGGAAAATGACTTTTTGATCGCAAATTGTTCACTGATGCCAGCTTAATCTCTGACAAAGATTTCCGTAAAAAAAAATTAATATAAGTCCTTTTTTTTAAATATTTGTGATATCGCTATCAACCGCACGATTTTTTTTAATGCAAACCCGACATACGCCATACATTAAGAATACAATACGAATAAATTTCCAATTTGAATTATCTTTTTTTTTTAATTATGTTTATTTTTTTGTTATTGTTTTGTTATTGAATTCTTTTATGTTAGAAAAACGTTAAACAAATGCTTAATTTAATAAAATTACATATTAGAACAAAAAAACATATTTTTATTCCTGTGCAATAACCGCTATACCCCATAAAAATATTAGAAGATTTCATTTGCAATACCCAACATCAACCATATCGCTACGAATAGAGTAAAAAGTTCTATTTTTTTTTATAAGGGTGACTCAGTAGTCATATTTAAAAAATATTATAGAAGAAAGATTAATTCATACCTTAAGCATTTTGGAATGAAACAGTTTTTTCTCTCTCCTGAAAAATTGTGTTTTGGCGTATGGCGGGTATTGATTATAAGCCGTCGATATGATAATTATTAATGAACAAATAACACCAAAGTTAACTTTAAATACTCTGACAAACACTAGCATAACGGAACAACATGCTGTTTTCGAAGGTCGCAACACCTTCACACCGTGTGTGGTGTGAATTTCTGCTTTATATATTTAGCTTTTCAGTGCAAATGAAATATGTGAATTGTTTTTATTCATCGTATTACAATTTGCTGAAAGCTTTTCTGTTTGCAATGAAAGCTCTATTTTGGCATCTCTAAATTTATAACGGTCTTGCCATTACACTTTATTTTTTATTAATTATATGCACATGTTAGTTAATTTGCTTATTTTTTGTTTAATTTTTGCCACTGGCCCATAGCTATTAATTGAAGTAATCAAATCATAAATATAAAAAAAAAAAATCATAAGAGAAACCTAAAGATGATTTTAAAATACCTGTCGAATGATACCCATTTTGATATATGTAGTTCGCCGACTTTTTATTATTTTTGTATTACAAAATGGCGTCTGGTGGCTGCCATATTGAATTATTACTTCTGTCATATCTTTAAAGACACTTCGTATTCACAAAATGGCGTCTGGTGGCCGCCATATTGAATTTTTTACTTCTGTTATGTCTCCTGGGATTAAGACAAATTGATTGGCGTAATAATCATCAAAATCGGTCCACGCGTTCGGTTTATATAGTGTGTCGCAAAGGAACACACATACATACATACATACAATAGGCTGATAAACTCAACACCCTTCTTTGCGTTGCGTAATCGGATAAAAACAAATAAAGTTCGAACAATAATATTTAAATGAAGTATAAACTTGTCTTTGTTTGTTTCATTTTAAGTTACTTACGTCTAGTCACGACTCGATCTTTTGTGCAACTTAAAGTCCATTCCATTTTTTTATTTTTCAAAACCCTTCCTTCTTTCTTCTGAAAACAACAGAAGGTATGGTTGATCACTATGAACGCTAGACCATAGCGATTCAACATTAAATAATTACTTTGCTACAAATTAATGATTTTAAATAATTTTTTTCTCCTTGCAGTGGTCGCTTCAAAGCCACACGAATCCCACATCCGAACCATCGGAATCCATGCAAACTGCCACCGTAACAAATGCCACACAAAACCTTTGGTCGTGTCCAGGTGGTCTCAACCACAACAACAACAACAACAAGCCGGATCCATTCGAAATATTATTCGGCAGTAAAAGTCATAACAGTACACAGCTGGACTCCGGTATAATATCGCCGCAAAGCCAACAGGATCAAGATGATTTGATAGATATATCAAATGAAGAAATGTGTCGCCGCTTGGGAGATATTTTGAAAAAGAACTTGTTGGAGGATGACGAAAGGCACTGCTTGCAGCAGGTCTTGAATTTAGTACAACAATTAGATGCCTTGACGCCGAGAAGTGGACCCAACTCCTTAAATGCCACCTCATCCAGTGACGAGGCCAGTAGTTTGGACTTGGTATGTAAAAATCTAAACTAAAACGATTTCGAATGCAACACTGACAATACGTTCGTTCATACCGAGCCATAATCGCCTAAAAAGCTTAACAGACACATATTTCGGACTTTGTTTTTGGCCAAAAAATTAACTTCGAGAATTATGTCGCTTAAGCTTTTTTGGCGGTTATGGCACGATATGTATGTATGTACTTCAGAAATTTTCATGTTCGAAAAATAAAATTAAAAAATTATAATTATTTTACTTATCAGAACATACAATATTTTTGTTTTTCTTTCTATTTTTATACAAATATACATGCATATGCGTAAAAATTAAAGGTCAAATCGCGTGTATCGGACTACAGTTCAGCATCATCCACATCAACGTCCAGCGCCCTCTCAACGAAAGCCAACAGCAATAGCAACAGCAACAGCAATTCATCGAATTTAGCAACGCCCCCGCGTATAGTTGCAACAGTCCAGCCATATAATAGTACAGCTCAGCAGCTCGCACCGCACAATACCCCCACAGATTCGCCCCGTAAGTTGCGCTGCCAGCCCTGGCAGACGAACAGTCTCAGCGAAAGCGGAGTTTTTGTAGAATCAGACTTCTATAGCGATATCAGCGAGACTAACGCGGGCACACAAACCGACTTCGAGGACAGCTGCATTTCAGTTTATTCTACCACATCCCACACTTTCAATTCACCCATCAAAAAGGTACCTGTGCAACAGCAAAACTCTTCCAATTTAACCGACCAAAAGCGCCTGCAATACTACAAAGAACGCGTGGAAACACTCGAGGGCAAGCTACACATTTATGAGAGCTCCGGTGACGTGCAGGCCAAGCGACTGGCTGAACGTTTACAACGGGAGATACAATTGGAGAAAGAAGTCCATGAATTGAGAGACCGAGTCGACTTTTTGGAAAGTGAAAACTCTACCCTCGAAGAGGAGAAGTGCGAGTTTGAAGAGGCTGAGAACGACACTAGACTACGTTTGCAACGACTCGAAGTTGAGTTGGAAATTCTTAGCCAGCGGAACGTTGAGCTGGAAATGTCCAGAGAGGCACAAAGTGCCAAGTACAAAGACTGTCACTCAGAGTGTTTAATATTGCGCGACGATTTGGCTGCCAGTGAGACACAAATACGTCACTTAGAAGAGGACAAACAAAAAGCCAAAGAGAATTTAGAATTTTTACACAACACTTTGCCACTCTTGCTAATTTGCAATACCTATTGCACATTGGCCCAAGTGCAAAATCGAGATCAAAGACAAAATTGTAGAGCCAGCAACGTCACAAGCCAGGATATGGGCAATGAAATCTCTAGCTCAACTCTTACGAGCTCCTCGGCATATTCTACGGCATCTAGTTCTTACAAAGATTTATTGAGAACACCCGAACCCTGCAGATGTCACGAAAGAGAACTGCAGTGCCTAAAAGAGGAAGTGAAATGCCTGAGACATCAAATCAAGGAACTTAATACACGTCACTATGCTGCCATGGAATCAGCCGACTCCCACTGGGTGGATCTTGAACGAGAGTACAAAGAACGCGAAGAACAATTCCGTGCTAAGGAAATGTGCCTTAAGCAAAAGATACAGAAACTGCAAGACTGCTTAAGAGAGGATGCCCGCTCGGCCAATGAGAAAATCTGTCAACTTGAAGAAGCCGAACAGGGTTTAAAAAGCTGTTTGGTGAAAGTTTCCAAAGACCATCAGAAACTGCAAGAAGATCACCAAATAGCAATGACTGAACTCGAGCGATTCAAGGAGCAACATGATCAAGTAAAAGAGCAACAAAAACCTTTAGCCGAAGCTCTCGAATGTGAAAAGAAACGCAACAAGGGATTGATCGATGAATTGGCCTTTATGCGCAAACTTCAGCAGGAAACCGAAAGTCAAGGCAAACAAGAAATGGAGGATGTGCGTGATAAAATGTTTGATCTTAAGAAAGATTATCTGCACATTGAAGTGACAAACGGCGAACTGAGAGAAGAAGTGGCGACTCTTGAACTACAAATCCAAAATTTGGAAAAAGACCTACAGGAAAGCGAAGAGAAAATTCGTTGTCTGACCGATGAGATCAGAACAAAAGATGAAATATGTCACCGATTAGAAAAGCGCTTGCAACGTAGTGACGGTTACTGTCTGGCCGATGAATTGGGCGACTCGCCGTCAAAACGTTTTAAGCGTGAAGATGTCAAAGATTTAAAAACGGCCAGCAAAGGCTTGGGACAAGCTTTAAAACATATGGGCGTAAGTAAATACAGGGCCTGATCCACGATATCGACAACGTTCGACTTGTTGTTAAAATATGTTTTTGTTTTGAATGTAAGTGTGCGACAAGTGGAACGTTGTTGGGCCCATAAGTAATTATAAATTTAATGCATTAAATCTTTCGCTTTTAGGAATGTGAACGCATGCTGCCCACCCAAAAACAATTCAAGACGATTGCTCGTGATGTTAAAAAGTTGGCAGACACTTTGCTGCAGGGTGATGCTTCAGAAGAAGAGGTAAGTCTTAGTATTTGCAATCAGCAGCCAAATTAATGTTAAATTTAGGAAAGTGCAAGCGGAACACAGAATGATATAAGTAATGAAAGTAAAACAACTGGTAGTAATAAAAATCTTGAAACTCTGTCTAATCGTCAAGAAGCCACATCTTCCAATTCCCATAGACAATCCTCAAACGATAAAGAGCCAGATATAATAGACACTGAAATTGAATATCCAACTACTGCGAATGATGAAAACCTTGAAGCAGCAACACCTCCTTCCCATTCCCATAGACAATCCTCAGAGGATAAAGAACAAAGAATAGTAGATACTGAGATTCAAGATCCAACTAATGCAAATGCTGAACACCTTGAAGCAGCAACATCTGCCAGTTCCTATACACAACCATCCTCAAACGATAAAGAGGAAGAAATAATAGACACTGAAGTTGAAGATCCAATTAAAGCGAATGATGAAAATTTTGAAGCAACATCATCCTCCAATTCCCATAGAAAATCCTTAGAGAATAATAAACAAGAAATAAAAGTCACTGAGTTTGAAGATCCAACTAATGAAGATCCAAATGATGAAAATCTTGAAGCAGCAACATCTTCCAATTCTCCTAGACAATCCTCAGTAAATAAAGTACCAGAAATAATAGACACTGCACATGAAGATCCAATCCATAAGACAAGTGGATCACACGATATGGATACTAATATAACAGTGGGCATGGCTCTCATTTCCCAAGTTCATATTGACGAAAGCACACTGCCTTCCTGTTCACGGAAGAAACATATTTGTGAAGTTCCCTCAGAGTTGCGCAAACTATCAGAGCCTTCGCAGAGAATGCCATCAATTACAAATTTCTCTGCTCACAAGAAAACACAGCAAACATCTCGTAATAGGAAGCGAGGCAAACGTTGTGCCAAAAGTCGCATGACTCGCGGTAACATCAGTAGTTATCGTATCGCTTCTCGCCTTTTCAATTACCATAGACCGGTTGTATACCAAGACGCTTCCGAATTGAATGTTAATGAACTTGAGGTCTTGCAACGAAATATTTCCTACGGCAGCTTCCATTCACTACGAGAGGAAACAAATGAAAACATAGAAACTACTGCGACTGTCAGCATTGGCTGCGAAACAAGAATTGAGACAAGGGATAAAGCCACCATTACTTTTGTAGATAAACATGATTTTAGCATTCAGGTCAACGACGAAACAGTTGTAGAGCTGCTGAAGCAATCCTTGGCAGAAAATGTGCGCTGCTTCTTGGACTTGTTAAAGAACTCAAACACAAAAACAAAATTTCGTCTCAATTCTTCGCTGTTTAGCATGAAAATATGCCAACGTTGGAGATCTGATTTAGAATTTCGCGAAGGTTTGGATATTTTGGCAAACTTATACTCATCCTATCCGAATATCGCGAATACTCCTGCTGCTTTAAAAAGTTATGAAGCTTTTGTCAGTGTCATGAATTGCCTGCATGTTTTGGAAAGCATGTTCAAGCCCAATAAAGTTGCGGTTGGTAGATTTGAATTAGAATAGATATACTTAATTAATTTACTTTCCACTTATTCCACTTCATTCATGTTTATGTGTAGATGCTTGCTGAAATCGAAACAGAAATCAATGAACGTTTAATGAGTTTTCATAGTCAACAGAAGGAATCTGAATTTTATTGCACTGTTTATTATCCCATCGAAAGAAAAATTAGTCCAAATTTAACGCAAGTTATTTCAAGCTAAAAGCAACATATCTTCTGTATTCGTAAAGCTAAAAATTGCGATTTATATATGAATATTTAAAATAAGTATTTACTCATGGCATATTTTCATAAATTTTTTTTATAAGCAAATAAATGCAATTGAAATTTCTCTGCAAATAGTTGATGTATTAAAACTTTTAACTGGGATCTTTTTGGCAATGGCCATATGTTTTCATAGACGAATAGAAATAGTATATGGTTGTTAAATAAAAATAAAAAGCACTGACAGTAAAATCTCTTATCAGGTGTATGCACAACACCTGGGGGTCTACTTTGTAATGCGAAACGGAAGAAAATACTTTCGAATTTGTATGTTAATTACACGAAAATGAGAAAACGTTTTATTTCGCTTCAAATTACAGATTAGACCCCCTGCTTTGGTTTATGAATGCTGTGTGTCTCTTAATGACATGAGCTAGAGTTAATCCTTTCACCGCGATACGGAGGTGCACTCGAAAGCCAAATAGCGGAAGGGCTAACCAAATATGGCAGAAGCTCTTCAGAATTGTGCGGGCTAGATGTTCAAACGAGGTTACCTGCTCTACCTTAAAATTAACTTGGCCACGATACAATCCCAGATAATCAGCCATCTTGGAACGAATCTCGAAGGTTCAACTCTGTACATTAGGGGCAGTGCGAACAGAATATTGCCACATGCATACCGGAAATTAAATCTTAATTAAATCTTTCCGTAGAAGTTGTCCTCATATAGAAGAGGAGGAAATGGTGGAACACCTACTCCGTCACTGTTCTGCTCTTGCTAATGAGAAAGATATCGGAAGGCGATATAAGAAGAATAAATTTATTCGTAGAACACACAGGTTGGCTTAGTACCGATCAAATAAAATGATAAAGAACATTTTTTTTTATCCTCTTCCTGGCCCAAGCAGCATAACGCGACCTATAAGGACCCAATTGAGCCGGTTTCTCGTAGAACTGGCAGTCAGTAAAACATGGCCTAATCATATTTATATTAATACAGCTTGTCATTTCTTAAATTGGGTTAGGTTAAATTGGCAGGTTGCTGAGCTCGCTTGGGTCCAAACAACATGCCCCTGGTGACGTGACAGACAGATAGAGAAAAGAAAAGCTTAGCAAAGCCACTAATCCATATCAGAAAAATCTATGATGTTGATATGACTGGTTGTGGCCAGTGTTTGAACTCCGGTTTTCGAACACCATCATTTGCTTTTTGTAGTTGACACATAAACTACTTGTGTACTTCATGATGAAATTTTCGCGTCCTTGAAAAATTAAATTAACGTTTTGTTTCCAGAGTGGATTCCTTTTTAAAAAATTGGGCATCCAATTATTGTACGTATTGTCTGCTTCTTATATGTTGGAAATGTTTGCTTTTAAAAATCAGGTGATTTCTAGTTTCAAATACATGATCAAATTGACACATATCCGAGTCCAAAACTTTTATGCCAGAGACGCATACGTATCCGAAGGTTTGTCCGGCTATCAGTCTCTTTATAATTTTGGCATTCTTTGTTTTTTAAGGATTTCTTTCTTTTCCCCTGGATTTCTCAATAAATTATTGATTTCATTAACCATATCGAGCTATAACTGCCAAAAAATCTTAAATGACGCATTTTTTGAACATCTTTTTTTTGACGACAATCGATTATTTGCGATCGTAAATTCGTAAAAAAGCTAAGCTTGCAAATTATGTCGCTTAAGCTTCTTAGGCGGTTATGGCTCGATATACTTGTTCCTTATAGTTTCATTAGATGTAATAACTAACTGTAAAGTGTCCTGGAGACGATAGCATAAACCCATCAATCAGTGTATATATATATGAGTTTCGTATGCTTGTCGATGGAAAACTGAACACAAAGAATCAGTGTTTTTTTATCAATCAGACGATCAAATAATCAGCCGTCAAATAATAATTTCATGAAGTTATTTTGATCACTGATACCAATAGAAAACCAACCACAAATTCATCCACACTTTGTTTCCAATAAACACGAGTTTTTATTTAATTGTATTCAGATTTGATGAAGAGCCGTCAAATAATAAATTTAAAAAATTTTTAAATTTATAAATTTTGATTTTCATTCGAGAAAACACAACTGAACGCACCGACACACCGGCATATGTGATTGATAAGTTTATTTGATCGTCTCCATGCCACTTAAGTATTGATCCGTCTACACCTTGCCTTTAATCATTTTGTTTGAAATGTCACATCAAAAAAATTATATTTCAGATTTCTGTTGACGTTTAAAAGAAAAATTTCTATTCTTTTCCTTGAAAATACATTATAGTCTTAGTGCAACAAATTTATTCTAAATTTTGTAATTTTTGTGATCAAACTCTTTGAAAGTATGTTTCCTTCCGCCAAAAAGGACATTAATAAATTTTGTTGTGATCGATCAAATTGTCCAAAACGAAATCAAATAATAAATTCCATGTTGTCTTCTACGATAGAGAAAATAAATAGCAAAATTGAAAGCAATAAGCAACAGCAAATGCCTTCGGTACAAGCATCGTCATCGGAGAAAATTTATATTCTGGATAGTGAGTATAAAATTATGTATAACAGCTTAGGTCTGATTTGTAAAAATAAAGCACCTAAAAACAAATGGGGCACTCTCCTCACCTAGAACGACGAGTTATGCTAAGCCAGGATCTACCCGTCTACACCAAGGAACAAAATAATCAAAATCGTCTGTGTAAATTTCAAAATCATGAGTATAATACAAAATACCAAGTAAATCTCACTGGCCATCCGATCTATTTAGAAATACCTTTAGAAATTAATTTAAAAGTTTTCTGCAAACTCTGTGGGATTTCTTTTAAGCAATATTCGTCTGCAGTGTTTGGAAAGGAGTGTAAATATTCATCACGTTATACTCAAACTGGAAATGTTTATTTATTTCAAAATGGTTTTCTGCCACAGTGTTGGTGTTGCATTATACAACCCCAAGCAATGCCAACCGACACTAGAGAATTAATAAATTGTCAGTCGAAAAGTACACAAACAGTTGCGCTGCCCCAGTTTGAGGCAGGTTTTATGCCTCCTTGTTGGTGTGCTATACAAAAACCAGCTGCAGAGGAAGACTTTCCAACAGACTCGACTTCCTCCGAAGAATTAGATGAAACAGATTCTAGTCTCGGCTCTTTCAATTACGACAGAGTGGACCATCAAGAACCTGCACAAAGTACCAATGCTGAACTTTTTACGCTGGAGATATTCGAGTCAACTGTTAAGCCAACCGAGAAAATCTACCGCCTGGCTTATCCCCAACACAAAGATTTGGATGTGTGTACTAAGTGTCGCTTCGAGCCAAGTCCTCTCATCGCTGAAAATGGTGAGATATTTTGTCCTGGCAAGTGCGGCTGCTGCCTGTGTCCATGGAAAAATCCAGCTAGACCCAGCGTGGAAGATACTTTTCGTCATAGTAAGATCAAGGTGTGCAAGTGTCGCAACCGTTTGACTTTATTCTCTGGCATAAGCGAACATGACTGCCATTGCAGTCAAGTTTCGTACTTCGATTTGTGTCCTTGTCGGGAAAAAGCTGAGGCCAAACATTTGGAACTATATGGCTACGAGATGTGGGATAATGATAGTGAACTTAGCAACAAATTTCGCGGCCCAGAAATTCTACTGGCGAATGTTAAAAATATAAATTAAAAGAAGAAAAAACTTAGCAGTTCCTAAAAAAATAAATTATAAGTAAAGAAATAAAATTTTAAGTATTAAAAATAATATTTTTGCAAATGTTTTCTTAGGCTTACAATCATTTTCCGTCTATTTCATTATTGATAACTATTTAATGGAATTGTTTTCCTTCTGTCTATTTCGCAGAAGTCTTCGAAAAGTCATCCGAAACTTATTTTGACCGAAATAACCAGAATATAAAAAATTGTTACAATAAATTTTGTCCCTCAAATTCATCTCAAATTAGTCAAACAGAATGTCAACTGCAGGCCATTACTTTAAAGTACCCCTCAAATCTATTTCATAAAACTACAGATGCCCGGAGATGTCATTGCTGCCGACGGCCACCACCATATGCCTCGAATAAGAGACATAAATGTATTTGTAAAAATATAAATGCAACAACATCTTCCACTTCCAGTAGTCTTTCAATACAACGCTTTCCAGTAAAACTAAATTCAAGATCGAAGGAGAAAAATATATACTATCCGCCAGAAATAAAACATTTCCCAAGCCGGGCCCAACCTCAAACTAACTTCGGGCATTTGCCAACAAGTTTCATTCAAAATAAAGAGATTTCTTCTCACGAACAATTTTACTCCTGCAGCTCTGAAGATTCTGAAAGTGAAGAAAACTTACAAAAGTCAAATAAAAATTCGCGTATTATGGACCCTTCAAGCAAAATGTCAGCCCCAGAGTCTGAAATAAAAAAACAGCTGCAAGACAAAACAACTTCTACTCTAGTTTGGCCTCCTCAAGGTTGTTGCTGTTGTATTTGCAGAATGGCTTCTGCACCAGTTCCACCTTTTAATTTTCCTTTTTTCCAACCCTACAACTTGAAAGTTCCTGCTGCAGATGATATTCATAGTCTGCAAATACCTGAACCATTTTTGTATGATGAGTTAACAGACAGTTTCAAGGACTGTTCCAGCGGAAATAAAAGTGTATTAACAGTCGAACTTACCTCTGCCAAGTTGTCAGGAACTGATTCAAACTCATGTCTCTCAGGTCTAGTGCTGAAAGAAAAGACTAAATCTGTTAATCTAGGAGACAAAGTAAGAGCCGATAAATCTTCCAGTTTTGTTGGTAGAGAGGAATACGTTGATGAAGAACTATATCCAGTTTATGTGGATAAAATTTTTACAGCACCCTTTGATAAATATGGGCCAAGTCCAGATAGTTTGACCATATACGATGACGAAGAGCCCCAGTTTTCTGCTGAGATTGAAGATATAGATGAAGAAATTCATCCTGTGCTGGTACAAGTCAAGGAACTTGATCCTCACGAAATGCATCAGTCCTGCCTTGATTGCCTAAGGGAATATGATGATGAAGAGCCTATTTATACAGTCGTGCCCAAAAGTATTTCGCAGTCTGAAAAAAGTTTCGAAGATTTTGTTAAATCTGATGAAGTTGAAAAAAATAATGTACTCGACAAAAACGTAAGTGGTGAGAAGGATAAATCATCTGAAATTGAAGAGCTGGAAGTGGAAAGATCTCCCTATGGTCGGAATACTTACAACTTCTTATCAGAAATCGCTCAGCCAGATGATTATACACAAGCCGTCACATATAATGAGTCAGAGGAAGAGTACGGGGAGAAACCCGAATTATTCGATGATGGAAGTTATGAACTGAGTAAAGAAATATTATCTGAAAGTCGTAAAAGAAAAAAACCGAACTATGATGATCAAGTCCCAAGCCAAGATAAATGTCTGGCAACCTTAAAACATTTTGAAGGTGCGGGTTCTGCTGAAGAAATGGTGAGTTCTAATTGGTTTATGTCTTTGCTGCTAAATGGAACTTGTAATTATCTTTGCCTTGAAGAAATTTTTCATAGATTCTCTCATCATGGACTTAGATGCCATGGACCTGGCACGGCGCAAATCACAATTTCAAAAGGTAGGCTGAATGAAAATTATAAATATTTATTACTTTGCAAACTCTCCTTTTTAATGACTATTTCTTATTCTATGCAGGACATTTGTATGGCAAAAGTTGGTCTCAGCAGCCGCGAAAGTTTTCCGGTTACAATCACTGAAGTAACGAAACTCGGAGCCAATTCATTGTATATTAAGTGGAAAATTCACGATTGCTTTGGTGTTGGCGGTTATGAGGTAAGCAATGGCTTTGATTCGTTCAAACCTCAAGTTCTAGGAATATGAATAATTTAATTATATTTAATTCCTATTAAGATTTACACTGATGGCTACTTAACTAATCGCTATTACAGTAGCAGACACGATTGTGCTGTCATCACGCATGTTGATGTAACCTTACCACACAAAGTTGCACTAGTGGCTCAGGCGTGTGCCAATGACGAGAGCATGGACATGATTTGTAACATGTCTAGAGAGAAGAGCAGGCCTAAATATTCACCATTTGAAACACATGCAGCAAAAGAACAAAGCTTCTATTCAGCTTTATGGACGCCTAGTATATTTTTATATGATCCGATTACATGTAGAACTACTGCAGCAGCTCCACCAATTATGAGAGACAATTTTTAAATGAACAAAATTTTGAAAAAAGAACCCACAAATCCCAATTAAAAAAAAACTTTATTTTTTGTAGCGTTTTTTAATATAATGTAATAAGTGGATTCTATATAAAAATTTTATTATTTATAAGTAATGCTAGTCAAAGTCAAAATGAACGGCAAAATTTTTAAGAAACAAGGCGACAATACTTGAACAAACTGGACAAGCAAACACCATGAATTAGTATAAAACTCTTAAAATTAATAATGAATATCAGCACTTTAGTAATTACCAATAGAAAATTAGAATATTTTCCTATTTTGTAAAGTGTTTCATGTATTTATAAAAAAATATGAAAAAATTATTTATAATTCTTGTATTCGTTAACAAAACCATCTGTCTTGTCTGTCCTTTACATTTATGATCTAAAAATATTTGCATGTCTATTTAATCATCAAAATTTTTGCATGTACAAACAAATATA
This sequence comes from Nowickia ferox, assembly GCA_936439885.1. Classification (NCBI taxonomy): domain Eukaryota; kingdom Metazoa; phylum Arthropoda; class Insecta; order Diptera; family Tachinidae; genus Nowickia; species Nowickia ferox. The sequence continues at coordinate 2,887,354 of OW387023.1, read as the reverse complement.
TATTCATATATATCAATTGCAAATAAATAAAACTATATATTAAAAAAGAAAAGTGCCTTAAAAACAAATTTTGTTATTTTCAACTATTTTTTTTTATTAAAACTAAAAATCGAAATATTTTAAATGATTTTTATACAATGATTATTTTACTTTAAAATCTTCAATTTTAGTTGATTTACACACTATATTAGTTTGAAATTATTTTAATTAATTTATCTTAATTTATGTTTTATGATTCATTATAGTTACACATTTTTTTTTTTTTTTTGTAAATATGCATTTCATTAATGTTTTAAAGAGTAAAGAAATCATTAACTCATCTACATTTTTTCTTGCAAACGAAACGTTAAAAAATCCCCCCAAAAATTCTTTTAATATCAATAGTAAATTTTTAAAACGTTTTTCTTCTGAACTTTAAATACTTACGTACATACATATTTGCACATGTACTCGTATGTGCCTTTAAGCATTTTTGTTATATTATAAAAAAAACAAAAATATTAAAAAAATACATATATAAACAAAAATTAAATGTTGCATTAAGTAAACATTTATAAAAAAAAATTACATTTTAAGATGTGTTAATAAAGAAAATTCATTGAAAATAATGATACAAATTATTAAGAATTTCAAAGTATTTAATTTTTTAGCTGACAAATCACACAATCAGATGGGTGTACGTACATACATACATGTTATAAAAATTTAACAATTTAAGAACGATTTGCTGTGATCAGCTTCGAGCGATTATGTGAATAATTTTTGAGCCTATCGCTATTTATTGAATTTGGAAAAAGTAGACCAAGTGACAAAATACGAAATACATCATATATACAGCCTTATTGCAATTGTCAACATGGATGTCACGTCAATACAATACCACAACATTTGGTCTTGTCTACCCGTTGTCGAAAACAACTGGCTGCTATTTATTTAAGAAACAGAAATAGACTGTCAATAGCATACAATTGTTCTCGAGAGCGAGCCTCAATTTTTTGGTATTTTATTGAAGTGACGTCGATGTTGACAACTGGAATAAGGGTAATAGAAAAGTTTTTGAAATTTAACAAATTCTTGAAAAGTTTATTAAAATTCAATTACAAAATATCAGGCCTGTTCTTAAATTTACAAGTGTGGTTCTATGCAGTTCAGTAAATCTCACTATTTTTGTATTTTTTTTGGTGTGATTTTAATTTGGCAACTACTGAAGAAAACATCTGATTTCTTTATTTTGACTGTGTTATGCTAAACGGAAATTACAAAAGAAAATAGGCATGTCACAGATGCCGATTGGAATGTTTTTGCAATTCTGATCGATGTCGTTTAGTGTTCTCCAAAAATTATAAAATCTCTGCAGTGCTTATTTCATTTTAGCGATCTTTTCGGTTTTTGACGATTTTTTATTGCTAAAGATTTTGAATTTTTTGTTTTGGCAATTTTTTTCTGTTTTTGGCGATTTTTTCTTGTTGAAAAAAATATGTATTTTTAGTTTTAGCGATTTTTTAATTTAGACACTTTTTTCGTTCTAGCGATTGTTTTGGTCATGGCGATTTATTTAGTTTTTTGATGACCTTTTTACTTATGGTGATTTGTTTTGCATTTGGAAGATTTATATTCACCCTTATTACAGTTGTAAACATCGACATCACGTCAGTACAATAGAACAACAAAAAATTGGGAGTTGTCTACTCGCTCTCAAGAGCAATTTTTCTGTTCCTTAAGGTCTAGAAAAAAGCATGAGCCTGTCAATAGCAACTGGAATAAGGGTGATTATTTTTGGTGATATTTTTCATTTAAGCGCTTTTTCATTTTGGCGATTTTTCGTTTGTGGTACTTTTTCAATTTTGGAATTTTTTAGTTTTTAAAAATTTCAAGAGATTGTCTCTTACGGTTTCCAAGACACAGCAAGCTATCAAAATTACATTAACTGATAGAATACTCTTTAATTTTGATTTTTTAAATTTCAGTCTTAATTGGTTTAGTCTGCATAAAAATATACTTTGAAAATTTCAAGTTTCTATATACGAGTATAATATTCTGTATATAACATTAGGATTTCAACATTTTTCGTTGCTCGCCTCAGAACACCCTTTAAGTTTTAACTGTCATAATATATTATAGTTGTTGTTGCAGCGACACGGTCGGGAAACAAAAGAGAAATGGTACGTTTCACAATTTTTGTAGAGAATTTTAAGTTTCAAAGCAATACATACTTATTAAAAAAAAAAACAAATTACCCAAATTACAAATTTTAGTAAATGTTCATGAGAAACAAAGGACGCTAACGAATTCTCTCTTACTCGATCGTTAGCTGGGAAAGTTCCCTTGGTTCCAGGTCTTATTACGAGATGCACATTCGTTCTTTATTATTCTTATCCACGTAGTTCGAGGCCTGCCTTCTATGGCAATCTCATCTTACTCCATGGCATAATGTTTACTTGTTATCTGTCAAGTAGAAGCATGTTGCATCATGATAATTGCTAAAATGACAACCTATTCAAAATTTAACATCTTATTGCAAGATCCTATCCATATGTATAACACAAAGGACTCATTATTTTATTGGACCCACCCAAGTGAGCTGCACGCTTATTCCTTCTGTGCATCAACCTTCTTAACTCAATTTGATAAAAGAAATACACCAAATATATTTTTTTAAGATTATATGTATATTTTTACAAAAGAAAGTTATAACAATCAATTATATGCCAATTGAAAACACTAATGTTAAATCTTAAGAACTAGAAATTAGGTTATTAGGATAACGTTAAAAAAAAACTTATGCTTATCTTGTATAAAATTTTGCAAATAACATTTTTTATTTTAATCATTTGCATTAAACATTAAACTTGGCTGCAATAGGAAGTTCTCGGAGAAATTATTCTATATGGTTTACAAGTACTTACAAGATAACAACTGAATAGAAATCGCATGTATGTATGTCTCTCTTTATTTTGGTGTCTAAGATACAAAATTTTGTGTTACAAAGAAATGTCAAATGTCTGGAAGTAGGGTGAAGAAGATTTCATGATTCTTTTGAAGAACTAAACTAAAGGGCGCATGAGTAAAAATACTTTTCTATTTAGGAATCAGCTGTTATGCGCATTCTTCCTATCTGCTTATGCAGGGTTCGCAGGTGCCTGGTACAACGTAGGACGGATGGCATTCGGGACATTTGGGGTTTTCTCCATACCAGTGTAAATGTTCATCTGTATCGACTCGCCTCTCCGGATATTTTAACAGGAATGAGTTGTATACATCTGTAGCTAAGTAGCCCGTGCGACCATTGTTTTCGAGGGGGAAAGAGTAATTGGGCACTGAAAGATCTTGGCTCATTTCGATTACATCTTCTTTATCACTGCTGGAATTTTGTGAACTGGCTGCAGCAGTGGTCGTAGATGAGGTTACCGATTTTGGCTGACCTGTTTCCTTTACTGATCTGGAGCTTGGGAAACGTGAGGAAGTTGTTTGAATGCTGGTAGAAGAACTGTTGTTGCTTTGGGAGGTTGAGGTTAAGCCATTGTTTGTACTAATCGAGTTATAGTCAATTACAGTTTCTGGATATACTCTGCCATCTACACCTATAGGAGACTCTAGTTTTGGAGGTTCTAGCCCGTCTGAAGGTATTTTCCATTCGTAGTATATCGGGGGACCCTGAGTAGTGGCAACATCGTGTGTTATGAAGTCGGTGAAAGGTGGTAACAGCTGTTTTGAGGGCTGCTCATATTTTACACTCCCCCGATCGGGTTTCCCTGCTGTGCTGGCGTTTGTGGTTGGCGGTGTTGCTGTAGGTGACTGAAAGCCTTGTGCGGGCGCAGGAGTTCTGATTTCTTTGCTCAGCTTGGTTACATCGTATCTAGTCAGAGTATTGGGATTTGTAATCACATTTGTACTGATACTCGTGCTCATGGGCGATGATCGCGTAAATGGTTTGCCAACTACTGTCGTTGGTCTGGAGGGTGCTTTGGTGGTTGTCGTACTCATTTTGGCGGATGAGCGTGTTACAAAAGGAGATGCAGTGGAGGGTCTGTATGAGGGTCTGCCTGTTGTTGTGGTTGTTGTAGTGGCATCATCTATATTGTATATGGGGAACAATAAAGGAGGCTGATAAATTTTCGAGGGTACTCTTATTTTTGGGTTTGCTGTTGTTTTTCTGGTGCTGATTGTGGGCTTAACTGTAGTAAAGGCGTTATTGTAGTTGGTGTTAAATGTCGGTTTTCGCTGTGTCGTAGATTTAAGAGGTGTTTTTGCAAAACGGTCTTCCGCTGAATTAAAATCTGCTGAAGTGTTGTAACGCGTGCTGTGACTGGTGCCCAAGTCATCGTGTTCGAATTGCAAATGATCATCTGGCCGATTATGCAAAGCAGCGACACTATTAAATTTTGTAGATTGATTTATAGAGCTTAGCGTAGGTCTAAAAGTTGAAGGTTTTCGCGTAGTAGTCGTTGTGTCTGGAGTGTAATATGATATTCGGGTGCTTGGGCTAGCGCTTTCCTCCAAAACTTGCGGCTCATAGGCTGGTGGTAAAATGACACGACTGGGAGACGGTATTTTCCATCTTTGCTGACCCGTACCCTGATGATTTTGATTTACTTGTGAGCCCTTGTTCTTGTTTTTCTGAGCGGTGTTATCGTAGATTTGATTTAACACTGATGAAAGTGACTATAATCAAAAAAGAAATTTTAATCAATTCATTTTGAATCTGTGTATGTATGTATCGTATGTATATGTATTTGTGTGTTACCTTTTGGTATTGATTTCTGAACGATTCTCCTGAGTAGTCGGGTGCATAAGGACGATCTAGGAGATCTGGCCTAGGGGTTCGTAAGCTGTTTTCCTCATCGTTAACAAAAGGTTTGTCACGTTGGCCTGCAAATAAAACATGCGATAGATATGTCAAAATTGTTTTAAAAAACAAAAAAACTATTCAGTTCTGAAGACTGATTTTGTTAAAAAGATACCAAAACATATTCACTCGCATTCCAGTAGTCAATATCGACGTTGTGTCAATGCAATACCAACAAATTGGGGCTTCTATAGCCCTTGTCGAAAACAAGTGACTGTTATTGAAAGGATAATGCTATTTTCCCAAACCTTGGGGAATAGAAATAGACTTTCAATAGCAAACAATTTTTCTAGAGAGTGGGTAGAGAAGCCATAAGTTTTTGGTTTTTATTGACGTGACGTCGATATTGACAACTGGAAAAAGGGTGATTGTATGTATAGGGTGTTTTTTTTAGAGGTATAGAACTTTGAATTGAAATAAAACACAAGAAAATCGTTTTAATGTCCATCAATTTGGCTTTATTGGAAGGATAATTTTATGCCATTAACGTTTAAATATGATTTCGGGCATGTGGCCGCCGCGGCTGGCTCGAATAAAGCCAATTCTACAGGTCCAATTTTCAACCACTTTTTCGAGCATATGGGGCCGTATGTTGGCAATAACGCCACGAATGTTGGCTTCCAAGTCCCCTAACCTTTCTGGTTTGTTGGCGTAGACGAGCGACTTCACATATCCCCAAAGAAAATAATCCAATGGTGTCAAATCACACGATCTTGGTGGCCAATTGACCGGTTAACCGAATTAATTGCTTTGATGGACGATTATGTCGACCATAAAATGGACGGAGCTTGCGGTAAACTTCGCGAACTGAACCATTATTTTCGAAATAAATTTGCACGATTTGCAAGCGTTGTTCTTTTGTCAACCTGTTCATGATGAAATGGCAAACCAAACTAAATATTAATCACTTGACAGCTGACAAAATGGCCGCCAGTTAAAAAAGTGATGCCAACTTAAAGTTCTATACCTCAATAAAAAACACCCTATATGTACATGTTTTGTACGGTTGGAGGATTAAAATATTCCTCCCAGTATTTTGTTTGGTCTCCTCCATCTCAATCGTTAGAACGTATTTGATTATAGTAAAATTGTTTATGCGCTAATCTAAAACAGTGGTGGGCGCTGTGAATGGATTGGTGATCTGTGTATGTATTGAGGTTGCCAGCTACCCACCAAACACAAAGCCAATCGTTTGAAATATAATGGTGAATTATTTATTTATTTTTTATTTTAATTTATTTATTTTTTATTATTTTTTCTATTTTGGTACCTTGAAAATAAACGTTTATTCAGTTAAAATATTAATTGAAAATAAAACATTTTCTAAGTCAACAGTCAATTGGAAAAAAAAACTTTTCAAACCTTACTTTGGTTTGGTCCAATGGTAGCAACCGTTCTTTTATTTTTTTCCAAATAAATGTTTTTATTTCTACTTAAAATGTCTTTTAATGACATATTCCTTTTTTTCTGAAAGCTTTTGCGTGTTTGCTTCATAAATATTCTTTAAAAAAATATTTAGGCATTCGCTTCATGTGCATTCGTCGCTGTCTCATCGACGACGAAATAAAAGAGAGTAAGAATACGTGTGCATGTACTCAGCACAATTGTGCCACGAAATGCGCATTTATGATCTAAAATAATTGATCTACCAGTGTTCTTCAAAAGTGTTCCTGCCCAAGGACAATAAAGTAAATTACACACTATACTCGTACAACATGAATGACAGTTTTGCTTAAATTTTGGCTTGATCGATAGTGTGAACACAAATTTCGTCAGTCAACAATTTTTGCCGTTAAATTTAATAAATAAATTTTTTTTTTAGCAATAAAGCCCATCAAATTTTCGTATTTTACACTTTTGTGTGCCCATTTTTTTTTTGAATTTCGTAATTTCCATGTTTGTGTGTTCAATTGTCTCTTTAATGACGGTTTGAGTGTCAAACTCGATAGTCTGGATAGAGTAACAGAGTAAGTACTTCTCAATTTTACTTGTAATTTCTACATAAAACTGAGAGCTCGAAAATTTCTGCTGTAAAGCCGAATGCCTAATTATTTAATGGACCGACTGACCTATTAACAAATTGGCGGTGTAATCGCTTTCAGCCTTGGAGCAGTTCACCATGTACCAATGGTCGCATATTAGCATACGCTGTTGGAATAGTGTTGTATTTGGACACGAATAGCTAAACTGTCGCCCAAGACCATCACACATGTGGTAGACCTGTAAGAAAATGAACGAAAATAGAATTTTTAATTGAATTTAAAAATTTATTTGCATATCTTTATACCTGGCAGCCCGTTTCAATATCCGCATAGTAGCCAGATGGTCTTCCAGAACATGAAAATGATGTCTTTTGAAATGTTCGGTGAGCTCCAATTGCATTTTGACTCTGTAAATAAAATAAAGATATGATAAAATATGTCGTTATAAATTAATAACAATGAAGTAATATATTTGTATGTACGAGTATGTGTATGTACAATGTACATATCGTGCCATAACAGTCAAAAAAGCTTAAGTGACATAATTTTCAAACTTAATTTTTTTTTTACCAAAATCTATAATTTGCGTGGCTCAAAAATGTGTCGGGTAAGATATTTTGTCGGTTATGGCTCGATATGAATAATAAATCACTGAAACGTTTGCATAGAACCGCAATATATTTGCTCTTGTAAATTGTGTTTGTATTTAAAACACTAGAAAATTTAAAAATGACAAAAATTACAACTTAATCCAATTGAATGCCTTTGCAGTAACTGCAAAAAGCAGAAAGGGCAAGTTTTGCCTTTCATCTTGTAACTGGGGCACAAAAAAAATCTCTCTCACGTTCACCAGTCACTATAATATTTATTATGCACGTATGCAAGTATACATACATACATACATATGTATGTATGTTTATTTAAGACTCAATTTTAAGCAGCAGTTGCTTAAATTTCAAGCAGTAGTTACTTGCACAGGAGTTCAAAGCAGATCACAGTCACATGTCGCCTAGATAATGTTAATGAGCATGTTGCATGAATTTTAGTTTGAATTGCTCATGTACATACATAGATACGTTAGTATGTATGTATGTATGTATGTAAATGTAAATAGGAGTATGACAACAACATTGAGCAAACCGCTACAAGTAAATTAAAGTACTGCATGTATTTAAGTTTTTAATTTTCTACGTTTGTATGTACGATTTATTACCTAAAATAACTTTTCTCATATGGCTCTCGAAGATTTCTGGCTAGACGTTTAGAAAAAATTACAAAGTTTCTCTCGGCTGTGTCTAAATATTGCAACCAGTATCTATTCCTGCAATTCATGTTCGATTATGAACAACAAAAAAATAAATCCATCTTTTAGGTTTTTAGAGTGATGATGTCACTTTGACAAGTGACAAGTGATAATAAATATGTTAAAATTTACATTGTTGCTTTAGATGTACATTAAGGGACATAATTTGTTCAGAGTAGGTTAAATGTAAACATGTGGTACGTACTTTTATGTACTTACATATATGTATGTTTATGCATAGATAGGTATGTACCCTGTAGGAAGCTTGGAGTTAAGTGTCTCCAAGTCACCAACTTTGTCGCCTATTTTGGTGACTCTATGGCGACATTGTCAACGGAGCGTCCCCATATTAATATTTATTGTAATTAACTTGTTACTTTTTTACTTTTAATATTTAATGTCTCAACAAAAATAGTGTTTTGTGGGTTTCATAAATAACAACGCATACCTAAAAATCGAATTTTTTCAGTGGAGCCAAAAAAAATTAATTTTGGATCTTATTTAAAAAAAAAAGGTAAAAGTTGTGTTGTTTTCTATACAAAAAAATTTCCTTGTCCTTTTTGAAAGGCATTTAAAATATAACAACTTGACATCATAAACTCGAAACGAGAAGTATATAACATGGGTTGTTATTCATGAAAACCACAGTGTTATGCATTGGTTACTTTTTTTATTTTATATATTTTTTAATAAAACGCCAAATATGTTTAAAATATGCAGTTGCATTATCAACATTTGATCCAAGAAAGAACCACACATGTGGACTAGATTTATTAAAATGTAGTAGTGAGTCCCCAAAAAAAACTACCTAGCCAATAGTACCAATGTCAGTAGTAGATTTTCAAAGACACGCACATGTTAAATGTCTACAGCAGAAAACAGTGTCGGTGGTATATTTCGTCAGTAATACTGATGGCAAAGTCAGTAGTGAATGAGAATTTTTTTATTGTTTTACTACTGACACTTCCTACTGGGTATATATATATTTATAAATGCTGGGAATAATTCTGGTTAACAGTATATCAAAAAGTTGTTAGTTTTTGATGGAAAAGTTAATGAACATAAAAGCGTTGAAGTTTAAAGTTCAAAAATGTACTACGTACATTAATTGTAGTTGTAGACAAATACATATATTTTGCTTCATTTCATGACAATGCAATGAGTCGACGAAAACTTTATGTACGAGCTTTTTCTACAACTTAACATAAATATGTATGTAATAATACACAAACTTCTGTGTATGTATGTACATATCTATGCGTGTGATCAGGGAGAGCTGGATTTGCGCAACTATGGGTTATTTCAACACTCCGATTAAAGCAACATGCAATTTTTTTATGATGAAGTCTTTATAAGTACAACTTATAAGAAAGAAAAACATACAGTATCGGTAAGTGTAACTTTTTCTGTTTTATTAAATTAATAATGATTCCCAACTGTTGCCCTCTAAATTTGTATATGTAATATAATTGGTAACCCTAATTAAGTAGTAAACAAAACAGTAGAAACGAACTTAATATTAAATCGTCAAAGTACAAACAAAATAATTCATTTATATCGCTTATATGTATCCAATTTTATTGGCTATGAACCATAATATTTTTTTTTGATTTTGGCTTTCCTTTTTTTCTGGAAATAAAAGCAATTTTTTGCAACTTTTCTCTTCGATGATGTTTTTAAAATGAGCGTATGTAAACGAAATGTTCTCGCTTACTGCATTCTAATTTTTAATTATAATACATATGAAGAAATGCCAAGAATGTACTTTGAATGCAAGACATAAATTTCGAGACTGAAAGGCAAATATGTATTTAAGCAAAATTTATTCTCAAAAAATATTAAATAGCAGCATAGATGACTATGTAGACATGCAGTGAAACCTCCCATAACGGGACACTCACCGTCACAAAATTTTTGTCCAGTTATTATGAGAAAGATACACATTTTTCGTTAGTTGTGGTAGTGGTTAAATAAATATATCTAGAGTAGACTGCTTCCACTTAGATTGGTACAATTTCAGCTGTTTTGTTTCAAAATGACTTTCAATGTTATTTACATATATGTTGGAATGCAACAAAGGCGTCTGTGGCAAAATTCTTCAAATGGGCAATTTGTATCAGGAATGGAATAATTTACATTGTTAAACTAAACGAGAAATTTTACATCTTCGCAATTTTACGCACGGAACATTTCTCTTTTTCAAACTCATTTATAATTTACATTTGTTAAACAAATTTTTTCTGTGCCATTTTGTGATACGACTTTACACTTACACTTTCTTATTTCTAATACAAAAAACACTTTCATCGAACACTGCGGCGAACACAATCAACGAAAAATAATTCTTACACACATCTTATAGGAACTTACTTCTACACACTTCAGCAGATTAGCAATAGCTAAAGCTACACGAAATTTTAAAGAATTTCACCGAGAAACTGAGAATTTAAATGAGTATTATTTAACGATATTCGTCAATATGACGAAGAAAGTGTATCTAGGGTTAAATAAACAATAATTTTTTGCCGTTCTCAACGCATGAAAATGTACATTTGCGTTAACAATACAAATATGAATCAGAGTTGAATAAAAGAACAACTAATATTTAAATACAACTCTTATTACCGTGTTTCAACGCGTTCTGTCCGCTTATGAGCGATATTTTGAACAATATTTTTTTTTTAAATTTATTATCTGCGTCCGGTTATTAGAGTGTCCGGGGTTATGGGAATGCATTTGGTATGGAAAAACTAATGAATATATTGGATGTACAAAACTTGTAGGGTTATCAGAGGTGTCCAGTTATAGGAGGTGAAGGTTATGAGAGGTTTCACTGTAATTCTAATGAATAATAAATTTAAAAAAAAATCGCACACATATTCATATACATATTAGGCTTGTGTCATTCTTGAATAAATTACTTCAACTGAATGATTCTTTCAAGTGTGAATAATGAAATATTTCTGTATTTTCTTTTTACTTCTTTCATCTTTCGGTTTAATTTTTTTGTTTATTTTAATATTCTTATTTGCTTCTATTTTTGAGCTGAAGGAACTCAAAACTATTTGCCTTTAGAAAATGTAATTTCAAATTAATATTAAAAATGTTTTTGTTTTCAAAAAGAGATACATTGACAATTCATTCTGAAAACTGTGTGACATTCAGAAAGATGAAAGAAAAGAAAGAATTACTTCACCTAACCTTTCTGAAGGAGAATGAAAGATTCACACAAATGAAAGATTTTGCCCAATACTAATACATATGGATATGTAAATTGTGAAATATGTGCAACTGCTTGGATAAAATTTTGAATTTTATTAGGCAACTCTTCCCAAAAGTTTGCACACAAATAACAAAAGCTTATGCTCGTCTACTAGAAAGAGCAAATCGTCTATATTTGTTTGTTTCATTTGACATTTGCTAAATATGTGCCGAAATAGCTCAGTTGGGAGAGCGTTAGACTGAAGATCTAAAGGTCCCCGGTTCAATCCCGGGTTTCGGCAAACATTTTTTTGTTTTTTTTTTAATTGACAATTTTATTTTATCTCGTTGCATGATGTAATTTTATTTTACATTTATTTTTGATAAATTAACCAAATTACCTCATAAATAATATGGAAAATAAAAAAAAGAATATGTTAACGATTTAAGGCGAAAAAACCAACTATTTCTATTTATGAGAGCCAAGCCTTAAAAATTTATATTTTTATTCTTTTTCTTTTCAAAACATTTACAATCTCAATCTATCTAAATAGCAACCAAGCCAGATAGTGTGTTACCTTGAACTTAAAACAGTTTATACAAAAATACAAAGCAAAAAAATCGAGCACTTGATATATGAAGGCTGTTCTATTCGAAAGCACTTGTAAGCAATAATGTAAGTGTGCATGTTTTGTAAGTTTTTTTTTCATATCTTAATACTCGTATACAGCTAATAAAAAAAATTTCTATTTACTTTGATTGTAGGAAATACTTGCTTACAAACAGATAAGAAGCTTATCTAGAATTCACTAGACTTCTTTTGTATGCTTGGCTGTCAAAGCGATAGTTTAAATAGTTATTTATGACAATTGGAATATTGCGTCAAGATTGACCTATAAAAAATCAATCCAACCAAAGTTATGATCAGACGTGGCAAATTTTTTTAAGAAATAATAATCATTATTTTTGTAGATATTTTATGCAATTTTGCAAAACAAATTTAAGAAAGAATTGTGTAAATATTTGGCACATGATTTTAAAAAGATTTCATATATTTTTAAACAAAGTTACTGCATAACATGCCGCATACATACTTAATATATCACGTCTGACCTTAACGCAATAATAGATAACAACTTACAGCTAATTGTTATAACAATTAGTTATTTTATATTTCAATATTTTATTTTTATTTAACGCTTGTCAAATAAATTTTTTTTTAAATATAGTTATTATACTTATTTCGTATTAAGGAACTCATAAATCTATTTTGTGCTCATTGTCAGGAATAATTATTTACAATGTATAAACAGCGTATTGTTGAAGTTTTTAAAAACTACTTTGCTTTTCAAAGGTTGACGACGGTGGCCTCTCCTCAAAATGATTTAAAAACAATTTATTTGCTTGCGTTGAAAAAAAATATGTATAACAAAAGGGACACAAAGAACAGAATGAATGGAATTGAACAATACGACTTTTTGACATTTTATGCTTAAGAAATTGCATTGCGTGTTTGCCATTTAAAGAAAAATCTAAGTTAAGCTCAAACAACGGCCACGCATATAAATACAATTATGTATATGCGACATTTTTATAACTTCTTTTCAGTACATTGAGACGACATTTATGCAAAAATTATACGCAAGTGTTAATTTGTTATTTTGTATGTACTCGTAAGTACATGCCTTAAAATATTTTTCAAATATCAATTTACAAAGCTAATACGTTCATTAACATACATCCATATGTATGGGGCATTCCACGGCAAATCTGATGGTTTGCATTTTTTTAATTTCCCCAATTTCGTGTTGGTTTTTAGTACCCTTAAGATAACCTTTCACGTAAAATTAGAAATTTTTTGGAATAATTAAAAAAATATATATTTAATTTTTAAAAAATCACTTATATCGCTTTTTTGTTCATCAGTTTCTTAATAATGGTTCAAATTGGAATTTTGGTGCTGGAAAATTGATCCTCATATCACTGTTACACTACGACCACACGAGCAATTTGTTGTGTCTTAACACAAGCAATAACGCCGGCAGAATAATGACATCAAATTGCTTGCGTTCAACAATGTATCTAGAGGTGGCGAACACGTACATTCAAATATATTTGCTTTTTTAAGCATATACATACCTGAATTATCTTTAATTAGATTTTTTGCTAATTTTAAATTGAACTTTTTTTATTTTATTTATTTAAAACAATTTTTCTTACTTTTTTGTTTAAAAAATATTAATATTGTTTTAATTTGACTGCATGTGTTAAGAGATTATTGCTCAGCAATGTATTTTAACATTTGTTGCTTAATATATATTTGAACACATATTTATACGGTCCACACGCTGATATCTTGTGTCGGCAATCGAATTTGACAATTGCCACAGCAATAATTGCCAAGATTATTGCTCGTGTGGACGGCTAGTTAATTATCGTATAAAAATTTCATACAAATATGGAGAGAAAAATAAAAATTTCTTCTATGTTGTATTTAAACTGAAAGCTTCCTTTTCTGTAAAACTAAATTTTTGGGTTTATGATACGAGTTATGTTACGATACGTATCGACTATGCATAGCGGTCTTGTTCTCGATGCCACATGCAAATATTAATGGCGCTTTATTTTATAAATTTCCAAAAAATATGAGTTGTTTTTACTTTAATTAATTATTTTTAGTATTTTAAATTGATTTCAGTCTTAGTTGTAGGTACATTTATCTTTATAAATTTCAAAAAATTTTCTCTGTTAACCTTCACCTTATTTTTTAAAGATTTTCTTTTAGACATTCGGCATACAACTTAAAAAGTTGGTCGTGTGAAAAAAAAATCTATTTTCGAAATTCACACTTGAGTGAACACAAATACGATGTGAATTTATATGCATTCTTAAACAAACAATGGTTCGTAGAAAATTATATTGGCTTGAGGCAGGCATAAGAATTAAGTAGAATTTTCATTTAATTGCTACGAACTTAATAAACATAGTCATGTAGACATGAACAAACATTCGTATGCATATTTGTTTGCGCAAGTGAACATTTTAACAACTGCAGGGCATCAAAACACCAATTTTAATAGTTTTTAAAACATAATTTTTCAATAAGGCAAATAAGTCACTCTTTTGAGAAGGAAGAAGTACATATTGCTCATTTACTTAAACAACGCCAGAACTCCAAAAACGAAATTTTTGAGTTAACGATATTGAATTAGTCCCCATATTGTTTGTTCTTCATATTGTGTAAACATTTCAACTCTTGAAAGCAAAATAAAATTTTCTTTTTTCATTAAGTTGTGAGTAAATTGTAAAATTTTAATCTTTCAGCCCTTTTAGACACGCAAAGTTTACTTAGCAAAGTCTCAAGTCAGCTGAGGAAACACCCCTTTTAGACATGCAAAGTTTTCTTTGCAAAGTCTTAATTCAACTGGGCGAGAGACAGAGCGAGATACACTTTCTCTTTCTGTACTGCTCCCAGCTGAATTAAGACTTTGCAAAGTAAACTTTTCTACTTTTGCTTAAAGACTCTCGAAAAAAGTGCTTTAATAGTTAATATGAGGAAGGTGTTATTATTTTTAAAAAAAATATTTTATAAAAAAATTATATATTATATTCAGTTAAAGTATTCTTTTATGAGTAGCGGAATTTATGTTTTAACACGCTCGTTTTGATAAAAGTATCTCTTCACATAATCTTCTCTCATAAAAACGTTTACTGGGCTGTTTCGTTATTAATGTTTACTTTGTTATTGTCTTAGTTATCTTATTCACGAATTTTAGTTATAAAAAACAACACATTTAGTCTTAGCAATGCTTTGAAAATTTTAGCAATAAAAGAGTTGATTTATACATATTTATTACTTTTCTGTTCATAAAAGTTTTGTGATGTGAAGTTTTCATTTATGTTTTTTTTTAATGAATTTAGTTATTTATTTTTGTATTTCTTACATATTTTTAGCAATTTTCCATTACAATTATGATACACAGTTCTGCCTGATTTTAAGGCTTGAAATTTTGCAAGTAACTGATTTTGTAGAAAAGTATATTTTATTGCACACAAGTTCTTTTATATTTCTTCGTTATCTTTTAAATGCATTAGTATTAAAATTAATTACGAAAATGTTGCATGAATATTAATTTGTTTTTGAGTTAATGCTAAAATTAACCTCTTGTGGCATTAATATCACTGTAATGGAGGAGAAATGTCAAAAATTTCGTTTATTTTTTCATTTAAGCTGCTGATATTTTTTAAACATACGACAGAACTTATAATAAACTTTTCATTTTATTTCTGAAGCCTGATCTATTAGAATTTTGCATGATTTTAAAAAATATTTCCTTTAAAAAATATTTAGTTGCTTAAAAAGGATTTGAATCAAAAATAAATCTTTTAAAATGTACTCTAAAATGAATTGTTTCCAATGCTTGAGTTACTATTATAAAACATTAATATATTTAATGGAAAGAACACTCCCACGCTTAAAAATGTTTTGTTTTGCTTTTGCATAAAATAAATCTGACATTTGATTGATAAAAATTTCTTGAAATATTGTTGATTTCCCTATTTCCTCTAAACAATTGTCAATTAAGTTCCTGAGTCAAATCAATAAGCATTTAATAAACATAAATAACAATAGAAAGATGTCTCTCGATATATTAGAATTAGACCCTAAACTGGAAAACGTGATTTTTGTAGAGATTTTAATCACTTTGTTTTGTACATCCAATAAAAAAACAAACAAAAAACTATTCATCAATAAGTATGTATTAATTTTCGAAAACAATAATAGTGGAAAACTTTAGAGATAGTTAAAATGTTTATGTAACAATAAAAAAATGTAGGAAAATTAAAATTTGATTTTTTTAGCTTGTGCAAATATTTTTTTTATATTATTACATTTAATTATAATATTTATTATTGACTAGGAATTTAAAATCATGTGATAGAAATATGAAAAAAAATTAAAAAAAATTAAATGTTAAAATACATTTGAATACTTGCTGCTGCATACCGAATAACCAGCCCCCATGATTTATCGATTAAAATGTAAAAGCATTTTCCCGCATAAATTCAATTATTTCACCATGTTTTTTACAATGAAAGGGTATAATTAAATGAAATTTCAAAAGTTAAAAAAACGTGATTTAGTTATAACGTGTAACATACTGTATGTCTCGATTTTAATAGGAATGGGAATATATTTTATATAAATATAAAAAAAACTATTTAATTTGAACTTGAATGAATAGTTTAATTCAAATTAAAGTTTTTAAAATTTGTTATACATATTCTTAGAAGGGCTTTTCGTTTACAGTGTTGAAATAATTGATTTTCGTATCTGCATTGCTATAAAAACTCTTTTCCGTGTCAACAATTTTATAGACCGCGCAATTGAATGCATTTACAAAATCATGCTGTCATTGCATACGAGGGCAGTTTAATAATTTTGTGACCTATTTTTGTATCTTCAGATAAGTAACTCTACAACCAACACTGGTTTCGTTACCTCTCATAGATTATGTATTACAATCAGGGAAAAGCATCACATTAATTCAATAATGTTAAATATAATAGAAAATTTATATTAAATAGTTAAAAATAAATAAAATTAATAAATAAATACTCTAAATTAATATTTTTCCAAATTGAAATCAGAAATTTCAACATCACTAGACTTTCGTTAATGTTTCTTGTTAATTCAATATGGTTTTATTGATTTTAAGTTGTTTTTTCTCTGGGTGTAAACTAATGCAGAACTTTTATGAAGCTGCGTCTATTAGTTTGTTTTTGACAGCCATTGAATTTACACAACATCGTCAATTTTAATGAAAATGAAAAAAGTGAATTTCATATAAAGATTAAACATGATTTATTTTTTTTTGTGTAAAAAAAAACATCACCGAAACTGAAGAAAGGCTTAACAAACATTACGACGAATCTGCGTCTTGAATTTAAATTATTACAAAGAGAAATTTTTTCTAATTAAAAATAAAAAGTTTATTTGTTCTCAAAATGGAATGATGCGTGAGATTTAATCATAAATATATTGCTCATTTACTACAACAACCTAATAACTCAAAAAACCAGTTTTACAAAAAGCGCGTTTAACCTTTTAAATTTCCACACACCTGAATGGAAAAAGAAAATTTACCACCTGTTTCTATAAAATAAATTGACTGCCAGTTCACAGAAGCCATGTAAAAATTCTCGTCTGCCTATTTATATTGAAAATAAAAACAAAGCACTTAAAATTTGTTTTTGTTTTCAATGTAAATAGATAGACGAGAATTTTTAAATGGCTTCTATGAACTGGCAGTAAATAATAAATTATAAAATTTATAAAATATAAAATTTATATGAAAAGCACTCCTTTTTTGAGTGATTTTTATAAAAATTTTCTAGACGAGGAAGACTGCACATTAATTTTTTGCTCAAGAGTTTTGAGTACACAAGATATTTATATGAAATTTTTACATTATATGAATAACGATATGATTAATAAACTTGCATTATTAAAACAAAAATTTAATTTTTCGAGTTTTGATGTTGATGATATAATTGAATATTATTAATTCAATTGAAATATTTCTTTCTTTTACGAACATTACATTGGATTGGGCGGAGCTTCAATTAATCTTTTCCTCATACCTACACATTTTTTTATAATAAATTAATGTCAACTTTCGCACAATAACTTAATTAATTAAGATCCAAATTTAATTACGGAAACTTCTTTGCACTTGCAAATGTACATACCAGTACGTACATGCCATAATACAAATAAAATATGATAATTTATTCGATAAGAGTAATCAACATTAATTACTTGGGGCAAACGATAAGCAAAAATTCATCAAACAATACGAATGTAAAGACGATTTGTTTGTTATTTAAGCAGTCATTAAAATTCCTTTGTAAACAAAAACATTTTTTTCTTTATAATTTTTTTTTTCAATTTACATAACAAATTATTAATTTTCACATTGTTGTTAGTGAAAAATTAGTTTGCCATTTGTATGAGTTTATTTATAACTTTTCTTTCTTATAAGATGTTGTTGACCTACCTGAGCATTTGTTATACACAGTTTGTGATAACAAAGTAACAACCACAGCAGCGCTGTGGTTAAAAACCAATTACGATGTACCATTGTGCGAACGGATATGACGGCTGTCGATGCTGAAGACTGAAAAAAAAGAAAAAAAAAGTATACAATAATATTTTTAAAAGAAATATGTATAAATAAAAAAAAATAACTCGCCCGAGCAGGGACTTGAACCCTGGACCCTTGGATTAAAAGTCCAATGCTCTACCGACTGAGCTACCCGGGCACATAAAACGCTAACGACAAACGCACGATATAGGCAACCTCAAGTAAACGTATTTATTAATCTGTGTACAGTAGTATGTGTACACAATGTCTGTGGTGAGTTATTACCAACAGTATTGCCAGCACTAATAAATTATAAAACTAAAATATTTTCAGTATTTAGCATGGTAAGAAGAACAATTGTTATTATTGTAATTAATATTCGAACACAAACAGGCTGTATATTTTTATTTGCAATTGTTGAGTATTTGGACACAAACAAGTTTAAGAATGTTAAAAAACAGTAACTAAATGAATATTTAAAAGGGGTCATTAGCATTATATACATACATAATGTTCTAATTCTTCTTTTTTGTAAAACTTAAATTTCGAGAACAATTTTTTAATACTGTTATTATTATGTTTGTTTTTATTTTTAATATTTGATTATGTCAATGGTTTTCAATAAACTTGCAATAGTTTGAAAATTTTAGTGGCTTATTAGCAATTTTATTTACTCTGACTTAAAAAAATTCTTTATAATTGTGTTCATAATTATGAAAGTGATTTTTAACTTCGACCAATTTTATTTATAAGTAACATTAAATGAATTCCACATAATGATGAAATAATAACCATTAGGTAAACTTCTGATAAAATCGAATTAATTTAGTTTAAAATAAGTTGGTTTTTAAAATAACTAATAAATATTTTTTTTTAATTGTAACTTGGACCACTTTTTTTTAACATTATGGACACATTTACACAATATAAAATGGAAATATGTTTGTTTCATTATGCATTAAAATTTTATTTAAATTGAACATGAACTGCATAAACTTTGTCCATAAACATTTTAATTAATTGCTAATGTATCTTATAAATCTGCCACCATAATAATAATAATAATGGCAGAATGAAAATATAGTGACACTTTTCTTCATTGTATTAAAGAGGAAACTAAAAATTTTAATTTGTTTTAACCTTAAAGCAAATATATTTTATTTTATGCCTAATAAGCAATTGTTTGTTCAAGATACTCTACAATAAATTAATTTAATTTTTTATTTTTTTGCTTTCTTGTTCTTATCAAAAATAGTTTTAAGAGAGGACAAATAAAAACAATAGCATTCAAGTTTCTTTAAAAAAAAACAAATAAAATTAATAGAATTTCAAGCAGAAACTAACTGCAATTAAACATAAATTAGCAGTGACAGACTTAGACAGGTGTAGTTTCTATGGGTTGTAGATTGTATTGGGTATCTCTAAAAGTCTTTCTAATTTTTGCATATAGTCGAATTAGTTAGATAATGCTATTTTTACACCTTCCATCGTATGTACCCAGCTAGCCTTTCGCAGATTCTTGGCAGAGCGCGATAATTTTTCAAATTATCATTATTGCTCCAGAGAATTGTTGGAGCAAAATTACAATTTACTCTTCCAACTAATGCTGTTGTGAGTCATTTTGATAATTGTTGAACGAACGAATCATCCGTTACTCATTTTGACGAGTATTGTAAGATTGCTAGTAGTTAACGATCGTATTTGACACTTCGAACTTATGTTTTTAAGTGTCAATTAGAATATTGTTGAATTAAGTATTCTGACGACCATTGAAATATTAACATATGCTCATTTACTCTTCAAAATGATGCCCGCTCCGATCGCAGAATATTACTCTACGGTTGCAAATGCTAGCTGGGTAGTAAGACTTGTTATTTAAAATTTGTTTGCAATATATTTTATTTTATTTTTTATCTGTATATTATTCTATATTATTTTTATAGAAACTCACACTGCTTTTGAACATTTTATGGAAAAAACTTTTAACCTCTTGAATCTTAAATGCACAATTAACTTAAAACAGTGCTTAAATAAATTAAAATTAAACTGTGGTAATTATATATTTTCGCTTTTTATAACCGTCATTTTATGTGTCTTTCCCATCTGAGATACGACATTTTTTTGTAAATAATTTTTTTTCTCCATAAACTATATACTTTGTCAAGTTATTATTATTAATATTTTTTTTTTTTTTTGATAATTACTTTATTTAATTATTAAAATAAAGTGAGCAAAAAAGGTCAATAATTATTTCTTGATTAGAAATTAAAACTTTTGCTAAAACAAAAGTTTATGAAGGCTTAATGATTAATGCATTGTTTGTTCTTTGTACGAATAGATATTAAAAAAATAAATAAATAATAAAAAAAACATTAAGCAAAAACCACACAATAATTTTTTTAGTTGATTATAAATGATGAAGATGTTTCGAGTATAAACAATATGCTGTCAGCATTTTTAATGCATAATTTATTCTAGTTTATGTATATTAGTTTAAACAAAACTTTGACATGTTTGACAGAAGTAGATAAACCTTGGCTTGGTTAAAATCTTTGTGAGGTGTTTTCATTTAAATTGAATGTTGCCGATTTTTGTGCAATTGTCTAAAAATAAAATTTTTTTGTTAAATCAAAATCTAGTTTTTTATTATATTTTTTATACAAAATTTTTAGCTTATAGTTGTGCATTTTAGTTTGAGCAAAATCTAGTATTTACGAGATTTTGGGCAAAATCTAGTAGATTTGCAATTTAAAACCAAACGCATTACGTCACTAGATTTTGTCAAATTCTAGTAGAACTTAGTAATAGGGCATTTACATTATCTCGAAATCTAGTAGTTACGAGTTTTTGAGCTGAATCTTTAAAATCTGCTAGAATTTGTGCAGGTGTAAGTGCCCTGTAATGCAACTATGTTTTTTTTTTTAATTTGTACTTAAAAGTCAGCCTGTGGGCTTAAAAAGGTTTGTGGGTAGGCTACATTGCAGTGTTTGGTTGTAGTTTTGGAAAATCATCAGTCAATGGGTTTTGTTTTGGATAAAAATTCTTGATATGTTTCAAAAAAACTTGGTGCAAACAGTATAGATTTTCATAAAGATTGCAATTGAAATCTCCAAGATTTTGTGCAGGTGTAAATGCCCTATAACAGAATATTTTTTTTCTTTCAATTACATTTTCAAATGTTATTTTTTATATACTTGCAAAATAAATACTAAGTAAATATTTTAATGTTTTGTGCGACCCAGCGACAATTTTAATGGCAAAGTAATGAGTTAAATTGCTAATAAACATATTAATAATATATTTTACACTACCTCTACTTTGTCATTTTAACTCACTTTTTTAACATGACAATGTCATAGGAGGCAATTACTTACAACCTTGGATTAGATACAAGATACAAGGTACGCCAACAAATCGCATTTTATCGATAACATTCGTTATTGAGGGTGTAAGAGACTTTTAAATAAATTCAGTAATGTACGCCTGTGACTCGCACAGATTTGTAATACTATACATTCCGCTTTTGGTGTACGGAACCCTAAAAATCTACAACTTCATCTGCTCAAATAGTAATTGATCTTTTGAGAAGTATTTCTAATCTTTTCGATATTGTAGTTTAATGTTTTCTCTAAACTATTCAAATAAATGTCTTCGTCATTCTTTAGTTTCAGTTTTAATGTATTTTTTTGTTCAAAATCATGATTTTTTTTTTTTTAATAAAAAAAACTCAAACAAAAGCAGACATTTGTGGTGAGATTTTGATTACAGTTGCTTGGGTTTAAGCCAAATTGTTTTTAATTATAGTCATTAAAGACACAATTTTGTGGGCTAGACAGCTACGACTATTTTTAACACGTTTGGTATACAAATTAATTTGTATTTCATGTGCATGTACTCGTACTACATTTCTGGTTCTTCGTTGATTATTTTGTAATATTTCTTTAATTCATTTTTATAATATTATAGTTGCATAAATTTTTAACAGTTGTATGAACATTTTTTGGAGTTTGTGAGGACTTAAGATCATGATTTTAATGGAACTAATCTTAAAAAGCGTAATCTCTGATAGTTATGGGAGGAATTTTAAGATAAGGAGTTAAAAATTAATGTCATTAAAGGAAATGCTTAGAATGGCTTTATAATGAACCTAAGGGTATCTGAGTGAAAGTGCTATAGGATAGTCCTGAGAGCAAAAATGCACTCTACTGTCTGTCTACGAGTACAAACTATGGCATTTTGTGACATCGCAATTGTGTATACTGGTGGCAAGGTTTCTCATTTCCGATATATTCCGTTGAGTGGCATTGCTTTCCTTATTAAAAATCATAATGGGAATGGCATTGTATATGTTTTGAAAATTACCCCACAAAATGGCAACGCAAGAAATGCCAGATGTGTACTCGGCATTAGACTGAAAGTGCTGGAATGCCATCCGGCCCAGCAGACTTGTTTATATAGAGTTTCGACAAAGAGCTCGGCGCATATTCATAGTCAACACAAAGTATACTTTAAAATTGTAAACCCCAGTATTAACATACAAACTACTGGTCTTAAACTCTTAAAGTATACTTTGCTTTGACTATGAATAGGCACCCTTGAGTTTACTGAACTTATAACCGAATTTTGTAAAACGAAAACGTTAAGCGTTGACAAATTTTATATGGAAGAATGTAAATTACAAAAACAAAATACATACAAAACTTGTCAATGCAAATTTAGGTCCTTTATATTTTAAAATAGATCAATAAAGTAACTTTTTCTTACATTCTTCTAATTTTCACGTAGTGAAAGTCGAAATTCATAAAATTTTACAATGTTTATTATTTAAGACCCACTGTGCAATAGTTGCTTAAAATTTTACGTGCTTCATAATTCTTTTATGATTAAATTAAAGTTGTATGTTTATGATCGTCGTGTGCAAACAATAGTTGGCCAGCCATACTTCAAACAATGTTTCTCAAATGACAATATTAAATCATGCGAATTTGACGTGAGCAAATAATATATTTTCCCACTGCATATTTCAAGGTAATAAGATTTAGTAAGATATTGCATGCATATTCGTAGCTTATATTTTCAATTAATATCTTTATTTCAACATATTGTGCCATAAGCGACAAAAAAAGCTCAAACGGCATAATTTTCGAACTAAATTTTCTGACGAAAAATGTGGCGTTTAAGCTTTTTTCGCGGTTATGGCCCGATAGGTAATTTTTAATTATGCCCATAATTATGCAAGTGGTCTTAGTCATATATTTCAAATTTATTTTATATATTAATTTATAGTTGTACGAGTCTTGATTAACATAAATTTATTTAATCAATGAAACTATTTTTTTTAAGCTTTCGGTCAATTTAAATATTTTAAGTTTTTTATTTCGATATTTCGTTAACCTTTGCTTAACTTCTTTAGGATATTTCTTATTTTCTATATTTAATATTTATTAAATATTTACTTACGTTTTTTAAGATTTATTTAATATTTCGAATTAAGACCGAAATTTAAAAAGCTTTTGTGCTTGAAGAACTCATTCCTTAACGGCACTGTTTGGCCACTTCTGCAGTTCTGTTACAGTACAAGTATGATCACATTTATATTAATTTTTTTTTATCTGAAGTGTCATCATCTCTATTAGATTCAGTCTGCTCATAAGTCTCTACGCGAGGTCTTTGCACTTTGTGTTTTATTTAAGAAGATTTCTACTCATATGTTTGACTCGTGGTGGTTTGCACAACTTAAAATCTTCTTAAGATCATTAGAAGAAGCGTGTTTTAATGGCTTTGTCCAACTTATTCATTTATGAATTGTAATTGCAATTGAAAAAAAAAAAACAATTTATTAATGAAATAACCAGAAAACAGCAGAAGATTTATTCAACAGAAAAAACGTTAGATAGAAATTCCTTTAATTCATTTATTTGTATGCACATATCTAATTGACTTTGATGGTAAAGTTAAACAATAAATATTAAATTTTAGCAGAAATTATTAATTAAATGTTTTATTGGTCGAGTTTTAAAAATTGCATTCTACATTTGGTTCAATATTAAATAATCCTCTGTATGTGCTTTTATGTCTTGATTTATTTTTAATTAAAAAGCAGCACGTGCTTTTAAAATTTTAATGGCTTTCTGCCAACTTCGAAGCTTGTGTAGATTAATTCAATTGTTAAATGATTGCAATTATTACATAAATGACATATTTTGCAGTTGCTTATAATTGAGTGGAATAATTTAACATTAATTAATCTATGAATGATTTATTATCACTGCTATTCAATATTTAAATAAACTTTATATACACTTTGTAAAAATTGATATTTTTGTCTTTCTTATTAAACTTTTACGTTGCATATACGACGCCTCAAATTTTTATTCGCGACAACTTACGCATATACATACATACATATTTACATACATACATACATACAAAGATGACCAATATTTTAAGCAAAATTCATCGAAAACTCTCCCACACATGCTTACAGGTGTATACATATCGCACTTGTTCCTCTAAAGGTGGTCAAATCGAAATTTTTCAATTTTCACTTTTTGCAAGAAAACAATCTTACATCATTTTCTCTACTCCTTCGAAAAAAAAATATAAAGTTGTATTTATCTTTTTGTTTAATATGCCCATAAATATAAAAGTGATCTAAGTCTCATATTTATTCATTTGAGATATTTAGTACATTACATTTGAAGAAATAAAGTTTGTTTCCTTATATTATGCGACATTTTAATTAAGAGCTAGTATAACTCTCGATTGATTTAAATTTATTTATTTATTAACTGCCTTATTCATAAAAAATATTTCAGGTTTCTTAAAGCAGGTCGTACACGACATGTTTTTTACGTCTGACATGTCAACTTTTCAACTCAGAAGTAATTCTGCATGTCTGTCAAAAATTGTGTTTTACAGAAGGTTTATAATATTCGGTCACAAACGTGCATGTACAAATACGTCTGAAATTGTCCGTGTTTGTATTCAACAGCTGATCTGTGCTCAAATTTTATTAAATATTTTGTTAAAAGTGTTTGTAAAATGAATTCAGAAAATAATACAATGCAGTGTGCAGCATTATTTCAATTATAACTGCAATTAAAGCAAAATCAAATATAAAAAAATGTAAATATTTTTGCACAAACCTATGTCGTTCTCCGTTTCAAAATGGAGTGTTGCCGGCACAAAAATGTTTCTTTACGCCGTAAAAAGTTCACTCATTTTAAAGAATTTTTCTTTAAATTCGAAGAAATCATGTTAGGATATAAATATGGAACGCAATTTTATTGCATGTACATGATTGTTATTTAAGATTTAAAAAAAAAACATAAATATATCAATGTTGTAATATATCAACTTTAGGTGGCTAATGCTTCCGTCAATATCGGAACGCCGCTGACTGTTTCCTCACGGCATAGATTTTTGTCGACATATTTTGCTTAAGAAAAACAGCTGATGTAAGAAATTTTGTCAGAAGAAAATAGAACACGCTCTAATTGAAATTTTGTCAGAAGACTTTGCGTCTGACTTTTACAGAAGCAATGTTTTAAAGTTACCACACGACATGTACATGTCTTACACTGGGAAATATGACAAGTCAGATGTAAAAACATGTCGTCTACGGGGTCTTAAGCGCTTATTTGACGTATTTCTATGGGAAAATAAACCTGTAATAAACCTGTAATGTTTTTTATGAATTAGACCGTAAATGTTTATTGAAGTTATTTTAAGGTTTATTGAATATTTCGAAGCAAAATTTTGCGTTGAACCCCTTTAGAGCAACAAGTGCGATATGTGTAAAGCAATTGTTTTTGTAAAATTGCTTGTTGATGATGTTGTCTTAATTAATTGCATTATGTACTTATAGGTAATTATTTATATTTTTATTTAAATAAATAAACGCATGATCAATGACACAAGTTCATTATCAAATGAAAATAAAAAATAACTCGTACAACACATGACAGGGACGTCAACATTCAAGCTTCATGTGTTCAATTGCTGGCTACAAAGTCTACAGCATTTAAACGTTTTGAGAAATACATATAGCTCATTTACTTGAACAATGACATAACTCAAAAAAAAAAAATATAATTTTTGGTTTAATAATGCAGCGTTAGTTCTCATATTGTTGTGCAAACATTTTATAAAAATATCTGCTATACTCATTTCTTGAGAAGAAGTCGAAATTTTATTTTTCCATTTGAAACTGTGTGAAAATTTAAGAGTTTAAGTTCGTTTTCTTTAACACTAATTATTTTGAGCTATGACGTTGAGCCAAATGTAGATATATTCTTCGATTTAAATTTGCACATTTTATTAAAATTTTTTTTTATAAAATTATTGAATTTATTAACACATTAAATGTTAAAATTATTTTCTTAAAATCCCAGGTGGAAATTGTATGGCTCTCTGTGCATCGGAATAAAGTAAATAACATCCAACGAACTGAAACATAAAAACTATGTTGCAATAAAATTGAATGTAATTAAGAAAATTAAATATAGAAAAAATTTTTTCTATATCTTTCATACAGCAAGAAAAAAACTGCCAATAAAATAGAACTCCACAATATATAAAACCAGCTGAGCCCCGTAAACGTTGTCTTTACCACTATTTTTATACCACTATTTCGTTGACGGGCCAAAGGCATATGAAAC
This sequence comes from Nowickia ferox, assembly GCA_936439885.1. Taxonomy (NCBI): domain Eukaryota; kingdom Metazoa; phylum Arthropoda; class Insecta; order Diptera; family Tachinidae; genus Nowickia; species Nowickia ferox. The sequence goes on along the minus strand of OW387023.1, from coordinate 2,860,211 downwards.
AGATACTCTAAACAGCGAGATTTCTCATCATCTAACGATAGTAATACAAGAAACATTTTAACAAAATTAACCGAAACAGTTAGAAGTTTCATGAATTTGAAAACAGAATAAAGCAGGACTCTAGTGACATAATGAATGATTTTTGTATGTTTTGAGATATCCAGGAAAAGGACTGAGAAATTATATACTTTGTATTATGGACTGCTTTCAATTTCCTCAACATCTACGATAAGTAAAAGAATTTTTCCAAATCTGGTTTTACCAACAGTAAAGAATCGCTAAAATCCTAAACATTTAAACCAAATTATTTTTCTGAAAGATTGTGTTAGAAGATCTTTTCAAACTGTTGAGATAACTAATACAATGACGTCAAAAACTTGGTAATTTTTAATGAATACATATTTATTAACTTTTTGCTTGATTTAGTTTAAGAATTATTATGTGTGTTTTTTGTTTTACTAATAAAGTCAAATTAATAAATAATTTATGCACTTTTATTTGTTGAAAAAACTTGATTTATGAAATAACTTTATTAATCGGTTAACCGGTTAGTACCGAAGTTAACCGGTTAACCGGTTAGTACCGAAGTTAACCGATTATTAACCGATTAAGCAAAAACCTCGATTAATTAATCGAGCGATTAACCGATTAAAGCAAAACCCCGATTAAATGAATACCCTAATGCCTACAGTTCGCACGCGCACTAACGCGTGTTATGTACTTTCACCTTAACTGTAACAATAGAAACCAATTTAAAGTTTAAATTAGAAGTGGCTCACTATAGTTCCATAGCTAAAATCAAGTGGCTAATCTGCTATAATGATATACAGTGTTGCCCATTAGTTTGATTCGAACAGCTGTTTTGTATGGTTCTGGTTATGTCACGCCTAATTTAAGCTTAATTTTGTTTTTTGCCGTAACCATAAACAGCTAATTGCTGGTTAGACATATGTGCCTTTAATTATGAAAGTGGTCTAAGTCATATATTTCTTTGGTCGAGATATTTAGTAGATTACATTTGAACAAATCAACAAACATTTTTATATTATGCAACATTCTAATTTAGAATTGCAGTAGTCTCGATTAATATAAATAATTTTGATTAAATATTTATTGAAATTTCTTAAAAATTTATCTTATATTATGAAACAAAAATGCATATGACTTATACCACTTTCATAATTAAGGGCACATATCTTATGGTTATGGCAGCACTAATAGTAGAAGCAAATATATTTATGGTTATGGCGATGTTTATGGCTGTGGCATTATGGTATTGCACGTTTGATTTAACCTATAGTTCTGCATATAATGCGTTAATAACAAAACACAAAAACGAGTTAGAGCCTTCAGTGTTGAATTTGTATTGAAAATCAGCAAAATCCGAAAAACGATTCCCAGGGCAGGAAAATTGAATTATTATTATATTTTTTTTTTTCAAATAGTATATTTGTGACTTCCAGAGTACTAAATTTATTTATTTTTTTCTTTATTAATTAAATATCTATGTATCACTTTAGCGGGAACGCAAAACCATATAACTAACAAAAAATTCAAAATAGCATTTAAAATTAATTATTGTGTATTATATCAAAATACATGTCCCTAAAAAAATTAAAACCTTTCTCGTAACAATCAGCCGAATACAAATGGAAATAAAGAAACTTAACTTCCGTTTCTTGAATAGTTTTGTTTAGTTTTTCTCTCTCCTATAAAATTAAAAAAATAGTTACGTAATATTGCATTTCAGGTAACGATATATAAATATTTAATTATTTAAAAAATAGTTTTAATGATCTTGAAGTCAAAAATATACTATTTGAAAACATTTTGTATACCAAAAAAATTCAGTTTTCCAGCCCTGGCTACTAATAAAACAATATTCACCTGTATTACGTATGTCGAGTCGAAGAGACTTTTGTTCTAGATTAAAAGAAATGTGTACAAGTTTTCTTTAATCTATATCAATGCTGGCAATCGTTTTTTGGATTTTGCTGATCTTCAATACAAATCGAGATAAACCAAACTCAACACTGAAGTTTCTAGCTCATCTGCTTTGATTTATGAAACAGGCATTTGGCCATAATTTATTATTATTATAAATTATATATATATTATATGTTTAGTTCTCCAAGTTGTAAATAAACAAAATAAGATATTGTGCAATATGCTTAAAAAGGGAAATGCAGAGTAAGCGCTACAGTTTTGTAATTAAAAAAATGATTTTCTTTTGTATTGAGATTAAAGTTTCGTTGCGCAGTTGAGCAGGGAACACAAATTTCTTTCATTTAATTGTGAATTAATTCCAATGTTTGTTTTATTTCTTCGTTGTGAATCAGTTATAAATTTTGTTTTATTCATGTGGGTGATTTAATGCGTAAAAAAACAAATTAATCTATTTTTTTCTTCTTACTTCAGTAAATAACTGAAGTTGTTTTTATTGTATACATTTGAAAGAAAAAAAAGTGTGTGAGTTTTTTATCTGCGTTTTTTGTTTAAATTATAAAAGAAATGTGTTAAGGCCATGTGGATTGTTTGTTGTTATGTTTCTGTTGTTTATTAATGAAACTATTAAAATGTTTGTATGGCAAAATATTTTGCAAATTGTTGTCTTTTTCCTTTTTCTTTATTAGGATTTTGTATTTTGGAAACATAAATTTTATGAATTTCGAAAACGGAAATGTTCAATGCAACAGCGCAATGTTTGTTTCAAATATTCATACACTTCTTCAGTTAAACAAAGATACGATTAATAAAAGTGGCGTATTTGACTATAGCGGGATTATTTTTGTTTTATTATTGTCATTATGCAATATTTTATTTTTGGTATTGTTTACTTGTGTATGTTTCTAATTAAAATTCGTAAATTAGTATTTTTATGGCACCTTTGCTTTCATAGACATACTATATGTAGTTTATGGTCGCAGTCACTAGATAAAAAGACTAAAGAAAACCCGTTGTGAAACGTGTAGTTTGACTGGTCCAGCTAAAGCCCAGTGGGAGGGTGTGATAAATGAGTTATTTGATATTTACCAATGTATAAAGTTCTTTGGCATTTTAAATAAACAAAAATTAAATGTTTTAGATGTGAGTCACTTACTGTGTTGAACATGATAAAATCTCATATCTTTAACAAAAAAAAATTAAATTTAAAGTGAAAGAAAATTAATTAATTTAAAAACTCATCATCGAACTTCAACCGCAATTCAAAAGAGCATATTTTAATACATATAAAAAAATATTTGCTTTTGGTTTAAATAAAAATAAAATATTGAAAATGAAATATATTTGCTGTTGGTTAAGCGATTTCATTGTTGCATATCGACATCGCTTAACCACCAGCAAATAAATTTCACTTCTAATATAATTATGATAATGTCTCGAGTGATAGATTTCTTAAAATATTGAAAAAAATTTTTTTCAAATAAATTGTAATAATTCAGTAAGCTCAAAAAAATAATTAATAACATGGTGATGAAGCATACTGATTAATAGCGTAACAAAATTTAAACAAACTATAATTATAAATATTTTGTAAATAGTATAAGATAATTTTTGAGTTTAAAAGAATTATTAGTGTTTGTAATAATCAGACAATTTTTTAAAAGTTGTATTATTTTCAGACAACAAATTGGAATGAAATTCTGTTTGAAGTAAAGACTGAAATATGTTATTGTTTAAGGCCGTGGTACACTAGCCTACACGATCGTGCGATTTTTGAGAAAATACAGCCCTGGTATGATGGAGTGTATGAACATTTTCAAAAGACAAAAACAATGCATCAGATCAGGGTTGTATTTTTTGGTAGATCGCGCGATTGTGTAGGATAGTGAATCATGGCCTTTTTTTGCTTTTATTTTCATTGTCAGTTATCGAGCACGTGTATTCTTTAGATAACTTATTTAACATACATTTCAGCAGTAAATATTAAAAGAGCTCAAATTAATAATTTAGAAACCATTTTATAACACCCCAACACAAATGGTTCAATCAATCAGTTTTAAGTAGACCCATAAATATTATAAATGTTTCGTTTTACTTGAAATGCAAAATTATATTAGAATATCATTTTGGAGATGTAAACTATTTTAAGAATAATAAAACTTGTCAAATAAATTGATTAGCATATTTTTATAAGGCATGATGTATGTTGATTTTATTAACATGTGCTCTAAAATTTAAATTGTATTAAATTTTTTTGGTATTGGCGTGTTCAATAAATCGCAAATTAGTTAATAAATAAAAAAAGAAATGCTAACAATAATTCAATATGCTACAAAAACAGTCACTGCCTGTATTGACAGTTGTTTCAGAGCAAAGCAACAATAGCTATTGAACACAAATAAAACTAGTAGTGATATTAGATTCAGAATAAAAAATAACAAAACCACAAACTACTAAAAATACCAAAGAAGTGGCAATAAAAACCAGCTGAGATTTGCATTATATATTAAAAGTTCTTTACCTTTCAATTCATTTCCTTTAATTTGCTATAGAAATTCACATTAATTGAAATAAAAACAACATCGAATATCGAAAGCAGTCCACAGACGAAGGAACATTAACTAAACCACTAAATGTTCCATCGAATCTGACAATGTTTCATGTTAAAATTCGTGTTTCCAAATATGAAAATTTTTTGATATTTTATGTTTCCAAATGCAATGTTTCTTGTTTTTTCTGTCCTATTTCGTTGAGAGCAGTCGTTGTGTGCAGTGATTTTGCAATCGCACAGTAAACTTGAAGAGGCAAATATGTTGACTATGGAAAATAATAAAAATTGGAACAATTTTATAAATGATTATAAAAATTTAATAGTACACTAACATTTGAGCAAAATTTAGTACTCACCAGATTTCTGCCAAAATATAGTAGATTTCCCATACAAAACCAAATCAACTTCGACACCAGATTTTGTCAAAATCTTCTTAAAATGTAGTGGAACTTAGTGATGCAACTATGTTGTTTTTTTTTCAAATTTGTACTAAAAAGTCAGCGTGTGTGAATTAGATACATTGCAGTTGTGTAGTTGTGTTTTTGAAAAATTTCAGTTAATGGGCTTTGTTTTGTGTAAAAAGGTATAGATTTCCATAAAGATTTTCATTGAAATCTGCTTTAACCAGGTGTAAGCTTTTTTTGGCATTTATCAAGATTTCGTCTCCGAAACAAAAACCATTGACTGAAATTTTTCTAAACTACAATCATATACGAGTAAGAGCAACATAGATAATTCACACACCATTTTAAAGTAAATAGGCTTCTCATTTGGTACAAATGTGAAGAAAAAAAACTATAGTTGCATCACTAAGTTCTACTAGATTTCACTAAGTTCTACTAGATTTCGACAAAATAAAGTGACGGACCAGATACTAGACTAGTACTAGATTCTTGCTCAGCTGTCAGTGCGCTATTATGCTTATTTGGGTGCACTATTACGCTTATTTATGCGCACTATTGCACTTATATCGTAAAATTTCAGAGATAGAACCAGTGTTGCCATATACGTTTAAGGATAAAACTGCCCACACCGAACAAAAAATCTTTTTTCTGAAGCAAAAACTGCCAAACAAAAGCTTCTCATCAAATCAGAATTGTATGTGTTTTTCATAAAAATTCTTCACCGCTTTTGTTTGCTTTTAATGAGGGGTTCTATATGATTACGACAAGAATAAGCGTCTGAATGAACTTGTCACTGATATGAAAAATAAAAATAAAAACTTTTTCTAAAAGAAAGAGCTGCACGAGCACTCGTTCAAAAAACTGCGAAAAACAGATAAATCTGCACATATGGCAACGCTGGTGCCCCTATCCTCTCAGTCCAGAGGTCGTTGGTTCGATTCCCGCCACAGACCTGGGTGTTTTCTGTAGACAAGCTAATCGCTTCGCGGGTTGTGTTTGTTAAAAAAAAGGTAATAATAATATTTTGAAAAAAAGAGTGATTATTTCCCCTGATGTCTCTAGCAAGTTTGCTGCTTAAGTCTTTAGTTTTTCTCTGATTACACTGCAAACACGTGCAACAATTTATTCTGGGAGAAGAAAATAAAAATACGCGATTAACGAACGGGATTTGAAAAGTTCACGTGTCAAAACAATATAATTATTAATAATTATTAAAGCAGGATTGAAGTTTATATCCGTGCTATGATGAACCGTCATGGGAAACTACACAAGTCTTAAGCTACGGTCACACTTGTCAAACATTTGCCCAAAAAAGCGTAACCACTAAATGCTAATGAAAAATCTTTCAATTCAGACAAAAGTTTGTCAAGTTAAAGAGTAGCCAATATTGTTGGATTCTAGGACATGGTGCATTAGTTGTGTTCGAAACTGTTTAATATGATAAAAAAGTGTCTGGATCAAAACTTTTTTCATTAGTGTTTGTTGGTTACGCTTTTTTGGGCAAATGTTTGACAAGTGTGACCGTACCTCTTACATAACACTTTTGTGAAATATTTTAACTCTTTTAATCTTATTTCCATTAATATTATGATAGTCGTAAAAACAGTACCTCAAGGGATATAACGGATTAAACTCTTTTAAAAAGAATGTTTGCCATGTAGTTAGACAACAAGTTTTTGAATACAACAAGGCTCGGAGTTCACTTTCACAGAGCAATTTCAGGTTCAAATTGTATGCCAGTCAAATGCCTTAAATAATTTCACGATATTATTCAAGAAATATTATCACGGCAGAAAAAATGTAATGAGTTGAAAATAATCCTCATACTATTTATTTTACAAAAAAATTCTTGAGCACACCCTGTACTTAATAAGTTGCTCAACTCTCGATTTTTCAATAAAAAGTATTGCTTAAAAATCATATGCTTAAATTGACATTAACAACAACTCTTGTATGACATCTGGCTCTGATAATAGGTTGTAAATTGAGCAATATAGTTATTTTAAGACTCCGACGTAACGTTATAAAAGGCATGATAGACGTGGAATGGATAAAAGACAAGAAGATGAAACAAAATGTAATTTTTTTCATTTTTAATTATTTATTCGATTGTAAATATTCGATTTTGTTTTACAGTTTCATTTAATACACTCTTTTTAGTTTATTCAAAGACCAGAATTTCGTAAGCTCTATTATGGTAAATTTCCTTTTCCAGAAATCAATAAAATAAAGGCGTTTTAGTAAAAGCTCATACATACATATGTGCAAAATGTGGGTGGAAATGGTTTAAGCTGCTGTTATTTAAGATTTTTTTATTTTTGTTACAACTTTGCTTACTCCAGTTTATTTTTGTTTCTTTTTTTTTCTTTTTTAGAAATTTCATCATTTACTTCACGCAATACTAGCAGAAATATTCAGCAAAAAAAAAAAAAAAAGAAATAAAAAAACCAAGAAAAATCTCAATGAAAGAGTGATTCAGTTACACCTAAAACTGAGCTTACATTTGCCTTACAAAGCAAATTAAAAATGAAAATTATGTACTTAGACATACAATATATTTCATCGATAGTTCATAAGAAGTATGCGTAGTAAAACTGAAAGCTAGCAACAAAAAATAGTATCAAATCGAAGGATTGGTACTCATTAATGCATTTTGCTGCTGCTTAAAGTTACATTAACACATTTCATAAAAGTATATTTGAATATAAAGAGGAATGCATTCCTAATTTACACTAAATGATGCAAACACAATAAAAATCCGAGGCCGGCGTTAAACAGGTCTCAAGTGTCTAATGCTGTTTTTAATTTCAATTGCTGAATACATGTTTCATAACTTTGCTAGTAGCGGGAGATATTTCAAGATGTTGTTTTTTCTTGCTTGTTTTCATCTCCACTCTACTAGTTACAACTTAATCATCGTACAATAGTGATCTTCAGCCGTTTTTACGTTTAAAATAATTCTTCTTGTGCTAACAAAAAAAAAGTGAAAACAAAAAGACTAAAAAAATAGCAAAAAAATGAGGAAAAATAGCAAAAAAAATCAAGCAAAAACTATAAGAAAAACGGGCATTAAATATTTGTTAAAATATTTATGTGGCAGTAAAATTTCAGCATACAGTCTTTAAGAAATATTTAAATAGCATGCAAAATACTTTTTCATGCTTTGAGAATAATAATAATGAAAAAAGTTGTATTTCTAAATTTTGGTGGTAATAAAAAAAGAAATTAAATAAATGTCTTGGTTTCAATTCCAGCTATTTGTATATTATTTTTTTTCGACCTTTAAAGTCTTTTGTACGTATGCTACTCATGTTAAGTGATTTTAAAGTTTTAGCACAAGTGATTTAAAGTTGGAAATTAAAATTGAGCAACGCATTTCCAATTTTGTAATAAGTATTAAATAACTTTAAATGTTTTAATGAATATGAGCTCAACTAAAATTTTTATTTGCATTATAATTGAAAGAAAAAAACAGCTTAAAATTGTGCAAGCTACAGCACAACATATTTGAACAGCAGCCAACATTTGGCTTCATCTCTGGAATCTATAGGCATACTATACCCGATATGGAATATCTAAGGGATTCAGATTGCCAGAGCTTAAGAACATAAGTACAGGAAACTTTTTTTTTTTGTGACAGAAGTAATGCTGTATACGCATTATTGCATGGCAAAGTTTATAATTTCTGATAGTTTTCGTTATGTATTACCTTTTTTTTTAAAAAGAATAGTGGTGAAAGAAGAAATAAGGGAGGAAAGTTTTATTATTTTTACAACACTACTTTTTGTAAGTTTTTTTTTATTTTTAAGGCAGTATTGCAGCGCTTCTGTTGTTCTTGAAGGCAATAGTGACTTTGCCCTTCGTCACAAAAGCATTCACAGGCACATTAGTGCACACCATAAATTTCTGACTTCCCTTAAATATTCTACTGATTTTAGTATAATACGAAGGATAGTTATATTTGCATCTGAAAGGACACACATGCCTCATATACATACATACATATTTTTCAAACTCTCATCAAGAGGGTGAAAGGGGGAAATATCTGCTCTCTGAAACTATCCGATCGATTTTGATAAACTTTAAAATGTCAAACGGGCTTTACAAGGCACACAGTTGCTACATGGGATTTTAAGTTCTCCCAATTGTTTTTATTTTTCCAAATTTTTAAATTTTACTAATTTTAGCATAAATTGTTTTTACGTATTTAAACAATTTAGAAGAATAATTCAGCTTTAAAAAATTGGGCTACGGTACGGAGTCCTACATGAGGAAATACGACTCGCACGTTGACGAATTTATTAAGCACAGTATTTATGCCGAGTACACATTATGGCATTTTGTGACATCGCAATACTGTCTACTAGTGGCAACGTGTGTCATTTCCGATATTTTCAGATATCGAAAGCCATGAAAATTTAATTTCTTAATATTTTTGAATGCTATCGAACCCAATAAATTCACTATCTATCTATGGCATCTATGTGAGCAAAAACATCATTAGAATAAGGCAAATTTACTTCCGATCCGTATACACGCTCTTAGGGTATGAGATGCCTACATTCATTCGCATACCTTATGCATCCATACGGACATCATTGCAAAAATAGTGGAAACTACCGGGATGTCGAAACGTCGAAATATGATGAAAAGTCGATTTTCGAAAATTGGGATAAAATCAGTAACTTCAACTAGCAGGAAGTTTAAAAAGAAAAGAAAAACCTATTGTAGATTTCTAACACACGTCTGAAATGTGAGGAAAAGTTTGCAATTTCTTTCATTATATCAAAGCGAATTCATATTAGTTGTACTCAGCTCAATTCGCTTTAGAGAATTTGTATTGTTGCTGTCAAAAAAAAATTTACTGAAAAATTGAAAAATGAATATACGTTAGATTCAAACTAAAAGCCGCAAAAACGAGCAGTTGATTCCAACAAATATAGACTGGCCGTGTATTATATATATAGTACATATATGTAGATATTTTTAACGCGTATCAAAATTAATATGAATTTAAAAAAGTTTATTTCAATTCATCAGTGCAAACTTCAATTAAAAGTAACCACGGCAAAAACAGCAAGGAATTGAATTTAGTTATGGATTGATATATAATCACTCTCTTGTTCAAACAATACTTTTATTTGTGCGATAATCATTTCACTTATTTAAATCTTTTCATTATGAAAAAGGCCCAATAAATTTTTTACCTTACTTAACTTGCTTTCCTTCTTTAAATCTTAATTTACAGAAATGCGTTTTGCATACAAAATATATTGAAATTTGCAAATATTTGTCCTTCCAAATTGCCCAGCAATCTTAGATCATAAAAAAGGAATTCATCTTTGCTAACATGCATGCATACATGCAGTTATTATATCGAGCCCTATTTTCGACTTAATCGTAAGCGACATAGATTAAAGTTTTTAGGGGAAGACATTTTATAATATTCAATATATTTAAATCAAAAATAGGGCTGCATATGCTGCAGCTAAGTAATCTGCAAGGCCAATTTCAAAAGGCCAAATTTCATAAGGTCCCATGTTAAAAAATCATTGGTCGCCTTGATACATTTCTCATTTCTAAATTATTGCGAATATACAAAAACCAGCATGTGCCTTAAGTCTTTTGTTTTTTTTTCTGCAATGACAATTTCCCTTTTAAGTTAAAGCGTTAAGGGAAATTAATTTTGCATGATATGTACGGAAAAGGAAAAACAAGCAGCTGTCTTATTGCTGGCCAATAGTACAATCGCTATCCTAAAGATACTGGTATATAAAAATAAAGTTTATATAAATGGAAAACAAAATGATATAACACAAAAAAGTCAATTGCTATTTGACCTTTTTGAGAGAGCTGGCAAATAACAGATATACATAAACATGGAGCAGAAAAGTGCTAAGACTGACAAATACTTAAAACAGACAACAGGCAACTACAAAAAGATACAAAAAACGTAAAAGGCAATAACAAGAGCAACATCTACTAAATAATAAATACGCAACATCTACTAAATAATAAATAAGCAATAAATTTTTTTTGGCTACTCAATTGCTATTTCAAGCCGAAAAAACGTGATTATTTGCAATTGTTTTATTGTTGTTGCTGGCAATAATACTTTATTTTGGTATTTTAAATACCAATTTGCATTACAGAATCAGAAAAAAACAAAACTTATATAAATACATAGAATTAAATATTTTATTACTCTACAAATAAAGTGACATAATTAATTAAAGAAAACTGGCTAAAATAGCTATCCTTATTAGGTTAGCTTAGCTTTCATTAAATTTCACTGGATGTTTCTTAAATAACTTTGCTCGTCATAGGAATAATAACTGACGATAATTCAAATAATTTTATTCTAGTTATAATACAATATAATGATAATATAAACACACAAACATATTCTTACCTTCTAATAATTCAGTTATTTGCTTGACACTTGTGCTGTTAAAAAAAAAAATATTTTCACTCCCAGTTCGGTAAGTGATGGATGCCTTCGGTTGAGACTTTCCAGTTTTTTTTTTAAATTTTTATTCTAGAAACTCTGCAGATATTTTATTGACAGTTGCCAGGTTCAACTGACTAAAAATATCCAATATGTCTTGCTATCTGTTTGTTTTGAAAGACTTATGCATGATTTTATAAAAATTATTTGCTTAAATATTCAAACTTTTTCTTACAAAAAATCATAAATTTTATTGAAACAAAAGAAAAAACAGCAGCTTGTGAATAAAAATATTGCAACACATTTCATGTAAATTTACATTTAACGACTTGACACCCTTTATATTATAGTTTTTTCTATCAAATTTAATTAACATTAAGGAAATCACTTGAAAATTAAAAAAAAAAACATTAATCAGAAAACAACATTAAAAAATGTCATGTGACAATATTTTTATTACGACCTCATGCAAAGTTTCAAAACAAAGTACATTTTTTGGCTATAATTCACAAGCTTTAATATTTCAAAACTAAACAAAAACGAAAATTCTTCAGGTAGTTTGGTAGGTGCAACTCGCGCACTTTGTAAAAAGAAACACACATACTTATAAAACTTTTCATTTATATATGCAAAAATGTTCGTAAGAATTTTTCATGTACCGCCAAGGAAAACTTGTTAACATTTACAAATAAAGCCAGCCACAATAAAATATAACAAGATTGACAGTTCGTTTATGAATAATTTTAATAATTTAACAAATTTTATAATTTTATAATTTTAACAATTGAAATAATTAAAATTTAAGAAAAAACATATAATTCACATTTCTTAAATATCCCAATCATTATTCATTAATAATAATTATTAAAGAGTTTTTTTTTATATGCGTTTAAAATTAAAATCGTATTTCCCGTCAAAAACAACCGCTTTGAGCAAAGTTCAAATCAGAACTAAAATTTTCAAAGCTTTAAATTTTGTTATTAAGAAAAACTTCTTTAACATCTCCAAACAAAACACAAAAAAAAACATCTCAACTCAAATGAATACAATACAATGCATATTCAAATAAAACATGCTGCACAAGCGAATATCATCTCATCATCGTTAAGTAAATAATGACTACAAAAAATATAAATAAACAAACATTTGATAACAAAAACACAAAAATTTGCAAGGAGAGAACATTTTACATGTTTCTTTTAAATAACAAAAGTTGCTTTTACAAAAATAAAATAAAAAATCTGTAAATAAATATTGATTTTTACATTTAATATAATTATGCTTTATTGCATTTTAAATTAAATATTTAAATACATATTTTGTTTAATATATTACTCATAATTTTCTTCAATATCGACCGACAATCTTTAATCTTTTCTTTCTCTCTACAAATGTTTAGCAACATTTGCTGTTTTCTTCAGCCGTGGGTGGAAATGTTTCTTGCTGAAGTCTTTCGTTGTGATAAACAAAAAAATCGAAATTGCGGTAAATGAAGATTAACAAATACAAAGGCATGACGAAAATTACAGTAAACAGAAACACACTGTAAGCAACAGCATACTGTTAAAGCAGAATATATCAAGAAAGAGAGTATATACATAGTTACAGTAAACATGAACATTATGTTAACAGCAGAAAATTAAAGCAGAACTGCTTAAGTCAAGTTCGGACAAAATTGAGATGATGAAACCATTGTGGTTTGCAAATTTAAAACTACTCCTATACGATATTTCAGATTATTTGAGTGATTTTAAAAAGATTTACTGCATAATTACAATACTTTTGCTTGTATTTAATTATTGAATTTTTTTTTAAATAATAGCAGAGCTTGACTTTTTATAGAACATATGGAGCCATAACCGCTAAAAAGCTTAGCCCTGGTCGCTGAAACTTATGTTTTTGGCGGTTAAGGCAAGATATTTGAAATTTATACTCCAGACTTGCGCAAGAAGGTAATATATCTTTTTCATAATAAGAAATACATTTAAGGAATTTAATTAAGGCATTGGAGTTATTCCCTGAAAAACTGCCAAATAAGGCTTAAGCTTTTTTTCATTGTTGCCACAGATTTTTTAACTGTAATAACAAAAATTTTAATTTAAAACAGTGAGAGATAGTTTTTAACGTAAAGATAAACTCAACTTGTCAGTTAACTGTAGTTTAAACTTAATATATAGTCTTTCAAATAAAGGTTACCTAGTTTATAATCTAAGGTTAACCGAGCAACATTGGTCAGTTAAACGTAAGTTAGAACTGTCAAACGATAAAGATATGAAAAAAATATTAAGCAATTTAAAAAAAAACAGTTCTACTAAAAAGTTTAATAAATGAATACATTCATACATAAATAAAATGGATGTTGCTTATGACGGTGAAGAATTTAGTGATTATGAAACTTGGATAGGGCAGTTGTGTAACAATTAAGAGAGATTAGAACACCTTCACATCATTTTTATGTTTATAATGAATTTGAATTCTTTCAAAGATTTCGTTTAGCAAAGAGGTTTGCGTATTACGTTTTAGAGTTAATTGGAAAGAAAGTCTATTTTGTTGGACTTAGAATTTGAAGTTTTTTTTGTTTATTTTTGGAGCGTCACTATTTTTAAGTCCATACTATTTATTTTTTAATTTGCCAAAAATTCCGAAAATAGTTATTGAAGTTTTTTTTTAAATAAATTTAAAGAATTGTTAAATCGCTTTTTAAGTGTTTCCCTATTTACATGAAATATTTTCAAAATGGCATTTCCAGCTAAATTGACAATTCTTAATCCATTACTAAAAGACAGCAGGTGCAGTTAAACGTCATTTAAATTTGCTTCTTGATTAACTCAAATGTTTGTTAAATTAAGTTTAACTAATTAGTAGGAAACTAGCTCTAAGAGTGTTTTTCAGTCTAACTGCATGTAGCATTAATTTATTTATTTTTGATTTCATTAAAACTTTCGCTGAACAAAAAATTTGATTTAATTTAATTACACACATATGCAGATTATGTACTCGTACATACATATTTGCATTTGCTCTCAACTTTGGTGACTCAACAACAATTATCGCTAGATACACGCTTATGAGACATTTGGAAAGCAACATTGTTGAGAACGAGAGGGTGTTACTTTAACGCATGAGTATTGTTTTTTTTTCTAAAAAAACATGTATGGTTACATATTTTCGTGTTCTATTACTACAGCAACCGGAAAGATTTAAATATATTTAGAGCTAATTTTGTTTTACTACACACATCGTGATCACAGTCATGTTGAAAACTGTGCTTTAGACAAAATCCGGATTTTTACAGTTTCTCTAAGCCGAATCTAGTGTTTGATTGTTAAACCATTTTAATTGATTTTTTCTTATAAAATACATACATGTCTTATTATTTATTTACACTTAGACATAATCTATTTTTGTTTTTTGTTCTTAGTTTCAATTAAAGCTTTATGCATATTTCAAAAGAGCAAAATCTGTGACGCTAAGTTGCAGCACAATCTTCATAAAATTAGAAGTTTTAATACAAGTAGGTGTAACTTGACAAAAAACAACAGCAACAATAATAAGCAAAAGCGAGAATTATTTAAGTTGTAACTAAAATAAATGACAAAAAACTAAAAAGAACAAGTTATGAAAATGAGAGAGACTCAACTCATAAAAAGATTAATTTTACTGCAAGTGCATTAATTAGGGTGGCACTATAGTCATAGGGCAGGCATTCTCTAAATATCTTACATTATACGTGAAATTAAGACTCAATTTCTGCAGGCTAAATATTAATTAAGTGGAATTTAAGCCTAAAAAAAGAGTATGTTTTCCTCTTGCAAATAATCAAAAATAATATTCAGTTTCAAATGAAAACTTATGCCGTTTTATTTTCTAGAAAAAGTTAAACAGTTTTTACTTTTTGTTAAGAAAAATAAAGTTTAGCTTTCGTTTAAAGTAAAAATATACCCTCGTAAGGGGTGATACAATAATTTCTAATAAAAACTCTTCGTATTTAAAAAAAACGTTTAAACGCAAATTTTCATTGAAAAGTGCAATAAATGTAAAATTTTTTCCTAGAAAAAAACGTCATTAAACTAGAAAAAACTAATCATTGAAATCTGGGGTTGACTCGTCACATTCGTGAATATACAACTCGTCACGTAACAAGCCCATTTTTAGATTATGACACACGTGAACGTACTAAAATCCCATGCAGCTTACACGATTGAACTGTCACTTAATTTGTTTTCGTGCAATTGTCGATACGATCACAGAAGTGACGATTTGAGCCCTGATTTATATAATTCAAATACAAGACTGTGAGTTCCTTAAATTCTTTGGTTGTGTTTCTCAATCATACCGAATTCATATTATGAAAACTTTCAGCACATTTTAGGAAATTTGTTGCAGCAAACTTTTTCTTTTTCATACAAGCAGCTCTGGAGAATGGAGAGGGATAGAAATAGAGGAAGCATGAATCCCTGAAGTATTTGCGCAACTTTTTTTATCTGGTTTATTTCTCAATGCCTCCTATTGACATAAAGAAAAAAAAAACATGCAACTAATTTCATAATGCCAATAGAGTCTTGACAAGAAAGAAGCGACAAGCTTTAAGTGTGTGGTCGAAGTTTTAACTATTAAGCTTTCTGTAATATTTTCAGTGCTGCCCTAATAAAAATTAAGGTTTTATATTACATAGATAAATAAAGCTAACAATTCAACTAAGATGGTAAAGATGAAGAGACAAAAATGCGGCAATATTATTATAAAATTTGCACATTAACCACATCAAATCTGGTATGGAATTCCCACGTTCTAAACTTTAGCGTAATACTAGACCAGACACGCTAACAGAAGTATTAAGAAAATGAAAATTAATAAAGCTTCTTATAAAATATGTACATAAATGACATTGTAGACATATGAGAAGAGTATGAGTATGTACATATGTATGTATTTGAACAGAGTAAATAGAAATATTTTGTTAATAACAATTCATTTACACGCTTATTTTGTTATTTGTAACATGACTTGTACGATATTGAATATCTTTACAATTAGAAATAAAAGATTCATCAATTATGCAAAATCGTCAATATTTTAAGAGAAGTATTTGACTTTTTTAACATTTTCAATTTGATTAAGCAGGCGAAGTATTTAGTTGTGCAATAAAAATTTCATTAAAATATTTCTTGGCCTTGTGGTGTGGCTGTAAGTTGTGAATTTATCATCAATTACACAGACACACAATTTGCTTTGAATTCCAGCTCCAGCAGAGGTCAATTGAGGTTTTATTTAATTTTTTATTTGTTAGGGACTTATAAGGCTATTTCTATATGTCAAAGATTACTAAACATTGTAAATTATAAAAACTAAAATCTTTTTTTTTTTTGTTTTTTTTTTTTTGAAGACCGCTTAAGTAATATATTGTATGTATGATAACAAAATCATAGGCCTGGCTTAAATCAGTGGCTGATTGTTTCTTACCAAAACTGTTGTAGTTTAAGTGTTTTACAAATAGTTTTAATATTCTAAAATTCAATTCTATTCTAAATTACTATTTTAAGACTATAACGTATTTTTTTTTGGGTTTATTGGTCACAATAAAATAAAATTAAACTCCAAAAAAAAAACAAAAAAAGATAAGATGATGTGAGTGTGAAATTTAAGTTTATTTAAAAAAAAACATAAGTATTACATTTATCAACAGAACATGTTGCTCTTGAGCCGGATGTACATACATACATATATGTATGTATGTATGTATACACATAAATCTCAAACTAGATACCAAAAATGTGTATGGAAAATTTCAACGAATTTGAAAGATTAACATCGACATTATTACATTACCAAATTTCTTAAAGAAGTTTCTCGAAATTTTTTGCATGAAAATTTTTTTCATTTGCCAATACACACAAAAAAGTAATATGAATGAGTTTGTAATATTAATTAAAATATTTGTAATATTAATTAAAAAATTAATTAAATTTTCACCTATAAACAATTTGATAATATCAATTAAGTTTTTCCACTCAAATTAATTAATACAATTAAAAATTTAATTGAATCAATTAAAATATTAATTGAAAACATTAATTGGTGAATACTTTTTTCTGTGTAGCAGCGCTAGAGAAGAGAGGTGTAGAGAGGGGGAGAGATATAAAAAATGGCGTAGAAGGAATCTCTGAAGAATTTTTGGCAAACGTGTGGTGTAATGGCAGTGCAAACTTGGCTTGTAATTCAAAAAGAGATTCGCGAACAAAAATAATATTGAACATGAAATATTCTATTACTAATTAATTTAATATTCTAAAGAATTCAAGAAGAGCTGAATTAGAGCTGTTGGGGGAAAACATTTAACAGCATAGTCTAGCACAAATCTCTTTGAGCAACTTTTACATTTTAATTATATAATATATTATGTCTGTATGTACTTCATCATACTTTCAAGGCTTCTGCTGTAAATCTCTCATATTTCATATTATTTATTGCATATTGCGCGTATATTATATCGACATTTGCTGAATTCAGAATTTTTAGCAATTAAACGATTATTAATTTTTAGTCAAATAAACAACTTTTCCAATTTATTTTTACAAAAAAAAAAAAAACAAATAAAAAAATTATGCCGCACACAAATTTTGCGTATAACTGGTTTTTTTGTTTGATCATTTGAAATTATTTTATTTTTACATAAATTAACACCCCTCTGCAGCCAGTCTACTGACTATTGCAACAAAAAATACACACAAAAAAGGTGATTGACAGTTTTGCAGATTATTCAATACTAACAGCAGCAGCAGATATGGCTATAATTATCAATGCAAAATGATGTGTAACTTACTACTGAATGACATTTATATTATTGACTTGGACTTGTACTTAGTTGCAGTGCGACCGACAGTGGTTTACAATAAGGAAGTGCACGTTGTTGTTTGTTGTTTCAGTCTCTATATTTATGCCTGGATACACTATTGAGCAACACGTTTATTATACTTTGAAACAAGTTTGCGTTATATGAAACAACATTATATCCTGCAGCTTAGTGTGAAATTAGAACTTTCTTCGGAACGTATACTAGACGCACACACAAAGAATGCTTTCAATCACCCACACACTTACCCATACATTTTCCATACCATTTTATATACAGAAATGAACAAATGTATGCTGTAGCAAATAATGAATAAATATCCCGAGCAGCTGGCGTATATTTTTTTGTCCGATTAAATATTCATAGCCTGAGTATAAACAAACTCAGGCCCAATAATTGACTTATCAATTATGTGTCATTTATCTTTAAGTGCCATTTAAGTACCAAATTAATTTTTTCAGTGCAAAGTTGAGAGACATATAAATAATACTTAAATGCCCAACCTTGCCTATATAAGTTCTATTTAAGTTTTTCAAGCATACCATATGTTTTTATGTTATACATGAACATCATGTGGTCGTATTAAAAAAATAAATATAATAATAAACAAATAGAAAAATCCGTTCGGATGCTCTTTTGGTTTCATAAAATATTTTTTTTGTGCAATTTTAACTTTGTACATGTTGATAACCTAACTTTGTTATTTACATTAAACATCTGATTTCTTTTAGAACTATTGACATCTCTCAGTGCTACCATACTTTCATAGTATTCAAGTGAGCATTTAATTTTATGACTGAAAAAATTAAACTGCATTTAAGTGCAACTTAAAATTAAGTGGCAATTAGCTAAATGACACATAATTGAGAACTCAATTATTGGGCCTCAGACTGTCAGAATGAGAGCGAACCAATGCGTTTAATACCCATGCGCCGTTTTATTTTTAATTGTAGCATATTTCAGTTTTTTTGCATAAAAGAGAGAAAATATGATTATACGCAGTTACTGAAATTAAGACTATTTAATTATGTATTTTTTTTGAGTACTCATTGCCATTCGCTGATGCCAATATGCATTTCTAAGTGATGATTTTACTGTATGATTAACTCAAGCAGAAGAGATATGACTTAGCCAACAAAATCATACGATTCAACTTCAGCGAATTTCTTAATATAATTCGATACAATGCACAGTGGGATTTTGGTGAAAAAACGCTTTTTTTCGTCCACTCAATTTCAAAAATCGAGTGATGTTTTAATATAAAATGGGCATATCGACGGCTCCATTCTAAAATATGCTAAGTCAAAAAGCCAGTTTTGCAATAAACGCCTTCAAAGTTTATTGATGAGATAGAAATTTGAGACTTTTTGTAATCATATAATAATTGCAATAGAATTTTTAGTTTATTTGAACTTTATACATTTGTGGTAGAACATAGTTAAAAGTGACTTAGAATACTTAAGATTGTCCTCTAAGTAGACTTAGCATCTATCTGGCGGTCCTTTATCATCTACAATGGTCATCTAAGTACATATATCATGTTTAAGTTTGGAGAAAAATTTAAATTAATTTCTTTTTTGACTAATTAATTGAAACTAAATCATAATAAACTTGACAAATTGTGCTAAGTACACTTTTGCTCATAACTTTTGATAGAATAACCCGATTACTATCAAAATTTTACAGAATCTAAGTTAATAAGCGATGAATTCAGAAATGCTATTCCCAGCATAACATGTTATGTGGACTTAGCATGTTTTGGAATGGGACCGTCGATATATGGTTTTCTAGAAGAAATATATATTATTTTTGAAGATTTTAATTAATGTTTTTGAAATATATTAAGTTTTTCTCTAATTTAATAATAAAAAAAATATGACGATATCATAAACCGTTACGGGAATATGCCCAAGTCTATAACACTCCAAAAATTATCTGATATTAGATTTGCAATGCAATAAACTATGTAGCCAACTATCCCTCAAGCTGTTCTTTCAGTAAACCCCTTTTTTTGACCGATTTTTGTGAAGTTCCATTTTTGTTTTTAATTTAGCCATCATGCTCGGTGCAAACTTTCAATGATATAGGACCACTCCTTTGCTCACAAAAGTATGAACCCATCCCACTGTGCAATGTTGTAGTCCTTATCTGAAAACCCACTAGATGAAATGAATGCAAAATGGCAATCTCTACATCCATCAAATATGAATATACTACATACTCGTACTTACATATATACATATCTAAATATGTATTAATGAATTTAAGTACTCGATTGCAAGAATACAGATGCATACATACATACACATGAATGTATGTTTGTTTGTTCGCATGTACTCGCTCGCAAACAAGTGCTTTTTAAATAACTCCAGCGTAAATATGTACGCATTAACCTTTATTTAATTACTAACGAATCTCTTTACTCAAATTGATGCGTAAAGATTCTTGTTTAAATTGTTTAGAAGAAAAAAAAAACAAAGTCATTTATCAATAGCCTTGTTTTCGTTGAAAGTGTGCGTGATCCATAAACAAAAATTCCTTTAAATATTTTGAGATAATAAAATAATTTTTGGTTGATTTATACATAAATGTTTCGAATGTGAAGGCTTAATAAAACAAAAGAGAAATGATAATTAAAAAATGTGTTCAAATAAACTCATCACTGAAATAATGATTTGTAGCTTATTGGTTTAATTACAGGCGCTTAAAGAAATTGAAAGTAGTGCAGAGCAAAGTAAAATATATTTTAAATTAATGCTCAAAGATTTACTTATCAAATTACTCGTATGTGATGAGTTTGGCGTTACGTTTGAAAATTTATAGTTCAAATGCTGAAGGTCAGCCTTTGAGTTGAAAAACTAGTAGAGCTTAATCAATTTATAATTGATGGTTTATTTATTTTAGCTCTGCATCGATCAAACAAATATTTACAATAAATTTGTAGGCCTACATGGTAATTAGTCATGCAGGCATATAATATACAGTATGATAATATATTTTGTACGTATTTAGTACAGCGAGTCGGCTCTTAGTTGTTGAAAATCTAATTTTTTTATTCGTAGAAGTCTGGAAGTACACAGTTGGCTATAATTTCATTTGTTTTTATTTGAAAATGATTAAATGTTTATCTAACTCTTTATTTTTGGCTCAAACAAAATTTATATTTTTTTGTTACAACCAAATTTAACGCTAATCCCAACACAGTCAGTCTTTCGCCAAATTTTAACTGCTTTTGAAAGAATTATGCAAGTCTTTTGGTTTCTTTTCTCGAATAAATAACAACTTTTTGTCTAGTTGCACTGGCCCATTAAATTAATTTTGTAAATTTTATACCTTTTGGATTACTGCGATTATTTTGTTGTTACTGAGTTATTAGTTTCATTGTCTAAATTAAAATAGCATGAAGGCAGCTTTATGAAGATAAATGGTTTGCCATTATTTACCGCTTCACACAAACTTTTATTGCTTGGTTTTGGACAGCAAAGAAAATTATATTGAAAGGATGGTTGAAAGATGCCAAAATTGAAGACTGATGTTAAATGTATGAAATACGTAAAGCTTTTATTTAGATTTTTTGCTTTCGTTTTAGCTATAAAATAAAAAAAGTGTCCCTTATTTCCTCACCTTAGGAGGCGTCAGGATCTTTTTGTTAATAATAGCATTCATTCATATTCAGTAAACACAGTATTCTTAAGAAAAAACAATAAAAATTTAACAGTGTGTATTTTTTTTTTATTTTTTTATTTTTAAAACAACACAACCCGCGAAGCGATCAGCTTGTCTGTGGAAATCACCAAGGGTCTATGGTGGGCATCGAACGCACGACCTCTGGACTGAGATACAATTAATACAATAATTAATTACATACATAAGCAAATTATTTATTTGTATTTTTTTTTAATTAAAGGTGTTAATAGGAGAAACATTTTTTTCTGCGCAAGCTTAAAATAAAATGAAAGCAAATAAAACAAAGCGTACTTTAAAAATTGAAAACCGAGTATTAGCATACAAAATACTGGTTCTAAACTCTTAAAATATACCTCGTTTTAACTATGAATATGAGCCATTAAGCTTAATCTTGAAAAATAGTTTGTGAATCGCTGGTAATTGAGATGCAGCCTTGCAACACTAAATCATGTAATTCCAACGAATCTCTTACTTTAAATCTTCCTAATTTCACACTTTTATTCAATAAAACTCAATGATTTGCTGAAAATGTATCTCTAAATTAAAGTTGTTTCCTAATTAAATGGTAAAACTTTGAAAAAATTCAAACAACAGCACTAATTTGAAACAGCAAATAAAAAAATTGAGACAAAAAGGAATACGAAATTCTTTTATGTTGTTGATTTGAAGTTTAAACGTGATTTCGTGTCTGCCAAAGTATACGAATTTATACGAAAAAAAAATAAATAAATAAAATCTTTAAAATGTGTGAACTCACAAATAGAGGAAATATAAAATAGTGAACTTGAATTTATATCTTAAATCCGTTTCCTTTGATATAAAAACCGAAAACTTGTGTTACAAAAAAAAAACATTGACTTTAATTTAAGACCAAAGCGATTCCATATGAGGTGGTCTTAACTGCTCAGTTGACTATTTTCGCCCTATTTTTATGACATTTAAAGTAGGGATGCAACCGATACCGATACCGATATATCGGCGATACTGCTGGTTTTCCGATATATCGATATCGGCGATATTTTACTGTCGATACGCCGATACTTCTTATATTTTTCTTTAGATTTTTTTTAAGTCTTATTAATATCAATTTTAAATCTTGAGCCAATCTAAACTGAATGCCATCGTTTATTTTGTAAAATCATAAATATTGCAGACGTTTTGCAGTTTGAATCTTAGAAACTGAAATGTATTGAAAATTTTGATAATTTGAATGGCTCATTAATAAACACTTATTTTGTATAATAGAAGAATTACTCTACTTGAGTTTTGTTAATTTTTTACTTGAGCTCAATTTCAATATGCGTATCGGTATCGGAATCGGTATCGGTGATATTTATTTTTGAATATCGGTATCGGTATCGGATCGGCGAAATGGCGTATCGTTACATCCCTAATGTAAAGTACAAATTTCTCAAAGCGAATTGAGCTGAGTATACCTTGTATGAAATTGCCTTACATTACATGAACATGCCAAGGCTCTCTTCGCCTTGAAAAATTTATACTTTTGAGTCAAACAAATTTATTTAAAAATGTGTGTTGAAATCTGAGGGATATTCAAATTACAAGCGGCGAAAATAGTCACCCGAGCAGTTGAGACCACCTGATATGGATTCGCCCTGATTTGATCCAAGTCTCCACTTTCATTTTAAAAAACCTTTTGGTTTAAATTTTAGTAAACATGGCACAAAATCGTCTTTTTAATAAACACGATTGCATGAATACTAAAAAAATTCCTAACTATATTTTAATTTCAAAAAAAGCACCCGTTATTTATTTTTCAATTTCTTACTGATATTCAACTTTAATTATTCGATTTAAGTCACAACAAACAAACAAGCTAAACAAAATCGCATCTATCATTAAATTTCGATTATTTTTAAAAATGAATTAATGTGATTTAGACTTCATCGCCATCATCATCATCATCATGATCACATGAAACTGAAATTTATTACGCCCATATTAAATAGAAAATTCATGTTTATTTCTGTTATTAATTTGGCCTAGTTTGATTTAAGGAATTCATAGCCTCGTTAGCTAAGATATTTTACTGGCTGCAGAGGTTTAATAACATTTTCAACTTATGACAACAACATATTGTCAAAAATTGCATAAGAGAGTTAGAAAGACAAAAGAAAAATCCCAGCAGTTTTGACTACCTTACGATTCATTTTGAAAGCAGACAAAAATTTAAGTGAAAACTATTTCTTCACAATTTCTTTTTTTTCAGTTCGATCACGAGTTGATCATGCCATTCGCTTGTCAAATGAAAGGGGAAAAAGTTAAGTGCTGCACATAAAACAAAGCGTGCATGAAAATTAAAAATAATATACATATGTATGCATATGAATTGAACATACTTAATCGCACAATATATACATACATATGTATATGTGTGGAAACATATATGTGTATATACGTAATAAAAACTTATGGTATTCAAACGGTAGTCTTAAGTGTCATATTCAAATTGAATTCATATTAGGTGGTCTCAACTGCTCAGGTGACTATTTTCGCTGCTTATAATTTGAATATACATTTCAATAATTTTTTTTACATTTTAAGAATAGTGTGCTGTAACACACAAAATTAATTTTTGACTTAGAACATATCCTACGGAAAGAATTTAAGCGTCTTAAAATATTCACTCTTATGCCAGGAGGTCTAATCTGTATTTCGAAAGGAAATACATTGTATTAACATTACAATTCGAAAGAATTTGCTTTCAATTCGAATTACAGAGTAGACCTCCAGCTGTCAACATCGTCGTCACGTCAATATAATACCAAAAATTGGGGGGAGGGGGGGAGGGGTTGTATACGCGTTGCTGAAACCAATACATTGCTATTTACAGGTTCATGCTATTTTCTAGACCTTAAGGAGCAGAAATAGACTATCAGTAGATTAAACCTTAATTTTTTGGTATTGTATTGACGTGACGTCAGTATTGACAACTAAAATAAGTGTGATTTAATGAACCCACAAATTTGTATTAATGATAACGTGCAAATTTCAGTAATTTCTAATTTCAAAGATCATTGAAATCTTGAAACTTTCAGTTAGGTCCTCCTTTCATTTATGTATGAAGAAACCGGTCCGGCAAAAATACCCAAATTTCTAGGCTAAGTGCAAAATATGAAATTAAATATTTAAATTAAATGAAATACCGAAGTATATTAATTTGACATAAATAGCTCGTTTATACGCAAATCTTATTTGCAAATAAGACTATTTGTAAATACTGAACTCGCCGTTTTTACGTATGTAGATAGCATATACTACGTTTATACGCACGGCTTATTTGCAAATAAAACTGTAAATTGTTGCCATATTATTGTTTTTATTGCGACTTACTAATTCAGAAAACTATTCACGATTAACGCAATATTTTCAAATAAAATGCTTGAGGTTGCCACACTTACAAATGTTTGCTAATAAAAAACAATAAATTGATAAATATTGTACAAAATACATTGATATAAGAAAATAATGGCAATAAAAACAAATTATTATTTGTTATTTTATACATTTACACAATTTTTTTGTAAACATAAGTCCTCTTTTACATTTGGGACATTTCTTGCCGGACATTTTTCCAATCCTCTTTTGTTCTTGGCCGAAGCTTTTACATATTGGAAATCAATAGACGGACAGAAATTTTGTGGTTTATTTACTTCTTTTTCGCGATTGCTACTCATACACATGCACATAAATACCACATGCCTTGATAGTACACATCAAGTATACATACTTCCGCTGAAATGTGAAAAATCATATGAAGCAACAAGAATAAATTGCGAAAAGTAGAAAAGAGAAACAAAAAATGTCCGGTACAGAGGGTCGTGTACTACACACTCTGCATATCAAGGCACATTTACTACAGGTACATGCATTAGAGAAAACAGTGTGGCAACTCTGTGCTTCTCACATAGTTTTAAAAAGTAATTGTCAAAATATTGTATGCATCAAACAAGGCACAAAAGTATTTGTCAAATGAATTCTTCGTTATAAACGTGTAAACAAAAAATCAGCGGGTGAGCAATTTGCCCGATGCATGTACCTGTTTGATATGCCTTGCTGCATATTCACCACTTCTTCAACAAACTTCGTCTGTCTGTCTTTCAATTTCCCAAATGTAAAAGGGCACTAAGTAACATTTCTATAGAAGTGCTACCAAGTTTTTATGCATTTACAATGCCGTATAAACTGTGACTTAATTTATTTGCAAATATTTTTATTTGCAAATAGTGCGTGTATAAACGTAGTAATAGACAATTGCTTAACCATAAAAACATATTTAAATTAAAGTTAAAGTCGAGGCAGAAACAAGTGGAGGAAGGAATGGATTGTTGTTGTATTTAAAAAATATATTAACATAAAATAAACTATAAAATATGAGAAAATTGTTTGCACAATCTTAATAGAAAATCAGCCAAAAAATGCATTCATGCATTAATAATAAAAAATCAATTCATTAAATATAAATAGTAAAACAAAATTCTTTTGGATCACCAAGAACAGCAGCAGCAGCATCATTGTTAAATTTTCTTCTCTTGTTTTTCACAAACTGCGAATTTATTAAATTGTTGCATCGCCATTAGCAGCAGCCATTACTTGTCTTTGAAATTCATTTAAAATACGACTTTCTGGTATAACAGTTTCCACCCTGCTGCCCACAATATCGGTGCCATTAGCTGATCGTTCTTGATCAAAGAATATATCGATTATTATGCGCACACCTAGATTTTCGTGAATGCAGTAATTATGTAATTGTGTCACATTTTTAATTTCTTAAATTGTCTCACACTTACCAGTTGAGGTCTTTGCAATTGTGGTCTTACTTTGATAAGATGTTTCAGCTGGTGGCTGTTGACACATATTGGCCTCTAATGCACTATCAGTTGACAGTAAGCGATTCTTTTGCTTCTCCACCACAATTTGAGAATTATGCATTTTAAAGGGACCACCACTGCTGGTGTTTTTTGATTCTGCACAAAAATCATTTAATATGGTTGGATTATTGGTAGCAGCAGTTGTGGAATCAGCATTGATATCTGCACCATCACTAATGTTGCTACAATTCTCAACCGCAAGAATACGAGTATCTTTAGCATTGATTTTCTTGCAATTGTTAGTGCTAGTAGAGCTTCTAATACGAGTGCAACTGCCACTTGTTGTGTTGTTGTGCATGTTGAAATTATTGTTTGGTTTTTGGTTGTTCTCATTGGGTTGCAGCAGCATAAGCGACGATGATGTTGACGACAGCAATTTGGTGGTTGTAGAATTTTTACGGCTTCTATTTCGGCAACATGAACATGCTGTACACATCTTGCAACAAATCTCTGCTGCGTGATTGTGATTATCATCTGCAATTTGGTCAGCAAATTGTTTACAATTTGCACAGCAAACGCTGCCATAATTATTAAGGCCGCAGTATGATGATTTGGTAGCAGCCAATAAATGTTGGGATGCATGATTATGGTGATATCTTTTGGATGTATTGACTTTGAAGGTATTTTTATGATTGATTTGATTTGATTCGCTCTGCTTAAGCTGATTGTTGTAATGTTGAATCATGTCCCGCACCGAAACATGGCCACTGCATTCTGAATCCGAGTTACATGTGGAATTTAGTGAATTCTGAATACCACAAGAAATTCGCGAAATATTACTGAAGGCGTCATCGTCTTCTAAACCGTGATGACCTTTCATGCAGTTCGTGCTCATGTTCAGTTCCATTTCGTGTGCTGACCGCGATATTTGAAATTGCAAGGAAATTTAACTGTTTTAGAATTTATATTTGAATATGTTTTGATTTAATAATTTAGGTTTTTTTCTATGTCAAAGGAAAATTCCAAATAAAAAGTTGTGTATGATTTTTATGAAGTAAATTCCGAAGGAAAATTAGTTCTAATTTGTAGCAGAATCAGCATTTAACTAATTTTTTTAATACTTTTGCAGAGCAATACGAACTTTAGACTAATTGAATCATAAGCTAAAAAACTCTGAATTTAGTTGCAAATATGCTGAAATGGTCACACTGATGTTAATGGTCACTCACGTGATTGAAAGTGAAAAAAAGTCAGTAAAATTTCCAGTTTTCAGCTCAACACTGGAAAATTTTCTTATAAATGTAACTATTGTTGTATTTGTGACTGCTGCTATCGTAATTGTTGATACTCGTATATTAATAAATTGGTTTGCAATTCATAATGCAAATGTTGTAACTACAATCTTTATAAAATAACCATCTTCCAGCAATAAATTCTGTTTATTATTGAGTTGCATGCTCATTATCTTTGGTACACTTTTTTTTATTTTGAAGATCATGATTTGCTTTAAGCATTCTCATGTTATTATTATTATTTCTATGTCTTTTTTTTTATAAGATCCCACCAAACATATTGAATTTTTTTCGCAAAATCAGCTAACTGAGTCTACATCGAGTACTTGTGGTGACCAAACACTGGTTAGTGGTTTTTGCACTTATGAACGGCTTTTATTTAAAAATGATTTATTGCAAATAAAATAAGAAGTGACTCGAGAATAATTTAAAACTTATCTGAAAAGCAGATAAAAAAAACACTATTTAACATTACATTAGACAAAAAAGACTTTAAAATCGCCAAAAATTTCATAAAATGCTGGCTGGGATACTGATTTCGTTATTATTATTCTACTTCAAAATATTTGACTGCTACGTGCACCTCACAGCAAGATTTTATTTGTACGAGTACAATGTGAAGAGTAACCTCGACATTAAATTCATAATTTGGTACTCATTATGGAATATTTAAAATTAACAAGTGTTAAACAGAATACTTAATAATGAAATTAAATTGTAAATAGCACATGAATAATGTATGTAAGTGCACAAATAAAACAAAGTTGTTCATTTTATAGACATAAAAATTTATGTTTGTGTGTGTGTAAATTGATCGCATCTTGAAAACTTAAAGGTTTCAAATATATTCGACTAGCAGTTATTTGAAAGATGTTTGCCATGCTTTTTTGCAAACTCCAGATCTTGACATTCATATAATGAAAAAAAGGTAACAATAAAGTTTAACTGCATTATTCATAAAAAATATTTCAGGTTTATTAAGCGCTTATTTGATGTATTTCTATGGGAAATTTGTCACATAAACCTGTAATAAACCTAAAATTTTTTTTATGAATTAGACCGTAAGTGTAAAATTGTGAAAATCTGTTAAGTGTATACTAATTGCCATCAACCAAAAATATCTAAGGTACAACAGAAAATAAATACAGAAAACAAAAAGAAAGACACAAGCAGTTGTACAATGTAAGGATGGGCAAAAATATTTTTACTAATTAATGTCACATGTTTAAACAGATTCGAACTTTCATATTCCACTTGGATAACAGCAGTGCTTAGTTTATAAATTAACACTCATATTCATAAAAATAAATAAAATTAATTTGAAATCCATTTAACCTTGCGCCTACACGTGCAATAAATTGCTTTAAATTTTTTCACACGTATGCTTTGTCAAAATTTACTAAAATTGAAGTTGTGACGTAGGCTGCAAGCAATTTGATTTCCAATTTTATGTTCAAAATACCGTCGTTGAGGAAAGAATTAAAAATTTTCGCACTTCACTATTTTATTTCAGCAAAGAAAATTAATTCTGTTTTAACTTTTTTACAAGCACAAAAATTACTTTAAAACAGCTGTTAAATTGAAAGAAAAATTGAATGATGCGTTGAAAGAAAAATTGAAGCCCACCTGGTATTCAATTCCCAAATGTATGAGTGTGGTAGTAAAAAAATGTGAATGTATTGAACTTTGAAACTAAAATTGAAGCAAAAATTTAACCTGTAGCTTAAAAAGTCTAGTTTAATTTTTCGTCTCTTTTTTAGAAAATCACATTAATTAATAAACATATTTTATTCGATAAGAATTGAATGTAATGAACTTAAGCCTGATTAAAAATAATTTTTTTTTATAATAAAGCAAAATTCCCTAAGGAAGCGACACAACGGAGTGACGAAAAACTAAATATATTTTATACAAAAAGTGACCTTAAGGCCGAATCAATATTTAACTCTAAAACTGCAAATTAGTTACTTTTTGGATTTTCTGTATTGAATGTAGTCGATTAAATCCGAAATAAATTTATTCATAAATAACAAATTCCTTTGTATGCTTTTGGAATTTTTGGTACCTCCTTAATCTGTTAAACCGAAAGGAAATATTAAGTGTTGTTTTTCTTTTTTTTTTGTAGACTGTTATGTTTGTGACTATTGCTTTTATTCTATAGGGATCGTTAATTTCGCTGTTTGGTAATCATTTGGCTTTGATCATGAAATTTGTGCCAAGACATACATAAATAACATTTGATATTAAATCAACAGTCGATACAGCGACTTAAATGTGGCTTAATGTGTGGCAAATTACAGGAATTAAAATATATTGTGCGAGAAAAAAAATAAAAGTCAGAGTTTAATGTTATTTTACAATTTGGAAAAAAATATAAACATACATACATACGTACATATGTATGTAAGTATTTAGATAAAACCTTTGAACAACGAATTTGTTACAAAGTAAATTTTGTTTGTTATTTGTACATCTACATCCATTTACAATTTGTATTTTATTAATTTTTTATTTTTATTTTCTTAGCTTTGGGGTTAAAGATGATGACGCTCATGATGATGGCGATGATGATCATGATGATGATGACAGTACTGAAATTGAATAAGCGACTGAATATTCTATAATTATTATACAATAATGGAGTATGTACAACCCATTAACAAGTGTCTTATTTAGTTTTTTTTTCATCTAAAAAACAAAGAATCTAAAGAAGTTTATAGTTACACTTTAGGTGCGCCACAGAGCATATACAGAATATAAATTCAATATGAATAAAATAAAATTAAGTACTAATGGGTAAATATGAAGGCCAGCAATACATCTGCATACAAACATAAGTGCATGCATACATAAGTATATATATGTATACATACATATATATATGTACATACCCAGCGGTAAAACTCAGAAACCTTCTTACTTCAGGCCTTATTAAAGGCCTGCTCATGAATTTTTTCGATTTAATTACTATTATTATCAAACTGCCAAAGAAGGCCTTATAGAAGGCCTCGGCTTTTCGCATAAAAGATAAGGTACACATTCCACATTCCCTTCTATGAGAAGGGAGAACAGAAGGAGTAACATTTTTTGTTTTGTTATTTTACCAAAACAAAAACAAACGCATTCATGTTGTGGACTCAGTTACCATTCTTATGTAACTTCTGAAGAAGGCCTCATAGAAGACTTCGGCTCTTTAGTAAAAAAGGATAGGATACCCATTCCACATTCCCTTCTATAAGAATGGAGAACAAAGCAAAAGCCAAAGAATTCAGATGCCGCTATAAAAAACAAAATTCCATATAAAAATACCAAATACAGAACGATTAAAGAAAAGGAAATGATTTTAGTTGAGTTTTGTACGTTTAAAAAGACAGTTGTGTTGTTCGATCATTAGTATGTATGTTCGACCCTTTTGATCACAAAATAAATGTCAAAACACTATATGTATGGATGTGTATATTGAACACCTCAGGCCTGTTTCTCAAAACTTACAAGTGCTATAATACAAGTAAAACAGTTGGGAAAAAATGTTATATTCATGTAAAAAATATATTTTCACAACTATTTTACTTGTATTTCAATACTTGTAAGTCTTGAGATAGAGGCCCCAGCAGTTGAAAACCTTTATTAAACCCCTTTCAACAAAACCTTTATTTGAAGGCCTTTTAACAGCCATTCTCTGGAAGGCCTTTAAGAGCAATTAATTTGAAGGCCTTTTAGAATATCTGCAAAAGAAGCGAGAGCGGAAGGCCTACCTCGCAATGACAACGTGTGTAAAAAAGATATGAAGATGGGATGGAGCGAGCAGGCCTTGTACATCCATAAGAAGGAGTACAGAGGCATCCTCACTCCTTCTTTTTCCCGCTGGGTATTTATAGACACATACATATTCATTCATTGATATCAGCAGAACTTAACGAGTATATTCGAGAATTTTGAAAAACTATTGGACAAACTTTTTGTTTAAATATTTTAAAATTAATGAAACCGAAGCAAAGTTCATAAAAAAAATTCTACGTATCGATGGCTTAATATAAAAAGGCGTATCTCAACTTTTTTCGAAATCGCTTTTTTAATGTTTCCTCGTAGCTAACATATTCTTTTTATTATTTATTAATTTTTTATCCAAAAACCTGTGTTTCATGCAAAAAGTTACGGACATTCGGACCTGCCCTCGTAATTGTTGTTTCATTCATGATTAATTACAACTCCCTTTGGTATAGTTTGTGCCTCAAATGATTATCACATTTAATTTGGCTTACTCAAAACAAAAAATTTAGTTAGCCCAACTAATTAAAAATTAAAATAAAGCTAAGTTCGCATAGAAACAAGAAGCTTATCAGCAGAAAGAAAAATTATCCATGAACTTAAAATTGCATAAAAATGTTAGTGTAGTACTCGTAAAATTGCACTCAAAACAAAACAAAAAGTCGTTTGTTTGTATGCGTGATTTTAAATCGATTTAATATTACTTAAACTTAGGAAATGCTTTGCAAAGACAATTGTCACCATAAAAACTCAGATATGCCGTGTACGGATCGATTGTCATCTTCTTGACGCTAATGTTTTTCCGTATTTGCAAATTTATACATATAGATGCATATATTTACTTTAATAATTTGTTATGACACATATGTCAAATCAGAAAGACAAAAATAAACACTCCCTCATAATATTGTCATTAACACTGCTTTTATATTTTTGTTTCGTGAATGATCAAGCATTAAATTTTGAATATTCCATAATTCTTTGACAGCATAAACTCATCTCTGATAACCCTGCAAACAAACTTTTCTGATTGGAGTGGCTTAAACACAAGAAATACTTTCGTCAGTAGCTTGATGATCGTTGCCACACATGCACACATACATACTTACAGCCCAGCTGTATTTGGGTTTTTAATCAACTGACACTACTATTCCATAATCAACTTTTGTTGCATAAAAATGATGCATGCACATACGAGTATGTACATAGTATATACGAGTATGTAGATGCATAAGCAGTTAGCCAACAAACATTATGAAGATTGTATTTTTCTGAGATTTGCCGGATGTTGCTAGCATTCTTCTGGAAGCTTTGTGTTAACTATAAAAAGTTAACATCGTGGTACTCCAGCAGTGAATAATTTGAAATTGCGTGTGTAAATTTCCCCAAACTATATGCAAGATCGACTAGTCCTGAGACCGCCCTCGGATAAATCCTCATTTCTGCTCCCTTCTTTTATGTTCAGCTTAGCACAAAGTTATATAAGTCAACCAGAATATGCTTAAATGATATTTTTGTAGTCTTAAATTAATTTAATAAAATAGTTGAGATTTCTTGGTCTTCTTTGTTCTTCAGAAAACTACATGTACATTATGCAAGCAAATATTTTAATGTTTAACTAAAATTAGTCTGAGTCGTCGTTCTGTTTGCTGTATAAAATTCATGCTTATGTTTGTGGAGAGATTCATATGCATAAATGCATTACAATGTATGAACATATGGATGTATGTATGTTAAATAAAGATAAACACAATAATCATTCAACAGGAATGCACAAAAATATCACGTTTAACGAAAAGGAAGTTGTTGTGGGTACTAAATGTTACAACGTACTAATATTACACTCGAAAAAAATTACTACACCATTTCTAATTCCGATTTACCGTTACTATTAAAGAATTTAAATGTATTTCATTAAAAACGCAAAATATACACGAAATATATATATTCATATTTAAAAATAAAATATGTTTTATATTTTTCGGCAGCCTCTCCAGACGCTATCAAAATACTCATCAATCATTATGGTAGTATTTTTGCAAATGAATTGGGATGATTGATAAAAACCTAAAAATATTTTAATTTTTGGCTTGCTTGATGTCACATTTTGATGTGTTTCTTGTGTTTATTCATCAATCACGAACACATTTTAAATGAAATTTCAAGGCGTTTGGTTGCTAAAGAAGACTGATGAAAAAAAGAAATATTAGATACAATTTGTTTCTTATTTTTAAACCAAACTTTCACTCACAAACAATTTTTCTTTGCACTTTTATTATATTTTTTTTCAAACACAACACTACTAAATTTCATTTGGATATTGATATCTTTACTGTACGAGTATTAAGAGCACAAAATCAAACTCAAGGTTAATGCTTGGGGTGGGTCATTACTACAGCATGTGTACATCAAAACATTCAGCACACGTATATGAATTTGACATCAAGCATTTTGATCGTGTCTAGGCCGCTTTAAAAAGTTTTTGTACATTGAAAAAAAAACTTTCAACGTCTGTGGATGTGATAGTTTCAAATAAAAATGATTATATTTATTACTTATGCATATTTATTCATTATTTATCTAACGGAATATATTTACTGAATTATTACAAGGATTTTAACAAAAACAAAAATACCATTTAATAGTTTTATTATTTTATTTATATTTTCAAAACGATGTTTAGTTTTCGCCGAATTGCTTCAATACTTTCGGCTTCAATAGTAAATATTTGCTTTTGAAATCATCAAATTGTGTATTTGCACTAGATTTGGTAATTGTGTACCTTAATATAGACAAAACGCCTTAGCTCAATGTTTTGCATATTTCGGTACATTAAAGTTTCAACTATCGAAATATGCAAAAATTCTATTTAAAAAAATTATTCATTTATGACGTTTCCACACTAAAGTAACGATTTACGCAACTTTTTATGTACCTTATGCTACAACAATGCAAGCAAGTAGATTTGCAAAAACAGCAATAAGTCTCACTTCATTAATTTATCAACAATACTTATTTTATTGCAATTTGAATTTTGGAAAAATATGGCACAAAATTATGCGTTCACCGCCAAATTTATGCAAGAATATGCATTTTAACAATATATGCAAAAATATGCACCAAAAAATCGATGCTACTTTAACGCAAATTCTTTGTTGCGTAAAACTCTCAGGGTTTAGCAAAAAAGAATCATGCATTTGTATAAAACCCCTGTCCTAGTTATAACAAAATGGTAATTGATGGAGTTTCTAATTCAAC
This sequence comes from Nowickia ferox, assembly GCA_936439885.1. Classification (NCBI taxonomy): domain Eukaryota; kingdom Metazoa; phylum Arthropoda; class Insecta; order Diptera; family Tachinidae; genus Nowickia; species Nowickia ferox. The sequence goes on along the minus strand of OW387023.1, from coordinate 2,825,174 downwards.
AGCACCATTTTTCTGAGCGTATTTCTTAAAGTTGCTGCTTCTTTCGTTTGGTACAAATGACATGCATGACATGTAATAATAAATAATACTTTTTTTCTTTGTTATTACATCTTTGGCTTTTTATTTTACTAATGAAACCTAAATTCGCATGACCATTTTTCCTTAATGTATCTTCTTGTGGAGTTTGTTTTGTTAGTTTTGAAAGAAGGTTTTCATGTTAATATTTTTTTTAAGAAGTTGAGTTTTGTTTCGTGAACTTTTACTTTTATTTTTGTAAAGGCCCTTAACATAGAGGAAGAGATTTGTTAGATTGTGTAATTTTAAAATATTTATTAAGTTGTGCTAGCAGACCTTTGAAGGTACAATTCGTAAAAAGCGAAAACATTAGATAACAAACACATTTATACATACATGCAGAAAGAAATATATAATGCAATTAATTGGAGGTAAGAAGCAAAATTGACAAATTTCAATACAAAATATTTTTTTTTCAGTTAAATAAATTTACAACCGCTTTGACTGATTTTTTGTCTAGATAATTAAAAGCCCTAGCTCATATTTATTTTGCAATAGAGTTCTTTATATTTGGGTAGAAGAACATTTAATGCTTGTTTTTTCCACGAGAAATTCCGCTTGTTTGTCGCATGCGACAGCAAGCAATTACGCTTGTATTTCAGAACAATGTGACTCGATTTTTCTTAAAATTTTACCTGATATGGAGCTGCTGACGGCCTATACAAATATATGAGGAAGTAAAAAAAGTTCCGTTTTCTCAAGCATATTCGTTTGGTGTCGCACGTTACAAAAAGTTAACATTCCTGTGGAAATGCCCATATGCATTTCTTTGATTTGAAACTTTTAAATCTCTGCATTCAAAGTAATAGAAGCTTACCCATTATCACACTCGTCAGCAGTTTCTAAAGCCACAAACAACTAGCTTGACCGACAGCGAACGGACAATAACTCGGTGTGTGTCCAAGACGTTTGCTATAGAAATCAATGAATCTTGTTTCGTGTCACAACTAAAAATTAATTAAGATTATGATTAAAGAGACTATTTAGTTGTTTAATTTTATTTAATTTAACATTTTTCAAATTGTTTTTTTTAAGTACATCTGTGTTATTATTTGTGTGACGCAATTTTTTCTTTTCATTATTTATCAAGTAAAATAATGACTGTGGGAAGTTTTATTTCTTCTTATTGCATAGATATTTTATATGCCTTTAAATTTATAAGGAATAACATTTATTTGGATGGAACTGGTAGTTCGCAAATTTTTCTTATTTTTCACTTCAACTAATTAAAAAAATTTTGACCTTGATTAATCAACAACATCAGCTAAAAAGAAATGGAAAATAAGCTGCAGAGCTATAAAATAAATGAATAAAATACTTATGAGCGTTACATATTGATTTCGTTTAGGAATGAATTGTATCAATGCTGGCGCTTAGGAAAGCAGGAATTAATATTTTATTTAAAAATGCTAAAAATCCATAATTATATTGATTTTACATGCTTGTTGTGGCTTACATAGAAATATCCAGATCATGATTTTTATTTAAGAAGCAAACAAAATTTAAAAAATTCAATGGGTTTTACTTTTTGCACGAATTCATGATTTTATTTATTTAAATCGCTTGTAAATTGCGTTTTTTTTCTACACAAAAAAAAAATAAATATCATATTTATTTGTAGAATCAATGAATTTCCAGCCTATAAACAATTTTGTTTTTTATTTAACTAAAATAATACGAGGGCGGTTCGATAAGTTCGTAATTTAGCACCTCTTAATGTCGATAACACTTCTGTTCTGTTGCTTAAGCCATTTAATACCGTTCGTAATAGCCGTAATCTCAGTCAAAAATAACGAATTTGATTCGCCAGACGAAAAGATTTACGTACATTTCGACTCCTATCATAGAATGCGCTACCCGATCAGTAACCAATTTTTATCCTTCTGTTTATAGAACAGTTCTAGGTTTTCTTTCTTTTATTGTTGCTCCTTTCTCTTTTCGTATTAAAGCAGTACCTCGTCCATTTTTAACCAATTGCTCTTCTGCAAGAGGTTCAAGTTCATTGAGCATTAATTGCTATACTGTCTGTATGATCTCCCAAGGATTATCTCTAATAAATTTTTTGATTAATTTAATTATTTTATTTTGAAATACAGGAGATAGGAAAACATAATATTATGATAAAGAAATAACCATTTCAGCACCAACAAAAAAATAAATTTAAGTTTTACTTTTTTTCATGCATGAGCTTAAAATTGGGTAAAAATTTAAAAATTACAGGCTCAAAGCAGTGGCAGTAAACTGACAAACTTTCAACAAACTTATTATAAAACTTTTAAGTAATTAAGTTATTCAGATAGATTTCAACTTCAAACAAATTAATTATAGTATTTGCAAAACACTTGAGAAAAATCAAAAATTAACTCACCCATTGTATTATGAAAAATTTAAAATGAAATCATCAAATGCTCCCAAAAAGAAAATACGAATTAATAAACATATTTGATGCTCATACCAGGCATGGAACTGTAAGTGTTTATAAGTTAAAGAAACATTATTTTCGCTAAGAGAAATGTGGCTGCTGGTAGAATGTATCACTGAATAATATAACAGGAAGGACACGGGCAGTGTTGAGCATTTAACACATAGACTACAACAGGCTACTCAGCAACACGACGATAAATGATGTCGACTGCAATTGTCGTGTGGACAACATATCACCAAAGTCTCAACTAATCACCACTGAGTGATGCAAGTAATTGAAAAAAAAATACACTGAACAGCAGCAGCGATCTTGTCTTGTAACAATTTATGCTAAAGTTTTCAATGCTACTGAATTTCCCATCCCTGTTACGTTCGCAACAGCCATGATATATTAGCATTTTATTTGTTTTAAAAACAATAAAAGAAACAAATTAGAAGAAGAAAACAAACTGTAACTGCCGTAACACTGTGTGGTGTCAGAGTGGCAATTGTATAATCACACCTTTGGAAAGCACTAAACATGTGGGGTTGTCCAGTCGCTTGTAACGCAAACAAAAGATTTTTATTTAATTTGGGAAAATTAGTTTGCTGTTAAATTTTATTGCCAAACATTGGAAAATATGCGGTTAAAATTTATATTAGTCTGATGGATTTTTATGTGAACCTCTAAGCCACTGTGGAGTTACACGACAATTTATATTGTACTATATACTTATGCATATGTATACATATGTATGTATGTATGTGTAGACATACTCTAAAGAAATACCGAGGCCACTTGTGTAGAAAAAGATTTCAGTTAGCTTGAAAGCAATTTAGAAAATAAATGCGTGTCGCATGCATCTTAACTTATTGTTTCGTTACTTTTATTTAAACCTCAAAATACTCGTAAAGCATCAGCACAGCCGACAACACTGACCTTAAGGTTTCTCAAAACAAAGCAATTGTTTCAGAAACAAAATAAAAATAAATACATACCTATAATAATTCGTAAAAAGAACTTAACTGAAGTCATAAAAAACGACAAAACAATATGGTTTAACTATTCTAAATAAAAGAATCTTAAGAGAAAAAAAATAGCATTACAATCTAAAAAATCATATTCTAAAGGTTAAAAACATAAATTTTATTTTGTCATCTAAGTTAAACTGCAGCAAAATTGAGTCACAAGTAAGAAGTACAATTGTTTATCCACTAACATAGATTACATTCATATCTATCAGTTGCACTAGATGTTAAAGGTAAATAAATAAATTCGTAAAACAAGGGCATTAAGGTGAATACTCAGATGCAACTTAATGCTCTAAACACATAGACCACAGCAGGCTACATGGCTACACGACTACAAGTACCGCTGGCAATAAATGTTGCCTGATAGCCAGCTGCTTAATTATTTTGAAAACGTCAGCAGTACCATAAGAATCTGATATTGAAGTACAAATATATATTTCAATGGTGCCGGTTTCAAATGTTTCACATTTATAAAAATAAAATAGTTTATTACAAAATATAAAAGCAAATCAGTTTGTTACTTTAAATTTTTTTTCGAATTTTACTCATTACATTCTTAGTAATTTCTTCAATACATTTAGCAATTTTTCGCTAACTTGCGTTTTTTCCAAACTTTTTATGTTATTAATGTCTTTCGGGATTTTTAATAAATTTTGCAACTTCTCGCGAATTTTTGCAAAGCTCGTGATAAAAGCGACTTTTTGCATTATATTAAGTTCCTTACAGTTTTGCTGATTTTTAAACAATACCCGTATTTGACTTTATCATCCCCTTGTTAATAAGTTTATGTTTGTTTGTTATTTTTTTAATAAAAGTTTCATTAAAAATTCAAAATGGTGTTTCTACTTCTGCCAGTTAATAGATAAGTATGTTCTGCCTCCGCTAATTATTAAGCTACATTTTCAACTGGACTCTTTGTTCCCTTTGGGTTCAAATGTTTTTTAAACCGCATAATACTTACAATAGGCTCCTCTAGCGGGATGCAGGTAAACTTCTTTAATGTTCTTGAACCCGTTGTATGACTTTCAGCTTGATTGGATAGGGCCTGTCCCACAAAGTCTACACCATTCGAATTGTCACACACATGGTGTAATTATACAGATGACTGCGTAAGGATTTGTTATGCAAAAATACGGCAACCATAGCTGTGTAAAGAACCGATGAATGTCGAAAGCACAAAAATAATTGTACCAAAACAAAATCGAAATTTTTGACATCATTTAGCTACAAAGCACATAGAGCAAAAAGTTATCAGCTGAAGTAGCGCTGCCACCTGATTAGATACACCTTGGCAACACCTTGACAATCACACGTTTGAAACTAAAAATAAAATAATTTTAAATTTAAAATAAAAATTTGTTTTTGTTTTGAATGTAAGTGAGAGACAAATCGAACGTTTTTGAGATCGTGGGACAGGCCCTTTTAAGTTTCGCCAAGCATATTTATAAATTGTATTTTTATATTACTCATTATTTCCTAACCTAACCTTTTGCTTCCCCACCTCATAATCCTATCATCAGGCCAAGAGAATTTAATAGTTTTCCAATTTTTTCCCAATGTTCTGTAAGAAAGAGATTCTTCTGCAACTCTTCGTCCTCTTTTTCCTCAAACTGGTTTGCAGTTGCTACTTTAAATTACGTACATACATATTTAATTTTTTCATTTTTAATTTCTTTTTGCTTCAAGTCTTTATCAAATATGAAAACTACAAGTTCAAGGTTGTTGCAACAAAATATAGCCGTTAAATTTTCTTGCAGAATGCAAGATATCTATAATCTTCGAAAGCGATAACAACAATAACAATTTGAAGTAAGAAATTCAAAAAATGTAGTTTTGTGTTAGTGTTGACAACTGGAATAAAGGTTTTATTTAATTATTTACCACTACATTATAATTCCGTGGCAAAAAGGAAAAAGGGCTTAACTCGAGATTAAATCGCGCCACTACAATCTTTATATCTGAAACTACCCCCGGACAAAATCTCAATTATTTTGTGCTACTTTTCAGGGAGTAGCAATGACTTACTGCTTACCTATTTTTGACCTAAAATCTCATATGGAATAATAGCTTAACTCAGCTTATGCTTTGGAATGTTTCAAATTGAACGCCAAATTGATTTCGAAAATCGCCAAAAGTCGCCAAAACCAATTTTATGTAGCTTTTTTTAAAAATATGTATATATGATAATAAATTTGTTTTTTTTGTAACACATTTTTTAAGAGCAACAAAAATTTAGCAGAAAATCGTAAAAAGTGTAAATAAAACCGCCAAAAGTTATTTCTTGTAAATTTTTTTCATCCAAATTCAAAACAAATTAATTACTATAATTAATATAAAAAAGTCATCATAATAAGTGAAATTTATTTGCTGGTGGTTAAGCGATGTCTATATGCATTTCATTGTTGCTTTAACAAATCGTCAGTAGACTTCAACCACACATATAGACATCGCTTAACCACCAGCAAATAAATTTCACTTATAATATAATTATGACAATATGTCGAATAATAAATCTCTTGAAAGTCATCATAATCAAAAACATTATTGTAGAGAGTTCTGGTAGAATCTATTTTTAAAACTACTACTTCAACAAAATAATTTTCATGAATTACAAAAGTTTTGAAGTTAAAGTTTGCTAAAATATAATCAAAAAAAAATCACCAACAATTGTCATTTCGACAAATTAAAAATCTTGACGCCAAACAAGTTGAAAAATCGCAACGTTCGACGAGGAGTCGCCATATCTCACAATCGTGGTTATAGTAATTTTCTTAAGAAGACAAAAAAGAGAAAATGTTTTGAAAAAGTGTGGTAAAATGGGCAAACTCGTAGTAACTACAAAACCAATAAATGCTCAGGTAAGGTTAAAATACATTTCTTTTGCACTAAAGAATGAAAGTACGAGTTTCTGAGTATTTAGTTTTATTTAAGCTTTTGGCGATTTTCTGCTAAATTTTTATACAATTAACTTATAAAAATTGATATTAAAATAATCGTTATAGACAAACAAATATATTACCAAATAAATATAGATTAGGAAAAACTACATAAATTTTGGCAATTTTTAAAATCAATTGGCGAAATAGTTTGGAAAAAATCTTACAACCCTGACTAAAACTAATTAAAAATCTTCACTTCTAAAAATAGAATTGAAAACATACTCAGGGATGTATATATGTACATACATATGGTTTTGAGTGTGTGCACATATGTACATACATATATACTGAAGAAAATAAGTGTGTATAATATCCCAGTTGGCCAAATTGCCTTGCAAGAAATGGTCGTTCAAGACAGTCTGAGTGAAAATGTCTCTCATGTTGTCCCCAATTAAATACTTTTGGATTTGTTGATAACATGCAGCCTCACTTCAAGTCCCAGCTAAGTCAGTCAATAATTTAAATTAAACGGAAAAAACAAATAAGCAAAAGAATAATTAAATTTGTGCTTTTAGTGACACTGTCGCTCAGGAATTCACAAAATTATTTTGTGAATGGCAATTATTTGAGTTGACGTCAATATGTCTTCCACGATTTTCTATTGCCTTGTACACATCGTTTAAGATGCCTGAAATGCATGGCCAACTGGGATAGAAGAGATACACACACATTTATTCTGTAGTAGTGAATGAAGCAAATGAGTCTTTGTTCAATATCTCTGCCCTGTTTCGTAACCAGTATTTCATACAACAAAATCAAAGTTGTTTGTTATTTGCCACCTGAATATTATTACCTTCGATAGCTCAGTTGGTAGAGCGGTGGACTGTAGTAAAGTTGAATAAAATCGTATTGTATATCGGTAAAGCGTGCGCGTGTATGATTTGTGAGTTATCTGCTATACAGGCACTTTTCGCAGAAATAGAGTAATTCACGGAAAAAATCTGCAAATCAGGGGGGGCTCCCTCCGTTAGAACAAAACGATCTTCAATCAAATCTGATATCCATAGGTCGCTGGTTCAAATCCGGCTCGAAGGAGTTTTTTTTTTATTTTTAATCGAGACATAAATATATTTTCTTTTTTTTTTTAAAGCAAAATGCGTGTCATTGGAGGTCATGCGTTCACATTCAAATAAACTGCTCGTCATTCAAATGAGTGCTTACTGATAAAAACTCGATGATTATTATTCATATCGGCGTACATGTGCACTATTAATTAATAAATATACAAAATTCAAAGCAATTGTTGAAATACTAACCAGCATTCTTCGGACTTCAAGACTTGTTCTCTGTAACTGATCCATTTCCCACGAGAAAACAGTTTGTTAGCTAAAATCAAAAATGTTTTAGGTTGAAGTCTACTGATGAGTTCCAAAAAGCGGGAACGAAATGCATATAGACAATCGCTTAACCATAAAAACAAGCAAAATTTTCAATTTAGATGAGTTCTTTTATTGTTTGCTGGGTATGGACAATAAAAAAATGTACACACACACACACATACACACATTTATTATGGAGTGGTGAATGCATCAAGCAAATGTGTCTTTGTTGAATTTCTCAGTTGAGTTGTGTTTGGATCATGCGCTGTTTCGTTAACAAGCAAAACCATTACTTCATACAAAAACACTTTTGTATTTAATTTTCCACCCAGTTTTCATTGCATTCGATAGCTCAGTTGGTAGAGCGGTGGACTGTAGTACCAATTGAAAAAAACTCGTGTTTATCGGAAACAAAGCATGAATAAAAATGTGGTTATCATTACGGCATTGAGGCAGTCGCCGGCCATAATTCCCTCATTTAATTCTGTCAAGTTCCCCGTTAGATCGAACTACCTTCATCAAATCTGATATCCATAGGTCGCTGGTTCAAATCCGGCTCGAAGGAAGTTTGTTTTTTCTTCCAATGTAATAATTTTTTTAGTTTTTTCCAGGACAAAACCATCAAATTTGTTGAAAACAAAAATATGTATCTATTTGAATATAAAAAATTCATATTTTGCTATTCAATTTGATTTCGTGCGTGTTGTACAGTTCCGTGTTTTGAAAAAATTTCTCGTTCGTGTTTCGTACGTGTTGGACATCTTGGCATTCGTGTTCGTGTCGTGTTGGAAAATTTAACACGCGCCCATCTCTAGGACAAACAAAAACTCTGTATTTTAGTGGTTTTAATTTATTTGTAAACGCAGCTTTTCATTGCGACTCAATTTCAAGAATCAAATTTCTAAACAATATCCAAGAATGCATTTGCTTGTACATTTAATTTCTAAATTTCTTGCTTTCTATTCCGTGTTTGCAAATGGGAACTGAAGAGAACATTAATTATAATTGAATTATATAAAAGAAGCCGGCCCAAAAAAATATTTGAGAATGAACCCATCCAAATGAACTGCTTTGGCAGAAAAAATTTAATTAAAATTAAATTTTTAATTTTTTGTTTTCTTGTAGAAGTAATTATCATTACTTCATTTTAGTTTTTTGAGCAGAATAATTATTATATTTTGCTTGCCAATTTGTACAATACTCGTACGAGTAATTTTATTCATGATTTTCCAAGTCAATTGGATTGTTCTACTATCATTCTTCATGCAGATGGAAAAAACAATCATGGATTTTGCACCATGATAACGCACCAGCTCACACATCGATGCTTGTGCGTGAGTTTTTGGCCAAAAACAAAACCGTTATTATGCCTTAACCACCGTATTCACCGGACTTGGCCCCCGCTGACTTTTTCCTCTTCCCAAAACTGAAGACACCGATGAAAGGAAAGCGTTTTGCTACGATTGAGGAGATAAAAGAAAAATCGAAACGGGAGCTGTTGGCGATACAAAAAAGCGCGTTTCAGAAGTGTTTCGAGGATTGGAAAAAACGCTGGCATAAGTGTATTATATCGGAGGGGGATTACTTTGAAGGGGAGAAGATAGTTATTGATGAATAAATAAATACTTTTTGAAACAATTTTAAATAACTGTTATTTTTTTTGCATCAGACCTCGTATATATGATATAACGAATTTTTCTGCATTATTAACTGCAAAAATTAATCTTTTGAGATATGACTATGTTGCAATAAAGAAGCAATATATTTCGTCATATTTAATGTAAATGATGATATAAAAATAAATCGTCCAAAAGTAAGGCCAGTTGTTTAAGTAGTGTCTAAGGCTATCTGTGCGGTTGTCATGAGTTCCATTCCCACTAAAGACTCTGGCGTGTTTCTTTCTGGCCTGATAAAATTAGTTGCTATATAATTTGTAATTGTATGTGTAATATTCAACAAGTAAATAAATTTTTTTTGAATCAGAGAACAAGCAGCTTAGCTTGTTGTCCCATGACGGACAAGAAATTCCTTTCGTATACGATCTTAAATATTAAGATATTCATTAAAAAGCTTTTTGCCCTCACGCCTGATTTTTTCTTAACAAGGCCCGCAGGATTAAAATTTCTTTTGGAAGATTGTTTAATAGCAGGTATTCACCACAATTTCAAATGTTCGAACATAAAATTCTTAACACTTTGCAAGAATTTATAAGAAATTTTCTAATGAAATTACATATGTACGAGTACATACAGATGAATTGACAAAAATTAACCAATCATATGAGATTTTGCTTCAATGATGTCGCTAATGTTTTAGCTTGCGTTGCCAATTGATAATGAAACTGAAGTTCGGTTGCCATCCATAATCGAGCCATAAATAATAATATGCTTACGAGTATTTTCATGTTAAATAAATTTTATTGCCTTAAGAGAAACTATTTAATTCCTTACAAGTATTTACAGTAATTATTTAATTAACATTTCCAATTAAAATACTTTATAAATCACACATTATGAATGTTATACACACTTATGTACATATATACAAAATATATATATATATATTACATTCAACAAATTCTAAAGATCATCTTATAAACTCCTTTACAGCGTCACCTCCTCGCTTAAAATATTAGTTTTCAATGGAATGTCTTTGATAATATTCTGAAAATATTCAAAGGGAATTTTTTGATTAGCATTTACTCGTACGCTGAAAAATAAGAAGTATTACATTTAAAATATTACTATTTAAAGAACTAAAGTTTTTTTTAATTTTTGTTAAAGTTTCGACTTTTTATGTCTTGTAATGAGAGTTTTGTGGATAATAAATTGGATTATTAAAATATTTAAAATGCTTAATAAAATTTTTACTGTACAATAAAAAAATAAGTGCAATTAATAATAGTAAAATAAAATTTTGTTAATTTTCGAGTAACTAGTTACAGGAAATATTGAGTCACACCCGTTACACAAACGCTGGCCTTAACAAAGGAAGAAACTTGAAAAGAATAAAGAAAAATTTGAACTCAAATTTTTACCATGTTGAATACATATAAAATGAGTAGCTTCAAATCACAGCATTTATTAAAAAAGACAGTCACGCAACCTTCTTTGTTGACCATCACAAGTTTCCTTTGTTAGTTTACCTTTTTATGGATTATATGAATGAAGTTGACAAATTTTATTTTCGTCAAAATTTCCGATTTTTCTCACTTGGTCACACCCGTCACATTTTCTCAAAATTTTTAAGGTTTTTTTCTAGGCAATAATACAAGCAACAGGACTTAAAGAAGTTATTGTGTGTCTTGTAGGGAATAAAGATAATAAAAGGTTTGTAAGGTCACACCCGTCGCAGATTTCTGATGGTCGTTCTGAGCAGAAATCATATTTTTTCAGTGTCTACCATCTTTTTGGTAAGCGCACCAGTATTGAAGTTATAAATTTTATATTTTTGAGTTCTAACAAAGATGTTAGTATAATGGTCACACCCGTCACAATGGAATTACCCAGCGATATTGTTTTTTTTTTTGTAAAATAGAAAATTTTTGCGGAAGCTGTGTTGATTTGCAAAGAAAAATTGTTTCATAAATATCGTATAAATTAAACTCGCTAAACTCTATTCGAGTAGTGTAATCACAGTTATAAATTTACCTTGGAATTTATTACGTCTTCGCTGCAGCGAAAATATTTGCGTATACAAGGTGCCAGCAGACACGAATCTACTTTATTCGGATCATTGCCACCAAAGATGCAGGTACAGATTATAGAGACGACTATAGTTAAGACTGCACCCAAAAATGTGTACCACATATACGAAATGCGATACAAAGGAAAGATGTCACTGAAAGATGAAAAAAATTGTAGTTGTAAATGTAAAACTGCAAATAATGAAGAGGAAAATATTAATGTAAACTTACTCTGCAGTTTCTTTAATTACAGAAGAATTCACAGCTGACTTGAATACAGATTCAAAGCGATAATCACAGTGTTCCACCGTTAACGGTTTAGTTTGGTATTTCACAGCGCCAGAAGCAATTGCCCATTGAGCATTTAAACTTATCCAAGACATGCCAATTACACCCATTATGCCCCCAATAAGTGAACTCTGGTGGGAATATAACAACATTAGAACTTAAAGGAGAATCAATTGAGTAGAAATTTTGTATTTACGTTGCCATTAATCCAGGGCATGAAGATTCCAATAGTAAATATACCAAATAAAGGACCATTAGTAATGGCTTCCAAGCTCATTGTCAATTGCAAGACCGTACCCATATGTTCTACAACATAAACCAGGCAAACGCAAAGAACTCCCATGATCACAACCACTGAACGCATTATCCAGTTAATGGCCATTTCTGATAAGGGCCTATCAACAAAAGGCTTTACAAAATCTTCCAGGACAACGGCCGACATTGAATTCAAACAGGTTGATAGTGAACTTAAAGCCGCACTAAATACACCTGCTATAAACAGCCCCGTCAAGCCGGGTAAATCGCCCAATGTTTCCATAACAAATAAAGGCAATAGCTGATCACGGGCTTTCGCCAGCTAAATATATTAAATAAGATATTAAATAAATTATATTACCACATTGCTGGCTTACCTTAGTCGTTAAGGGATCGCAATCCTTATAGGTGGCATAAATCAGTAAACCATTGTAACTGCAAAGAGCCATTAGTACTAAAACTCCCCCACAAAAAAAGACCAAAGCCTTACGTGCGGCACTGAGTGTAGGCAAAGCCAAATATCTCTGTATCATGTTTTGCGAAACGGCATTTGTTTGCGTCCAATAGAAGACTCCGCCAATCAATTGGGACCACAAAGTATGGCGCACAGTGGGATTGATATTTAAACTGAGTCACAAGTACACATACATACATACAAATGTATGTAATCACTTAGTAATTAATAAACCTTAAGATTTAGAAATAAACACATCTTATTAAACTTACTCTGGCTTTTCTATTCTACCAGACTCCCAAGCTTCGTGAAAAACCTTAGACGCTCCTCCTACATCCATGCTACCCTTAACTGCCACAAGTATCAATGCCCCCACCATTGATACCGTTTGCACCACATCAGTCCAAACTACAGCCTTAAGGCCTCCCTGAAAATGCAAATTTCAATTTTTATAACACCGATATGTTGCTGTTGCACTAACCAGACTCGTATAGAAAATACAAATTATACACACAATGGGTGTGATGGTGTGTACCGCCACTCCGGTAACCTGATTGAAGGCCAATGCTGGCACATAGATTACAATCGGTAAGTAACCAATCTGTAAAATTAATTTAATACTTGCTTGCATTTCCCTAATTTGGTTTAATTAAAAGCAAATATATGGAATATATCTGTGGCAAAAAGGGAAAAGTGTTTAAGTCGAGATAAGCTGATTTTGGGTTAATGGTACCTCCGTAATCTGCATATTCGAAAGTACCCCTGGTAAAAATCTCAATTAATTTATGTGATTTTTCAGGAAGTTTTAGCACTATGACTTGCGACTTATCTTTTTTAGACTTCTAATCTCATTTGGAATAATTTGCTTAATTTACTTTATACTTTGGTATATTTCAACTTAAATGTATTACTTATAGTGTGCAGAACGATGTTTGCTTCAAAAAATAACTGTTGACAGAGAACTTACCAATTTAACTGTAAAAGAAATAAATTTCTGAAAATCGACTTGAAAGCTTAAAAGTGCTCTCCTGCGAAACAGTAAAATATGACTTAAGCACTTTTTCCTTATTGCCATAGATATAGCTCATTTACTTTAATGACGTCATAGCTCGAAAAACTCAACTTTTCAGTTAATAATGCAGAATTAATCATTATATTGTATAAAAACTCCATACAAATATCTTGTTGTTCGTATAATTTTAATTTTCCTTTAAATTGTGTTTAAATAGAAAACTTTAACAGCATTTTTTGGAGTTATGACGTTATTGCAGTAAAAGAGCGATATGTTGTTCTATAGTATGTATGTATATGTATTTATGTACACATGTACAAACATATTTATTTTGTATGTAATTTTACTCACATTCATGACAGTGAACATAACTGATCCAAACATGCGTAATCTGCGGTCAAAGCGGCTTTCAAGGTACTGCAAACGAACAAACAGACAAACATATGTACATACAAATGTATAAAATTCATAAACAATATTAAAGTTAATAAAATAATACGACAAAATTATTTTTAATATATTAATGAGTTTTTAATTTTTAAAACGTTCAAATGCTAACAACTCAAGATGAAGACAATTGTTTCATAAATAAAACTAAAACATGAAAGACAACCTGCGTATACAGTGGACCAATAAAACTTGCGAACACCTTCTGATTTTTAATATGTAATACTAATAATTGACATAATTATCGTAATTGAAAAATAAATATGTAGATCTTTTTGCGTCAAACCTTTTTCTCAACACTATGGACTGCAACAGTAATATTCTCAGTTGTTCTTGACTTATTCCAAAATCTTCACAATTGCTGGCCGAGAAGATGCTTTACGACAACCTAAAAGTGCTTCACAGATTGATCGAAACATGTAAACGTTTCCTTTAATCACTTACAGAAACGTCAAGATTTCCATATCGACTTCTTCCACAAACAGGCTTTTTTGCGAACTGTGACCTTAAAATTTTCTTAGTATTTGTAGTGAATTTTCGTAATTCCAGTGTGTTTTTAATGCGTATATCGTTCCATATGTTTAAATGGCGTAGTTTTACTTGCGGTCTGTCAAGTAAAAGTTATAAGTTGATTTATGACAATGACAGCTGTTAAAATGGCGGGCTTTTCAAACTGAAACGTGTTAAAAAACTATCCTTTGCACAAACCATAATTTATTGATCTGTAAATAATAACTGAGGGACCATAAACCACGGCCCGATCGCTCAAAAAATGTTTCATAATGATGTTCAACCCATTCCAAAAAAATCAGTTAACAAAATTCTTGACGAGCTGTTAAAAAGCTCAAGCACAGACGTTCAACCAAGAAGCCATTAAAAATCTGTTGCGAAGAGGAAATCACGAAGCCTGTTTTAGTGTTAAGTTCTTTAAAGGTTATATCCCACACACACATATATTTCACACATTACTTTCCATTACATACGTGGGCGTGTGATGAATAAATACTCAGAGTACCATGCGTATATTTATTTTGTCCGAATAAATATCTACACTCGGAGTATAAGCTACACTACTATATGCCTTTCTGTTTATAGTTGTAAAGTATTTAAGTTTTTTCAAAAATAAAGTAGAGATACTTGGTTATGAGTATAGCTGATTCCAACACACATCGTACGCAAAAATATTTGAAACAAATATTAAGCCAAACCCTCCAAAAAAGCATTACCGACACATTTTTTGAATCTCGTTTTTTTCGACGAAAATCGATTATGTACGGTAGCAAATAGTCAATTTTGGCCAAAAAATTATGTCGCTTAAGCTTTTTTGCGGTTATGGCACGATATGTTTGCATACGAATTGTTTGTGCTACAATTATGAGTACACACAGTTACTAAATTTAAGAGTAAAGACTTATGTAAGTATATAGTATATTTTTTGAGTACTTTATGTCATTCTCTGTTCTTGAGCACGTCTTTTCACATTCCTGAAGAATAAGAAAATTGCTTAATGGTTCTGAGGCAATATGCGAGTACATATTACATCTATTCACAACTCCATTTAACCTACTGATCTCTGTGTTGGGTTAATTTTTTTTTTATATGGAAAATAGCTGAATCGGCCCACCCTCACCGGAAGTTTAGCAAAAGAACACGAATATCGCCAATTTTTTTACCTTAAAATATTTATACGAACATTAAGATAATAATTCTTTTGTACCTCAATTGTAATACTTATTAACAGAAATACAAAAACTTCCGGAAAAAATAACCAAACTGTACAGAGTGCTAATGAAAGTGAGGGTTATTAAATTTTCGTTGTATGTATTAATAAGCAATTCACTGCTTATAAGATTTATATTATCAAGTACATTTAAAAAAGTGTCCCTTAATGATGAAAATTAATTATCTTGGGAAAAAAATATTTTTCATTTTGTTAAGAAGACAAAAAAACTCATAATAAAAATTCCACATGAATAAAATATTTAACCTTCATAAAATATGTACATAAGGTAAATTTCTGGGAAATATTAATTCCTCATCAGCATTTGATTTCAAGTTAATACATTTCAAAAGAAATTCTCTTTTCAAAAATTAATAAGATGAATGACTCAATGATTGACAAAATAAAGAGTAAATATTATAATTAAAAGATAAAATATTGTTTATTTTTTTGCACGGTTAATAGAGGTATAAGAAATGGAAGCAGAGATCAAGAAACAAAGTGACAGCATGGGTGATTAAAAGATGTACTCGGTTGACAGAGGCCTCGATAATCGTGGTTCAACTGTACTTGATTTTTTGGTGAAGTATCTTTGAAGTCTTTGATTGAAATAATAAGTTTTCAGAAATTCAAATTATAAGAAATATTCGCGGAATTTAAAGGAGATCGTCTGAAAGCTCTACATATGTATGTTCCTCATGTGATTCTGTTACAAATGATTTCTGATTAAGTACAAGAAGGCCCAAAAGTAATGTCATAATCTTAATTGGTTGTCATTCTTGCAGATGTGCTTTGACAAATGTGATGTAGATATATAAAGAACTAGTTGTGAGGAAGCCATAGAACGATACTCATTTTAAGAACGGGGAGTTATATGAAAAATGTCGTCGTCGTGTTCTATGTGATCAAAGGATTAGGCATTTGGCCAAGCGCTCCGTGCAAACTGGGTCTATTACAGATGGCGCAAGAACATCGCTGTTGTTCATCAAATTTCGAAGAAAGATTTGGAAATGTTCACCTAAAAAGTGCAACCGTAAATGGTAATCGTTACAAGCAGATGGTAATACCAGGTTCAGGCAATTTTAGTTGAGCAACCTTAGAGCTTATGAAACATAGTGGAAACAATATTATCCTCTCTAGCCCGGGAACTAAAAAGTTGCTCAACTAAAATTTCCGTGTGTGAAACGGAGCCTCTTTTGCTGCATTGCGTCTCTCACTCGACACATTTTTCCAGTTCGATTTACGTTTTGGAAATTTGAACTAGCCATACAGATCTGCAGATATAACAACAACAGAATTTTTTCTTAGGTTCCACGAGCCTTGGAAGTCTTGAAATCTAACATCAAAGAAGAAATCGCGTATTAAGGGTCAGTTGTTTTGCAAGCAATAATTCAAAATTCCGTACAACGAGCGCAATTATTCATTAACTTGGGAGGTGGTGATTAGAGCGATAAATGAACATAGTTGATTCCAATTAAAAATAAAATTGTTTTATGAAAACAGACATCGTATTTTTATTTATAACAAAATCGCATTTAGTTGAAATTATTTAGTTATTATTATTACTATTTTTAATGTTGTTTCTTAAAAAAAAAAACATCGAACATTGCCGTAAAACGTATCGCAAATCAAGGGAGTAATGCGATTTACAAGTGGCGCTGTGAATTTTTGCATGTGCACATACAAATGAACATACATACATACATACATACTTTTGTGTATGTATGCATATTTTCATTCATAAAATCAAATGTAACAATTTCACACAAAAAATTAAATAGAAGGAAAAATTCACTTTTGCTAATTGCAAAAATTTGTCTATAGTAAAATATGTGGGCATCAACTGATATAACGAAAAAATTTGTTAAATTGCAGACGACAGACTCGTGTAATTGTTTAGATCATTCTGTAAGTACATTCATAAGTACATAAATATGTATGTGTATGTATGTTGATATGTAGATTTGTGGTGGATGTTGTTAATTATAAACGAAAAGAATTTATTACAAATCATTGCCAAAGTCAATGCCAATTTAAGGATTAAATAAATTTAAAATGGTTTAGGGAAATTTATAAATTTCCTGAGAAAAATTTTGCAGTGAAATTTTTCGAATAATTCCCAGGGAGTTAATTTTTCGCAGAATTGAATTCTTTTAATCTAAACACATTGCGAGAGGAATAAAAAATAAGAGAGATTGTCGAATTTTCGAGGTCAGCTATTTTGTGATCAGTAGTTTTATATTATCTGAAAGTCTGGCAATGATTTTTTAAAATATGGTAAAAAGGAATACGGAAATAACTCTTGGAGAATTCTTATTCATAATAGGGCTGTAGTCTTACTATGTCTATTTTGGCTATCGTTAATTAATTCGATTTTTTTGAGTATATTTGGATAAAAATGTTGCGGATAAGTGGATTTTCGATAATTACATCATAATCAATCAAAGGGACTATTTGGTTTTTTTTTGTAATTCATGTCTATTTGATTTCATATGGCGATACGTAAAAATATAAAAAAAATTTGGAATATTGGCTAAATATTAACATCAGTAATAAACAAAATAATAAACAAAAGTTTTTTTTATATATTTCAATATTTATACCTGGGACGAATTACCGCAATCATGATCGAGTAGGCTTTCAAATCGAATTAATCGTTTTACATCGGTTGTTGAATCGACTAGATAGTTTGTATTAGATTAAACAAATTCGTTTTTTTAAACTAGTACAATAACCGAAATTGAAAATAAAAAGATTATATTTATTTAAAAATAAACTCGACTCCACTTAAATATACCTGGCGCCGAATTACCGCATTCGTAATCGAGTAGGCTTTCGTATGGAATTAAATTTAATCAGGGGTCTAATCGTCGCTTTCGATAACGAGCTGATTCGATCACGTTTTTTTTTCAGTTTGAAATTATGGCATTCGCTATCTAACATGTAATAATACGGTACGATATCGAATGCCATAATCTCAAATTGAGAAAAAGTGATCGCATCAGCTCGTTATCCAACGGGACGATTAGACCGTCAAATGGATGGAATACTGCATTCGATATCATTTCATAATTTTCATGGGTTGTTGAGTTGACTAGATTTGAACTAGATAAAAAAAATCGTTTCTTTAAGCTAGTATAACAACCAGAGTCGATTCGACAACTGTAATAGCTTTACTGCTAATATAAAATTTTGATAGTACTTGCACGTTAACGAATGCGATAATCCAAATAAAAAAAAATTTCGAGAAAATTAACTCTTTCACGGCCAATTTCACCAACTCTATTTAAATGTCAATTTATATTTAAATGTCGATTTTCATTAATTTTTGTATGGAAAAATTACTTTTAATTTTTTAATTGAATTGATATTTAAATAAGTTGTTGAAATTGGATCTAAATGCAGTTGAAAATATTAACTACTTCTTATTTTTCACCCACTCTACTCTTTATTATCATTTAAAAACGTGTGATAAAAATAAATAACATTTGCTTTCGTATTTAAAATAACATTAGATTAAACTTACCTCATAAGTTGATGTTATCTTTAAATTATGGAATACAGGCAAATAAAAGATGCCCATTACTAATGCCATGGATATTACACCAAGCGATATATAGAGATACTGTATGCCATACGAATATACTTCCGTGGGTAGTCCTAGCAACGTAATGCCCGATATAAAACTTGCCACCAGAGATAATGAAATGGGCAGAATCAACATATTACGGCCACCCATTAGATAATCTGATTCGCCAACAGATTTCTTCACAAATCCAAAGTAAATGCCAATGAGTATGCAAATCACAAACATGGCAATAAAGACAGTATAATCGGGCCATGAAAAACGCTGCAACTCAGCGACAATGTTATCTATATCCGACATCTTCACATATAATTATAAGCGATACTCGTACGCTTGTATGTAGTAGTAACTTTAGGTAGATGTTCCGTCTTAAAAGACGGTTGTTTTTGAAAAATTCAAGGTTTTCCGTGGTAAGAATATTAATAATTTTTTTAAGAATTCCACACAAACTTCTTAAGTTTTGTTAATATTTATATAACATAAATTTATATGCTATCCGTATGCTCCACTGGATGTTAGTGCATGAAATTTTCTCACCAACTAAATTTATGTTGATCAAATTAGACTTTTATCACCAAAATTTACAGATTATTTTTTTGGTTAATTTATGTCAATTGTGGAGATTTACACAAAATTTATTCGTACAATCATGGCTGTTAAAACATTGTTTGAAGCTTTCATTTGAAATAATTTCAATGATTATGATGATTCTCTCTCCCACGACACATTGTTATCTGACATTAGATAAAACACTTGCTTGGACCTCAACCATAAATAAAGATAGACTTTTATGTTCTTGATGCACGGCTCGATTGTAAATTATTATTTCATTGCGAGTGCATACATACTCGTACATAATAAGTGTATTAAAGTCTACAATAGGTGTGTACGAGTATATAAATATCTTCCTGAGTGTGTGTCTGTGACTGGTATAATTTTTAAATAAAAAATATGTAGTCTTTTATTCAATTTTTATGCATATTGCATATTCTATTTTGTTACAGACCAACTGCCATTTTCATTTCGTCTCCCTGAGTCGTTTAAAGCTCAGAATCCGATTATTTTGTGCATACTACCAGAACAAGTGAGGGTTATCCTTAACATGACCAGATAGTTTTTATTGCTGATTCATGTCAAACAGAAGTGCAAACGCCATTGTAGCCAAATATTATAGAGATTAGTATTTTTTATTGAAAAATCTGGACTAGAACTCAGACAAGTGCAAGCGCAACCAAAATTAAAATTAATATTATTTGTGGCAACTTTCTCCAGTTGCCCAAAAGGATCAAAAAGAAAATTATGCCAGATTGGGAACTGAATATAATGTAACAAAGCTTCGAAATATAAAAAATATAAATTATAAAAGAGTCGTAAAGCAGCTCTGGGCGACTCAACATCAAGCAATTATCTCTTAAGTGCAACCAGGCCACTGTTGTTTATTGATCTTCGAGAGTTTTGCGTCTCGCTCGCACTGGTTGACTGATCTGCCACGGATAACCGTATATTATTGCGGTTCTTTTGTGGGAGGCATAGGTCGTATATAGTCAGTCACAAAAACTTTTTTAAAATACTGTTAATACCATCTTGGTCATATGGTCTAGTTACTCCGCCCATATTTGTGCAACAATACTTTGCAAATTTACTTTGTAAAGTATTTATTAAATAAATAAATAAATAAATTATAAAAAAAATTATTAAGTAAAAGTGCTTAATAAATAACTTAACACAAAGATGATTAGTGCAATTGTTTTTTATGAAGAAGGCATTTAAGGGACAATTCAAATCACTTAAAGTTGCCGGCTCTACTGAAAATTTACTATTTATTTTTAGTTTTAGGGCTAGTTACTAATTATATAATCTTACTTACTAATTATATAATATTAGTTTAGCATAACAAGAAACAAATTTAAATGGGGCTTAACCGCCTATGATGTATTTCAGTGATGGATTAATAATTGTCAATTTAGCTGTTGCTGAATGGTAGCGATGCTATCCTCTCAGTCCAGAGGTCGTTTGTTCGATTCCCGCAATAGACCCTGGGTGTTTTCTAAATAAAAAATGGTATACTTTGTTTTCAATATATATATGTGGCATTCTTGAAAATATTTTATGTAAATAGGGCAACACTTAACAAGCGATGTGACAATTCTTTAAATATATTTAAAAAAACTTCAATAAATGAATCCTGAATTCTTGGAATATTAAAAAATAAATAATATGGACATAAAAAATAGTGAGGCTCCAAAATAAAACCAAAAACCATCAAAAAATTTTAAATCCCACGAAATAGACTTTCTTTCCAATTAATTCTAAAATCTTCATACACATATTCTTTGTTAAACGAAATCTTTGCAAGAACTCCAATTCATTATACACGTATAAGTGATTTGTAAGTGTTTTTATCTCTCTTATTTTTCTCACAATTGTCCTAAACAAGTTATTATAGTTTCATAATCACTAAAATATTCGTCGCCATAACAAACATCCATTATATTTATGTATGTAGGTATTTATCAAACTTTTTTGTAAAACTCTTTTTTTTAATTGCGTAATATTTATTTCATATAAATAAATATTTATCATTTGACAGTTCTAACTTGAGTTAAACTGAGCAATGTTGCTCGGTTAAACCTAGATTATTAACTAGATAATCTTTATGTTAAAAACAAAGTTTAAAGTTTAAACGACAGTTAAATGACAAGCAGAGTTTATCTTTAACTAGTTCGTAAAGTACATTTTTGCCTTCCCAAAGAAGGACTAGTTTATTTAGTTAAATTTAATTTTTTTTTTTTTGTAATTTTACCACTCTTGTCTCAAAAAAATTATGCAGCCACCAAAAATTTGTGGTTGTCAATACTATTACAAATAAAGTTCATTTTCCATCCGTAATCGAGTCATAAAACTGGGCCAAAAATATCTGTATACGTTTAAGAAGAAAATGTTATACAACTTCCATGCAGAAAGTAAACACGAATGAAAGCAAAAAAGATCTGGTCACGTTAATTTTCCCTTGTTAGCTTTCGAGACATGTCTTTATGACTTAATTTAGTAAATTACTTTGCAAGAATTTTAGTTTCCAGATAAAATGAAAATCTCGGTTAATCTAATCAATTTTGTTCATTTGCTTAGGTTATATTTAGAAAATTGCTTTTAGTAGGGGCGTTCAACCAAAGCAGAAACTACGATAATTTTGAATAAATTACTAAATGCTCAAGTCTTAAAATGCAATGAAGTCTTAAATGTGTCTAGGAAAATGTTTAATGTGCAATGAGAAATATGTGAAGAAATCGTAAATTTTGTATGCGTAATTTGAAAAAATTGTGTTAGAGAAGAGAGTTCATTAATTCAACTTGTTCGTGAAAACATGTCAGAAACAACGTCATAACTAAAAAAAACTAGTTTTACCGGAAACTAGTTTAAAGTTTTGAATTTAGACGCAACTTAATGGAAAAAGAAATTTTTTTAATCTCAAGAGTGGAATACATATGTACAAGATGAAAGTTTTACCCAATATGAAAAATAATTTGAAGATAAATTCTACATTATTACTTCAAATATGGCATTTTTTGAGTTATGACGTTATTGAAGTAAATGAGAGATATGTATGTATATACACAGGGTTACCGTTCACCCGACTAAAGTCGCAATTTGACCCTTTTTTAGCGGTCTGAGACTTTTTTTCATCACCGACTTTTCCGACTTTTTTTAATTTTGTTGCGACTTTTTACCCTTTTTTGTAAAGCTTCTCAACAGTTAATTTGCAGTAAATTAAAAAATTTCTGATTATTTTTATCAAAAAAATCGTCAAAATAACGTCGGCAAAATTTAAAAGCAATTCACAGATTTTTTCTGTGATGAACTTATTTTTAAATATAGGAATGAAATTTAAGAAAAAATTGTTTAAGTACAAATAATAATACATATATAAGCATGTATAATGCAACTGTGTGTGTTGTGAAATATGATAAAAATGGATTCTGCAATAATCTTTTTGTTTTGTTTCAATTGTTTTTTCGTTTTGTTATGCTTTTTATTAATAAAAACCGTTGAAAAAAGGTGCAACTTTTATTTTCTCAAACGACTTTTTTGTGCGACTTTATTTTTACAAAACGACCTTTTGTGTGACTTTTCTAAAATTCCTAACGGTAACCCTGTACATACATATCGTCACCTAAAATCCAGAAAGCGGTAAGTACACTTTTTTTACAGGAGAAGCAAAAAACCTTATAAATTTAAGACTATTTTAGAGTCTTTTGGATTTAATGAATAAAACCGGTATTTTTGAACATACGAGTATATGAGTAAACTTTTAAGAAAATATGTATTTTGGTTAATCATTAAATGTAAATATCACAGTATGTTTGTTTGGACGTATGTAGCTGCAATAAATAGACAATAATAGACATGATTATACATATCGCTCCTTTATTGCAATATAGACATATGTGTCTCAACCAAAAAATGTTTTCTTGTTGTTAATAAAGCGGAACAAATCGTTATATGTATCATATTTTACCTTTTCTCTTGAGAAAAGAAAAAATATCATTACCTTAATATAGAAAGGGACTAACTCATTATTTTCATTTAAATCGAGTTTTTTGTATATTTCGATAGAAGAACATCTAAATGTATCGAAAAATGCAAAAATCTCGATTTCACAAAAATAATGAGTTAGGGCCTTTCTATATTAAGGTAACGATTTGTATATCTTCATTGAGTTGTATGTAAAAAATTTAAACAAAATATTTTAAAACTGAAAACTTAACAAGCTTTATGGAATTATGCCTTTGCTGCAATAAAGGAGCGATATGAAACTTGCGTTAATGATTCCCAGGAAGTTTGGTGTGCAAGTGTTTAACAAACAATTTTAAAATAACATATAAAAAACTTTGTTTATGAAGGCAAGTATTAAAAAAAATCTTTTATTGGACTAGCAATTCACTTTGGAAAATTAATACTTTGCATGTCAAAAAAATCTAACGATATCGAATGCCGTAATTGCCCCCTGAAAAATGTGTGGTGGGGGACATTCAAATTACAAGCGGCGAAAACATTCATCTGAGAAGTTGCGACAACCTGCTGTGGATTCACATCGGCATAGTTTTATGGGCCCTGGAGACGATCAATTAAATCCATCAATCATTGCATATGTGCGAGTGCCATTTAAAACGAGATGTACAAATAAGCACGTCAATTATCATTTGTGTTTTCACTTCGTAGCTTTTGTAGTTCATATTTACACTATGCAAGTCTTATTGCTAAGCTGATTAATTTGATTTATTTGATTTAGTTTTCCCCTCGTCCCTCTTTCTTAACAAACTAATCAGCTTAGCAATAAGACTTGCATAGTGTAAATTAGGACGTATCAAAGCATGTCGCCATCGGATGATGACTTTTTGTTATTAGTGTAGTTTTGTTTAAAAAAAATACATAAATAACCCCTGGATGAAATCTTGGTATAAAAAAGGAACAGTTTTACATACGAAAGTCTTTTACGTGAATGGAAATTAAATAAGAATGTAATTATTATTTAATTTTATTAACGATCACTTTTTTATATAAGTTGTCTACATGTTTTGTTATAAATTATGATTTTATTTGGTTTTTATTTTAATTTTTAATTTTACTTATGCATGTATATTTTAAAATATTCTTTTAGCGCAATGGTGTCACGAACTTAAGAATATATTCAGTTTTTTTATTTCTACCGATCACAGCGAGAGTATAATGTACAACTGAGGGTGGCCATTAATACTGGCGAAAGCACAACCCTCAACCATTTCGATCAATTGTGGGGTTTTGTTCTTTTAATCGTCATCATGCTGACTAAAAATACAAAAATAGAATAAAATGAAAGGAAATCTTGGCTAATTAAAATAAATGAAGAAAAAATAAGTCTATTGCCAAATAAAACAACAGGCTAAAGTAAAATATCAAGACATATGTATGTATGTACATATGTACTCGTATGTATATTCTCAATGTATGAATGAATGATTTTCTAGTTCTTATTGGTCCTATTCAATGTCAAGTTTAAAATCTTTTGAGTACTCAACCGGCATTTCTTGCATTTATTTACACGTGTATGCTCATTGCATTCGCTGAGATTTTTCTAAATAAGCAAAAATTTTATGAAAATCTCTTAAAATGAAATGTTTGTGTATGAGACTGTTGCCGTTTGCTTTAACAAATTTTATACTAATTAGATAAAAATTGCAGTTTTAAAATAAGAATTTAACACTGTAAGAGATGATAGAATAGTTTTTGACAAATTCTCTATTGGGAAAGAATGGATAATATTTTCCATAAAAGAAAACGTTATGCTTATATACATACATACATATTTCTCCTTTATTGCAACAACGACATAACTCAAAAGGGCTAGTTTTGCGTATAATAAGTTTAAATTTTTAAATTTACATACAACTCAATGAAAATATAAAAAATATTTTCCTTTATCAAGAGGTGTGTGTGTATACAAGCCTTTCATATGCAATTTTTACACAAGATAGGGAAATTATGATGAAACATTCGGTCCTGTTCTGTAAACCGGTCGATTTGAAATCGCACGATTTTAAAAAACTAACTCCGACAATAGAAACATTGTTTTATCCTTTTTTTACTATACAGATTCCCAAATATCATATCTGAAAGAAAATTATAGTGTATGATTTTAAGTACGTCTGCAGGACCATTATTAATTTTTTGATGCCGAGAAATTTACTCGGAGTCGGTTTACAGAACAGGGCCAATTATATAATTGGCTTTGGTTTATTGATGATATTATTTCCTATTTCTTAAAAAAAATTTACGTATACATACAAAAAGCTCCCATTCTACTTTCCCTTCTCTACCACAAACTCAAGACTTCGCAAAGTAAACTTTGCGTATGTAAAAGCCGTCTAATTGATTGCATAACCCTAATTTCTGTATTACAAAACAATAATCTAAGAATTTTAGGAACTTATAATTATTTTTAAATGTTGGCATATTTGATGCATTAACTTAATTTCGAATGTTTGCAAACATAGTCGTAAAGAAACTCTGGGCTGAAGAACAAAACTCTCGCGTTATCGTAATTATTTCTTAAGTGCGTTCAGGCTTGCGTGTGCAGTTTGGCCTTCGAGAGTTTTTCGCCTTGTACGCACTGGTTGATTGATTTCCCTCAAAAAACTGTATAGTTTTGCGGTTCATTTTATTGAAAACCACGCTGCTGCTTCCTATGTGAAGAAATATATCCTTATTCACAAAAACATTTATAAAAGTACTGTTAATAACATCTGTGGCAAAAAGGAAAAAGTGCTTAAGTCTAGATAAGCTGATTTTGAGTTAATGGCACCTCTGTAATCTTGATAGTCGAAAGTATCCCTGAGCAAAATCTCAATTATTTTGTGTGATTTTTGAGGAAGTTATAGCGCAATAACTTGCTGCTTATATTTTTTCGACTTGCAATCTCATAAGGAATAACAGCTTAATTCCGCTTATACTTTGATATATTTCAAATCGAAATTTTAAAAATTTAAATTTATAACGAATTTTAAAATTTAACTGCAAAAGAAAGAAATTTCTTAAAATCGACTTGAAAGTTGAAAAGTGTTCTCCTACAAAACAGTAAAATACGAATTAATCACTTTTTCATTATTGCCACAGACATTATGGGCATATTTAGCCCCACTCTAAATATTCCCCGGGAAACAATTCCCACCGAATTCACTTTTTTAAATAAAATCCACTTATCCTAAACAGACTGAGCTAAAATTTAAAATTTTAGGGAGAAGTTCGAAACTGAAAGCTTGAAAGTGACAGTGTATTAAATGAATGAATGAATGGACGAAAGAGTCGAAAAAACTTCATGAAATTTTCATATTATAATTTTTGCTCTTATTTTCAACTCGAATTTATGTTACATAATTCGGGCAGTCTATAAACAGAAACACACACAACATTTAATTTGTCGACTGCGAAAAATAACACATTTCAATTCCAAAAAAGGATACATACATATTTATATTTAATTAATCTTCTTTATTTACATCATTACTTTTTGCTAGTTTCCGTATAATCTTTCAATAACATTGCAGCACCTCTCGTCGCCATGCCTAAAATAATTGAATTTGGATTGCCCGATATTGGTGTAGGAAGGACACTGGCATCGATAATACGTAAATTGTTAATTCCATGAACCCTAGTTTCAAAATTAAATATAATTTTTCGTTATAAAATACAGTACGTGTATGTGTACACACGTACATATTTGTGTGTTTGGCAAGCTTACTTGAATTGAGGATTCACTACGCTGTTTTCAGGTTTATTGCCCATAGTGCAGGTACCGCCTGGATGATGTGATCCCAGGCCGACGTGTCTTAAGACACATTCTAAGTAATGATCACTTGGATGATTTAATAAGAAATCTCTTTCAAAAGGACCAAAATTTGCACACTCTTTTATGCGTGGCCAGTGTATTTTAGGACCCAGTTCAGCAAAGGCTTCAGACATGATCACCTATTAGAAGTAAAGTAAAGATACATAGTTACATACCTATGCCCTAACTCATTATTTTTGTTGAAAACGAGTTTTTTGTATATTCCGATAGGAAAAATGCAAAAATCTCGATTTCAAAATAATATTATGAGTTAGGGCCTTTCTATATAAAGGTAACGACGATTTCTATAAAATTAATTTTTCGATCAAAATTTCTTATTTGAAACACTATTTTTATTTTTATTTGTTATTTAATTTTCATAGTATGTGAATAAACCAACCTCTACCGCAGCTCTAACCGCCTTTATAGTACATGCCACATCCTCTTTATTAGCCAAATAATTCGGATTGATTAATGGGTTTCTTCTTATGTTCGAACTACTTATTGTTAAGCTTCCCCTTGATGTCGGCTGCAAACAAGTTGATATTGCAACGAACCCCTCTTGCGTTGAGTTAAAATAACGAGGGAATAATGCCCAAAAATGTGACTTCTTAAAGTTTGATATAGACATTAAGGCTAACTCGTCTATTGCGCCAACGCCGAAAAAGCTCAAACTAAAAGTGTCACTTACATTTCCTTCTAGGCTGTCTACATGCCCCAATACACCAAAATTTCCCAGGTGACCAGAACCCACTGTCAAATAATTAAAAATTGAAACTGGGTCTAAAAGTGAACGTTGATTTAAAGTTGGCCCCACTACCTGTATGGATGTATACAAAGGTAAATTGATGTGATCGTGCAGATTTTCACCAACAGGAAGCAACTGCGGCGGTACGAAATCTGGAATGAAAACCTTGTGCTTTCTTAATTCTTTTTGGTTGCCTATTCCGGAAACCATTAAAAGTTGTGGCGATTGATAAGCTCCCGCGGAAATAATTAGTTCTTTTTGTACATTTATTTCGTAGATAAATTCCTTTCTGGTATGCTCATCTTTAGTGGCAATTTTTAAAGATCTTACTTTAACTTGGTTGCTTTCATTCTTTTCGAATTCAATTTTTTTAGCCATAGTGTTTGTCATTATTTTTAAATTTCTGTATTTGTAAGCGTCTTGCAAAAATCTTTTATATACGCTGTAACGTAAGCCATTTTTAATATTGTAACGTGATTTGCGAAAACGCCATGATTTGTGCATAAATTCGTTTTGTGCTTTTTCTAAAGCTAAAGTTATTTTCGAATATTGAGCTGATATTTCTAAGATTTCGTATGGTTTAGCGTAGCTGGCCTCCAGAAAGGGTTTAACGGACAACCAATTCCAGTAGCTGAGATTGAAATTGTTCGACCAACGTTGAAAATCATCCTCATATCCATCAAAATGCAGCATATAATTTAATTCAGCAGAACCGCCAAGTCCTTTGCCACGTGGAAGACATTGACGCTAAAAACAAATGTTTCATTAAAAAAATAGTTTAATTGCAAAGACAAATAGTTTTTTCCACTTACCTGCTCTTCCAAGCCTTTGGATGAGTACATTTGAGGCGTCGAAAGAAATGACCAATCGTTTAAGCCCTTCTGTTGAAACGTAGCAAATAACGGTATTTTACTCAGAAATCCAAATCGGTCACCAGCTTCTATTAGTAAAACAGTAGAATTACTGTGCTTTGAAAGTAATGAGGCCACCACAGAACCCGCTGTGCCAGCACCCACTTAAAACAGAAGTTTACAGAAAATATTTATGTGCGATATTTCTTAAAACCAACTTACCCACCACGTAGTCAAATATATAACCATCGTTGGCTTTTAGTACATTCGGCACTTTTTCCTCCAATAATGCAGCTAAGACAAACCATATCATGGACAAAAGACCAATTATAAGAGCAGTCAGGACAAAAATTTCTAAGCATGAACAAAACACAGAGGAAATGTTTAACTTTAAGTACATATATTATTTATTTATAACTTAAAGGAACTTACTGTTAAAATCCATGACTGTTATGTTTCAACACAAATTATTAAATAAAACTAAAACCAAAAGTTTCTTTTAGTATCACACTAATCCAATTACTGTGTGTGCTTAATAAAATACTCAAACACAACCAAAATGTCTATGCTGGTCATGGAAAGCACTAAAAGCGTACATATTGAATTTCCACCCCCGCCAAAATGAACACTCAATGGGTTGTATGTTAAGTTGCTTTAAAAAGCAACCTGATATTATTTTAAATTACGCAAATCACATTTATTCTTCGTTATTCAAAATAATTTTGTCCATATAATTTTTATATTGATTTAAGAATAATAGTACAGCGTAATTATGGGCCTTATTTTGTAAAACGCAAGGCTAAGCGATCAAAAATTTTATGTGTTTCGTTTTTGTTATTTACATTTCTTCCACATTAAATTTTTCAATTTTTAAGCTGAAGTCACCTCACCCATTTGTTTCAGACAAAATTTTTGTCCGCCCAAATTCAATTTTGTATGTAGTGTGACGATAATTTTACAAAATAAGGCCATATATTTCTAATTTTATAACTTACAGATACGACTTATGTCTAATAGGCCTGTATTAACTTCTTTAACTTTAGCCTCTAATCATTTCCATATCATCATCCATTAGACCTTCCTCCAATTTCTTTTCTAGTTCGCGTGCGTCGACGTAAGTGATCTCTTCTTCGGGTAAGTCTTCTTCCATTAAAGCTGCAGCTTCAGATTCTTCCTTAGCACGGCGTTCTTTCAGACCAGCAGCCGGAGACCGTATGAGCGATATATTACGCTGTACATCCTTGACATCCATTTCAATTTCAATTTCACGACCCTTGCGCAAACGCTGTAGAACAAATTGGCCTTGACGACGCTCTTTGATTTCAGTAACTTTCTTAATAGCCTCCAAAGTCTGTTGCCACATTTCTCTGTTGTATTTAATGGGGCAATTGCGACGTTTCTCGAATTCAAAACTGGGATCAATAGCCAATTCTTTGCCGGCTGCCTTGCGGAAAGCCTTGGTCCATTTAACTTTACGGGGATTCTTCTTGCGTTTGAATGCTTTATGGCATTTCCCACGGCAAAATTTAAATATCTGCAATTATCAAAAACAAATTATATTGGGAATAACCTACTAACGTGACGTCACAACTTTATCGCCTCACTCTTACCTTGCTGTCATTTCTAACAAAGTGTACTCCATGTCCAGGATATATTTTGCTGGAGCAAAAATAACACGTTTCAATACGCATTTTTGTCGATTTTTTGTTTATAAAAACCTAAAAATTCGACAATTATTTGCAGCGTGAATGCACGTGTGTTTTTATTTTTCCACTTGACAGCTGAGAAAGGTAGAGCAAAAGAAAAATTAGGATTATTACAACGTAAACACTGAGTTCAGTGTTGTCAGATATGGCGATATCTCGCCAAACGTGGCGACAAAAATTTGTTTTTGGCGATGAAAATTTTGAAATGGCGATTGATGATTTACTTGGCGATGTTTGAACTCTTTGGCGATATTTTTTGCTACATTCTTATGATTTCAATGAAACAGAATAATATTAAATATGAGAAATTTTTTATTTAAGGAATTTTTTCTACAACATAAAATATTTAATGCGCAAGATTCTTAACTCTTTCTCTCAAACAAAATTTTCTGAAATTCAAGAAGTTTAAAAATAAAATTATGGACCACACAATCTTATTCTCCACCAAAAACGACATTTTATAAATTGGAACCAACATTTTAATATTGAAGAACCAAAAAGCCTGCACGAGTTCTTGCTCGTATGTATATTGTATGATTACAACAATGCTGCTGGTACTTAACAATTCAAGAATACGATATTTGTACTTAAACACACATTTAAGTTATCGTTAATTCAGTTCTATCACAAAATTTAAATAATAATTCTGATATTGGTGTTCCGATTCAATTTATCCTAATTAGACTGATCTTTTGGAATATGTTATCGTTAAGTAATTTTATACGCCAGTATTTATATGTTAATGTAAACAATTTTCTTAATTTTTCTTAAACAATATAACTTTGATTTTAATTTTGACAATATTTGTAATTTAATTACAAAAGAAATGTATTTATTTATTTATTTATATATATATTATACAAAGTAAATTTGCATAATATGGTTGCACAAATATGGGCGGAGTAACTAGACCATATGCCCAAGATGTTATTAACAGTATTTTAAAAATGTTTTGTGACTGACTGTATACGACCTATGCGTTCACATAGGAAGTAGGAACGTGGTTGTTAAAGCAATTCCGCAGAAGGACCGCAAGAATATACGGTTATCCGTAACATATCAGTCAACCAGTGCGAGCGAGACGCAAAGCTCTCGAAGGCCAATAAACAACAGTGGCCTGGTTGCACTTAAGAGATAATTGCCAACGACGCTTGATGTTGACTCGCCCAGAGCTGCTTTACGACTGTGAAAAGAAATATATGTTTTTTTATCTAAAATTTAATGTTTTATTATATTGGCGATATTCGACAAGTCATTTGGCGAGAAGATTGAAAATAAATCTGACAGCACTGACTGAGTTGTATTTTAGCGTTGCCAAAAGCAATGAAAATGGAATTGCCATATAAAAACAGTTACACTTTTAATTTATTTTGAGACACCCTGTCCTGTGGTGGCAAAAGTGACAACCACCAAACTCTCAAGGCAAAAGTTTTTCGTGTTGCAGAAATTTTCTCATTGCAATAAATAATAGTTTTCCACATTTTTCTTGAAAATAATATGAAATAAAACTAAATTGTCCAATTCATTTCTCCAGAATTGAATACTGTGTAAAAAAGTGTAAGAAAAGAATTTCAATATGGATAATTATGGCAATGAAATTGGCCAAAAGATGAGGGTAAGTAATGGAAAAATAAAAAAGGAAAAATCAATTTATTTATGTTGCCTTCTAAAAAAATATTCATATCACTATTGTACGTGTTTTATTTATATCTTATTTTATATAACTTTTCGTATGTAAAAAAGAGTGCTGTCAAGGCGAAATTGGTCGAACTGGGAACGGGAGGCTCTGCCGGTTATATAGATGATGAGTTGCCAGATTACGTGATGATAATGGTGGCTAACAAGAGAAGCAAACAGCAAATGATATCCGACCTAAATTTATTTTTAGGCAATCAGACTGATCTGTTTGTAACTTGGTTACATGAGGTATTGCAAAAATTGCAAGAAGTAACACTGCCAGCCGCTAGTGGTAAGTATCTAGAGAATTGAAGTAGCCATAAATTCGAAAATAAGATTATAATCCCACACATAAGTATGTATGCACCTGTGCACAGGTACATACTTACGCATGTAGTAAATATAGAATATTTAGTTCAAAAAAAAAAAAAGCAAGTTCGTTTGAAGCTATGAAACGATTTTCGTTATATGTTAGATGAAGTTTCAAGTATAAAGTTGTTAATACATGGTATAAGCAGTAAATAACACTCACTGTGTTCTTAAAATAATGACGCCATAATTATAAGTTAGTAAATGCATAAAATTTTTGTAGGCCCATCAAAAAAACGTAAATCATCTCAAAAAGAAGACAATTCTTCAAGTGCTGCTGCAGTTGCTGCTAAGAAGGATAAAAAGCAAATCAAAAAAGATAAAGTTTTGCAGTCCAAGCGACCGAAAGAAGGCACATCTTCAAGTACCCCAGATAAAACTTCGTCAAGCAAAGTCGTTAGCTCAATTACTGATATTGTTGCAGAAGAGCTCTTAGAGAAAGCAAAACATACAATTAATGCAACTGCAGATGCCACTCAAAATATTAAAAAATCTAAAACCAAGAGATCTTCAGAAGAGTTTAGCAGTTCTTCAACAAACACTTCAGAGAAACAAAAGGAATTTGACATACCAACAATATCGGAAATATCATCTACTACTGGTGCAAATTCTAATACAGAAACTAACAAAGAAACGTCTGCAGTGTCCGGAAATAGGGAGCAGGATTTAGCTGAATTAGCTGAAATACAAAAGAAAATTTATGCAGCCAAAAGGCAACTTAAACAAATTGGCGAACTTGAGGATGATGAAGACTTCCTCAACTTGCGCGATGAAGACAGTCGCGACGAATTCAATGATGCTGATGATTTAGTTAGAAAACCTTCTATAACTCATCCTCAAAATATACATGGTCAAAAACAGAAAAGTCCTATTGTTTTTGCCCGAGATAAAGCTACACATCGTAGTGATGATAGATTAGATGATGAAAATACGGCTGCAAAGCGTAAAGGTTTTACACCTCCTCCAGTCAATCTATCTAAAGGTGATACTTCAGATTCCCGAAATGAAAAACTTCCCGTTCGAGAACGATTAGGTATGAAAAATACTGCATTGATAAGAGAAAATCCACGACCACCACAGCCCATACAAAGAGAAAGAAAAAGAAATTTACAAGAACAGGTATTATATATACCTGCATTTCGTCGCAAAGAAATGGAAAAGGAGCGCGAAAGAGGGAAAGAACGTAGTCGAGAAAAGGATAAGGAAAGAGAAAGAAACCAGTATTTGATTGGGGATCGTAGTCGTAATAATGAAAGGGATTTTGATAAGCAAAGAGAACCTGAAAACGAAAATAGTTTAGTACGTGGTCGTGCTCGTGTAAGACGTCAATTTGAGGAACGCGAAAAAAGACGTTCGAATTCTGAAAATCACGAACGAAATTCCAGTCAAGTCGGCAAAATAAGCACAACAACACCGTCTACCACGAATCGGCCTCGCAGTAGTAGCAAAGAAGAAGCGTCTCCCGATGCTGGAGAATCGCGGAAACGCATTGTCTCTCGCGTAATTGTAGCACCTGCTAAGCCAGTTGAAAATTCCGACGAAGAAGATCTTAACGATAAACCGGTCAATTCTGTTATAAAAATAAAGCCACGGCCTCCCGTTTCGCCCAGTAAACAAGCACCGAAAAATCTGCTTTTGCGCGCAGTAGCCGAGGCCCAAAGATCGACTATACTCAAAAAGCCTTCAACTACAAAACCAAAAGTTTCTCTACGTCTAGGAGACAAAGTTAATGTAGAGCGCAATACAAAACTCTATACAAAATCCTACAGAAATCGTCTTAAAACTGCCCCCGGCGTAGGACCTCTCTTTACTCGATCAACAAAGAACATAATTGTAGAATTTAATGGTTCCTCGGCACCAGATAAAGTGAAGTATAAATCCTTGGCTTCCTACGAAGAAGAGGAATATGTTCCAGAATCTGTATCAGACAAAGGAGAGTCTGATCAGGATTACGTATATGTGCCACAAGCAATACGTCAACAACATGGCAGCGACGAGGAAATAAATAACGATCGCACAAACGATGGAGACGAAAATCAAGAGAATTTGCAAAAGACTCAATTTGTGGTGACTTTGAACGGTAGTTTGTAATTTTAATACGCCGCATAAAACATTTTTTACTCTTTTTTTTTATTGTTTTCAGAAAATAAAGCCTTGCCGAAATTGAAACGTCATGGTCCGACACGTTATTCACGATCTCTGTCGCCACCACCTCAAGTCTCATCTTCATCAAGCACCTCAAAGGATCGTGAAAAATACCCTGAACCTACTTCCACTTCCAGTGTCTCTGGAACATCTCGCAAACCGAACATAAAGGGCAGGTTTTCCGCAAAATCATCTCCGTCATCTAATGAACGCAGGTCGTCATCGCTTATACGACAAGAAGCGAGTACAACACCACCTCCCAAGCGCACTGAATTTGTAGAAATTTATCGGAAACCTAAAGAAATTAAGAAGATTATAATAAATAATGACTCTGAAGATGACGAACTAAGTCCCTCAAAAAAGCATTCACCCGAAAAGGAACGCAAACTTAAACGTCGCAGTAACGATTCATTATCACCTCAACAAACACCGCAGGACAGAGAACAAAGATCTCATGAAAGTCGTTCTACTACGCCACCACTAAAGGATCATTATCGGGATAGGCATAAAGAATCTCTAACTCCCTCTAAACGCAAGCATATTCTCATTAAGTTTGACTTAAAGGATGCCAAAGACTCAAGAAATTCTAGAGAAAGTTCGGTGCCCAGCAAAAGGAGGCGATCGTCAAGTCGTGACATTGTTAGTCGCGACCATAGTCGCGATAGGGATAGAGAAAAGGAAAGAGACAGAGAAAGAGAAAGAGAAAGGCATTCATCACACGAAAGAAGGCAAGAGAAACACAAAATTTCTATACGCAATTCTGAAGCCAAAAAATATGATAACATACCATCATCCTGTGAGTGAATCAATTTTATTATATTTAAACTGTTCTCTTATTGTTTTGTTATTTACATATTTTCAGTAAATTCTGTATCAGTGGAATCTTCTGGCAACTTTCGCATTACCAAACCCAAAGAACGTTGCAAATATCATCCAAATTGTACAAAATCGTTCTGTGAATATTACCATCCTTCATCTGCTTGTAAATCTTTTCCAAATTGTAAATTTGCCGATAAATGTCTATACTCGCATCCCAGATGCAAATACGATTTAGCCTGTGTTAATTTAGATTGCAATTTCTCCCACAGCGGTCCCAGAAGCGCTAGTCTGTTGGAACCAACAGCACCTCCAATTTGTAAGTTTACTACTCTCTTTCCTTTTTGTATCGCATAAAATCGTTACTAATATAACTTATATCATGCTGCAGCTTCATCAGTCGTGCCTGTACAGAATTACAAATCAATATCATCCACAGCCATAACTGGCCCAGTATCTTCAACTACTTGCAAATTCTTCCCCAACTGCACAAAAACTAGCTGCCCCTTTTATCATCCCAAGCCATGTCGTTATGGCAAAAACTGCATTAACAAATTGGAATGCTTGTTTTATCACCAGGAAATACCAAGCAGCAGCAAATTCAAATGGATAGCATCGGCCAATTGATAAAAAAAGTTTACTTTCAATTGCGTATTAATTTCTCTACTACTTTTTATTTATTAGTAGAAAATTGTATACCTTATGCAGAAGGCAAAATAAAATTAATTATTATATGCTATTTATTATATACTCGAGCTATTTAAAAATAATCATAGACCTTAGGCAAGTGTTTTATTCTTCTTTTTTTCTCTAAACAAAGAAAATTTAAAAAAAATACGCATATAATAAAACCGAACAAAAACAAACTATCAAACAAAAATCTAGCAATGTTTCCTTTTTTCATAAGTTTAACATTTTAACCGAATAAACAAATATTTAAACAAAAATTTAGCAATGTTTTTTTTTAAATAAATTTAACATTTTATTTTTTCAAAATACATATATATTACAGTCTTCTTATATTTTAATAATACGTAATATACTATTGATATTAAAATAATACATGTTTAAAAATATATGTTTCATTAGATAACTTGAAAATATTAAATATTTTCAAAAGAAGTGATTGATAAAAAAAACTGCAAGTTCTTAGATCAAATAAATGAAAAAAAAAACTAGTTTAACTCACAAAAAATATATGTTTATTTTAATATTTGTATTCTGTCTGCATACAAATTTTATAAACAAATTAGATTTGATCTGATCAATTTATATACAAGACTTTCAAAGGCAATAATGGGTTAAGGCAGAGAGTGGGAAGGCGAAGTTAGCACTAATTTTTAAATGTTAAACGCGGTTAGTTCTCGTAACATAAAATTATATTGAATTTATATACAAATTAAAAACAATCGCGGACTTGGTCTGTTGGTCTATTAAAATGTTTGCTATTAAACATTTGTTCGTTAAGAAAGAAAAAAACCACACGCACAAATCTTTAATGCTTGCAAATATCATCATTATATTTATTCAGAAACTAGAATTGCTTTATTTAACAAAATTTCTATCTATAGTTATTGATTAACAGAAAATTTTACATGATCCAAAACCGTGAAACATAAACGAAGTGCAGCACAAAAAGAAGTTTTTTACTTTCATAAAAATATTTTCAAATTCAAAGAGTTAACAAAATAGTCTGAGCTTGAAAATTATTAATTATTTATATGGGCATTTCCACGGGAAAGTCTAATTTTTTGTCGCGTACGACAGCAAACAAGCTTGTATTTCGGAACAATGTGACTCGATTATTCTTAAAATTTAACCTAATGTAGAGCTGCTCACTGACTACACAAATACATAAAGAATTAAAAAAAAACTTTCGTTTCATATTTGTTTGATGTCGCACGCGACAAAATGTTGACATTCCTGTGGAAATGCCCATATGTATGTATGTGTTAACCTAAAAGTTGAACTGAGCATAATAATTTCAGATATTTTTAATTCAAGAAAAACAATAGAAAATATTAGCCGTTAAATCGGTTACAAGTGTGTACAGCCATGTGGCTGTAAAGCTGATTTATGTTCTTTTTTCTCTTTTTATATTTTAAAGGCTTATTGGCACCTAACTTATTTATTACATAATATTATTATTATTATTATATTTTTTAATTATAATAAAGTTACGTGTAAAACTAATATAATCCGAGTTAAGTCCCTTCTACATTGTAAGATGAACTGTCTAGAATATTTTAATGGAGAAGGAGGTTTTCTTTTATATTTTCCTTTTCTTTGTTCTTTAAATTTAAAGTTTTTAATGTAAATACTATCATATAGTTAAACGTAAATGTAAAATTATGAAAATTTTGTTAATTTATTTTTTTTTTAGAAAATGGGCGGAATGTTTGAACAAAAAACAATGCTAACATACTAGTTAAAATACTATAAATAACATTGGGGACGATTCGATTAGATAAAAAGTATATGCAATTTGACTAAATGAGTCTTTCTTCCGGTGGAGGTTTCAAAACATTATCCATTTCCAGTCTAGGATTACAGTATTCTTGAGCACTAGGGCTGTAAGTGCCCCTAGTGGCACGCTTGTTTCGCGCCATTACTAAAAATGTAACTAACAAGCCGGCACATACCAACAGTAGAATAACTATAATCGGTATTACAATAATGGCTATATCGGCGGTGCTAGGTTCTTGGCGGGTAGTGATCTAAACAAAAAATTAAGCAATTTAATAGAAGAGTGTTATGAAAAATTCTCGCACTTTGTCTACTCACCAGCACAGTACAATTTTTACCGGTGTAACCCTCTGTGCAATTGCAATAATAATCAGCCTCATCTCCGCAAGCCTCTATGCAATTGGCACCATTCATGCACAATTGTTGTCCTTCTTGTTTGCATGGATCGGTAAAGTTGCAGTAGGCGCCACAGAATGCATCCTGGCAAATGCATTTAAATGATCCTGGTTGGTTAATGCATCTACCAAGGCCTCCGCAGTATTCCGCACTCGTAGCACATTCGTCTATATCTATTTCGCAGTGGTCTCCTTCGAAACCCGTATCGGTGCAATTGCATTTGTAGCCACCGATTAAATCAGTACATTTTCCACCATTTTGGCAGGGATTCGATTCGCATTCGTTGATGTTCGTTTCACACAAATGGCCAGTGTAACCCAAACTACATTGACATGTCGGGCTCTACAGAAATATTTACAAAGTCAATTTGTTTAAACATCCAATAATTAAGTAAGAATAAAATTAAAGAAGATTTCGCATTGCGAAGGTCCGTTAGTTTAGTTGCTATCAATCAGCTGTTTGCGTGACCTAGACAAAGACCTTTATGTTTCGTTTTAAAAACAAAATACCAACATTTCACATCAAAGGTGAAGAGAAATTGCAAAAAATATACATACATACATACATACGAGTACATACATATGTATGTACGAGGTCTGATAAAAAATAACCGTTATTTTCAAATTTCGTGAGTTACGTATGTTCGATTTTCGCATTTTTTTTCTGTTATGTTGGTACACATGTCTGTTATATACATATGTTGGCAATATCAGCCATTTTGGATTGTCAGTTTGTTTTTGACAGATAAAAAGGTTAGTCGTGTTTTGGTGTGCTCTTTGATTTTTTACTAAATTTTGAGCAAAAACAACGTCGCGTGGACATCGCTCAGGAGCTGTTGAACATCGTCAACGACGATCCAGATTTCCTGAATATGGTGGTTGAGGCATGATAACGGTTTTGTTTTTTGCCAAAAACTCACGCACAAGCATCGATGTGTGAGCTGGTGCGTTATCATGGTGCAAAATCCATGAATGTTTTTTCCACAATTCTGTGCGTTTCTGGCGAATTGCTTCGCGCAAACGGCGCATAACTTCAAGGTAGTATTCCTTATTGACGTTACGATCTTGTGGCAAGAATTCATGATGCACCACGCCATTGCAGTCGAAGAAAACAGTCAGCAAAACCTTCACATTCGACCGAATTTGACGTTCTTTTTTCGGTCTTGGCTCTTCTGGACGCTTCCATTGGGATGATTGGGCTTTGGTTTCAATGTCATAGCCATACACCCATGATTCGTCACCAGTTATGACCTTTTTGAGAAAATCTGGATCGTCGTTGACGATGTTCAACAGCTCCTGAGCGATGTCCAGTCACGTTAATTTACTAATTAAGCTTTAAATCACTCATATCGCGATTGGTGTATTTCGAATTCTGGGAGTACTACGACGTTTTTGTAATATATTAAAGATCACAGCAACATTTTTTCTTTAATCTAGCACAAAAATGTCGTAGTCGAATTCGAAATATGGAAACCTCGATAAGGCCCAATTATTTATGGATTTTTAAATTGGTAATACTGGTTTTAAATTCTTAAAGTATACTTTGATTTCACTATGAATATGCTGCTATGTATTTAAAATACAAAATGCCGAGTTTACATACATTTGGATACACATAAATATAATAATAAACTTACCATTGCTTCTGCGACAATGCATAGGCCTCCGTGTTCACACGGTGTAAGTTCGCAGAAGGCCATATCGCAAATGGCTCCTTGGAAGCCGGATAGACAGCTGCAGGTGAAGTTATTGCTCGTTTGAGCATCTATTAAAAAGAGTTGCAGAAGTAGTGTTTTCAATAAATAACAGTTGAATTAAAAAAAAACAAAAGAAAGAAGAAATGCTTACTAAATCCATCCTGACAAGTGGAGTTATTTTTACAAGGCTGATTCTCACACGTAACCTGCTTTAAGATGTCGCACTGTGGTCCCGCATAGTCGTCAGTACAATTACACTCAAAAGCGGCAATAAGATCGGTACAGTTGCCCCCATTATGACATGGCTGCGAGGCACATTCGTCGATATTATTTTCACACAGGCGACCATCGTAACCCGGCAAACAGTCGCAGAGGAAATCAGCCACTTTATCAATACATGTGGAATTATTTTCGCATACAGCGGTAGCACATTCGTCAATATCATTCGAGCAATCGTCGCCGTCATAGCCCGGCAGACAGGTGCAGGCGTAGTCTTCGGTAGGGGAGCTACATTTTCCGCCATTTTTGCAGTCCGTCTTAAAGCACAAAATACATCCTTCGTCTGGGGGTGTCGAATTCAAACGGAATTGAATTTGTGGCTGCACCGAATCATTCTCAGTTCTGGGATACATTTCTTCATTCGTAAAATATGGCAAAAGAAGATCACCCACTCTGGCTTCACCCAAGCATCCCTTGAACTGCGAACCCTGCTCGGAAGATAATGTAACACGAGCTAATTGATTATGGCTCACAACTGGCATGCCACCCAAATACACTTCAGCCCCACTTGATATCAAATCCTGGAAGGCATTCATATCTATGTCAGCCGAAAATGCCGGCGAAGGATCTACCATACTTTCCCAGCCCTTCCAACCACCCTCCAGTTTACCATTGTGTGCTCTCAAATATATTCTACTCCATTCAATGCCATCCGAATTGTCCTTGCTGAATCTTTTTGTATCGCCCAGTGAATCCTGGTTGAATTTCCATGTTACAGTGACCTGGCCTTGATTCACACCTATTTCAAAGAAACTTAGTTCATTTTCCACATACAACAAGGTGCCGCCCGCACGTGTACGATAAGCAATTTCTACCACGGGCTTTAACTTGGGCTTCAAGTCGTCATTCGTTTGCTCCTTGTAGAAGGTGAAAGCTAACGGCGCCTTTTCGTTGCCTCTAAATGTTATATTTGTTAAGCATTCATAACCATCATCAAGATTTTGGCATACACTGCTGCCAGGACACGTCACCAGCTGACAAAACTCTATCTCTTGACAGTCCTTGCCTTTATATCCGTTAGGACATTTGCAAATGTAGTCATTCCAAGTATTGCGACATTCTGCATTGTGTCGGCAAGGATTCTTACGACACAAGTCATCGGACACTTCGCCTTTGAGCACCGACGACCGATCTATGGTTATAACACCAAACGGAGGTGGCAAGGCAAGATCTTCTTCTTCCAAAGGATATAGTTCAACGATCATGGTGTGCGATCCATTGCTCACTTTGACATCTTGAATGATTCCCTTGAAATAATCCTCCGGCTTAACGGCGGCATACTCAGTACCCACTTCAGAGCCAGGTACAACAGTGGCTGTAGTTTCACTAGATGCCGTGGGAGCAGGTCCACCTAAATAAAGCACCTGTGCATCCAGTAAACCTGTCGATGACAGTGTTTTGCGGAAGTACTCGGTGCCATTTAGCTTAACCTGCACCAAAGTCTGATTGCGTACCACTTCGATCAAATGATTGTAGCCATTGTCCAGCTTATTTCCTCCCACAGTATACGCCTCGGGTGTCCCATTGAATTGCATTTTTACCAACAACTCTCCACCTTGTAATTTGGCTGCCACATAAGAACTTCCAGAATCTGTAATTACATAAAATTATTAATTATACCATCAATCCATATACTCGTATCACTTATCAAATGGTGGTTACCTGCTCCTTTAGAAGCTGTCTTGCGTGGATCACTGCCTAAATAGAATACTTGTCCAGTAGGTTGTCTGGTGCGTATAAACATTGAGATATCCAGAACGGATCTAATAGCCCTACGAGCCGAATCGTTCGTTTCCACAATCACGGCCGAATGGGTAGTATTTTCATGACCAAAAGTGGCCGCTGTTATATCTATTACATAAAAAGAACAAATCTTAATTTATAGTCAATACTTTTACAAGAGTCTATAGATACTTACTGTATTTACAAGTATAGCCAAAGTGTGGTCTCTGACACGTGCAAGAGAAAGTATGCCAAAGATCGGTACACTTGCCATTTGAATGGCAGGGATTTGGTTTACACTGCACAGTACGAGGGCAACCACTTTGTATGTGAGTCAAAGTAGTGTTCGCCCCTAGGCTTTGCTCTTCGGGGAAAATCCATTTGCCATTTACCACTATATCTTGCATGCAGCCCACAAAGCTGGAGGGTCGATGGGTCAAATGTCTCAAGTATGACTTCAAATTCGGTATAGTACCACCCAAGTAGGTAAGAGGGAAAGAGGGCTGTTGGCTGCCATTGGAGGTTTCGTATGACCCCACTGGAAAAATGGCTTGTTCGTCATTGGCCGACAATACCAAGTGTGAAGTGTTGATGGCCACGAATACTTTGTGCCAATTGCTGTCATTTAAATTGGAACCAATGAAGACACCTTCCCACTTATTCAGCAGAGACGAATGTAAATTCAAGCGTCCATTGATAAGTTCCAAAATATAGCTGACGGGCTCATTTTGACCTCCAGATGTGCCAAATGCTAAGACTCCATTGGGCAGAGTGGTGCGAAATTGTAAATTAATGTCATAACCCTCTTCACGTTGAGTCTTTACAGTAATCAAGCTACTAACTACCATTGAAATGGTGGTTGTCTTCTCACAGGTGTCGCCTTGGTATCCGTGCTGGCAGGAGCAGTTGAACAAATGTTCGGTTTCATTAACCAAATAAGGCTTGCAGACACCGCCATTTAAGCAAGGAGCACTGACACAACCAATCAAAGGAACCGAACAGTTTTTTCCGCCAAACATGGCATCACAATCGCACTCATAGTCATTGGTCTGGTCAATGCAGGTGCCGTGATCTCCGCATGGATTATAGCGTTCACACTCATCGATGTTTATTTCACAATGGGTGCCCTCAAAGCCAGGGTCACATTCGCAAGTATATGAACCGATCTAATTAAAAAGATATAACAAATAAA
This sequence comes from Nowickia ferox, assembly GCA_936439885.1. Lineage (NCBI taxonomy): Eukaryota > Metazoa > Arthropoda > Insecta > Diptera > Tachinidae > Nowickia > Nowickia ferox. Next base: position 2,781,534 of record OW387023.1, on the reverse strand, counting down.
TATAAGTTCTCTTAAGTTAGTTTTCCTATTTGTTTTCTTCACTTACACCATCATTACAAGTGCCATGTTTGCTGCACGGATTACTTTCACACTCATTAATATTGATCTCACAATTCTTGCCCATTATACCCGGTACACAGACACACTCATAACCACTGGCATTTTGATAACTAAACATTTGACTAAAAATATTCGGCAAGTCCATAGCATGAGCCAGATTGTACAAAGTTATATTCGATCTCTCCAAACAGTTGCCATTATATTGACACGGATTACTTTCACATTCATTGATATCATTCTCACAATTCTTCCCTCTGAATCCGGGATAACATTCGCAAAAATAGTCGTTGACTTTATCTATACATTCGGCTCCATTGACGCACTGATTTGTGGCACACTCATCGATATTTAGTTCACAATAATGACCCTCATAACCGGTAGAATTGCAATTGCAATGAAAACCGCCCAATTCGTCGACACATTGGCCACCGTGTTTGCAAGGTCCCGAAACACAATCATCAATATCGACTTCGCAAAAGCGTCCCGTCATACCAGGTATGCAAGAGCAAGTGAAATTATTAATCAAATTCACGCAAGTTGAACCCTTGGAGCATGGATTGCTGGCACATTCATCGATATCGATCTCACAGTTCAGACCCATATAACCCGAAGGACACACACATTCATAAGCATTAATCTTAAAAAAAGAGAGGAAAATTCATTATCAAAATACTATCTCTCTCTCTCTCTCTCTTCAATATATTACGAAGGGAAGGAAGTTTGTTATGAAGCTGCTTTCTAGCGAACGTAACAGCAAAGCGAATATACATATTTCTATTTGGAAATCAAATAAAGGTTTGGTATCAACTCACTTGTCTTAATATCCGGTGCTTTCCAAATTTAAAGAAAAACAACTATAATGGTTTATTAATTACAATTTTTTCTCACCCATACACTTACATACATTATTATTTATTTATTAAAACTATCCCACCATTGAGTTGAGCCATTAAATATAAAGATAATAATGAATTTCCAACTCACCTTGTTATGACAAGTTGCTCCGTTCTGGCAGGGATGACTTAAACATTCGTCGACATCGGAATCACAGTGAATGCCAGTAAAACCGGGTGTGCAGTAGCATTTATAAGAGCCCTCTTCATTCTTGCAAATACCATTGCCACATATTTTTGGTGAAATAAGACACTCATCGACATCCTTCATGCAACTTCGACCAGTCCAGGCAGCTGGGCATTTGCACTCGTAGTCGCCATTGGGAAGGTCGGAGCAAACACCACCATTACGACATGGTTGTGTTGCACAAGCCGTACAGGTTTTTTTATCCGGGCAAACACATTTATTTTGGGAACATGTCATGGGCTCTTGACAGTTGGTCACTGTACATGGTTCCAATTTTTCACATCTCTCACCGGAATAACCACCCGGGCAGTAGCAGTGAGTACCATTCAACGAGCAAGTGCCGCCATTCATGCACTTGCAACCGGACAAGGGTATGCTCGAAGGCATGACGTCATTAGAGGGTAGTTCGCAGTTGAAGCCTGATATTGGAAATTAAACAGTTAAGCTTTAATTTCTAAAGTCACAAATGTGCGATTAAGTGATTGTAAACCAAACTAATTAAAAAGCTACATTTGTACAATAATATTTGAAGAACCAATTTATTAGATAATTTATTAGACAATTATATAACACTAAACCATTATTGGTTTATCGATTAATTAAATTTGTTTGTTTTTCTTTTTAGTTTAATAGAAGGTTAGCTAAAGTTTCACAACATTTAGAAATATGTATGTATGTATGTATATAAAAAAAAATGTCAATATATCCAAACCTTTAAATCCACTAGCACAAATACAAGTGTAATTGGTGGCAAAACCTTTGCAGGTACCACCATTCGCACACTTATCAGAAGAACATGCGGTCAACTGAGCTGAGCGGGATTGCTGTTGATTGTTTACAAGAGCGGAAGTAGCACTACTGGAGGATACGGGTGGCATATTTGTAGTTGTTGTCGTTAGCGGTATGCAATGGCCAATTGGGCCTAGTACATCAACATCAACATCAACATCATCATCATCATCATCAATCATCATATCAATTCATACCAAAATTTTTATTTGCAAAATTTCCAAATTAAAACACAAATTACATATTTTTATGCGGGAATTGAAAGTATGTACGAGTATGTATGTATGTATGTATGTAACTAAATGCACATATAGCAAAACGACAAGAATCAAGCAACAAATATATGGAGATGTAATAAGTTATACATACATATACATATATGTGCAAGCCGATGTTTTAGATATAAAGACAACACAGCCCCATCCTATGAAATTTGTTTAAAAAAATTCATATCATGTGCCATATAGTCTCGCAATTTTTGTTGCAGCAACTTTTTATTTTTTAGTGAGAAAGAGCGAGAGAGGTGTACAAAATGTATATATTTCTACTTCAACACTCTCCCACACATTAAAGAATTGCTGCAACAAAAATTGCAAGTCTGGACCGGGACATACATAAGTACAGGCGAAACACAGTGGGACATTTTGTAAAAAAAAACTAGTAATGCATTTGCACTATGAAACTTTTCATGAAATTAATTGCATGAAACTTTTTATACATGTCAATGGGCGTCAAGGAGAAGCAATTCGGTTCAAACAAGTTGTCAAAGATGCTTCAGAAAATCATGATACGTAATTTATTCCATGTAAGTCTTGCCTAGCGCTTCTATTGATCTAATTTGCTTCCCCTATTGCCGAATGAAAAAAGTTTCATGTAACTAATGTTATATGAAAAATGCTTAATATAAATTAAGTATAATTAAAAAAAAAAAAAAAAAATTAGTGAAACATCAGATAGAATTACAAACTTTGCAAAAATACTGATTAGCCGTATTTTCTATAACAAATATGTAGGAAAAGTTTCATAAAACAAATTGCATAAAATTTCATGAAAAAACTCTGGGTGTGAATTCGGTATTACCCGAAAATTATTGAGAGATGAGTTACGTGAATTTTTGTTTGTTTAATTTTGTAATATGGACCTTATTCTCGACAAGCAATGAACAATATGAAAAAAGGAAAAATAATGCAGAAATAGCAAAAAAATATTCTTAATATAAAATAAATTAGCCGAAAGTTTTTCCGTATTCCTTGTTTCCTTAACAGGCCATTTACACTTGCACAAAATCTAGCAGATTTCAATTAAAATCTTTATGAAAATCAGTACCGTTTACATCAAATTTTGTTGACATTTATAAATTTCTAATCCCGCTCTCTCTCTCTCTCTCTCTCTGAATAATCATGAGTTGTGATAGTAAAAGTTAAATAATTAATCCTTATGCAAAACAGCTTCATTTAGCAAATTCTCTACAACTTTTGTATGAATACAATTTTAAAGCTGCAGACGAAATCCAAGTTTATTTGCAAAATCTCTCACTGTTTGACTGGTATGCATTTTCTCTAGGTGTTGAGTATGTGCATATTTATGTATAACATAGTGTCCACACCTGATGAATTTATATCATGATGAATGTCAAATTGATATCATGATGGAAATTCATCACGTATAGACTCAATTTATTAATATTATGGCAGCGTTATGATATAATCATCAGAGATCACGGCGTGATAAATTCATCTTGATATCAAATGTCATTTTATGTATCACTGTGCATTTAAAGTTTATTTATGAAACAATTTTCGTTTAAAAAACGCGGCGCAACAATTATTTGTGACCAAAAAATTAAACAACACGCAAATTAGATATTTTTGGCAAGTATTTTGCAAATATTTGTCTGATTCATCATGATATAAAATCATCAACGTCTACCCCTTTGTGTTGATATTAATGAAAAAATGACAGTTGCTCTGCCGGCGTTATATTACGAGTTATGATATAGAATCATCAGGTGTGGACACTATGTAATGTTCGCTAACTGTTTTATACAGAATGGGGCTGATTATTAAAATAAAAATTAAATTTGTTCGAGTAACTAATTCTAGCTTTCAAACGTCTGATTAGGAAAACTAAATACAACAATGACTTTGGTTATTTACAACAATTATGAATGTTTGTTTGAATATTTAAGGATTCGATTAAGACATACTCAATTTAAGCTCACATCTCTTCTTCTTAAGCCACTCTGGTGGTATGTAACGTTTACTCTTGCCTCCCTCACAATGTGTGGCCATAAGTTCATAGTTTTGTGAAGCTTTTTTTTTTGTGAATAATAAGTTCAAATAATGAAGTAAAACATTTAAATTTAATAAAAACAAAAAACACCAACACCAATTAATAAAGATTATGAACACTATGAAAATAAACCTTAAACCACATGCATTTTCTTATAATCAATATGCCAATGATCGATAAATAGTTATTAGTGGAAACGCAAAAATTAATGTAGAACATGTTGCTCATAATTGTTGTTATTTAACAATGAATTTTCAGTACCGTGTTAACAGTTTTTAAAACGAGTCAAAATTGCAAATATGAGCAATGCAAATGCAAATAGTTTTGGCTTACCTGACGTTCCTGGCTTGCAAATACATTTTCCTCCTATGCATTCCGAGTCAATGGGACACTGGGGACAAGGCGGTGGACCTCGTTGACACAGTTCGCCTGAAAAGCCTTGCGGACATAAGCACTGGAATCCAATGGGCTTATCCAGACAGGTGCCGCCATTCAAACACTGTTGAGTTTGGCAACTAATGGGTTTTTCACAGAGTTCTCCACCCCAACCGTCAGAGCACTGACAAATAAACCATCCGTTTGTATCAAAACATTCACCATTGTGGCATGGTTTTGTTTCACATTCATCAATATTGGTCTGACACAAAGGACCCATGAAGCCGGTGTTGGCACAATCGCATATGAAACCATTCACCAAGTCCATACATTTACCATTGTTTTGACAAGGCTGTGAAGCACAATCGTCCATATCAATATCACAGTGGGCGCCGGCATAACCTTTGGGGCATTCACACTCGATGTTTGAACTGCCAGGAGCAACAACACATGCTCCGTTATTTGCACAAGGATTGACTTGACAGAGCGGGTTTATGTTGATTTCAGTTTCGCAGTGCTTGCCAGTATGATTGGGTGTACAAACGCACTGATAATCACCACGACTGTCCTCAAAACATGTGCCTCCATTTGAGCAGGGATTGCGGTCACAGGGAGATCCATTATCCATTTGACAGTTTTTGCCTGAATAACGGGACGTACAACGGCACTCATAGCCATCGCTGTGAGATATACACAGACCATGGCCCATGCAGGGATCGTTGATACAAAAGTCTTGATTTCTCAATGGTATGTCATGGTCTGAGCAAGGACCACTGCCCAAGGGGCAAGGACCAAAAACAGCATTTTGGACAGTCATTGAATCATTAATAAATTGCAGACCGGGACCATCTTGCAAACAGCCGGTAAAAGAGTTGCCCAATATCAAAATGGCTGCTCCATTGCCGATATCCTGATTCGTTAAAAATTGACTATTATACGTAGAGTTGGCTGCAAATTAAAACATAAAATCCTTGCATTGCTAAGATTATCTCTAAGCGTTAAAATTTAGAAAGCTCACCAAATATTCTCGATTCGCGGTCAACGTACAAATATAAATTGCCATATTCATATTTAAATTGTATCGTATGCCATCTGTTATCCAACAGATGATACGAATATTTAACATCGACACGATTATTGGGTCCTATGACTGCAGGACCGGCCAATGATATTTGCAAAAAGTCATTGAGCACAGATATTACGATTGAGTTCTTATTATATTGCTGAGCCAAAATTTCACCACCTAAATAAATACATATGTACATACATATATATTTGTTTACACATTTTTAAAACAATTACTTGAAATAATAATTGATAACTTACCGCGACAGGAACGAAAACTTATAGCGGAATGATTCCATATGGGCATGGGTGACAGTAAGCGCAAATATGCTGAACCATTAAAATATGCTTCTTTGGATGTAGCTGAGACACCAGAGGATTCTGCAAAATAAACAATCAAATGAAAAGCGTTTAAATGGCGGCACTCTAATGGAAATGCTTTGAGGGAGGAGTATTTCTATCGTTAACTTAATATAGAAAGACCCTAACTCATTATTTTTCTAAAATCGAGTTTTTGCATATTTCAATAAGAGAACATCTAATGTATCGAAAAATGCAAAAATCTCGTTTTCAATAAATAATGACTTAGGGCTTTTCTATATTAAGATAAAGATATGTATGTGAGTATACATTTCCTTATTGATGTTTTATTAGAATTTTTTAATAAGATTTGCTACCCTCTTGCCATTCGAAACAAAAATATTTGTTCAACTATGACATAAACTCTTGGGAATAAATATGAGTTACTAATCGCTTGACCAGGTCAGAAGTGAAGAATATAATAAGAGTACATACTTATACACATACATTCGAGTACATGTGCATTTCTTCATGCAGGTTGTAAACGTGTATTTTAAGTACTTCCTCCATTTGTCTAATGTAAAACACTTCTGTTTTAAATCTGACAGAGCTGCTTGCTGCTGCTATTGGCATTACTGGCGGCAGCAGTACGAGCGAGTAGTACCAGTATCATCACAATTTTTACCGGTCATTAACTTGTAATATTTTGTTTTGTTTAAATACCCAAAGGTTCATATTACATTAAATAGACAAGCCAGAGAAATCCACGTTAATTTAACGTGACCAACTACAATGGCACTTAAGCTGGCGCTTGCATGAATTTGGATAGTAATGATTACATTTAGTAATTGATAACATATCGATTGCAAAATTTTTTTAATTGTAAGTGAAAGTTTTAATTTCCATAAAAAAAACAATTATATTTAAAAGCAATTGTGGCAGAAAAAATCTCAATTAGAATTACAAATGATTATAATTGAAAAAATCAATTACAATTACATGTAATTGCAATCGAAGAAAAACTAATTACAATTATACACAATTGGAAAATTAATTTCTTAATAAAGTAATTTTAGAAAATGTATGTTTTTCATTAATTGCAAAATAATAATAATTACAAAATAATTACAAATTAATAATAAACTAAAAAAATTGTAGCAACAATCATGTTTGCGTAATTAAGTAATGTGTTACATATGTGTAATTGTAATTGTACAAATGCTGTAATTTGTAATTGAAATATTTTCAATTACAAGTACATAGTTTGTTTTTAGATTTGCTAATGATTGCTGCCTGACTGAGGCCGTTGTATTCGGTAAACCAGCCCTTTACTACACTAAGTTAATATTTGTACATTATCTTTAACTGTTGGCCTTTGGGTTTGGGAAAACGTAATGAAGCGCTTTCCTTGTCTTTCATCTGGACCAAGGAATTATTCTGGTTCCCGTCCTATAAACCTGCGTTGAGCTCCTCTGTCAGCAAGACAGTTCAGCTTGTCCTTCGTGGCCAGCCACATCAAGTAGATACGAATAACCCTAAATATTTTCTTCAAGAGCAGATAATTATGGCATGGACTTCCGCCTAGAAAATCATAGTGTATTTGCCCATGGGCTTATCCCTGCCTCCATATCTCCATTTTTTTTTTGAACCGTCAGAGGACTATATCTGATCAGCATCTTCGTGCCTTGGAGTGTGGTTCAGTCATTGGCTCCTTTCAGTAATAAGGCCATCAAACCTTTTGTTTAGTCTAGTGTATGTGTGGTTTACAAATTGTCAGACTACTCTCAAATGCCCAAGCAAGTTCTTCGGTTTTTATAGTAATTTTGTCTGGTAGCTGAAGTGCAGGACTCCTCCTTTACTATATATTCAAAGGGAGAATATGTAGAATGGCACAATGGCAACTGAACTATTTCATCCTGAGGACTGCAAGTTCTATTTCCACTAAAGACTCTGGTTGTTTTCAAATCTATTTTCGGAATATGACTATTTAATTTACAAGCTCTCATTAATTAATTATATAATATTGTATTTTTGTTGTTAATAATTTTCATACAAAAGTGTGCTCTAATTATACGATTAAATTTTATTGTTAAATTCACAAAGTGTTGTATTATGTCATACTGTCATAATGTTTTGAATTATTTCAATATAGTTATTTTTGTTCTCAAGCAAAATTTTTAGTACATTATGACAAAAAACTTTGTGTATAGGCCCTATATGTTTTTCAAATAGTTGTATTGAGGACAGGTCAGGGAATATTCTATATGTTAGATTAATTTGTAAAAATCTAGCCCTAAACAAATTTATCTTAGTGATTTATATATATTTAATTCATTTCAATTAAATTTTCAAACTATTTTAATCAAAACTGTTTACAGCGAAAACATTTAACCATTTCGCATCAAATTCAAGTTCCCATACCTGACTAAATTTATTGTTTCAAACGAAATGAATGACAATTTCAATTTCTGACTTATAAGAATAAAATAAAATAAGGATACAGCAAATTTGTGTGGTCACAAGTACATAAGCAAATATATAGTTTTACACCATAAACCATACGACTGAGCTTGTGAATTGAACAAATGTTTTTAGAATATAATTTGTTAAATTAATAAAATAAATGAGCAAATTAGTCAGAGATTTCTAATCGTATAGAAGTTACTTCATTTTCATTGGTCACATTATACAACTAACGCTGTTAGTTTTTATAACGGCAAAAAATTAACACAAAAAAAATAACGAAAAGTAAGACAAGTGTATAGTGTAGTGATTCTTTTTAAGTACTTTAGACCTTTTGACCAAGTAATATTTGCTTTGTTTTTTTCTTCTTAATGGCAACATACACATGCATACTCGTGTACACATACATACATGCATCTGGGTACTTACAGGGCAAGAGTATCAAGCAACAAAAAGTGTTGTCGGTTTTTAGGCCATCGATCAGTTGTAATTGTGGTAGCAACACTTGCGTTTATTGGGAATTTAGACCAACGGTTTTTTGTTGCTTTCTCTTGCCATTTCTAAAGTAAAACTAATGCTGATTTATCTAATAGTCATTCATGTTAACAAAACGTTTCTTCTTATGCTACTGCGGGTAAAATTAGATGAAGGTTTATATTTGAACTTAATTTTGTAGTTTGTACTGTTGCTCCAGTTATAAAATAATTGCCATTTGCTTAAAGTTCCTTAATAATACTTTGTGCAATGGCCTTTTCTTAACTGGAAAAAGGGCCCAGTTTTTTATGTTGGAACCCCTATTTAGGGGTATCATGGCCGTAAATTCTTAGGTGATCTCTGGTAATAATTTTTAACTTCCTAATGAGCAAGCAATTTTATTTCATAATTTTAAGAGGTAAAACAATTTTGTTCATATTTTAGAAAATAAAACGTCATAACCTTAACTTAAGTTTAAAGTAATGGTTAGTTTTTTATTATTACTATTTTTGCTGGAAACTGTGTTCCAAACGGCACAAATATGGCGAGGGCAAGTACTTAATGAGCCAAAAAATTTAGGAGCTTCCTTCGGGAGGTGCGAATGACTTATGCTTTCGTATAGCAAGTAGGAGCTGCCAAGATTCACTCCCAAAGTTTTTTATGAACTCCACCGGTGTAAATTTTATCAAAAACGCTTGCACTTTATAATGGAATATACAATTGGTTGAGGTAACCATCAACAAATGCAACTGAGGCGCAAAAATCTCGAAGGTAAAATAACGCATACCAGCCTGATCGCACTTCAGAAATAATTACGATGGCACATTTATGGAGGGCAACCGAACTTTACTTGCGTTGCCACTTGTTTGAAGAAGTTTTGTAATAGTGAATATGCATATGTATGTATACCAAAGTTTCATGACGCGTCTCAAATTGCAATAGTTAAATTACATGGAGTAGTTTATCATAAAACGACCGACTGAAAGAGTTCTACTCAAATCTACATTTCTCAAATGGTATTCCTAATGACTAAGGGCCAATTTCACCAACTCTTTTTAAATATCAATTCATATTTAAATGTCGATTTTCATTAATTTCTGTATGGAAAAATTACTTTTAAATATGAATTGATATTTAAATAAGTTGGTGAAATTGTACGAGTATATGCGCACATACATATCGCTCATGTACTTCAATAGTGTCATAATTGCAAAAATGCGTTTTTGAATTAATGATGCAGAATAACTCGACATTTCGTATTCGATCTTGTGTAAATATTTCATATAAATAACTTATACTACCACCTCCTGGGAGAAGAATATTTTTTTATGTCTGCATTGATTTTTATGTAAATTGAAAAATTTAAATACGTTTTCTGCAAAACTATTTTTTTTTTGAGTTGTGTCACTATTGAAGTAAATGAGCGATATGTATTTTTTTATCTCTTTGCCAAAGAAATTGTTCCTTTCTCATAAGAATGAAAATACCATTTACGACTTTTGTATTCTTTCTCAATCATATTGCCTCGAAAAATTTATGTATATTTAAAAAGTAACTGGAAAATTAATTCGTGATAGTTTTACTTGACTGATTGTAATTATTTTTGGCATATTTTGATACCACCAACTAACTCATCTACAGCGATTTAATTAGTACTGCTCTATAAACATCAAACCATGTTCATATTTGCAACAATTGTAACAAATATTGCAATGAACGAATGAATTCTGTTAATGTTGTGATGGCAAAAAATGAAACAAAAACAGCCTTTGCATCACTGCCATTGCAAGCAACGTTAAATAAATTTTTTTACTCATTTTCTAAAACGTTTATAAAGTGCAGTAGAAGAAATCTTTTACAAATGCAGTTACTTATTATTCATTTTGAATCGCAATAAATATTATTTACTTAATAACTAACAACTATACAAGTAATGTTTTTTATTAGAGTTTTGATTTATTTTTGAAAAGTGAAATTGTTTTGTAATGGTTTCCCTTTTTTTTTCACTTGTAACAGCAATTTACACATGCAGAGAAAACAATCGATTCGCGCGAATCGCATGATACAAGACAGAAACAAAATTTACACTGTGCTCGAATTCGAAACTTATTTTGGTAACAAGTCGGTGACCCAGTGGGTAAACCTAATTAAAGTACGCTATATCCAATTGTTAAAAGCACCTAAAAATCGCAATTTTTCCCACTTTTTTACCATATGTATATCGATCGCTTGAAAAGACATGTATTGAAGAACTTGCGTTCAGAGAAAAATTTTGGGGAAAAAAATTTGAAATGTTTTTTCCAAATTGTTTTCAATCTTAATTATTTTTTAAACAAAAGCTAACCTAAACAATGGTTAGCACCATTGGATTCAGATTACTCGAACAGGCTTATCCATCAGATCTCCCGCTTGTTACATTTTTGAAGTATGTTGGTATACAAATATTCCTAAATAGCAAACATGTACTGCAGTTTGTTATGGTTTTGGTCCTGCAATACAAGTATGTTTGTCTCAAAAATACTTTCTTCTTTTCCTCTTCTTTTTGGGGTTGCAGTTTTGTTCACATTTTGTTTAAAAATGTTCTAAATTAGACTGTACAACAAAGTAAAACCTTTTCCAAAGTAAAATCGTGCTAACCATTGATTCTGACACACTTTGCTCAACATTCATAGAAAAATATGAAAACGTGGCATTTAAATAAAGAAATTGTTAAGCACTCTTATGTAAAATCTAATGAGGAACGTTTTTGTGGAACATTTTAAACCTCTAACTATTTTAAGCACAGACATTTTTTTATCGCTTTCGAAATTTCATGGAAAGCGAATATGTATGAATGTACATCTCGCTCATTTACTTAAAGAACATCATAACTAACGTGACCAGATGGTTTTTGGAAAAAGCGGGACATGATCTATCAAAAAGCGGGATTTTTAAGAAAATACCGCCAAAAAGCGGGATTTTAAAATAAATATATTTTGAAAAGCGGGATGTGTAATATTCTTATACACAGTTTCATATGTAAACACTTAGGAAACACAGTTTTTAGCTGAAAAGAAACGCATTTAAATTAACAAAAATATTTATCTATCTATATATATAAAAACTTAAGAACGGCGATTTCGCTTTTTCTTAATGTTTGTCATAACTCAGCTTAGGTTTTTGCGCAAAGAAAAATTGACTACGCCCACCTTTTTTAATTTATCTAAAATCGGATATATTCGTAATAGTTTAAAGAAATATTATTTATTTAGTAGTGGGCAAGTGAGCGTGGTGGCACCTCCCATATATGCATAGCAAATATTTATTTTGAAATATCTCAAAAACTAATACGATAAAACAACTGAGATTTTGTAAGAATTACTCCCTAGTTTGGCACCTTCCATATAATTTTTTATTTTTTATTTTTTGAATATCTTTGCATCTATCTAATGAAGCAAGAAACGTGAAATTTTGTGTAAGTAAAGATTTTTATAATGTGCGTTATCTTACAAAAAAAGTTCGAATTGGACATGTAGGTGTGGGACCCCCTATAAAGAGAGATATCGGGAGCACGTTGAAATGTTGTAGGGATAAATCTGTTCATTGCCTCTTGAAACAATTTCGGAATTGAAAAATTACGCGTGGTGCCTCGCATAAAGTACAAATTTTTGTTTTTCTTCTAAAATAATACAAGTGTAGCGATCTTGCTGCTTTGCTTACACTGATGGTCTAGAAGAAGCTACAGACTAATAAAAGTTTTAATGCCTAAAGTTGGCATGGCGCCTTCTTAACATTTATTTCAAAATATCTTGGAACCCAAAACACTAAAAAAATTTTAATTTTTTCGAAGTAGTAACGCCAATAGTATTATAAAAAGGAGTCAATAAACTCTTCATGACTATTTATGTTGATGATGAGAATTTTTACGTTTACATTTTAACAAAAATCGAATTAGAGATTGCAAATTTCAACACTTCAAAAAGCGGGATAATGCGGGATAGAAATTCGAGGCGGGATCGACCTGTGAAAATCGGGATAATCCCGCCTAAAGCGGGATGTCTGCTCAGGTTTCATAACTAAAAAAAGTGGTTTGCCAGAAAACGAGTTTAAAGCTTTCAATTTACACACAACTTAATGGGGAAAGAAAGTTTTATTCTGGTTTCAAGATTTGAGTAACCAAGATATTTGTATGAAATTTTTACACAATATAAAGAACGATATGAGGATTAATTCTGCATCATTAAAAAAAATCCATTTTTTGAATTGTGACGTTCTTTGAGTAAATGAGCGATATGTATAATTAATTAATTAATTATACATACTTGCATTATACATACATATGGATGCATGTAAGTACATACATTATGTGATTGTTTTTAAGAAATTTTTTACAACGTGAATAATTTTTCTATGAATCTTAATAAAATTATATCTAAATTTACATCTACAATACAGGTGTTTGTGTCGTCCGTTGGCTATACTAGTTGGTTTTTATCGATTAATAGCATCTCAATTTATTGATTATTAATTACTTTTCATTACATTAGAATTACATTTCTGATTTCTTTAGATATAATACTTTGCTCTTTGTTTGCGTTATAGTATATCTGGAAAACAATATCCAGCTTGCATCTTTACAAGGTTTATTTTTTTTAATCTTATTAAAAAAATTATCATGTGTGTTTGTATACATACATTGCATGTATGTGTACATGTATACAAATATATTTCTTTACTTTTATTTCGTTAAAGTTTTCTTATTATTATTACATACCTATTATAATAATAATTATTGTTGCTTTCATCTGATACCCTGCATACCTTTACATAATGTAAAATCATGATGTTAAGATACATTTAAGATATCACGCCAGTATCTGTCAGAAAACGATGAAAAACATCAAAAACTTGATAGACATGCATACATACAGAAATTCATATAGTACGAGTACTAGTAAGAAGAAAAAAGTAACCAGTATTATCTCAACTTCAGACAACAATAGATTCCCTTTTTAATGCTTTTCTAAAAACAAAACACCAGGAACAATGAATCATAAAATAAAAAAATAAAAACAACAACTACAAAAAGGTAAACAGTGGCTCACAAGACCCGATGAATGTTGAAAGTTGTGGGTAAAATAGCACGCACGATCGGTTCACTAATCGCAACAAAAATTAAATTGTGTTTTATGCTTGTGAATATTTCATAGAAATTCCAGCTCTAGAATCCATAGAATGCATAGATATACATATATAAATTATTTAAACAAAATGTTTTATCAATGAAAAGCGTATTAAAAAAAACTATGACGCATTAAATATGCATTTAATACTCTTATATACGCCCCTTAAGTGTTAAAGAATTAAGAAAAAAATTCAAGGCCTTATAAACTGGTTAGTATTTAACTCTGGTAAGTAAATCCGAGAAAAGCAAGTCGACTATGTGAAATAGTCAAGGTACAGCGAATAGTTAAACAGTTATAAAGAAATAAGACAACTAACTTCATGCTAATCAATATGAGAACTGAATTATTGAAATTTAATAATCATCTTTCGTATGTAGTATTTGCATTACATTCTTACAATGACGTAATGATTGGGCGGCAATTGCATGAGTGGGCTTAGATGTACAAAATATTGCTCCTAAAAGTATGCTGGCATGTGTGGTTTTTAAACGCAATTTTTATTGATTTAGGGCCTGTCCCACGATATCGACAACGTTCGGCGCGTGTCGCACACTTACATTTGAAACTCGGCGCTTAAGGCCGAGTCACATAGAATCCATCATAAGTTATGTGTCGCCCTTTTTAAGTGACATTAACGCAACGCAAAAGAGAAGGTTGACACAATGAGTACTTTGTTGATGAAAGCATTTGAACAGCTTCAATAAGTTTGTTCTACATTTTATTTATTAGGTTTAAAATATTTTTATTTATTTCTTTGCTCCCGCGAAAAACACAAAAACCTAAATCAAAGCATTAAAAAAACAATAAGTAATAGCTGTCTAACTACTAAGCAAACGTACGCTAAAAGTTGACCAACTTTTGCACTTTTCGTTGACGCAGACGCCTTGCATGAGACAGAGCTCCTGTATTTTAAATTAGCTGTCCACTGAAAAAGGCGACGTATAACGTATGATAGATTGATTATATAGGATACGGCCTTTACAGATATATATTTGTTTGATTTACAGGCAAGGTGTATTTAACCAGGTGGCAGCACTACTTCAGCCGATAACTTTTTGCTCTATGTGCTTTGTAGCTATAGAATGTCAAAAACTTCGATTTTGTTTTGGTTACATTTATTTTTTTGGTACAATTGTTTTTGTGCTTTTGATATTCTTCGGTTCTTTACACAGCTAACTGCAAAAATTGTTCTGTCACAAAGTTTTTAAATTACGTTTTTTTTCAGTATTTTTAATTCTTATTAGACAAAGTAAGGTGTTCCAATAATGTGCTTCATTTTGAATAGGCCATCATTTTAACAGTTTTCACTAGGGTACTGCGTTTATTTCCAGGATTGATGGAGGAAAAATTGGATCAAGTGAATTAGATACATATGTTTCCCTGTTACAAGCCGCAATACAATTTAATGTAAGAAAATTGCAAACAAAATGTTTTTATGTTGACGAAAACAAATTTTATTTATTTTTATTTATCTATCTATCTGTATATATAAAAATTAATAAGCACGTCATCACGCGTGAATGGCTGGACCAATATCCTCCCTTCCTTTTTTGTTTAGTTTGTTATTATCTGGACAAGAAGAATATGAAAGAAAAAATTAAGAAAGTTGCGCTGAACAGGGTAAAATGGGGAAAATTTGTGCTGTTGGTATTTTTCCGTTTTTGTTAAAATTGGTGTAAATTCAGTTCAAAGTCTACTCAGTTTCTTTCTGGATGCGAACAAAGTCACGAGAAAATTCTAGTCAAAAATAAAAATTCCTGCAATTCGTCTTAGTAGACGTAATAGTATGTCTTTACATATTCAATAAAAACTTTATAAAAGGAAAGAGTACAAAAAAATATTTGTTATGAATACATTTCTTACTTGGGCTCACTTTACTGCCTTATTTTTATTTAATAATTTAATATTCAACTTTTCCATTACAAATCGTTTCATATCGACATTAAAAACATGAATTCTGTAACGGTACAACTTGGGTAAATCCAACTCATGTTAACCGTTTATTTTTCTTTTCCTTTTGTTAGTAGCGGCATTGTAACTAAAACTTACGAGTGGGGAAGGCGTAAACCTAAACCAGAACTTAAGGTTGTAACATGTTCATTGAGGAAAACTCTACCGTGCAGATGAGCACAATTCAGGTTTCGTTCGCTGGTTATGCCTGGTCGATTTTCTTATTACTATTTCTTATTACTATTTCTTTTAAAAACACATGTACACAAACTTAGTTATCATGTCGTACTTAAGTGCTACAATAAGAGTGTTATAAGAATTCTATAAATACAAATTCATTTCTAAATTAGGAGGTGTGTCTACTTTTGACACTCAATGGAAAATTATTATTTATTATCAATTCTTTTTTTTAATTATTGTATTTGTTTTTATTATCCTAAATGATTTACACACATTCTATTGAAAAAACAACAAATATTAAATTAGCTTTCCAAAATTGTTATTATTAGAATTTCAAATAACACTTCACATTTTAGAGTTCAAAGTGAAAGATGTCAAAATCACAAGAATTGTAAACAAATCATTAAGTTGACATTATACGACAGTCGTAAATATGTTAAAATATTTACGTAAGTACAAACATACGAGTACATATGTATGTATGTATATAGTTTCTGTTTTATCACTAAACATTTTAAGTTAGTTTACATTGAGAAAATTTTTTAACTTTTGTCTTGTTTATTGTATTGCGGAAAAAAATTTAAACCTTTCGTTTGTAAAATATAATTTTCGTTTACATCTGCCTGAAATTTAGCAGACTGCAATTAAAATCTTTATCACAATCTATACCGCTTAAACCAAGTTTTTTTTGACAGTTATCATGATTTCGTATCCAAGACAAAAACCATTGACAGATATTTTTCCTAAGCTATTACCAAGCAACTGCAATATAGCTAATTCACACACCTTTTTAAGTTTTTGAAAACAATCATAGTTGCATCACTAAGTTCTGCTAGATTTTAAGTAGACTTCGACAGAATCTAGTGAAGAAGTAGTTTTTGTTTTGTATGACAAGTCTTCTCGAAATCTCGCAAGTAGTAGATTTTGCTCATATGTAAATGCACTTTAAGTCATTTCACAATTAATCAAAGTTTCTAAACAGATGACGTTGCTGGTATATTTTCTTCTTTGAAAGTTCTAGGACCTAGAGATAGAATAGGGGGAAGATCTGCCCAAAGACCGGCACTGCAACATTGATGGATCTTTTGTGCCACAGAAAAGGGAAACTAAGTTAAACCTATCTCTGTATGACTCTCCTTATGAAAGTCAGCACAGATATTTTAGAAGCCCGCCTAATATCATCTGAACACAGAAACTCAGCCTTCTACTATTACATAAGATGACACATTCGCAAAGAATGTGTGCGTTGTCTCGTCATCTTTTAAGCAAAAACGACACAAGGGTTACTTTTCCACAGAGGATAGTTCAGTCAAAAGTGGATAGAAAGAAAACCAGTAACAAGCCGTAAATTATTCCTGTTGAGGTCCAGGATGCCATTATAAGAAAATGGCTGCATCAATGCTTTGACCTGCCTTAGACCAGAAGCAGTCAACCACATTTCCTTAGCGGTTGAAGTGTCATCTCCTTTGATCAGGGATGTTACAGTCACCCGACATACTCCACAAAAAGGCTCTGGGCCCATAAACGGAACAGCAGAGGCCCTCCAACCAATATTATTCAAATGAGTTCTAAACATTTCTCAATTCAAAGTTATACCTTAAAAATAAAACTTCACTTATATCCGAACTCTGAAAAATTTAACTTATTGCCACAAAAATAAACACGAATGCTCTCTCTCCAGAAAATTGCGAGTGCCAATTTTTATACTCAAATGTACCTGCGAGTAACCTTTCGATATTTTTTTTAAATGTGCATGTGTGTATTAAGTTGAGGGTTAGTTTTCAAAAACGATAATGAATTTTAAATAACACACATTTGTATGCATGTGCGTACATATGGTTACATAAAATGAAAAACGCCGTAAAATATAAAAATTTAAGAATTGATGCCCGTTTGAGACCAAAAATATCGAACTTATTATTTTTCTTTATGTACATACATTAAGAAATAAGTTTATAACGCAAATGTAATACAATGGACCGAGATCCCACTATCGGCACAATGTACCGAATTTCGTCGGCTCATTGCAATAAAGTTATAAGTAAAACTAAAATGGTCTTATTTCTCAATTAATTCTGAATTAAGTATACGAGTATATGGCTTTATTACAAATGCACTGTGATGCAATTATGTCCTTATTAGTTGAGAAATAAAGCCAATTTAGATTGTTACTTATGATTTTATCGGTACATTGCGTCGATAGTGTCGTGGTAGATACGGAATACTCTGAAATTTCTAATATTTTCTGCTCTCTTGTAAAATATTTTAAATGTAACTTACGTCGTTTTTGATTTTATATGACGATACCTGTGTATTTGCAAATAATTCTAAAAACTACAAATGCATAAAAAATAAATAAAAAGCGACATAAAACATGAAAGGAAATGCTCGAAAATAAAATTATGGAAACAAGACTTCAAATTAGAGATGAGCATCGCGTGAATCACGCAAAACAGTGACCAACGTAATTGCAAAATAAATTTATTCTTTAGGAATGTTTCTCCAGCGTGCCCTAAGTGATCACGACAAGATACAAGATATTTGATAGAACTGGGTTTACACACGTCAATTTTAGTTGGGTAGCTTTTGAGTTTAACGAGGATAGAGAGGAAGATAATGAGTGGGGAGCCATCATATTTTCACAACTAATGGTAAAGTAAGCAAATAAAAACATGTTGTTTATTGAGTCGTTGTTTCAACTTTGATATTGTTTAAATGAAAGTTTAACACAATGGTTAGTATGCATAAAAAATTATTTGATTAAAGGTTCTCTGATTATCAGCATAAGCAACAGTGAAATGCGCATAGGATCCAGCTCACTAATCAATTCAATAATCAATTTCAATGTATTTTAATAAAAAATATTTTACTAAACAAGAATATTAATTTATGTTTATTAGCGCGTTAACAAATGCTCAACTTAATTGTAATAATTCCCGAAAAAACACCAATTAAAATCGCCGTGTGTGAACCCAGCCTAGATAAGTGACAATTTGCTCACGATTCCACCTCTACTTAAATGTAAATACCTTCTTTACAAAATATTTTAGAGTTCTTCCTCTTTTTATCTACCAGTCGGTTGTTATTTTTATTTGATAACAGAAACAAATATGAATTCTTATTAACATTTAATTTGGTTTCATGACCGACTGACAATTTTTCAAAGGGCTGTAGAAGACATCGTGTCATCACTATGTAATACATACATATTTTTGGCATTAATTATATGTGTGTATGTATGTATATGTATGTATTTGTATACAAATAAATTAGTTAGTTGAAATACCCGACAGAACTAACAGCACCGAGACGCGTTTTACCCCTACTCTTGACCAAGCCTATAAAAGAAATAAAACCTTTCTTATTAACTATTAAATTGTCGTCTGCACATGGTTTAGTTCGCATCATCTGTTGCGTTTGTCTTTTGGAAGCACCATACTAAACTGCACTTTAAGGGATTTAGTTTTTAAAAAAATTTCTCGGTTAGTATTCCACTTCAGAGTTATTCGTTTGTTTCTGCGTGAGTGTAGGCATGTTTTGTTCTGTTGAAATTCACCCAAAGATTGTTGTTGGGGAAAATACATATTTCTATTACTTATTTGACTTTTATGAAGGTTTCCTGGCGTATACGTTGACACGTAAATCGTGCTTGTGTTTCTCTGAAAATATTTAATTATTTCATATGTATTTCAATAAATTCTGAGAAACCGAAACAAATTTTTCCTAAGCTTATGGCCAGACTAGCCAAATGTTTTATGAAATAATGCACATACTTATTTGTTTTTTATATTTTATTTAACAATCTTCCTCCCTCTGTTTCTTTATACTCAAGTGAGCGTGCTTAAAGGCCATGATTCACTATCCTACACAATCGCGCGATCTACGAAAAAATACAACCCTGATCTGATGAATTGTTTTTGTCTTTTGAAAATTTTCATAGACTCCATCATACCAGGGCTGTATTTTCTCAAAAATCGCACGATCGTGTAGGCTAGTGTATCACGGCCTTAAGCGAGATGCTGAAAAAGCTTTTTTATAAACGTGTATGGGTAAGCAATTTTCGTCTACAGTGTGCTTAATAATGAGTAAAAAGTTACTCACGGCCTCGTCTCTAATGCTTACAGATGAAAAGGGCCTTCCAATAGGGACATCTGAACTTTTACAGTTGATAGGCTCTATATTGTTGAACCTACATTTGTATGTGATTTACTGAGTATGTTTCGCAAATACTTAAAGTTTTTTTTATCCAAAAAGGTATTCTGTGCTTCGTAATCATCCCACTGGGGGGCTATTCGTAGGGTGGTGGTTCAGCAAACAGTCAACAAATACCTGTAATTTAACCAAATAAAATATGTATATAACGAAATCTAGATCTTGTCCCTGGGAGTGTGCAGGAGAATCCAAGACAGTATATTTCTCTTTTTTTGCAATAACTCCAACTTTCCCAGATCACAACTTGGCGATTTTTGCGTCATCATCCAGTATTTCTTTAAGAACGATCTTGGCTAGGCCATCACTGTTAACGGCGAGTGCTATAGGTTTTTTTTTAATTGGATATTCTATACTAGTGGTTTGAGGGCCTGGTCATCTCACATAGAGATGATATGAACTGACCACGTTGATCGTGCAATTTATCCCAGTTAGACATTTTCTTATAGAGTTTTTTTAAGTGAACATAAAATTGGACACTTCGATGAGCACCACCCTGCGAAACCGTACAATGTTATATTCCATACATAATGGCATCGATAAATAAAGAATTTTGATGATAATCCACATACTTTATCATTATTTTATTTAAATTTAAAGCTAGGAATCACTTAATGGAAAACCTTTTACACATGTTTTTATATCTATACATTCGTATGTGTGTGAAGGGCGGTTTACGCTATTCGTCATATCATATTGCACCTTTCACTCTTATTATGTTTAGTACGACTGTTTTAACAGAACTTCTATTTTTAAGTTGATTTTTAAGAAATTCAGTGTTTTTGGTGCAATTAAACTGCTGAATCATTTATACCCTATTAGTGGATTTGATAATGCAATTGCATGCTTGTTGAATTAATTAAGCGGGTAAATCCACTAACCGGAGATAAATTAAGCGAACACTACTGTAACTATATATGTTAAAGTATTTACTGCATAGAAAATAGTTTTTTTTTTTGGTGTTGTTGCGCTAAAACGTTCATCAAAATATTATTTTTTGTTGTTGTTTTTCTTTGCTGAACCCCTATACAAGAATTTCTATTGTAAATTTTAGGAATTCTTTACATTTTGAATTAACAAATCACACTAGATAAGTATGAGTATGCAAAAGAGGTGAGCTATTTTTCGAAATCTGTTACTTTTTCACAGCGATTGAAAAATCACTAATCACAACTGTGACTGAATTTAAATAAGGCTACCACATGAATTTATTTTTATACGTTCACCGTTTGTCGAGAAAAAATCGTGTCAAACCGCCATAAAGGCAACTATGTATAGCGCTCACATTTTTGTATTTACAATTTTACTGTCTCTCTGCCTCTTATACGACAATTATCAATATTTGGTTGGGGTTGAGTGCTAATTGTTTGTTCTTGTCGCTCTTCTTATTAGTATTTATCAAAATACCAATACTAATAAATACTTTTAAAGCAGAAGAGCTGAAATGTGTTAAAAAGTGATCACAGTCAATGTTTAATTTCACTGCTGCTCCTCTTATTCGATTTTGTCAAAGTAACAGAACTGCTACAAACAAAATACTGCTAAACTGTGATCACAGTCACAGTTTAAAAGAACAGCGACTTAGAAATCACGTTCACAAACAGCAACATTATTAAAAAATCACAGTATCGCTCAACACTAGTATGCACCCAACTTCAAACTTTGTTTAGTAGATAAACAAAAATATATAACACATTTTTTGTTATTCGATAAAATTTAAACTAAAGTTGCAAGTGATATTTTATATTTTTGTTATTGGTTTATCATTGACAATTATCAAAAATATATTTGTATTGATTTCTCGACATATTATGTTAAACCGCAAACAACTTAAAATAATAACTAATATAAAATAAGTTGAAAGCAAAAACGAATTGGTTTTATGAAAAAGCCTCTAAAATTCGTTTAAAAATCTACAAGTAAAAAATATTAGTGATTTGTAGGTTCACAAATGCGGTGGAAAAAACATTTAGCGATGAGTTTTACAAAGTAATAATATTATTACACACTTTATATGAAAATATTCGCCTGCATTTTCAAATATGTATACGAATCGGAATGTCATGAGATATATGAGTCTTTGGAAATACCAATTCGAATATCATTAAAACGTGCTTCATACTACAATTTCCATTACTGTGTTTTCCGCATCTAAAAAAACACCGGATGGGTACCTACAAATCTAACAAAGAATGTGTTTAAAACTAGCGGATACAAACACAAAATGAAATACGAGTAATTGTTGTTGTAAAATCAAATATGAGTTTGTGTACAGTGTTGTGCAAAACAAAAGCAACAAACTCTGTAAAAATAAATGGAAAGAACTATTTCACATATAGTACATCATATGGAAACTGTGACCATATCTTATTTGTTTTGCTATGTCCTATGTCAACACATTAAACAAAAACTATATTAAAAAGCTGGATTTTCAAAAGTTATCTCAAATAGTCCAGGCTTCGGTATGAAACAACAAATGAATACTTTTAAAACGCGCGGCACGAACTAAACAATATCTGTGGCAAAAAGGAAAAAAAAGTAAAGTGAGTAAAAATTTGGTGCTTATCTTTTTTCGACTTATAATTTCATACGGTATACGAGTAAGTATAAGCTTAATTCAGCTTATACTTTGATATTATTTCAAATTGAATTTATTAGTTACAGTGTGTAGAACGATGTTTTTCTAGCGAAAAAGTTCAAGTGAATACCAAATTTTCGAATTTATCTGCAAAAGAAGTAAGTTTCTGAAAATCGACTTGAAAGTTTAAAACTGCTCTCCTGCAAAACAGTGAAATATGACTTAAGCACTTTTCGCTTATTGTCACAGATATTATTCATTATGCATTAAGTTTAAAGTTTAAAGAATTTCGAGGTGTTCGTGGCAACTTTGCAGTCATTTTCAGGAAACACTCGCGTGCCATTTTATGAAGAGTTTTTTAAAGGCATTCAAGAAAACTGCGTGTATTGGTCAAGCTAGAACTGAAATTGCATTATTTTTCCTGCCTTTTTTCCCTTCCTCAAAGCACGTTTTGGATTATTTCCGTTTTCAAACACCCATAGAAGTGTCATATTCCACTTTAAGGATTTTTATTAAATTTTTTTTTTTATAATGATTTAACCTCATGCGTTGAAAAGCAAGCCATAACCATCACATAAACCCTGGTTAAGCGTAAAACTCATTTTGGAATTTGGTGGGCAAGAACTGTTTGTTAGGGAAGCACCGGATTGTAAAATTTATAATCAATGTATTCTTTATTAATTTTCTTGAACAATAAGGTGTTTTATTAAAAAAAAACACATAAAAATTAAGAAAAATCTAGAGGCACGTTTTCTGATGTTGAAAATATTATTTTCTTGTGTGATTTCAGGTTTTTTTTATTGTCAAAATAAAGAAACCATGTGCAAATTTTAATATGATGAATCCAAATAATTCACATATTCCATTTGCAATAAAAGTTGCGTATATAAGGCAGAAATATACATCAACTGACACCACACACACTGTACCAAACACAAAGAACGCTGATGATGAAGGTGTAGTGGCCTCAGAAAATAGCTAGTTGTTCCGTTCTACTACGTGTTTGTCAGAATATTTACAACTAACTTTGGTGTTATTTGTTCATTAATAATTAGCACATGTAATTGAAGTAGTTAGCACTTTGACTACGAAAACGAAGGTCCTGGGTTCGAGCCCGGTATCAGACAGTCATCATATAACAACACCACGCATTTTTCTGATATACATACATTAGTGTCCCTTTGTATCAGTTGTTGTAGGAAAGTGCATGTGATGAAGGCATAGTCACTGGTCACTGAATTATACCGACTTCAGCAGATACTAATCCTAATGTATCATCAGAGCGCCCTCCTTCGTTGTGTAGCACAATCATCGGCGAAGTAAACTAACCAATAAAATATCCTCATTCAACACCAGAGGCGCTGCAACTGTGCATTATTAAAAAACGTGCAAAAAGCAGAGTTGTAAAAGAATGAAGCTTTCCTTTATCTCTTTCTTCACCACCTGTCTTCTCAATCATTATCCCTTTCCTAAAAGAAGGTAACACCATCAAGCAATGAATGCCTAGTAGTAGTAGGCATTCATTGCTTGAGTGTTACTTCTATTAAAAAACTTAAAAAAAAAATAAAAAATGTGTGATCTTAATACGGCATGTGGTTTCAAATCAGGTTACTTCCAGAACAGGCCTGTATATGAAATTTTTCCCTGGTCCCCAGAATTTCGCTAATTACATACATATATACGAATACATATATCATTCTCCAATTTGTTGCTATTGTTTTGGTTTTCGTATATTCGTTATTTTATTTTTCGGAAATACCTAATGCGACTTCTTTTCAAGTAGATAAGATTCTCTTCGAAAGTCAAATGTCTTAAATATTTTAATTTTATGTCAAATAGGTACGAGTACATATTTAGTTGCTTTCATTTAGTACGTTTGCGCAACACTGTACATTCTTAATGGTTGGTTAAATTTTGCAATAGGTAGATTCCTTTGGTATTTTTTGACGTTTATTTTATTCTATGAGAATTTTAATTTTAAAACAAGTATTATTTATTATTTATTTTATAAATAATAAACACCATTCGTCTCACATATACAATATCCATACATACATCCATACTTACATATATACATATCTACTGCTTCACCAAATACATACCTGCAGGAAATGCGAATAGTGAAATTGTAGTGATTTACTAGTCACATTGTCGGTAGTACTACTGAGGAGGTGTACCCCAGCCAATGTAATCATCTATTGACATTTAACATTAGCTTGTCATTGAAAATCTACCACTAGACTGCAGCTCTATTGACTAAGTAGTTTTTTGGGAACTCATGGAGACATTGACACCAAAGATTCAATAGTAAATTTTAGGGGATCTAGTATACAATATCGATATTTCCTCGCTCGATGTCAATAGTAAAATTGCAGTGATTTGCTAGTGATATTGTCAGTAGTACTACTGACTAGGTGTACCCCAGCCAATGTAATCGCCTATTGACATATAACATAGGGCTGTCATTGAAAATCTACTAGTAAACTTTAGCACTATTCTCTTACGACCAAATGAAGATATTTGAACAAATGATTCATTAGTACATTTCAGTGACCTTGGTCTGCAATTTTATAATAAAATGAAAGTTGAAATTTCAACTAGTGCAATTGTCGCTAGAGAAAAGAGTGTTGACATAGAGACATATGGTTCTAGGCTGACTAGAGGGCTGTTTCAAGTAAACATGAAATGATATACATACATACAGACATACTTATTTATATATGAGAAATGCCCTAACTCATTATATTTTTGAAAACGATTTTTTTTGGTATATTGCCATAGATATGTATGTATCGAAAAATGCAAAAATCTCAATAACAAAAAAAAAATAATGAGTTAGGGCCTTTCTATATTAAGGTAGCGATGTGTATGTGCACAAATATTAAAATAGTTATGTAGGTACAAAGTTTTTAAGTGTGGGAGTATTTTTCGGTTTCTTTTTTTTTTAATTTTGTAATTTAAAACCATAACCAACCAACGTCCATGTTTTTGTATCTGTCTGCAGCTAAAATATTTTGGTTTAAAATTTCGATTTTCGTCCGCTTTGCTTATTATTTTGCAATTAAATGTAAATATTTAAATGTCTGCGCTTATCTAACTTACCAATTGATAAATAAAGCAGTAATGTTAATAGTATCCATTGTACAAGTTGACCAGCTGGATAAAATTTGATCGTCCAGGGAATATATCTTTTGGTGTTGGTGTAACTGCTGCAAGCAGCTTTATCATAATGTTTGTTGACATTCATAATACTAGAATTTGTTCTTGCAGCTGCTTTTAAAGTCGTCTTTATTTTTTTATTATGCCGGCAATGTTTTGTTATTGCATTTTCTAATGCTGTTGTTCTTGCAGTTAGTTCTTTTGTTCCTGTTGTTGCAGTTGATGTTGTTGTTGCTGTTGCTTTTGATCTTTGTTGTTGTTGTATATTTGCTGACGCATACTTTGGCTTCGACATTATTGTTTTTGTAGCTGATGTTGTACGAAATGTTTTAAAAATTTGTTCTGTTCTACGTTTTCCTATTGTTTTCTCTGATTGTTGTTCATTATCATTTTGCTGTTGCTGTGTGTTTAGTTGTTTTTGTTCGGTTTTATGTTGCATTGCATCCAAAGGTGATGATGAATTTGTTAATAATGAAGTTAATAAATGTAATAACGTTTGAATTTTTTTGCTTTTAACATTCGTTTATTTCTTTTGTTGTCATCAATCACGGAATGAATGTTTAACGATTTTCTTTTTTCTTGTATTTGTTGCTTATAGTCGTACCACTTTTAAGTTTCTTTTAATAATTTTTGTTTTCTTATTGGCCTTACAGACAAACATTAGGTGTTGGAAGTGGAATGTACGTAATTTTTTTTTGTGGAAAGCGAATTTGTTTTCTAAAAAAATTGAGGTTAATTTTTGTAATAATTAATAATTCTTTTTTTTTGTTGATTTATATATACTTTCCAGTGCAACATATGCTAGTTTAAAAGTATGTACATAATTTTATTTCTTTCTCCTCGCGGCAATAAAATAAATTTACACTTTCTCATTTAGAACTGGTTACTTGGGTTATGAAAGAGCAAGACCTTTAAAGGAATGAAAACTCTATTTATATAAAATTAAGCCTATACATACATATGTATATGTATATGAACTTACGTATTATATTTTTTAAGCTTTCGAGATCGCGATTAGCTTTCTTTACATGTAAGTGAACATATTATAAGTTGTTTTAAGCCCGGCGTTTGAAGCTTGATTAACGCTACCAAATTATCCAGATTTACTTTGGAAATCAGTCAATTCACGCAACTTATAGACACAAAATTGAGGCTTTTTTTTGTCAATAAACAAAATTACAACAGGCACCACAGACTCAATTACATCCAGCAAAATTTGGTGTTGCAAAAATGGAGCCGAAACTCGCGTTACGGCCAATGTAAAGCTTTACTGCACCATTATCAATAAGTTTTTGTTTGAAAACATGGATTGATCGATCTGCGTGAAATGTGGTTTCAACAAAAAATTTGGCGTTAAGTTTATTTCGAGAAATCGGCCTTTCAATTGGCCTCTAAGGTCGTGCAATATGACATCTATTATCTGTGGGGCCACGTGAAGTCACTGGCTTTTGCTGATAAGACAACAGCAATTGACCATTTGGAAGCCAATATTGTTTTTGTTATTCTTGACATACGGCCAGTATTGCTGAAAAAAAGTTGCCCGAAATTGGACGTCCAGAATGTTCGAAAAACACCCTCGAAAATGTAAATCAAAAAGTAGACCGTGCAGGGGGTCTACTTTGTAATTTGAAACGAAAGCAAATGCTTTCGAATTGTTATATTAATAACATACAAATTCGAAAGAAATTTCTTTCGTTTCAAAATACAGAGTAGAAAAGACCATAAATTTTTTATATTTTTTAATTTTATACGAGAAACAAAAATCTTTATAAAATTCTTCAAGTAATAATAGTTGGTTATTTTGTTTTGTTTTTAATGCCGCAGTTTTTAAGAAGGAGGTTTGAAATTTGAGGGAATAATCCATAATAATAAACAGGAATAAAAATAAATTAAAATATTTTTGATAGTTTTATGGTTTTGCAATTAAAAATTTTTTTTCGAAATTAATATATTTCCTATACAAATTGTTAACAAACACCCTTATTCCAGTTGTCAACATCGACGTCACTTTAACACAATACCAAAATATTGTCGTTGTCGAAAACAACTGACTCCTGTTTTCAGGTTTATGCTGTTTTCAGGCCTCAGGGAACGGAAATAGATTGTCGGTAGTACAAAATTGTTCTCGAGAGCGAGTAAACAACATCTTAATTTTCGTAAATTTTTTTTCGAATCAAAATAAATTAATTGCCCTTTTAATAAAAAAAAGAATTCATTCCTTTCATGTTCTTTTTTTTTGATATTAATTCCATACAGTTTGTTGTTGGCTCAAAGTGAGAAACAAAAATCTTTTTGTTACCACTTTTATTCTTCATTTTCTTATTACCAATTAAATTATATTAACTTTCTTTCATGCATTTATTTGTCTGTATTTCAAATTTATTTCTTCAAATTATTAATAATTTATGTACGTATATACAAATGTATGCATATATAAAATTCAGCAGCTCGGCTGGCATTTAATTCTTTAACATTTTGTGATTTATGTATAATTTGTACTTAATATTATATTTATTATTTATGTAATTGTTTAAACTCAATTTTCACTTAACCAGCAAAAATATACTTTTTCACAAGCTTTAACATTTTTTTTTATTCAATTTACGTACATAAGAAGGCAATAACAAAATTAAACTTAAACTTTTTGTTTGAAATACTTTTTTTTTTATAAAAATTTGTTGTCTCCCTTACACTTGCACTCAAAGTATTTAGCCATCTCAAAGGGGCTTTTACAACGTCGCGCTTAAGTCCCGACTGGCAATTTTAAAAAATTCAACAACAATTACGCTCGAGAACAGATTGTAAACTGAATTTGGCTAACAAACTCATTCTGTTTGTTAGTCACTAATACAACAATGCGCGCCTTTACACTATTCCATACAC
Source organism: Nowickia ferox (assembly GCA_936439885.1). Lineage (NCBI taxonomy): Eukaryota > Metazoa > Arthropoda > Insecta > Diptera > Tachinidae > Nowickia > Nowickia ferox. The sequence goes on along the minus strand of OW387023.1, from coordinate 2,752,512 downwards.
CAACAACAACACACATGTTAAGGTTTGCGCTAACACTTTAGTTAAGTGACCATGTACGTCCGTGCTTATGTAGATGTTGATATAAAGTGGGTTTGCTGCTGATGTTGGTATTCGTTTTAATAGTAGTAGATGTTGATGTTGAGTGGTAGAGTGTTATTATTCTGTTTTCGCTCAGAAAACGAGAAAACTAGATATACAACAACATTTTAAAGCATTTCACAGCTCACTAGTTGGTATAGCACAACTATACTTATTATGCTTTCCGTCCAGGTAAAATCGATGAGGGAGAGAATACAGTAATCATAAGCAGGTGTTAAATTCACACATTCATACATACATACATACATACATATAACGGGGACAGGTATCTTAACTTGGGTTGTGGAAATTGCTACAAATGATATAGCAAAAAGTTTGCTATAATAAGTATGAAAGTGTCATACAAAAATTTTACAGAAATGGTCGTTGACTTGAATATCGATCAGTATATGACCGTTTTTAAAATTTTCGTAGTTAAGTTAAAATTTTTTAAAGGCCTTAAGTAAGTACTGCTCTAATTATATAACAAAAGCAGATTAAGATGCATTAAATAAATAAACAATGAATCGACAAATTATTTCCGTGTGAGGATTTGAATTGAAAGTTTGAATTTTAGTTGCGTTACGTGTTGCCAAAATGGTATAACGGATGGTAACTGGCAACTAACAGATATTAATTTCAGTTGCCAAACTGCAATGATATTGGTAGCTATAAATTTTTATTTGCTGCATGTCTTTTAAAAGAAAAAGGAGGTAAAATTAAAATAATCACAATTTTATTAAATGATCAATTTCTTATTTGGGAAAGCGAAAGCATGCTTTAAAGCTCAAAAGGAGTTTTATGGCTCGATTAGGGCTTGGCAACCGAAAATTAGATACGTGGCTAGTTGCCAAAATGTTATTAGAGACGGCCACTAACAAACAGCCAGCATAGTTTTTTAACACCAAAAGGCGATAAAAATTAAATCAAACCAACTACTCCTTATTTAGGAATATGCGAAAATATGCTTTAGAGGTAAAGAATAAATTTGTTAATTAAAATAAATTTTAAAACTACTTTAAGCAATTTACTCACACAGTAAAGGCAACAATTCTGAAGGATTTGAATTGTCCGTTAAGTGCCATCTAATATATAAATACTACATTTTATTTATACTTCCTTTTCTTCATCGACAAAATAATTCCGCTAAAATTATCAACTTTATGATCAAGGCGAATTGAAAAAAAATTGCAAAAAAAATAAAAAATTTGCCCCAATAAAAAAAAACATTGCCCAAAAAAATTGACGAAAAAAATTCAAAAAAATTTTAATTTTTTTTCGAAAAAGTTTTCTCAGGACGCAAGTTCATCAATACATGTCTTTTCAGGCGATATATGTATATCGACATAATGGTTAATAAATGGTAGAAAACTAGGAAAAATTTTGATTTTTAGGTGTTTTTAACCAAGTTTTCAATCTTAATTATTTTTTAAACAAGAGCTAACCTAAAAAAATGGTTAGCACTGGTTACCCACTGGGTCCCCGGCTTGTTACAAAAAGAAAAGTTTCGAGTTCGAGCACAGTGTTATTATTTATTGCCAACATACCAAAAATCGCTCGATTTCTAGAACGCACCTGATAGTTTTGCAAATTTTTTGCTCATTGATAGTCTAATTTCTGTTTGCTGTGTATGGGGCAATGATCACGATAACTCATGCGCACAAAGCTCACGCATAAATTAAATTTCACTATACTATAATGCTATCACCTTTTCTATTTAAAATTTCTATATGTACGAGTATATTTGTATTTAAAGAAATTTATAATTAAATTTATCAGTATGTCAAGGTTATACCATTTGTATACATTCTTTAGCAAAGAAAAACTGAAAAATGTTTCACTAAAAAGTTTAAAGTAAAAACTTACACTCAAAGCAGGCTTTTATATTCGCGATCATAAAATTAAAGAAAAGAATACTCACGATTGTTCTGCATGATGTGTGTGTGTGTGGTTTGTGCTTCCAACCCGCTAGAAGTGCTCATCTCTAATTTAAACTGTTATATTCTGAAAACACGGGTATTTTTTTTTTGCAATTTGCATAAGAATGCTTGCGAAAAATTATATGAGCCGCTTTATTTATAAATAATTCTAATCGGAAATGATAAGAGAGGCAACCGCTGGTAATAAAATAATTATTAACAAAATAAAAAAGAACTTCCGCTAACGCTACAGTTAATCAGGCTTAATGTATTTAACCACTATAAATATGTAACTGTTATGAGAATGCCTTCAAATTACTAACGGACTGCAACGGTTACAAAGAGCTTTAGCACAACAATATGCTTCATGAGACTTTAAAGAAAACTTACTTACTTTTGTTTGTTTTAAATTTGCAAAGTATAGTTACTGCAGAAAACAAGAATGAGCAAAATGAAATATTCGATAACGAGTGCGACGACACAGAAAATCCTGAAGAGACGGGAACATATTTAGAAGGTGATATCAATGGCGAGGCCGAGGAGCTGCGCAAAATTTTTCGTAACGGACTAGTTTCAGCTTATTACAAATGGCCCCAGGCTACAGTGCCATACAAAATTGAAGGATCCTTTAGCACAAACGAACTAAGGATTATCTCTCATGCATTTAGCGAGTACCACACCAAGACTTGCATACGTTTCCGCAAACACACCAACGAAAAGGATTATATTGCGATTACCAATAAGCCTACAGGGTGTTGGGCTAGTGTAGGGCGCATGGGCGGTCGCCAAGAAGTTAATCTGCAGTCTCGCAAATGTTTTTCCAAATTTGGCACCACCATTCATGAGCTAATGCACACTCTAGGCTTTTACCATGAGCAAAATCGTTTCGAGCGTGATGCTTACGTCAAGGTGATAAGAGAAAATGTTAAACCTGCTATGCTGGTGAATTTTGAAAAATTAGCCCATTCCACTGCCTCGGGTTATGGAGTGGCCTACGACTACGCCAGTGTTATGCACTACAGGGGCACAAGTTTTTCCAAGAATGGTAAACCTACTTTGCAGGCCTTGCAAGCAACACCAGCAGCTGCAAAAATGGGCCAACGGAAAGGATTCTCACAAGGAGATATATTCAAAATCAAAGCCATGTATCAATGTCAATGAGGAGTAGTAGTTCAACTTTTTTTCGAAAGCACTTCCTTTCTTTTCGAATTACAGAATAGTATCTAGTAGTGATTAATTTCTAAATAAAAGAAATAAAGTATCTTAATTTTGTAATAGCAATAACAATTTTATTTAAAATAGTTCTATTAAAATTCAAAATATTTTAATGTAAATACATGCCTACATATAGATAATAATTGTCCAACATCTGTAAATAAAACTGATGTGTTCATAAATAATCTTTGGTTAAAATTTGCTGTTAAAATAAGCTATACTAATTGTGATTGTATTTTTTAAATACACATACGTATTTTGAATATTTAATTAACATCTTCTCTTTAATGTTTTCTAGCAAAAATTAAATTCTATTTGGAAAATAATTTAAAATTACAATAAAGCTATTAAAAGTGTTTTATAAAATATTTTGCGTAGACTTGATATTTATTTGAAATAGAAATATATGCATTAATGTGTGTTTTATATTACTTTCTTAAAATAAATCTTTATCCTTTTTTTTTCTTCAAAAAACATGTTGTACATACATATGGCACTTGTTTGGTTCGAACGTAGAAACAATTCAATTTAAGCAGTCATGGAAATTAAATCACATAAATATATCGTTATCTAAAATGTAGAAAGGCGTAAATAACAAAAAAAAAAATAAAAAAATCGAAATCGAGTTTTTGATTGATTATTATGAATGTTATTAAACTACATGTCTTGACAAAATTTTACACTTCTGCGATAAAAAAAAAACGAATTTATTAACAAACAACAAAGCCACGCAAGTACAAGTATGTTTATTTTTTAGTTTTTTGCTTCTCTTGCGAAATTATATTTTTGTAGTTGCGCCTTTTTGCATTTCAGCTAACGATATTGAATTAATTACAGAATTGGATTCATGGTAAGCGTAACGAAATCAAACTAAATTAATGTTTTAAAAAGCCGCATCTAGCATTTTAAAGGGTACGATCCTAAATTAAAGAATTTGAAATAAAAATTTAAAATTGCTGTTCATGTCCATATTTCACAATAGATGATGTGAGTTGTTAATTGGCCTTGTTCTGTAAACCGATCGATTTGAAATCGCAATAGAAATATTTTTTTCAATTTTCTTATTATATAGAAAATTATCGTGTATGAATTTAAACACTTCTACAAGACCATTATTCGGCCATATCACAGAGTTCAATTCCGTTCGGGAGCGGAATTCAATCCACCCCATTTTTTAAGGATATGGTGTCTAAAAAGTCAAACCAAAATACGGAAATTTGTCAGGTGTGTCCAAACTGTGGAGAGCGGAATTGAACTCTGTGACATGGCCGATTAATTTTTTAAAAACGAGAAATTTACTCGGATTCGGTTTACACAGCAGGGGCGTATATTCATTTCATTTAGTAGGGTGATCCATTCCAAACAATTTGTTTTAATACTTTTAAAGTATCGTTACTAATTTGCAAAAAAAGATCAGTTTTGCAGCACAGCTTTAAAATGTAATAATAAGAAAAATTTCCTCATGTATAAAAGCTGAAAAGCTTTATAAACTTTTTATAAATCTGAAGCATTTTCGAACAAGCTCTAAAAGTTATATACATAGATAAAGATTTGAGCTTGTAAATTTTTTTCTGGCTAGATATTAATATTTTTCAGGTCTGAACAAAAAATAGATTAAAAATTTTTTTTTTAACATTAACACGTTTTTAAATATTTACTTTGTGATCACATACATACTCGTACATCACAAAAAAAGGTATTTCGTTGTCTTCTTTTGCGGGTCAGTCCGCTTTGCTCTTGTCATCTTATAAATACATCTTTAGTGTTGGGTTAGATTTATATTCTTTTCGAAAAATACATTACTTTGTATAGTCAATTCCTTGCATAGTGTAGAGAATCTTCGTATGGCCCGATACGAATCTGCATCTTCGGAAAGTAGAAAATATTAAACAGATTTAAATAAATAAAAAAATTATTGATATGAAATCAATGAACGCACTGGTCAGTGTTGCAATTTAAGCAGATTAAAATAAGGATGTGATGTTAAAAATATGGTGGATGGGTGGGTGGTGGTTTGTTGTTGGTTAGTGAAAAACGAATGCTAAGAAATATTTACGCCAAATCGTTCTCATTAGACATTTGCTTGATCTTTTTCTTTACTGGTGACTGCTGATTGATTGCATAGTAAGCTTTTATTTTAAAGATATTGTCAGTGTGGTCGAGAAAAGGATCCCAGTTCAACATTAATTGGTTTGTTAGATATGGTTGGACTAATAGTAGGAACAGTAGAAGTATTAGCCTTTAAAATACCTCTAGTTGTCTTACCTCCTGCATTTAGAGTATCTAAATTTATGACCATAGGGATGTTGCTAGTAGAACCATGGCACGAGCGGTTGTTTAAGAAATCTCTTATATGCTGAACAATCAAATCAATTGCAACTGTAAATAAAAAAGTAAAAAAGAAGTTATTAATATCCTTTCAAACGTAAGTAAGAAAATGCTGTGTGCGAAAAATAATTTGAAAGTGCTCAAAGAAATAAGCGCTTACCCAAAATCTCTGTATGCAAACAAAAACTAAAAGTTTAGAAAGCTTAACAAGCGAGTTCGAAGGTGAAATTCATTAAACTTTGCTTGGAAGAAGAATACCTTATGTATAAGATGTTTTCATATGACTTCAAGGTTTATTGAGAACGAAAAATAATTGTTTTTATGCTTCATTAATACAACTTACCTTTTTTTTAATGCTAGAGGAATATTAGTGATTGGTCCCAATTATAATTATATAGATGTTATATACTAAAAAAAATCATTTAATTGCTAATATTCCACTATTATTGTTCAGGCTACTTTAAACGATTAAGATTTATTTGAATTTTTGTGTGTATGTGTGTGTGTGTTTTTCTAAAATTAAACTTAAGAAGTACACCAACTAATAAATTAGTTAAGAAAAATTGTGAACGCCAAAAAAGGTAAAAATGCGAGTTATATTAATTACTAAAACTATTATTAAGAACGCTCAAAATTCAAGATGCAGCAAAACATATTTTCATTTCAAATCCAAAACATATTGAGGAATAGGAGAATACACAACAGAAAAGTCAAAATTTCAATATATACTCTCAGTGAAAATAGCAAAAATGTTTGATTATGTAATATATATAAATATACAAATTTTAATGAAAACTGCATCATGAATTTCTGCCTAAATGAAATTAATCCCATTTTAAGCTTATGGCAAATTAAATAAGCCACTATCGTACAATTAATTAATGTTCCCTTATAACAGTATTGTTTTTAGAAGGAGTTGTGTTGGTAGTAGTTGATTTATAAACAGTGGTGGTAGTAGAGTGTGTACCATTAGCTGTAGAATTGTTGGCCATAGTGGTACCCGTGATATTAGCACTGCTACCTGGTCTAAGAATTTCACCAATATGACGTACAATGAGATCAATAGCAACTGCAAGAAATATATGTAAAATCAAGAGAAAAAAAACAAACAAAACAAGAACAAACATCAACATAATAGGAAGAAATGAAAATTCTAATACGTAGAATATTTTCAATATTTTCACTAGTGTAAGTTTGTTGCAATATTCATAAAATTTAACTAAATATCTAGTTAGTTTATATGATTACTTGTATAAATTTTATAAAGTTTTTAAATAATAAACAGATAAACGTAAAATGTGTTAAGTTAATTGCAACACGAAAAATTAAACAAAACGAGCAACTACCCAAAAAAAAGTATAAATAAGAAACTAAAAACAAAAACGTAACGTGTTAATAAAAACAGAAATCATTACAAACCTGTGTTGTCTGCTCCACGGGGTATAATAACATCAGCAAACTTTTTAGTCTAAAAAGAAAATATTTTGTTTTATTACAATTTTATAATCTACAAGCAGTTTTTGAAAAAAAAACCATACCGGAGAGCAAAACTCTTCAAAGGCTGGCTTAACAAAAGTCATATATTGAGTTAAAACTGCATCTAAGTCACGACCTCGTTCATTGATGTCACGGGGTACTAAAGAAATGTAAGAATACGCAATAAATTCTCCAATGTTCGTTTATTTTTGTTGCGAAATTTAATTGATTTTTATACATTTAGATCAAATTGTAATAAGAATATAGAAATACTTACCTCTCCTAGCCAGACGCGTATCTGAATCGGTATCAACAAATAATTTCATATGAAACAAGTCCCTAATCTTCGGGAAGTAGAATACTAATATACCCTCAAATAGCACAACATCGGCTGGATAAATAGTTAATTTATTTTCATAATCTCTGAAACGATAAAATAAATTTTTAAACAGTTTTCGATTACAATCGATGCATAGATAAGGAAATTGATGTGATAATATAAAAAGTTTTTTTTTTATTGAATATGAGTGCACCAAAAAAAGAAAAACTTTAAAATCAAGAAGAAACAATTTAATTTTAAAACGAAACGTTTATGGAATATACGATATACATATATATGGAATATACATATATAATATTATAAATAATGTTATATATGTATGTAATATAATATTATAAGAAACATTCTTATTTTTTATGTTTAAAATTTTTTAACGCACTAGTAATCTCAAATTATTATTTTACTTATTAAGTAAAATATTTTTTTTATAAAAATACATTGAAATTGATTATTGAGGGGTTTAGCTGGATCCTATTCTTATTTTTGTTTACAATCATTCAGTTCGGAGAACAATTACGCCACCACCAGTACACACGTATTGACATGTTATAATTTTATTTCAATTTCTTTTCAAAATTCAGCCAGAACAAAATAGTTTTCCGTAGTCTCTTCTTCAAAAGATGTGTATTTAAGAATAAGAAGATATTTGACCCTCGCTCCTTGGAAAATATCACATATAAATATTACTTGAGAGTAATCTTCTCATTTTTAAAAAGAAAAACCAAAACGCTTGCTTTAAGAATTAGTTTTTGGTTCAGTGTATTCAATTTCAATATAAATTCGATATATGTAAAGCGATTCTATACCAGATGGTCACAAGGGATCAGGTGACTATTTTTGCCGCTTGTGATGGATGTCAACACAAATTTTTCAGTACATTTTTGTGACATAAAGTATAAATTTCTCAAACTGAATTGAGCTGAGTATACCTTATATGAATTTGCCTTGGATATATGTATATGTGGATGTTTCGTTATATCGATGTTTATATGTAAGTAATTGTACCAAAAGGGCAGATTACTCATGTTTGTGTGTATGTGTAGTGATGCGGGATATAATAATTTCATTACGCAGCTTTATTTAAATTGCTAATATCAATCCATGTAGGCTTCTTGGACCAGTTAAGGTATTTTTTAATATAGCATTTAATTTTTATTGTCCTCGAAGTTACATTGGGACAAATATGTTTATGTATGTGCTTATAAACTAACAAACCCTTACATATATATTTTTAATAATTTTAATTATTTACTCACAATGAATTTGTCCTATAGTCGTATCCAGGAATTTCAACTTTTACGCCTTTCAATATGGCTTGGAGTGTGTCAAACATCAACTGCTCATTAAAAGCATCCGGATGATCGAAATTGTAAAGGCCTTGAAAGGCTTTTGCCTTTTCAGTGGGTGTCAATTCACGATAGAAACTATCTTGACTGACAGTTACCACTTGCCGTTGGTCGTGTTCCATATCCGTTTGACCCAGCTCGGTCATTATTTTCTTGCATACTGTAGACTTACCACTAGCTGTGCCACCAGCAACACCAATGAGAAATGGTTTTTTCACCACATCGCCATTCGGCAAACTCAGTTTTTGGACGTTTTCTGTATCCATAATTTTTGTGCACAAACAATATTTGTAAGGTTTTATTTTGTATTTACACTTTCTATTCGCAAAATATCTTGTTATTTAATGAAAATTTATTTAAAAAGCTTCAAACAAATCTCAACAATTCTTATCGACCGTGAAAATGCAAAAGCAGAAAATAACAAACAGCTGTACGTAATGACATGAGAGAAATACTACACCTAAAGAGAGAAATTTCACATACGGCATTGCCAGTTGCAAGTGTTGAGTTACCAACTACGGAAAAGAGGTTTTATATCCTACAAATGGAATGAAAATAAAATCGTTTTTTTTTCTCTTTTTAATCATATTGTTTATAAGGGTAATGTATGTTTTTTATTAAATGTTGACTAATTTCTAATACTTATTTTCCAAATGATTTTAAAGAATTAAGACATATTAAGCCAAACCAATTTGGAATATTGCATGTTATTATAATTTATTTGTATAGCTGCAAATGAAATAGAAGTTATTTTTTTTTAAATAATTTTGTTTAAAAATCCGCATATATAAATTTGTTTGTTTTATTCTTTGTTGATACTAACAACCTCCTCTACCAGTCTTGACAACTCTTCCGAATGATATATAAATTCCTTGTTCGTACTTATGGCGGCTGATAAGGCTGAGCCTATAGCAACATCATTTGCCAAAGATCTTAATTCAAAGGTCTTCCTGTTGCTCAACAATTTCTCTAGGTTTTCTGACAACAATCTTTTATAAATGAAACAATTTGAATAAAAACTTTCACCTACAGCAACTACAACACGATTGCCTTCAATTCGTTCCGATAAGCAAATTATGCCAGCTGCCATTAGTTGAGCGGAACGAAGCACTATAGAATTCAGTATATAGTGAACTTTGGAACACTCATTTTCATCTGGCATAGATATGCCCATTTTGTCAAACTGCAAGCGCATGTGTGCAAATTTTTCACTCTCTTCCTCTTCTAACATGCTAATGACATAATTAATGGTAAAGGAGTATGGCCTTTTCAGATATTCACTTATATAGCCCTCAAATAGTACATTTTCATTAATGCAATGTAAAAATACTTGACGAGCTAGTTCTCCTAAGTAGAGGTTCGAAACGAGTTTTTCAAACTTCCGTTGTCCTTTGTTCTTTGTTTGTTCATCCACCAGCTGATCGTGCGATGTAAGTATATCATCTAAATGGCCATTTGCGCCAAAGTCACCCCATTGTGTGCTAACAAGCATGTTGCTCGCAGAGCTTCGGTCCGAATGTATTTCAATTTCTGTCACACGTTCTACGTAAACTGCATTGAAATCATGTTCAATATTTATACCAATGTGGCAACCTTGGTCTTGCCAACTGTTTGCCAACAATATTGCAGTGCAATTGGAGACGACAGCCTCGACACTTATGCCTAAATCTTCGCTACGAGTGATGGCATCCTGCAAGAGTTTCCCTACTTCCTTTTCCTGCAGCATTTGTACATTTAAATTTACAGCTGAGCTCTGCACTACTGCACTTTTCAAGCTTGTGTGACGTAGAGAAAATGGAAAACATAATGTCATGCTTAACAATTCCTGTTCCAGCTTGTAATGCTTCACAAATTTATTTAATTTTTCAACTACAAGGTCAAAGAAACCTTCAGCGTTTTCAGCGTAAAATTGCTTGGGAGTTTCATGTGTCTCTTTTTCGTAATGATAATTATGTGCTCCTTTTAAATTGATAAACGAAATGTGAAAATTGCGAGTTGTTATTTCTAGAACCAAGTATATGCCATGTTCGCAGCCGCAAGGATGTTCTTGTATAAAAGTTGGCCAACACTTTACAGAAGATTCTTGTTTAGTAGCGGTTTTTAAGCCTTTTTGCAACTCACTGAGCAACGACTGTTTAATGTTCATTAACTGTTCATCTGTCAGATAGAAAGCTTGACATATTTCTTTTACTCTTGCAAATTGTTCTTCATGACTTAAAATTGTATCTTCATTGGAATCCATAGTTAAATAATTGTGCTCTTCTATTTTTGGTAAATTTATTTAAATCGATACAAATGTATAGACTATACACACAATTTGTATTTCTAATTAATTTTGACAGGTATAAAGTTTAAAACAAATATTACTATTACTGATTATCCAACGAGAATGGGCTACTAATAAGCATAGGCAAATAATTTGATAAAAAAAAGTTCTTGCTTCATATTGCCTATATGTTCTTTGTACCCGCTTCCTGCTCTTTACTTTTAATGCGAGCTGCAACTGCTGCCACCAATGCTGCACCGCGACCCGATCCATCCTCGGACAACATTAAATCGAATTTATGTTCCGGCCGTGCCAAACACTTGATTTTCTGTGTCAACATATTGTGATAGTGCGGATGAAAGCGGTAGACACTGCCATCAATTCCCACCACCATGTAAGGATCTCCTATTCGGTCGATTAAACAAGACAGTGTAGTTGACACCAGATGAGCCGAACGTCGCGAAACACATTCGCATATATAACGCACATTCTCGCAATCATCGTCCGTAGGATTCTGGTAGCCCATCTTCTCAAGAATCGTCTTACCAATGGCATAATCACCAGGTGTGTCCTCTTCCATTTTTGATATGTATTTCGTTTTAAACGTTCCTTCCGTACGCAACTTTTCACTCTCGTCACCGTTAAAAAGAGCACCGGCCTTACAACAATCAAGCATTAGCTTACGCGCCAACTCACCCAAATACATGCCGGCAATCATTTTTTCAAACAGTTGCCGATGAAGATTAGGTGAGACACTATCGATTTCCTTGTCGTATTTGGTGCGCACAAACTCTAGGGTACCATTATCGCCAAATGCACCCGACTCACAATTTATGATCATTGTCGGCACTTTATTGCTCGGTTCAGGTTCGAAGGTATCAAGATTCTTTATCTTTTCCAAGTAGCAAGAATTAGAGCCTGTGCCCACAATAAGACCGATTTTGCAATAGGGATTCTTCCAAGCACAGGACATCAGAGTGCCAGTAGTGTCGTTCAGCAAAGCTGTAATACCCACATTAGTGACTCCCCGTCGATCCATGGCTTCGCGCAGCATTGCCACTACATCTTTTCCGACTACACCAGGACAATTGAAGCCCTTCGTCCAGGCCACCAACTCACCCTTGTCCAAACCATTTTGCTTCACCGGAAAGGAAAAAGTGAAGCCCAGAGGTAGATTCTCACTAGGTTCCACTCTTATAGTTTTTACAAATTTTGCCAAACATTCAGCTATGTGATCAAAAAGATCTTTACCAGGACCTACAAGTAACTGTTCGGGTATTTCATAGACCTCAGAGTCCATTCGAAAGTCTGACTCTCCTTTCAAATAAATGCACAGCACGCGAAAATTAGTACCGCCCAGATCTAAAGCGAGAAATTTTCCAGTCTCACAGCCTGTGGGCAAAGATTGAACATACGTTATCCAGCATTTGACGACAGCCTTGGGATTGGTGGCTTTGCACAGACCCATTTTGATTTCATTCAGAAAGAGGCCTTTAATTTTTCTCAAAGTGTCATCGTCCAAAACGAATGGCTTGCAAATTTCTCTTACAGCATTGCGATTTTTATGTCCAGCTTCATTTTGTAAGGACATTTTCTACGATTTTAAATTTTGTTAAATAAAACGGAAAAATATATGTTTAAAATTTGATAATTTAAAGAACAGATGTTTTAGTTTGAAAGTAGCTTTATTTTTTTTTTGTTAACTTAAAAAAATATTTAATTAATAGCAAGGCACATCAATTGACACGTCTTGATGAATATTTACATGCAGGCTCCATGAGATGCGCTGGATATGTCCGCTCAGAATTGAGCGAAGCATTTTTTGCATCATTCTGGTATTTATGTATTTAACTTGTTTTGAAGGATTTATGCATGAGTGCTTGTTTCAAAAAAGTCATTGATATCTATCGAGTTGTCCAATTATGGCAATTCGATACGAATTGAACCGAATTTTCTATGTAAGTAGGAAAAGATTTGTTTTCCGTAATTTTTGTGTCAACATTACTTTGCTTCAACGTCATCAACAATTCAATGACAATTAATCTTTCTATAACAAATTGGCGACAATGTCAAATACACATCTCTAAAGACATTTTTTCAATTAAAACTAAAAATGTTTTTATTTCCATTTGTGAAATTAATTCAGACTCCTTTCAACGGAACTGTTCCCTCTGAATTCAGGGGGCAAATTACGGCATTCGATACGACTCGTAATTTAAGAATATTTCCATCTAAACTCTATTGAAATATTTTTAAATTCCGAGTCGTATCGAATGCCGTAATTTGCCCCCAGTTCTTTTTGAAACTGCAGAAGATTTGCGACAGCCTCCTCTAACAGGATTAAAAAAAAAAAGAAAAGCTGCATCCCTCCACTCATTGCATAGCATTCAGCTTTATTAGCCACCATTTTCCTTTTAACTTGAAACTTCCATTCCCGCCAAACCCCTTGAGAAATTTTGTTTTTATATTGCACTATTTACGCCCATTATTTTCTTACCTTTGGCCTTCCACTTCCTAATCTTATCGCCGCCATGACTCACCAACCTACACAATCGCACGACCTATGAAAAAATACAACTCTGATCTGATGAATTGTTATTGTCTTTTGAAAATTTTCATAGAATCCATCATACCAGAATTGTATTTTCTCGAAAATATCACGATTTTGTAGGATAGTGTACCACGGCCTTTACTGGGTGTCTCTGTAAACCCCAACAAATATGTCTAGTCAGTACAAACAGCTGTTTTATTTCAATTGGTTTCTATGGTTACGGCTGTTGCATTATGGCAAGTCACCTATAATCAAATACAGTGTTGCACACAAGGTTGATTGGAACAGCTGTTTTGCATGATTATGTCACGCCTAATGAACATTAAGCAACTGAAGACAATATCGTTTAGTGTTGATGTTGACAACCTATTTAAACGAGAATTTGAACATACCTCGAAATGAAAGGTACTGAAATTGAAATAAAAACCAAGTTCTTGCTTGGTACAATACCTATAATTTTTCTTTTGGTAAAATCGGGCTGCCTTTTCATTTCTAAGTAACCTGCTAAGTAGTAAAAAAGTGCAATTATCTTTTTAACATAGAATATGTATATTTAAATTTTATTGCAATGACATATTTTTATTTATAACAATGTTTAAGAAACTCGTGAAAAGAATGATGTTTCAGGTGTAAGTAGCGTGTGAAAGTGGATTAAGTGAAAACAAGAAAAAAACTTAAAACTAATTACATATTTTTAAAAGAGAAACTTTAAATCTAAACAAACTCTATACTAAAAATATCAACAAGATTCGTTTTATGACACAAGAGAATTCAGTTTTAAAAAGTTCTTTCTTTCAAAAAGAAAACTTTCATTTGTTAAATATTTTTTTGCAAAGATATTTTTTATATTTATTCCTGCTTTCACAAAAAAAAAAAAAAAAATATGAAAAATATTTTTGCAAAAATTTTTTATATACATAAGTGCATGGGATTAGTATATACATTTCTATTTAAAAGCATAAATAAAGAAAAATTAACATAATTGGTTAATTTCAACTAAAAGAATTATCTCAAATCAATAAGAATTCGTAACGCGACCAACTTAATTTGCTAAAAATTATACATAAAAAATATTCTTGATGGAATATGGAAGTTCAATTTGAATTGAGGTAAAACAATAAATCTTTTTAAACAAGAAAACTTATTTTCCTTGGTTTGAAGTAGAAAAAAAAGAAAGAAATAATATAAACTACAAACTAAAAATTACAATTTCTTATAATTATTAAAAAATTTTACTCTATTACATATGAAATAATATATGTATAATGATGTCTTTATAACTGATCCCAAGCCCAAAGTGCCTACTGAGGGTTTTATACGCATTAAAGGCCGTGATACACTAGCCTACACGATCGTGCGATTTTTGAGAAAATACAGCCCTGGTATGATGGAGTCTATGAACATTTTCAAAAGACAAAAACAATTCATCAGATCAGGGTTGTATTTTTTCGTAGATCGCGCGATTGTGTGGGATAGTGAATCATGGCCTTAAGTGATATTTGCCATTTTCTCCAAAACTATGGACCTCATTTAGTAAAACGCAACACTAAGCGTTGACTAATTTTATATGTGTTTTGTTTTTGTAATTCAAATTTTGTTGTATATAAAACTTGTCAATGTTAAGCGTTGTCACGCATCTGTCACTTTAATTTGAATAAGAAAATTAATTCCACAACATGGTTTAAAATTAATTAGAGAATTAATGTCGCTCTCATATCAAACTGGCGAATTCACTTTTTGAATGTACGTACAATCTACATACATGTGTAAGCCCTAAAAATATTCATATCAAGTAGTATAAAAATGGGGGTTTCAACTCACAGTTTTCATTCAAAATTTGGCTCAAGCAACTCTACAAAAATAATAATATCGAAAATCACTATTCGTCGCAAACTGTTGGTGCAAATATTGCAGATGTAGCAAGTCAAAGCCGTGTCCACATTGTGAAGTTTTTGTTTTGCAGCCTAATATATTTTCTCATATATTCCTCATGAGAATGAGATGAGAATGATATAATCAACAAGAACTGCTTGTACATGAAACAGCGAACGCTTTTCCATTCCTCTTTCCCCCTTCATCTACAAAATCAAATATTTTGCAGCAAATGTTTTCTAGTGTGAACAAGGACTACTTGCTTTAATTACAATTTGCCTTGAAAACGTCCAAAAAATTTATTATCAAGTTTTATTTGATCATAATGCTAAGATCCCACTTGTAAATATTCTATTCAATATACTGGGAATCGGCTTGAAGTAATCGAAATGCTGTGCAGCTTGAGTTGAGTCCACTTGTCACATTTGAAATCTTTAGTATGTATATATGTATGTATGTATATATTATATATATATTTATCTATGTAACTATATATAACATTAACATTAAACTATTATTATCTAGAACCAGACCAAAACAATAATAAGTCACGTTAGAAATAAATCCAAGGCAGATTGATCGCTAAACTCCGATTGGAATAGATCGAAAGCACTGAATGGCTCCAAGCTCATTAGCGGACTCATGCAGGAGGATGCCGATATAATTGGATCGACGGACAGGCCCAGTGAATCGGTGGCAGGTTCCATCAGACGCAAACTCAACTCCAGGGGATTTTCCAAAGTCTGCATTGCAGTGGGCGAGCATTCATACGGTTCGCTGCTACTTTTTCCCATGCTCTGAAAAGGGCTAAAGCAGCGTTCGGAAAGATTAAGAGATTCTCCATCAGACTCTAGCATTAAATTACTCAAGTCCGACATTGAGTTGTGATGCGGAGGATGGCTGTAAGTATAGCTTTGCTGTGGGGCAGTTTGATCAAACATATATGAGGAGTTCGAAATGGGCGAGGCCGAAGATTCCGAAGCGGAGGAGAGCGAGGCGTAGGCGGAAGAAGCATTTGATGCTGGAGATTCTTGATAAGCCGCTGGAGGAATGTTTGTATTTTGACACACGTTTTCAGTATTAGTGCATTTTTGCTTTTTGGCAGATCTTTTTGTGTTGCACGCCGTCGATTTACGTATGCTGGCTGTTGGTTTGCTGGACTTGGCGGCCTTTTTATTACTTTTCGCACATTTAGTTTTCTTATCCTTTACAACATCCACAACTTCGGGTTCCAAGTTTTCTTCGGTTATTATATGTTGTTCTATGTGTGGTCTAGGCTTAGTACAATCATATAGAAAGTCATAATCAGCCTCGTTTGGATTTGCTAAAGCCTCGGTTAGAATGTCAATATATTTCATGGCTAAACGTAAAGTTGTTATCTTGGTTAGTTTCTCGTTAGTGCAACTGGCATCTTCGCTCGTAATGCAGGGTGGCACGCATGTCCTCAAGGTCTCAAAAGCGGTATTGATTTCACGCATGCGTGTGCGCTCTCTGGCATTTGCTGTTTTTCGCCGATATTTACTTAACGGAGCTGCCTTCGATTTTGATTTGCCAACACTGCCACCATCATTACTCGACACATGCGCCCTTTTGGCTGTGCGGCAATATTGGGCGCTATCCCCAAAGTTGTTTAAAGATTCAATTGATATATCGCTGGCATAACCCTGGGAATCTATGTTGCTGCTATTGGAATTGTGTTTACGTTTTTGTCTCTGGCGCAGCGAATACTTTTCACTATCCATGTTTGCCATCATCAATTTCTGATGTTTCCCCTGCAAGTAAAAACAAAAATAATTGATTTAAATTACTAATTATTGTCTTTATTGCAAACATCTCAATTCATTTAATCTTTTGTGTGTGACAATTGCATTAAAATACACATTTAATAATAAAAAAAAGATACTCAAAGGCACACATGAAGCCACAAGCACAAATCTGAGATGATAAAATAAAAAATAATAATCTACGTGGGCGTGCAAATTGGTTCAATGTTTTTTATATTTTCTGCGGTAAAATTTACATAAAAAACCTCTAAACGCTTAAAGAAATGTTGACAAACGTATGGACGACTAAATGCAAACAAATGAAGTCAGACGACATCTATCTATTCACACCTACTACTTCTTATTCGAGCTTTCGATTCTGTTTTATTTCATCATGTGCATATGCATGTTTGTATGTAAGTAAGTGTGTATGTATATTCCTTAAATTAGTGCTGTCAAATTATTAAAGATCAAAGTTGTTGGAACAAAAGCTGTCAATTTTGTTTATTGTTCAAAGAAGAGAAAAAATATTTAAATTGTAATCGAATGAATAAAGAATAAAAATTTCTTCGAATGATTTTGAAACAAATGAGACGTTCAACCAATATCAAAGTTGAACCAAGGACTCAATAGTCAATATGTTTTTTTATTTCCTTAATTCTTTAAGAATAAAATAAGATGTGGTCCAATGACCGAACTTTTTTCAGTGCTGAAATATCAAACGAGAGAGAGAGAGACATAAGCATACACTTTTCTCTTCCACTTTTCTTTCTCGTCATCTAAATTGGGACTTATTATTCTAAAATCAATAATTAAAAGTTATTCGAATATTCGCATTACTTACT
Organism: Nowickia ferox; assembly: GCA_936439885.1. NCBI lineage: Eukaryota > Metazoa > Arthropoda > Insecta > Diptera > Tachinidae > Nowickia > Nowickia ferox. The sequence continues at coordinate 2,734,513 of OW387023.1, read as the reverse complement.
TTCGAATGACAACTCTAATACATATTCATATAAATATATGAATGTTTGTGTGTGCGAACTTAAAACATTTGAGATGGCTAAAGGTAAAATTTTCAAGTTAGTTTTATTGTCAGTTGCGCTAAATGTACGTATATTTGTTTGTTTTTGGCAACAAAATGTTATTATTTATTTCTTTAATTCATTTACAATAAATTTTTGATGCCTCCCAACGGTATTGAAGAGTTTTTCTAATAAAGTATGTTGTTGTTGTTGTTATGTTTCGTAAAAAAATGACTTTCCTCTCAGCCCGCATTGAGATTCAGAACGTTCCGAAGAATAAAATGGTTTTTAGAAATGTTTGTTATTTGTTTCAAATTAAATTCAAACCATGATTAATGGAGCCGAAAAAATATAAACAAAACAAAAGAAGAAATTATGTACGCAATTTTGTTACAATACCGGAAATATTTGTTTGAATTTGATTTGAGCGGAAATAAGGGTGCGCTTGGTAACTAATGTTGACTCAAAGGTACTTTGAAAAAAGTCAAAATATGTATATAAAAATTATAATAATTAATTGGCTGTTACATTTTCTTTAATTGGAAATTGTTATTATGCAAATACATTTGTATTATTTTAATTTTATTGTAACTCATTGTAATGCTCATCACGCAATTATTATTAGGGATGCAACCGTACCGATACCGATACCGATATATCGGCGATACTGCTGGTTTTCCGATATATCGATATCGGCGATATTTTACTGTCGATACGCCGATACTTCTTATATTTTTCTTTAGAGTTTTTTTAAGTCTTATTAATATCAATTTTAAATCTTGAGCCAATCTAAACTGAATGCCATCGTTTATTTTGTAAAATCATAAATATTGCAGACGTTTTGCAGTTTGAATCTTAGAAACTGAAATGTATTGAAAATTTTGATGATTTGATTTTTGGCTCATTAATAAACACTTATTTTGTATAATAGAAGAATTACTCTACTTGAGTTTTGTTAATTTTTTACTTGAGCTCAATTTCAATATGCGTATCGGTATCGGATCGGCGAAATGGCGTATCGTTACATCCCTAATTATTATCATACTCGCAACATAAATTTCACTGAGATCTATTAATATCTGTAGAAAATGAAATAAAAATATGGCTTGGGAGAATCTTAGGACCCTATTATCGAAATCATGTCAGCAAATTGTAAAATTTTTGAAAAGCCAAGCAACGCCTGAATCTATTTGGTGTTCTTCGCTGATGAACTTATATGGAAAACAACAACAATATTTTAAAATAAAATATGATTTCTGTAACTTTGAATAATTATCACAAATTTAAAACTAAAAAAACAAGAAATAACTACGTTACTCTTAAGAATTTTTGTTATTATATTTTCGTCTTGATTTTATTTTAATTATTTTTATAAGACCTCGCTTTATTACAAAATAATATAAAATATATTGAAATTTAAAATTTTTGCACTAGAATAGAAAAGAAAACCAAGAAAAGAACTATTATTATGTAAAACGCAAAAAATGTTGTATGTGTTTGTTTTTGTAATTAAAATTTTTTTCCATATAAAATTTGTCAAGGCTTGCGTTTTGCAAAATTAGGCCTTAAGTTTTCGAGTTTATTTCAAGAAAAGCATATCAATGAATTTATGCTAAAGATAATAAGGAAACAATTTTAATAATTTAATTAATTAAGTTTCTTCATGTGAGATTTTTAATCTTTACATAAATTCAGCCCAAATAATACATTTCTTAGCAAACGTTAAATAAATTATATACTCGTATGTATGTATGTACGTAGTGTGTACATTGATTTGTTATAATAACGCAACGCTAGTACAAATTGTATGGAATCTAGTCCAAATACTCTCCCAGATCAGCTTCAATATTTTTGGTTTGCATAATTGCTAAAAAAAATGGTGCGGCCGTATTGCCTTCATGCCTGTTTATTACTTCCGCTGAAATGAGACAGACCATCTGGCATCCTCTAATCTTCTTTGCTGTCTTTTAATTTGCTTTTCGCAGCGTTCTCTCAGTTGTTGCGGTTTGTTATCACACAAAGTTTTTGGAGGCTGTGATAATTTTTTATTAATTGCTTAAAAAATAAGTGTTTTATGTGAAGAAATTTTATAAAAAGTGCTTAAAACTATTAAATAAGGGGTCTGCTATAAGATTAAGTTAAAATATTTAGTGAAATCATGAGATAAAAACTTAAATTAGCAAGTGAAAATTCTGTACCAAATAATTGCATGAGTGTGGTTGTTGTTCTTGTTTGTTGATTAAGTTTATGCAGGCCCCGCTATGAGTTGCTACTTAAAGCAGTCACGCATTAGCGGCCGTATGATTGTTTGTTTTTTATAGACGTTTGTGCGACTGTGTGTCAATAGGTGAGAGATGGGTATTGCAAATTTTTCGCCAATAGGTGAGAAATGGGCATTGCGGTTTCTTTTGTGCAAACAAGTTCTTTGTAGAATATTTTGTTGTTGGCAAAGGCAGTAGGGAAACAAATTACTGCATATAAATAAACAAACGGGCTATCAATAGAATGTTTTAATATAGAGAAGGTGGATGGAATGGCATGTTAAAAATAAGTGTATGTATGTGTGTATGTATGTACGTATGTAAGCATAATTGTTTACAATTGTTTTTTGGAGTGTTTGTTTTTGATATACATACATACATGCATACATAGGTAATATGTGATTTGCGGAGATTAAACTATTTGCAGAAAATTAAATCAAGTTAATAACACATTAATTAAAAGCAAAGTAATAAGAAAATAATTTAAATAGAAAATTAAAAATACAAAAAAAGCATATTTATATACCTATTAAAAAAAAAACAAAAATAAATAAAGCAATAAGCTAAGAAGTTTTAAATAGTTTTCATTGTTAATGCTAAAGTTAGAAATAACAGGGAGTATACAACAACAAATGAAATATAAAAGCATCAGTTCTTGGTTTGTTTTTGTTTAATTTGCAAATGAAATTCTCCCTTTTCTTTTGTTGTCTATTTATTTAAAGTTTCTTTTGCAAGTGTCAATGAAAATGCACATTTATTAATAGTGAAATAGTGAGTGTTTAATGAAAAAAGTTGGAAGATGAAGTATTAAAGAAGAATCTGCATATTATTGAAGCTGAAACTGAAGGTGAGTTTTTTCTAACAATTTTTTTGACGATGTATTTTTAAAGTGAAATCGTAAAAATAATCTGAATTAATGTAATGTAATAATAAGAAAAAAATAAAAATGTATATCGTTACCTAAATATGGAAGACCCTAACTAATTTTTTGTTTGAAGTCGAACGTTTTGTATATTTCTATAGAAGAACATATAATGTATCGGAAATTTCAAAAATCTCAATTTCAAAAAATTAATGAGTTAGGGCCTTTCTATATTAAGGTAACGATATGTATATGAGTTATTGAAATTGCTGCTTTTCTAACTGCGAAGATTCATATATTGTATAAAAAAAAAACATTTTCATATAAGGTGCACACGCCTCAATTTTTTTTTGAAAAATGCGTTTTTGGGATGTCAAAAATTTGTGTGAAAATCTGAAGGATATTCATATTACAAACATCAGAAACAACAACCTGGGCTGTCGAGATTATCTGGAATAAATTTGCTTTCAAAGAAAATTGCCTACTTTCTGTACCCTCTTGGCCAATGAGCAGTATATTAGTCTATTAGTTGTAGGGATGCATGTTCTATTCCTGTCGAAGATTTTGATAAGACAAAGTAGCTTCGCAGTTTGTGTTTGTATAAAGAAGAAAACATTAACAAATAAGAAATGAACAAAATCATCAGATGTTTATTTAAATGTCAAGAGGGGAATATGAAAAAAATAATGTAAAACAGTATCAGCCAATTTTAATTCTTTTTATGAAATTTTCCATCACCAATTCGTACATCTGCGACTCTATGTCTTCGATAACATGAAAAAATCCTTCTTTGAATCCTTGAATTGATTTTGGGCCATTGGCATATACTTTCAAAGAAGAAAGTCTAAAGATGTTAAACCACAAGATCACCGAGAGGCCAATTGTGATCACCGCTTCGAGAAAACTTTTAACGCAAGAGAGCGCTGTTAAGGTTACTTATGTGGTACGCAGCCCCATCTTCCAGTTACGGCCATACAAATGATTAATCATCTCTCGATTAATCTTGACAGTTGTTCTAGCCGTATTTTCGAAAAAGTAAGGAACAATGACCCCGCCAGACCAAAAACTGCACCAGAACAGTCACACGTTCAGAATAGACAGGCTTTTCAACAATTATTTTTAGGTTTTTCGAGCCCCAAATGCGAGAATTTTGCTTGTTAGAGTAGACTACGAAAATGAACGCAAATAGACCTCACAACTCAAGATAATTTTTCGATGAAATTCCGGACCAGTTTGATGCATTTTGAGGATCCAATCAGGGAGGACACGACGGTGTTGATGGGCGGTAGGTGTGAAATTTTATAAAGTAAATTATAAAGGCCAACGATTGAAATGAACAAATCTGGAGTTTCCCCATCACTATGGGCTACAGCAGCAATATTCTCAGTTGTTGTTAAGTGACGTCACGAGTTTGATTCCTCACATCACGAACTGAACTTGTTCCTCTACACTGAAAGGAAAATCATTCATTCAGAGAATGAAACGGTTTCATTTCTTCGTGTGTTCTTCATAGCGCATTGTTACATTTTTAAAACGAATTTTCTTTTAGCAAATTTGGGGCAAATATAAGCAAATTTCACACATTTTGTCTACTTACTATTATAGTTTAACAATTGCTGCCCGAGGAAGTGCTTCACGCCGACCCAAAAATGCTTTAATTTTGTGAACTGTAGCTGCGAAACTTTCACCATTTTTGTAGTGAATTTTAATAATTTCAATATGTTGTTGAGGAGTTTATCGTTTATCAAGTAGTTACAGCTTAAGTCATGACAACTATTAAAATCACAGGATATTCAAGATAAAACGTTTCATTGGAACATCCTGTAGCATTTTTTCATTTTTATGTATGAGCTTGTGTAGATAATTATAAGCAATTATCTATAGAATAATTATTTTAAATCGGATCTTAAGTTTTTTTTTCGCATATTTTAATTATAAATAATTGAGGTCAGCAATATATTATTCATTTAAAAGTATTGTGTTAATTGGCAGCTATCGTAAGTTTGGTTAAAATATTCGAAATAATTAATTTGTGTAAAAATTTCCATCAAGGTCAAATGCTTTTGAGAGCATTTTTCTGAAAAGTTATTTCGAGATCTTTAATTGTTTGTTTTTTTCTTAAGCGATCTTAATTTTTAACCTTGTTTGATGTTTTAATATCTGTTTAGTTTAGTTTTTATAGAAAAAAATAAAATATTCTTTTTCACCAAATTATCACAAAACTAAAATCACAAAATGACAACATTTTATTTGAAAAAAAAAAATAAAAATAATTTATTATTAATAATTCAAGTCCTAAAAAGGTGAAAAATGAAACTAAATATAAATTAGACATAAACATTTTAAACAATTTATCCAACTTTTAAATCGAAGCACACAATATGTGTGTATGTATGTAGTATATATGTATGGTGTGTGACTAACTTAAAGTATCAATTGATTAGAGTTTTCATTTCGGTTTCATTTTCAATGGTGAAGTTTGTTTTTCTTCATGTTTTTCGTCTACTTATATTTTCTGAAGTTTTCTCACGGCACTTTAATGCGCTGTAATTAGCTGGATACGTTTTGTACTTGCACACAAATAAATAAATATATTTCTGGGGGTCTTTTGTTGTAATCAATACTAAAAGTACTCGTATAGTTTTTGTTTGTGGACATGAAAATGATACTTTTAATTTTTCATTTTTCGCTTTGTGGCACAAAAACAAATGTTTAGCTTGCTACTTGATTTTGTTATTAAATATGATGGCATTTTCCAACAAAAATCTCAAATAAATAAACAAAATATGGATGACATTGTTTTTGGTCAATTCCAGTTCGGGGGTGCTGACTTGATCACTTCGCACAGCTCCATAATATTTTAGCTTGGTGGTGGTGGTTGTTGCTAACCTTTGCATGACTATTGCTCGTTGCAAGTTTCTTCTACACAAGCTTTCGTTAGTTGGCTGCGAATCTGATTTTTTGTTGCAATTTGTAAGACATTTTTAAAGGCATTAAGTGAGCGCTTAACTTGGAAATCTGAACATGCTGTGTTGCAGCCTTTGAAAATATGTTAGTGTATATGTATATGTATCTTATTTTTTTGAAATTTGTATTATTTTTCTTAAGTATTTATTGGTATTTAGTAGTTGGCAGTTATTGTGGTGGTGATAAGTATCCTTGACTTACTTATGCCAAAGATGGCATATAATATTTTACTTGTTACATGTGATTCTTCTGTCGCTCTATACTGGACGACGAATACTTACAATTTACTATACATGCAGTTCAGTGGCAAAGCAGAGATTCTCAAGCCGATATGTCTTTATTGATTTATCTAATTTAATATAATTTTTTTTACATTACATTATTTTTAAAAGACTCTTTTCACAGATTGGGAACCTCTACTTTTGTATGATTAAAGTATTTGCTAGATATTTTATGTTGGATGTTTGTTATGTTATTTGTTTTTTTTTCATTTAGTTTTTTTCATAAATTGTTTTTTAGTATGTCACATTTGTTGTCAGTCAAACGACACTTAACAGGAAAGTTATATTTCCTATTATAGCTTCGAGTTAATTTAAAGTTTTTCATTTTTAGACATTTGCGATAGGTTTACTTTTTTTTATATGCCACAAAGTATTTCTGTATTATTGTACAAGAACACATACTCGTACACACTTTACCTCAACTCACTGACTCTTGTCTATTTGAAACAAAAATTACTTCAATTTACACCGTGGCTGGTTGTCCTCTGTTAAGTTTGTAAAATGAATTAGCAGGCTTCGTTTAAAAGAAATGTTTGATGTTGTAGAATTCTTGCGACTTCGTTCGCTTTAAAAAAGTAAACTAAGCCCTTTTGCTGATAGTACATACCAGCATTCGAGTAATGCAAGAATTCTTCTACTTTTGTAATGTAGCAGAAATCATTTTATTGGAATAAAGAGGGAGCAGTGTTAGTGAATATTCGATTTGGACTTCCAGCTAACTTAAAAATACCTTTCCATAACAGTTTTCAAAATTGTTTACTGTTTTTCAATAAAAATTTTTTTCTAAAAGAAATTCATTTTTGAGGAGGAACGAGGGAGTTTCTAAAACTATCCAACCTGACGTATAGAGAATACTTTGGTGAAAAGTGACTGCTATCCTCACAAAAAAGCTACCTTTGAGCAACAATGAATCGTGGAGTATCCGATTGATGGCTTCTTTTTAAGGAGCCAAACAGTTCTTACTACAAACCGGGTATGCAAGCTTTTTCATAACGCTGAGAAAAGTGCATCCATCGATCTATGAGTAGGTTGTGTTGAGAAATAAAGAAAACTTTTGACCAAAATTGTTGTTTTCTTTTTTAGGTCGCCTAGTTTTGGGACAACTCTCGTACATCTCAACATCAATTATCTAAAAAATATTAAATATATTTAAGAAAGTATTTTTGAAAGACGTACACTTTCATTAAATATTTTAAGCGCATGATGAAGCCAAAATAAAATAGTATTAGTTTTTATTTTAAGCAACCTTTTGAAAAATTATATGTATATATGTATCTTTGGAAAAAGTACATTTAAAATGCAAAAAAAAATGTTATGAAAAAGTACCATTATGAAAAGTGACTTTGTAAAAAAGTACCTTAATAAAAAAGTACATTTATAAAAAAGTACCTTCATAAAAAAGTACCTTTATAAAAAAGTACATTTATAAAAAAGTACTTTCATAAAAAGTACCTTTATACAAAAGTACTTTTATAAAAAGTACCTTTATAAAAAAGTACCTTTATAAAAATATACCTTAACAAAAAAGTATCTTTTAAAAGAGTACATAAATATCTTTGTAAAAAGTATCTTTAAAAAAAGTACTTATAAGAAAAGTAACTTAAAAAAAATATCTTTTATAAAAGTAGTTGCTAAAAAAGTAAATTAAAAAAAATTTTTTTAAGATAGTACCTTTTTGAAAAGTGAATTTTTGTAAAGTACCTTCTTTAAAAGTCTTCTAAAAGAGTATCTATTAAGAAGAGTACCTATAAAAAGTACCTTTTAAGAAACTTTGCTTACAAACTAGATTTGTAAAAAAGTTGTTTTTGAAAAAAATCTTTGAAATCTTTTACTTTCCTTTAAAATAATAATTTGTTTTTTGGAAGACTTTGAAAGTGTACATCGTATAATTGCATAAGTTTTATCATGAGACGCTGATAGTAAGTAACAAAAAGGTAAATTCGTATTACAAAAACCAAAAGAAGAACAATATGTACTCGTACTCGTACAAACTTTACAATTTTAATGCCATTATTTGCAATAGTTTATTTCATGCAAGATTTAAGCTACTTTACAACTTTGGAAATTTATTCTTGTTTTTAGTTAAAGAAAGCTGCTGTTTTTCTCTTCGCCCTATAATACTTTATATGTTTGTGTATTGTACTATATTCCTTTTACATAAGGATATACATACATAAATATATATCCGAACGATATTATGTGCTGAGTTTTGTCACATTTAGGGAGGAAAGCCCGTTAAAGTTTATTGTAGCACGAGCATGTGTGCTAAAGTTTGAACCAATGCTTAATTTTTTTCAACAATAATTTTTTCTTCCTTGTGTTTTATTGGCAAAAATCACAAGAAAAAAAATGCAACAACAAAGTATTGGCAAATATTTCGAAATATGGGTTAACCATCATGCACTTTATTTTATTATTAGCTTTCGGTAGCAAGAAATTCAACCAACAGCAAAAGCAGATGAAGAAATAGAAAAGTGGCAAATTGTAAAAGTTTTCTAAATAAATAAAAAATTACTTAAAAACGAATTCATTGCATTTAAGTAAAAACAAAAACTTTTCGTTAGCACAAATAAAATATAAATATATTAAGAAGTTGATTGCTGCTAATAGACATAAAAAAATGATGATGATAAGCCTTAATACTAAAAGTTGATAGTTTAGACGAAAGTTTACTTCTGTATTTAATATAATTGATCGGTCTTTTGTATTAAACCGAATTTATAAAAAAAATCGACTAATACAGTAGATGACACAATTGAGTGCATGTTTGTATTTCGAACGGTAAAACTCATACCTAAATAAGAGCTGCAAGCGGTGCGTTAGCAGCAGGGTACGTATTTTCACTACAATCAAATAATATTTTCATATTAAAATGAGTGAAAATGCGTGTCCTGCTGCTAACGCAACGCTTGCCGCTCTTATTTAGGTATGAGGGGTAGTATCGCATAACAACAAAAATAACGGTGTTAATAGCACTGGTTGAATCTGTTGAACCAATCCTCAACTTTCTTGATAGCAAACACCGTTGCCTGGTATACACTACAGAACGACAAAAGTATCATTTTAAGTACTCTTTGAGTACTATCTTTATACACATTTTTTTTTATTACGCAGCACAAACAACTATTACTAAAATTTACGACTGTGTGAGCTACAATCACATGCATGAGTAAAAATATACTTTGCCTATTATGCGGCTACACATGCGTATGTACAGGGCTATTATATTTACAAACACATATAAAGCATGTTTTCAAACAGCCACACACGCACACCCAGGCATTTTTCATTCCATTTTATACACACAAAAGTATGTATACGGTGGCGAATGATGAACAAATATCCTGCCTGATTAAATATCCATAATCTGAGTATAAACATACTCAGACTGTAAGACTGTTTGATACGTATGTGTCTTTTTATTTTTAGTTGTAGCCTATTTTAGGTTTTCGTTTAAACGAAGTAGAGATGCTCTTGTATGTTGGAATCGGCTATAGTCAGAGAAAATATGTGAGCGTATGAATTGTGTGCGCTAAAATTATGATTATATGCAGTTGCTGAAATTAAGACTATTTATTTATGTTTACTTTTTTGAATACTCAATGCCATTCTTTGGTACACACTGCAGTGAACTTTAAGTCGCTTTTTAATACGAAGACTTAATGTCCCTGGGTAAGCTCCGTAAAACAAAGCTACTTGAGCATTGGAGTCATCGGCATTAAATTCAACACAATTTCTTTTACCTGGAGTTCATTGCCGAGTACTTTAAGACGTTTATAAAGCCGAGCAGAGAAGTCTTGAACTGCTGCTGTAAGTATTTTAATTATTTGTACCATTAAATTTCATTTATTTTCAATTTAATTATTTAAAAAAAGTTCCTTAATGTTTTTCTTGATAAGGAAAATTTTATCCGATAACTCTCATATGCTTTCAACTGTAATAAAACCACTTATTCATTCCTCGTTTTCTTAAACTTTAATAATGAGATTTTTTCGTCATATCATTTGTCATCACTTTTTATACTTCAAAACTTCCTTCACGCCTCAACTCTTAAAAATAATGTCACACTTACTATTTCGTTACCTATCAATACTATCTCTCTCCATCAACCACATTCAAACTTTTCTTCCTCCACACAATACTTATTTAAATTTTGCAAGTTTTGAAAATTTTATATTATTTTATCTCTAAACGAATGCATATTTAATTTGCGATTACACCACATGATGGCTGTTTGGTGTTTTAGAAAATTTCCACATCAATTCAAAACTTTATTTTATTTCCTAATTTTATTTGCATTGAGTAGCCAAATTTTCCAAAACTTCGAAACTATGAAAATTCTCTTTTTATAGCAAAATAAAATGAAGATAAAAATATGCATGCATACATATATTAAGGCAAACTAAAGATGGGAAAATGTTTCGAAGACTTATTTCTGTACACAAATACATACATATATATATATATATATATATATATATATATATATATATATATATATATATTTTAGCATTTATGAATATAAAGGATAGAATGCAAATTGTTATGTACAGAGTATAATAGAATTATGTAAACTAAAGTAAATATATTTACAAAAACTTGTTGCTAATATGAACACAGTTTGCTTAAACACAACAGCCAAACTTTTTCCACATTGACTCAATTACCAGCATGTGAACAAGTAAATGAAACATTAGTTCCACGAGTGAATATGTACTTACATACATACGATTTGTGTAGATTGAGTAACCTTCACTGCCTCCTCCACCTTTTCCATATCAATGTTTGCTGTTTTATTTTTATTTTTTTTGGAGTTTCCATTATTCTTAGTGCGTTTATGAATTAACTTTTGTTGTGCAATTTCTTGCTTTGTTTGTTGTTTGTGCTAAAAGTGGCTGCAAATTTGCACTTGCTTAAGAGCTAAAGCAAATTGCATGTGATTAAAACCAAGAAATACACTACGCCAACAACATTTTGCAAAAAAAAAAAAACATAAAATACGACACACTGTAGAGATGGATAAATAGGTGGCGTATAAACATACGCTATGCAAACATAAATTAGGTTGCCCATTAGCATCTACTCGTATTCGCTATATCTAGGTAATTTTTCTAGATAGGGAAATTCTGAAAACACCTAATTGCTCGAAATAAAAAATATAATCTACCTAAAGGATTAAAAGGACATACGATTTTTGACGTTTATTTCCGTCATTACGTTCTTTGTACTCTTTGTGATGGTGTTTCGATGAACGTCATGTCCCACTAGAAACCTTTGTTGTGACGTCTATAGACGTCAGTGTCCGCGAAAGGGTTAATAGAAATTTAATACAAAATTACTTTGATTCCAAACTTTGCTTTCACAGTAAACATATCTCACTTGTTCATCTAGAGGCAAAAAAAAAATAGTTTTTTTATATATAATTATATACTATTATATTAAAAAAAATAATTTAATTTTTTATTTTTTTTTTTTGCAGAAAGAATAGAGAAAATGGTTTAAGTGTTTAGATATGACCACTGTAAATCGTTTTCTAGCAAAACATGAAAATTGCAGAGGAGCAACTGCAATATGCATACAAATCACTTTAAGGGATACCCTTAACTTCTTGTTTTTGCTTGCATGCATTTGCAATGATACACTTGTATTTTAAACGCTGCACAATGGAGAAAAGTGGCAAAAAAACTTGTAGCAGAATGCAGAATTTTAGATATGAGCCGTTTTCTTTGAAAGTGACATAAGTCCATTTTGTATTATATGATGATATATGTACATATGTATAAGCACTCGTATTTAATAGATTAAGCAAAAAATTTTGTATATTAGTACGGACTTTTTATGGTCTTTGATCTATTGCATTGATTTAATTGACTGATTTTCATGTAATTCATGATCTACACAAAAAAATGAATGTGGAAAAACGCCAAGTTCCTATCAGAGAATGGCAATGAATATATAAAAAAATATACATAAGTAAATAGTAAAAATTTTAGTAACCCAAGCAATTATGACTAAAGCCGATTGCAACATACAACAGCATTTCTACTTCGTTTATGTAAAAACCTAAAATACGCTACGCGGTTTGAGAACATGCTTAATGTCTGTGTGTAAAAAATTTTTTATATATTTTTGTAACAAACACAAGCCGCGAAGCGATTAGCTTGTCTGCAGAAAACACCCAGTATCTATGGCGGGAATCGAACCCATGACCTCTGGACTGAGAGGCTAGCATCGCTACCACTCAGCCACAGGGGCACCCTAAACCCTGTATACACGCATTAATAATTATTTTCTCCGGAAGTTTGCAGTCTGCTAAGGCTGGTACTCTTTTCAAAGTTGTGAAAAATTTGACATGTACTAAATGTAGCCCAACTCGCGGTTTTTTTTTATAAATTTCTTGCTTTTATTGCTTGAAAGTATGCAACATTGTTAAAATTCCGTGCGAAAAAAGCACTGCTCATGTTGTTTCGCAGCTAAACTAAAATGATGCCAGACTAATTTTGCATGGAAAGACATGATTTTACGTGTTTTTCACAGCAAGAACAGAGTACTACTTTTGCGAATTTATTTAGCAAATATTTCACACCAAATACTTTTATATGTAGTTTGACAGCATTTCGCACGAAATTGTGAATTGTTAAGTGTAAAAATGCTCAGTACCTCAGAAGTTCTATATTACACTGCTTTATCTTTAGTTTCACACCATTGTGCGTCGTGAAAGACACCTTTTTATATACATACATACATACTTATTCAAGTTTACTTACATACACAAGATATATTTTGAATAATTGTAGGAAGAAATATTACAGGTATATTAGCAAATATCCGTACAGTAAAAATACACAAACACACATCTGTACGTTATAGTATGTTATAAAGAACATAAACTTAAAATTAACATGTACCCACACCTCTTTCATAGTGACACCTTCACCGAGAATTCATAAGAAACAAACTACATAATAAGCCCCTACAAAACACGCACAGTCAGACAAGCAAGCAACCAACTTAGATTCAGTTATAATAGAATCTTGATGAGTTTTTTAAGCCTTGAAATGAGGCATGAACGTTTGTTTCCAATTTGCATGTACGAGTACATAAGTATGTACATACATGTGTACTTATGTGTGTACTATGCATGCTTGCCTTCCAATCAGCTGTAGAGCTCTTGTATCTCGACACATACTCGATCAAGCAGCCGAGAAAGTAAACAAGCTAGAAAGTCAGTGAGGAAACTCGAAAGGAAGGAAATTGTGTGTTTTTCAACTTTTTGTGTATTATTTTTTGCTTCTTTCAGGCCACAGGAAGTATTTTGGATTTTATCGCTCATTGTTAAATTTTTCGCTAGAAATTGCAAAGAAATTTGCACGAAACTTAATTTTGGTTGATGTTGACATGAATGCTAAAAACAAAAACAATCAAAAATATACATACATACATACATACATGCATACATACATATATATATGTATATACATATGTAAATATATAAAAGGCAAATATAACAACAACGTGACTATCAAAGAATAGTGTGTGAAAGTAAAGGGTGGCTACAATTTAATATTTATGCAATTTGCTAAATAATGTCAAATTTCAGACTGCTAAGTTTATACGAGTACATGATGTGTAAACACTTACTTTTCTTCTGTAAAAGTCAAGCGGCAGTGCCACATGACAAGATTTCAAATAGAGTGGCTTCTATTTTGATCTGACAGGGCAGGGCGTCCGCCATCAGCTGTTTTTAATCAATTTCTTAATTTGGTTGGATTTTTTTTTGTAATTCTTCATAACTCCACCACCACGCCCAATGAACTATTTTCTTTAATTTTATGTATTTGCACTTATCTGATTTTTTATGCTTACAAAAATTGTAGGAGACACGCTGATTAATATTTCATATTATAAATCACGTTGGCGATCTTGAAAAACATGCGAAAATATATATGAGTCACATGGCTGAAAACTTGTAATACATGTAGTACTCGTATATCATGAAAAAACAGCTTAAATGATTTTTGACTTTTCAACAAAGTTCTTGAAATAGATAAAACACTCAATAAAAAACTTGTTTTCGAAAAAAAATAGAAATAATTAATTAAAGATTTAATTGTGTCAATTAATAGTTTGCTTGAAAATATAATCGATTAAAAGTTTGAATAAAAATTGAATCGAATCAATTAAAGTTTTGTTTAAAAATTTAATTAACTAAAACATTTAATTTATGCAATTAAATTTTTAAATAAATTTTGGTTTTTGTCTTTTCAATTAGAGATAGATGTTGATTGGAGTAATATTTTTCTCTATGCAGTTTAGAAGAAACATGTTGAACCCAATCTTGTTTCAGTAATCCACGATTTGCAAAATTAAAATATTAATGATTCAATTCGAAAAAGATGATGCGTAAGCTATAGACGAAAGATGGTCTGCGTTGCTGAAGTTATTTGTTTAATTAAACTGTTTTTAATGACGATTAATTTTATGAAATGGACTGTTCGTCCACCCTCTCATTTTACAGAAGATTGAATGTTAATATTTTAAGTAAAATAAAATCTTACACTTGAAATAAATATTTATGTATTTAGCAGAATAGAGATCAAACTTTACTGTGTGTGTCCAGTAAGGCACACAATATATACACACATACATGTATGTAAATATATTTAACTACTAAATTTTAATATAAGAAGAGATATTATCTCGCTGTTACTTATTGTTTTTGGTTGGAGTAGAACTAAATGGTCAAAACATATTAGACTGATTCAAAAAATTAAAAATTTTATTTGAAATTGTTGCTTGTTTTTTGGCTTTTTTCACTTCTTTCCCTCTTATGAAACTTATCAGTAGACTTCGGTGGACACTTTACTCCCCACAAAATAAAATTCCCATGTGATATTTGAAAACACATATTTTTGTTTTTTATTGGTCTCCTCTACAAGAATCCATTGTCAGAACCCCTTGTTTTGGAAAAAGTTCGAAATTTTTGCACAGTGATATTAGACAAATGTTTGCAAAAACTTTTTACCTTTTTGCTATTCTATATAAAAAAATGCTCGACGTTTTATATAAGAATATTTATTGTATGTTATGAGTTGGCTGGGGAAAATATGATTTATATTTTATTATTTTTTTTCAATTTACTCAATATAATATTCCGTGCCAATTTTCAATGAGCTAGGACCACTCCCTATGGCTTTTGTACAAAAATGTATAAAGTTATCCCACTGTGTGCCCTTGGAATAGATTCCCTCAATTATCTTGCACTGCAGTAAGACATTATTATTATAATATAACAAATAAATCTACAAATAAATCTGTCATCTCTTAATGTAACTTATGAAGCCTGCTTTGTTATTTAAACCCCTGTTTCCACAGGTCAGGCAGCAGAATAGAAAATTGTTATACAAATTACTCCAAAAAATTTGTGGTTTTCATAAGAATTTTACATGTAGTTTCCACAATGCAAGCGTGGGACTTGTCTAGAAAAATATATGAACAAAAGTAGTAATTAAAAAAATTAAAAAACCCGACTGCCACCAAATTTGAACCTTTCAATATCCTAAACGGTCATTTGAAATGAAAAATCATAAGAGAAACCTGGAGATGATTTTAAATTACCTGTCGAATGGTACCCATTTTGATATAGTTCGCCGAATTTTATTTTTTTTGTATTTACAAAATGGCGTCTATTGAATTTTTACTACTGTCATATCTTTAGTGACACTACCGGTATTAAGACAAATCGATGGACGTTAGAATCATTAAAATCGGTCCAGCGTTCGGTTTATATATGTATATAAGGCCGTAAAACAATACATATACATACATACATACATACACACATGGGTTGATAAACACAATACCCTTCTTTGTGTCGCGCAGTCGGGTAAAAACACCAACTGCCAGTTCATAGAAGAGATGTGAAAATTCTCGTCTGTCTATTTACATGTTTTGAAAACAAACACAAATTTGAGTGCTTTGTAAAATTTTTGAGTAATTCCTATACAAATTTTCTAGACAAGTCGCTTGTATTGTGGAAACTACACATTATGCTCAATTCGATCGTGTGGGTTGTAGAAATAAGTGGTAAATATAAGAATAAATCTTGTTACAGAAATTGAATGAATATAAAAAAGTTCGAGAAAGTATTAACATTATCAATCATTCTTGCTCCAAATATGCATGTAAGTGAATTGATTTTGAGTTTAGTATGGATTTCATATATTTTTTGAGCCAGCCTAATGCAGGGCAGCGGAAGTAGGTATTTACTTACCAAGAAATACACCTTAATTATCGAAATCCATTAACTACTTATTTCGTCGCTGTTGATAATTGAGAAAGATATTTCTATTTAAGCGTATTTTTTTGCACAAAAGTAATCCTGGCATAAACAGGAATGAATAATGAGTGTGAATGCTGTCTATGTAGGAGGTACAATATTATTTCGATTGCAGGATATAGTGATGGCGTGTCAAGGAAAACAATTTTGTTGAACGTTCACACCGAATTGAATGCCAAGTAGTGTCTAGTGTCTTTAATGCACACATCAATTTGTACGTTTCCTTGTTTATTAGAGACAATGAAACTCAGTATTTTTGTGTTGTAGTAAACTTTAACTACCAACTTTATCAGCAATATGAGGACATATTTGTCATCAGTCATTTGAAACTACATACACACATAAGAGTACATTCAATACAATCATGCAATTTAAAATTATTGCATAGAAATACATATGGATATACATACATATGTATGTATAAGTACGAGTATGTATATAATAAAGATTAATGTATGAATGCATGTGTACATATTTATATTTATGCATAGAGTTTTGCCTATAAAGTGGAAGTGTCAGTGCGACTTCCAAAAATACTACGTACCATTTGCATATTGCTCAGTGAAGTAATTTGAAATATACATGTTGATTTGCATGAAATATATATGAATATGTATGTTCATTCATGTGAATATAATTGTGCTCATATCGCACTTGGTTCTCGGAAGAGGCAAGAAAATGTTTTCTATATACTTTTATATATGATGTAAGATTTTTACAATACTTAGATATGGCTGGCCACTGTGCATCGTTTTCTTGCATGAAAGTTAATATTGAACAATTTTGAGCTCCCTTTAAAGGGACAAGTGCGATATGTATAGATTTTATGTACATGTATAATTATGTATTTATGTTAGACCTGTGCATTTTCCCCCAATATTTATCACCATACGAGTATATGTGTGCTGTCAGTTTTTAAACGTTTATCCTTACGACTTTGCATACATAAAATTCATGAATGTTTGTATGTATATACATATGTATGTATGTATGTTACGTATGGCAGGACTCCATTTCAACTCAACTTAATTGCATGGATATTATCTGACATGGAAAGTACTTTGCCGAATGGGTTTTAATTAAATTTATACTGCCAACAATACAGAACAACAAATTAATAATGAAAGTCTGTAAATGCATACATACATACTCGTACATACAAACATATGTGTATGTCTCCATTTCACACGAGTATTTTAGAAAATACATAATGAAGTGGAAGTAAAATTGATTATAATTACTTGTAGGTGGTGTATATATTTATACTATAAACATACGCATGCAGCTATTATGTGTACTTGTATGTATGTACTTATGTATGCATTTCGGCCAGTAGTAATTTCAGTATGTATTTCCTCTAAGAACTCCACCATACATTTATTTACTTTTCCTGTTTGTACTTAAACTTTAGTTAAAAATAAATATAAGAATGCAAGATCCGTAGTTTATTTGGACTCAGTTGTAAATTACGGATTCTAAAAACGTTTTGTACAATATTATTAAAATTTGTATTTTCATTGTCTAAAAGTACGGTCACATTTGCCAAACATGTGCCTAAAAAAGCGTAACCACTAATGAAAAATATTTTTATAATTTCTTAAGTTAAACAGCTTACAATAATATTGGATCCTATGCCACTGTCTATTAGTTGTATATAAAACTATTTGACAAGTGTGACCGTACCGTACCTTATGCTTCGATAGCACGATTAAATTTTAATATTTTTAAGGCGACTCTTTGAGTTCGAGATTAAGATTAGTGTATTTCTCTAATTAACTAATCCGAAAATTAACTTAATTGAGTTTGATGTTTTTGAGTGGTAGTTTAAACTTCTTATTAAGTGTAGTATTGCCATACAGAGGAATAAATTATTTTATCAACTCACTTTGATTTTTTGTTGGAAGAAGAAGAAACTGCCACATTTTGTTATTTACAAGTAAAATATTGCGCGTGTTAAAGTACATAGATAAATAATATGTGTTATGTGTTTTTTTGAATTATTTTATCATATAATTTTTACAAAAAGTTATATGTTTCACAAGTGTATGTTGTCAATATTTATGTAAGATGTAAACCACCACGATTGGCCGCTTAAACTAGCAAGTAAAACCATATAATCGACTACCAAAAAATCACAAAGAAAGATTAAGATTAATTTTAACTCTAATTTTGAACTCAAAAAGTCGCCCTTAATTGTTTGTTTGTAAATTTAAGACATTAGTTAAGTAAGGCCCATTAACAATTTCTATGCAACATAGTACGTTCCGAAATCATGCTGAGTTCAAACCATGAACTTTTTGATATTTTTTGTAGTGATTTTCACTGTCTTAAGTCTGTTAATTTTATAGCGCTAGCACATCCTTTAGTATTTATTGTTGCCGGTTGTAGTTATAAATCACATACATACATAATTGAATAATTTGAGTTTTGTTCTTAAAAAAATTTTAAGAAGTTTTTTTCTTAATGTTAAATTTAGTTGAATAAATTTGTCATTTTCTACACGACCTTAAGACTCTGTTACTCTGGCAACGCCAAATTTGTTTTTGATAAAAAATAACAGCTGACTACGAAAAAGAAAAAGTAAATCACGGAGAATGTAAAATAAATTCAGTAAAGTGCGACTTTGAGTCCCAGGTGAAGGGTTCCACACGGACACTATATATCGTCCCTAACATGTCAAACTATCATGTCAAACTATATGCAAATTTTTAGCTAATTTTAATTATTATTGTACGAACTTTAGCCTGATCAAATCATAAATACAGGGTGTTTTTTAGAGGTATAGAACTTCGAATTGAAATAAAACACAAGAAAATCGTTTTAATGTCCATCAATTTGGCTTTATTGGAAGAATAATTTTATGCCATTAACGTTTAAATATGATTTCGGGCATGTGGCCGCCGCGGCTGGCTCGAATAAAGCCAATTCTACAGGTCCAATTTTCAACCACTTTTTCGAGCATATGGGGCCGTATGTTGGCAATAACGCCACGAATGTTGGCTTCCAAGTCCCCTAACGTTTCTGGTTTGTTGGCGTAGACGAGCGACTTCACATATCCCCAAAGAAAATAATCCAATGGTGTCAAATCACACGATCTTGGTGGCCAATCCATGGTTAACCGAATTAATTGCTCTGATGGACGATTATGTCGACCATAAAATGGACGGAGCTTGCGGTAAACTTCGCGAACTGAACCATTATTTTCGAAATAAATTTGCACGATTTGCAAGCGTTGTTCTTTTGTCAACCTGTTCATGATGAAATGGCAAACCAAACTAAATATTAATCACTTGACAGCTGACAAAATGGCCGCCAGTTAAAAAAGTGATGCCAACTTAAAGTTCTATACCTCAATAAAAAACACCCTATATATGCAAATTTGTTCTTTTCAGAAGAGTGCGAAGACCCGTCAATTGCGAATTTAAATTCGGCGTATTCCTTAAACTGCCAGTATTAAAATAAATATTTTAATTTTTTTTTTCGTCTTTAGGATTTTTTTTCGGCTTTTGGCGATTTATTTTAGTCTTATCGATTTTTTTTTTGTTTTGGCCCTGTTTTTTGGCGCTTTTCTCGTTTTGGTGACTTTTTTATTTTAGGATTTTTTAGTTTTAGAGTTTTATGAAAATATCAAAAGTTTTTCTTTTACGGTTTCCAAGATACAGCAAGTCGTCAAAATAACATACATACTCAAAATTACATTAACTTACTTTGAAAATTTCAAGTGTATGTATATTTAATTGTTTGCTTATTGAGGATTTCAACATTTTGCGTTGCTCGCTTTAGAACACCCTTTAATTTTTAACTGTCATATATTAATCATTGCAGTGGCCAAAGTTTTACATATTCCGTGAAAACTCCAAGTGCGTTGCTCTTTCGATGCTCGACAAAAAAACAGGCTGTGACAGACATTGTAGCGAAAACAATAGGGTTCCTTTTCATATTTGATGTACAGAACTCCAAAAACTAAAACCGTAAAGTGTAGTATTTCCTAAAATTCGTAAATTTCAAGCTTATTCTGTGTAAAATAATTCATTTTATTACACAAACAAATAAAGAACAATCATCTTAAATGTGTTATTATCTAAATCAAAGAAAAATGCTTAAAAACCGCCAACTGATTTGATATCGTCAGGCAGTTGTCTAATTGGTTTCAAGCTACGAAGTTTCAAACGTTTTTGTTCTCAGAAACGGTTTTCAGTGATTTCAGATCACGTTCATGGAATCCAATATTATTGGAACCTGTTTAACTTAATAAACATTTGTCCAAATTAAAAGGTTTTTCATTAGTATTTAGGGGCCACTATTTTTTGAGCAAATATTTGCCTAGTGTGACCGTGCTTTTAGAAAGCAAGAACTTATTGGGAGGAAGTGCGACCGAAAAGAAACCAAACAGTATTTTTAACTTCAAGAAAAAAAGTGTTGCACAATTTTTTTATAAATGAAAGCACCAAAATAGTAGTGAAGTTAAGTTGGCTGCTAAAAAACTGTCTTTATTGTTGTTGTTTTGTAATTCCATTTTAACTATTTTCAGGTTAATCTAGCGATTTAATTTTAATTTTTTTTTTCATTTTGTGGGTTTTATTAAATAAGATAAGTTTACATGTAACTCTTCATAACTCAACGTTTGCGCTCTTATTTGGGTATGGAACTTGAGCGTTAACGCTAAGCACCATTAAACACAACGCTTGCTGCTTTTGCTTAGGTATGGCGTTAAATGGTTCGTGAGATATCGTTTCTGAGACTCTCTGCAATGTCACCGCTACCCCATATTATTTTTTTTTGTATAATATTAATTTCAAAATGCTGAAAAGTGGGAATATATTTTTTTAAATGTTAAATAGCTTTCATGCAAATTTTATTATTCGATCTTAAAAGATCTTGTATACAAATTCAGTAACAAATTCAAATAAAGATTTTGAACAATTTAAGAAATTAAAGGCAGCAATGCACTAACGAAATGTGAAAATATTTTAAGGAAATTTGATATAAACAAATTATGTAAATTAAAGGCATGTTATGCTTTATACTCGTAAATATTAAATACAATAATTTTCATATTTCACTTAAGAAACTTGAGATATTTGTACTTTTACTCGTATATTTTGCAAACTGTTTTTCCGATTCGTTTATACAATTTATTTCTTATAAAGAAAATGCATACGATTTGTGCAACCAAAGAAGCAGAAAAACTCATACAAACACGCACACACATAGTACACTTATACTCATATACAAATGTATGTATGTGTGTATGTGCATATTTACAGAAGTATTGTTGCCCTCAAGAAGGCAAAATAAAGCTCACATTTATTCAAGTACATTTCAAGTTTAAGTAAATTAAGAAAATTACTTTATCGACTCTTGAGCTTGAGCAGAAGTCATACTTACTCGTACATGTAACTCGAACAGAACGATACCGAACTAAAATACGAGTAGTGATGAAAAACATAACTTAAGCAGAAGATGAAGAAAAAAGAAAGAAAAATTAAGTAAAAGACGCTGTTTCGGGTTCTTTATATTTTCTTCATTTCATTAAATTACATGTGTGTATTTCACATACGAGTTAAAATGTCTGGAAAAAACTTAAAGAAAAACTAAACTGTATTTTAAGTTTATTCATGCGATGCTTGTACAGAACATCCAGCAGTTGCCAATGGAGCCAATAACATAAGAACCAAAGAAATTGCTTGCTTTTTTATACTTATACATATATATATTCCTCTTCGTCATCAGCGAAGTCTTCGAATAGCGTGTTACTTCATCTGCGCCTTGGTCTTGGCACTAGTTTTTCTATATTTAGTCTTAGACAAAAAAAGCTTTTTTTTTTCTATTTTTATGGTATTTTCGTATTAAATAATGCCAAGATTGTGTTGTATTTTCCCCGGTTCCATAATCCTGCTTCGTTGTATTCTTATGCTTTTTTATTTTCGTGCGCATGGGACTTATTAGAATTTTTTTGTGCGTGCATTAATTTTATATATATTTTAACATCTTGAAAAAAAAAAAACTGTATTATTTATTTATTATTTCACTACGATTGTTGGTTTTGGTAAGACTTAAAAAATTTTTTTTTTGTTTAAATGGCCCGTTTGAGTAACTTTAATTTTGAAAACATATTTACAGAACTCAACGATAGTTAAGTTACTTTCAACGTTTAAATTACATACTGAAATATATGTATGTATTTAAGTAATATTTATTACCAAACTGAATTTGTTAAAATATCCGCTTGTGTATCTTGACCATTTGAAGTGGATTTGGCAGGGTCTTGGTGTCTAAATTAAAATATATACCGAGTCACATATAATATAATCAACTTCTGAAGTTTTGCTTTTGTGCGTAGCGGTGTAAACATATACCAAACCAAAATCTTAAGTAGTCTAGACACTATCAAAATACTCTTCAATCATTATGGTAGTATTTGTTTAAATAAGTTTGTATGTATTACACTGAAGATCATTTGTGAAACATAAACATTTTGAGTTTTGTTATGCTTGATGTCACATTTTGATGTATTTTTTCATCAAGCGCGAATATAAATTTATTAAAATTTCAATCAAAATGATGGACGAAAATTAAGTAAATATTAGATATAATTTATTCTTTTTTTTAAGTATTCTTTAATCAAAAACATGTTATTATTTGTTATTTATGTAAGTGAGATTTTTTAAAGAGAAGTAACACTCAGGCAATGAATGCCTACTACTATTACTAGGTGTTATCTTCTTTAGGAAAGAGATAGTGATAGAGAAGGCAGGTGGTGAAGGAAGAGCTAGAGGAGAGCTTCATTCTTTTACAACTCTGCTTTTTGCACGTTTTTTAATAATGCAGAGTTGCAGCGCCTCTGGTGTTAAATCTGTGATTGGCAGCCATTTTATTGGTTATTTTACTTCGCCGATGATTCTGCTACACAACGAAGCAGGGCGCTCTTATGTTATATTAGGATTAGTATTTGCTGAAGTCGGTATAGTTCAGTGACCAGTGACTATGCCTTCATCACATAAACTTTCCTACAACAACTGATACAAAGGGAAACTAATGCACATCAGAAAAACGCGTGGTGTTTTTAATTAATGACTGTCTGATACCGGGCTTGAACGCAGGACCTTCGGTTTCGTAGTCAACGTGCTAACTACTTCAGCCAACGCCACCCACTGGGCCTAGTCAGCCAGCCCATTAAAAAATAGTATTCGATTTCACGTACTTTTAGCTTTATTCGATTCTAACAAAACTTGGCACACACTTAGGCCTCTCAAGATAGCATAAAATATTATTATTATATTATTATTAGAAAAGAGCTCAAAGACACGCCCATTTGAGCTTTCTGGAGTATTTTATGTTTTTCAGCTCAAACGATTCCCAGAAGGTTTTGCATGCAGCCCGCGCTGTTGTAGCAACGCAATGTTGCAAAAAAATTTAAAGTGAACGGGGATATACATCGCTTGAAAATTTTTTTGCAGCTCCATAGAACCGATTCCTACGAAACTTTGCAATCTCTTTATGCTTTTAAGACGGCCTAATCTTAGTTTCACATAATTTAATTATTCTATTATAACGAAACTTGGCATGCACTTTCTTGTGTTCTTGAGATGGCACAACCTAGCGTTTAGAAAAGTGGGCGGCTTAGCCATAGTCTTGGTTAAAAAGTTGCAGTTCGTATTCTGAGATCAGAAATCGCCCAAGTCACAACTTAACAAGTGGTTATGCATGGTGTTCATTCAGCAGGTGGCTAAAATTGAAGTATGCCCTATACTTGGCAGGTAAGACTTTAATAAGAAGGCTGTTTAGTAAATATAAAACAATTTCGGACATCAGGCGAAAAAAGCGCCAAAACTAAAAAACCGGTAAAGCTAAAGAAATCACCAAAAACCGAACAAAAGTTTACCGGGTACTTAATTTTTTCTTAATGTCTACATCAGATAAGATATTCGATTATATGGGCTACAGTTCGTGTAGCATTACATATTTATGTAGTGTGCATACGGAATCCCTTGTGTGCGAGTCAAAGTCTTACTTTACTGAATTTATTTATTTTATTTTAAGCAAAGTATTTTTCTATTTAAAGCTGTCCACCTTTAAAAGCAAACAACTCCCACTATTACTTCGGTTTTCATATCTTATTAAAAATAAAATTCACTGCTTTCTTAGAAGAGCACACAAATATTTTTACATTTAATGTTAAATCATAAAAAGAAGCTTTTCATTTATTTGTAATATTTACCTTGTGTTTTCATGAACCGGAAAACGTGCTGTATATCCTGCCAATAAGATTTGCGTCAAACAATAAAAAGTGTTTGGTTTTCACTTAATAGATTTTTGTTGCTGCGAGTTGTGCTTGGGATGGGATAAGCAATTTGGATATTGTAAAATAAGACAAAAAAAATAAAAATAAAAAATCACACTTCAGAGATATTAATGTCGCATTTATCCTTGACATCAAAATGTGCAATTTTTTTATTCACTTCATTTTGCCTTAAATCGGTAATAACTTTTTTCCCCTTTAATAAAACTGTTTTATATATTTCCAGTTTGATAACTAAGAAATCGTTATGGTAGTAATTTTTATCTTTTTTTGTTTTGGCAAGAATCTTATTTCAAATTAATTAACTTTAAAAATTGTATCTTCCTTAAGAATATTCGGTATATGCATACACATTCACATGCACACATACTCGCATGTACAGATGACACGATGAAAACTAAGAAGGAAAATTTATCTAAACTGTGCACGGTTTATTATTAATTTTGTTTTTGATTTGTGGCTTTTTGTTTAAATTTCTTTTAACATAAAAATTAGTGCATTACTTTTTCCGCATCATGCCCAACATTAACGATTCATCGTTTGGCTGTTGTACACATACATACATTTATACATACATACCGATGTACGAGTACATATGTATGTATTTTATTTGGTTTTAAATATTTCAATATTTTTTCATTTGATTTCCAAAAATATATAGTACACACATGCAAACATACATACATATGTATGTGTGCACACATACACACAATATTTATGTATGTACTTATACGAGTATGTATGTATTTATATAAATGTTTATTTTTGCTGCTGTTTTTATCACATTTATATTTCAATTGTTATTTTTGTAGTTTTTGTTGCTGATAATTTCATCTTCTTTTAGATATAATTTTCTTTTTTTGGTTGACGAGCGATCTCTCATCTAAAAATATCAATCTTACGCGTCTCGCATACTGATGACTCGAATGGCTCTAACGATGCTGCCTGCTACTTATTCCTTTGCGCTGTTGTTGTTTGTTGCGTTGCGTCTCAAGTATTTTCAGTTTTTTATCACAAGAAATTTTATTCTTGTCGTTTTGTTCTTCTGCTTCAACTAAATGACAACGAAAAGAAATCAGTGGTGGCGGTGGCATGCGTTCGATTTGTTTCTTTTTTTTATATTATTATTGATTGCCCGGTATGCATGTGTTTCGGATGGTGGAGACCAACTTTCGTAAAGCACGTCCGTTAGCGAGGTTTGTCAATTTTGCACTGAATCTAAACGTATTAAAAATTATTGTATCGAGCACATTGATATCAAACGAACAACAACATAAACTGTTGATAGCCGAAGCTAATAAAAGCAAAAGCTAACGCAAACGTATTCACAAAGCGATCGCAGTCATAGCCTCAATTTGCTACACAGTGCGCTCTTTATATCGTTTGTATTTATTGTGCGATATGGTGTGCTGAGTTCTGCTGAGTGTTGGTGCGCATTGCAGAGGCGCACACAAAAATATTGTTGTTACTTTTGCATGAACGATCGACGGCGGATGATGGTTGGGTTGTTGTTGGTGTCTACATGAATGTTGCTAACAAAATACGTTTTTCTTTTGTTATTTTTCATGGTAAATTTCTGTGTACTCGTACGTGTGCTTCTGGCAGTGTGGCTAACAAGGCGCTTTTTCAATTCGCTTCATTATCACTTGTGGATGAACTGATAGTTACTTCAGTTTGTAAACGGCACTTTGAGACCAATTGTTAGTCAGTATGAAAATTCGTTTTATAAACTAAATATATTTTAGTTAATTTTATTATTATTGCTCGAACTTCATTTGTTTCTATATTTATGACTTGATCAGGCTAAAGTTCATATCGCTTTGTGATGATTATTAATGATAAATTACATCAAAACTCGCTACATATAAGATCTATTGCAAAAATTCTTTTTTTTTTGTAAGAGAGGCTATTGCTTCCATTTGGTCCTATTGTAAAGAAAGTGATTGGAGACACGCCCACAATTTTTAAAAGTTGATTTTATGATATTCTACTCATTCGATTGCTACGAAGCTAACCCAACACATTGTTATCTCGTTACAACATAATCTCAAAGTTGAAAAAGTGGGCGGAGCCATGCCCAATAAAACTTAATATTATACATATATCACATGCTTATATTTGACCGATTTTTAGGAAAACACGAACACACTCTGAGCTCAAACAAACAAAACAGAAATAGTCTGCCATTCTAAGAAGTGGGCGGGGTCACGCCTATTAATTTTTCATATTATATCTATTTAACGTGCTTATACCTAACCAGTTTCTACAAAACTGACAAAATATTGTGTTGCAAAAAGTGGGCGGGGCTACGTCTATGAAAGGTTAATATTAAATTATATATATATATAATTTTACTTATCCGAAACTTGGCAAAGAGTTTCGGCTCTTAGAATAACATAGTTTTGTGCTTAAGAAGTGGGCGCATTTTTAGTAAACTTGGCACACACCTTGAGCTCTGAAAATTACTCAATGTTGAACTTAGAAACTTGGGCGGACACTAATATTTGCCATATCGGGTGTGACCACGCCCCTTAAAATATAAACTTAGCACTAAAAACTCGAAAAAAGAATTTTTAACCGATTTAAAAAAGCACTAAAAAGTTAAAAATAATTTAGATGCAGTTAAATAAAATATTTTGACAATATGTACAAGAATGTGTTTGAATACACGATTTGTTCCCAGGAACGGAAGCTCTATGACTGTTAATTTAAAAAGGAGCCATAACCGCTAAAAAAGACTAAGTCACACATATTTTGAACTTCTGGTTTCCTTACAAAAATGAATAATTTACGATCGCAGATAATTGATTTTAATCCAAAAATGAAGTTCGGAAATTATGTGTCGCTTAAGCCTTTTTGGCTTATGGTACTATACGTATAATAAAAATAATTCTTTTACTTTAATCAAACAAACAGAAATATTTGTTTTTAGTAGTACACCATTCAATATTTAAGCTCTTCCCTTCCTGATTTAGAAGACCAACTAATGTGATTTCTTGCCTGTGCATACTAATTGCCTTAACGTTGCCAGACATTTGCGGATTGATCATGAATTGTTCAACTGTGAGTGAGTGAGTGGTCGGTAATTTTACTAAGGCGTTTTGATCTTGACTTAAGTGAATACCAATCCCAACCCACTCAACTATGTCCGGTGTTTAGTTGAATGTTGCGAGTTTTTATTATAATTTTATAATTTTGTTGTTGTTGTATGTTTGAATAAACACAAAAAATAAATTTACCATTATATTAAATACATTCGGCTTGAGGTGAGGAGCTGTTATTTTAATGAATGGAATAAATGATTAAATACGTACAAAGTAATAATTATGAAACATAAGCAAATGCAAACGAAAAACTAAAGAAAAAAACGTTAAAACAACCAACAACCAACAACAAACAATACTCGTACAAGAAAAAAGCGTGCCTCTACTGCAACCGAGCATGAGTAACGTCATTATGCAGACTTTGTTGCTATAGTTGTTGTAATTGCTGCTGGCTGCTTATTGTTGCTGTTCCTGCTATTTCCACTAGACCAAGAAACCGAGAAACCCACTAACTGCGCGCGACCAACACGCGTTAATCTATCTCTGTTGTTTTTTTGTTCAATTCAAATGTGATAATGAGATTTTGTTTTTGTTGCTTTTCATAAGAACAACTATTAAGTACGCGCATGCATGAGTACGAGCTTTGATTGTTTGCAGTCCGTCTTGTCTATTCAATGCTGTACTCGTAAGAGAGAAGTCATTTAATTTTTATTCAATTGCATTTAAGGAGCACAATGAGCATTTTTTCATCATCTAATTATTAATTGTCGTCATCTCTTTAGCATTTATTTGATTCGGTGTATGTGTGTGTGAATGTTTCGCTTCATTAGATATTAGAGTTGTTGCGATAGGTTGGCTACAACTACTCATACTACTGAATGCCAATGTGGGAGTATGTTTATGTTTGATACTTGATTTCAACTTTGAGCAAATATGCTCATAAGCGCGAATGAGTCGTTTAAAATTGAGTGAATGTGGCTAGTTAGTTAATTGATTGTAATAAATTGAGTGTTTGCGTTTGTTTTGAAAGATTTTGTGTGTGGTCGTAATGATGATTATTGAGTTGAATTAATAAGTATTAAGAAATTTAATTTTTTACCGGTTCAGGCACATTGTTTTTTTTTTCTTCAGCAATATGTATTTTATTAATTTATATATATATACCACATAGAAATTATAAAATGATTTTTGCAAATCAAATTTGTGTTTGAGGTAACAAGTCAACACAGGTAGGGTATTAAATTTAATCGATTTTTCTATTGTTCGATTAATCAAATAATCGATTTTTAGGTTGGTAAATTATTTGAGTATAAATATTGTTTCGTTCGAGTTGCTCGAGTAATTTTTGATCTTAACAATAACCCATATTCTAAGATTTTTTTATAACTATACTTTTCAATTGAAAAACTTTATTACCAGGCTAAAGTTTGTATCGCTTTGTAAGCCAAATTACATGTGATAATTATTAGGGAACAAATAACACCAAAGTTAATTCTAAATATTCTGACAAACACTTAGTAGAACGCAACAACTAGCTGTTTTCGACACCTTCATCATCAGCGTTCTTTGTGTTTTGGTCCACTGTTTGGGGTGTTAGTTAATGTAGATTTCTGCTTAAATAAAAGTGCGAAAAAAATATTTCTTTCATAAATTATGAAAAAAATAATATAATATTATGTATATATAATACATATATAGTTTTTATAAAATTATCTATGGCTGTTACACAGCCATCTTTTCTATAATGAAAGTGTGCTGTGACACAGACAACTTTTCTCTAAGGAAAGAGTGTGACATAGAAAAATTTTCTATAAAAAAAGTGTGCTGTGAAACAGACTACTTTTCTATTAGAAAATTATGCTGTGACACAAACAACTTTTCTATAAGAAAAGTATGATGTGACACAAACTACTTTTTATAACAAAAGTGTGTTGTGACACATACAAATTTTCTATAAGAAAAGTGTGCTGTGACACACTTTTTTTCTATAAGAAAATTGTGCTGTGACACAGACAACTTTTGTATAAGTAAAGTAAGCTGTGACACAGACAACTGCTGTATGCAGTCAGAACGTAAGATATTAGCAATATCCGATATAAAATTCAAATATCTTTTAAGCTTTTAGAGTTTGAATAAACGGTCTCTCTCACATAAGTTTCATGTACATTTTTAAACGAGTAAAATGTAAATGCGAGATTATTGATATTACCTTGGCCTTGGTAAATGCAGTTAATACATATATCGGTGGCAAAAAGGAAAAAGTGCTTAAGTCGAGATAAGCTGATTTTGATTTCAACTTAAATGTATTTTTTATAGTGTGTAGAGCGATGTTTGCTTTAAAAAAACTAAAAGTTAACAGAGAATTTACCAATTTAACTCTAAAAGAGATAATTTTCTGAAAATTTACTTGACCGCTTAAAAGTGCTTTCTTGCAAAAAAGTAAACTATGACTTAAGCACTTTTTCCTTATTGTCACGGATATATTACAACCTAAAAAATTGCTTTTGAAAAGGCTCTGAGTTTATTTCATATTATTTATTTAATTTTACTTCATTGAGACAAGTATCCGCTACGCATGCATAAAACTTCCTTCATACACTGTGACATACGAGTATATAAATTTATATTTTTCCTCTTTTTTAAACAAAAGAAAAATATGCTTAAGTAAAAAAATTATGCAAAAGTTAGGATATTTAGTTAAGCAAAGTTATAAATATCAATTAAACACAAAATTCTTAAAAATTTTGTAGCACTTTGCGCTGCAAGTAAATTATTTCTTTAAATGGATTTGAATTGTAATAGGATTAAGAAATCACACTTTAGAATCTATTGTGTCATATGTTTTCTTACTACCATAAAGCTAATAATAATTGTTTATAAGTATCTTAAAGTTTGATCAACATATTGCAGACACTTACTTATTTAATGCAAACACACAAGCTAAAAACCATACGAACAAAACAAATAAATATTACCTTAACAATGAAATTAATCAGTATGAATGCTTTTGACACTTTAATAACTTTAACCTTTACTAAAAAAATTAAATAACAACAAGAAGATCAAATGAAAATATATAAAAAAATATTTATGATATATGACTGTAAGTGTCTGTTATCACGCTACAAAAATCTGTTTGCTACTTTTTTTCTTCACCTCTAACCAATCTAACGTTCAACGTGAACAACACACATGTAAATAAAATGACGAAAAATAACGCAAAAAAGCTGAAACAAAAAAGACTTTAAATAAATAAATAAACGTAACATAAATTTTATGATCTAAGCTTAATAACGTAATTGAGTTTTATTAGAATTTTTTTAATAACTTTTCGGAATTGTTTAAAAATAAAATAGACACACCGAAAAAGCTACACTGTGAAATAAAGACTGGCCATAGAATTGTTTGAATATACTTATCTGATTTTGTGTTAATCTAAGAATTTTCAATTGGCTGTAGAATTTTGTAAGCATATTAATTAAAAGTTTAACGGAGTCAAAAGAATGTAAAATATGAAGTTTTTTGTGATTTATTCAAATTATTTCAGGCAAAATCTAGTAGATTACCCATACAAAATCAAATCAACTTCGTCGCTAGAATTTTTCGAAATATACTTAAAATCTAGTACAACTTAATGATGCAACTATGTTTTTTTTTTAAATTGCACAAAAAGTAAATCGGTGTACTTAGAAAGGTGTATGAATTGGGTATTTTGCAGTTTTTTGGTAGTAGTTTAGGTAATATTGCTGTCAGTGGTTTTTGCATTAGTTACGAAATCTTGATAAATGTAAAAAAAAACTTCGTTAAAATGGTATAGACTTAGACAAAGAGTTTAATAGAAGTGAGCATTTTCTCACTAAGGGGCTCATAGTAGGTGAGTGGCCCTAAATGATTCTATAGAAAGCCGACATCCTCAAAACATCGCACTCGGAAATTGCTCTTGATATAATCGTTCTCAATTTTATATATACTTTGTACGTGGAATTGAGAACTAGTTGGAGAGTAGGAGATGTTTTTGACATGCCTGATATAAAGAAGTTTGACTGTTATGTAGCTCGATATGATGCGAAGGTGTACGAGTATATCATAATTTGAAATGCTGCTAATTTTCTTTTTAGAGCAGACCCATTCCATTATGGATAACCTGGCCAGACATCCCGCTTTAGGCGGGATTATCCCACTTTCCATAAGTCGACTCCGCCTCGAATTTCTATCCCACTTTATCCCTCTTTTTAGAGTTTTGACATTTTCCATATCTCATTTTTATTAAAATGCAAACTAACAAAAATGCATTGCAAATATTTTTTAAGTGTAGTTATTGCTTAGCCAGACAAAACCTGTGCGCTTCGCTAAAACTATATGGGTTGGTTTGAGATGAAAAGAAAATTTTTTTGTATTGTAAGTGCCATGCTTGGGTTTCAACCTTCACTATTTTTTTTGCACAATACAATTCTCATTATTAACATAAATAGGATGAACTGGCCAGGAGAGCCTCTGCTGATCCGTTTATAAGCCCAGTGCAAGAAACATTAAAAAATTCATGTGCATGAAGTTAAATTTTAAAATTTATACCCCGTGACACAAATCTTGTGCTTTAACAGAGCTCTGTTAGAGTATTAACAGATCTCCCTTAAGCTATAAATAATCGATTAATTCAATTTGAAAGACTTTTCTAGTACATAAGCCAACCGAGAAGAAAAAAAAACCTAATGTAAATTTATAGACACGGTGTTCCTTTATTATGGCCCATGAATATATTTCTGAAAAGCATGAATATGAATCAAATATTGCCAAGTTCTTAACTTGGAATTTTGTGAGGAATACAAATTTTTTGGGAGGGAGTCAGTGCAGGTGGACAATATTGGTCATAGATTAATGTCCAAGTACTCTCCTAAAAACGTGTATACTAAGAACTTCTTGAAGTTTGAGTTGTCAGGAGTTCTTCGCAAAACTTTAAAGTTGCCTTAATGTTAGAAACTGTCTTTCGTAAGTATATAAAAACTCTGTATGTGTATATTACACATCCCGCTTTCTATAAGAAATTTATTTCTAAGTCCCACTTTTTTTCTTCAAACTACCCCTTTTTGATCGATCATGTCTCGCTTTTTTGCAAAAACAGTCTGGTCACGTTACTTGTTTTTATACACAATTTCGCTTATGTTTTTCTCCAAGTGTATTCACAAAGATTCATTTAACTTATGACACAATATTCATTTTTAACAGACATACGTCATATTTTTCGTATTTGTGCCTCTTGCCTATACGATTCGTGTTAAAATTAAGCCATAACTACAAGAGAATTGTGATTAAAGCATTAATAATTTTTTTTAAAGATAATTTTTGGTCGATTTGTTAAAAATGGATGGCGACGGGTCCTTGGCGAAACTTGGCTTTATTGGACTTTTTTCTTAAACTAAGTTAATGTAGTATTAACGGTGCTACTAGGCAAAAGTACTTCTGTTACTAAATCACTAAAACATATACAGACATACATTTGTACATGTGACTGTGTGTGTGTGCGTGTACTTATATATGTCAGAGCAAGCATGTGTTAGTGTCTCGGTTTGTCTGTTGTTTATAAGTTTAAAGATTAATTGTGAGCATTTTGTCAAATAAGGCAATGAAAACATGGTTGAGTTTTAAGTTAAGTGACGCCAAAAGGAAGGTAGTGTCTCGGATCTCCATATATGGCAAACTTCTGCAGTTACTATCAATAGTTATACAATAAAAAATCAGCTCCGCCAGAACCAATAGTATTTGATGATAGTACAATAAATATATGAACGTATGTATGTATTTGTAATTGTTATTCGCCAAAGTGCCAGTAGATTAGATATCGTTTGTAAACACTCGTAATATGTATGACGAAGTGGTCCCAGGTTAAAGTAACTGGTTTGCTATTTATTCTCTTTGCAGGGTAAAAGCAGAAGTTATTATTTCATTTTTACTGTTGATGCTGCTAGTCTGTTTAGACTATAAAATATTTGCCAAATAGGGTCAAATGTTTAGCTATTTTATTTTCATTGCTGCGTTTAATGTTATTGCTGCCCGATGACTACAATCAGTTAACAATTATTATGATGACAGTGACAGTGATGCTTGCGGATAAGGCTAGAAAGTTCTTTAAGAAAGCAAAATTTGTTACCTGCCATATTGAGTCAATTAATATAAAAATGAAAGTTAAAAGTAAAATGAACTTAATAGAAAAATTTTTACATAGAAATTTCATAATTTAATTAAAATAAATATTTTTTTTGCCAGATTCAGGTTAATTTTCAGGTTTTCATACACCAAAGTTGAAAAGGGACCCTATTATTTTCGTCTGTCTGCCACTGATTCTTTACTCGAGAACCAAAAACGCTAAAACTGAAAAATCTAATATTAAAAAACGAAAAAACGCCAAAACGAAACAAAGCGCAACTACTAAAATATCTCTAAAAATATAATAAATCGCCAAAACAAATGCTAAAAACAAGCGCTGAAACTAAAAAAGCGCCAAAATTAAAAAAATCGCTAAAAAGCTAAAAAAAATATACCTTCTACCTAAAAGTTTTTACAAAATGTCTACATCAGTACCTGTAGTGCGATTCACTAACTTTTTTTTAACGATATTTGCACTGTTAAATAATTATAACGAACATTTATCGAATTTGCTATTCAGTAACATATTTTAGCGATATTCGCTGCGGGTTGTCGGTTGAAAACAATTAAATCACAAGATCAAATTCATTTAGTTTTTCTTTATTTTTCTTTGTGCTTTTCTCTTACTCGTATGAATTAAATAGTGGTTAAAATACAGATGGAGACTATCGCAAAAAATAATTCGAGGAATCACATTATCGTTAGCGCAAACGAATAAATATATGGATATAAAGGCTAAAGTTCGTATAGTATTGCATATGTAGTGTCCGCACGAAATCTTTCGTGTGCGAGTCAAAGTCGCACTTTACTGAATTTATTTAGGGCCTGTCCCACGATGTCGACGACGTTTGACTTGTCGCACACTTACATTAAAAACAAAAACAAATTTTAAGATTTTGCTGTTGTTTTAAATGTAAGTATGCGACAAGTCGGACGTTGTCGACATCGTGGGACAGGCCCTTAATTTAATATTTTTTAAAGTTTTCTTAATATTTCGAAGAAAAATGTTATAAGACCAAGATTACTTTCGGAAATATGGCCTACATCAAAAATGGGCGTTATCAATCTCAATACTTATCTCCGGAATTTAATCTGTAAGTCTCGTTTTGGAACGCAAGTAGATAAAATACCAACTTTTGAAGCCAATCTCCTACAAATGATAAAATACAATTTTATTGTGGTTTGAATGCTGGTAATTTTTTTGTATGGGTTAATTATTATTTGTGTGATAGCAATTATACGTACAATAAATTTGTTAACAGTGTATTGCAGTTTATATTGCCTTAATTCCTTATTGGCTGCATTGAATGAATGAACTTTATGTACATTTTTGCATTTTCATTGAAATAAAGCTTTGCGTTTATTTAAATAATCAGGTTTAATTATATGCATTCATAACAAATTTTCTGCAGCCGTTGATAGTTCATCTTTTGTTTGTTTGTGTTCTTTGCTGTTGTTTTTGTTCTCTCTGTTGGTTCTTTTTAATCCCAATACTGAATTCATCATTAATTTTTATTGTTGACATTAAAAACAACAACAACAACAACAACGACAACATTGCCAATATTATACCGTTGTCAGCATTCATTGTTGTTGACGATATTAATAATATCATGACAATCGATATTAAAAAATCCCAACATGATAAATATCTGTCATTTGCTGCTGCTGTTTGCAACGGTTGCTGGTTGTTAATTTCTTTTCTCTTTCCCTTCTGTGCCATATTAAATAATTTGTTTGTGCATGTACGAGTATTTAATTAAATACATTGCAGCGCTATTGTTACGACTATCATATTGAATATTGCGTACTTTTAAATTGTTATTGAATTTATTAAAACGTATAATTTTGCCTTCCTAATACTAATTGCAATTTATATTGAATCAACAGTGTCTTCGACGGGTACTTCAGGACTATGCTTGGCAGCGTTTATTTATTGGAAATGTGAAGTGTTGTTTCAAGGCATATTAGTAGCAAAAAATACGCGTCGCAATGTGCATTGAAAAATGCGTTCTTGGGACGTACTGAAAAATATACTGAAAAATATGTGTCGACATCTAAGGATTGAATTATAAGCGGCAAAAATAATCATTTGAGTTTTTGAGGCCACCTGGTATGAATTTGCCTTGGGGAGTTTTTGGATTTCTTGAAAATAAAAATATAAAAATATGGCATTTACACTTGCACAAGATCTAGCAGATTTTAATTAAAATCTTTATGAAAATCTATACCGTGCACGCCAACTTTTTTTGTTGACATTTATTAAGATTTTTATCCAAAAGAGAATCCATTAATAAGGCATTCACATTGCCTCAAAATCTAGTACTTACGAGATTTCGAGCTAAGTTTTGCTGCTTTTTACTAGATTTCCCATACAAAACGAAATCTATTTTTTTAGTTGATTTGTGAGAAATAATAATAATATTTTTATTTAATTTGAAAATTTTTACTTGTTTTTATGGTTAAGCAATTGTCTAATATTTTTATTTATTTTTTACTACCCTGTACAACATATCATCGGTTTGTTAGTGGCTTGCTACAGTCATAATGTATTTTGAATATACTGTGCCGCAAACCAATCGACTATATTTATAAAAAGATGAGTGAATTAGCTACGGTCTGCTTAAAAAGGTGTGTGAATTGGCTACATTGCGGTTGTTTGGTTGTATCCTTGGACATTTTTCAGTTACTGGGGTTTTATTTTCGATAAAAAATCTTGTTATAAGTTGGTATAAATTGTAGAGATTTTCAAAAAGATTTTAATTAAAGTCCGGTAGATTTTGTGCAGGTGTAAACTGCCTATTAAGACAAAGTTTCGACAAAGGATTTTGTCTTTGATAGTGCAAACGATATTTCGATTAAGATCTCAAATCAAATCTATTACATTTCGACACATAGTAAGTGCAATATTGCTGAACATTTTCTAGAACCACAACCAAATAGCTGCAATGTAGCCAAATCACACACCCCTTTTAAGTACACAGGCTGACGTTTTAGTACAAATTGCATCAGTATATTTATATTTTGATGCTCCCTTGTGGTTAAATACATTTCAAATTTCATGTCTAATCTGCTCATTATTGTTTGAGTTGTATGGAATTGATGTTATCTGTAGCATCCGTTTTGAGAAAAACAACGAAGTTTAGTTACTTCTTTCTTTCATAGCACTTTACAATATTTTTTTAATAAAAATAAACACACATATTCTGGAGGTCCTCTATTTGTAACAGGTTGCACTTAACCCACTTCCTAATTATTTTAACTTATAATAATTATTTTATGCAGAATATATCATGGTTTCATGAATAAGTTCAGATTGCTTTCAAAGTTTATTTGCAAATATATACAGACATATGCATGTAACTATGTATGTTTCTCTCCGTCTTTGAATGTTAAAAAAAATTCAATAACATGTATCATGACAGGACTTTATTATGTTGCATATTTGTTAGTTTTGTAAGCCATCGGTCGCCGCATTTATTCCAACAGACACTCGCTTGCACATAAAAAGAAAACCAACCATACAAACCGTACAATTGTTTACATGTCTACTTACAGCTACTTAAGCATTTATGCAGCTCTCCACGAGCAATGAATGCACTCATTTTAAATGGCTTTTTGTTGTTGTTGCAATTTCACCCACTGAGATTTGTATTCATAAGTTAGCTATGTATTTATGCAACAGTGACAGAGTAATCACCACAATCAATAGCAATAAAAAAAACAAAAACAAAAACAACAGAAAACCAAACTGAATTAAACCTTAATAAAAAAGTGCAATACGAACGTTTGTATAGACAGAACGCTGCCTTTTTGTGTGCTGATACTTATTTGCTTGAAGCGTTATTAATTGATGCATTTCAATTAACATCAGTGTACCAGCAGATAAATAAAAATGTTGCATGATGCATTCTCCTTTATGCTTTTATATGTATGTATGTAAGTATATGCAATAAAGGCACACAATTTCATACGATACCCAGCAAACAAGTGTATGTAATTTAAACTGCAAGCGTTACGCCACGAACGTGATTTGCAATGTACAAATACATTCAGTTGGGCAGCTATTGTTCGCTTATATTTAATTATTAATATATTTACTTATGATAGGGAAATGGAACTGAAGAATTGCATTAATTAAAATAAAAAAGTTCGAATGAAAAAACTCAGCATCAACTGTAAAAGTTAGAGCTGAGTGTTATTTATCGCTCGCTAATTTTAATTGATTATTATTATAGTTTTTCCAATTAGAGGAGCTAGTTTCAAGATAAATTTGGTTAGTACATTTACTTCTTAATTTGTGTTCGAAATTTTATTTGTTCGCTTGTTTAACCCAAAGTTGAGTGAGCCAAATTATATAATCACCCTTATTGGGAATAAAAGTTCACGTGAAAAGTGTTCCCTTTCGCTAAAATTGTGATCGCCAATGTTTGCGTTGTTGTTGTGTCAGTATACGATTTTCTAATTTTGTTCACCATTTTTTGTTCATGGGAAATATTTCACATGAACAAAATATTCGCCTTATATTCCCGATAAGGGTGAATATAATTTAAATTTACATCAAAAGCAAATGTAAATATTCTGGCAAACTCTAGCAGAACGGAACAACATGCTGTTTTGGAAGGCCGCTATACCTCTATCATCAGTTCGTGTTATTGTTCATGTGTTTTGTTCACGGAGTGTAGTGTCAGTTAGTACAAATAGCATATAAGAATTACCTTATATGAAGTTTGAAGAAAAATGTTCAAAGTGAATTAGCTTGGAATTAAAACGATCAAAACCAACCATCAATGCTTCGGTTCGTTGGGTTCGCTGAGTTGTATTCGTGTGTTTATATGTGGACGCTTAATAGTGACAACAATAATAATGAAACGCATCCACTACTGATATGACTTTAGCATAAAGCGTTTTGTTCTCGTTGATGTTATTGCTGTTGTTGCTGTTTTTTGTTGCGGCTGTCATTAAGTGATCAATAGATTTATTAACGAAAGTTAATCATGCAAACTGAATGAGCATTATTCCCGATTTCATGCAGTATTTGACACTCGAACACAAACTTTGGCTGGCTGTTTGTGCCCATTGCCACCACTAGACATCCTGCATGCAGACATACACTGCGAAGCACTTAAATAAGGAATTTAATTTACCAATTTCGAACGCATAAATCTTCTAAGCGAGGTATTGGGGGATTAAGTTTCGAAAATTATAGCCCTTAAGTGTTTTTGATGGTTATGGCACGATTTAAAGATTTTTTTTTAAATTTGCCCTTAATAAATTAAAAGCCTGAACTACGATGTTGATAGACATGATTCGGTCGATTAATTGTATTGAAATCAAAACCAAATTTTCTTTGCTTCGATACAAGTTGTCGATCGAATTTTTTCTGTTGACAGCATGGGACAGGATGTCAGAGTTGCTTATGCATCGCTTGTATAAACAATTTTTATACATATATCCAAAAATGGCTCCCATGTATTGTAATTATAATCGACGAATGTTATAATTAGGGATGTAAGGATAAGTCTTTTCGCAGAGATGATACCTATACCGATACTCAAAAAGAGTTAAATTTTAATTCATTCACATTTTACTTAAATCGGCGGCCTGCACGTGGAAACAGCTGGTAACTTTTTGTTTTTAAACAACAAATTACATATTCTTAATTTTTGCGGAGATAGACGGCTTAGCAAATCCGTTTGAACCAGACCTGCAGTGGAAAATAGTCTCTCAGATGCGACAGAACTCCTTTGAAAATCTTAAGTATGTTATGCAAAATATTAGCATTGGAAATCAAATTCTTAAAAAAAAAATTCTTTAAAAAACCATTAAAAGAGTTTAAGAAGAAGACAGTAAAATATCGCCGATACCGATGTATTGGCGAATGTGAAGTATCGCCGATATATCGGTATCGGCTACATCCCTAGTTTTAATTTGTTAAGAACTAAACAGTTTTATATTAAATATTAATTAATTAAGCGCTAAACCGATGCCATACAATCTAGTCATAATCCGTCATATGCTTTTCTAACAAGCCACTACAAGATGTTTTTAATTATGTTAGAGTCCGGGGAATATGGAGCGCAATTTAAACGTTCTATATTTTGTTTATGAAATCACAGATTTACAGCTCTGGCAGTGTGAAGTAGTGCATTGTCATATTAAAAGGTCCATTAAAATAAGTTTTTAAATTCAGCAAGCGGTAGTCTCTACCCATTTTTTTTTTTGGTTTAAATGGCAAGTTGTTAACGCCATAGTAGAATATGGCAACCCGTACCATAACTCCGCCTGACCTGATATATCAGGGTTGGAAAAATTATTATTGTTATCCACTCTTAAGTAGTGGAAATAAATGTCTGGGCCATGGATACTGAATTTTTTTCTTCAGAAAAATCTTGGATTAAAATTGATCAAATTAAATTTCTTATTTAAGGGATTCGCGGTGTACGTATGTATGTATGTATGTGCATATGCATTCACACACACCTAGGTATACATACGCCCATTAATGAACACTTTGCCGCCCAGACAGACATCCATGCATATGCATGTACAAACTTTGTATGTTGAAGAGTCAATCAAAAACGTGTTCCATGACAAATTTGTTTAATATTAAACAGCAAAAATAAACGAGTGTTTCATACGAATATACTATATGTACGAGTATATGAGCATTTCCACAGAAAATTGCACCTTTTGTCACGTTACGTCACCAAGCAATTAAGCTTGTATTTCGGAGCAATGATGTTCGATTTTTTCCTATCTTTTACCAAATCTTGTACTGAATACACTCTACACCAACATGCAAAAAAGTTTATAAAATATAAGTTTTTCTTAAAAACAGCCTACGTTAGCGAGAAATGTCACGTGGCAAAATGTGGACTTTTCTGTGGAAATACCCATATGTATATGTATGCATACATACAATATCCCTATCGAATATTATCGTGTTTGAAACTTATTTTGTTATACTAGTTGTTGTTGTTGCTTTCGTTATTGATTGGTATTATTATCTATAAATAAAGAGTTTGTTCAATTTGTAATGTTTTTATAATTTCAGATTTTACACTCCATTTAATTTCTTTTGGTAGATAACTTCCGTTGATACTCGTATATACAATATTGCTATAAAAAGATAAAAAGAGGAATTATCGGTTTGTCATAGCGTTTGTAATGTTTAACAATAAAAACACAGTTTCAAATAGGATCCTATAAAATGGATTAAATGTAGACACACATTTGTATGTATGTTTGTATTAAATACAAATATTTATATATGAGCCCTTAGTTTCTATAGGGTAACATCAGGTTCTTGGCTGCCGTTTATAACATTCTGACTTGTTAAAATACACACGATTTTACAAACAATACTTGACAATATTTGACTATAAATATGTGTTATAATATTGTTTTGAATTTTATATGAGTAGAATATAAAAAAGAAACTGTTGAAAATAGACTTGTATACTTGCCGCTAAAGCCCTTATGTAGTGTTACTTTCGTCTGTGTTTGTTCTAGGATGGTTAAAGGGAAAAGTTAATGGTCCTGTCAAGTTAGGAGAAAACAAATTGTGTCATTACTTTTATGGAGTAATGAATTTGTTTATTTCACACACATTAAGTCCGTTATTTGTTATTAAATAAAAGAATATGAAAGGGGCATAGTACTAATAATAACTGCGAATGATATCTTCATTAAAAAAACTTTAACTTTTTTTTATATTTTTGATTCAGAAAACTTTCGAAAAATTTTAATTAAAAAAAAAAGAATTACAACAACCATACCTTAAAAAAAAGGGAACAAAAAATTTTGTTTTTGAGTAGTAACTTATATTTTCCCATTGTAGTGAAATAAAATAATATTAATTGTATAGTTTCTTAAGCTTAAATTAGACGTGCCATAACTGCGATTATAACCATAGCGCTGATTTACACGGGCATAATTGTGCTGGCATAACATGCGAGTTTGTTGGTGAGTGAGGCAAAGATAGTGGTTTTGTGGTTGGCATAATTTTTCAATCAGCTACAACCCCGCATTAGCAGCGCAAAACTAATACACACACAACTTAAAAAACAGCACATGTTAAATGAATACGAAAAACACTAACACACACAAAGCTGTGTATACGTATACATTTGATGCCAGATGAATTAGTCTCGTGTAAATTGGAAAAGAACTAAAATTGTGCGGCTTAAAAATTGTTCTCGTGTAAATTACCTCATACAAAACAGCTGTTCGAACAAACTAATGGGCAACACTGTATTTGATTAGAGGTGAGTCGCCATAACCATATAATCCAATTGAATTTTGGTTTTGGTTATGACTATGGCAATACTGAATGGAACGTTAGCTTTAGTCGTTTTTGTAACGAGTGTATATTTAGTACTCCTCTTTCTTCCTTTCTTATATAGTTATTCATATAAAATGTTGTACACTTCCAAAAAACGTGCTGGTAATTTAAGTTTAACACTAGTTAATAACTTAAGTTTTTTTCTTAATAATACTGTGTTTCACACACCTCTCTCTCATTTGTTGCAGAAATGAGGAACCAAGATTTTTTAATTAAGTGTACTATGATCATCTCAAAACATAATTTAATCTTAAAGTAAAAGAAAATAAAAACGAAATACGTATCTGATATTTTGTGTATTAATGTCATTGGCATATAAAGGATCTTCCAATAGGTACTTTCGAACTATGACAGTAGAAAGTTGTTATTTCTTCAGTCTGCTTTAGCAAAACACCATTTACGTATTAAGAGCTCCATAAAGCGTTCATATCATAAAATTGTTCTATGAAAATGGATTTTCCGTGCGCGCACATTCTGCGTGCTTTGCCTATATTACTTTCGCGAGCTATATATATATGTAGTTCGATGATAACAAACTTCTTTTGGACACAATTGCGTGATATGAACACGAACGACAATTGGTTTCAAAAGGACAGCGCTACGTTGCACACATCTCATGTCATATTAGATATTCTGCACGAGCGATTTGAGGGCGTGGTCATCTCACGCGGAGGTGATATGAACTGAATACATAGGATGCATGATTTTATATCACATGCTAGATATGGCCACGAATCGTGTTTTTTTGTGACACGAACAAGCACGATTCAATATGAAGTGTTCGTGACAGATAATCTTATTTCTTGCATGGTCGGGTTGTGTAGTGTTCAGCAAAACTGAAGCGAAAAAACACGAAACGATTTAAGGTGTAAAATATCTGTAAAACGTGAATTTCCAGTAAAGAAAAAATTAAAAATTTTGTATCGTCAAACACCAGCAAATGCGTTGAGGTGTATACTGGATCTCTTAAGTTTAAAGTTCTGAAATTAAACAAAAATATATATTATTAAATTTTTATTACGTGGGTGTTGTGTTGTATCATATTGGAAACATTTTACGTGTGCGTATTTCGTACGTGTTGTATATTTTGATATTCGTGTTTGGGTCATGTGGTGCTGGATAAATTCGACACGCGCCCATCTCTATTCCATACACAATGGCCTTTCAAACGAATATATCACACAAAAACTTTGTTTTATTTAAATTTGAAGATAAAAAGCGTATAACACAATACCCTTTAGTTGTTAGTGTACTAGTTTGTTTCATTCAAATATAAATGGACACACATCACATACATGCATACATACATCAAATTTCTTTAAAAATTTTCATTTATTTCTATTAAAGTCTCTCCACTGAACCCACGCTTAATTGTTTTTTTTTAGTTTTTGCTTGATTCTTTTTTTATTGTCTTTAAAACGAATGAATGATTAAATTAAATAAATTGTTTATTGATTTGTGACAAACCTCCACACAAATTTAACTCTTTAAAAAATTTGTTCGTTAATAATAATTTTTGATTAAAACAATGATGACATCCGACTTCGAGACTGTTCTTTTATTTTATTTATTTGCTTTTTATTACTTTAAAGTCATGCTTGA
Organism: Nowickia ferox; assembly: GCA_936439885.1. Taxonomy (NCBI): domain Eukaryota; kingdom Metazoa; phylum Arthropoda; class Insecta; order Diptera; family Tachinidae; genus Nowickia; species Nowickia ferox. The sequence goes on along the minus strand of OW387023.1, from coordinate 2,690,328 downwards.
ATGATTTTTTCGATTTATATTGTTTTTAATTTTTTTTTTTTGCTTTTAAGATGGTTGGTTATTGGTTTCTCATTTAAAACGTATGTACTGCACATACGTTTTGTTCTTTAAGTTTTCATTTTATGTGATTGTGTATGGAGGAAGGAATTTATGTCAAATTTGACAAAATTTCGTTAACAATTTAGATAAGAGCAGAAAGCACACCTAATGACACAATTTAAGTTTTCAGAAATTGAGGAAATGAAATTTAAATGGAATCTTTCATGGTCTGATATTTGTTGTTTTTTCACATTTATGTGAGTTCATAACAATTTTATTTTATGGAGTTCATTTAAAAAGTTTTAAAGCTGGGCTGTGGGATGCCCATTGTTAGATTTTCATATTAGAAAATCTTAGTGCAGCTGTATAACTTTCTTAATGGCAGATACTAACAGTGCCCATACATTTGCAATATTAATGTGCAATAATTTATATTGTACAATAAAATTGACTGTGTGCTTATGATGTTAGTAGGTGGCACAATATATTGGATAAAATCAAACATATTTTGATGTATATTGCGAAAAAAGGACAACAACATTGTACTCTAACGATTTCTCACCACTCGTGGTACTTAAAATTTATACAATTCGTGTGGTGCGGTCGTATAGGCTTGTATCGTTATTTTATCGTATTTTAAAACGTAAGAAATTGGAAATGTCCATTTAATTTCAGTTAGTATCATTAAATTAAGCCAGGAATGGGAATTTGAATTCAGTGTGAAAAAATTAATAAGTTTTTGATGAAAATAGTTTAAAAATCAAATTAAAATGAATTAAGTAAAAATTTGTTATTATGAAAAAAACAAAATTTTTACAAATTAACGATAAATGTGATTCTGTAATATCTTTTTTACGATTGGGTAAAATGTGTTTTATTCACCATTTAGTTGTATATCATGTGGCATCTCCGTTTACAAAATGACAAAACAAGCGAAAAGTACAAAGCATAATTAAAGAAAACTAAATGAACTTTAACTTTTTATATTACTTTTTCAACTTTAACCGACAGCGAATATCGTTAAAATATTTTACTAAATTACTGAATTACATTGACTGGCCTCAGTATAACCATTTGAAAATTATAAATAATGCAAAAAAAAGTTTCATAAAAATCCATTCTCCAGCCCTGGCTTACAATAAAACAATGACCATGTCAGGAGCCGCTTTATTTATTTCGCTAATTTTCAATACCACTCGAGCTAAGACAACTCCTGACACATCAGTCCAACACCGAATTCTCTCGCTTTTCTAGGGCAGAGAGAGGGTAAAATCGGTTTGATTTAAAGGCACACGTACAGACGGACCCTTATAGATAAGGATCTGGAATAAATATAATGTGAAAATTGCAAATAAAATGAAAAACCTATATACACATATATTCTTAACATTTTGGGTTACAAATTATTGTCCTCCTCTCTTAGCGATAGAGATAGATAGAGAGAGAAATGAAAGAGGGAAACTGTATAAAAATGTTTTTCTAGTCAAAAATTTTGTCCCAAAGACAGCTTTGCTGTGCTGGCTGCAACTTAAATGCTTATTCACTTCTATTGTAAATTTCTTTGGCTTTTATATACATATAACAAATGTTTCACAATTATTTTCGTTCACCAAGATCAGCCGAATCTTCACAAGTTTGTGGTTTTTGCTGCCGCTTCTGCGGTAGCGACTGAATGCAAGAATTTTTTTGCTTGCTCCCATTAACATTTAAATCCCGGCTGTAATTGTTTTTGTTGTTCTTAAAGAATGCCACACGTCACACGCTACAGTGATTATTTTTTTATTTCTTTGCACCTCAAATAGTGCAATGGAACTAGAGCCCTTCTTTTCTTCATCCACCTCATAAAGGCCCATGGACAAATAAACTGGATGGCTGATGCCTTAAATGGTGGATAAAAGGTTTGCCTGCCACAAGTAAATTTTATGTTTTGTATCTTCTTTCCATAGTATGCTGTCCATCTGTATATATGTGTATGTGTGGGTAACGTTGCTGTTTGTTTGTTGCACGGCTGAAGGGTTAAAAAGGAAAAACAACATTAGCAACACCATGTCTGCTGCAGCGTACATTGTTTTAAGCAATTAGCGCACATGCATATTTACGTATTAAAGTAAACACTTGGTATTCGGTGTGTTGTTGTTGTTGGCTGGCTTCCCGGCTGCTGATTGTACCATCTTTGTACGTACGTCTGAAAAAAAGAAAATAAAAAAATTTTTAAAATCCTACTTCCCAAATGACGCACAAAACACAAGAGTATAAGTTTGCTCCCTTTTCCCCATTAAGTTTTTCTTTTGTGTAAAATTGTAATTTAAATAAATTTGTTGTTGTAAATAAACGTAAGTATGACTGTTTCTCTAGAGCTTTGGTTACTGGTTAAGCTTAAGAGGGAGAGTTTCTTGATACATAAAATATTTATTATTATCATTAATCAAAGTAAATTACTTTACCAACTTGGTGTTCTTGTGAGGTAAAGTTTCATTAGTAAATTTAGTTCTATATTTTCATTTATCTTGCATAATTTTTTTTTAGTCTTAGTAACTATAGTGATATCATAATTAAGTAGGTATCATTAAACCGAAAAATCTTTTGAAAGTTTGGCTACATATGTTATGATATGAGTGAATGTATTTTTGTATATATAAAAAAATTTATTTAATAGTCAACATCTGTGCAACTATTTGACAAAATACTTGAAAGAAAAATTTATATTAATAAAGTTTTTTTTTTTGTTTAAAGACTGTATTAGCTACAATTATACGCATTAGTATAAAAATACTATGACTATTAATCGGCTACACACGCGCATATACGAGTACAGGGCTATTTTATTTATACACACATAAAGCATGTTTTCGAATAGTTGCACACAGACCCTTATACTGTGTTCAGACATGCGTTTTTAATTGAGTGAATTTAATTTTAATTGAACAATTAAATCTAGTGTTCACACACTCAATTTAACTGACTCAATTATCATTTGACAGCTGAAAAAAACATTGTTTTTATTTGTTTCATGTATATTCGTGTTTGTAAATTTTCAAAATGGATATCCATAGCTTGAGTATAAACATTCTCAGACTACAAGTATGAGAGAGAGTTAATGAGCTTGATATGCATGTACCTTTTTAGTTTTGGTTGTAGCGTATTTTAATTTTTCGCATAAACGAAGTATAGATTGTCATGTACTATGTTGCAATCGGCTATAGTCATAATTGCTTGAGCGAAAATATGTGAGCGCACGAACTGTTTGGATTACAATTTGGTTTATACGCAGTTACTAAAATTAAGACTACCCAGCAAAAATTACTGCTTCCCAGAAGCGTTTTTGTAAGGGACACAATGTGAGACAATCACTTGCTGTTGCGCATGAATAAGAAGAAGAATAGAAGCAATAGATTCAGCTTCCAAACAGCCGTGAATTTTTTGTCTTGCCAAAGTGCTCCACAGAAGTAATAATATATTTTTTTTGTGTACTCAGATGCAAAAGTTACGGGTTTTAAAATTTTTTTTAACTTTTTTTCTATTTTCTTAGACAGCCCGCCTCACGTTGGTGCTTTTCAGTAGTATTTTTCGAAGCATTTGTTGTCAAGTAAGCAATATATTGCTTCCCTCAGTTGTTAGCGCTTCCAAATCAGAATGTTTTTTGAGGGTATATATATTCATATATTTTTAGTACTCGTTGTCATTCTTTGAATCGTAAAAATATTAATTTCCACAACATGAAAAATAAACATTCTTACAAGCGCTTACAAATTTTCAGCGCAAACATATTTCATTCTTTTGTTAAGTATGCTTGAATCAAATTTATTAAGTTAATTGTATTTTATTCTTCAAAAATTTTATCTTAAAAACAAGATTTTATTTAAATAATTTCATTAAAAATATTTTTAATTTAAAATTGAAGCAGACAATAAACATTAATCAATAATTTGTTTTTTTTGTTGTTGAAAATTTGCCTGTAACGCGGTTACAAACAATTTTTAATTTATTTTTATATGCAAATTAAAATACGCGAATGTGTGTTGTGTGTGTATGTGTGCGTGTGTAAGTTTAATAGCAAAAATAATTTTGCCAACAATAATAACAAGAATAATCTACTTATAATACAAACTGATATCAAATTATAAAAATCTATATGAACAAGCATCAGACAGACTCTGTTGACTATCGCACACGGTTTGTAACTTTGCAACAGTCTCATACGAGTGTAATGTAAGTGTATGTAAGGCCCATAATACACGGACTCGTATGGTTGCATATGTTGCACAGTCTGTAGAAGTTGCTTTTTTTGCGTAGTTTGAACTTTTTTATTTTTTAATAGACATAACTAATCCGCTGAGCATTATTAGTAAAAGATGCGATCTTAATGAGTAACTTTCGCATGCAACCATGCAATGTCCATGTTTGTATATAATATTAGGGTAGTCCCATAAATGTGGGATATATACTGCATATAATTTTGAAATTTTTTCTTTAAATATACGAATTTTTTTGGAAGCCTTTTTCGCGAGAGAGGCTGAGACTCACTATCCAACACAATTGCACCACTTATAAAAAATACAACCCTGATCTGATGAATTGTTATGGGCTCTTGTAAATTTTCATGAGCTCCATCATATCGGGGTTTTATTTTCTCGAAAGTCAAACGATTGTGCATGATAGTGCATCACGACCTTAATAAGGAACGTGACGCATATAGACGTGCTTAAGCAACAACAAACAACAATTGTACAATTTGAGTACTTTATTAGAGCTTTGCTCTCTATGCCACACATGGGAGCTGGAACGAAATTTTTGTAACAAAAATAATCGATAAGATTAAAATTGTAAACTTATTTTTATTTTGATTTCTTTGTACTTAAAAGCAGAGTACGAAAATAAACGAAACAAAATTTTGATTTGAGTGAAACAAAACAAAAACAATTAGAACGATAGCTCAATTTGTTTTTGTATTGTTTTTGCACATGAGCACAAACAATACATTAATTTAAATTAATTAAATAAATGGAAACTTTTTTAAATATTTGCGGGAAATAGTACATCATCATATAAAATCATATAATTTTATTGCATTGTTATTTAACACATACAATTTGCTTTATATAGCAAAGCAACATAGCTCTAGTGGAGTGTCCTAGTACATCTCTTTTTTTAATTTAAGGCGGGTCAAAAAGAATACGAATTTGGAAAATTTATTTGTTGTTGGTTAAGCACGCCTAGATGCATTTCGTTGCTGCACAAGCAGCTCATCAGTAGATATCAGCCACAATTCATAAAAAGCTTACAAAGCCTCAATGCTTATAGACGTTATAAGCATTGGGGTTTTGTAGTTGTTCTTCTTGAATTGGGGTGTTGCTTGAGCAGCAATAAAATGCATCTGAATGTGCTTGACCAATAACAAATAATTTTTTTTTAAATTATTCATACTAACTAACACCTTACAGACTTAATGTCAAGTAAACATTCTTCGGTCTTGTTACATATTTATCAAACCACAAAAAATATATGACAGGGGAAATAAATGTTTTTCTAGTATTTGCTTTGCTTCACCTCAAATAAAATTCTAATATATCCTTTCAGTATTGATTGCAATGACAGACTCTTTTCAGAATCGGTATATGGCGCCTTATTGGAAATGCCAAATCAACTTTATTGGATTTTGCCAAGTACTCTTACTCGAACACTACTGGCATATAATTTGAATATAAAATTTTCAGTCATATATGTATATTGACACATAAATGTGGACTTACACACTTATGCACACACACAGCTGTACATTTCGTGCATACGGTAGCCGTTTGTGTAAATTTCATAAATCTTATTTATTGTTGTAAGTGGTGTTCGCGCCATGTTGTTGCATCTAAAATAGAGATGAGTGTTGTTGCTCACGATAAAGCCGTGCTTATGATGCAGGGTCACGTGTGATTGGACATATTTTACTTCTTCCCAAACTGAAAATCGAAAGTTCTGATATACAAATAGGTTCTAATATTCATAAAAGAATAAAATATATTTGAAATATACATACATATTTTAAGAAAAATTTTTATGGAAAATATTAAATAAAATATGAGCATTGAAACTCATTTTAAATTTTTCTAATATGAGAGAGTGTATTTAAAATATTTAATTTTATTTTAATTCCGGTCATAATTCGGAAAGGCTATTCACATTGCTTACTTGTGAAATATTTAAAACAAATTTAATTATTTAAATTCTTTTATCTAATTTCATAGTACATACATATCAATTAATAATTATTTCTCTGTAATTGCTTGAGCAAGAAATTTTTCCCACGTTCGTGCAATATCACGCGCTCACCTCTAATCTAAAGGAAAATTGCATTGGCTCACACACAGCGTGTTTAAGCCAGAGTTGGATATATTCGTTGTCCGCTCATTTTGCAGATGTTATCACAGATATTGCCTGTGAATTTTTATTATTTATTTAGTTTTTGGATTTTGTGCAAATTGACACTTAACAAGCAAAACACTCGGACAATCAGATTTTAATGTTTTTTTCCGCCGTTAAGTTGGCTGATTGGTCGGTTTTATTTTCTCAGTTCGTTGTTGGCGGTAGTTCCTGTGTACACTTGATGCTAAAAGATTGCTACAGTAGTGCTGTTGCTGCTGGTGGCATGTAGAAGTTAATAATGTTAGTAATTGTGGGCAGCAGTTGACTTTAAATGTCGTTTTCATTTCGTTTGAGTCTATAGTTTGCAATTATAGCCGTCAAAGACTTTTTCAAAGAATTTTTTATTAAAATATTTTAGTTCTTTCTTTGACTGACTTTTTATGCTTCATCTTATTTGTGTGTGTGTGAGTATTTTGTGGCTAAATGCATTGGGTATAATACCACAGAAGTTTTGACATTTATTTGTGTATATTTCTGTTGCAACAATTACGTATGTACACCTGCTATTGCAGCAATAGCATTAGCAGCAGCTGCAGCTTATGTCTGAATAGCACAAGTAACTAAAGACTTTGTCACCTTTTGTTAGCATTAAGTACTTGAAGTATGACATTGTGGTTTTCAAGCTAACGAACGATAAACCCAAAAAAAAGAGACCAATACAAGGAAGGAAAGAAGGAAGCACATTGTGTACACTTTTAATTGATTGGTACTTCATAAAAGTGAAGAAAACATTTAGAAGTGAAGTTTATAGAGTCTGTGGTAGATTTTACAAATTGCAAAATGGATAAAGCTAATTGTAAACATAGTACACACTTGGTCAAATATGAGAAAGATTTGATTTGATTTGATTTGATTTGATTAAATAAAATGTTAAAAAGTCTTAAGGTACTAGAATTTAATTTACTTAAAGAACCTGCAAAGGATGTTTGCCTAATCTCTGGACTATTAATTTTTTTATTTCTGTTTCAACTCAATATAAATATGCAGATGAACAGGCATTTACATAAGTAAAGGCCTCATTAGTTTTTACTTTTCGTTGTCGTTCTGTGCCGTTCTTTTCCGTATAAAATATTTTGCAATAACTTTTTCTGTGCAAGGAATCAGCTGGCAACCTATAGAACTGATTTCAGTTGTATACAAAATATCACAACATACACATTTTGGGCTGTCACTTAACGTTGATTTCTACAGATTTGTCCGCAACGGAACAGAACGAAACAGGAAAAACAAACCACACACACAGGCTTTCAATTGAACAGAAACAAAACAGCTGATTCAGAACAGAACAGCACGTACAAACTAATTCTGCCTTAATACAGAAAAAATAACAACGGAAAGACTGTTTTGATTTAGCAATGTAAGATATGAGGACTCAATAAATTTAAATATATATTTTTTGATATATTTTTTATGAATAAGATCTTTAATATGCCATTAGAGTCTTTTGCTTTTAAAATACCAATAGCAATTTGTGCAGTATTAACTTTGATATGTGTTTTATTAAAAAAAAAAAATTACTTCGAACCGTAAACAGATCAATTTAAATGATTTTATCAAATATTAGAACACCGCAAAATGTGTTGGCAGCTTTTAATTTAATACTTTTTATCTATGGTTGTAAGCAGTTGTTTATTTTTCATTTAATCTCCACTGTTACTGCAATAAATGTTTAATTAATTATGCTGTGCGTTGTAGATTTTCGAGATGAGAGTAAATGTGAAAAAAATCAGATTAACTCAGCATCACGTTTATCAGTGGCAGTGTGGCCAGTGCCATCGTTGTCAGTGTGTTATTGTTGTAAGTATCAAAGAACTGAACATGAATATGAACATGAACATAAACATGAACATGTATAAAAAAGACCTGTCTACAAGCTGCACTTCTAAAGCATGTGGTGGTCTGCCTGCACGAGAGTGCGTGCGTTGATTTAACAGACATTTATTAACATTATCCAATGCTTCAATGCCTTTATTCCATGAGTTTTAACCACAAAATCAGCTTAAATCCTCTCAAAGCGTAACGAGATTATCGTTTACTTACATGCATTCGTAGTAGAATATTAATATAATTTTTATTTTTCCTTCTATTTGTAGCTGTTGTTCTATGGCAACGACTAAATGGTCAATTATTCATTTTTACATTTTCCATCATTTATGTTCATACAAACACAGCCATAGATCATTTAAATGTCCAGGCAGTCGGCCCAAGCACACATGCTGTTGATGTTGATGACTCAAGTGTATTTAGTAGTGATTGACAGGCCAGACAGACGGACATAAATACAAACACTTTATTTGAATTGAAGAGCATCTTTTGGTGTCGTTGGAAATTGTTATTAGACGACAATCTCACATGCTTGCTTGTGTGCTCCAAATCCCCAGAACATGTAATGCATAATGTCATAGATAAACCGATGACAAGTTTGGAATTAGAACTAAAATGTTTAAGTAGACAAAGTAAAAAAAATATAAAAATAAAAAAAAATAAAAAAAATAAAAAATAGAAAAAATTTTCTTATAAACTTCTTGGAAGCACTCGCTGAAAGAGTGTAACAATAAAAAAAAATTTAATTTATATGCTAAACACGTCACACAGAGCAAGTGTACAAACTAAAGCAAAGGGAACGAAGGAAGGCACCACCACTGCTGATGATGGTTGGTAGTACAGTGTAATACCATGTGGAAAGAGACACAGCACGCACAAATAAACTCTGACATTAGGCCACCTATAATACGAGTTTTAGGGACTTTGAGTACAAATAGGCTAACAATCCATAACGACACCCACTAAAAAAACGATATAAAATATTGTAAAAATTTGCATATTTTTGTCCAGCAGCAGTTTGTGAGTTTGGCCTGGCTGTTTAACTTTAATTCATAGAATTATAAATCCTGCAGTAACGGCAGGGTTTAATTTTTGGTAAAGCAAGACTGAGCGAAAGAGCGGTAGAACAGTTACCTATAAAGGCCAGAATTCTGGAAATTTTCTCTGTAAAATGTTACATTCTAAGGAGTCTTTTACACGCGGACGAATTTCAACTTAAAATCTACATAAAAAAGGTTAATCTAACATGAGTTAAAGTAATCTTCAAAGAAAATGTTGTTTTAATATTCCCGTACTGTTAAATCAAAATGAGGAATCATCTTGAATTAAAGTTATTTCAAGTTGAAACAACATGAGTTCAATTTAATGTAGTCAGTGTATTTTATTAATTCTTTAACTCACGTGTGTATACGCACAACCATCAACAAATTATTTTTATGTATATACAGGCCAAGATTTGAACTTAGAACTCATCGCGTGGTAGTCAACGTGGCCAATAATATATGTAATAAACATTTTAAATTTAGAATTTGGGAATAAAATAAAAATGTTGCGTAATAGCGAGTTTACATTTGAACAAAATCTAGTACGTAAGAGATTTTGGGCAAAGTCTAGTAGATTTCTCATACAAAAGACAATCTGCCTCGTCCCGAGATGTTGTAGAAATCTATTTTAAATCTAATAGAAATTAGTGATACAACTTTGCTTTTTTTAAATTTGTACTAAAAAGTCAGCCTGCGTACTTAAAAGGGTGTGTGAATTGGCTAGATTTCAGCTGTTTGGTTGTAGTTTAGGAAAATTATCAGTTAATGGGTTTTGTTTTTGAATAACTAATCTTGATAAATAAAAAAAGAAACTTGTTATAAACGTTATAGATTTTCATAAAGATTGAAATTGACATCTGCTAGATTTAGTGCCTTGAATTTTCTAAAATTTGCTTTCGTTCATTACGACAAATATTTTTAATTCACTTTGACATCGAAATATTTCAATGTCTTATTAACAATTATTTGTGAGTGTAAAAATCTAAAATCTGCTGTTGTGCCACTGACAACTGACAATCCCTACAAATGAGACTTCGTTAACTTTTTCGTTTTTTTTGTTTCGATATTGACGTGTTGTTGGTTGGTGGCGCTTTACAAATATAAATACTAACTTAATACAACTACGAAACTTTAAGCCACAAATTGAATTTGTAAAACTGTTTAGCGAATGCCAATAGGCAAGAAGTCGCACTTAGCATGCCATCCTCTAGAGATGTTGTATATACGAGTATAGTCTACATAATGCGGCGCTTCTTGTTGCCTTGTTGCTCAAAAGGATGCCAATGATTATTGCTGTAGATGTCCCATTAACGTTGTTGTTATTAATATTAGCGGCTGCTCTTGGGTGGCAATATTTGAAATGCCTCTTTGTGGCGGGTGCTGTTGTCTTTATTTATTGCTATTGGAGACGTTCATATTTTTACACAAACACACGTAACATGCAAAAGTAGTGCTCGCCACAACAAGTTGTAACTAAAGTGGGTTTGCTTTCAACTTTGTTTTATTTTTCTCTACCAATTGGCCACAAACTTGTTAAGTAGCAACTTTGTAAATCCAATTGACAGTTTCGCTCATCAATTACTTGGCACAGGAGTATTCAAATTATTTGTGGAATTAAAATATTTTTCTTTTTGTAAGGTGTATTCATGCATTTACAATAAAAAAAATACGTTAATAAAGATTTAAAACAAATTGCAAGAAAAACACAATCATTTTATATAGAATTATCGATAACTTTTAGGGGGCAAGTTTAAGGAAGATTAACACTCGTATTTTAATTTAACAAAAATTACTGTTAACTTTAATAATCGTTTATGAATACCGTCACACATGTTTAAATAAATGTAATTATCGTGACCGTAAGTGTTTCATGAGGTTTTGTTAGCAACTATTAATATGATAATTCAATTCCCTTTAAGAAATTATAAATTTCTATAACAATAATTTAATCATGTGTTTTATTACAAAATTTATTAATTATTACACCTATTTCTAAATAACCCAGTAAACCCTGAAACCAAAAGACAAGTATTAAATGATAGAAAAAAAAATAAGGCACTCATTAATTCAAATACATGTGAGTGTTAAAGTTGTACTCATTTCAGTATTAAGGACAAAATCTTTGTTTTGTTGGCACAAGAAATACCCACATTTATTAAATGGACTGGAAAAGTTGCTGGAAAACAATTTATTGAAACAGTTAAATAAATAAATTAGACTTTAAACTGATGTTAAGATTTCTTAAAAAGCAAGTAAGGGCAAAAAATTGAAATTACAATTATTTCCTATTGAATGCATGCATGTGCAAGTTTTGTCTTATGCTGGTGCTAAGAAAATCTTCAAGATTTAACAACATGTTAATGTGGTCCAAACTAAACAAGTAAAGAAAAACCAGCAACAACACCAACAAAGCACAACAACAATTAAACGAGACAAATGTGCATTTAACTTTAACAACACAAACAATAACACTTAGAATACTAATAATGGAAGTGCCGCAACAGAAGCAAAAGCCCCAACACCCACCACTAGAAGAGGATCTAAATGTTGGTCGGTTGGTCCATCCAAAGTTGGTGTTGTAGTCTGATTATCGGATCTAATAAATGTTTTGTATTGTAAGACCTCTAAAGCATATTATGCACGTTATTCGGGTGTGTGTGTTTGTGTTTGCATATGCGGTATTTATATACACACACAAATGCATACAAACATACACGTTAAACATTAAATGCTTGCAATATTCCTACAGTGCTTTAAAATCGACTTAATAACGTCTCTTATTACTGCAAAAGATTCTGGTTAACTGAACCAAAAGGAAACATTTATCATTAAAACTAGAACAAGGATACAACACAAAATACATGCTTACAAGGGTTGTGTGTATGTGTGTATGCGTATGTAGAGAAATAAATTGCATGTGTGTGGAACTATGGTCATTGGCATTAAATATCCTTATACACCAGAGCCCCATTTGGCGTCGATCAAAATTGCGTTGTTTCGATTTACGTCGTTTTGATTACGATTCACGACATGCTATTGAATTTTTTTTACTGAATTCATAATCACATGTGAAGAATTTGCAAGTTTAAAGTAGAGGTAGCTTTATAATTCCATGACCTTCTGAATAAAATAGATATTTATTGCAAGCACACATAAAAATTTCGCATAAAAACCTACATTAACAAAGGTTAATTTAACATTTTTCGGCATTTCATATGTGTTTCATATTAATTCAACATGATTTCCAGTAATCTTAAAGATAGTTTTCCTTTTGCAATAAATTTTTATCATGTTGATTTAATGTTTCAGTACTGTCAAAATGAAGAAGTTATTCCAAGTTGGAACAACGTAAATTCGATAATGAAATGACATGAAAAGCCCTGTTGAATCAAAGTTATGTCAAATTGAAACCACACGAATTTTATTTAATGCAGTCCTTGTATTGTATTAATTATTGAAAATGATTGTGTGTTGACTTCTCCGGGCAAGATTTCAACTTGAACTCATCGCGATTTCACATTGATATTTTTTCTGTGTGAAACAAGTGTAATCTCCTTGTGCAGCATTGTTCTGATGGAACAAAATATTTTTTTTTGATTTAAGTCAATATTGAATCTGTCCTGAAGCTCTGAGTAGTATCCAGTTGTAAACGTTTTGCTGCTTTCAACATAATCACGTGAATGACAAAGCGTGCATGACCCACCTCAGCCTTTTTGGCACACTTTCACCAGAATAAGTGCTCTATTTTGATTGATTTTTTGGTTCCCGGTCTATTGTGATTTTTCCATGTTTCGTTGGTGATTTTGTTAAGCAAATAATAATGTAAAATCGGTACACGAATTGTGTTTTTTAAATTTTCATTAAAATTGACGGAGTTGCGAGTGTTTTAAACTTAACTGTTTTCAAGTTAGTTTAAGCATAATTGCGTGTTAGGAATTAATAGTTTAGTAATATCAATATAAGTACATATATTTTTATTAAATACTTCAATTTGTTTATAAAGAAAAAATTGATTCGTGTTGCGCCTTATAATCTTGATGTTCATTAACGGCGCAAATCCAAGCTCTAGTGTATTTATATGCACACAAAAGCTTAATACGATATTTGTTCGCCTTCATATCGTATAGAATGTTTCAAACACAAATACAATTTAGCCTAAATCCAGTGAAATGATTTCAAAAATGCTTTTCATATTGCATGGAGCTTGTAGCTTGCAATGCTGATATGATCTACGCCAGAGATGGAAATGTGGTTAAATTTCTTACGAACCATTGAGCAAATTATTAGTTCAAAAGCTTTATACTAAATAGTTTTTGAGTAAACCAACAACATGTTATATAATGAAATGTAATTTTCTTATTTCCATTAATTTTTATCCGATTTCGGTTGGAAAAACAAAAATTATTAGGATAACTCAATTGTTTTATTCGAGAGTTTGAATATATTTTATTCGAGAGTTTGCAAAACAAGGGACGACACTGCAAAGGACAAAGCTATTAATAGTGGGAAAGACAGAGTGAGTGAGTGAGTGAGAGAGAGGGGGGGGGCGGGAGATATATGTACATCTACAAAGAGAGATGGAGAGAGCTCTCCTTGATTATATTCAGGTGTTTACAGATAAGAGAATGACAAGGAGTACCCAAACAAAATTATACATATATAAGTAAATATTCTTAAGTTTCTGTCAAGCAACTATGAATGCAGCATGTTGGAATCAACATACAAGAGCATCTCTTATTCCTTTATGCGAAAAATTAAAATATGGTACAACTAAAAATAAAAAGCTACACGCATTTCAAACGCATTTGCTATCTCTCATAGTTATAGTATCATTATGCTTATAATTATAATCGGACAAAAAAAATATATCCATGATACTTTGGATGTATATTTATCATTCGCCACCATATACATCCATTTGTGTATATAATATGGAATGGCAAATGTGTAAGTGTATGTGTGGCTATTTGAAAACATGCTTTATATATATATATATAGATGTGTGTGTGTGGGTGTAAATAAAATAGCCCTGTGTATATGCATGTGTAACAGATAATTAGTCAGGGTATTTTTATGTTCATGCGTGTGATTGTAGCTCACACAGTCTATAAATTTAATTAGAGATGGCAAATTATGCCTTTCGATGTCAACTAAAATTTTAAAATGTTTCTATGACATTTATATGGCAATATTTTAAAATTTTGTTCGATATAGGAGGCTGGAGGTTGAAGCCAGAATTTCGAACAGTTTACCGCATATTGGATCTGATTTTGAAAGGCAATTTTAGGCTACAACGGAAACTTGACTGTCAGGTATCCAGTAAATTTCACGTATGTGCTTATTCTGAGTGTCGATGTCGCAAGAAGCTTTCCAATGGATAAAATTTTTTTTAAATATAATTGTAGATAATAGAGCACTGCACTGAATAACGAGTAATGTTCATGAGTAATTTACTCTCAGTAATTTTCTCTTCTGGTTATATGTATGAATTTTACTAAACTGAAAACGCATGGACATGCTCATGGTGTTGCTCGTGCAACGCTCTAGTAGATAATCGCTCATTTTGCAGATTAGAGGAAATTATTGTAATATTTTCTCAATTTTATTCAAAAATGTGATTGCGAAAAAATTGTGTTAAAAAACAAAAACTGAAAACAGAATTGGGGATCGGTTCATGATATTTGCCACATATTGCATGAAACTTACTTAGTCTAAAATATGATTTCAGCAGAGATTATTATTGATTATTTTTCTCTGTTTATTTATTACAAGCATTTAAATTACTTATTTCAATGATTTGATCTAGATAATTAAATTGAAACGAGAGCAATTTCTGGCTTTACATACATACATACTTCTACTACCATTTTGAAATTGTTAGGCTAACTAAAAACGAAAATTATCAGTTAATGTGATATGGCGTGCATTTCTTACTTAAAAAAAAAAATAAAAGTCAGAAGACTGTGCACGGCAAAGTCTTACGATATTAATTTACAAGCAATCAACTGTTGCTTTCATTAGTTTTCAATGAATCTATATAATTTTGCTATAGTCTACCGGAATTTATTTTTGTCTAAAGTATTAATGCTTGTTTTGAAGTATGATACTGGCTTTATATGCAGTATTGTAAAGTACTCCGGGTACACACTTTAACATTGATTTTTTACTTATAATTTTATATGTGTGTCACCAACTCAACTTGTTTAAATAAACATAATCTGTGGACTATCATCTATCTCATCATCACGCCCACATAAAAATTAGTTGTTATCGAACACCATCAGTACAAAAGTTAAAGCCAAAGCTCAGTCAGTCGACGACGTTTAAGGAAATACCATGCGTGTTCACTTACGCTCGTCGTATAAAAGTAAGAAAAATCCTACAGTAGCACTGCAAGCTAAACTAACACGATTCGTTTATTCCCATTTGATTATTATCATCGCATATTTATTTATTTTCTTTATTTTATTTATGCAGCGATACTTAAAGCTTAAAAATTAGCGATACTTGTTAAATTTTTTTATTGAACTAGAAAGAATTTTTATTAGGAATAATTTCTTAATCGGTCTTAAATTCACTTATTTCAATTCTTATTGATTGAAATGTGATTTTCTAAAGAGAAGAAAAATTAAACTAGAATTTTTTTAGCTGTGCACCCACGCACTTCATCAGCGCGGCTTCGTTAGTCAAATCGTATCGTCTTAGTTTTGAAGTTGTCGTATCGTTTAAGTCTGTATGTTAGTTAGTAAAAACGTGAGGCTGCCAGCGAAAGTGTCAGCTGTTAATTTGCTTTATACGTGTGTGTGTATGTATGTAAGCCAGAAGTTGACGTTTGCTACGTAAAAATCTATTTTCTGTAGATTGTTATGTAGCAAACGTTGCCAACACATTTTCAATAAGCATCAACATGCTTATTAAATGTTACGGATTTTGTCAGCTGACACGCAACAGCACGATACGATTTCAGTAATTCTACCATAACATTAACGTAAATTTTTAAAAATCAGAATTTTTTTATATTAAAAACAAAGATAAAAATTAAAATAATTCTAATTACACACAAGATGAAAAATACTTTTTTTTTGCCAGCCAGTTAAGAGTTGAAAGCAATTTTTTTCTCTACATTCTCTTTGTGCTTTAAATTGCCTGTAATTGAAGCCAAGTGTTGAAAGATTTTCTAATTGGGAATAATAGATCACTTTTATAGTTATTAATGGTGTACAATAATAGTTTCACACTTACAAAACACGCAATTGTGCAGCAGCATACTCGTACATATGAGATGTTTACTCGCATCCTAATTGTAATTTGCTTTAATATCGCCAATTTACACTTTGTTAATGTTTGTTGCTTTCACGAAACCCAGTCCCAGACAGTTACGGCAACACTGCTAATAACAATTATTATCAACTTAAACACACATTCAACAAATTTAAAGGCAACAACAATTACTCTACCACAAACGAGCGGAAAAAATGAAACAAGACAAAAAAAAAGATTTTAAATGGGAATAATACAAAAAGTTTACAATGTGGCGCTAAGAAATATTGCCAGTTTATGGGACTTACAATTCTTTTGTCTCCATTAACAGCGCTGTCGTTGTCATAGCCACCACCATAAACGTCATTGCGCCACCATTATAAACATCATGGTTTCAGTCAGCAATCGACACAAAAACTCTGCCGAAAAAACACTTAAAAAAGACCCATAAAGAATCGTGATAATTTTTGCCGTCATGAATCCTTCGCACAAAACGCCACAACAAAACTTTATCAACACAACCTAAATGTAAAGAAGAAGAAAAACGAGGAAAAAAATGGTAAGAAAAGCTTAAGCATTTAATGTTTCGTGTTGCTTCTTTGCTTCGCCGCATCTATCTATCTATTCATCGGTATCTGCGTATCTTTATTGCGTTTTATTTATATTTTTATTATTATTTTTGTGTTACAATATACAAATACATGCTTTGCCACCACAAAAACAGACGTTGCACGCATTCAAATAAATGGCCGAAAGATTAAATTTAGAAAACTCTCTTCAGTAGATGTACGAGTACAACCTTTATTTGGTACTGGGAAGTATTAAATAGAAGGGAAGGAAAGCATGCCAACAATTATAAATAGATTAGGTAACCAAAGATATTTAAAATTTCCTAGAAGTTCAAATAAAGACATATTAATGAGGCTCTGGGTTTAGAAATGTCAAAAAAGCAGTACTGAATACTGAATATTAAAAATAACTGAGAAGCAAATACCGTGAGCTTTAAATGTAACTTTCAAGAAAATATAAAGTCATAATTCCTAGTAAAGAAATGGAAATCGTATCTTTAATGTTTCCACTGCTAAATGCATCTTTTCTTCTTTTACCAAAAAGATTTCAACAAATTCTGATACGATGTATCAAAACAATTCACGTATTCTATTTTCATTGAAAATTTTGTGCACTGGGTAACATCATATAAAGTGGATCGAGCACATGAACACTGGTGGCCATGACGTAGTGAATTTCGAAAAGAGTATATTGTTAACTAAAACTCCCCTACTAACAAAAAACTCAAAATCGACTTTTTTATAAATTCCGATGTACCCGGCACCTAAATCATTTATCCACCGAAATAGGAAGAAAAAAAATTCACAGGGTTTGATAGTTAAAAATATAATTTTTTTGCAAAAATTATTTGCGAAGTTGGAGTATGACTATCACCATATCGTAGAAACATATACCAATTAGTTTTGTTGACTAGCGGACTTCAAAAGTTATAAACAGGTTTATAATCTCTATTCTGAAACATGTAGTGAAGCTAAAGAGAATGATATCGCAACTATAACATATCCAATAACCTCAATCTATTTAGGGCCAAACCCACGATGTCGACAACTTTCGACTTGTGGCACACTTACATTCAAAACAAAAACAAATTTTAATATTTTGTTGTTGTTTCAAATGTAAGTGTGCGACAAGTCGAACGATGACAATGACGACTACACGCAAAAAAAAGATATGGTTGTAGCATGGTTGAGAAAACAATATTATGTTCTCCGAAACAAATGTGTGGTCATTGAAAACAAGTTATTGTTATTTTAAACATTATTTGCGTTACGATAAACAAAGTAATGTTTGAATTTATTAATTACATTATTATATTCATAAAAAGTTTGATATGGTTAGAATTTAACAATATAGTTTTGTTAAAAATTTATGACTACAACATAATTTGTATTATTATGTAAAAATATTATGATGTAAATAACAATATAATGTTGTCCAAAACCATACTATATTTAGTTTAAAAAAATATTTTTCAGAAATATCTTCTGTCAGTTCAGTGTTTCGCTTGTAAGCTATCGGTATTGCACGCGTAGTGTTAAATAAATTAATAAATAAATGAAGAGGATAGATCAATAAAAATATATATACATATATTTCTTTATACATGCGTGTCTGTATTTCGTGTATACTCACATATTTGTGTAAGTACACGTGCACATATATACATTTTATTTCAACAATATTTTTTATATTTATTTTGGCTTTGACACACAGCTGTTTTAAGCAAAAGATCTACAAATATATGGTTAAAAAGCAAAATATTATTATTATATAGAATAATACTGTGGTCGTACTTAACAATATTATTATAATATTAGAATATGGTATGTTTACTCTTAATTATATTTTAGTCACATCTAATAATAGTATTATCATATTTAACCAAAATGTGATAACTTTGAACAACACTAAGATTAGGTTTAACAAAGTTAATTGTTATTGTAGATAATATTATTATTAACTCAGATAATAATATTACTAAAACTCTGCTTTTCTATTGACAATAATATGATTTGACTGCAACCATATAATTCAATCATAGTATGTTGTTGTTTGATTATGGTTACCTCAACCATATTTTTTCTTTGCGTGTATGATTGTGTATCAGTCCCTTAAGTCATCAAATAACTGATTGTTTAAGCCAGCTACGTCCAACCACACATATTCTGACATTTACATTTGAGGTAGAGAGCTTTGAAAGCTCTTAGAAATTGTTGTTTCTTTGAAAGGTAAGCAGCAAGTAAGTTTATTATTGTCGCCGAGATTAGGGGCCAAATCGTAGCCTTCGTGATCGAATTACCTTTCGTATCGAATAAAATTAAATAAAATAACAAATAAGTTTAACATTTTTTAACGCACTAATAATCCCAAATTAGTATTTTACTTATTCAGTAAAATACTTTTTTATTAAAATTACATTGAAATTGATTATTGAGAAGTTTAATGTAAAACTTGAATTTTATTGTTTTATTTTATTGTTGAATTTCGATACAAGATACTCGATATCGACTACGGGTGATCTCAAAAAGTAAAATTTCGATTACGAATGCGACGATTTGGCCACTGATTTGCTGTTGTGCTCTCATCGGTGTGAAAGCACAAAGCTCTTTTGTAAAAGCTTGCTTGCTGGCTTAAGCCCATTAACTATCAGTGTGATCTGTGTCTGTTTTTTAAAACAAGACAGTTTGATAATCATCGGAAGAAACACTTAAATTGAATTAACTTTTAATGATTATAGGGCTCTTGGATCCAGAGAAATATGAACCAAAACGCCATAAATTACATAATTTTAAAATATTACACATACACACACGAATTTTCATACAGAAATTAATTCTGCGGGTTGTTTTTTTATTATTTTAGGTAACGATGTTCCGAGCACTTACAAATTTCTTTGGTATTATTTTGTTGCTCAAAACTTGGCATACAACCGACACCGATATCGATATATGTATATACTCATATATATCGAGCCTTATTTTCAATTTAATTTTAAGCAACAAAAATTAAATTTTTCAGGAGAAGGTTTTTTTAAAATATTCAAATACTCGTATGTTTTTGTACGTAAATTGTCGCTTACGATAAAATTTTACAGTCCGTATCTTAAAAGTTATCTTAAAAGTTATAAAGGCATTTTGATAATTCTAAACTATGGGTAGGCCTATCAAATTTTAATTTCAATAAAAAATTCTTTTTTCGATAACATGTCGCTTACGATAAATTCAAAAAAGGGGCTCGATATGTATATGATATATCATCTGATATATAGCAAAAGTCATTAGTCATCACTTGAAGATTACTATTCTTCTCAGTTTGACAAAACATATAAAAAAATAATTCAACTTGGCATTCGTTCCTTGTCAAAAACACTTGTACGAGTACACAGAGAGCCATTGCGTGTTGATACACTTGATCCTCAATGAAATT
Organism: Nowickia ferox; assembly: GCA_936439885.1. NCBI lineage: Eukaryota > Metazoa > Arthropoda > Insecta > Diptera > Tachinidae > Nowickia > Nowickia ferox. The sequence goes on along the minus strand of OW387023.1, from coordinate 2,669,752 downwards.
GAACTTAAATCGACACATTTATCTCTAGTGTTTTTCCTCCGTTTTGTGGTGGAGGTGGTATAAAAAAAAACGCAACACCATTAAGCTATAAGTGCATAGATTTAGTTTAATCAAATAAATAAAAAAGAAAAACAAGAAAAGACAGGAATATTCATCGCTGTATCGAGAGTTTTTAAACTTTTCAGAAAATCAAATTGAATTTTTGTATTTATTTTCAATCTTTGTAAGCGAGAGAAAAAGAAGCCATTACGAGTTTAACGTATAAAACGTACAAGAAATCATTAAATAAAATAAAGTCAAGTCATTTAAGTCAATTTAGAAATTTCCTTTCCCCTCAATCCCAATCAAAGTTGCAGTAGTATTAAGTTTTTATTTTGTTTGTGCTGCATTTAGTACTCATACGTGTACTCGTGTGTGTATGTATGTATATATACCTGTATGTGTATATAATTGTTGAGAGTATGTTGAAGTGTTATTTGGCGCCAGGGTTTTGTATTTCATACGCAGCAAACTTAACTTAATCAGAAGGTTTGTAACACATCGTAAAATCTACGGCCGTATGCATAATGAAAAACTAGCGTGAAGTTACTCGTCGCATAAGTGGCAAACTTTAACATTGTCTTAACGAGTTTTGTCATACAATTTGACATTAAAAATCAAGGCATAATGTAAATTTAACTGATTATTAAATTCTGGCATGATTTTTAATATAAAATTTGATGGTAAAACTCGTTAAGACAATGTTAAATTTTGCCACTTATGCTATGAGTAACTTCACGCTGGTTTTTCATTATGCATACGGCCGCTAGTCAATAATTGCGTGTATTTGTTGAAATTTGTTTTTGCTAATAATCCATTTGCTAGCAAGATAAATCTGCCATGGAACCATTGGGCCCTTAAAAAAAAAATAATTTTATTACAAAATCCCACTATTAATAAAAAAACTAACACAGAATATTGTTTTTTTACAGAGGGACAAAAATGTACTAAACCGATCAATTACGCACAGTGAGGTACTTTTTGATATATAATCCCCCTTATCGTCGTTGCCGTATTTTGACTTCGACTGATATACATATTTTGTTCTTCTTTAATCTATTATTATCGAAGTCGAAAAACGCCAGCACGCTAAAGGCGATTATGTTTTTAAAAAAGTACCGCACTATGTCTAATTGACCCGTTAGGGTAAATTTTTTGTCCCTCTGTAAAAAAAGCATTTTCTAATTAGTTTTTTTATTTTTTTGTAAATTTTGTAATAAAATAAAAATTTTTCGTAAAAAAAGTTACCAAAATGAGGGATAAGTTTGACTCCCTTTATGCGAAGATTTCAAAAGAGTGCAAAAATCAATTTGAAGTTTCTTTAGAAAAGTCACAATTCCATTTCATTTCTGTACTTATTGCTTTCGGGAATAAATGGAATAGTTACCAAAAGTCGGGTTTCACCCGATTTATCCCATTAAAAGTAAAAAATCAAAAAGTACCACACACCCACTTGTCCACTTATTTTTTATATAAATTCAGATAAAGTTGCACTTTTTCGTTCTGGAGATCGGTAACTCTACTGATTTGATCAGTTTTTCATCACTTTTACCCACTTAAGATTTCAATTTACAAAATCTTAGTGGATCTCCACATTGGGAAAGGTATCGAAATAAAAAAATTCAAGCTATAAAATATTTTAAAATTTTCAGAAGTTTAAAATTTATGAAATTTTTTGTATGGGGAAATTAAAAAATCAGCTTCACGCATGGACCATTCGGTTAAAATGTAGTGTTTAACATATCTGAAACCATCTTCATATAATTGCTTTTCTAATTAAAGCGGTTTCGAGCATACCGGTTAGATAGCTTCAAAGTCTATAAAGGACATACGAGTACATAGGTGCATATCGTTACCGTTATCGTTTTTTTAATGGAGTTTTTGTGCATTTTTCGATACAAAAGATGTTCTTCTATCGATATATACCAAAAACCCGATTTCAAAAAAATATTGAGTTAGGGCATTTCTATATTAAGGTAACGATATGTAAGTAGGTAAAAGCATTTTGATCTCGTCCATGGTCTATCCATCATAAACATTTTTCTTAATCGTTCTACTCTTGCGCCCTCGATTCTTGTCCAATCAAGCCGATTCTCGATTTATTCTTGTTTTAGCCTCTCTTTTCTGCGTGAAACGCCTCGCTTTCCAGCCAGTCTAGCTAATTGGCTAGAAAAAGGTCTAAAATAACATGGCTAGAGTTGTCTGATATGCTATATTTAAACTTCTTCTTCGATACCTCCACTAGCCTTGCTGTGTGGGGTATTAAATATTTGTTGCGACCGATTGCAACATTTACATAAATGTTTTTGTTGTTAACATGAATAATGGCAGGTTGGTTGGTTGGTGGGACTAATTTACTGGGTTTGATCTATTTTTCTGATTGCCATTACTGCCTTCAGTCGCCTAAGCAACATGATAATTTCATAAAATGTGGTTTTTATTTGTTTAAAAAAAATCTCAACATTGGTTGTATACTTTTTTTTTAATAAACATTTTGTAATTGGCATAAAATGTCAATTGATTATTATAATGTTATATTATTTTTTGTTTGTTCATATTGTATGAACAAGTATTTTTCTGTATCATTACAAATTTCTGCTAAATACTTGTGAAAACATACGAGTGCACAGACAGCATAAACATTAACTTCATGTGGCAGCTCGTGTATCTGAAATAAAACAAATTAAACTTAAATGTGTATATTTGCATTAAAATTCGTTAAACTTATTCGTATTTATATGAATTAGTTCAACTTTTTGTTTGTGCTGTGTGTTGTTGTTGCTTTTTTTCTTCATCCTGTTGCCATTCTAAACAGACATTAAAAACATTATATCGAAAAAAGAAATTAAGGTCTTAACTGACGCTATAAAGTACGTTACGGCTCATTTAAATTTATGCACTGAAAACAATAAAAATTAATTGGCAGTGTTGCCGGCTTAGCTTTTTGCAGGTTATATTTATATTATTTTTTATCTTTCATACTAGAAATTTATATTTCAGCCGTATTCATAAAAAATAATTGTGGCTTGCAAAAGGTTTGCAAAACCAATTTTGTGTGGAAGTTTATTTGTTAAAAATTTATTTTTATGTATAAGTCACTAGGAATTTGGGAATTTATTCGTAATGAAATAACTCCAGAAGCTTTTGAATTCAACCGAAGCACAGTGGCGTGAAATAAAAAATAAGTGGTAAAAAGTCCACAACTTTTGAATTAGTCAACCGATTTCGATAAAACCAGCTGTTTTGAAAAGAAGAAGTGTCGAACTTGAGAGGCATTATATTGGGAGGCACCCTATTGTAGGACAGGCTAGCTGCTAACGGCGTCAAATTTAGAAATTGTTGGTGTCGAAATTCTTTCGGAGCTTGTATTATTTTGCAAATATCGACCGATCTTTTTAATTTGTTTAGCGAGGTAATCAACGCTTATAGACAAAAATTAGACAAGTTTAGAACATCATTTTATCTCTTATGGTAGAATTAGTCGATTCGTATCGTTAGTTTACGCATCAGCTGACTAAATCTGTAACACAAATAAAACATGTTTCTGTTTGTTTAATATGTATCGTAAGGTATGTGAGGAAAAATTCTGCAGAGAATAGATTTTTACGAAACAAACGTTAACTTCTCTCTCACATGTAGACACACACTTGTATAAAGCAAAGAGAAATACAATAACAGCTGACACGTTCGCTTGCAGGCTCACGTATCTAATAACTAACATCAAAAGTAACACGATACGAATCGACTAATTCTACCATTACAGCTTCAAAGTTATTTGACTTGATTTTTTTATATTTCTGACCATGATTTTTGTTAATCATTAGTACATAACTTCTTTATTATCTAGCAGAAATCACTTTGTTTTGTTGTTTTTTTAGGGAATACTGCATTGAAATTTATATGAAAAAAATCGTTTTGATATCTACAAAATTGTAGCAAAAAATAGTTTTGAAACTTGAATTTTTGAACAATATAAGAAAATTTTATAGATTTTGTGAAAAAACTATTCTTAATTCTTTTGTAATATTTAAACAAAATTATCAAATATAGGGTGTTTTTATAGACATATAGCACTTTGAAATAGAATAAGAGAAAGATGATGATATGAAATTTACTTAATTCGAAAGAGGGCTTGTTCATCTAAATGCGAACGATAGATTCGATCGAAAATTTGTATTAGAAACAAGAACAAAAAAATTAAATTAGTTTTTCTTTCCAATATGAATGATCGAATCAATCGTTCGCATTTAGATGAACAGGCCCCCACAGTCTTCTGGCATTATAATTTAAATATGACTTCTGGCATATGACATAAGCCGCGGCTTGCTCGGACGTAGTCTAATCTGAAGGTACACTTTTTGATGACTTTTTTCAACATTTGTAGCGGCGTATATTGACGGCGAATGTCGTCCTCCAAGTGGTCACTCGTTTCGGGCTTATCGGCGTATACTAGCGACTTCACATATCCCCACAGAAAATATTCTAGCGGCGTTAAATTGCACGATTTAGGAAGCCACTGCAAGTGTCCGAAACGTGAATGTATGCGGTTACCAAAAATTTCCTTTATTAAATCAATTGTGGCATGAGCTGTGTGATATGCTGCGTCGTCTTGTTTAAACCATAGCTCCTGTACATTATGGCACATCCATAAAGTGGATGGATACGTATCCAATTCCTGTTCACGATGGTGAATAGACTGATCCGGGTCTTCCTCTACCCTAAGCTCTACAGCAGCAATAACTTCTTCTGTACGTGCTGTACGATGTCTCTGTGGATGCGTATAACCATTTAAAGTAAAAGTGGTGCGAAAACGTTCCATAGTTAATCGAATTAATTGCCCTGATGGACGATTATCTTGACCGGAAAATGTTCGCCAAAAGGACAATGATTTTCAAAATAAATTTGAACAGTTTGGAAGCGTTATTTAGGCGTCAGTCTATTCGTGTTGAAATGCCAAACCAATATAAATATAAATCAATTGACAGCTGACGGAATGGCCGCCAGTTAAAAAAGTGTTGCCAACTAGAAATTTTATAAATTTATAAAAAAACTCAATATTTAATAAAAACCTTGATTGTTTCTAAGAAAAGTGGTCTTAAGAAAGACTATCAAATAAATTTTATAAATTTATGCTAGTGCACCCTACATCCAGCATTAGTCGAAAATTAGCATTTTTTTTGCAAAAAAATAAATTTTTGTGCCCACATTAAATGCAATAACTTATTTTTCCTTAATAAATTCAGTATCACGCTAAGTGCATGATTTTCAGCGTTTTAATTTTATCTAGTGCCACTTCAACAATTACCTTAACTTTTTGTGTGTTTTTTTTTACAGTTTGAACGATTGTTAGTGGGAGTATGTAGTATTCGCATTTGTTGCCATCTCATCACTTAGAAGTAGTTGAAACACTTAAGTGACAATAAGGTATTTGTTTTGTTTTTACCACCAACATTGTGGCATGCAACAACACATGCTTTACAAGTTTCATGCGAGCAAATGTGTTTTCAAAGTAGTTATTAGAAAATAATATTAAAGAAGCGTTTACATGAAGAGAATTTTTCAACGAATAGTTTGAGTTTTTAACACAAAATCCCGTCGGGTGTAGTTTTTATTTGTTCAGGAAAGTGGAAGGCAAAGGCTCTCAAAAATTATCATTTATGCAGTAAAATTTAATTCAAGTGTGAAAAACTAAACCTACAATTCTCTTCCAATTATAGTTTTTTTTCAATTATGTACGATGCAATTATATTTTTACACACAAAAAAGTAATATGAATGAGTTTGTAATATTAATTAAAATATTTGTAATATTAATTAAAAAATTAATTAAATTTTCACCTATAAACAATTTGATAATATCAATTAAGTTTTTCCACTCAAATTAATTAATACAATTAAAAATTTAATTAAATGAATTAAATTTTTAATTGAAAACATTAATTGGTGAATACTTTTTTCTGTGTATAATAAAGAATTTTTTTTCAGATGTAACTAATATCATGTGAACACTCCTAAGACTTATTACCCGGGTTAAAGTGAATGAATTGAAGCAGTCTTCCACATAATTAGTAAAGTTTTTTATAATATAAATATAAGAATTCCTCCTCTACTATGTCTTCCTGCTAGATTTGAGAAACCAACATGTTGATTTTGCTACTCCTTGTTTTTTTTTATTTTAATTACGAGCATAATGTGCAATTGTTTTCTTAAAATTTTTTTTTGCATTGAGTGAGTGAATGGCAGGCAGACTAACTGACTTGTTGCAGCAGAGTGTAGAAAAGTTATTAAGAAAGTTAATTATGTTGTCATATTGAAATGCAAATATTTACTAACACTTTAGTAATAAAAGTGTAAGTTTGTTTTTAATTCATATTGTGCATAAGTGCAGTAAAACTAAACACTTTTCTCTCTAATCTACTGTTGAAGTTGAAAAAGTTTTAAGCAAGTGCTAATGCATTTAAATGTTTAAAGGCATGCAAAGATGTAAAGTTATGCATAAGAAATTGTTGAAATATCATTAATTTCTGTGTATGAAAATAAACTAAAGAAAATCTTACTACACAGAACAAATTTTCATAACTTCTGTAGTTCGAAACGAAAGCAAATGCTATCGAATTGTAATAATAATAACATACAAATTTGAAAGCATTTTCTTTCGTTTCGAAGCACAAAGTAGACCCCCAGGTTTTTGCAACTTATTGCATTTACAAATCCAAAACCTACAAAACCTAAATATGGAATAATCTTTTGCAAGTCTTACAAATTTCAAGCAATTAAAGTGATGTATTTGTTCCCTGTTTTATCTGTAATCTAAAGCACGATTATTAACTTTTCAATAACGTTTAAATTTAATTTATATACCAAAAAGCGTTCAATACACTTTTCGTTTTATATTCAATTTAAAAATCATACTAAAAAAACCTATAAATATTCAATTATCTAATAAAATTACACTGTATGTACTCGTACTATGTGCTCATTTTTACGATGCTAAAAGTTAACTAATTTTCCATTAAGACTCGTTTACGTCATTGCAATAAATTTGTGTATACTTTTTATTTGCTCAGGAATCTTGTAGATGTTTGTAAAAAGGACACTGCATACATAAACTGTCTTTAGAATCCTGGAAAAGATAAATAGCTGATAGCTAATGAGACGTGCAGGTGCAAGCATTCATAAAATATTTACGATCAACAAACATCAAACTCGTAAAATGAAGAATTTAAAATTATTTATCTTTATGCACTTCGTTTTCATCTCCAGGAACACAACTGGGACGAACGACGAAAAGCTCTAACACATGAATCAACTTTCGTGTGATATTTTTTATTCTATATTGCCACAGAATTTGTAAAAAAAACAAAAAAAAACGTTTATCAAATTTAAACAGATAAACTTTCGTTAATTAAAATTCCAACAACAATTTACATGAGCTGCAAAATTGACAATTGAAATTAGTTAAATTAATTGGTCACCTCCCTTTCTTTTGTGATATAAGACTTTAAGGTCAAGTTAGTCATCGTCCACACTATGAAACGTTTAAAGCAGAACTTACTAGTTTGTTGATGAAAGGGAAAGAAAAAATGGAAGAGGATACTTTGCTTCACGTATAAATAACTTTATTATTATAAATATATTAACCAACAAAACAAAAACTTCACTGTGTGTAAAAGAGAATTGAAAAAAGTTTATCAGAAAATGTTTCATAGTGTGGATGATGACTTCTCCCTATATCAGCACATTAGTTCCGGTTGATTCTATTGTAATAACATGTGTATATGTGTGTATGTATTTATCTGTGCACACACATATATATGTATATATATATATATATGTAAATTTAGTGAATTTTAAGTAGGGGAAGCAGATACACGTGATTTCTTTAACTATTTATCTTGCATAGACGTATTCCGGGTTTAAGTCTGTGTGCCATGTGCCACACATACATAAAAAAAGTAACCACTAACTACTAATGAAAAACTGTTTAATTCAGACACTTATTTATTAAGTTAAACAGTTTCATACACAACTAATAGACAATTTTGTAGAATCCAACATGATTGGAAACAGTTTAAATCAATAAATACATGTCTGAATCAAACAGGTTTTCATTAGTAGTTAGTGGTTACGTTTTTTTGGGCACATGGCACACAAGAAATGCCAGATGTAAACGCAGCCTTACAATCTCTGATAGTTGTTTTGCCTCCATAAATGTCATATACTCGAACTTGTGGATTCAATGATTTTCGTAGATAAATAAATAAATCATTTTAAGCCTACTTACAGTATCTTTACGTTTATTATTTTTTTCTTTTTGTATCTTTGAAATACTTAGAATACCATTGAAGTGTCAATTAGTGTTGATGTTTTTTGTTTTCTGGTCCCTCTTCCGTTCGCATGAACACTTTTATAAATCTTCAAATATTGAAGAATAGAAATGAAAAAAAAAAAATAAAATAAAATAAAAGCTGCAAACAATAACATGTCAAGTAGCTCAATATCTTTTTATTTCTATATATTTCTATTTTTTTGTGTGTCTTTTTTGAGTCTTAAAATATTTTGTATCAATTTTTCCTTTTGAATTTCATTCCGTTACATTTATTTTGCCTTGATTTTATTTGTATTTAGCGCGGACTGTTTGTCATGAATGGTAGACTAACTGAAACAATTTAAGCTGAATTCAAATGTTAAGCCGTCTTGTATTGTTTTAAATACCATTAAAAGCAAAACAAATATCGTCGCTGTTTTAACTAACCGGCATAACTGACATTTTTTTTTGAAAAATGAGTTAAGTCCTTTACTAGACTTTATAAGTCATACTACACCTTGTCTACAATTTTCATGACTGTAAGCATTACTGTTGTGTCTATAAAAAGTAAAAAGATTTTAGACGCAGCCATAATAGTGAATGTATATAAGGTAGCAAAAAATTTCAAATAATATTTGCATTAAACATTATTTAAATTTTAGTAAATTTATAAATTATCAAACTAAAAATAATCTATTTTGAACTTGTTTGGTTTTCGTTTGAAAAACATTACATATCCGTGAAAAAAGTCGAGACCTGCCTGTGCATTTAGCTGAGTAGGTTTTGTTTTCTTTTTAAGAAATTAAACAGTCTTAAATTCTTGTATGCCGGTACTTTATACGTTTTTTTTCCCTAGTGAATATGTAATTTATATACTGATCTTTGAAAGGCCACACAAATTTGCACTTATATTAAAAAAAAGAAGGAAAATTTTATAAGTATTCAATTCTATAACGCACTGAAATTCAAAGAAGATTTTATGTTAAAGAAATGAAAGAGTTGCATAACACCAGGAATAACGATCCTTATTGAAAATATACGAAAATACTTTATTCGTAACAGTCACCGTCTAAGAGGAGAATAGAGAGCGGGCACTCTTACACCATTGACATTGAAAGAATTTCAAAATCCGATACAAAACAGAATCTACTTCGTCACTAGATTCTGTTGAAATCTACTTCGAATCTAGCAGAACAGAAGAAGTGCTGCAAACTATGGGGTTTTGTCTAAAAATTTTACTAAAAAGTAAGTTCTGGCCCAGACTTGCAATTTCTGTTGCAGCAATTCTTGAATATGTGGGAGAGTGTTGAAATAGAAATGTATGCATTTTGTATTCCTCTCTCGCTCTCTTTCATTACAAAATAGCCAGTTGCTGCAATAAAAATTGCAAGTTTGGACCGGCACTAAACCTTGTACTCCAAAAGGTTTTTGAATTAACTAGATGCAGTCGTCGTTTGGTTGTAGCTTAGGATAAGAAATCATAATAAATGTCAAAAAAAATTTAGTGTAGAGGGTATAGATTTTCGTACAGATTTTAATTGAAATCTGCTAGATTTTGTGCAGTTGTAAATGCCGTATGACATATTTTAAAAATATTGTTTTTGTTTTAGTACAAATTCAAAAAATTTAATTAACAAGTTTGCATTAAAAATAAAAATTTCTAAGTTGATTTATATACATATGCATATGTATATATGTATATATATATATTTATAGAGGCATAGGGCCTCTTGCAGGAGGTAAATTGAAGATATATATATTCATATATATTTTATATAGCATCATGTCAAATTTCATATGTATACGGACATATTTTTGAAACACTGATCTGTATACATTTATAAAGCATCTTGCAAACTAAAAAACCCTGCTTCTTTAAAAATGCATATGCTGGCGCACTTTTTCATTGATGGGAATTCTCATGCATCCATGTGTTTCTTTTCTTTTTTTTCTGTATGCGTTGGGTCATTGCAATTTATGCTCCTTTGTGATTTTAATAATAAGAAAAAATATTTATAAAAATTATAAATTCCATTTTTCCCTCCACAACAAACTGCAATATGAAACCCAAACAAGACAAAGAGATTATAAGAAGAATAAAAAAAAAACAATATGAAAAAGAACAACAAAGAGTCGCTGGAAAACGTGCAGGTACATAAATCAGAATTTCTCCATGCTCCTCTTTTTGTATATATTTTTATTTTTTTTTGAAATTGTTTTTGACCAAAGAATGTCACAGGCAAGTGCAACTAAATGTTTTCGACTTGCGTAATGAAGTAATTGGCTTGATTTTTGTTTTACTTATTGAGATAAAGAAATTGTTGCTACCAATGCTGCTGCTGCTGCTGCTACTGCAGTATGTAATTGAAGCACAGGCCGTTTTACAGCTCCAGCCATTTATGGAGCGCGGGTGTTTATTTTTTTTTACATGATGCCAGTCTTTTTTAGGGCTTTCTGCCAGAGATTTCCTTGGAAACAATTTATATGTTTGTCTTGCTGCAGAAAGATTGAAATTTGTTTCCTTTCATTTCTCTTTTTCTTGCAGTTAATCAATTTGGAGGGCAATTATGAAAAATGTCGAAACATTTAAAATTCATGCCAATGCATGTTTTATAAGCAACAAAACTGTTGATTGTTTTGCTGTTTGCAGTTGCTGCGTTATGGCCAGCAAGTTAAGTCATTATAACGAACCCAATTAAGGGCATTTTGCAACAGGCACACTAACCATCCACGAGTACGAGCACAGACGCTTGAACTTCTCATACGACTATACTAAATTTAAAACAATACAATTGTTACTTTTTTTTTTTTGCTTTTGTTTATATTTTCCAAAATCCTATAAACCAGCCAAGCAGCCATCCAACAACTCTAAACACGAAACAATTGTAAAGCTCCTGTTTGTTTTAGCAATTTTTTATTTGCTTTTGCCTTTTGTATTTGCTGAATGTTGTTTGCTACTTCTTCTGCTTTTTTTTGGCAAGTTTGATTTTGTGGACGAGCCATGGCAGACATGACATTAGCATAAAAATGTAATTTCTCATTTTCTCACCAATCAATGGTATGATTGGTTAAGTATTTTCACAATAAGTCACCTTGTTGTTTTTACGTTGGCCTGCCCAATAACTTTTCGAAATTGTACAAACGCACACACATACGCCACATGTGCAAATAACGCCTTGGCAAGGGCTGCCTGCCATGGTCAAATGGATGCACACTCAGTCAGGCTCGCTGGTCGGTATTCTGGATGCTGACAGACAGTCCTGCAAACATGACTTTATGGTACATGCTTTGCAATGGCAAATACGAGTAGCAAGAATATGTTAAAGCACTCGCATGCACCTCATGAGCGGTAACTTTCTCTGTGTGTTACATTCCGAGTGCTGCAGCATGCAGCATAAAATGTCAACAACGTATTTAGACCGTACATGAGAAATGGGAACACAATCAACTATTGGTTTTTTTGCTGATTCGTTTTTTTATCGCTTTTTGTTAATTCTTTTGCGACAGTTTTTTTTCTCTGTTTCGATCTTTATTGACAAGCATCGGTTTATTGTTTTAGTTCAGATTGCAGTACTCGACTAAAAGTACACCCCGCATCGATTTGCAATAGAAAATGCAAATGAAAGTTTTCACAACAGAAGATGCTTTGAAAAGGGAGACTTTGTTGTGCTGCAAATAATTTTGATTTAAGAAAAAATGAAAGCGAATCTGGAACAAAAAAATATAAGGCGAGAGATCGTTTTTAGTCGCTATTTAATATATGGCTGCATGATATTGCATGTTTGAGCATATTTATGGGCGGAGGGACAGTCGTTTAAAGTGGGCATTCAATTGTGTGAAACCACACGTTTCCCTGGAAATCTTCAATTGATTTTATACTCTTCAACTTTAAGGTGCCAAAACAGCTTAAGAGACATAATTTTTGAGCTTAAGTTTTTGACGAAAATCGATTGCTTACAATCGTAATTAATCGGGTTTCATCAAGAACGAATTTAAAAAAAATATGTCGCTCAAGCTTTCGCCGGTTATGGTTTTCTGTTCCATCTCAATTTTTCACAATAGTGTACATTGTTACCTTAATATACAAATATCGTTACCTTAATAAAGACAGGCCCTAACTCATTATTTTTTTGATATTGAGATTTTTGCAGTTTTTGATACATTAGATGTTCATCTACCGAAATATACAAAAAACTCTATTTCAAAAAAATAATAAGTTAGGGCATTTCTATATTAAGGTAACCATATAAAGATATATAGCCTGGGTCCTTATGAATATGAAAGTTGTGAAAATGGGAAAAGATGTTACTTTTGAAATGATTTTGTTCGAGGCTTGTTAAATTATTGCGATTGTGCGTGTGCATGTAATTCTCAATAACAATTTGAGAGTTTTTCTATAAACATACGGGGTTTTCTAGATTTTCTCAGGATTTTTTGGTTGAAGTCTATTGACGAGTTTCTTAAGATGAAAAGATTTTATATAGGATTTCAAAATTTTATAGTTATGTACATTCAAGTTGGTTTAGATGTGGCAGAATAGATTGCCATCTATATTGCCATAGGAAAGGGTAAATCTAAGTTAAAGTCCTCTCTAATTAACAGGGTGCGGATTTTCATACAAATTCATGCTTTTCGGTAATAGATAAAATAGATAGATTGACCAATTATCGATTTGAATAATAATTTTAATTTGCATATTTTGATGGTAAGTGCATATTTTTACATATTTTGCCTATAATATTTTTCTTCTCAGATTGTGGTATTGACTGGTCCTAATTAAATGACTGGGAGCTAAAGAAGTTATCGCTTTAATTACTTTTAGTTATCCCATAAACAGCCAAAGAATTCAGGTTGTAAAGCCGAAGAACTGATCTCGTATAATTGCACTGTTTTACAATTAACGCCAGAAAGTAAACTTGTGGGTCTACTGGGAAGGTTTTATTCGTTAAAAATAAAAATTAAAATATAATGCTGTATGTTTATCAACTGTATAAGTTGTTTTAACACTAAGTGCCATGAACTGCAATCAGAACTGTTCTGCACCCATTCAATTTATGCAGAGTTCTTTTATTTTACAATAATATATTTTTGTTGTTTCTGTTTTTGCTGGAATAAATTGAATGCTATTGCAAATAACCTTCCCAGAATTACATGCCTGCATTCGTATGCTCATCATTGTGTTTAAATCAGTCTACATATACATTTATCCGCCAGCAAATGTGTGTAAGTTTGTTATTTTTAAAATGATTTCATATCTCTCTGTGCTCGATATGCCATCAAATCAATGCTTAAACAATATTCAATATGTGAACTTTTGTGGTAGTTACAGCAAAACACCAACAACAAACAACAACTGCTCATGAATATCATTGGAAATTTCAAAATTATTGCCACACAAACTCTCACACTCCGAAATAATCGAACAAACACATCTGCAGTTAAAAAAAATGAATACAGGAATCTACACAAGCGACAAACATTTGTCAACATCAAAACCAATTCAAGAACATTATAAAGATACAGATAAGTGTGTGTGTGTGAGTGTGCTGCATTTTATTTCTGCAAAATTTCTTTTATGTGTGAGTGTGTGTGTGTGTTTTAGTATGTGAAAATTTCATATTATGCGTAATAGTTGCATATTCCTGGCATTCGTATTTATACGCATTATAAACATCATGTAGTTGTTTATTTTTTTTTTTTTGCTTTATTTTACTGTAATTTTTTTCCTCTTGTTTCGTTTTGTTTTAATACGAGCTTCTAGATACAATTTCATTTTACGAGTTTTCTATATGCATGTACTCGTACTCGTATGTTTGATTGTCTTTGTTGTTTTTGCTGCAGTTGCTTTTACTGTTAGTTATGTTATTGTTGTTTTTATGTGCATGTCCATTTTGTAGGTGTAAGTAGGTCATCTTTGATCAATGTTGTCACACGGCAATGTTTACTTTTATTGTTATTTTATATTTGTTTTGTTCATCATTTGTTGATGTTGCTGTACTACAATTGCTGTTGTTGTATTTCAATATCTACCTTGTATCTGTGAGATTTTACGGCAAAACTCTGCTGTTTGCGTGTGTGTGAATATGCAGTGCAGTTGTGTTAAAATAAACAACAAAATACTTTCTATGATTTACGGTAATAAATGGGAGAAAAAGAAAATATATTTGGCACTAGCGAACTCTGTACACCCAACAAACATATCGTTTATTTAGTTCAATCGTGTCTCAACTCAAAAGAACTAGTGTTGCCGAAAACGTTTTTAAAGTTTTCAATTTACATACACAACTCAATGAATAAATTAAAAAATATTCTTCTCTCAGGAGGTGGTATAATATAAAATACGAAATACCGAATTGTTCTGCACTATTAAGTGCCATTGAAGTAAATGAGTGCTACATATCTATAAACTAATGGGCCTGCTCGTAAATTGATCTCAGTTCTGTATAATGTAATTAATATCTTATGCTTCTGCCAATCATGTGTTTGCAATTGCGATTTAAAATTACTCATGGATTCCATCACACATTTGATAATTCATATCGATATGCATTGGCTTCCGGCAAATGCATTTTCGGGCATTCAATAGCTTCAGTGTTGCCAATATTTGCAAACTTGCAAATGTGCTGCACAGTGATGCATTTGCTATCAGGCCTGATCACATTCTCTCAATTAAACAATTAAAGGATAATTGATGCATACATATTAAATTTAATAAAAATATAATGAATTTTAATCAGGAATAATTTCTTAATCGGTGTAAAATTCAGCATTTTCAATTCTTATTGAATAAAATATTATTATTATTTAATGGAATTTTTTAAAGAAGAGAAGAAAAATTAAACTAGACTTTGTAGCTGAGGGAAATGTGTATTTTTCTGTGCAGACACGCACTTCATCAGTACCCATGTCTATCTACTTGGATAGAGATTGTTATTAACATCAGCTATTTAACATGAATGGAATATGAGAAATGATTTTGTTGTGCCAGGGCGGTGCTGGCTGAGGTATCTAGTTAGTACGTTGACTACAAAATCGAAGGTCCTTTGTTCGAACCCGGTATCTGGCAGTCATTAAATAACAACACCACGCATTTTTCAGACGTGCATTAGTGTGCCATTGTATCAGTTGTTGCAGGAAAGTTCAAGTTCACTGAAATATACAAAAAAAAAATATTCCTGCAATAAACAACTTCAATTGAAAATAAAACCAAAAACCAATTAAAAATGTATTTTAAGTCAATTAAGCGTTTGGTTAAAAATTTAATTAATCACAAAGTTTAATTCACTCAATTACATTTTAAATTGGTTTTTGGTTTTATTTTCAATTGAAGTTGCTTATTGCAGGAATATTTGTTTCTGTATACTGGCTTCAGCGGATACTAATCCTAATGTAACATCAGAGCACCCTCCTTCGTAGGTATTATGTAGCAGAATTATCGGCGAGTAAAATAACCAATAAAATGGCTACTAAACACAGCTTTGAAAATTTAATATGCCTCATTGACACCAGAGGCGCTGCAACACTTCATTATTTAAAAAACGTGCAAAAAGCTGAGTTGCAATACGATGAAGCTGTCTTCTCTATAAAATCAAAATGCTGATTGACAATTTTATTTGAACGTCGCGGAAAAAACGTCAATTAAACGACACTAATATACATCTACCGATTGATGGTTTTATTTGATCGTCCCCTGGCTACTTAAGACATCTGTAGTATTTTTGTGATCCGTCAAAATTTAAAAATCCAATTGTATTATCCAATTGGTATATAATTCTGCGAATAAACTATTTATGCAAGGATAAGTTACAATATTATTTAGAAACTAAATTTGTGGCTAGATAATTTATCTGCCTTACCAAACGCCTCAAACAATCCATATTGCCTACTGCCAATTTTTAGTGCAACAACTATAAACAACAGCAACAGCAAACAATAAAAATGGCACACAAATATCGCCTTCAGTATCCCCAGATACTAACGATGATGATCTCACGCGTATTGCAGTTTATTTCAAATGATTCAAAGCAAAAAAAAAAAGAACAACACTAGAAAATTCTTTAATATTCTCACATTCATTAAATTCTATTTTTTATTTATGTTGTTACTGCTTTATACTCAAGCTTACAATAGGAATTTAATCAGTAAAAGATTTCCAATAGCAAAAAATAAAAGAAAACTTCAATCCAATTTAAGTTGTTTAAAAGCATCGCAATAAACTGAAAATGGAATTCTTTGAAAATGAAAAGTTGTTGTTTGAAAAAAGCATCATGGCCACGGTCTAAACATGCAATTTCTGTCGGCATTGTTCTCTATGAAAATATTTACTTAAGCTACATTTTTCGTACAAAAGCATGACCACAATGTGCAAATATTTTATGCAATATAATTCTTTCATATCAAATCTTAGGATAAATTCCTCAATTTGTTATTTATTTTTCGTTATAAAGTGCATGGTGTTCTTTTTATGAAAGGACGAGTATATTTTTTAATAAAAGCATAATCAAGAGCTTTTAAGTGAAAGCTTTTTTAATTGCTTCGAGTTGGAATATATTTTTAAAGTACTTAAAAGTCTACATGTCTTGCGGGAGACTTTCAAAATTTCCTAAATCACTTCAGCAAATTACTCTGTAATTCGAAACGAAAGCAAATGCGTACTTTCGAATTGTAATACTAATAAGGGTAATAAGTGTAAGCGACATGTTATCGAAAATATGATTTTTTATTGAAAACTAAATTTTATGGCCCCAAAATTGTTGACAACTTTTAAGATACTGGCTGTAAAATTTTATCGCTAGCGACAATTTACATACAAAAACATATTTGAATATTTAAAAAAACCTTCTCGATATTTATTCGGAAGCTTTTTCTTTCGTTTCGAAATACAGAGTGGACCCCCTGGATTTAAAATATTTAGAAAATGTTGTTTTTGTTTTAGTATATACAAATTCTTCCCTAACAAAAGCAAACCGATTTTGTTTGGCCTTTTAAGGTTTTTTTGAATTTGTATGAAAAACAAAAACAAATTTTCAAACTGTTGTTTTTGTTCTCATATAAATATCACTTGGTGACGTGATTTACACAATGAGACGCTAAATTTCATTGAAAAAACTAACATGATTATTTACAGCTCAGGCTGTGCACAAGGGAATGGTTTCATCTAATTGTCATTCTAAGCCAATTAGTAATTTACAAATTGCCGGAAATAAAGCTCCCTTCCCCTTTTGGCTTTTGCAAAAGCTGCACAAGAGCTGAAACAAAGACGCGTGCCATTGAATTGTTTTACAACATTTATATGAACATTCAAATACGTGCGCCAAGTCATTTGATACCTGCACTTAAAAATACTCGTACCAACAAACAAACAAATATTTTTATTTGTGTATTTTATTTTGTATTTGCTGTAGGCTTAATAAGACCGGGCTTTTTCGAAAACAATGACTAAATTGAAAGAGAAAACGACACCTACACAACGCCAACAGTCATTCAGAAATACGCCTGCGCTAAATATCTTTATTTGTTTAAAAAATAAAATACACATATAAATAAATATAAATTCGAATAGTTGTGGTTACCGTTCTGGTGATAAATTAGAATTAAAGCGTTAAAACTACAAAAATATAATAGCAATACGAGTATAACAATTTATTTAATAGTGTCAATTAAAATTGAATACATAATTGTTTTATGAATATATTTATTAATTTGGAACAATTTTCCGATTCGGTAGATAAACATACCGGTTTTGGTTATGCGCTATCAGCAGTGTTCTCTTGAGTACTTGCATAAATACTCATAAACGATTATTAAAGTTAAAGTTGGCTTAACGCAGCAAAGTTTGCAGGAGAAAACTGGTTTTAAGAATGATGTAAATTTAACAATCACTGTTATTTGGTTTTCTTTTCTAGGAAAAAATGTTACATTTATTGTACTTTGTAATGAAATATCACAATTAAATGGTTTTTTATAGCTATGCTATTTATTGCGCCATACAGGCTTTAGGACGTGATTTTCGTAACAAGAATAATAGACACTATTGCAGTTATAATTTTGTTTTTTTTTATTTCTTTTTACTTAAAAGCAGAGTACGAAAATAAACAAAACAAATTGTTTGTTTGATGTTGTTTTGTTTCGTTCTTTGAAGTAAGTGAAACAAAGAGAAAACAAAAACAATGAAAACGATTGCTCAATTTGTTTTAGTTTTGTTTTTGCCTATGAGCACAAACCAGAGAACACAGACTATCGGCTGTAAGCCGGCCACCGGCTACAAACAATACATTAATTTAATTTTAATAATGGGAAATAAATGGAGACGTTTTAAAATATTTGCAGAGTATTTGACATCATCATATAATATAATTTGATTGCATTGTTATTTCACGCATGAAATTTGTTTTCTATAACTAAGCAGCACAGCTATAACCGGGTGTCCTAAGACAAGTCTCTTCTTTTTTTTTAAATAAAAATTTGATTAAAAATTATTGCATCACCCCTTATGAGTGCAAATTTTTTATTTTAAGCCAACGCTAAATTTAATTTGTCTTAATAAGGAGTTAAAAAGCGTTGCACTTTTCCTAGAAAAGAAAACGACGACAGTGTCAATCTATTTCTTGCTCGAAAAAGCAGTGTAATTAGTTTTTGTTATAAACTGAAGAAAGACTATTATTGAGAACTTTGCGTTTTGCGTGGGAAATTGTTTGTGGAAAGTTCCCTTACAGTTTCTTTAACATAGTTCTGATATAACAGGAGTGTTTCCTTGGGCTTTTTGAAGTTGTAAACTCGCGCGACCTTGGAGGCCTATTGTTAGGTCCATTTCTCGAAATCAGACATTTTGATTTAAATAAATCGATGGGTGCGGTCGATGAATAGGACGCAGTACCACACTGTTACAACTACATCTCGCCCTTATAAATATCATTAATATTTGCAAAAAAAAAAAAAAATAAAATCCTTGATCATGGTGCGTTACACAGAAAAAAGTATTCACCAATTAATGTTTTCAATTAATAATTTAATTAACTCAATTAAATTTTTAATTGTATTAATTAATTTGAGTGGAAAAACTTAATTGATATTATCAAATTGTTTATAGGTGAAAATTTAATTAATTTTTTAATTTATATTAAAAATTTTTTAATTAATATTACAAATTTTTTAATTAATATTACAAACTCATTCATATTACTTTTTTGTGTGTAACGATGTCCATTGCCCGCAAAGCGTGTTCTGTCTTATAGGAACATTTAGAATTAAGTTATCATGATATCTATGAAAAATTGCGTAAATGTATATGAGTTTTCTTTAGTCTCATCTATCCGATATCACAGATACTCAACTGTTATGCACTCCTTTCCAACAGAATTCTATTTTGCCACAATGGTCTGAGTAAGTTAATAATTTAAAATAAGAATTCGATTTAAAAACCCAAACTGATTTCCTGAAATTGCTGCTACAATTGTAATTTTCAGATTGTACGTTGCGACAATAAATTCAATTCTTTTGTTGGTTTTTGGTTTAAACTAATTTGACTATTTGTTATTTATGCACTTGTTGGTCTAGTCGCCTGTACATATTTACTTTAGTATAAGTGTGTGTAAATCACTATGAGTTTGTGCCATACGAAAGATTTACATACACTGACAGGTGAAATTTGTGGGGCGCCATTGGGCTTATTATCAGCTAATCTTAACGAATGGAAAAACCAATATACCCAAGGGTAATCGTACACATACACATACACATATGCACATAAATATGGCTGTATATAGGAGTGTGTGTGTAAGTTTGTGTACAAATGCATTTAGGAATGATTAATGTATTTCAACTAAATATATTCTGACTAATTGGTACAAAGGGTGGCACGAAATTCAAATTAAATAGAAATAAATAACATATGAAAGGATACTTTTTGGTAATAAATTTACTGGCAGAATTAATGAGCCCCGGTGTACGCAGTCTGACAATTAGTACTTTGGTATTCTATCACTTACCGTCCACTATAGAATACTCGACGATGAAGCTTGAGAAACGTCTTTATAAAACCTGGATACCATATACAGAATTTTGGAGGAATAGTACTCCAGAAAGAAGAAAAAGTGTTGATTTTTATACTGAAGGCTCCAAATTACAAGAAGGTGTGGGTTGTGGTGTTTTTTCAGGTACTTTAGATATTCGTATTGCAAAGCGACTTCCGGGTCACTGAAGTGTCTTCCAGGCAGATATCCTTGCTATAAAAGAAACTGCGAACGAAGAAGCTGAGAAGATAAAACAAATAGAAGGTGGGTCACAAGAAATGACTGCGAGATCACCAGACTCATCTAAATAGCACAAATACAGCTTCTTTGATTTTAGGAAATCGGAAACAGATCGCGATTCTAGTTTCCGTTCTAACTCGACACTGTCTTATAGACAGGCATGCACAATTGCACAAAGGTTAAAAGTTGAAAACAATGTTGAAATTAATCCATGTCACTGCCCTGTACTTGTAATAAAGAGAATGACCACACCATATTAGCAGCTTTATATTGAGCTCTGGTTTGTTTGACGATGGCGACTCCGCAAAAGTTGACTCTCTGTGGTATCACAATGAACCAAAACGGTCTGAAAGTAAAAAAAACCAGCAATATATCACAATCTGCCCCAAAGTGAATAATAGGCCATAAAAATTTTGTGAACTCTATTTTCATACTATTTTGATGTGCCCCACAGTGTAGCTTCACTGAAAAAGTTCTGATTTGACTTCCGATATTTTGCAAAAAAGTTCTAAAACCAAGCTTTTAGTATTCCCAATGTGCAGTAGCGTTACTTTTCCAACTATAATATCTTTTGTTAAACAGCTATCACTCAGAGCAAAATGGCTATATATAAGAAAAAATTAATCTCGTTATACTCTCTATAAAGCAAGATAATACTCGTATATTTACTTGAAATACATAATTGAAATTAAGCACTTAAACATATTCTGCTTAAATACATATCACGAAATTATGACATTAACAAAACCAATAAACTTTTTTTTGGGCTCAAAATTTAAGACTTACGTTTTTATTAAACAAAATCTATAAAATACATGCCCTATTAAAGAATGTCATGACAAAATATAACAATATTTAAATTTATGCTTCAGTTTTAAAATATTTTATTGAAAACAAACTGCAATCGTTGCAACATATGAATATTAAATCGAGAAGGAGATGTACCCGAACCTTTACGTATATATTGTTTATTAATGACATTTTATTTTTATTTATTGACAAAATGCCGTTCGATAAAGTTTAAAAATATTTATTCGTATTAACAAATTTATGAGCAATAGAGCAGACTACTACGCCTTATGTGGCACGTGAGACTAACGCGCCTCATATATTGCTATCGCTGTTAGTCTGGCCCCCCCTCTACCTCTTCTTTCCCAGCAACACTCATTAAAAGTGATTATGTTTGAAATGCAATATTTAAGTAGAAAAGTAGAAACGCAAGCAAAACAAAACAAACAGTCGTCCCTTATTACAATGGAAACGTTGAAAGCGATGACAGTGACGTTGAAAGCAACACCAGCAGCAAAATTTATTTCAGTCAAACTGTGTATGACTGTATATGTGTGTGTGTGTGTTTTGAAATATTTTTGTCTTAATAGATTTCTTGAAAATAATAACAATTTACCTTACAAGGTTTGAAGAATAATAAAACAAAAAGCACAACAACGGCGTACTTAAATACAACAACAACAACAACAGTAGTAAATAATAATAATAATAAAATCATAACAATAAAAGTAAAAAGCAACAATTAAAAGTTCCATTATTTGTAGATAAAATTCTTAGTAAAAAAAAGCATTTTGCGTCATCATCACCAGCAACACTGAGAATAAATTTTTACCTTAAAAAAAATATTTTTTTTACATATTTTATGATTTATAGTTTGTTTTTAAATCCCATGCATAACAAGGTGGATGATCGATCTATCAGCTAAAGCTGAGTACCCACGAAAAGCTTTCGAATGTGCTTGATTTTGCTGTTGTATCAGCCACGATACATTTTATTTCACTTCGAAGACAACAAACACAAGTCCTACCACGGCTTTTTTCAGCGAACAAAACCAACAGAAATAGTACAAAATTAAACACAGCTATCATTCATTACGGAAATCAACATAAAATCTCAGAGCTTTGTTATGAAATTCAAATGTAGAGTTCAATATAACGAGCAAATTGAAATACAACTCCGCGAAATGTAAGAATTCAGCCACTCCGATGACTAAACAAAACAACGGCTATTAAGTAAGGAAATACTAAAAATTTTTTTCAAGAAGATTGCCATTACTAATCTGTTGATACACATGATTACAATAGTTTTCGTCATCTAGTTCACCCTATAATCTTCTATATTATGTGATGATTAAAGGTCGCTATAGTTATATCAGTTGGATAATAAAAGTCTTAGGGCCAATTTCACCCACTTATTTAAATATCAATTCATATTTAAAAGTCAATTTTCCACAAAAAAAATTAATGAAAATCGACATTTAAATATGAATTGATGTTTAAATAGAGTTGGTGAAATTGGCCCTTATTGTTTTAGCTTTGCCAGAAATACACACAAATTGAAGGAACTTTTGAAACGGTTATAGTGTCATTTATATCATTCAGTCTCGTGTTAACAGCAGTGAAGTTAACATCGTGATATTTTAACAGCGAATATGTTAACATTTTGAATCAATAAATACAAATGTTTTGATAAAATTCTAAATAACAGTGCTGGGTAAATAAAGCGTTTTAATTAATTTAAAATACGAACCTTAATAAACAAACGTTTTTAAAACATAGAAATATTTTAGTATTATTTCACTGAGAAAAAACAATTCACTTACTGTCGAAACAAACTGCTCCGTATTCAATAGTTTCCTGGTCTATAGTTAATGATTGTTGGGAACTAAAATTAAAAGAAATTATAAATTTGAATCTTCACTAAATCTTTATTTAAAACAGTTGATCTCTAGTTTTTCTCCCAGTGTTAAATCAGTACAATTGTCATTATGTATTTCTTTTCCATTTCTATTTTTGCCATTACTTACTATTTGTATTTATAACAATTCTTACCTAAATCATCATTTGTCTACACACACAAAACGACAAAAGCAACAATAATAACAACAGCAAAGCTGGGTTTCTATGTATAACAAATAACAAGAAAAGAACATTATCGTGGATACAACAACAATAGATGTAATAAAATGATAATCGTCATCATCATCATCGTCATCATCGTCATTGTCATCTTAATAACAATGATGACGACAAATACCAGCAGCAACAACGAGAACAGCAACAAACAATAATAAATATATATAAACTTATTTGTATTGTGGCAGCAACTGAAACAGCAGCAGCAACTTAAACACAACAACAATGAAAAAAGAAAATAAAACTAACGCATTCAATAAACAACAACAATAGCAAATAATAATAATAATAATAAAAATACTAATATAAATTTTTATAATCGGTGCTATTTTATTGTTATTGGTATTTTAGTTGTAGATCAGATAAGGACAGACAGACAGACAGACAAACGAGAAGTAGCAACAATTTAATCGCTCTTATGCTGCATCTGCAATATTGGCTTTAAACGTTTAGTGCAGGCTTCTGGCTGCTTATTGTCATTGATACCTTTTTATTGCTGCTACATTAAGTTGTTGTCAGCAATATAAAATCTTTACGAAAAACACACACGCACATATGAAATATGGATGTGCATGAAAGTGCAATCAAACTTTATTGCACGTTGTGGCACAGCAACACACACACACACACACACATACACACACGCACCATCTCTTAAATACAGTTATTAGGTGTAAAATTTTGATGCTGCCGTATCTTAATATTAGACTTGCATCGAACTCATTCAGTCGGTCGTTTTTGACACAAACCACCGATCAAACCCATTTAAATTACATGGGTTTGATTATTGGTTTCTGTCAAAAACGACCGACTGAATGAGTTCGACCCAAGTCTACTTCATATGAATGCCTCTATTTGTTATTTGAGATTAAGCGGTATTATTTTATGTCATATATCGGCCGTGAAAAGAGTGCCTTCTTTTTAAAACTAGAGACAAGCCAAGAGAAAGAAAACAAAAATAATCAAAATTCCGTCAAAGAATTTGTAAGAAAGTGAAATACAACACATTTCCCATCCAGTTTCTTCAGCTGTCATATGTCCTCATGCAAAGATGTCTACACTGAATTTTTTCATGCTCATGGGTTCGAATCCCATTATAAATAAAGCTCTGCTTTACTACATGCTGTGAAGATCTCTTTCTGTTTCATTTCGTCCCAGCGACTTCGGTTGGCGGTTTTCTACTGCTGCATCGCCTGGCTGTTTGGATTTTGACAAATCAAGTACAAAGAGCTGTTTTAGCTTTAGATATAGATTTTATCAGCTCTTTGAAGCCTAGACTAGGGCCTGGCGTTGCATGCAGAATACGATTTCGCTTTCGTTGACAGCTGAGTAAGATTTTTGCATGCATTTGCTATTGCGTCGGTTGCAGTTGAGTACACCCAATAGTGTGTCTGTCTGCCTTTAAATAAGATGAATAAATGCAGTAACATATAAAGATACGATTACAATATGGTAAGACATACATACACACACTCACATGAACACACGTCGGTTTGTTACATTTGTAAAGTGCTTGTAAAACTTTTAAGTATTTCAACATTTAACTGCAAATTTCTTTGAACAAATACCTTTGGCGGTAAATCTTTTGTATGTATGTACGAGTATATACCTTGCCCTGGCCCTTCATTCAGTCTGTTGGGCTCTTGAGTAACTTTTTCACTTTCTCTTTCGATAGCTTTCATGTGCATGTTACTGGCAACTGAACAAGTGGGTTGGGTTGGTTGTCTTGTTTCAGGAAAAAGTTAAGATGCATCTACTTTTAAAGTTTGTGTTTAAATGTATGCAGTATGTTTTGATAGCAAGTTTTTTATTTTGACAATATTATTGGAAATAATTTAATATGAAATGAATTGTACTGCAGCAGAATTGAGTGGGCAAAATATCCATTTTTTAATTTTTATTTTTATTTACATTTTTATATTTATTTTTATTGGCCTTTAACGCCCTTGACAAAAGGCGGAAAGTGTGCCAATGCAATTTTTCGTTACTCAGTTTTTGTTGCAAGTAATTATTTGCGTCATTGTTGTTTTTTGTAACAATTCTATTTAATGTAATTATATTTACAAAGATAGAATATTTTTTTCATATTTTTAACTAAATTTTTGTTTAATGTTTTCCCAACATTTTTCCGCTACTTAATTTTATGCTGATTTGGCTGTTTTTTCTTTCTTTATATATTTTTGCCATTTCAATTATATTTTTTCCTGAATGCAAAGTATTCTAGTTGTTGTTGTTTGGCTGGCATTTCAGAAATTAAATTAGCAGCCTGTATGGTATGCACCAGGACATTGAAATAAAAGCGAAAAAAGTGAATTAAAATAGAGCGCTAAAATAAAACAAAAAAAAAAACAGAAATTTTGCAATTCTCTTGTGTGCTGTGATTTGTCGAAATGAATGCAGGAAAAATTAACAGCCAATAAATAGAAAATTCTATATTAATGCCACACAAACAGGCTGACATGTATTTGAAGACTCAGTTAACGACATCACTGCCGAATCAGCTCTATTTTCGAAGAGCCACTGAGTCTTTCAGATGAATTGGCGATTTATGGTTGTTTATTTAAAGCGCCTTTTGATTGCAACATTGTGTCTTAAAGTATATTGCCGCAACATATCGATGGCTTCATTCCAGAGTACGCTAAGTCTAGAAAGTGAATTTTACAGGAGACGCGTTCAAAGTTTATTTGGAATTTCTCAAAGGCCGTATAAGATAGAAATTCAATTTTACAATTGTGAGCATAACTTTTGATAGGGTTGTCCGATTAATTCGAGCTTTTGACAGGACTCAAGTTACATCAATCCAAATTCAAATAAACAAACTCCTTCAAAACATGCTAAGTCGACTTAGCATACTCTGGAATTAAGCCATCGATATAGTTTTGTAAAAGGTCACCGAAACGTAGCTTATGAAATAAATACATTTCTTATGTCATTTCGATTTCGTTATATTTGGAAGTCAGATATGCTAATTTCTCCCCAAACGAGCCAATTTTCCAAATTATTTGGTGTCTAAAATTTTGATTTGGCGGCATGGTGATTTTTCTGGCGATAAATAAATTTGTTGGCGACTTGTATTGCTATTTTTTTTTAGGAAAATTAGATTCAAAAATTAATCCTATCAATAATTGTCTGTAAGAAATTAAAACAAAAATTAATGTGGATCAATTTTCTTATATGAATTTAAGTAATAAATGCGTTTTGAATTTAAATGATAAAATTTGCAAGAAACAATTTTTATCGATGTTGTTTCTACTTTAGGCGATTTTCTGCTAAACTTTTATACGATTATTTTATAAAAATTTATATTAAACAAAGTTTTATATAAAAAAAATTTATTATCTATTAAAAAATACATAAAAATTATTTTTGGCGATTTTAAAAATCATTTTGGCGAAATAGGCCGGAAAAAATCTGAAAGCTCTGATTGTATTCTCTGTATTGAAGCGAGCGAGAGAGAGCTGGAAAGGGAGAGAGGGTGGGAGAGAGAGTATTCAGTTCAATGCTCTTCTAGGCGATACAAGAAAGAAAATAGCATTAAATATTGTTAATTCACTAATATAAATATCACATACGCGTTATGGATTTAAAATTCGTGTTATAATAATTATATAATTCCATTGCAGTTTTTTAAAAAATTAGTTCGATTCCAGTTTGCTAAAAAACAATATTATGCCCTGAACATGAGCAGGAATATGATTCAATTAAAAAAGAAAATTCAACTGAATGCATGTATAAGGAAAATAAAATTTCTCCAACAAAAAAATTAATTAAACATTTAATTGTGTCCATTAAACGGTTTAAATAATAAAATTTTTAAACAAAAGTTTAGTTGAATCAATGAAATCTTTAATAAACCTTTTAATAAACGAAATTTTTAAGCAAAAGTTTAATTGACTCAATGAAATTTTTAATTGTTTACCAAACATTTTTTTTTAAATTAAAGGTATTTTATTAAAAACTAAAGATCACAAATGCTTTAAGACATGGAAATGAATTAGACAGTAAAATACTGAAACCATCTCTCAACTGTATACACTGATATTTGTCAGCCTGTAGGGAAACAAAAAGTTCACAAAACTAAAACATCAAACTACCAAAACGTGCAATAAAAACCGTGCAAACGGGTCAACAATTAATCTCATTTTGAAATGTTTTTGTTGATATTTCAGCTGCTGATGCTATCAACGTTTTGTTGCAACATGGGGTGCTACTGAAGTGTTAATATTAAAATATCAATTGTGATGAACAAATATGGGATTATCATAATAAATTCAAACGTTGTTAAATATACATACGTTTATGAACGTGTGTAAGTGTGTACTTGTGTGCCTGTGTATGCTTGCGTGGAATGGTTTAGTTTTGCATATCTGCAAGGAATTAAGGTATTTGCAAATGCCTTTAAAGCCAAACAATTCATGCAACAATACAAATTCAGTGAGAAAATCCTTATTTTCTGTTTGATCTGATTTTGCCAGCATCGCAGTATTTGTAGTCGTAACCATTGAAGTATAAAAGTTTTGCATGTTGGCAAAATAAAAAAATAAAATTAATCTGCATTTGTGTAGTACAACTCGGCTCTGGAAAGGTCGTCCGTCATACACTGTAACGTGTAGACAAGGTATTGATTGAAGTACAAAAAACGAAACATAAAATATTTTTATTTTTTATTAAAAATATTAAAATACATTGTTAGTGATGAAAATTCAAACTGCAATCAATATCTGTTTTAATTGTACACTCTCACTCACTGAAACGTAAAACCATTTAAATAAATTCACATCTGAGCACATGCTGGCTGCAGTTGTACCTGCAAAAGAGGTTACAGATTTGTTTTCAAGTTCTTGCTGGAGAAAACTTAAAATTGTTTTGAGTTTGTAGTATTTTGAATGATAAAAAGAGAGAAAAAGTATTCTGGTATCGGAAAGCGAGGTGAGAATTGCAGCAGCGCCTTCCCTCTGGCTCTCATTTCGCGTGTCCCTTCATATTGGGTGATTTTTATATAAATTTTCTGGAAAACATAATTTTATTAAATGATTTTATTTCAATAGTTATTGCATATTGAACAAAATAAAACAAAGGCTACTCGTATTTTATTTAAAAATATAGTTTTCGTTAAATTACACATGAGTCTTTTTGCAGGCCCTGGGAATATTTTTACTCACACAAGCATGTGTGAACGTATTTACATAAACATAAATATTAATTAGTTTTGATATTATTATATTTATGTATGTAAAATAATTGCCTTTGGCTTGTTAGTGTAGGTTTAATTTGAACAAAAATTGCGGTGATTTTAACAACGAAATAAATTTTTTAAATTCTAACAAAAATTCTTTTCATTCATTTATTCATTTGTTTGCTTTTTATGTGGCCAGTTTAATAATTTCTGCTTTGACCTTAACCTTGAGTTAAATATTTTGTCAATATGTAGATGTTTTAAATAATTGTTAGTGGCGTACATTTTTACATGGAACCCACTTGCTAAAACTAAATTTTGAATGAGGGTTTTCGGTTGAATTATAAAAAAAAAGAAACAACGTAATATTTACTAGTGCTAATCTCGAGAACCTGATTTTTAGTACAGAAAATAATGTTGTGTGTAAAATTCACGTTTTTTAGTTTTTAACTATTAAAAAGCATTTAATGATACAAGTTACTCAAACTTTAGATTCTAATAAAATAAATCTGTGTAAGACACCTGTTCCTCGGTTTACACAGCAGCTTTTCTTGCAGAGAAAAACTGTAAATCACACCTTGTAATTCTGTTCTAAAAAGTCTTGCAAAAATTATACATATTTTCTTAGTTAAAAAACAATTAATTATAAGGTTTAATTGAAAGCCTAAAAATTATCTATTATAATAAATTGTGAGCAAGGCCTGATTTATACCATGACTTAAATTCATGATTAAAATTCTTGATGTTTGTTTTGTAGTTTGTCAAAAATGACACTGTTTCTGTTTTTAAAGTTTTTTCTTAGGGTTCTATACACCAAAAGTGACAAGGAGCCCTATTATTTTCGCTACGAAGTCCGTCTTTTTGCCTGTCACAGGCTGTTTTCTCGAGCACTGTAACAGAATATTTAAAATTTTGATATATGGCAGTTAAAAACTAAATAGTGTTCTAAAGCCAGCAACGAAAAATGTTGAAATCATAATGCAATATACTGACAATTATAAAGAGTGATTTTTTAGCAACTTTCTTTTTGGCCACACTGTTTTTGGCAACTCAGTTAAACATGTTCAGTTGTCCCTATAATTTAACCATGAATCGACTTGCAAATGAACAACGCTTGCAGATTATTAAATTTTATTATCCAAATTTATGATCGGTTAAGAAAGTGATCCAGTGCACTTCTGCCATTTTATAGTCAGTTTGGGCGACCTTCTGAGGTGGCTGTTCGGAATCTTGTGACTAAATATCGCACCAAAATTACCTTATTGAACATTATACCACCAACACTCATATGTAAAGTACATATGACAGAAGAAAATATCGCAGCTGTATCCGTCAGTGTTGTTTATAACCGTGAATTATCGATATGCCGCCATTCGTAGTAATTGGGCCTTCGTTACTTTTTTTTTTGCACAAAATGGAAGAGCTAGACTTGGCTGACATTTGGTTGCAGCAAGACAGTGCCACATGCGAAACAATGCCCCAATTGAGAGGCGAATTCGGTGAACAGTTTATTTCATGTTTGGGCCCGGTCAATTGGCCGCCTAGATCGTGTGAATTAACGCCCTTAGACTATTTTTAGTGAGGCTATGGGAACTAAAGGGTTGATTCACCAGAAGACAATATTAAAGAATTTATTCCTGAGATCCCGGCCGATATGTTGACGAGAGTATGCTAAAATTGGACCCAGCGTATAAACCATTTCAGTCGTAGCCGCGGTCAATATTTACATGAAATCATCCGTAAACACTAAACTATATAGACCGTTCAACCGACTCAAATAAAGATTTCATACATTTCTCTAAATTTTATGTATTTTATTAATAAATCAAATCCGAAAACTCTTAACAAATCAACCTATATATAGACACTTGAAATTTTTAAAGTTTGTATATTTGTATGTAGGCTACACCAATTAATTTTAAAATTTAATAAATCATCGAAACTAAAGGTTATTCTATTAGTTAATGTACCTTTGATAACTTGCTGCATTTTGGAAACCGTAAGAGGCAAACTCGTGGAATTTTCAAAAACGCTAAACCTAAAAAATCCCAAGATTAAAAATAGCGCTTAAATGAAAAATATCACCATTAATAAGATAAATCATTAAAAGGCATTAACAACACAAAAAGTATCAAGGTCGTCACAATAACTAAAGAAATCGCCCAAAAACCAAAAAAAAGCCGGCCAAAACAAAAAAAAATCGCTTAAACTAAAAATATGCGTTGTAAGAAAGCGAAAAAATCGCTAGAATGAAGAAAACACAAAATTAAAATAGCATCAATACTAAAGAAATTAGCAAAAACTGAAAAAAATCGCCAAAAAGAAAAAGCGCCGTACGAAACCCTTCTTGAGTCAAAGTCGCACTTTACTGAATTCATTTTTTGCTGTAATAACTTATCGTGGATTATAGTTTGTAAAATCTTAAACTTGACATCAAAAGCTGTTCAAATTTTATTTGTACAAATTAAAATATATTTATCTTTAATAATTCTATTATTTAAAACGACTGACTGTGTTAATACACCAACAGTATGTAAATATTTCCGTTAAAAAAATCAACTATTAAAAAATTTGAAAACTCTATTAATAATTATTAAAGAAAAACAGAAACACTATTTATTGTGACATAAAAAGTACCTGTCAATTTTTTTTCTATATTTTATTTTTTCAATACTGGTTTTTATATGTATGATATTGAAATAAAAGGTGAATGGTTTTAATCTTTTGGTTATTGCTGCTGCTGTTGTTATCTCTGTTGTTATTTATTTTTTATTTGTTGCTTAATAAAATATACAACCAGAGTAACAGCAACGCCCGCCCACATTTTAATAAAAAAATTACACAGAACAACATCGAATTTGTGACTTGAGATTTCTCAGTTAATTTTGATTTACATAATACTGAAGGTCAATGCCTGTAAATGACTTTTTGTTTGACTTAACTCTGGCTCTCGAGATTTACCGTTGCATAAAAGATTAGGGAGGCTGCACTACAAGTTTAATTTCCTGTAACTGGAGAACTAATTTTTCGATTTAATTAAATAAATAAAATATCAAAAAACTTACAATAAAATTATCTTCAAACTGTATTCTCTTAAATTCCTGAAAATCCGCGTAGTTTTGGGGTTATTGAGAAAGTTTTGGGCAAACAGAAATTCTTCTAAGAAAATTTAAGATTTTTTTGTTCTCTAAAAATTTATAAAAAAATAGAATAAAAAATAAAATGTGCCATGTTTCGTTGAAATCCATTTACCAGTCATTTTGCAGTAAAATTCATAAAATTATTTGGTGCAGCCTCCCTAATTTTCTATAAAACGGTAAGCCTGTAGAACCTCAGTGCAATACAAAAAAAAAATCATTTGCTGGCCTGTGTTATCGGTAATGTTGCTCGCCAAGCTTAATAAACCAGGTGATAATTTCACATTTCACACCATCTGAAAAGAGTGACTAATTTTAAAAGCAAATGCGCTTCAACTGATTCACACTTCAACTAAATTAAATAAATATTGAAATTATTATAGTTTCTGAGAAAAAATATAAGCGCAACTCAGAGCCAATTGCATTAATTCTATTTAAATACAATTCATATTTAAAAGTTGTTTGTCATATATTTATTTTCTTAAAAAAGCGAATTTTAAATATGAATGGATTTTTGAAAAGATTTGGTGAAATGGGCTCTAAATATATTTTTTATAATGCTAAGGCATACTTCCCCAATTTTTTTTATTGAATAAGTTTTTATTTGAAAACAAATTTACTCAATATTTTTATGAATGAATACGAGTCTTGATGTATTGTGTTTGCTTTGGAATAGCGTGGGTTGTTTTAACATTTTGCGCGAGTTAATTTTTCTCATTGAAATACTATTTTGAGTTTTTATATATTTCTTTTTAATTTAAAAAAACGTTGTTTTGTGCTTAAGCTTTTTTTTTTGTCAAATGTAGACTTATCTATGATTAGCAAAGTGAAAAAAAAAACAAGTTGAAAAACGTATTTTGTGTCGGCGTTTTTGTAGTTGAAGTGTAATTTTTGCTTGTCAATTTTGAAAACTTGCCTCTTGTTGTTGTTGCTCTTTTTTGTTGTTAGTAAGTTTTTTTCTTCTCATTTTATTGGATGAAAAATAATTTGAAAAATGCTAAACTTAAATGCATTAGAATGCCAAACGGTTACAAAGTATTTATTTCACTTTTTATATATTTTACAAAAAAGGTTAAGAAATTTTAAGCAACTTTTTTATTTTGTTTGCATTTTTTTTACATTCATTGAATTCGTAAGAAATTTACGAGTATTTACCACCAAAGTATTTATTACACCTGGTACGAGTATTTTGTTTGGTAAGAGTTTTGAATAATTTGGCAATTAGCTTTAGAAATAGGTAGACAATTTTGAAGCCGCTCTCGGTGTTTTTAAAAAATTTTTGTTTTGGTTTTATAAAAAAGTCACAAACTAATGGTAATGGAAATTTGCTTTGTTTTTTAAGTTACTTATTTCTGGCAGAGAAAAATTAGCTTAAAGTTACCTGTATATATTTTTTTTGCAATATAATTTAAAAAAGGAAATTTTAGACGAGTCATGGCAATAAACAAAATATTATAGCTCTCTTTCTTATCTACCCATTGGCCTATTAAGGCCAACCTTTTAATTGAACCAGGCAGTTACAGGGAAATATTTGCTTATTCCTTACATCTTCCATAACATTATTTTTTATGGAAATATTTTAATTTTTTCATAAGTATTTTTCCTTTTGGCCTTCATGTCAATAATAACATAAATAAACATACATACGAGTAATAAAAAAATTTTTCGCTTTCACAGAAACTTTAACTTTTTGAATACAACTGTTTTGTTAAAAATATAAATAATATAAAAAATTTTTATATTTAAAAAAGAAATAATTAATTTAAACTTATTAAAAGTTTATTTAATCTTTAATATGCTAATTTAATTGATTATAAGTTAAATTAAAATATAATTGAGCACAAACAAATTCAATTTAATAAAATTTAGTTAGAAATGTAATTGATAAAAATTTAAATTAAACATTTAATCACATTTAAAATTTAATTGATTAAATTTTTAATTAAAAAAAAGTTAAAAAAATTTTAATTAAAAATTTAATTGATTTAAATTTTATTTAAAAATTTAATTGATTTAAATTTTAATTAAAAATTTAATTGACTTAAATTTTATTTAAAAATTTAATTGATTTAAATTTTAATTAAAAATTTAATTTATTTCAAATTTAATGAAAAATTTAATTGTTTATATTAAAATTGAATTGATTAAAATTTAGTTAAAAATTTGATTTATTAAAATTTTGATTAAAAATATAATTGGTCATATTAAAAAATTAATTGATCATATTAAAAATTAATTGAAATTTTTATTGCTGATATTAAAAGTTCAAGTGATTTAAGTTAAGCTAAAAATTTAATCTATTAAAATTTTAATTAAAAATTTAATTGCTAATATAAAAAATGTAATTGACTAAAATGTAGCTAAAAATTTAATTATTTTATTAAAAGTAATTAAAGTAGCTTAAAAATTTAATTAATTACAACTTTAATTATATTAAAATTCTAATTAATTAAAAATTCAATAGATTAGTGCTTGAATAAAAATTTAATCGATCATATTAAAAATTAAATTGTTTAAAAATTTCATTAGGATTTTAATTAAAAGTTTAATTGATCACATAAAAATCTTAATTGTTTAAACATTTGATTGATTAAAAGCATAATTGATTTACAGTTTTATTTAATTTAATAAATTCAATTGATTAAAAGTTTAATAAAAAGTTTAATTAATAGCATTCAAAATTTATTTAGTTAACAATTAGATTGAATTCAACTTAGTTAAAGATTTAATTCAGCACATTTAATTTAAAAATTCATTTGATTAAAAGCTTAATTAAAAATTTAAATGAAAGCATTAAAAATTTAATTGCTTAAACATTTAATTTAGAATTTGAATTTAATTGAGTCAATTAAGATTTTGCCTAAAAATTTAATTAATTTAAAAATTTAATTAATTAAAAACTTATCTTTTTATATATTTTTATTTTTTATTTTTGAATTTCTTGATTCAAAATAATTTTTTATGAGTGTAGTTATATTCTTAAAAAAAGTTCGAGTATATTTTATTTTCTTAAATTCCACTTAAAATAAAAACTGATTTCTTTTCCCTCCCATATTTCTTTTCCTTAAAACAATAAACCACTTAATTAAAAACAGTCATGTTGAAATAACAATTTTGTGCATAAAGTGCTCAGAGCCCGCTACAAAAATTTTAAAATAAATAAGGATTCTCTTTCTCGTGAAAGGATATTGTGTGTATGGACATTATTAAATGCAAACCACTCATGTCGTTTGATAATTAGTGTTGAAATAAAAATTACGATGACTGCGAACATTTTTATTCTTTCTCCTGTTGAAAATTTGTATGCCATTTTATCTTTCTCCGATTCCAGTAAAGGCAAACTGCCAGACATTTATTCATTGACAGATAATCAAACGCATGTACTATTTCTTAGCATTCACCACCCAGCAAACATATTTCACTGATGCGTAAGGGCCATGATACACTATCATACACAGTCGTGCGGTTTTTGAGAAATGCAACCCTGATGGTATGATGGAGTTTATGAAAATTTTCAAAAGACAATAACAGTTCATCAAATCACGGTTGTATTTTTTCGTGGATAGTGCGATTGTGTAGGATAGTGAGGCATGGCTTTTAGTAAATCACGCAAAGCAAAAAATAAATAATATTCTAAATTAACTAGATAAATTTTTTTTAGCTGTGATTTTTCTAGCTTAAGGCTGTATCGTGCTTAAGAATTGCTTGCCAATAAAAAATTTATTTTTCTGCTGGTCAGATTTCACAAAATAAGTTTAACTGGGCTCATGCATCATTATTGCTGCTTAAATACGAGCGCACTATTTGTATGATGCAAACTGATAATTATCCGCTTTCAACTGAAGACAAAGATAATTTACGCATTTGCGTGTATGAGTATTTATTTATCCTTTTTTTTTTGCACACGTATTATATTTAACTTAATTTAATTTATATTTTTTTTCTTGTGCGCCGCTTCATTTTTTTTCTTTATCCACTTGACAGTTAATAAAATTATGGTGGCCAATTAAATGGTGAAGTGTCATGTTAGTACATCGTGTTTAATCTGAAGCAAGAAGAAAAAACAAAAAGACAGAAATAAAAAATAAGTTTTCACACTTTAGCTTAATTCATGTCGCTGCTGCCACTCGTATGTACAACTTCAACGTCATGTGTAGAGCGCATAAACGTTGTACGGTTTCATTAAAGCACGAAAATCATGTACAAACACGCTTTAAAAGGTTTGCAACGAATTTATTTGTGTGCTACAGATTAAATCGAATGAAGAATTTTAATACAAAAAAAAAAAAAAAAGCGAAACCACGACATTCTATATAGTACGAAATTTAAAAATGTTTCAATAGATTTTATATGAAGCCAATAAAAAATTTTGATAGATATCGAATGTAGTGATTTTCTTCTTTCTCTTGGCAAACTAATTTGCATGATTCTTAAATATTTGAGATTTTCGGAAGCTCTTACTATATCTGGTTAATATTTTAATCAAATTTTATTGTAGCAATCTCTACGTTCCATATACTCTTGCACTGTGGCCACAATAACATATTTTGAAGCGAAATAATCCGGATTTGTTCTATTTAACTGTAAAATAGTTTCCTTCAAACAAGTTGGTATTTCCTTGTTAAAAAAAAAAATTGTCGCACGGGACTAAATTTACATTTTAATAAATCAGGCCATAAGTTCATTTTATACTTTTTTAAATATCAATGTTGCATAAACGTAGGGAACTTTAAAAATCTTGCAACAGGAAGCAGAAAAAGTGTAAAACGAATTAAAACTATGTGTTTCATACAAACAACGAAAATTGAAATTCAGCTACTTTGTTGTCTTATTTCTTCCTCTTTACTTCCTATTTTCCTTCTCCTACCAAACTTCACAAAAAAAATCATCTTTGCTGCTGGTATGTAGAGGGCAACAGAAGTATACACGAAATGTAATTTTTTTTGTGTATTTCTGTAGTTTTATATTACTGACAAAAGAGCAACATAAAAACAATTAAATAGAACAAGTGATTTTATTATCTCAGGATACGAAAACGTAATCAGACCGACAACGTAGTTAAACTGCTCAAGTGTAAGAGTAGCAAACATCAAAACTTATGGCAAATTTTGCACGTTCTGCAGGGGAAATCAAAAAAGAATGTTCCTGTACGTACGAGTGCAAGTATTTCCCAAAAGTATCAAACTCTTGTATAAATACGAATACAAATGCAATGAAATTCTTCATCTGCACATGCATAAATAATAAAATTAATAAATTGCCTTACAAGAGTCACATATGAATTCAGTTGATTTAATATTTTCAGGCCAGTGCGGAGAGAATTAATTTTTAATTGAAATTAAAAATATTTTTCTTAAGGTTGCAGTATTTAAAATTAAAATTATTTTACAAATTTGTAACCCTTACGGGGACATTGAATAACCATCTATATGCAAAGTGCTCAAAAAGGACAGAAAACACACAATTTTGATACCTTGAACCGACGCACAGTTGAGCCACAGGATCAATTCATATCTCCACTACTACAAAAGTCAAAGTTTTATAGACAAAAATCTTGGGGGTATGGGAGGGGGAAGACGGGTACCCATCATACAAAGTAATTATTAAATAATTAATAAACATACTTTTTATTTATTTAAGATATACCGAAGCAGGAACAAAATTCATGTAAACGTGGCTTAACCGACAAAGCAAGCGCAAAGTCATGGTCTTTTTATTCAAGCACGTTCCTGATGAATATCATTCTAAATAGATGTTTTAACAAGCCTAAGAAAGTTAGCTAAAATCCCACACGTTAGTTTCTTAGATCAGTATCACCACGATCACGCTGACTAATGCGTGACTCACACGTGACTAATGCGTGACTCACACTTTAACAATCAAGATATAATAAAAGCACATAAGATAATAACAAAAAAAAAACAGCAATAAAAGTGTTAAAAGAAGTCATGAAGCGCTTATTATTGGCAGACGAAACGCGTGAGGCGCACGTACGCAACTGCTGAGGCGCAACGGTGCGATGTTCTATAAAAATAAACGGTTTCAATTCAATTATGAATTAATCTAAAAACTATTGCCTTAAGTATTCATGCAATAAAGGAAAACATTACATTTTTTTTTGTAGTTTAATGCAAATCATTGTGTTCGAAACTAAAAAACAAACAACTTTAAATCTCCTAAAAGCATTTTATTCCGGCATGAAGTAATGCTTTGTGACCACCTTGAACTCACTTTGTCTTTGGGCCAACAAATTGTTTCTACTGTATGCCTCAAGAATACCTTTTTCTTTTAGAAGTATTCAAATAATCTTAAAATAAAAGCTTTAGCTTAGGCGAACCTAAAGTTAAATAAAAATTCCGCCAAGGAAAACCGAAATGTTAAAGAAATTCCTGACATGTTGACAACGAAATTTCTTGCGCTTAAAATATGTATGCAGTTTGGGAATTTAAACACTTTTCGATTTAATTTTAAGATCAAGATTATTTCGCTTCTTCTTCTGCTTCTTCTTCTTCTACATACATGTTGTTAACGAATGAATCTGTGTGTCTTTGGCGATTGTCAGACACAATCTTTAACACATCATGCCACAATCGCCAGCCCCGACTCAAGAAACACACACACATAAGACACCGCGCACCGCCTACTTAGCAAACACTAGTAGTACGAGTCGTACAACATGCTAAAACACACGCCACACACACTCGACGACACATTTCACAACGACCCTGCCGCAAAACGCTTCCTTACCTTGTGTGCTGCTTGTTGAAAGCAAACATAATTCTCTAACATGAAATACTTGTACAAACTATTCTCTAGGGTACACTCAATATCAGCAAGCTGTATGTGTGCATAAGTGCACGTGTGTGTGCGCGTGTGTGTGTGTGTAGAGCCAGGAACAGGACCTGATATACTGAAAATGAAAAAAAAGGTGCAGATTTGTTTTATTTGCTGTTGTCGGTGGCTAAGTTGAGTGCGTCGTTGTGTTTTGTCAATTTATATAGATTAACATACATACGAACGTAAACCTTATGTGATATTAATCCCCAAACATACATTCTGTCAAATATATTTACATGCATGCCCGTATGTTTGTTTGTTTGTTTGTTTGCTCTCATACATAATAAACTTTATCTCACAGCCGAGATACAAACGAAACAATAAATTTTAATACTGCTGCAAGAACAATAACAACTTTGAAAACAAAACTACCGCGATTTTTGTCACATCTTGTTGTCAAGATATTGTTTAATTTTGTTGTTGTTGTTGTTGCAGTATGTTTCTAAAGCTGTCTGTTTGTCTGTTTGTTTGCTTGTTTGTCTGTTGGTGTTCCCAAAGTGTTGCAATCAAAAATCGTAATCGTGACATTTGTCGCGTTTTATTGTTGTCAATAAAATTGGGGTTGTCTTGTGTGTTGTAGCTTGGTGCCTGTTCCAGTGCATGTGCTTGTGTTTGCCTCTACATACATACATACATATTAGTTTTGCACACTCACTGCCTGCTGTTTTATTAAAGTAGTTGTTGTTCTTGCTGGTGTTATTGTTTTTGGCACTACGTATTGAAACATACATTTGTACAACAACATGCAACATCCATATGCATGACTTCCATTTATGGAGGAGTCTAAAGTTGTTAAATTAAATAAATAAATTCATTAAAATAACAACAACAATTAATACTTTGTTGTAGTAGTACAGGGTGTTGCAATAAGATGTTGCCTTTTGACAGATGACAAGTGAAAACTACACCATTAATACAACTGGTACGATATATCCACTCTTCAACAACACATTTAAATTATTCAAATTCACTATAAAAATGGAAAAAATCTCGCACTCACAGTTTGTAAGACTAAAGCATTTTAGCATCGTAGTGAAGCACCTTCTCGATCAGAAACTGTGAGACTGGTGGACAAATTCGAGCAGCAAACCGATCCGGAATTTCATCGAAAAATCATCTTGAGCGATGAGAACCATTTTTAACTCGGAAGCCACGTTAACAAGCAGAATTGTAGCATTTGTGGCTCGGAAAACCCAAAAATTATTATTGAGAAGTATCTCTTTCTCATCATTAAGGTGTGACATTATGGTGTGTTTTTTTCTCTGCAGGTGTATGAACAATGAGGAGTGATTTGTTTGGTCAGATTTTGATGTGGACGATGTTTATTTTCAACAAGATGGCAAGATGGATGCGACACAAGTAACGATGTTATCGCTTTTTTGCTTAAAAACTACTCTGACCCTGTGATTTCTCGAAGAGGCGATCACTAGTTCTTTAACGAGCGATATCTTGCTCTTTAACACCTTTAGACTTGCAGCTACATACGTGGAAGACAGGTCTCATGTCAATGACACACCACCGATTCCAGACTTTACAGACTTAAATTACGAATTTATTGGGGACATTCATCCGCAAATGTGTGAATTGGTGATGGAAATTTTCTTGAAAAGAATATGATTCTGTAACTGTAAACCTGGTGGTCTGTTGACCGATATTCTTTTCTATAATTAGCCGCTTACCCTCCTCTTGACAATTAAATACATGTCCAATGATTTCGCTTAAAAAGCTAATCGTTGTTCACACATCAAACTAAAACCTCTTAATGGTATACCCTTTAATAATTTTTTCCACTTATGTATCTTAAATAAGTAATACGTATTGTTGTAATATGTTTTTCTTTTTTTTTGGTTTTAATTCTTAATGTTTTAGTTTCTTTTTAATTGGCTTATTGTTTAAACATTTAATTTTTTTTCTATTACTGTTTGATTTTTTGTTTAGTTGCAGGCTTTACTGCAAATTATTGACTCATTAATTATATAAAAATAATTATGTTAAGTCGTGTTATCTTTTAAAATAACATCCATATTAAGTTGCACAGCATTGACTCCCACCATTGTTCCACTTTTTGTTTGTGTGATTAATTTTTTGGCAACCGAAAAGCAGAGAAATAATATTTAAAATCTAGAGTCGTGAGAAGATTTTTGTTTTATTTTTATATGACAAGGACGAATTTTGTGAGTAATGAGCAATGAAAAGAAAGGCGGCTGAATGAGTAATCACTAAAAATAGAAAACTATTTGTGTATCATTAGATAAAAGCTTTGATCAAGGAGTAAATATATATATACACATGTTCCTTGGAACTGTGTATATGCAAATTGTTCAATGGTGCAAACAGAATGTTTCAATACAAGATTTTGGATAAAATATAATTTAATTTTTCCACGTCTCTATATACTTTGTCCAACGTTTCTCCAAGTTGCTTAAGATTCGTGGATGTCATCAAAATATACATTTGCTGGTGAGTCGAGCAAATTCTTCAGGTTCGGGAACAAAATAAGTCACTCGGTGCTGTAATTCGAAGCACAATTCATGAATTTTTGCCATGGCAACTGCACATCTTTGCACAGTTGCATCGTCCTGGTTGAGTTCTTGCCCAAATGAGGAATTTTTTAATCCTCTCTTAGTCGACTCACTGACGTTTTAAAATGGACCAGTGTGAATATTAGCACTGACAGCAAGTCGGCAATTAGAGCAATCACAACCGAAAGAGTAAACTCTAGGACCAGTTTAGACTTAATTGGAAATGAACGTGCAAATGGACAGGCGAAAAAGGCCACAACGTTACTGACAGTAACTCAAATTAATGAAAAGTTTTTCAACTCAGTGAAGATTGAGTTACAAAATTGAGCGAATATGGCCCAGAGAACACTGTAGAATGGTAATACTGTAGGTAGCAAAACCAAGGTTCTATGATGCCATCCGGACGAAGACAAAACAAGAGGACGTTGAGACTTAACAAGCCCGAGCTAGGAAAGTTGACAGAAATTTTAACGGGGCTTTCTAATTTACGAAAGCATTTGTATCGAATTAGAGCCACAGATGACAGTGAATGCGGGGCATGCATTGAGGACATCGAGAAAATGGAGCACTTCCTTTAACATTGTGCAGCTTTTGCTAAGCCGAGATCTC
Source organism: Nowickia ferox (assembly GCA_936439885.1). Classification (NCBI taxonomy): domain Eukaryota; kingdom Metazoa; phylum Arthropoda; class Insecta; order Diptera; family Tachinidae; genus Nowickia; species Nowickia ferox. The sequence continues at coordinate 2,627,950 of OW387023.1, read as the reverse complement.
GTTATTTTGGGGATGACACCTTCCTTACTGACATTACCCACCTTAGTGGTATTGGATAAAAGTTTGAGGGACTACGTGAACCATACTGAGTTTCTATAAAGGTGGGGCTCATTTTTTAATTCACGTGTGTGTATGTCCCCGAACATGAGCGTAATGGCTTTCTTTTCAACTAACCTAACCTAAGTCCCGATCCAGACTTGCAATTTTTGTTGCGGCAATTCTTGAATATGTGGGAGAGTGTTGAAATAGATATATATACATTTTGTATTGCTCTCTCTCTCTCTTTCTCATTAAAAAATATAAGGTTGCTGCAACAAAAATTGCAAGTCTGGACTAGGACTAAGGCATTATATTCGCAAATATTAAAAACAAAACGGTCGCCATGAACTTATTGGCTGACAAACCCACGTTTTGTCTCCGAATACCAAACGGGGAAACAACTCGTCTATATTGCAGTTTGTCTGCGATTGAGTTTGTGGACGCTTGTGACCACATGTGGCACTCATCTTACGGAAAGCTTTGTCATAACCAAGTGATTATTCAATATTGAAACAACTTAGCCGTATGACATGCTGATGGCATCTCGCTCAATCTCCAATCGGGCAATATCGTAAATTTTTTCAATTGTTTCGGCTGAAGATGTTTCCACTGGTCGTTCACAATATTTGGTTTGTACGGCCACAACGGAATTCAGTAAATACAAATTCAAATTGGTGGTGAAGAATGCCCACTGTATTTATGAGGCTTAGCCTTGGTCTGAGTCATGGTTTTTCCATAAAAAAAAAATTTAGTTTTCACACGAAATTAAAACTCCAACCCAACTTATAGATACATTGGTAATGCCATTCAAAACTTAAATAATGGCTGGCTTGTTGCCTTCTTTTCAAGAAATATAAGTTGTGATTCTCAATAACAAAATATAATTGGGTTGTCCGTCAGAAAACCAACTGAGTTTAGTTGAGAATGGCAATAGGAGCGTTACTTTTTTCAACTTTATTCTCAAATAATGCGGTAGTCTGCTATCAGTAGCTATCAAACACAAACAAAATGATGCAGCTTGTTCAAATTTAGACAGCAATCAACTGCAGGCTATCCCTATCTTTATTATCAGTCCAGTCAACAAAATGCCATCTCTACTTTAATTTTTTTTGAGTTATTATTGAAATTGTAACTCTACCGTTGTTTTTCTTTTTCAAAACCTAATTATGTCTCCAAAAGTTTTCAACAACATCCATTACAACGAGTTAACAATTTATGTACGACAACAGCAAAATGGCGTTAATTGGCTGTTAGAATTGGAGCTGCCTGTTTTACCAAAATAAATGTACAAATAATTTGTACCTAAATTGCTGATTTAAAATAAAAAAAACTATTCGAGTGTTTGTCATTGCCCAAGAAATATCGCAAGTTTCTGCCAACAATTCTACGGCTCTATTTCGTAAGTCCGGTTCGTTTTTGAGATTTTTCTTTAAAACTGTTGAAATGAAACCGAAATATTTGCAGCCATGTTTATTATTTAGGACAACAAACATTCAGTTAATGGACATCGTGTATGTTTATGTAAGTTGTGTGTTTTTGTTGTTGTTGTTGTTGCTAGTGTTGGGTTTATTACTTTAATCACATTTTCTTATTATCATTTCAATATGTCGACTCTAAGGTATTTGTGGACCAACTACAAGTATGTTGCTGCAGTTGTTAAAATATTTTTGTGTTTTTGTTGTTGCTTTAGCACTGCGCGTGCGCTTTAATGAACTCGATGACTTTGCTGTGACCAGAGTTGATCTTGGTTGTCAAATGATTTTGTTTTATGTGTACGAATGCCAGAAATGTAAAATTTTTTCCTATATTATTATTATTGCAACTTAAGTTAAATTTACTGCACTACATACACATACAGGCATACATACACATGTATGTTTGTATATACATATGTATGTATGTTTGCTGCTTGTACTTACACATTTGCTTAAATAGAAAAGTATGTATCCATGTGTGCTGCAGACACATTTAAACCCATAAATTGACGTACAACAAAAAGGAGCTAAAATCGATAGTGCAAACAACTCAATAGTTTATTTTTTAATCAGACATATAATTTTTTTTTCTGCAATAAGTGAAATGTTTGTATTCGGCAGTGTGGAAATATAAATACCCTCTCCAAAACATGTCGAAAATTAATCATTGTGTAGAAAATTATTCACACTAAATCCGTAAAAGCAATACGGAAGCTGTAAGTTGTTCGAAAATGCAAATGTGAATTATATTTGGCTTAAAATTTTATTATAAAAATTTATAATGCATCTTTTTTGTTATTTAAACAAAAATTTTGCATAGAAAATTAATTGATTTTTATTTTTTCCTGGACGGTCTACTATTATTTATCACTTTTATGATATGGATTTTAGGGACTCCACTATGTTTATCCATGTTTGTTCATCTCGTCTCATCGAAAAAAAAAAAAAAAAATCAGAAAATTACAAAAACGTCTGTTTAAAGCCATGACTCACTATCCTACACAATCGCACGACTTACGAAAAAATGCAACCTTGATGTGATGAATTGTGATTGTCTTTTAAACATTTTTATAAACGCCATCATACCGGGGTTGTAGTTTTTCAAAAGTCAAACGATTGTGTAGGATAGTGAATCACGGCCTTTACTAGTGCTTCTAAATTTTTATTTTTTATTATTATTTCAATAATTTTATTTCATTAATTTTCATACAATTCTTATTAGAATAAATTCCGTAAAGCTTAAAAGCTTGTCTGCAGAGCAAAACTTAGTACTTACGAGATTTCGAGCAAAATCTGCTTCGTCGAAATCTAGATTTTAGTCGAAATCTAGATTTTAGTCGAAATCTAGATTTTAGTAGAACTTAGTGACGCAACAATTTTTTTTTTTTTACAAAATTGTACTAAAATAAGCCTCTGTACTCAGAAAGGTTTGTGAATTAGCTACATTGCAAATATTTGGATGTAAAGGGTGGTTAAATTTTAAGGGCCCGATGTTGATTTTGAATAAAACACAAATTATTTAGGAAATTATTGTCATTTCTTTTTATTATGATAATATGGTACAGTTCAATTATGTATGGAATAAAATATCAGCCAAATGGCCGCCGCGACTTCGGCGGCACACCTCCATCCGATGGTCCAAATTTTCGATCTATGCCGTTAATGTGCCAAATTAGCTCATCCCTTAACTCTTGAATTGTTGCTAGCTTATCGAAGTACACCTTTTCCTTCAAACAACCCCAAAGAAAGAAGTCCAACGGTGTTAAATCACATGATCTTGGCGGCCAATTGACATCGCCACCTCGTGAGATAACACGGCCATTGAATTTGTCGCGAAAAAGAGCCATTGTTTCGTTAGTTGTGTGGCAAGTGGCACCATCCTGTTAAAACCACATGTCGTCCACATCCATAACTTCGAACTCGGGCCATAAAAAGTTCATTATCATCTCACGATAGCGAACACCATTCACAGTAACTGCCTGACCGGCCTCATTTTGGAAAAAATACGGCCCGATGATGCACAGTCACTTTTTGTGGCTGCATTGGTTTTTCGACAATCACTCTTGGATTATCTATCATTCGCCCAAATGCGGCAATTCTGCTTATTGAAGAATCCACTGAGGTAAAAATGTGCCTCATCACTGAAGATGATTTTCTTCGAAAATTAATCATCCACTGTTGCCATTTCTTGGCACCCTTCTGACCATTGACGACGTTTGGAATGGTCAAGAGGCTTTAGTTCTTGAGTCAATTGCACCTTGTAAGCGTGTAAATGCAAGTCTTTATGCATAATGTTCATCAACAACGAGCGTGAGAGGTGCAATTGTTGGGCACGACGACGAGTTGAGGTGGACGGCTCTTCAGCCACACTATCGCGAACAGCAGCAATATTTTCTGCAGTACGAACTGTACCAGCATGCACTGGTGTTTTCACATCTCCTAAAGACCCGGTTTGCTCAAATTTTTGCACGATTTTTCCGATTGTACGCACATTTGGACGATTAAATTGACCGAAAAAATCACGAAATGCGCAATATGCATTTTGATTTGAACGCCCATTTTCATAATAAACCTGAATAACTTTAACGCATTGCTCGATTGTGTATCTTTCCATGGTTCAAATTGAGTTAGTCTGAAATTGAGAAATGTCAAATGAAATGCAGAAAAAACTTGACGTTTAGGTGTGCTTCACTTTCAACATCAGCCCTTAAAATATAATCACCCTTTAGTTAAGGAAATTTTTCATTTCACGGCTTGTGGTTTGGATAAGAAATCTTGATAAATGCCAAAAAAAAAAATTGGTGTAAGTGGTATGGATTTTGATAAAGATTGTAGTTGAAACTTACTAGATTTCGTGCAGGTGTAAGTGCCGTATAAAAAATATAAACGAAGAATTTTAAAATCATTTGAGAATTTTTTGTGCACTTATTCAACTGTACGAGCAGACTCACGCCTCTAGTTTGAGTTAATTTAGGAAACAGACCGATCAAGGTGGTCCGAAGTCTTTGGCTTGCCTAACCACCAAGTGACATACATAATAATAGTAATAAAGTAGTTTTACATCTCAAACTTACACGAAAAGACATCCAAATATATCGGCGCTGTTACGCCAACAACAAGAATAATTCTATATCTTCTCCGGGACTCATGTTGACTCGCATCGAATAAATTAGTTTTGATAGTCATGCATCATTTTAGTCTGGGTAAGGTTCGCACTCGAAAAAAATTTTCCAACTAATATTTGTCTATTGTTTCGATAAGTTAAGAAAATTTTGGGTTGTTGAGAATGCACAGTGGTGCTGAACCAGATTATCGGAAACTTTTTAACTTTTCATGAAAATTTTTCTGTTGCAATGAAATAGCAAATATTTCAAAATTATTTTGCTTGTTACAAGCCAGACGAAAAATCTATAATACTGTCCACTTAACAAACGACTGTACATAATTTTTCTAACTTTTTGCAAAATCCCCGTGGCGAGCAGCTCTTTGAAACGCTACTGTGTGTTGTTGCTGCTTTTATTGTTTTCAACTTCAGCTATTGTCAATAAATAATAACAATAAAATAACAATAATCATCTTTAAAAAATCAATTAAAAAGCCATTTTTTTGTGTATAAATATAAGCCAAACAACAACAGCAACACTATTGTTCATGGTTTCATAAACCCACAATGAAAACAAAAAACCAACAACAAAAAAATTAAAAAAGAAAAAGACATCAACAACACTTGCCATCTGAACCCCAATATTTTTTGATACATTGGAGGTTTGCTATTGTTGGAGGTGCTGTTGTTGCTATTGTTGTTGCTCATTTATTCGGTTATACGGTCATTGCGATACCATCTCGCACCAACGTAATCATATTTTTTATATTGATTTTAGTTGTTATTTTTCATAACATTGTGTGTCATGGCGATAGATGGAAAATATTTCTCGTTTAAATACCGCCGCCACAGGCACCACACTTTTGCTGGATGTTTTTTTTTGTATTTGCACGGGTTCTTTTTTTTATATTGACATTATTTTTAATAAATATTGCTGCTGCTGCTGTTGTTGTTGTTGTTGCTGTTGCTGCTGCTGTTAGTGCATCAACCACCATGCAATCAATATTTTTCTTTTTCGATTTTCTATCCCGATCATATTTGGTTTATTGGCTGTTGACTTGGATGACTGTTGACTGGTTGGCTGGCAGGCTGGCAGGCTGGCTGGATGTATTGGCGGCGTCAGTTAACCGAAAATCGTGCTGACCGTGTTGAGTAACAATTGATGTTGTTTTTTTTTGGCTGTTGCAGTCAACCCCAGACACAATGTTTAAGCGCCATCTATGAATAAATCACGTTCACCCCGAATTTTGAGCAGAGATAAAAACGAATGTTGTTGCTGCGTTCATCTATATGTTTGTATATTTTTCGTTCGCATCGAAAACTTACTCGCTGCAGAGATGAAAAGATCAATTCATAAAGATATGATATTTTAGCAGTTAATTTAACTATAAAAGGATAAACATTTTTCTGGTCTGCGTGTTGTTCCAATATGTGTGAGTGTGTTGCTAGTTTGCCTTTTTATTTTTTAATTTTTTAGTGGCCAACTTTAAGCGTTCGTAACAATGTTGTTCTCCATTGAATAATTATTATTGTTTTATTTTGTTGTAGTTGTCGTTTTAATAACCATATTTGTAATGCTTGACACAATAGTGAGTCAAACGCGCATCATCGCACGTTTTGCCACACGCCGCTGTAGTTTTTTTATGTTTGCTTCCAACAGTCTCCAATGCATTGTTTTTGTGTTTTAAATATATATTTTCTTTTGGGAATTTTTGCATAAAATTAACCCTTGACTGTCTGTAGTGACACGTTCTATTGGTGACAAACAGCTCAAGTATTGGCCTTCGTGACTGCTGTGTGTGGTCAAAAGCGTATCTTATGACATTATTTAAGAAAATGTCATAAAATAAGGTGTATATTTATGAAAGACTGTGGGAATTGTTTAACGAAAGGTGCACAGGAGTATTATGTAACACTATGGGCTTTATTTTGTAAGACGCAACGCTAAGCATTGACAAATTTTATATGGAAAACATTTATATGACAAAGAAATACAGAACAAATGTATGCACTCTTAGCGTTGCGTTCTATAACATTTTCTCGAGGGTAGATTTCAATTTGCGTAAAATGTATAAGAAATGTTGAATGAATTTTGTGGATGAGTTTGCTTTAAGACTTGTGTGTGTCCTCGCCAGGTGATGAATAAGTGCTTTTTGAGCCATATTTCAAGGGAATTGCTTGGTGGTCCAAAAAAGACAACCAATAGCGTGAGCAAGCAGTACAAGAGATGTACTGGGTATAAGTGAATTAAAGAATTCAAAATATTACGGAAACACATGCCACTGTGACCAAAAATATCTATTATATCTACGTTATATTATGCTACGTGCTAGAACACCTCTTCTAGACCTGCTTGCCTGTGGAATCTCAAGATTGTCATGGGACTTGACTGTCAAATTGACTACAAATCATAAATAGAGCAGAAGCTATTGAAAATTGAGCAAAGTAAATGATCAAACGACGTAAACTGCTTTACCTCAAATCACCTTGGCACGCTACAATCCCAGATGGTTAACCATCTTGAAAGGTGTTGTCAAGGATTAGGTTTGTACAGTTGCAGCTAACAGGATACTTCCATACAGTAATACATACCAGTACCTGTGTTCTGTATTTTGCGAGGAGTTTTCGCGTCGAGAAAAATTAAACAATTATATTGGTTGTCCTGCTTCTCACGGGCTGATTCATATGAAACCTGAAATAAGCTTACAAGAAACCTGAGCAAGGAACTTAGGTTTTGTTACTCACCCTATGTTTCACCGAATGATAACAAAGTTCTCGTCTGGAAAAGCTCTCATCAAAGTTACGGAACATATGCACTGGGGATTAAATATTTCGTAAAATGATTTGTGTAGATGTTCCTGTGACCCAAAAGAGAAGAAACGGTCGAACATCTACTCTTTCACGGCACCACTATTGCTGGTAAAAGGGTGTTTTTCATGGGCCTTCCTGCAGGACAGTGCAAAAATATCGGAATGCTACGAAGAAAAAAATTTATTCATACAAAGCTCAAGTTGGTTTAGTACCGAGAAAATTGGATGATGATGATGGGAAAGTTGTGTATATGCCCTTCTCTCTCGCCCAGGTAGCACAATGAAGGTAAGGGTGGCGCTGGCATTGGCTGAGGTAGTTAGCACGTTGACTATAAAACCGAAGGTCCTAGGTTCGAGCCTGGACTGCGACAGTCATTAAATAATAACACCACGTATTTTTCTGACATACATTATTGTCGCTTTGTATCACTTGTGGTAGGAAAAGTTCAAGTGATGAAGGCATAGTCAGTGGTCACTGCACAATACCGACTTCAGCAGACTTTATTAGGATTAGCGTATCATCAGGGCGCCCTCCTCCTTGACATTGTGTAGCAGAATAATCGGCCAAGTAAAATAACCAATAAAATGGCTACTAAACACAGCTTTTAATACGCCCCATTGACACCAGAGGCGCTGCAACTCTGCATTATTAAAAACATGCACAAAGCAGATTTGTAAAAATAATGAAGCTTTCTTCTATATCTTCCTTTCCCACCTGTTTTCTCTATCATTATTCCTTTCCTAAAGAAGGTAACACGTAGTAATGGTTGTAGGCATTCATTGCCTCAGCGTTACTTGACTTAAAAAAAAAACGAGATCTATCAGAATCAAAGAGGAACTAGCAGCCTGTAAGGATATAACTTTAAACTTCTTGATTTCATTATACAAAAAATTTTATGCGCTTTAAGGGCCACTAGTAGGAGCACAACAAGTCGGATTAAACTGTTCATTATCTTGCTCTGAGTACACAAGGGTTGATTTTTGTACCAATTTATTTAAAGTGCGTTTACATTTGAGAAAAATCTATTACTTACAAGATTACGGGCAAAATCGAGCAGATTTTCCAAACATGACAATTCGTCAGCAGATTTTGTAAATATCTACTTAAAATCTAATAGAACTTAGTGATACTAGCATGGTTCTTTCCAAATTTGTCCTGAAAAGGTTTGTGAATTGTCTAAATTGCAGTTGTTTGGACCAAATGTTGCCAATAAGAATTTATATTTAAAAGCAACGCATTAGTGTAGGTGTCTTAAATAAAGAGCGTAAATATGACTTGAATTGATAGATTTCTTTTTTGTGAATGCAAAAATGATTTTGCAGGTATTTATTGTCTTCTTGCGGTCATACCAGATTCAGCGCCATGACTCTCAAAAGGATGGTTGTACGTCACAACTTTGGAAACGTAATTAAATAAAATCCATTTAAGTCTCTGTCATTTGTTATTTTTTCCCACATGAGATTTATTTGCAACTGTGAATACAAATTCCATTTTCAGTTTTAGATTTGAATGTCGTGGTTTTGTTTTAGAAGCTAAATTTGTCTATTTGTCTGTCTGTCTGTCTGTCTGACTTTTCCTATGCTTGTGGTACAATATTATTAACGAGTATTTTGCCGCCCCATCATTATCGACGCGTGACATTTGCTTGCAACCGGAGATGATGACAATAATAGTCACTCGCATAATAGCACACTTCGTAGCTTTGCGTGCATATGCACATATTAATGTTGCTGAAGTTCCTGAGGTTGCTGCTGCCTCCCCTGCTTAGTCATGTGTATTAACTCATTTATATCAATTATTACATGTGTAGCAACGTACAATAAACATGACTGAAATCTTTTTGTCTTTTTTGTGCCTTCACGAAAATTATATAATAACACAGTTTTTTCTTATTATCATTTTAAATTTTCTTTTATGTTTTTTGTTGTTGTTGTTGTTAATAAGCTGCTGCTGTTTATGTGTGATTCTTTTGAATTTGCTGGCGCTGCCATTTTTGGTTATTTTCTGTGAGCGTTTTTTTTTAAATAAATACATATATTTCTTGTTGGTATCTTGTCTGCTTTTATAAAAGTTTTTTTTTTCGTTGTTGTTGTTCATGTTCATTGATGCTGTTGTTGCTGCTTGTTGGCTTGATATGTTTTAAGCCAAATAAACTAAATGTTGGAAGTAATTGGCGCCAATTGTAAACACATTAAGGCCAGCCAACCAACATTGATGAAGATAAGCCCCAATAAGGAATTGACGATTTCTTACTTAATTTCCTAAAGCTCAGGCACAGATTATGTTGTTATACATTTACTGCCATGAAATGAAACTGAAAACGAATGGCAGGACTTTGATCACAACTTCAGCCACCATCACTCTTTAATCCCTGTTATAAAAGGTTGGAAAATAAAATCATTAAGCAGCAACTCTACATAACAGCAAACGAAAAAAAGTGTTAAAATCAAATTCAGTTCATTAAATCTTTGTGCATAATTAATTAATCAAAGTATTAGTTAGACACTCTGAACACTATCTTCACAGTTTACGTTTAAATATACAGATATACATGCATTACAATACTTTAGCTTCTTAACAAAAAAGGAAATGAAGGAATGAATGACAAATGAATACAAAATAAATAACAAACCGATGAACCATGAGATATTAATTAACTCTGAGGAGGAGGAAGCTTCTTAACTTTTTCTTAAACGTTAAACAGATTACAAAAATGTTAAGACAGAACGATGCCGGCGGGAAAGGCATCAAAGTACTTTTATTGATGATAAATTTAGAGGTCGTAAAAAATAATTAAAAATTAAAAATTAAGAATTTTTTCTTGCTACGAGCTTTGATCAATACAATCTCTTTGGAGTCATCATACGCGACTGAATTTTTGTAGAGCGAAAAATGTTTGATTTGAATGTTTTAGTGTTGATTATAATTTTGAGACTTGCATGGTTAAATAGTCCTACCAGGATCTGTTAAAAAATTCCAAAAACCCCAAAAACAACTAAGGACTAGATGTTGTAAATACAAACAATTTTTTCGTTTTGAAATTTTGTATGGAAAAACTATTTTTTGAAACGTTTTTTTGTTACTTTTCATACAAATTTAAACGTTTAGAGACGAATTTTTTTTAAAAAATCTGCCTATAAGAAACAAATCCAATAAAGTTTGTTGAATAAATTTAATTGTTTTTTTTGTGAAGGTAATCTTAATTTTTGAATACTTCTTAAATATGTCTTTGTGTCTTAAGCTTCAAAAAATAATGAATCGCTGCTAAAAATTTTATAAATTTAAGAACTTGAAGGAAAAGGCAAAAATTCTAAGGACTGTTCCTAGATCAGTAAAAGTTTGCATTGATAATGCTAAACTAAGAGAATTTAGATTTCATATGCTCTCCAAAAAGATTTTTTCGCATAAAATTTTTCCTATTCAAGAAGAATTCTTCATATTTAATACATTCGCTTTCTAAAATACAAAAAAGACGCATGTCGGGTTTCATTAAAATTGGCCACGTCCACCGCCCACGGAACCCACGCTATAAACAGATAATATACTTTTTTATTTAATTCTTTATCTATCGTCGGCACATTGGAAATCCTGTTTCGATGGCTCATGTCTTAAGCTGACTTATAATCAGTGATTCGGTGTTCTTAAACACACTGTTGAATTTTTGATAATTTCACTGTGAAACAGTGATAGTACTATCAAAGGTTAGTCAAAACCTTTACTCAGTTTGGCGATTTAGGTGACCATTTTTGCATGGCCCTCCAAAGATTTCGAAAATCCGTGCGCCCTCAAACAGAGGTGAGTTTTTGGCCAACAGCTCATTCAGACTTGGTGATAGGTCTAAACTATATAAAACAATAATGTATCTAAGAGTCTACCAAAGAAATCTTGTAAGCATTTTCTGCTAAAAAAAAATATTTCTTCATGCAATATTTTTTCGCAAAAATTAAGGAAATTTTATTTAATTTTTTTTACAATAACTTCCAAAGACTCCCGATTTTTTACCAAAAATGTTTAGCAAAATTGTAGCTACAATAAAGCTTAACAAGTTTTGTAAACATATCAATACAATATGAACGTTTCTAGGCACTATAACAGTTCATACAGACTTTTTTGTACCTCAAAAAAGTCCATCTTCTGTCACGTTACGCCAGAAAGCAATTCAGCTTGTATTTTGAGTCTTGCTGTTCAATTTGTACTAATTTTTTTACTAATTAAGAAAAAAATAACTATGAAACACAAGTTTTTCTTTGAGAAACAAGCTAAGTCTCAAAGTAACGTTACGTGACAAAAAGTGGACTTTTCTGTGGAATATTAATATTTCTCTACAAAATTGCATCATTAGATTTTTTTAATTGAGTGGTCGAAAGATAAAGTTTTTGAAACTAAAGTCCCACTGTGCAATGTAGCAGAATGTCAAATGCTTGTAAAACTTTCGTCACTCTTACCGAGCTTTTATTAAAAATACAGTAAATTTTGTGTTCTTGGTGGATGATGGCAATGTCAAATAAATTAAAAATTTGTAAATGTTTCTACTAGAAAATTGCCTTTGTATAATAAAAAGAAACTTCCCCATGGAAGGCAAGAAATAGTTCAAAGTAAAAAGCATTAAAATATAAAATAAGTTTTGCAAAATTTTCTTCAAAGCGAATCCATATTATTGTTAATCTAAATATCTCTTAGATGTCAATACGCATTTTTTGACATACGAAGTGAAAGAAAATTCATGTAAGGTATACTCGGCGCAATTCGCTTTGAGCAATTTTTACTTAAAATGTCCAAAAAATGTGTGCGGCGAAAATAGTCAGCTGATCCCTTGCGGCCACCTAGTATAGATTCGCCTTGATTCCAGATATACATTTTTTAAAGTGAATTGAGTCGAGTCTACCTCATATGCATATGAATTTAGTAATTTCGATAGAAGCTCTTAAAGGCCAACTCATATCAGGTGGTCTCAACTGCGTGGATGGCTATCTTCAACACTTCTGATTTTAATATTCTTCCCAATCATGAATTTTTCAAAACAAACTGAAGTGAGTCTATCTTGTATAAATAAGCTTCTAGTCAAGGCAAATTCATGTAAGGTATACTCGGCTCAAATCGCTTTGAGAAACTTATACTTTGAATGCCAAACAAAAATACTGAAAAATGTGTGCTGGCAAGTGGCGAAAATAGTCACCTGATCGGTTGCGACTTGCTTACTTGCTTCTAGTAATTTTGAATGAAACTATTCACGGCGAATTTCTATCAGTTGTTCTGAACTGCTTGTCAGTAATTTATTCTTGCTTTCAGAAACGCAGGATATGCAAAATTTTGTAAAATCATTTTAAAACTCGTTATAAAGATTCATGAAGGTGATTTAGTAATTAGTAGATTTAATTCAGCTAAACTGTAATAATCTTAATTGCCTGTAACTCACTTTGACAAATGCCGAAATGATCAAAAGCCTGCTTGGCGTACAACTGACTGGTCATCCACTCAAAAGCAAGGTCACAATTTTCCTTTAATGCTTGTATTCATGCGTTTCCTGTTTCGGATGGGTGTGTGCATGAGTGAGTGTGTCTGTGTGTGTAACGAATTTGTTAAAGTGAAAAGTAAACAAGGCTTAATTATGATCAGCGGCCTGCTGATAAATAATTTTTGTTTTTGTATTTATTGTATTTTTGGCACAAAGTTCCTGTTGCCGATTTTGTTATTCTGTGGCAGTAGCCGTCCAATTTTACACATTTCAACATGTTGTTATTAATTTTGTTTGTGTTTTACTGGCTGACTTGAGCCAAATGCTTTGATTTTGATTTGTTGGTTCGTTCATTGATTTCCAAGTGTACTGCTTGCTGTTGATTATTTTATTATTTATGTTTGTTTTAGTGGGGCTTGTCTGAACGATGTTTTTTAACTGGGAACCTGAGGCGTCAATCTAGTTAGTTGGCGGCAAAACGAGGCTTTTAATAAAGTTTAATTTGCAACGCGTGCGCAAGGTTGTTTTAAGGCGACATTAGAAGTTTATAACGCTACCGATTTTTAGTTGTTAGTGTTGTTGTTGTTACTGATTACTGTTGGCGCTAATAAAAATATTAAAAGTACCTGGTTGAAAGTTTGTTTGCTCTTATTTTTCCTCTCAAGGTGTTGTTCGAACTTAATTTTGTTTTTTCTTTATTCTTGTGGCTTTTAAATAATTTGCGCTTGCAAAACTGTTGCTTACTTGTCTGTTGTATTTTACTCAAACTTGTGAAATGGACATGATTTTGAGATAAATCTGTGCTGTGGTTATTTGTTTTTCAATATTTATAAATTATTATTAAAATCGTATCTTATTAGGAAAAAAAAAATAAAATAAAATAATAGCCGCTGCTCTCGTTGAAATTATAAGTATAAACAAAGTGATTATTATTTTTAATTTTATGAATAAAATAAAAAAAAAACTAAATTGCTGTTTGCGTTGTGCAGAAAAGTAAAGAAGTGTGTTCGTAGTGGAAATAAATTATTTAAGTTTTTGTTCTATTTAATTGAAGGGAAAGAAGAGGATTTAAGCCATAATGATCAAACAGAATTGCGGCATAAACACATTTTCCATACAAATTGACACAAAAATCAGCCCCAGAAAGCAGTTGAGAGATAGAATTTATTTTATTTTGACAGCGTTTTTTCCTATCCTCTCACGTATAAAGGATGAAACAGAATAAAGTCTGCAACTTCAGGAAAATCGCTCCCAAATTAATAAAGCTCATAATAACATCGTCGGCAGTAACTTCAAATGATCTCTAATTTATATTTTATTTTCTTTTGTGCTTATTTTTCTTTGTAGTTTTGTTTACAAAATGTATGAAATTTATTGAAAGTATGGTAAAATTTTTGTGAGAGAATGAGTACTTATTTGTGAGAGCATAAGAAAAAATAAAATAGATTCTATCTCACGACTGCTTTCTGCGGCTGCTGCCGGTGTTCTGTTTAGTCATTAAATAAATATACTTTCAACAATGCTTTCAGTAAATTTCATACATTTGTAATCAAAATTACAAAGAAAAATAAGCACAAAAGAACATAAAACAAAAATTAGAGAGCATTTGAAGTTACTGCCGACGATGTTACTATGGGCTTTGTTAATTTGACATCGATTTTTCCTGAAGAGTTATTCTGTTTGATCATTTAGACACGTAGAACACGACAGACAACGAACAAAACAAGTTTATGTGAAAACACTTATTTAAATGCCATCACACGGCTACACGACCACTTTTGTCGCTGTCGCCAACTCACAATAATTTAATATTTTTTTTTAATGCAAGAATATAAGCAAATTTTTAGCTGGAAGTATAAGAAAAAAATTGGAAAGCTTAAAATTATTGGATAATTTTCATTTCGTGCCATAAGTGGCAAAAAAGCTTAAGCGACATAATTTTCGAACTTCATTTTTGACCAAAATCGATTATTTGCGATCGTAAATAATTCATTTTCATAAAAAAATTAAGTCCAAAAAATGTGTCGCTTAAGGTTTTTTAGCGGTTATGGCTTGACATGTTAACGCACTTACAAGATTTTTAAATAATCATAGAAACTAGTGAACCTTTACCAAAATTTTTTTATGGAAGAAAAAAAAATTGATTCAACTTGAAAGTGTTGGTATTTTAATATACATTTTAATTTGTTAATTCATTATTTCTCTAAAGCTTTACTTATTTATTAATTTATTATAAAGTAAGTAAAACATAAAATTCATGCAATTGACACTTTTGACGTTCTGCTTTTGTTTGTATAAATTTTATAACACAACATTTCTTTTATCTATATTTTTTCAGGTGTTTATTTATTTATCTCCAACTCTGGCGGAAGATTTATTATTAAATGCATTAAAAAGTCATTATTATTGGTAAATAATGGGCAGTTGTATGTAGCCAACCAGAAGCAGCAGCATTTTGTGGCATGAGGGTAAGTTTATTTTTAATTTGTTTGCAATTTTTTCCCCATTTTGTTTCATTATATCGCAACAAAGTTTAAACAAACTAAATCTCAAATTATGTTTGGTGTATTTGTTTTTTTTCATTCATTTTAAATTAGATAATAAGTATAATTTGTTTTTGTTTATGTTCATAAAAAATATTGGCAGCATTTATCTTATTTTTTTTATAAAAAAAACGAAATAAAAAACTACAATTCAAAAGGGAAGTTTTATTATTTGTAAACAAGGTCATTATTTATTTAAAATTGTATTTCTTTTTCTCTGGGGTGAATGTTGTTGTGGGTTCTTAAAGCAAAAATGAAAATTCCCCACTGGAAATCAACTTCTAGTGAGATTAATACTGTTAGAAGTTTTTTCGTAGTGTTGTTATGTTTTTAATATTTCTGTGTGTATGTATTTATGTATGTGTGTATGTACAATATGCTTGTGCTAACGCCAATCATTGCTGTATTGATTCGCTTTGACATACATGTCAATAAAACTTCTGTATTGGTCGTCTCTTAAATTAGTTTTGAATGACATATTGACAGTTTTTAGTAAAATTTAAAAAACGAAAAACCGAAGAATGAATAAAAATAAAAACTTTTATTTTTTTTAAATATTTTGGTGGTCCACCTGATGCAGCAGCCAACAGCAGCCGGCTGAGGAGTCACTCATGCAATCACAGTAAGACAAATGATAGAAAATAATTTGTTAACTATTCACAATTCTCTTTTATGAGCAGGAGATCAGATGGATCAACGGGATAAAATAAAAAACATGTTTAGTATTAAAGTTTTTTCGTGTGCAAAAATGCACACGTTTTAACTTTAAGCATTAAACACATTCACCACTAAAAGCTACCGACTTGAATTTATTTTTATATATTTATTTTTATTTATAAGAGAATAATTGAAGCAAAGCCGCGAATAACGTTGAAAAAGACAAATTTTGCCAAACCCGTTTTCTTACAGATTACCGTCAACATTACTCTCTTGGATTGTTTAAACGTCAAACCATCCAAAAATATGCAACTTAGCGCCGTCAAAATACAATTCCAAAGAGACACTCAGTAGAAGAACTTTGTTAGTTAATAACAAATTGACATTAATGAAATTGTGGAAAGTAATTGATAAATGCAACAGAGATACAAAGCGAAAAGTTAATGTTAATTGTAATTATTTCTGATAAGCTTAGAAGAACTAACAAAGAAAATATATTTTTTTTGCTCTACTGAAAAATTATTATTTTGTCACTTACAACGTTATTCGCGGCTTTGCTTCAATTATTTTGACTAAAATACGCCAGGTTGTTGTCCATGAAAATTTTGTCGTTCTACTCCAATTAAATTAATTTCTATTAGTTACTTGTTGGCGACAGTGAGTGAGCAAATACAGTGTTGCCAGTATAATTCAAAATGTTGAATGAGTGACATCTTACAATTAATTGACATTATTTAAAATAAAAAATATCCCGAAGCTGATGTAAAGAGCAAATGGATTAATTTTTAAATTTTTACGTGTTGTAAGTAAATTTTAAAAGAGTAATTAAATTTTTATAAAAATGAGAAATATTTTAAGATGGCAATACTGAAACATGTGGCTACGAGGCGACAAATGCAGGTAGCGGCATTTGGAGTCGTGTGTTCGTATAGCCTGCTGTGGTGAATGTGTTTAATGCATTAGACTATGGGCCTTATTTTGTAAAATGCAACACCAAGCGCTGACAAATTTTATATGGACAAAATTCATACTACAAAAAAAACATACAAAATTGGTGATTTTTAAAACTAAAAATATATGTTCAATCCCTTCTATTTATATTTTTAAAAATATATTGTTAGAATTAAATAAAACAATAATGCACGTCGCCGAAGTGATATTTGCATGAAAAAAAACCACATTGTGTAACTTTTATATTTGTTGTTCAAAAACTTTCTAAAAACTATGAAAGGCCAGGGAAGAGCTGAACTTGTTTGCTTTTCTTCGGTAAAGAATTTTTATAAAACTTAAAAAACCATTTTTAAAGGTTACTATACATTTCGAATGAATGTATCAATTAATATTTTAATTGAATGTTATTTAAACGTTGATAAAAAAAAAGCTTGATTAAAAATTGTAAAATTTCTGTGCATATATTTTATCCATTAAGAAAATTATCATTAATATCAATTGCCTAATTTAATCACACAATGGGACTAATTGGAAATAAGCTTATGATAGTTTTCCCTTTTCATTTAGATTAACCATGAAATCATTTTTAAAGCAATGAAATCATTTCTTCGCTGCAATTTCAATCTCAATTGAATAAAGAGAGAGCTAAAAAGTCATTTAACAAACTTTCTTTCAAAGAATTATTTTTTAACTAAAATTTTTTCTCGCCTCAAGGCTATAAATAATTGAAAAATAAAACACTGCTGACCGTGGAAAATTTTTGCTTCAATCAGTCCTTTAAAAACATATTTTTTCAATTGCTTTCCTGAACTTATTAAATTTCTAAGCATTTCAATTTTCGGTTCATTTTCCACCTTTAAACCATTTGAAAAAAAGATTAAAGTATTAAATTTTTCATTTTTCACAGTTTAACAATTTTCTAAAAACACAATAATTGCAAATCTTATTTAGAGACAGAAACAAATTAAATTTACATTAAATTCAATTTAAATATTTTTGTGTGTTTGTGCGGTAATTGCAATGATTCCTTCCTTCTTGCTTCATGCTTAAGAGACTCTTATCAAATTCAATTTATGTAAATACAATTGGAAAATCAAAAATGCCATAATGCGTACGGTGCTGGCAAAAGGCAATAAAGACTTGAGATCTTTGAGACGAGAGTTCCATACGGAATATTGATGATGAATTTGTTGTCAGTTGCATTATTATCGACAAACACCAACAACAACATCATCAATTTGCAAAATGCTTATTAAATGTTAACGACTCTGGGTAATTGCAAATTAAAAAAGAAGATTATTAAATATTTAGCCATGATAATAAAAATAATACTAATGATGAATGTTTGTTTGTGTGAGCCACACAAAAGTACTACAATTACAGCTTGCTGCCAACTTCAGCATCACAAATGCTAAGTAAAAGAAAGAGAAAACTTCGTTAAGGCAAAGTAAGCATTTTTTATTTTTCTTAAAATTTATTATGTGAATATTTTGCATTAAAATTTTAAATAAGAAATCATTCATTTTAAAAGCATACATTTTAACAAAATGCATACAGACTTTATACGAGTATTTATTTTGAGTTTGCAACATTTTCATGTTGTTTGTTGTTGTTGGTGGGTGTGTCCATTCTTATAGGTTTCGATTGTATTTAAATGCAGTTTATTGTACTTTAATTTTTATCGCAAGCAAATAAATTGTTACGCAACTTGTAAGAGCCGATACGCGAAACCGCAACAATCCTGTATTACCGGCAGGCAGTATTAGTGTCTTGTTCAAATTTGCAATTTTTGCTCTAAGAGCCAGGAAAAAGACAAGCATCCACTACAGAGCTCATGTCCGGATGGACTCACACATTCTTACTCACTTTGTAACCGAAATCCCAGTAGACATTTCGAAGAGGGTTTGCAGCTTAAGCTATCTTATAAAACCTTTACCAGAAAATTTACAAAAAATTAAATATGTTTTCAGTATTTCCTTTTTATTTGCTTGATTCAATATGTATACGTGTGTTACCTTCGTTAGGTTAGGGATAGTGATAATGGGACAGGTAGCTGGTAAGTAAGCATATCGACCACAAGCAATGAAATCATTTCTTCGCTGCAGTTTCAATCTCAATTGAATAAAGAGAGCTAAAAAGTTATTTAACAAACTTTCTATCAAAGAATTATTTTTAAGAAAATTTTTTCTCGCCTCAAGGCTATAAATAATTGAAAAATAAAACACTACTGGTCGTGAAAGATTTTTGCTTCAATCAGTCTTTTAAAAACATTAATTTTTTCAATTGCTTCCCTGAACTTAATAAATTTCTAAGCATTTCAGTTTTCTGTTTATTTTCCACCTTTAAACCATTTAAACTTCAAATACCACTAGCTGCGTTTGCCCGCTTAAAGCCGGCAAATTAATTAATTTGGAGATGGCAGCAACATCATAAACATTCAAGTATAAATGCGTTTTTCAGTGACGACACCTTCAAATACTTCATTTATTTCTTTACATTTATTTCATAATGTGCTTTATACTAAATTATATAAAATAATTTTAAGCGATCATTGCCTTCACATTTTGTATTAAATTGGCAGCTCTATATTTGCCTTTTGTCGCCAACAAAACTGGAAATTAGTTTAATTGGACTACAACAACAAAATCAGCATGGACAACAACCGGTCGCCGTGTAGCCTTGCCGTCGTTAAAATAATCGTTCTCATATAAGCATGTGTATTAATTTTTTTCACATGTTGAAGTCGGTAGCTTGTTGTGATGAATATGTTTAACGCCGTACGCGCCTCTGTGCGTTACTTGGTATATTTGATTTTCACTTCCATCAGTTATTCTCGAGGGCACCTTGCGGCCATTTGTGCCCGAAAATGATTTTCTTGATATAAAGTGTTTGCAGGGATATTAAAAACTGCAAAAATGCGTTGAAAGGTAAACAATCCCACGATTTTAAGCAGCACGTGGATAAATTGCGAATTATAAAAAAGATTTATCGTGTAAAATAAAATGTACTACATAAAATCTATTAAATGAATTTAAGAAAATACCAAACTTTATTAAAAACAAATTATAAATGATATCTTTAAGTGGTTCCTGTTGTCTGTGACCGACAGTACTTTGATTGAGTTTTATAAGCTAAGCACCATTGTATTAAACAGAAAAATATAAAGAGGTAGAGAAAGATTACGTATGAAACTGAGTGTCAGCTTGCAAACATCAAAAATGTTTAGGGCCCACGGTATGGACAACATTCGACTTGTGGCACACTTACCCACGGTATCGACAACATTCGAGTTGTCACACGCTTACATTTTAAACAACAACAAAATATTAAAATTTGTTTTTGTTTAGAATGTAAGTGTGCAACAAGTCGAACGTTGTCGATATCGTGGGTTTGGCCCTTAGTTTGTTGAAAAGTGCAGTATTTTTATCGAAATCATATGGCAGCCAGCCCCGCTTAAAGTTTATTTGAAAGTCTTCAGAGAGTTTGGACACGGGAAGTGCTAAGTCCCTGCTCATACGATTTGTTGGGTAGTTTATGAGTTCACGCAAGAAGAAAAATTAGAGAAAGGAAAAGAAATAAAGAATTAAGTGTATTTTGTACTCTTCCACATGAAATGTAGCAGAAAAATTTGTTACTCGTTTAGTAATTGATGAAGTGAGCCACTCAAGGGGGCTTTTAGCAAATAATAACTAAATGTTCTCCTTAAAAGCCAGCCAGCGTTACTTAACATCCCAACAATGGCGGTGGCGTTGGTGGTGCTGCTGCCGCTACTGATGCTTGTTGTCGTTGTGTTGCCGCTGACGGTGGATGAAGTGGCTTTTCAATGTTATTCATTTTGTTGTACGAGTCTACTGTTGAGTTGTTTCCATTCGTATTTTTAGCTAAACTTAATGCAATTATTGATTGAATTGCCGGCTGAGTTTTGTTAAGTTTCGTTTAAATCTTTTTTTCTCTTATATAAATTTTCATATGCTTAATGTTATTTTTGGCTGCTTTATATGTACGTGTACGTGTATGTGTAGTTGTAAATGTGGAGTGCAAGTGTAGCTGTGTATGATATTGTATTAATTTTTTTTTGCTGAATGTTGAAAAGATTGAATATGTCGAAACTGTCAACAGACATCACAAGAAATTTAAATTAAAATACATCCAGTTTGTATAAAAAACGCAGGCATACACCCTCACACACCGACACACACACACATGATTCAAGTGCGTATGTGTATGGAGCATTCGCCTTCCTTATGAACAATAACTGCAGCTCTCCATCAAATCGTAACACAGCAAATCAAGGAGCAACGCATGTGATCTTACATAATAATACATGGCTCATTCGTTATGATGATGCCAACACTACAACAACAACAACAACAACAACGATGATGAAAACAACAAAAAAGTCGTTAAACGAATAGTGCGGGAGGAATAAGAGGATTTTGGTGGTATTACCGTCAATGCTGCATTATCATTATTATCTTTAACGTCATTGCCAGCATCATTATTATAGAATTTGAATTTAAAATGTTTTGCTTGCATTTGTTTGATTTTTTTTGCTGGATCTTTTACGTCTATATGCTTATACATACATTTAGTATTTTTCTTGTGTTTTTCCTCAACATCAATAACATTAAAAATTTTTCAATTTAAATTTCAAATTTTCCAAGAAGAATTTGTCGAAATGCTGACATACCTGCCAAAATGCTAGAAGCAAAATATGCTACGAGTAATTCCTCATTGTTGGTATGCTCGTAGTCAGGAATGGAAAGTTCATTGGATTTGTATGTATACCCTTTAGCAATAAATGCAGCAGTAAAATGGATTTCAGTAAAAAGGCTCGGCAACTTTGAAGTTGTAAAATAATCAGTCCTCTTATTCTGTAATTCGCTAAAGCTAAAAGTAAATTCGATCGTAATAATGCTGAACACAAATGCAAAATTAAGTATTTTTGGCGGTGAAGTGGTAATCAACTAAAAATTTAACTGAGCCAATTAAACTTTTATTTTAAAATTAACTTAATTAATTAACTTAATCTTAAAAATTTAATTAAACAATCAAACTTTGACAATGAAATGCATACTGACAATGCTTAAGCACAGCAAATAAATTTCACATATAAATTTAATTAAATGTTTGATTGTGTCATTCAAAGTTGCAGTTGACACACTTCAATTTTTAATTGATTTTTGTTTTTGGTTCAGTTAAAAATGTACTCAAATCAGTTTATTATTATATTAAAATTAACATGATTAAAAGTTCATTTAAAAACTTAATTGAGTAAATAAATTTTTTGTTTAAAAATTAATGAATTAATTAAAATTTAATTAATTAATTAATTAAAAGGTTTAATTGGCGCAATTGACTTTTTATTTGATTTTTGACTTTTTGTGTTAAAAATTTAATTGAGTCAATTGAACATTTTTTATTTAAAATTTATTCGATTAAAAGTTTGATTAAATATTTTATTTGAGTAAATCAAGCTTTAATTTAAAATTTAGTTTATTAAAAATTTTAATGGACTTAAATGCATTTTTAATTGCTTTTTGTTTTTTTTTTAATTACAAGTGCTGATTAGATAATTTTTTTCTGTGTATAATATTTCATATGTTTTCGGTGTGCAGAACGAATGAATTTTGTGCTTTTCAACATTTTAGGATTTTGGCGAATAAAACGTGGGCAGCAGGAGTTGAATAATAGTTCTTTTAATATTTTTTTCTCCATTTCTTGTATTTTGAAAAAGGAGTTGTAAACTCTCATGTAAAGGAAATCAGCTGAAAGCAAAATAGCTGTCTTCAAAAATCTAAAATTTTCTTTTGCTTGTTATTTTACTCCTTGTCTATTAAAATTATTTTCTTTTAGTCTTAAAAGTGCATTTTTTTATTTAAATGGAAAACTTCCATGTCTGTTCTATGCCAGCTTATGTGCACTGTTTTGCTCTTACCTTCGCATTATCAATGTTCAAATAAAAGTTGCATAAACGTTCAAATGCACACAACAAACACACAACTTCCATTATATGAATTCAATATTTGTATGCTGCTGTTTAGGCACAATCTCTTGAATTTGGCAAATTTGTTAGGAAAACTTTTTTATATTTGTATTAATAAAATATCTTAGAATAAAATGAAATGCAATACTTACTTATTCATTGCATCACACATTTTTAGTGTTACCGTTTGCATTTCAGAATCTGCACTGCATAATACTCTGCACTTGAAATGAATGAACGATTAATATCTTTGTTTTTAGTCAAACGAATTTTGTTTGCGACAGGGTTTCTTTATTTTGACTATTAATAACAACAAAAGTAAAAAACAGAAAGAAAGCAGCAACAAACTCTTTTTGACTTATTGAACATTGACTTAAAAGAAAGAGAGCGAGATAAAGATAAAGCGATTGAGTATTAAATTTGGTAAGTTGTTTCCTGATAAAAATGACTTATTTAACATTAACGTAAAATAGAGAGGGAGATAGAGCGAGAGTGAATTAAATTTGGCAAGCTGTTTCCCGATAAAAATTACTGTTGCAGCTAATTTACGGCCAAATAAACATATATACGTTACGACTACATGAAATAATTATATTTCAATTATCTGTTACTGGACAAATTCAGTCACTGTGATGGAAATATCTCTGTCTCTATCTCTCTCTCTCTCTTTCTTTCTGCTTGATGATATGCTTACGAGCAGATACTGTACTGCAGCTACAGCCGCTATTAATTGCATTACATTCTTTCTATCAAATAATACTTCGAACTTAATCTAACAATAAATTTTTTTAAAACCATTTCATATATTTCCTTATCACGGGCCCATAGTGACTTATTAAAAAAACAATAACAACAACGAAATCCCAAGTAAATACTTTGCTCATATGTCTGCCTGTTTCTCTGTCTGTCTGTCTATTCACAGACTTCTTTTATTCAACTTGCTGCAAAGTTACGTACACAGACAAAGAGACAAGCATAAATATCGTATGTGCGAGTACATGCAACCAAACATAAACAGATTCTATTTGATAAAGTACATTTTAGAACTCGTTACTTTAGAAACAATTGTATACGCAACATTTATTTTTTATCTTATTGCTGTTCAAGTTTGTATCGGAAGGAGACACAAAATACGTATAAATGTTTGTTGTTCTTGGCTTACCAAACTTTTATTCAATAGCAAAATTTCATGCGTACTCCCTGCAAAACTGTACAAATATTTTTGCGAAAATAATGTACATATCTTATTATCGGTATGTGAACTTATAAATTGACCAGAAAAATGGGTGATTTTCCAGTAGACAATAAACGGCATGAAAAGGAATAAGAAAAAACAAACACAATGTATGTATATTGTGCAATAAGAAATGTCAATTGTTTTGTCTGTCATCCGAGCTAATCTCAAGCACTTTTAAAATTCAAAAAGAAATGTTCGGAATACAAACAACAAAAGTTAAATGAAAAAAAACAACAACAACAACAACGGTAGCAATAGCAAGACTAATAGAAGCAAGCCCATACCTTCATTTGAAATTTGTATTAGTTTCCAGTACGACTAAACCTTGTCCGAAGATAAATGACTGGAAGCAGCAGTAGCAGCAGCAGCAGCAGCAGAAGAACAAGTACATTGTGTGTATGATTTATTGTTAATTTTACGGTTTACTCTACATGTTCCTTCTGTCAAATGCTTGTCACTTTTTATGTATTTAAAAGTATAAAAAAATTCTAAATAAATCAAAAGGACTCCCACCGTAAGTAGGAGATTTATGAAAACGTGAAGAAAATTTAAAAAATTACGTTACTCTTGACAGGAAAACAAGAATTAAAAAAACACTGGACAATTCCTTAGCTTTTTAGGTTTACTGTGTTAAATGGTTTAAGTGGCTTGACTTTTGGCCGAAGTAAAAAATCCCGTACAAGCCAATTAAGATACTTAAATGTTTTTTTAATTGGGAATTGTGAAGAAATGTTCGGTAATTTCCGTAGGTTTTAGGAGAGAGTCGTTTCTTGTTGATGTCTGCGAATACTTTGTTCACAGTGCTGAGCAAAGTCATTTCCCTGCAGTTATTGCATTCGGAGAAATTACACTTTTTAGAGAGTATATTGTTCGTGCCCTATTTAACTTCAGATGACAGTCGGTCATTTATGAAATGATCTACATTTTAGGCCTCAAATGTGAAAGTGCGAGTGATGTTTCGGGAATATCTGGGCAGGTTGTTTTTATGTCGCTGTTTTTTTGCGTCTTCAATATATGCTAATTATGTCGGCATATGGTGTTGGTTTTGAGAGTAGCTTGGAGCAATAATTTTCCCATATTTTATCATGTTCCTTCTACGATGTGATCAGCCTAACATTGTAATTGTTGGCAGCAATTTTATGCTTCATAACTTTTGTCAGCTCGTTAGCTCTTCCTCACCAATCCAATTCCTGTGATATAAAGTTCAACTTATCAAACTTTTTGTTAGTTTCTGCTCTCCGATCACTAAGACTCCAGGTATGTTCTGCGACAGATAATTTCCTGCGCTGTTCTGATCAAATCATAAATATAGTAACAAATAAATTTCGAACAATAATAATTAAAATTACCGAAAATATTTTCGTTGCCGCGGTGGATGACAATTATAGTATTGATGAATACTGGTGAGTCTTCTATCTTGTCAAAGTCAAACTTCTTATTCGTTGGTGTGCTTTTGTTGTGTTCAGTGGTAACTTTTAGCCAGACTGATGCGACTAAGAGGTGGTGATCGCTGGCGATGTCCACTCCCCGTTCATAACGCACATCTAGCAGCAAACCTCGCCAGTTCTTGTTGATAGAGTAGAGCAAAATAAAAAAATTGAGTAAAGTGCAACTTTGACCAGCACACGAAGGGTTTCGTATGGCGCTTGTTTTTTTTTGCGATATTTTCGGTTTTAGGAAATTTTTTTAGTATTGACGCTTTTTTCTTTTTGGTGACTTTTTTTCAGTTTGAGCGATTTATTTTGTTTTCCTTAAATACGTGTTTTTAGTAAAAGTATTTTTTTAATTTTCACGTTTTATTTTGCTTTTAAATACACTAACTTTGAAAATTTCAAGTGTCTATACATAATTGACATTGCTCGCTTTAGAATACATATTCCGTAAAAAATGCAGCTTCGTAGCTTTAACGGTTCTCGAGAAAGCAGCATGTGATAGACAGACATACGGACATTGCAACAATGCATTGTAGCGAAAGCAATAGGATTCATTTCTGCTTTGGGGTGTACGGAACCCTTAATTAAAATGAATTTAATTTACGAGAAATATAAAAACTCAATTTTTTTCTTATTCAACATGTGTTTAATAGAGTGATAATAGTTTTACAGCTGAAATATTTCACACGTGCGCTACAGAAAAGAGACTAAGATCTGTCTGGAGTATATTTGCCAAGAATATTACATACGACACAAGTAAATCGAAGCACGAGCATCTTCATTGCTTACGGTCCTTATAACTCACAGCATGACTCAAGCAAAGCTAACAACAGCAGAAAATACTACCTGTCAAAGTCTAATTTTAATCTCTAATTTTAATATGCATATAATTAGTTTTAACCTTTAAATATGTATAAGCTCCTTTAAATTCTTTTTAATCCTTTACTCAAACACAAACATTTTAAAATTTAATCTGTATACGCTTCCTGTCATAATTATTCTATTTTCATTTTTCCTACAAAAAGAAAAACTTAATTGTACCAATTGCATGAATAAAACAAACTCAAAAGAAAATCCCAAATCTAAAACAAAACAAAATTCCAATTACTACATTTGCAAATGTTTTGTGTAGAGTAAATCTTGTTTTGAAAAGAAATCTTATTTACCCCGGGCTAAAAATAAAAATATGCAAAAAAATGTATGAAACAATTTTTAAATTAAAGCAAAATATTGCATAGAAGAATCAATCAGTGCAGGATATGTATACTTTTTTTTTTAATTTAAGCAATAATATTAAATGAGAAAACTACACAGGAAAATAAGCTATTGCACAGTGGCGCTTAAACCATAAAATTAAAAAAGTGGGTAGGAAATCTAACTCTTTGGAAGTATTAATCCGAAATTATGTTAGAAGTAGACTTAAGCTTTCATAAATGGTCTTGTTTGTGCAACCTGAAATACAGTGTGAGTTTTAGTTTTAGGCTTGTTTCTCTTACAAATGCCACTTGATCTTAGAGATGTTTATTTTTAGGAGCATAAATTAGAAAATATTAAAACTTTACTGAAATTTTTTTACCTAATTATTGAACTTTATAAGCTTTTTGTGTTTGAGTTTCAAATTTCAACATATCTTCATCATTAGTCGAGCAAAATTCATATTCTTTTAGAAATTTTTAAGCAGTGAAAAAACAATGGCATAATTGGCAAATGTCAATATAAATGTCAATCTATTTTTATGCAACTGTCTGTATTACTCTAGTGATGTGTCGTTCTCAAAATCAGGGCTTTAAAATCTCTTTTTTGCTATTACGCCATCAGTATATTCTTTAGTTCTAAATAGTTGACGTATGAGTAATATGCAATTTAAATCGTTTAATACGCATACGCCTTCTATATAGATACAAGGAATAATTTTTCAGGGGTCTAATCATCGCTTTCGATAAAGTGCTGATTTGATTATGTTTTTTCAGTTTGCCATTATGACATTTGATATCGAACCTATAATATCAAACTGAAAAAACGTGATCGAATCAGATCCTTATCGAAAGTGACGATTAGACCCCAGCGGTCTCAAATCTAGCTGACCCGACCTAAAGATGGCGGCAGTAGTTTAGAAAACAAATTACTGTTACACTGCTTCGAAATAAATTTCTTACCATTATGTAATTAAAAACTTTCATTTGAAAAATCTTAGTCCAATTTTTATTAAAGCAAAGCTAGATTTTACTCGGATCTCTGGGGCTCTGCTCCTTCGTTGACAACAATAAAATATTGAACTATCCACGCCAGATACGATTAAGAAAATTATAAAATTGGTGCTGTATCACCGTCGGCTGAAGGTACTTGAGCTAGCTGAAACGATAGGCACTTACCCAATTGCTACAAATCGCTGCATATATACAGACACCAATCAGCCGATGGCCTTGGCAGCCAGTGCTATCAATGTATATATTATTGTTATATTTTATATAATTTTAATATCAAGTAAATAAATAAATAAATAAATACATACACCAAAAATCTAAAGATGACAAACCTGTGGTTAGTACAAAAAATTTATGGCGCTATTCATAGTCAAAAGAAAGTATACTTTAACAATTTAAAACCAGTAGTAACATAGAAAATACTGCTCTTAAACCAAGGTCGAGCAAACACATGCATATATATATAATATGAAAGTGAGTAAAATGCATGCTTGTATGCATGTACGTGAAAATAAGAGCATAACGTAGTGCCCATGGGCGCCCTCATGATACAATAATACAGTTAACCTCGAAGCGCCAGCTGATAGAGTTTGTTTGTGATGTGATCTGCCAATTGTTGTTTACGTTTTACCTATATAGTGCCTATTAAACTGTAAGAGTTCCTATTCAACTGTACTAATACAAACCAGCTTTGCATATACAAGCGAACATGCAATCAATACACGCACATGGTTCCTATTAAAACTGTACTAATACAAATTAAACTTTGCAAAGACACAAGAAAACGGAAGTACATGTCTCTTGTTTTCTCTTGGTTTTTTTGACAGTTGTCATCACAAAACAGCAATAAAAAGTCCTGTTGTTTTATTTATTGTAAATTTGTTGTAGATTTGCGGCTACCTGTATTATTGTATTTTTTTAACTATGAATATGTGTCTATATTTTTAATTATTGAAATTAAGTAACTTATGTCCAATTAGCCCAAAATTATTAAATTATGAAACGATTAAAGTAAAAATCCGATTCGACTAAATACTTTATGCACTTTGTAGTGGAATAACAAGCTTGAAATTATACTTGAAAGTTGTTAATAAAAAATATTTTCCCGGAATTATCGCAACTTGAAAAACTGAAGGCAATTTCTACATTATTGTTATGCAGGTTTGTACTTTCAAATGCATACATATGTATCCATGTATATAACTTTGAACATTTAAACACATTTCGCTGCGTTATTAAAAAAAAATGTTTGAAATGGTCGAAAGCGTGTAAATATTGCAAATATTTCTGATATCTAATATAGATATATGTTGTTGCTTGCCATGCCTAAAGAAAACCAAAAGGCATCAAAACATGGATTAAATAAAATACTGACTGTGCAAAAAAACAGCCTGACCCACAAAGTGTTCAATAAAAACAATGAACAAGAAAAGGTCCCATCAAAAAATACAGACCATGACAACAGTTGAACGCGGCATGAGTATAAAAACTAAAAAAAAAGAAACAAAAGATAGAAATGCTGGAGAGCCATTGAACTTAAGTTCAATGTGAAATATCACAAACAGCAACAACACCAACAATATTAAAATCAAAATATCAGCTTCAACCGTACAAATAAACAGAAAATAAATGTGAATTACTTTCAAATGCCAATTTCAGAAAAAGTCATTTAAAAAGCATGAGATTAAAATAATCAATAGTGTTAGATGATTGCAACTATTATGAGTGTGTATTTATATATTTATCCACATATTTGTCGCAATCGCTTGTATTCATTTATGAAGGGATTTAGATGGGAGTGATTTGATTTTTACAACTTAAATTTGTATTTATCATTTTAAGTTTCAGCATCCAATTGAAAGTCACAGGTATCAACATTTTTTAAGGAGAAGTGTTTATATGTGACAGACAGAACTAGCGACATGGTCTAATTAATTTAAATAATATTTTTTAGAAAAAAGCATATCAATAAACAAATTTTATACATTCTTCTTTACAAATGAATACGAATACGCGAATACATTTCTCTCGGTGTTCTCTCTTTTTCCAGTCTTGCAGTATTTACATTGTGTAGATATACAAAGTTGAGAAACATTGTGCCCATGAGAATCAAGTTTCAAATCTATGTGCTGAGGCAACCAGCCATTTTGTGTCATTCTTAATACTTGTCGACGACGTTTTGAAAAGCTGTGTATTGTCAACGTTTTGTGCAATCATAATGAACTTTTCTAATTCTCACTAATTTATTGGGAGTTTGTCTATTATTATAGAGGGTGTGTAGGCTTTTTTAAATTGTGTCTGAAATCTACTGATTATTTGCTTAAGCAGCAACGAAATGCTTCTAGATGTGCTTAACCAACAACAAATAACTTTTTTAAATTTGTATTAATTTTGACACGCGTAAAAAGTAAGTAAAATACTAAAATATCAACAAAATTAAGTAGTTTTCTTAAATAAATTTGGATCAACTATAGATATATCCGAAATGTATAAAAAAAACTTCTAGCTAACTATAGAAAACTATAGTCCTTCCGAAAGGACCTTTCCCGTATTCACGAATATTTCTGCACATTTTCGCACACTCTTACAAATATTCCATAAATTGTGCCAAATATTTACATATTTATATACAAACATATGTATGTATTTATTATATAAATTAAATGTGGTCAGTTGTGAAAAACAAAATGCCTTCGATTTAATGAATGTGATAAATTTCAAGCACTTGCTTGTATTTGTGGTCATGTATATACGTCCATGTGTTCAATACTGCAGGTGCATAATAGCATATCCGATAATTATAAAATACACGGTGAACATGATGATTACGAAAAAAAAAAATAAAAATCACACACATATGATAATTTCAATTTACTCTCCAATCACATTGTTGTGCTCTTTGGTATACAAACAATTCCATGCTTAAATGCAAATTCATTCATGTCCACGAACATGTGAGCACAGATAGTGCAACAGGAAACGTAACATTGCATGCAGCTCACTCAGCCTCTTCTCTTGCATAATAATAAACATATTTTCTATAATAGTTATAATGTTGTGTTATGAAAAAAAAAAAAATAAATAAATCACAGCTTTCGTATAAAAGAGGAGTATTTAAAAAATCACATGTTCAGACATCCGAACATACATTTTCATTTAATGATGAAAAAAAAAAAATATTTATTACGACATGTATAAATGAGTTTTGAACAGAGTTACCTGGCCAGGCCATTTGTTGTTGTTGCTTATATGTGTGACATCACAAAAAAAAATATTCCCAAACAATTTTTAAACAAATGTTTGTTTGAAATAAAATTTGGTTTGAGTAGAGATTTTTTTACTGTTCCAGCAAGTTGTTTGTTCTAATATTATTTAATGCGAAAGAATCTCTGGTATAGAGTGAAAAATTCGGCTGAGAAAATTATTGATCAGGTGCAAATCGCACTTGGTACGTAATGAACAAACTTTTACAAATTCGGCAGTTTATTTATTTTACAGTTTGGGTTAATCTTCACTTTTTTTGGGCGATCAAGCACTGTGTTTTAGGTATTTCTTCACAGTGACTAATCACCCAATAATTTTGGGCGTTTCTTCATTTGGCCGTTTCGGGCGATTTATACTTGGGCGATAATTCGTACAGCTGAAAAATTCTAATTCATACAATTAATACAAAGCAACATTTGTAACAAGATTGGTTAGAGAGGCTTTCTGTTCCATTTCTAGGCTTATTGTAAAGATACTGATCAGTGCGATGCTCAGTTTCTTATCAAATAACCCTTTCTTAAACAATTTTACACTGTAATCTCAACCTTCAATAGGTAACTCTGGCTTAACAGTAAAAACAAAAGGACTCGCGGTATAACAAAACTTAACTGCAACAACGAAATAAAAACTAAAAAGCATACCATACAAAATGCCATGTATGTGCAACGCTTAAACATACTTATGAATATTTTTCAACATTCACAATACACATAAATATTTATTCATTCTTTTTTTATTTATTTTATTTCTATGCGGCTCCCGCCACTACGCAATATGGTGTGTAGTGTGTGTGAGAGTGTGCGTTGTCATTGTTGAATCAAGCATGTTGCTGATAACTAATTGGTCAATACGGTAGAAAGATGGACTTTTATCACAAAAACAATAATAAAATGAATTGTGGAAACAAACTGCAACCGGGGGGAACCAGCATCATCAGCAGCAAAAGCAAAAGCAGTGATAAAATATTTTCTACACAAGAGTCAGACGGAACAATAGCAGAATAAAATAAAAATAAAAACTAGCACATGAACAAACACAATTTTACCCACTCATTCACTCAGTCAGTCACTCACTCACTCTCGTATTCAAACAGCAAACTCACACATGCACGCACATTTGCTGATGCGAGTACAAAAGTATACAAGAACAACTTAACAACCCAATAAATTTGTTGCAATTAATAATGTCAGTCAGTATTTTGTCACCAACTATTACTTGTTGTTGGTTGCATTGGCTGTGGCATATGCATGCACTCACTCGTATGTTGGCGCGTAGGTGGTAGACAATGCGAGATGGCGCACAAGTGCCAGTATCTTTAGTTAGTCTCACGTATGGATGTTACTTTCCACTGTCATTTCCCATTTACAGATTTACTACTGATACTGGTGGCCACTGTCAATAAAAATTATGTTGAGCAAAAGCAGCACACACATGTTTAGATAAATTTTTAAACAAAATAAATACAGGCACGTCTATAAATGTGAACGTATAAGCATGTGGAGACAGGGGAAATTGTTTTTTGGTAAAACTTTCCTAACAAAAAATATAATAACTTCAACAATAGTATCAATAGTATTTTATATTGTATAAATGCAAACACTAACAGTAATCCAATACTTCAGTTACTTAATAAATAATATTGATTTATTTAACTGTGATTTATGGCCAGAAACCTGGAGCTCCAGCTTGATTCATTGGCAATTGCGTTTTTCTTTAAAATGGGTTTTACTTGTTTTCTGCTTTTTTTTTATCATTTGAACGTGAACATTAGCTGGTGTTTTCATAATCAAATAAAGAATCACACTTCCAAATGACTCCCTACATACACAAACACACACAAAGACACATTGATATTTTCATTTTATTGAAGAAGACAGTCAGACAGCACTACACATACGTTTTTGTTTTTGTATACACCGAGCAGAAAAGCTGAGATTAACACCAGGTACTTTTTGCTGTAAATATTTCACAGATCTGCTCGTAAGTTGTGTTATTAATGTCAGTACGTATTATTTATGTTCACGAGTAATGACATGTTCGAGCGAAATATTGAGTATTGGAAGAGTAACTTTACTGTTCGTTTAAGAATATAAAATTTAATATTTTTGTACGCACATTATTTCGTAAGAAATACATAAAATAAGGTTACAATTAAATACATATATCATAGTTATAATGGGTCTCTGTCATGGTTTAAATTAGGTCAGTACGTGCTTTGAAATAAGATATTTTAAATAACAATTTATTGCTGTAATTTCAATACTTTTTACAACGGCAGGCTATACACACACACACACACACACGACTTCAAATGCCGCTAGCTGCATTTGTCGCCTTTTAGCTAGTAATTTAATTATTTTTTTGAGGCGGCAGCAGCATCACAAGCACCTAATGTTAAAGTACACATAGACAAATTTCACATTAAAATCTACACAAACGAGGTTAATTTAACATTTTTCGGCAATGATTTTGCTGCATATGCACAAAAAAAATTATTCCCAAACAATTTTATGGCAAATGTTTGTTTGAAATAAAATGAAAAGCGGTGGCAAATTTTAGTTAGAAGAAATTTCAATTACACAAAAAAAAAATACATACAAAATTTTCCAACGCGTTTTACAAGATAAGGCCATTAGTTTCAGTAAATATTTTTCTCTGTTCCAGTAAATTATTTGTTCTAATTTTATTTGTCATTTGTCAGCTAGTCGTCGGCATTTGTATGTAAACAACACGATCAATGAAGCTTATCAACAAGCAAGATAAACACCGACACACTTAAATAACAAATTCTTTTAGCCAAACTCTGTTACATTTGAATTTTTACAAAAATTTACAAAATTATTTGTAAATCCGCATTCTGGTTTAATAAATTTGGTTATTGAAAATGAAATTTTGGTTGTCTGTGTGTGTTTCATGTTAATTCAAAATTTTTCCTTTTGAAAAAAATTTATTGCATGTTGACTTAATGTTTCCATTATGGCTAAATTAATATGAAAAATCATGTTGAATCAAAGTTATTTCCAGTTGAAATAATGTAGTCATTTCATTTATTCATATTGGGCCTTATAAGGAGTGTCGTGTTACGTCTTCAACTACGACGATTTTGTACTAGACTAAAGAAAATTTCAAAATTTTTTCCTTAATCCAGTACGACACACAAAATAAGTCCCGGTATTTAACTTAAGTGACTGTGTGTATTGGCACAATCATCAGAAAATTAGTCAAAGTGCTTACCGCTGTAGCTGCATTTATCCTAAGTATTCCATAGATACGTATTTAATAAATGCCATCATAAATTAAAGTTTAATTCTCTATGATTTAATATGATTTTAATTCAAAATTTTTGCATGGTGATTTTACATGAGTATTTTTGTATGTGTAAGAGCTCATTTTAATTTTATTTTTTAGTTCAATAATTGACCTCTGAATTAAGTGTCATTTATCTTTAAATGCATTTAAGTACCGAATTCATTTTTTCAGTACAAAGTTGAGAGACATTTAAATGTAACTTAAATGTCGAACCTTTTACATTTAAATCCTACTAAGACTTACGAGCATGCCATATGTTATTGTGATTGTGTGTGTTTATTGAAAACATGTACACGAACATCAGTGGTCGTATTGAAAAGAATTTTCAATATGAGTATATATAAAATACATAATATATAGTTTCATATCATGGAAAAATAAGTACAACATTTCGTTCTGATGCTCTTTTTGTTTCATAAAATGTGTTTTTATGCAATTTAAGCTTTCTGCATTTTGATAAGCTATTTTTCTTATTTATGACAAACAGCTGTTGTTTGAAAAGCCTTCCATACCACTGGGAAATTTTGTAGTGCTAAAATGAAACTACATTTAAGTGCAACTTAAATTTAAGTGGCAATTGTCTAAATGAAATATAAGTCAATTATTGGGCTTTAGTTTTGGTACTTTGAAAAACTGAGTATTAGAATGCCAAAAAATTTTGTTTCTTTACATCTTTTGAGTCTTTATTTTATTTAATTATTTTTTAATAAAACTACTGTCAATCTAATTTCCAAGCTAATTTTATTATTTTTCCTGTCCTTTTTATACCAAAAAAATTGCAAAAAAAAATTTCTTAAGTGGAAATGTATCCGTTTGCAATATAATACTCGATAGTAAATTGCATAAAATTAATCTTTTTATTCAGACCTAAAATGCCACTAATTTATTCTGCATTCTATAAAAGGAAACAAATAAATAGTTGGAAAGCTTGTCAATATTCTATGAAAAAACAATTTATATACAAATTGTTCGAATGAAAATTATGTTGTCATTTATAACTTCAAAAAATTTCCTACCCTATTTATTCTCTTTCCCTACACAACATTTTTCAGACATGGCTCTTATATTTATTTATAAAACACTTTTCTTAGAAGCAACAACAAATCTCTTTAAATCATTTCAACTATGCTTATTAATATCTTATTATCGCATTAAAATTAAATTTTGCATTTAAAGAAATATAATTTAAAGAATACACTGCCAATCTTTACTAAAACCTCATTCTGCCTTTGGTTAAAGAGACAATAAAAATCACTTGAAATGAAAAATGAAGAAAATCAGCAAGAAAACTAATTTGCTGGAGAACAAAAGAATCCTCTTGCACACATACAATAAAACTTAAACAAAATGAAACAGATATTTTATGTATAGTTTTTCTTTTTCAAGAGAAATATACACAAACATTGTTATCTTCGAAGGAAATGCTTGTAGTTGTTGCTGCTTTTAAGTGCATGAATGTTTGTATGTGCAAATGAAACTTTGGAAAATGACACATGTACATACATGCACATACAAACACTTTTAAAAAGTTTTTCTTTTATATTTAATTTTTTTTTGGGGTGGGAGTTTAAGCATAAACTTTGAACAAAAACAAGAACAACAACAACAACAACAACAATAATAATAATAATAGTAATAACATTTATATCAAAAAATATAAAAAAAGAGATGTGGAAAAAAGTAGAAAATTTAACTAAAGCAATTAAAAACAGCTGTTTATAATCCAACAACATGGCAAACAAACGAACGAACGAACTAACGAACGACTCATGACAAAAACTTTACATGAAAACTCAATTTTAGATGACAGCTGTTGCAGCAACAGTACAGCTACCACTGCCACCAATGCCTCTGCAATCAACTAAACTGCCAGCAAGCAAAAACAAGTCCCACCACCATCCAGCACGTACATAAAGGGAAGTGTGTATGTTTGTAAATGTTGCAAAAGTAAAGCCAGAAACAATAGCGTTATTTTAATTTCTTTTTTTCTCTCTTCGAATATAAATGTGCTGATAATGTTGAACAGTTCATTTTGAATACATAGTGTTACAGTTGTCTTACAGAAGTGGGCAATTAAATGGGGAGCTTGTGAATAATATAGAAATAATTGTATCCGTACGTACTGAAGCTCTAATATAAAATATCAAAATGCTCTAGTGCTATTTTCCATAAAACCTATCAGTGATTGCTTCAGGATATAATTACGTCAATTATTACTCATTCATTAACAGAGAAAAAAATATTCTGTTAAAAGCAGCATATGCTAATTTTTCCAGCTCCTCTTCCAAAAGCTTCTTAAGCCAAAACCGTGCCAAGGAATGAAGTAAAATTTTTTTTAAAGTATATAAAAATATTTATAATTGTGTTAGTAACGATGCTTTTTGGGTACGAAATCATATTGATGCTGAAACATTTTTGTCGTTCTTATTCGCGTAAATGTATATGTTTGCTTGTATGTATGTGTTTGCCTTTTTTAAGCAGTTCTCACTGTCATTTTAGCAATCACAATCACTCACTCACACACTCATGTATGAAGCCACAATGACTTGCATATGAGAAGATATACAAAAAGTATAATACTTTAAATGGGTTGTTGCTGCTAAGAAAATTTCTCTTCAGGCAAGTCGTCGGAAAATTGCACAAATATAATTTTTTCTGCCCATGCAAAAATAATTCAAATTAAACTTTTTCCTTTTGGCGGATGCCAGAAAATGCGTACATAATTTCAATTGTTATATTTTTTTTATACACAAACACGAGCACCAACACCAGCACACACACTCTCATACACTTGAGCGGAAGTTTTAACACAAGAACATAAATAACATACACATTAACAGACTCTCAATAAAGCAGCAGCAGCAGCAACAGCAGCAACCAAAGTGCACAGTGGGGCTGCTGAAAAATTCTTGCCAAAAATAAACAAGTTGTCAATTACTGGTAGGAGTTGTCTGCAAAGAACTGGAAATATAATAAATGATAAATTCCAATGATTTTTGTACAGAAAATAAGCGCAGACCATCTCTGTTAAAACGAAAATTTTACGGTTAAAGATTTAGCTTCAAATTTGATTATTTGATTCACTCAATCTATTTGGCCACTGTTAAGTACAAGACGGGCAGCCATTATGGGTCCTGGAGACGATGAAATAAATTATCAAGCGTGTGTATATATTGTTACGTTTTTACCCTTAATCTGTGGACTCGAAGATTTGCAAATGAATAAAAGACCTCAGTGTACTAATAAGGGTTAGGAAGAGCTTAAATACACACACACACGCTCAGCTTAAATTACTTAAATGATTTACAACTGGTTGCCACGACGTCTACTTTGCTGCTGTATATACACGTCTCATAACAACTGTGTGTGTTGGTATTGAAGCAATACTCCATCTGCTGACGCTCAATGTTTGTACAGCAATAACGATTACACACTTTTGGATGACTATCAACTGTTTTCTACTGAGGTTTACTCTTTTTTTCACAATAATGAGGTAAACTCTTAATAGACAACTCTTCACAATAAGCAACTGAACTTCACACAAGGCTTCCAGAATGTGATAGAAACGTCTAGAGAATATCAGCAGCATCTCCAATGCTTGTGTGCGATCGCGTCATTAGTTCATGTGGCAACTATTTATGTGCGTATAAACATCATTAAAGAAGCAATTTATGGTGGTTGTTTGTTTACTGGTATATTTTTTATTCAATTTTATATTTGTCTGCACTACCATATATATGTGTGTTTGTATGTGTATCTTCTTAACAAGCAAAAGTTATTTCATTATTCTTGTTGCTATAGTTTTATTAATTTAATCATGTGCGCATGTGTATTTAGTTCTTTAGCTAAACAATCCTGGATAATTCTGTTTGTTCTTTTGTTGTGGTTTTTATGAAAGCATTTGCATTTAGTAGGTTTGGTTTGTTCGAGTGCTTTTATGTAACAGTATATTAGTATCAGTGCATTTTAGTTTTGTGTTCGTTGTGGGTGAATTATAATTTTTTGTTATTAGAGGCAGGTACAGTTTAAAAAATATTTTTTTGGGATGAAGTCTTGGCATAAACAAAACATTAAAACATTATTATACAGAGTTAAATGATAATTTTCATACCATCCACATTAACTGTTGTTCTTCTGTGCTACATTCATAATAAATAAAAAAAAGCTGCTGGGATCATCTTCATCGATAACAAATAATATTAAAATTCTTTGACGTTTAGTTTTTGCAATCATAAAAAAATGCCCTTCTTTTAATTGTTTCAGAAAAACCCACATAAATTATTTTGGAAAAACAAAAAAAAACTGGAAAAAATTCACGTTATTACTTGAGTGAATTTAATTTTTAGCAGCGCCATCTGGGTCTCAGCAGCGTAAAGTATTCTGAGAAATGTTGCCAACAATTACTGTTAATTATCATTAATTTTTCTTGCGACTACCACTGTGCAGTGCCAAAATGAAAAATATATAATAAATGTGTGAGCAAAAGTTGCAAGTTTCTTTTTAAGCAGAACACAAAAACTTTGAGTAATCATAAATACACAGGGTGCGTAAGTTGGCATGAATGTTGGCTTAACATTTGTAATTTCACTTCTTTTTTGTTATTTATTATTGTAACATACTCCTGGCAGAAACTTAAAAGAAATTTAATGCTGCTCGAGTTTAAAATAAACCTCAAAAGTAAAATGCATTTAAGATAAATTTAAATGAAGAAAAGAAAAAAATCTGCAAAAGTTATTTAACACCGAACTGCTTTCTCTTACTTTTCAATAAAATGGACACAGACATTAAAAATAGATGAAACAAATTATAAAGTTTTATTTCAAGAAACCATCTTGCAAGGCAGCAGCAGGAGAGAAAAAAATATGTTTTAGTTATGTTAAAAACATTTTTTTTAAAGAAATATATTAAAAAGTCCTTGCGTCGTTAAAAATCTTCGGTTTATTCTGCAATAAAATGTTGAGCAAAAATTAATTTAAACGTTATTTTAAGAGGGCTCAGTGGTGATGCATTTTTATTCAAACATTGCACTAGCAGGAAAGACTCTGCTATAAACATACGATTTTAAGGACTTCTCTGGCCGCTTGAAAGTTGGGCCCTCTGGCAGGAAAAATTAATTTTTTCTACCATTCTTGAAATAAAAATTTTTTTTTTAATCTAAAAAATGAGGTTTATGAATAAACTAATTTGATATTATTTCAACACAACTTTATTGGAAATAATTTAAATAAATCTTCAGCTGTAGAGCAGAACCGCGTTATAAAAATTTGCTTTATTAATCATTTACGACTTTATGCAAAAAAAAAAAAAATTACTATAAATGTAGTCTCATACTTTCAAAATGGCAAAAATTAAATTTCACACACTTTGCAGACGTATTCAACCAAAGTGATAACTTAAAACCGCTTGTGTAAACATGCACAGACACGCATTCTTCTTGTAAGACACAAACATCCATACATAGAAGTAGTTTGAGAAAAGTTTTGGTGATGGGCTCACTGGTTTCCCACAAACAAAGTTTGGAAAAAAGAAAATGAGACCGTTGCTAAAATTGTAGATTTTTTATTGAGCTGAAAATGGAAGCCACAATAAAAAAAGTATAGAACAAAAAAGCACGTCACATGAATTTCTTTACAGGAGGCAAAGAAAAAGTTTTTTTATATAATAAATAAACAACAATTTAACATAAATAAAACTTAAAAATAGATGAAGAGACATGAGTTTTACAACAAATTGGGATAAGTTTTTTTTTTCCTTTTTTTACACGCAAAGTCTGTCTTACCAAGACATGCATAAGTGGATACTCGTACACACACTTTTTATGGTTGAAATGTTTAAATTATAAAGTTTACAAGGGGCCAAAACTTTATCGTTGTGTTGTCAACTCAGTAAAAGTTCTACATTTCACACTTATGATAAAAGAAAAATTTCTTAAAATTTTATATCTGAAGCTGTAGTGCACCCACTGCTGTTCCATTTACCAAACGCAATAATTTTATGGCCAACAATTTCAGTGGAAATCTTTATAGAGTGTGTGTTGCTGGCTACGATTATAAAAAATTAAAATAAAAGGTAGTAACTTTCAGGGTGATTTCCCAACGAGAGATCTGTCTGATAGTTTTACTATTTTTTATAATACTCTATGTGCAACATAGCAGAGATATGTTACGTATATCTCAAAGCAAAAGGATTCACCTTGAATGACCCTAAAAACTACTAATTCTATCCTCCGCAACATAAGGAATTTTTCTCGTTCTAGCACAATGAATTTGACGAATTTGGCGAACCATCAGATGAGTGCTGACAGATCACATTAAGAAAATAACGTTAAAGTTAAAACGTTTTGTATGTAAAGGAAACAACACATTGATCCTTTTAGCACACACAATTCCAAAATTTTTACAGGTTGATGATACTGATGCTTTGTTGCTTTAATCTCCAGAAGGTAATACAGGGCCTTGTGGTACTATAAATTAACTTTTAACTCATCTCAGCAAAATAGATCCACAAATAAGGATAGTAATATCTAGTGTGGTCCTGAAGTACCCAGTAAAAATGAGCTTCGAGGAAAGTCAATAAAATCCTGAATTTACAAGGGTTATCATTGCACGAAGTTCTCTTTTTCGATACATATTCAGTGACTCTGAAGTCATGTTTATAATGTTAAGTAAATCTGATTTTTCATGTTCTTTTTTCTTTTCACAAATTCAATATCAATTAATTTATTCTTTGTGAAAAAATTTTAATAGTTCGTAACATGGATTCCATTTTTCTTAAAGACCAAAAGCTACGTATCATCTCCAATTTTGCATAAGTGAAATAGATTCTCAACTAATTATCTGGATGTTGTTAATAATTGATTCCTGAAAATTCAAAAATACGCACTTATCGATACTTTGGAGGAAGAGAAAAGGAGTTCCTGAATAATTACTTCAAATTTTTTGAATGTGTAGTGGAATTTTCAATAATTTCTGATGATTTTTGCGTGTACGAGTATTGTACGAAAGACAAGCAATAATGTTTTATTGTACTCAGCTCAGTCAAGAATATAACCTCGACAAGAAATGAATGACCGAAACTAATACAAACAGCACTTTTTTTTGCTGACTATGCATGTGCTTGTGAGTAACTTGTAAAATTTTTGATATTTTGCAACTTTGTCTGGTTATAAATAATTCATTAACCACTGCGGCAACACTGCTCACAATAAATTCATTGAAAATAAAGACTCAATGCGAAGCATAGTTTTAGGCGGAATATTAAAACTTGCTTACTATTTTTCTTTCATTGAAACATTTCGCTCACACACACACGCACACATGCAATGAACATAAACAATTTACTCAAGAGAAACAACATGGACATGAAAAACAGAAAATATTCTTGGCGATTGCTTGAAGGCATTTTTAAAGTTTCTAAAAATTTATAATGCAACCAACGACAGTAAAAAAGTAAAGTTTTAGTTTGAGCCAATAATAAAATGAATTTGAACAGACAGGAGAAGGAATGTAATCTTCAAAATTGAAAATATATATTTGAAATGAATAAAACACAAACAATATAAAAAATCTTCAGTTTAGTTAAATATTTATTTTAAATATGCAATGGCGCATATTCATAGTCAAAACAAAGTATACTTTAAGAGTTTATTACTTTAAAATATACTTCGTTTTGACTATGAATATGCGTCAATATAATGAGCCATAACCGCCAAAAAAAAACTTAAGCTGCATATATATATTGAACTTCGTTTTTTGACAGAAACCCGATTACCTTTGATCGTAAATAATTTATTTTCGTCAATAAGTAAATCTTAAAAATTTTGTCGCTTAAGCTTTTTTGGCGGTTATGGCATGATGTCTTAAAACACATTAGTATATACAGAAAAAAGTAATTTATTAGAAAGTGTTATACTCCAAAACATAAAAATAAAGTGATATTTCAATAGATTACACAAAATCCGAAGTCTTAAAAGTTTAATTGAACCAAAATTCAGAATTTTTAAAAGAAATTTTGTTAAACTATCAAATTTGGTTTAAAGTCCGATAAAGTTCTGTGAATGCGCTTTCACTTTTCAAAAGTCGTTGATGCAATGAATTTTCTCGATATTTTTAACATAATAAACATTTCGTTACATTTGACGTTTAGCGAACATAAGCTTGTTGAATTTAAAGCTCAAGTTCGTTAATGCCAAGAAACCATGCGTTGAATCCGCTCATAACTTACATATATTGAGCCAAGTGAAACAAAAAATTAAAAAGTATTTCGTTTTGTTTATAAAAACTGAACATGTTCTATGCGTTCAACGTATTATACATTCAATGAAAAACCTAGTTCATTGTTTGATTCAATGTATAAAATCATCAAAGAACGGTTTCAACGTTCTACATTTTTTTTTTTAATTTCAATTAATATTTATTTTGTAACAACGTGCGATACGTTGAATAAAGGCTTTTTAAAGAAAAAGTCAATCCCCCATATTCATAAAATTTAAAATGAATTTAAAATGTATTTTATTTAAAATTTTTCATGAATATGGGGGACTGTATTTAAATTTGTGAACATAAGTTCGTTGAGTTTATGCTAAACTATTGTTTCATTTCCTGCTATTTTTGTTCAGAACTTTTGATTTTAAGAAAATGTTTCAATGGATTAGTCTTAAAATTATTACTTATTTTTTACGAAAATTCTTTTCACAATAACACGAGAATATGAAATGGTTCTTTCAGCGAAATTTCTCTCAAAATATTATTCTGAGTTTTAAGCTTCTGCTGGCAGTAAAAATGTGCATGTCCATTCCAGCAAGTGCCACAGTGCTGCATGTTACAACAAACATGATGGAAAAAAGTAAATTAAAGAAGATTAAATAAA
This sequence comes from Nowickia ferox, assembly GCA_936439885.1. Lineage (NCBI taxonomy): Eukaryota > Metazoa > Arthropoda > Insecta > Diptera > Tachinidae > Nowickia > Nowickia ferox. The sequence continues at coordinate 2,584,615 of OW387023.1, read as the reverse complement.
ATAGCCAAACACTTACTTTTTGCAAAGTAAGTAAAAAAGTTTTACATTTCATGCCCTACAATGCTCACAAACGGTTATTGTAAGTTTTGGCTGGCAACTTGTAACCAAGCCATTCATCCATCCATCCATCAATCAGTAATTGACAAAATTTGTCAGATTAAAAGTAGTAAATGTTTGCAAATACTAAGCTGGCTGCCTAACATTTCATGTAGTAAATATGAGTTTTATTTGGCAAACTATGTAGCACATATTGAAGTTCGTATGTTGCAACTGCAAAAGTTTTGTCTTTTGTACTTCAATTTTTATTTTGACAAAAATACTGAAACAAGTTTATGAGTAGTAAATAAAAAAAATGTGTGAAAAATAATGTTAAAAGAAATTGCAAATTCTACATAAACATTTACGAGTACATATGAGGGCAATATGTGCATACACGCTTACAGGGAATTTTCAAATTTAAAAATAAAGTTGTGGACAAAAAATTTAAAAAGTGTAAAAAGAAATATATATATGGGGACAACAAACAATGTAATAAGTGTGTGTGTAAGTAAATAGAGTTGTACTCTGTGCTATTGTAGTGACTGATAAGTGTCGTAAGTTTAACAAATATTTCAACAGCCAACGACTACGGATTTAACACTATAAAAAAATATACATATACAGGAAATTAATTGCTGGTGAGCCGGAACGGATGTTAAAAATGTAAATATAATATTTTGTAAGTTTTTGGACAAACTGTCAATTCCACTTAAAATAGTTGTTTGATGTGAAATGGTTTCTCGACTAAATGAACGCTGCAATCTCAGATCTGTTTGCTAAACAGAAAAATCTTTTAAATTGCAATATAAGTTACACATTACTAACCCATCTCTAATGCAAACTCTAACTTAGGGCGGGCCAAATTTACAGTCATAAGTTAATTATTAGTAAGAGGGTGGCGTTGGCTGAATTAGTTAGCACGTTGACTACGAAACCGAAGGTCCTGGGTTCGAGCCCGGTCTCTGACAGTCATTCAAAAAACAACACCACGCATTTTTCTGATGTGCATTAGTGTCCTTTGTATCAGTTGTTGTGGGAAAAGACTTTATCAGATACTAATCCTAATGTAACATCAGAGCGCCCTCCTTCGTTGTGTAGCAGAATCATTGGCGAAGTATAATAACAAATAAATAAAAATGGCTACTAAACACAGCTTCAAAATTTAATACGCCTCATTTAACACCAGAAGGCGCTGCAAAACTGCATTATCAAAAAGCGTGCAAAAGAGAGCAGAGTTGTAAAAGAATGAAGCTTTCCTCCTCCATCTCTTCCTTCATCACCTGTCTACTCTATCACTATCTCTTCCTTACCACCCTCTCTGACTATCTTCTCTTCAACTAACAGGCAGCACAAAGGGATCATTGTATTGGATCCAAGTGAGCTGGACTCTAAATTTCGGCCTTCCTTACAAGCAGCCTGCTAACCTAACCTAACCTAACCTAATTATTAGTAAACTAACATGAAAACTATTGTTTAAGTAATGTTTCGTATTCACAGTGCATTGTTTAACTAAAGTTCTTAATATGAGAAAAGAACGGTAACCCAAACTACGGGTACTAAGTTTCAGTATTGGCAGCTCTGTAATAGCAAATGGTTTTTGCTTACATTTGTTATATTATTTCTTAAAAATAGATAAAACAGTGCTCGCTTGTCTAATTTTACCGTGCAAACTATTGAATTAGTGCTCAAATTGGTTCGGGAAAACTAAAATATAAAAGAAAAGTAAATAAAAAAGAATTTGTTACAGCTAAATACAAATAAGATGCTTGACAAGGTATTTGTGAAATGTGTTTAAAATTTTTCACAAAACAACAATACTAATAAATTTAATAACGAATCAGCTGTTGTCTAACTACTTGCTAAACAATGACATTTGGTGGTTTAAATAATGGCAAAAAAGAGCTGTCAATCAAATATTATTTAACCAATAATAATAACTATTGCTATTAGTTAACTAATGGCTGTGAATTTGGGCCTTAGTGGAGACAAATTTTAAGCAAAAAGTCAGTGATGCCATATTATCATACTATCAGTTACTTTTCCCCAACAATTTATTAATAAATAATCCCACAAAATAATACATACATACTTCATTTAATTCAGCAAGCATAAAATCACCAAGAAAAAAATAAATATTTGCAAGTAACTAAAAAAAGCTTTGTGGCAATTTTAAGTTATCGTTAAATGTCCCTTTCCCTACTTTTCTTTTTTTTTGTATTTGTTATATAATATTTTTGCTTTATCTGAGCTATAAGTTGCACTTGCAACACATATTTTGCCCAAAGTTGTGTGAGTGCGTGTGTGTGGTTTTTAGCAATGAAAAAAATCACAAAACTGCAAAAAAAAAACTTTTGCTACAAACGACCATTGAGGACAAACGCTGGCCGCCTTCGTTTTAGAGGCTAGTGAATGCTGACGCTGCAGTTTTCAACTGACATTGAGTAGGATAAAATGAAAAACACATTTATTGTCCGTATCTATTTTGCCTGCAAGAGGCAAGTTTTAAAAACTTTTTAATTATTTCTGTGGAGGGTGTTAAAATTAAACTTTTAGTGTGAGTATGACTTAAAATGCAACAACTGCAACGAAATTATGGGATTTTATATAAATTTTTATTTTCTTTTAATGACCGTTAAGCACAAAATATGGTCAGGCCACACAACTCTTGTGCTTCGACTTGGAGCAAGTAAGGCACCAGTAGATTTTGTTGCAGTTTAAAGCAGTGTTTTTGTTTAATAAAATATAAATTATTAACTTGTTCCATCTACATTACATTTGCGGTACACGAATTTCTTCTACTTTTTACTTGGTGTTTAATTTTCTCTCTTCTACTCTTGTAATTTTAATGGGAAAGGAAAAAAATATATATTTAAATTCTCTACAAACTTGGCCATGTTGTAAAGTGTGCATACATGCAAAAGATAAAATATGTATGTAAGTGTGAAATAGGGGCAGTGCCGAATTTTATGTGAACTTCAAGAAAGCAGATATAGCAAGTTAGTTGTTGTTAACTTTAAGGAGAGAAATCTTAATAATTTCAGTCAGTTAGAATTTTAGTTGTTAAGTGCTCCTTTAAACCAAAGCAGCCTTGTCGCAATGGCATTTATATTTTTTAGTTTTTTTTAACTTTCTTTGCCTTTTTAATTTTGCAAAACAGCTGTTTTTTATATTTTTACTACAGTACGGACACAATATAATTTTTTAAAGCACACGCTGATGCATCACTGCTGATTTTAAGCCACATTTAAGTTTAAGTTTGGTTCCATTAAAACATTTTCACTGATTTATTGGCGCTTAATGCAACAACCAGATTTTAGCTTTAACTATAAAACGCTTACGAAAGAGCATTGCCGTTAAGTCGATTACGTCTTAACTTCACTTCGAAGTAACTAATGTCATGCGATATATTAAAAACAACAGCTTATATCCAATTTAGTTTGGTGTAGGGCCTGAAAAAGTAAAGATAAAATAAATAACATCAAGGAATTATTCATTTCTGTTTTACTTTTACTCCTGCTGTTGTATGTTGTACATAATATTTGTTTTTTTTTGCTTAACACTTGTAGTTGTTGTTCCTGCACTCACAGCTAATTGTATGCAATTTATTGCCTTGCAAGTTGACTTTTCTTACGCTTTTACCATTTATTAACTAATTTAATATGCACAACTGATATTTAAGCTTTTTTCATATTGTTTTTTATTTTGTTTGCTCTTCAACTTTGTCTCTTTTTTTAAAATTATATTCAGGTTTAATTTTTTTGGGTTGCAGCTCTATTTTTCATTAGTGATGCAACGTGGCTTCTTAAGTGTGTGTGCGTTTTTTTCTAGATATGAGCTCTCATATTTTGTGTGTGTTTGTGCATGTTTTTCTAACGTTTCTTTTTTCTTTGTGAGATTATATATGAAAAGGTAATTTAGTAATCTTATCATACATGTGTTCCATGGTATACATATAAATATATTTTTTGTGTGAAAACTTTACTTAAATTACTAAATTCAGCTTAACTCTGAATATAAAAAAAATAAAAAAATCGTACAACGATTTCCATTATTTAGTTTTTTTTTAATTATATGTCAGGGTTGAAAAATAATTTTTTTTGGTATTTAAAATTTTTTTAATCGTATTTTTGTGACTCCTAATTTAACAAATTTTATAGGGTCCGCCAGATAACTTTTTTTTTTTGAAAACAGGGCGCAAAACATCGAGTGTAGCTTCGGCTGTGTGGCACGTAGCGGCGTCCTGTTGAAACCAAATGTTGCCAATATCCTCCTGTTCAATTTTTGTGAACAAAAATTCGTTCAACATGGCCCGATAACGATCCCCATTGACTGTAACGGCCACTCCTTGCTCATTGGCCCAATTATGCCTCTGGACCAAAATCCGCACCAAACAGTGACTCGTTTTGGGCGCGTCGGCTTTTCAATGTATGCGTGCGGGTTTTCTGTGCCCCAAATGCGACAATTTTGTTGTTTACATACCCGCCAAGATCAAAATGAGCTTCATCTGAAAACATGATTTTTTTTGGCAAAATCGGCATCTTCTGTAAGTCGATCGCAGGCAATATTTCCCAGCGTTGTTCAAGCGTATACAGAACCATATTCGTTCAGCGGCAGGATAAAACTAATTATCTGTCAAATCAGACATGAGCTAAGTGTTACCATTCACGAAATAAGCACTAGTTGAAAAAAAACCCTTATATATAACAAAAAATTCTTCACTACAGGATGTTTTTAAAACAAATATATTATTTATATTCGATCAATTTTGATATGAACTTATACAAATGTATTTTTTTTTCAATTGGCAAAAATACAAATTTATTTTTTTTTATCTTTTTTTGAAATTTTATATACAAATTGGCTCATGAACAATGTTAGAAAATTCCAGCGCAAGTTAATTCGTAACGAATACGTATATATTTATATGTAAACACAATTTTTTTCATAAAAGAATTATCTTAAGTCTATGTGTAGATAAGTTTATTCGACCTTGCCGCAGAAAAGTACATTTGCAATGTAATTTAAATTTTTTTTAAATCTCTTTAAGGGGTTGGGTCGCTTTTTTAAGTTTTCGTTATATCTTTAGCCTAGACAATCAGATCTTAAAGTATGATATTTCTATTTTTTTTTCAATGCCATCAATGTGTTGCCTGATGGGCCGCTGACCTCAAGCATACCATGCTAGTATTGATGTTCCAGATCTCAGTTCTAACAGCCCTAATGCACCAATAAACTTTTGCAGAAGAAGTATTATCATAGTTGTGGTGAACAGTTTTAAATTAAACTTTAGGCTATGCTCTTTAAAAAACGATTTTCAGCTCTATTGAATACCAAAAGTGGGCTAGTCTATTTTTTTTTAAAGCTGGTAATGTAATCTAAGGATTTTTTTTGTAAAGAGAAGTAAATAGCACTCAGGCAATGAATGCCGACTACTATTACTAGGTGTTACCTTCGTTAGGAAAGGCATAGTGATATAAGATATAGAGGAAAGCTTCATTCTATTACAACTCTGCTTTTTCGCACGTTTTTTAATAATGCAGTGTTGCAGCGCCTCTGGTGTTGAATGAGGCGTATTAAATTTTTGAAGCTGTGTTTAGTAGCCATTTTATTGATTATTTTACTTCGTCGATGATTCTGCTACACAACGAAGGATTAGTATCTCCTGAAGCCAATATAGTTCAGTGACCAGTGACTATGCCTTCATGACTTGAACTTTCCTACAACAACTGATATAAAGGGACACTAGTGCACGTCAGAAAAATTTTAGCTATTAAATACCCGGCTCGAACCCAGGACCTTCGGTTTTGTAGTCAACGTGCTAACAACTTCAGCCAACACCATGCCGTCACCAAAAAAGCAATAAAAATAAAAATTTGGGTGACAACACTTTTATATATGTGCATATCAGAGAATGACAAAAGTATTGGCCATCAAAGAACTATGAATGCGTATAACTAAAACTAAAAACGCGGTCGGTCATATTCAAACACACGAATTAGTTTTAAACTGAATGTGTATAACTTTAAACAACCAATAACTATGCTTATAGACATTTTTTTAAATTAGGCGGCATAAGCATCTATAAATAAAATTTATATTTTTATATATGCGTTACAATCACACCTATGACTCTTAAAATACTCTAACTATTGTATATACAGGGCTTTTATCATTAGAAATCATGTTTTCAAACCGCCACACACATACCAACACATTTTGTATTCCATTTTATATACACAAATTTATATATGTGGCGCATGATAAATAAATATCCGGATTATCAGCGCATTTTTTGTTTAGCCGATTAAATATCCTTGACCGGTTATAGTTTAAGTTGCTCGAGAGAAATTATGTGAGCGTGTGAATTGATAGCGCAACAATTGTGATTATGTGATTTACTTATGAATATTTTTTTTGAGTACTCATAAATAATAAATTTTTTACTTGTACATATATGTATTAACATACATACATGCATATACATATACTACATACAACTAATGATCTGCGAAAGGCACATAAGATTCGTCAGAGCTGAATATTTTTATTTAATTATTCTTAGTATTTGTCTTTATTTATATTTTAATTCAATTTGATGCCTTTCTTTGGAGATCATGATCTGTGTTTTCTTATAAAATAATTTGCTTTTGTATTTTTTTCCAGCAAACAATATTTTTAGAGAATACGAATATATACTACATATTTTATTTAGTTGATAAGAATTGTTTTGCTTTAGCATTTTGCAAATTAAACCAAATAGTAAAAAAAACAACAGATTTATTAAGAAGTTTTACTTCTTTGGAATTTTTAGTTTACTACAATTTTCACATTAAAAAAAGTATCATTTATGGCTTAACAAAGAAATTTGTAAGAGAGTTGATTGTAATTATTAATTTAGATAATAAATTATGTTTATTTTGGGGTTATAATTTTCGCTCAAAGTTGAGCGATTTCTGAAAATGCTGAAATATGACTTTTATGGCACTCACGCGATTAAAAAAAAAATAATTTAAACAATTGTTAAATTCTCTTGTTTCAAGTGAAACAATTTTAAATGTTTAGTTGAACTATAGTGAATTTTAATCAGAAATAATTTCTTAGTCGGGCTTAAGTTCAGTAATTTCAATTCTTATTGAATGAAATATTTTTTATTAATTAATGTGAGTTTCTAAAGAAGAGAAGAAAAATTAAATTAGACTATAAGCTGAGGGAAATACCGATATTTTTCTGTGCAGCAACGCACTTCATCAGCACCCAAGTCTATCTTAATTTTTCTTCTCTTCTTTAGAAACTCACATTAATTAATAAAAAATATTTCATTCAATAAGAATTGAAATTACTGAACTTAAGCCCGACTAAAAAATTAATTCTCTTGTTTCTTAGAAAATTTCAAGTGCAGTTTACTTATCTAAAAAAATAAAAATATCCAGGTAAATGGCATGTTTGGGATGTAGAAACTAAATCTCTAATTTTAGAATATACTTTTAGTTTCCCTCAGTCAGCTGGCCTAGAAAATTTGTAGAGAAATCTTTTGAAAACTGCGTGATCTTCATATACATTTTAATGAATATGAAAATACCTAAAAACAATTTTTTTTTTAAAATAGATTGCAAATAAATCTTATGATATTTTTTTTCAAATAAACTATGTATGGTAATATTTCATATTGATGGCTGAACTATTACTCACTGGCTTTTAATATAAAACATTTCATTATTGCAAATATGATCGAATTTAATACCATAAACAAGTTTGATTTTTATTAGTTCATATTACCGAGAAGTCACTGTATTTATTTGATCTATTCAATATGTATTAATTAATCATGAAAATACACATTAGTCTGCAAACTCAAACACGAAGCCAAATCAGCTCGTATGCTCGAGAGTATATATATATATATATATATATGCGTGTGTGTGTGTGTGTGTGTGTGAGTATGCTTTCAGTATTCATTGACAACGCAAAGGTCATTAAAAATTTTTAAGAATTGATAAGTGTTGAATTATTTAAAATGAAATTAATAAAATTTGATTATCGCAATTTTTATTCGTTAGAATAATAATTGTTTTTGTCTGATTTGCTTTTTGCTATTTTATATTTTTGGCTGATATAAGTAATTCAAAAAATAGTTCACACAATTTAGTTGAGCTTTAGTTTGCAAACAGAAAAGTAAGTGTCTGTCTGCAGAAGGGATTTGGTTTAATATTATTTCCAAATAAAAAAGCAAAATTACTAAAATTAGTTTTCTTTTTACTATTTAGTCAATCATCATGCAGTTCACTTGGTTTTTCGCCGTTATCTTCGCCTTGTTCGCCCTTGTTTCGGGGCAAAGCTGTCCTGGCAACTCCAAATTGGACAAAACCACCAACTTGTGTGTAACCGAACGTCCTATTCATGGTGAATGTCCTGCCCAATTCAAATACAATGTTAACATTAACAAATGTGTTTATGCCTTAAGATAAATTATAAATTTGTGTTGAATTTGGATTAAAAGTGAATTTTTATTTCGTGTTATAAAAATCGGTGTGCATTTCTATAGAAAAAGTTTATTTTTGGGCAAGAGTTTTGTGTTTGTGCTTAAATGAATTAAGTTAGTACAAGTTTTTGTTTTTTTTTGCTAAAAAAATGTGTAATTTATTTTATTTTTGTTGTATTGGCTCAATAAGCAATTGTGTATTTGAAACTTGTTAACAGGTCTGTTTGTGTTACAAATAATTTTATAACCCAGCCAATTGTATACTTTATATAAATTAAAGCCTTAGATGTAATTCTAAAGAATGGCTTGTTGTGGGTTAAGCTAGTCTTTATAAATTTCGTTGTGAACGTCGGGTGCTTAAATAAAAAGTGAGTCTTATTCCGCTTATTCTCAAGTTAGTTTTAAATATTTTGCTGGGTTGTGTATCAATTATGATGCCAGTGTATTTACCAAATGTGTCTGCTGCTCTTACATGTTTTTATATTTTTCGTTCTTGTTGTTGTGTAAATATTTTTGGTAGTTCAGAGTGTTTTTGGTTTTGTTTTTGTTTTTATTTTATTTTTTTGTTGTCTAACAAGTGTAAAATAAAGTCACTTACCTTACAATACTACTTGCAGTGATGCCAGGAGTACTTTATCTTACAATTTAGTCTCTTTCAAGTATCACGTCATGTAACATACTTGTAGTTGCTGCAACATTATGAGTCGCAGATCTAGTGTGTAGTTTTAGTTGAAGCAAGTAAAAGGCCTATTTAAAATCTAAGACCTGTTGTATGTTATTTGGCTTTGTTGCAATTCGAAATGTTGTAAGTGAGACTAGACTACAGCAGCATTATTTCATTGGAAACTAATTTACTTCTTGTTTTTTTAGTTGACAGTTTTAAAGGTTGGTTTCATTATTTACAACTTTCAGAACTCGTAATTGCTCTGCGAAAAAGAAAATAAAATGTTTTATATAGATCTTATATTTTGTGTAATTATTGATTATCGCCACACAGTGACTTCAAAGCAAAAAGAGCATAAACCGAATTACACTTTTTACTATAAATAATAATTTTTTATACTTTTAAGTCTTAAAATTATATTTTTAATTAAATTAACTAAAAGTTTTACACAAAATTTTAATTACATCTGTGCAAGATTTGGTTTTATTTTTTCATTCAGCAAAAATAATTTTGCTGCTATTTGCTTTCATAAGAATTTTTAATTTCAGTTGCTCATGTGTGAAATAACTTTTAAAAGAATCTTTCGATTTGCTCAGTGATTTCATTAAATCAACATCGTAAACATTAAAAGATAATGGGGATTATTTTTTCGAGTTTTAAGAAAAATTCTACATTTCACTCCTTTTATTTAATTATTGTTGCTCTTGCATTCTTTGGCTTTGTTTTTTTTTTGGTAAATAAATATTTAATATAAATGCAATGTAAGATGAGCAAAACTATTATTACCATTGCAACGAATTTTATGTAACCTACACTAATTAAGAAGTGGGAAACATTTTTCGAAATCAACTGATTTATTTCTTTTTTCGTATCGCTTTGTAATACAAATTACATGTGATAATTATTAATGAACAAATAACACCAAAGTTAATTGTAAATATTCTGACAAACACATAGTAGAACGGAACACTGTGTGTGGTGTCAGTTGATGTAGATTTCTGCTTTATATACGCAACTTTTATTGCAAATGGAATATGTGAATTGTTTTGGTTCATCGTATTACAATTTGCTGAAAGCTTTTTTTATAATGAAAGCTCAATTTTACCATCTCTAAATTTACAACAGTCTTGCCATTGTTGTTTGTTCTTTACTAATTATACACATGTTAGTTATTTTGCTTATTTTTTTTCTACTTTAGACAAACTTTTTGGTTTGTTACTATTAAGTATATTTATTTAATTTTTGCCACAGGCCCATGGTTATGAATTTTAGCTAATTTTAAATATTATTGTTTGAACTTAATTTTTTTTCTTTATTTATGATTTGATCAGGCTAAACTTGGTATCGAATAATTTTGTTGCGAAATTTCTTCGCTTTAGTGAGCATTTGTTTACTGAATCTCAGGTCAAGTGGAAAAGTATAGTCCTAAACGCACATAAATAAAACAATATAAAATATTATAATATATGTTGATTTGCGTTACGTTAATGCGAATAGTTTGGAATATATTCGATATTATTATTTGCTCACAGCTGCCAATGCAAATAACACAAATAACTTTTTTAATCGATGCCGGAATATTTTTTTTTTGGTTGAGCACTTGTGAAATTTTTATGCAGCAACCTTCGACTTGTATCTATTATTATTTGCAAAATTAGCGAATGGTTGGAATGCAAATGCATCATTGCATTCACTGAAGTGAAATCATTTTTATATCACGGTCTTGCAAAGGACAATTATAGAAATTACAGATTGCTTTTCAATTCATAGTGTGTGACGTGCCAGTGTATTTTAGTATTGTGTAGTATATTACACAATTGCAGTATTGTGTACTGAAATGTAGTAAAGAGCAGTGTGATGTGGCTTATTTTGTTACAGTATGATTTAGTGTTGTGTAGTGTAATATGGTGTGGTGTAGTGTTGTCTAATGCAATATAGTGCTACTGCACTACACAGAGATGTATAACCTAGTGAAGTGGTGTAATTTAGTATAGTGTACTGCAGTACCTACTACATAGATGTACCTTAAGTGGTATGGTGCAGTGTTAGGAAGTGTAGTGCAATATAGTGCAGTATGTTGCGCCACATTGTAATCAAATATATTGTAGCATAATGTGGTCTAGTTTAGTACGGCTTAGAGCTGTGCAGTGTAGAATAATGAATTAAAGTGTAGTGTTATGTAGTGCAGTATATTGTATTGTAGTGTCGTGTAGTATATTATGGTATATTTTATTCAAGTATAGTGTAGTAATACGTAGGGTAGTATACTGTGATGTAATTGAGTACATTATAGTGTAGTAAAGTGCAGTGTAGTGTAATGCATTGTAGTGTAGTGTAGGGTAACAATAAATAAAGAACAACTAACCACATACGATTGTTAATGTCTCCACTACCAGCAACATTTACCAATGAGGTCACGTTTTGTTTGCACTCCTCTTATAATTGTATGATTGCAGTGTGAGAGGAGTTGGAGAAAAAAGTTAGAAGAAAATTATTACTAACCACCAAAAGAAAAAATAAATATTTCACAAGAAAGAAAGACAATAATGAAAAAAGTTCTTTAACGACCATTAAACAAATGGCTTGTGGCTTAGAGATGATGCAATGTATTTATTTGGAAAAAAAATATACATCTATGTACTAGAAAACAACGGGAAAACACATTACAGGGATGTGCTTTTTCCTCTTTTGCACATTTCAGCCATAGTGCAAGCTATAAGAATTTCATAGTTCTGAGTACATATCAACTAAATTGAACTCTAAGGCATCCAGATCAGGAGTAAGTGAGTTTGAAAATACATATTATATCTAAGCTGCAGCTTTGCAATAATTCATTTATAAAATTTTAACAAATTCTTTGGAGAAAGATGCAAGAACATGAGAAAACCATAATTCGTTATGAACAGTTTAGATTGTATAATTTCAGATTTAAATAAAAAAAAAAATCAATGGAAGGAAATAAAACTTTAGCGATTATAAGTTCTGTCAGTTTCTTAAATCAATTTTAGTCTTAAAAATATTATATATTTATATAAATCAGCACGAGTACGAATAAAATACCGATTACTTGGCTTAAAAAATATACAAAATGTTCTTTTCAGCAGTTTGCCCATCATTTTCTTTTGTTGCCCACAACTACGTGCTCTATGCCTTCGCATAGCAATATCACTTTTATGAGCATCAAATGAAATTAACATAAATAATTAATGGCTGGCAAGACTTTAGACATTTTGCACATTACGGTTGGATGGTTTGAATCTGAAGCAGCATTGAATTAAAAATCTCTTACTGCATCTTTTTTATCAAACACAAGTTGTTTTGTTCCACCTCAGCCTTTATTTTTAATATTTAAACTCTTTCAATAGTTGATGTGGTTGCTACACTGAGTAAAACAAAAAGAGCAGCCAGCCAGGACATCAAAAAAGAAAAATGAAAATTAAAAAAAAAGAAAACACAAAAGTTATCAAAGGAACAATGAAATGGCGGTGCAAACAAGAAATACTAAAACAACAACAACAACAACTACTACAAAACATCAAGTGTCCACATAGACAGCCCATAAAGTTAAAAGTCCATTGCCAGGACAAAGTGCCCATTAAATATTTAAACAAATTAGCAATGGCTTGGAAAATAATGGCTGAAGTGGACACTATCTAATGGTCACCAGAATTTATAGAGTGAATGGAAAAAAGAACATACGGCGGTGTTGGCATATGACCGCACAGAGAAACCATTTTGTTAAAAAAAAATACTAAAAATAAATCTTGTGATTGGAATTTTAATATTTTTATAAAAATGTTACTCTTAACGACTCACTGGTTTGGGGAATTCACAAGTCAATCAATTTATTGGTCAATAGCTGGAAACAAAAGAAAATCTTTGGTATAACGTTTTGTCAATTTCTTTACTTCTGCATGTGAGCTTGCACTATAAATTTAAAATGTTTTACATTTTACTCTCTTTGCAACAATTGACGACACACATTCGTGTTTGGGCTGCGACATTTAAATTTTTAAATTTTATTAAATAGTTCATGTTATAAATAAACACTTTTTTTTACTTAAATTCAACAGTTTGTCGTAAAAGTAAATGACAAGTGCTTAAGCATAAAAATTTATGTGTTGGTGTAAAATTGTAGTTGGAGTACATTGGGTGGAGTGTTGCAAGGCACAAGGCACAAGGCACAAGGCCTGGTTTTTCTTAATTTATAATATAATTTTTATTTTTTAATGTGATAAAATTTTCTTTCATAGTCATGCAGAAGCTGAGCTGGGCTCTTCCTTGCACTTAAAGTTTTAATAATCGCTGGCTGTGTTAGCATTATTTAATTTGTTGCTTTTGTCATTGTGCTGCTGCTGCCGTTTTTGGCTGCGCTCCATCCTAAAATTATTCCATAATCTTAAGGTAAAATAATAAAAAAATTCAATGCCACTTAAGATACTGGCACCCAAGAACAGACCCAATATGCCACCAATTGTGACCACGACATCCAAACGTGTGCGCAAAGCCTGACGACGATAACGTTCTGTGGCCAATTCTGGCATCGTTATAGAGATGGTTAGATAAGGATTAGATGCATTAATTCTAAATGTAGCAACAAGAGAAGAAAAAAAAAGAGATTAAAACAAAAAACGAAATGAAATTGCATAAGAAATTGTTATCGTAGAATTTTATGTTAATTACAGAAATGTTGCAAACTTTTATAATTATGCCCTTAAGCGTTAAAATGAAATATTTATGGATAAGAAAAAAAGAAGAAGAAGAAGAAGAAAAAAAACTAGGGTGTGGGCGGCTGCCACGTACTTTTGTTGATAGTCGAAAACAGCTTTAAAGTCACTTTCCGTGCAAGAAGGCAAACATTCACAAGTGTATTTACTTTTGGCCCAAGGCAATAAATTTCTACCATCCGGTCTGACAAGTATCAGTTTCTCCAGACAAAGAAGTCCCTCCAAGTCGCAGTCTTTGTCTTGGAATATTTCGTCCGGCATCTGGGACAGCATGGAGCAATTGCATTCCTTCATTTGGTATACACGCAGGCAATCGATGAAACAAGTGCTGAAGCTGTAGGCGCGATAAGAAGTATCGGGCAGTAGTTCATCGGGAAAGCGACATTGGCGAAATTCGGGTGGAATTTCGCGAACATCGGGATCATTTATCATGTTTTGCATGAAAATCTGCAATGTTTTGTCTTGGCCGGCCTTGTTTGCTTCGATTTTGTGGCCTGGCAGCGCATCGTGGGGTACGTCCTCCTCATTCATAATAGAAACCTTTAATAATTAAGTTTAAGTAAATCAGATTATACTCGTATATGTGGCAATAAGGAAAACGTATTTAAGTCATATTTTACTGTTTTGCAGTAGAGCACTTTTGAGAAATTTGTTTCTTTTACAGTAAAATTGGCAATTTAGGTATTCATTAAATTTATTTTTAGAAAAACATCGTTCCACACATTATTAATAATACATTTAATTTGAAATATACCAAAGTATAAGCTTAATGAAGCTCTTATTCCTTACGAGATTATAAGTTAAAAAAGTTAAGCTGCAAGCCATTGCTTTATAACTTGCTGAAAAATCATCTAAAATAAATGAGACTTTGCCCAGGGGTAGTTTCAAATATGGAAATTACAGGGGTGCCATTAACTGAAAAACAGCTTATCTCGACTTAAGCACCTTTTCCTTTTTGCCACAGATATATAATAATATGCAACTCAAGCAATTATTGGAATTAAAAAAAATTAAAAATTTGCTTGACCTTTTTTCCATAAATTTAACAAATATTATTAAAGATTTAGGTCTTCTTTTGTATTCAAAATTTTCTTGTTATAATTTTAATCAATAGGTCGGTTTTTTTACTTTTGACTAAAGTAGAAAAAATTTTAATATAAAAGGAAACGTCTCAAAGTTTCCCTTTCATTTAATCAATTGTCGAGCGCTTTTTGAGCAAATTATAATCCCGCGGGAACTTCACTGAAAAAAATATGCATATCTCGACAGGCTTCATGAAATATTTATGCCACAAAAACTTCAAGCATTTCTTAGTGCGAAAATATTTTTATGGCTGTAAAATTTTTAACTAATGTCCTAATTTTGTAAAACGCAGCGCTAAGCTTTTTCAAATTATAAAAAATTTAATTTTTTAATTGTCTAGTGAATTTAGGATCTTGTTTTCATTGTTTGTTTTCGCTTTTGCTGATAAAAGGTCCCTGCAAAATATTATATAAACTAACCTGTGTGGGTAATTTGGTTACAATCTTAATTTTTGCCGTATCTGTCATGGGATTGACTTCATTATTAAACCAAGTAGGACTGCCCCTGAAATACAGCAAGAAGTTGAAGAATAAATTACTAATTATACGAGTAATACGATTCTAATTAACCTACCTGTTGTTGTTCAGCAAAGAGTTAAGCATAAAACAGTTGCCATGAGGCGTTATTAAAGGCAAAAAGTATTGGCAACAGTCAAAGGGTTTCAAAGAAAATTCACAATATTCAAAGAGATCACTGCAGTTGGTCTTAAACTGTTTACAGAAATTACAATGTTTATTAAAAGAAAAACGATTTTACATTTCTTTAATTTTCTTTTAATTTACTCTGTGATATAAGTTACGCAAATTATTGCTGGGGCACTCTGTACAGCATTTGACTTTGCACCAGGACTTAACATTTCCTTCTCTATAGATGTAGGGATAAACCAAAAAGCTTATGAAGGTTTCAATTTCATAACTATAGCCCCTGACATTTGGTCCATCTAATCTATGTGAGAGAAAAATAACATTATTCCTAATCTATGTAGCGGTTCACACTAAGAAATTTTTCTTCAAAGAAAGTGTGAATTTGAGGGTGAGCAACAAGCAGCGAATGGAATGTAGTACAGCTTTCTTGTACTTGGAAATTTTCTATTTTTTTCTTATTGCTAGTTGTGAACATGAATTTTTTTATTATTAACGTTTCAAGATTTTATTAAAATTTAATACTTTTTGATTGAACTTTTGCCATCATATTTAAGTTTATGCCTAAAAAATTTCGAAAAAAGAAAAGTAATGTTAAAGTTAACATGCAAAAAATTGGAACTTAATTCAAATAAGTGTTTTGAATTAAATTATAATTTAAAAAAAAATTCACCAAGAAAAATTTCCTAGTGTGAACCGTGACTAAATTTGATAACACAAAATCGAACACACGTACTCTTCCACAAATTCTATTAACTTGGGATCAGCTTCATATTTGTTGTACATGTCACAGACAGCAACAGTGGGAAAGAAAACTTTCTGCGTGAAGGGCAAACTTTCGTACACTATGCTTACCGCACGTTTGTCAAAATCCCGCTGATACTGACTGATTAATAAATAAGAGCCAAAAGCCGAAATAAGTACACAAATGAACCAAAAAATTCTCTCAGTGAAATGCAGGCTGCAATTAAATTAAAAAAAACTAGAATAAAAAAAAGTAATTAAAACAAATTAAAGCTTTACTTTGTGTTAGCAATGTAACTGAAGCCGGCCAGAGTACAATTAGCACAATAGTCCTTTAAATAGGAAACGTATTTTCTTTCCCTTTCTTGATTCATTATGCA
Organism: Nowickia ferox; assembly: GCA_936439885.1. Lineage (NCBI taxonomy): Eukaryota > Metazoa > Arthropoda > Insecta > Diptera > Tachinidae > Nowickia > Nowickia ferox. The sequence goes on along the minus strand of OW387023.1, from coordinate 2,567,858 downwards.
GCTGGCTGGTAAAAATATTCTCAAAGGTTCGGGAACTATGAGTACTTAATTTTGAAATTTAATTATACGAAAAAAAGCTTTTAAACAACAACACATATATTTACTTTCGTATCACCATATAAATAGTTCTCTTTTTACCCTTAACTTAATATATCTCCAAGGCAAGTATGTATTTATATACTTTAACAAAACTCTTTCATTCACTGCTAATGCACGTCTTAATAAACTTTTGATAAAACAATTAACATGTTTCCATTCGCTTGGGTGTGAGATTGTTTGTGAGCTTTTGTAGTGCTTGTTCTGTTTATGGGTTCTTAATACCCAGTGTGTTTATGAGCTTAATTACTAACAATGTTTAAAAATGTTTACTTCCTTTGTATGGTTGTTGTTGTTCTCGTTGTTATTCACATTGTTCGTACAAGTATGTACGAGTACATGAAAAAGAAATTAAGTTTTTCTAAAAATACCCAGGCTGCCCCCTTAAAAATATCCTCCAGCAAGGAAAAGTAGAAAACTAGAAATTATGAGTAAAGCCCTCCTGTAGAGCTGCTCGTGAATAACAATTAACTAATGGCTTGGTACTTTGTGCAGTTTATTTATTTTCACTACTTTTCTTTGACGAAGTTACCAGAGCTCACACACACACACACACACACACACATGCCAGCACACTGTACGCAGTTAATTACACTCTTGGTTGAGCGACCAAGCAATATCCACCAAGGCGAACAATCTTATGAATTTTATTTCATTAAATCGCAGCAAAATTGAAGCTTAAAGAAAAACCGTTTCGAAATTTTGTAACTTTCAATTTAGAAGGACAAAACTAAACTGAGACAAGATTTTTTAAGTTCTACAAATTTTTAAATCACAGTTTAAAATCAAAATAAAATATATATAAATATAGATACAAAAATCCTAAGAAGGGAAAGAAAAGGAGACTTAATGCCTTTTCAAATTAAAAACATATTTTGATATATATTAAATTGAATTGAGCTACATAGAATTAATTTTAGTCAGGAATCATTTTTTAATCGGTCTTAAGTTCAGTATTTTCAATTCTTCTATAATGAAATATTTTTATTAAATAATGTGATTTTCTGAATATAATACAGAAAAATGTCTAGTTTAATTTTTTCTGTCTTCTTTAGAAAATCACGCCAATTAATAAAAATGTTGCATTATATAAGAATTGAAAAAACTGAACTTAGGCCTAGTAAACATTATGACATTTTGTGATATCCATCGAAGAAGTGTGTACTAGTGGCAACGTTTCTCATTGCCGATATTTTGCGTTGTGTATCATTGTTTTCCATATGAAAAACATAATGTGAACGGCGTGGCACGCATTTTGAAAATGACACTACTAAATGACAACACAAAAAATTCCAGAGTTGTACTCAACATAAGGCCTAATTAAGAAATTATTCCTGATTAATATATTTTGATATTATTAAGTTGGGCTAAGGTTCACACTGACGAGAGCACAACAGCCAATGAGATCTCAGCGACACATATGCCTGCAGTTTACTTTGCTTTAACTGAAATTCAAATGTCAGAGTATGCGTGTTTGGAAGTAGCTGGTCTAGGTATTGTATTGCGTTAGTAGGTATTGTACAATAAAATTGCCTGTGCTTTTATTATATTAGTTGGTGGTAGCGCTGGCAAAATTGCTACAGTTGTACTTTTCTTTGGTACTATTCAAACTCGGAAAGTACAATAGTACACAAATGGTTAATTTAGTACATTTAGGGAATTTCCCCAGTTTCACTCCGCATATATTTTCAAATGAATGTATATGTCAATTTTTACTTTTGAACACTTTCTTGAAAATAGTGGCGCGATTCGATGTTTGATGCAAATGGTATTGCGTACGTGCAAATGCAAAATATCGTAGTTTTTCTTTGGATTTTGTGTGCATCTTGTTTTTGGATTTTGAAGAAAAGCTACAAAATTTTCCATTTTCACAACACAACAATCAAAAAATGTGAAATCGTCAATTTCCGAATAATTTTTTTTCAACTAAAATTTTGTTAAAACGATTCGGTAGCCAGAACATTACACACAATTATTTTAATTACAATAAATAAAAATAATTTGAACTAAAATTTTTTGTTAGTACAATTAAGGTAAAAAAAGTTGTTGGTACAATTTTAAAATTCCCAATCCCATCCCTGTTTGGTGATACAGTATCTCCATATATGAAATCATTGTGTGTGGGTGTTTGCTCGTAACGCATGATCTCTGGAATTAGAAGGGCTGTGGAGCGGAAATTTTCAACACATGTTCGGCTTAATACCCAATAGGTTCTTGTTTTGTTTTTGACGCAACGAGTGAACGCTGGTGGGAGCAATTTGCAGTTAAAAAAATAATTGGGGAAAATAAAATGTTTGGCGGGCTCAAGTAGTATTAGATAAAATCGAATATATTTTATTTGTTTGGTTTTATTTCGGATAAAATTCGTTATAAATTTAATTAATTAAATCTTAATTTCACACAAATATATAAATTATATTTATATCTATTGTACTGAGCAAATAAATCTGAAAACGTTTGTGGAAAGCTTTTTCAAAAAGAAAATTTAATTTGGGCCTTATTTGTTTAACTTTATGACAAATAAGAAACCTCGGTATTTCTTATAAGAAAATGTGATTATTGTTTATTATTGAATTGAACACTTAGAATTCGATGTGTGATGGTCTAGAATGGGACATAAATGCTCCAAGAAATTATAATCTTCAAATATTACAGTAATTGGCGAGATAACCAAAATGATAACAAGCACGTGGAATATCAGACATTTGAAAAATTCCACTACCGACCAGTCAGCAGGCAACTATAAAAACAATTTACTGCAGAGATTCACTTTTGTGCCTTAAAAAAAGTTTTGCTTTATCAGGCTTTAAAAAACACTCTTCTAGCACGACTTCACTTTGACTTTCCCTCGCTACTATTCGTTTTTACAGCTGTGCACTAGTGTTCGCTTATGTACAGTTATTAGTTCGAGAAGTGCCGAGAGGTAGTGAATGAAAGCAAATAGTGTGAGTGTAATAAGCGCAGCAACACAATTTAATGCAATTATGCAATTAAGTGTAGAGTAACAACCTGCAGATTGTTTTTATTTAATGCATGTGTATGCATTTGTGACTACAACTACGTAAGTGTGTGCATATTTTCACCTGCGCAACTTCTAATTATTGCCACTGCTTGATGTATTTATTAACTTGAAGTGCATATTTTATAAAGGCAAAACGTGGCTATGCCCTGAAGTATCCTTAAAAGAATAAATGGGTTACTAAAAACAGTGTATGCCCAACTGGCTGGAAATGCTCACCAATTCCATCCTGAGTAGGCATTGATAAACTCTTATCGCATTGATATTTTTAATAATTGCTCCAAATATCTCTTTTATAGCAGCTTTAATATTAATCATTTGCAGTACTGAGTTGTGTCGTAATTTAAACACACCACTGTTTGAATTGACCCACGTAGTAGGCTTGTGTTATTATTTAAACTTTATTGTTAGTTATTTCCTAAATGGTGCTCAAATGTAAAACATGAACAACCACTCGAAAACAATTAGAAACTCATTTAAAATTAATTTTTTGTTGACATTTTGCTTGCACTGGTGCCAGTGTGTCAACACAATCCAACAAACGTACGAGAGCAATGGGCAGGAATTAAAAGTGTTTGCATGTTTAAATTTTGTACGTGCATAAGCAGGTGTGTGCGTGCACAATCAGCAATCAGCGTCACTGTCATTACCCACAACCATCCTGCTTCCTCCCTACAACAAATAATTCATGCACCCATCTCTGCCTCAAATAGCAGCCGGTTAATGTAATTATTGTGTTTAAGTGCAAAAATACATTCATAAGTAGAAGTATGAGTATGGAATTATTAAAATAATTTTGCTTTTGATTTGTAAACAAAAAGTTTGATTGAAAATTAAAATGCGTGTTAGAGTAAATTTAAATGTCGGTGGCACAAATTTGAAAATTTTTGGAAATCAAATTTGTTTAATATGTCTATTGATTTGCATAAACATGAAACAGTTGAATACTTCTTTTCCCCCAGAATTTAGAGAAATTATCATAAACAAACTGAGTTCACATCATAAACAAACAAAGTTCCCAATAATTATTTATTCATATGTCACTGGATTAACAAAGGCAACCTTTTGTTAACCTCAATCACAGTTTTAATTCAAAAATTCACAAAAAGCAAACAAATAGAAACGCTACTAGAGATTTTCAAGCAAATCAAAGTTATGTGCGTTATTTCGGTCTTTCTATGTCACCTAGGATACCACCGACCACCGACAACCAAACACCGACCTCAATCATGACAGTGACAGTGGTTTTAATATGGTTTTCATACAAATTTATTTACTCCGCTTACATATCACTTTAATGAGACTGTCATCAGCAATGAAAAAAAAAACAAAAGAACACACAATTGCTTACATAATACAGACTAATCTCATAAATAATATTTTTCTAATATTAAGTTGCTTTTTCCAAATCACATTTTCTTTGTCTGCCAAAATAACATAACATTAAGGAAAGAAAAAGCATTTAGATTATGAAACTACTTTAGAAAATAGTAACTGAGTTTCAAACGAAGTTATAATAAAATGAATGATGAAAGCAGCATAATTAATCTCTTGTGTAGTAAAAAAATAAAAGAAACTTTAATTTTACACATGCAACACTCGCAAAAATACACAAAATTACATAAAATTACAAACAACATAACGAATCCTCGCAATAAGTTCTTCTAGATAAATCAAAAAGCGACGCAATGAAACATAATCATCATTTCAGCTGCTGAAAGTAATAAAAAGAATTGAACAGACGTCTATTTCGATGTCGATGCCGCGCCGTTGCTTAAACGCCTTTAAGCGGCTCTAATTTTTTTATATGTTTACCGTTTTGAAATATATTCCGTGTAAGCCATGTCTAAAAGCTAATCATAGTTTTTAATTTATATTTTCTTTCGCTTATATTAATCGATAACTTTATGCTCCGAATATTTTCAAAGGCCGGCACGTCCACAGCCTGCATGAAAGTGCTGCATTTCAACGATTAATGTAGATTAATGTAGAGTTCTTAATTTTATTTAAACCCAAAATTGCATTTTAATTTAGATTTTTTGTAAGCTTTTTTAAATTGTGGCTGAAGTTGACTGAAGTATTGCTGAGCAGTAACGAAATGCATCTAGAGGTGCTTAACCAGCAATAAATATTATTTTAAACGAATAAGTTTGCCCTCTACATTTCCCGCCAGCAAACGAAAATTATATGCAATTAATTTGATTTAAAATTTTATGACTTAAACTCACCCAAAAACTTAAAAACTAATACTTAAGCGATTTTTCTTATTGAAGCAAAATTTTTACAATGTAATGCAAAACTGATTAACACCCGCGTACGTATAGCAAGCCTTAAAATTGTATGTGACAGTTGTCAACATCTTCATATCATAAATATGAATAAGGACATCAAAGATCTTTCGTAACAGTATATTCGATCTTAGACATGCAAGTGTGAGCTTTAAAGTATCTTAGGGTCATTGTTGCAACTTTCTATTAGTTAAACTTTGGATTTTATCAGAGGTATACAAATTATTTCATTATTAAAACTTTACTTTAACCTTTCAGGAAGGACGAACTCACATTTAACTCATTGCCATAATTTATGTGAAAGTAAAGTTGTAATAAGGAAAAACTTTCTATACGTCCGATGAAATTCTACCTTTAACTAGCTACAAGTTGTAAGAAAGGCCCTTCTTAATGTTTTCATACTAATGTCATGTTTTTTTTTTTAAAGGTGCAACTTGCTTTAACTTTTTACTGAGAAAAATGCAATTTTGTGTTCGCTTAAAGCAAAAACTTACGCTCGTAAGGGATGATACTCCTACATCTCTTTTTTTCCAAAAAAATATTTTATTGCGAATTTTGATTGAAAAGTGTAATAATGTTTCTAGAAAAGAAAACGCCTTAAGTCTGAATTTTATTGTCAGCGAGTTTGACGCTCGTGCATATTATAGACAAAGAAAAACTCAAAAAATTTCTAGTCAATCGACGAAGTTTGGGAGAAATATGTTTAATAATTTATTTTTTTATTATTTATAATTTAAAAAAAAAATCACAGAAAAAAACTATATTTTATATTGAATTCCTAAAAATATTTTTACTGAAATGGGAGGACCTTCTACAGAATTCGTCAAACTAAAAATCAAAATTCGTGTAAGTTTAATAAAATGGAAAACACATTTCTTCTATATTAAAATAATTTACTTTAAACTCATTAAACCGAATAAAGAAAATAATTAAACTTAAAATCAGTTGCAAAACCTGTTTGTTAAAACAAACACTTATCACAATTTTTTCTGTAAAGTCTCAAGTTCACAGTTTTTATTTAATCCCCACTGTTATTAACAGTTTTTAAGTGCCATGTTAAATTATTCACTGCTGGAATGCCACAATGTTAACACCACTGTTATTCAACATCGTATTGTGTATGTTTGTGTGCTTATGGATTACGTTCTTCAAATACAGTATCTGGATCGTTTTAATTGTTGACGATGTTTTTATAGAAAACATTTTTATTACGGAAATTCACATTGCATTTGCGTAACAGTATTTTGTCATAAATTCTCAATTTTATGACTCTTAACATATCAAAATTTTATTCAACAAAAAACTTTGCAGTGGGAAATTATTGTTTATACAAATAATTCTTAATATTTTTTGTCTTAAAAAGTTTTCTTTCAACATTATATTTGATAAAATATGGGTAAGAGTAACACAGATAATAATGAAAACCTTGAAATTTCAACGAAATGTCAATTTGTATAAATCACATACAAACACTTTTCTCTACCCGCAGGAAAATATCATTGAGCGTGCAGAAGTACTTTCTTCTGAATTCCAGGAAAACATATTAAAGAACTTTTTCTAATAGAAAAGTTTTTGCAATAAGAAATGCTAAAAAAATGAATTGCATTCATATATTAAAAGTTAAATGTGTGAGAGTATATTGCTTCTTGTAATATTTATGTTTTTTACTTTAAGAAACAAGCAAGTCAGACATAAAATGAAAAAAAAAATACTTTCGAAACTTTGGTAGATTTGTAATACATTTTGACTCTTTTAAAAAGAAAAAATATGAAATGCATTATCGTTATTATTATTATTCATCATTCTACTTCATAAATTGTTCAAATTCATACCGTGTTTTTAACTCATAATTCATCTAATATCAGCGGATGGCGGTGCTGTTAGAGACATTCTAAGCAGGATATCTGAAGCCCAAGGTATATTTTTACAGCTCTAGAAAATATGGAGATCATCTTATATATCTACTCGTAGAAAAATGTGTTTATTCATCTCTAACGTAAGAGACTTGATTAATGACGAAAACACGCGACGAAGAAAGCTTCAAACGTTTGTGAATAATTGTCTTTTTGCAAATTGCAAACATTAGAAAAAGATATACAAACATTAAGATATTCTTTCAAAAAATGGAATAAAAGTTTTGTTGAGGCCCAATGCTCCACCGGCAGTCGGTCGACATAGGAAGACGTCTAGATGAAATTTGTTGCTGCTTAAGCAACTCATCAACAACGAAATGCATCTAGACGTGACTTGAAAACAAGAAACAAATTTATTTTATGTTCATAAATTACAATAATTAGAGTTTATATTAATTAAAAGCTTCACTGTTAATTTTTTTTTTTAATTAACCATTAAGATTTTTTTCTGTGTAGCGTGAGTCCCACAGCAAGGGATATACATACTTCCATTTATTTTGCGCGGGAACACAAATGTAGGAATATAAAAACAAAAAACAAAAAAAAAATCGTATTCGTTTTGAACAAAGAAAGAAAAAATAAAAACCAAAACTTTGGATTTCTGTCGTCGTTGCAGCATAAAAGTAAAAAAAAACTATTAAAAGGAAACAGAGTTTATGCTTTTAACTCGGCTTACATTATACACACTAACATATGCAGCCACCCATTATGGCGAAACATTGAGAGAAACATGATTCATAAGAGCAGCAAAAGTAGACTGGCATAGAAGAGTTGCTGTATTCAATAATGAATAAGATTTTTGTGCCAGTGTGCGTGTGTACGAAATCATTTATCAAGATTAAAGCGGAATTCATGCTCAGCTGTCATGAACCACATTAAGTCAGTTTTTGGAGCCCCTCATGACACATATTTGCCATGTTGTCAACTTTGTTGACGCTGCTGTTGTTGCCACGACAACTACACACATACACACACCTGCAAACAACATAACAACTTAAAAAAAAGTCTGCTAATGTTGCTAATGTCAAAACTAATATTGCGACGACTGCTGCTCACGGAACTGGTGCTCGCAATGCTCTAAGAGGATTTCTATAAATTAGTTTTGGAGAAAAAAAAGTAAAAACAAAACAATATGCAACCCAAAAAAAAAAACAACAATGGCAAGAAGCACCAGCACTAGATTCCTACTTAGAATATTTTTGAAATCATTCGTATGTAATAAACATTTTTTGTATTTTATAAAATTTTATTTATTTAAAAAGGATGTTTGAGATGCTGAAACTGACGACGACGACGACGATGATGCATATATTTATGTGTGTCACTGTGTCATCTTGCTTCCACAGGAAACATTTCATTTTTTTGCCCCACCTACGCGCATGCTGTAGACATTTATGTGATAAATCCTTAAAGATTCAAACTATTTTCAAGTAACTGTAATTAAAATCTTTTTTGCTAATGTTTTATTAATGTTGAAAAATAAAAAACTATATTTTCTGCAATAGTCTAGAGAAAAAATATGTAAAAATTATGCTTAAACTTGTGTTAGTGTGTTCGTAAATGTGTCAGTCAACCAGTCAGCCAGTCAGTTATTTCATTTAATTTCAATGTTACATCTACTCTCTAAAGGGTTGCTTAATGTTGTATATTTGTACCAGAAAGCGAATGCTCTGATGCTGTGTGAATAGCGGCGAACAAAAAGGATTAAGTAAAAAAAAGCACGAGTAAGTTTGTTTTATTTAGCTCTTCAAAGACTTGAAAAACTAGAGCAATTGGTTTGAAATAAAACAATGAGCAAATAGTAATAATTCACGCATACGTAGTCATTCATAAAATGAGGCCACTTAAAAAAATTAAAGATACTCCTTTTGTTGAAAGTACTGAAAAAGTTCGCAGTAGAAATTGAGGCATATAAGGCACCTGAGCCTCGAAGCATGATCTGTCGCATGGAACTTAAAGAGTCTACCATACCTTTATCTTTATTAATTTCCAAAACCTTTCATTGGACTAGTTTCCACATTTTTTCTTAGGCTCCCTGTAATGAAGCCTTAATAACACAGCACAGCACAGTGGCATAGCTTCAGACATTTTTGTGCAAAAACTATAAGAAGTGTTCATTGAAAGTTGACGCTGATTATTATATTGACTAAATCAATTTAAAATGGAACTTTATTGGATTCGGCTACACAACCAACACAATTGTTCCTATCTAAGCAGAAGTCTTCAAATTTGTTGCATACATACACTTTTTTGAATGAAAAAGAAGACACGCATGCCGTAGGCGATGGGCGCCCAATCTGCAATCCAAATAGATTTTTTTGAATAACATTTTTCTTATTGAAGCAGAAGTCTTCAAATTTGCTACATACAATTTTAGAGTATAAAATGGTTTTTAACACCAAAATCCCACTGTGCGTACGTTCGCTTCCATTCATTTATATTCTTTTCAACACTGAATTTCTCATAAAAAATTATTTAATTTACTGCAAACTTTACTTATACTCGTCAACAGCATATTAAATTGCTTAAAAGCAACCCTAAGGCTACTAATATCAATTTCAAAGTTTACATTTCATAATTTTGAGACTTTAAGAGCCACAGACATCAATAGAACATTTCAAAAACACTAACAACATAATTTCTCCGCCATAAACATTCTTATGAAATGTTTAACCCACAGGTTAACAACATACACACAAACAACTTTATGCTGCAGCAGCAACAACAGAACAGCCATAAGAACAAAACAACAACAAAACTGATTGCTACTAGATGTCCTTAAGATAAAAAGAGCAACAACAACAACAATAACAACAACAAAAACCAGGATACAAAGAATTAGAAATGAGCAGGGAGAGACATAATCGACATGACGGCAAATGTTAATGTCTTTCACTTGATTTGTGTTTGTGTGTAATTGTATACGAGTATCATTGTAAGTAAGTATGTGTGTGCATGCGTGTGCTTGTAAGCATTTTGTGCTTGATTCGAGTGTGTAGACATAAATACTCATGCAATATTTCCAAGCAATTTGAGCATTTAACCTTTTTATCGTCTATTCCATGGACTTCAATTACAGCAACCAGAAGATGAAAAGTAAACGCACACAAAAGCCAACGAGCAAAAAAAAATCTACAAAAAAAAATAAACAAAGAAACTTTGCGCTTTTTCAACAAATAGTACCATAAAACTAAAAAAATAAATAAAAGAAAAACCATGTATACGAGTATATGTACGAGTATTTATGATTTACCGTCTAAATATAAAAAGTCTGTCTACTTCTAAATGGAGAATAAAAATTATTCTCTAGTATATGAAAAGAAAAACGTTTATTACTTAAAGTACCCAGATAATGACCGAGTAGAAAAAATTTATTTTTCAGATGTTTTTGTGGCTTCGTGAATTTGCAATTAAATAAAAGGTATCAGTGTACAATTGATACCAATTCAACACCGATATTAAGCGCTCTTAAACACACAATGTTAAATTATTTCACTGCTAGAATAGCACAATGTTAACATCGCTGTTTTTAACACAATACTCCCACTCGATTGACTCACACTTAGCGAATGCTTTTTATACCTTACACAAAGCTTCCAGAATACTGTCAGCGACATCCCGAAAGTCTCAGCTCAAACAGCAGCCTATCACTTTTGGCTTACGATCACGTTATTAGTTCGTGTTACAAATCGTACTGTCGGCTTGTGTGTATGTGCGTTGACAACGGAGCATTATTGTAGAGCAGCTACGTCCAAGCCATATGCGTAATGTGCAAACTTTTACAAAAGAGCTTTTGTGCTTTCACACCACAGCGAAAACAACAACACAACAGACAACAATGCTTGCTCTTTCTTTCCAAAGAAACAAGAACAAATTTAAGAGCTTTCAAATGCAAATATCAGAGTACTCGTATGTATGTTTGGACGTAGCTGTGGTAGAGGCATCTTGTTGCTGTTGTTGCTGTTTGTGCCTGACATCTGCATTTACTCATGTGTTTGTGTAGTTGTATATTCCTTGACAAGCAGAATGTGTAACATAATAGTTGTTGTTATGCATTGAATGTTTTATTCTGTGTATTTGTATAAAATTTTTTTTATATGGAAAATATTTGTATTAGGGCCATGTTACAAAAAAAATTAAACACTTCATTAAATAAGCTATTATTGTTTGAGTATAACTATTTCTTTTAATTTCCAACTGGGTGTGTGTGTGTTGGTGATAAGAAAAAGATATTTGAAAAAAAATCATAATAATGTTGAAGATTATGACGCTGACATTTATGGGGATAATGATTATAAAAATGACCTTAACTTAGAGCTTCAAAAAGTTGCAATAAAATTGAAACTCACAAAATAAAGTGTACAAGAGGTTGCTGTATTGCACTGGGAAAAACTTACTTAAACTGAAAACTTTTAAATGTTGTGTTCAAAAATAAAAAGGAGAAAAATAAATGAAAAGTAATAGAAAATAATCTTCTTTGATAAATGACGCAAAAATATTGCAAAGCTTTTAACAATTACAAAATACATTGTGAGCATTAAATAAGAAAATATTAAAGTAGATTTTGTTTATTTTTTATTTTTTGTGAAACTGCTTTAAGATTGATTTTTGCTTTGTGTATACAACTGAGTAAATAAACATCATAACTATTTTAAATTTATTATTTTGTAAGTAGTTGTAATAACTTAAGCTGAATTCACTCAGCTGTTTCAGAAGAAAATTTTTGCAGGAAAAAATTATTTGTGTTGATTAGGAAAATTATCTAAACATATCGTTTATTTACTTCAATAAAGTCATAACTCTAAAGAAATATTTGACAAAAAAAAAGTTCAAAGTTCTCAATTTACATACAACTCAATTGAAAAAGTCTTAATTTCCGTCTCAAGGCTTGATTATGCAGAATATTTGCATGACATTTTTACAGAGTATGAAAAACAATATGAGAATTAATTAATTATTATATCAAAAACCGCATTTTTGAGCTATGATGTTTTTGAAGTAAATGAGCAATATCTATGTAGAAAAGAATTGTATATAAAAAGAGTTCCGATATAATTTAAAAACTAAAATTAAAAAGACGTAATTTATAACACGCATACTTACATCAGCTGTAAAACAATAAAATTTGGTATACATATTATTTTTGTGCACTATCCATAAAATTGTTTCCTTTATGTAAGCCAAATAAAAGGGGTTGGTTCCCAAATTAGCCGACTTAACAATAAACAGCAAAGTTGGTTGAATTCTTCTTTATATCTTAACACAATCTCCTTGTAGTTCCATACACTTTTCCCATCTTTTTTAAGCACAATTAATAAAAATTTATCCCACGCTTATGAAAAAAGCACTGACGCTATTGCCCTGCTGGTCCGCATCAAAATATAATTTCTCATTTTTACTTTATTGTGTTGCTTGAAGGTAATAACAAGCAGCCACGCAAGCCAAATTTTCCTGTAGATGGAACTGCCTTCCCCATCTTTGGACACGATTTTTCTATTCCATTTCACTGCTTTGATTGTTCATTTGTCTCTCAGGTGTGAAGTGGTTCACTCACGTTTTATTCGATTGTAAGCACGTCAAGTAGTTTTTATATATCCTTCTCATTTGCATAAGTTTTCATATAATTCCCATATATTTCTTAGAAATTTATCAAGAAAATACCAAAAGACGTGTAAAACTTTGTGAATAAGTAATTTCAAAGATATGTGTATTTTTGGAATTCAATTTTCTATGACGCCATATTTTTTTTCCGAAGAGTTTACTTGAAGTAAAGTTAAACCCAAATTACAACAAAAGTGAACTGACAAGAGATTTTCTTGAGATTAAACTTTTATTCAATGAATATTTCTTTGAGATTCAAATCATAACATGCGAATCCTTTATGTTTTGATATTCTTCTGAAAGTAACTAGCAAAGAAGTTAAATAAATTTTAAAACAATTAAGAAATTGCTTTAATAGAAATATATTAAATGAAAAAAAAAATTTATATCAAAAACATTTAATTTGTTTAAGCGATTTCCTTACAAATTTTCTAAGCATTGAGCATAAGTATTTATAATTTGCAATCTACACCTGAAGTTGCCGCTCTTGAGGCTGACATGCCTTGTTTTATATCCTGGTTAATTTTGATTTAAATTTTCCAATATTTATTCCATGGTGAACTTGATTGTGAGTCATTTTACTATGCCACCATTTACCAGCATATAAATATTAGTTAAATATCGATTGACTGCTTTTCACTGAAACTATATTTTTTTATTAACTTCACTTTTTATTTTTTGCTGACCAACTTTCCAGTCCCCTAAATGTTGCTTTGCTTAAATTTACTTTTTTGCTGATGACTGCAAAAAAGGTCAAGTACCCAGAAAATAAGAGCAGCAAAAATAAACAAACAAAAAACAAAATTTGTAATCTTAGCAGCGTTTAGTTAGAAATTTATGAGCCAAGTGGGTAAAACACACACAAATCAACTATGAAAATAAACAAAAATAAAAGGAAAAAAGTAAAAGATAAATATAAACCACGAAGCAAGACAAAATCAATGTTGTTCATTGACCTCTTGATAAAAACCTGAAACTTGAAACACTTCTCATCTTTTAAAGAAAACTATTTTCTGTTAGTTATTTTAGTATATTATTAAGCGTGTGTATTTATTTAAACTATTGCTTAATATACAAACACACTTGCAAAAAAATTATGATAAGGAAGGGGGAAAACATCCCATTTGAGCTGTCAGTAGACTTTGATTTATATTGACATGCATTTGCTGCTGCGTTAATGTTCCCACAAACACGCAGACACTGCTAAATGAGGGCTATAAAACACTTACACACATTCTTATTAGTATCTTCGTGTGTATGTGTCTGTGCAGCAAATACATTACACCATTTTTTTTCCACGTATACATGTTGTAAGTTAGAAAGGTGTCTACATTCTGCAGAAGTACATTAGTTTAGTAACCCTGAAGACAAAATGAAAGAACCAAATTGTAGCTTCATTAAGGTCGTTCTAAAATGTTCTTAGAAGCTTTAAACTCAACTGTGGATAATCATTTTACATCGTTTATATTATTAATTGTGATTCAAAAGGGATTTCGCTCTTTTCTTGATTTCCATTAACCAACCAAACAAAAAACCTAGAGTTACTCAACGAATAGTCTACACTCGTACATTGCTTACGAGAAATTAAAATTTATTTTTACAACGCACGAGCTAATTTCAAAAATTTATATTCTTTATATCAGTTAATATTTTTCAAAACCTTTTTTTTTGGCTTGTCCTCGCTTCCACAAGAATTTCTCACGCACACACTTGCACGTTTTAAATGGCAACGTAAAAGGACACTTCATAAGTGTTGAAGTTTCCTGCTGCTTTTTTCCCATTTTATCATGTTGTTGTTCTTGTTGTATATAAGCAAAATTCAAGTTTTTCTTATGACAACTTTTAAACTAAGCATGAATTTTACAGTTGACAGTTCTCTTTATTAGTTTCTTACACGTGTTGCCATAATTGTTTTTGGTGGTATGTTTTGTGAGTTCGCATGTATGAGTGTGTGCAGAATCAGCGTGGTAAAAGTGTCAAGGCATACACTAATTTACTGCTGGTCACCGAGCGGAATGTATTCGTGCATGTGTATTCATTTGTATAAGAAACCCATTGAAGTTTCGTACTCTGGGGCCACTAAACAGACCCTATCGAAGTCTTAAGCTAGATTATTTATACCTATCGTATAAAAGCTTTAAAGCTCTGGCATTTAAAGCTCTGGCATTGATTTAACTTTTTTCTTAAAACTGACTCTGTTTTGATCTGTCATGGCATATGGTATCAGGTGTTTTTCTGTAAAAAGAATGTGCTATTAAGAAATGCTTACAATCTCTGCTGTCTTCAGTTGCTACAAAAATCACAGAGTTTCTTCAAACTTTTTTATTACTAGCTGTAATTCATCACATAAAGAAGTCACACCCTTCACATTTTAAATGTTTTTAAAGTGTTTTTTCCAGGCAATAAATATTTATTACAATCAAAAAGACCTTAAACAATTCACCACAGCAAAATTATTGCAAACGTTTTACAACAATTCTGCAAAAAGGATGATTTGTAAGATCATACCCATCACAGGCTACTGATAGACATTCTAGGCAGAAATCATGTTCCTTTAGTGTATGTTGCTTACTTTATATTTTTAGAATTAAAATCCTTGTGAATAGCATCTTTTTTGGTAAATATTATATTATTGAATTATAAATAACAAAACTTAAAATTTTTAAAAACCCACAAACGCATCTAGAAAAGTTGTGATATCTTCTAAACGGCTGAACCAATTTTCTTCAAGCATAGCTAAGAACATTCGCGATCAAGTCCCTTTCAAAAAAAAAAAAACTAAATCAAAATTAGTCAGCCGATTGGTTTGTACGTGGACTCGTACAGACACATAGACATACACTACAAACTTTTAATACCCCTTTTTTTTGGTTGGGGGTTAAAAATAATTTAAGTATCACCATCATACCCGTCACCATGAAGTTCAAAGTAATAAATTAAAAAATTCAAACTTTTTTTCATTTTGAGTTCTATTATAGTTATTTTCTCAGTTGTAATATCTCTAGCTGAAGAGAAAACTTGCTCTAGAGCTGTATTGCTGGCAGGAATTGATTAGAAACTTGATGATTATTTCGATACTTGGTTGAATATATTTTCCACCACTAAATGATATGTTGTTTGAAATACCTTGAGAATTTTAAAATTTTTAAACAACAAAGAATTTAATTTCACAATGACAGCATATCAGCCTGTATATCAAAGTGAAACTTGATACTTTGCTCAGTAAGACGAATATATTTACTGATTTATCATATCCTCTAATAATGGCTACCAAGGCTTTTAGTATGAAGCAGCATTGTTCAGCTAATAACAATTGCTTAAGGCTTTTGAAAAGGCTACCTTACTCCTTGATTTTACCTCTGACTGCTATTGGCTTAGAAAAAGCTATTTATAAGCATTTTTGTTGCTTTGTATGCATTTATTTTTTAACTTACATTTTTAAAAATGTAATTCGTTCAACACATACATATTTTAACTCCACATTAAATTGATGTGCAGGAAATTTGTCAGTATGACAGTTTATATTCCCCCTCTTTTTTTGGGCGATTCTTTTTTGTTTCCAATTTGTTGTAGTTTGCATTTCTTTGTGAGCTACAGAGTGAAAAAGAAGGTCGATGGCAATTGCCAAAATAAAAAAAAAAATTAAAAATTTCGTATGCAAATCTGAAAAAAAATTATGCATTCTAAACAAATTTTTATGGCAATGGGAAAACAATAAATGCAGCAGTAAAAAAGTTGAAAATTTAAACAACCAAATAAGTAAAAAGTGACAAAGAAAATAGCACAACACAAGGTGAAATTTCAACCTTTGTCGCATTTGTAAATTTTAGTTTGTTTAATTAAGTCTTTGCTTATAATTTTTTAGAAAGAGTGGGGTTTAACTAGTTTCTTTTTTGGAAATTAATTTAACAGCGGAATTAGGTTTTGGCATTATCTCAAGGGGAAATACAAATCGGTATCAGAAATTATCTTGGGTAGCAGATTTTTAAGACCAAAAGCAGAGATATGTTTGTGGAATTTTGGATTTTTTTTAATCAAATAAAATTTATTTTTATATGAAGCATTTTAAATGAAAGTGATAATTTTTGCGAAGAAAACGAATATTAAAAAAAAATAAATAAAAATTTCATATTTTACTTAAAATTAGTAATGGTCCATACAAAAGATACTGAGATGCAAAATTTTGATCCAGTTCTGGTTGGATACAGCACCTAATACTAAAATCTTTTATGCGTTTTATTTTGACATTGTCACTATATAGTCACAAACAATATCAACATAAATGTTATAACTTCTGCTAATGAAGAAATATAAAACCAAACAAAGGGCCTGGTTCACGATATCGACAGCATTCGACTTGTCGCACACTTACATTCAAAACAAAAACAAATTCTAAAATTTTGTTGTTGTTTCCAATGTAAGTGTGCGACAACGTTCTACTTGTCGATATCGTGAACCAGGCCCAAACTCTTTTTAAAGGCAACCAGGGCGTATGATTAATTTTAATTCTTATTCGTAATAAATACAACAATCATACGTCAGTGGAACATATGGAAACACCGTTTGAAAATTTCTCATTTGTGTAACTGCTTTGCTTCTACTTACGCTTCTACTTACGCTTCTGCTTCTTAAAATGCAAACAGTCGCAGTCAAAACAAAAAACGAATAGTTATACACAAAGAAGCACTACCGCAGTCAACAGGTTTGAACAGTTTGTTGTTTGACTGACTTCTGCTTTTAATAAAATTGGAAGTTATAGCTCAGAGATGTTGTGTGCTTTTTTCTTTTGACCTTGCAGTTGGATATTCAATGGTTTTCTATAAGAAGTCTGGTTGTTTGTTTTTCTACTATAAATTTTGTACATACAGGTAAAACAAGCATACATTCAAACTTACACGCAAACATTTCTGTTTCTTTAACTTCGGATTTATTAACAGCAGCAAGCAGTCAAACTAAAAACTGTTGAATATGCCGTCTGCTGAAGTGAAGCACAAGCAACACTTTGTATTTGCACAGTCAAAAGTTTAAAAATCGAAGCAATTGCCCAATATTACGACTTTTGCTATTTTGACTGCAGTTTTTTAAACACTGTATAGAAATAACAAATTTTTAGGTTCCCAACATTTGTTTCCCCCAGCTATCCTCATTAATGTTTCTTATGTATTTTCATTTTTGGGTTGTACTAAAAATTCCATAATTCTTCAATAAATCGTTTCTATTTCGATATAGTTTCGTTGTCCTTTTCTATATTAATTGCAATCTGACGAATGATAGCAAGAAATATTTTTAACACTTTTAATAAAATTTTATTAATTTAAGCTTTCATTTGGTCTCGTTTTCATAAAGTAAGAATACTCCCGCTCTTCTTGTGAAAAATGGTAAAAATATTTGCACTTTATGCTTTTGAAAGTGACCGGGCCATGTCCATTTAAATTTATTATTAAATAACATGAACTAACTCGTATGTAATTCCCTCAAAACTTGGCATACAGCGCGATATCTTTGAACAGTGCGTTGTTGTTTCATTTAGAAAAGTAGGCATGGTGTTGCCTCTAGAAATTTGGCCCTTGTAACTTAATGAAAATTTAAATGAGAAAATCTTGCACTAAGAAAAGTAAGCCACGTCCTCTATGATTTTGTGTTAAATTCTGCTAATCATTCTTTCATTTAGCCTTATAAATTACTTGTTACACTCTTAATTTTGAAGCTTTCTTAACTGAATATTATTAAATCATTTAGTTTTCAAAAGTCTTAGCGCTTTATTCAATAAACTTTAGTAAGTTTATGTTTTTCCTTCTTATTTATAAATTTAAAACAAATAAATTTTGTATTCCCAAGAAAACTTTAACGTGCCATGTACACAAGCACTTTGATATATCGACATTGACACACTTGCAAACAAAAGCAACTGTTAGATGTTATTTGTGTCAGTTGGAAACACATTAGTTTCAACACAATGCATGTGAAAATTGTATTTGAATGTGAAGTGTGTTTGTTCTAAAAATTTATATGTAAATACTGAATGTCTGCATGCAGAAATCTGTATGCATGTGATTGTTTAAATCGTTACACAGCTTAAAAAGTAAATATAAGCGAAAACATAAATTATATTTAAGATAAAAAGGAAAAACTGCTCAAGTTAACTTAAGCTAAAGCTGCGGTAATGACTTAGAGGCTGATTTTTTAAAATTTGTTGTATTCAAACGTTTCAAATTTGTATGAAAACGAATGAAAATGCGCTTCAAAAAATATTTTTTTCATACAGATTCCAAAACGAATAAATCGTTTGTTTATTGAAAATCTGCCCTTTAGTATTATTTTTTTTTCAAATTTAAAACAACATCTTTGCAAGGTTTGGGTTAATATGAAAGATTTTTAACAAAGATTCAGTGAAGTTTATTAAATTTTACTTGTGTTTAGGCGGCATCGAATACAAATTTATACTATTTTTATATCGCTTTTCTTATCCTGCTTAAAACGCTTCAAATAATGTGGTAAGTTCAGAAAGTAATTCTTTTACATAAATTAAGTCTAAGTTCTTTTAAAAACATTGAAATATGACTTAAGTACTTTTTGCTTACTGTGGCAGATATTTACCTGCAAGTTGTAGTTGTATTGGTTTCTTTAACACAAACGCATGCACACTGACAAGCACATTTAAATATTTGTATAAATAATAATTCATAGATAAACAAACTGTTTGCAAATGTTTTTGAAAAAAAAATATACTGTACATGTATGTATGTTTGTATTTATTTAAAAAAACTGTTTTCTCGTCTACATTTTTATGCAGTTTTTTTAGATGTTTATGCTACAGATTTTCTTTCACATGTTTGTCTTGATACATATTATTGTCTATATCATGCCAGTGAATACGTGTGAAGAAGTTTTGTGCATTAAATACACATGCACACGTTATTTTGTTTTTAAATATGTATATATGTAGGTATGTGTGTGTGTGTATGTAGTATATATGTACGAATGTATGTGTGTTTTTAACAAATGTGTGCCTTCGGTTTTGTGAAATGTTGAGCAGAACCCAGTTGTTGTTTCATAAATATGCAGTTTATGCAGTTATGATGAAATGCAAATTATTTATGTGCAGATACATACATTCATTAGGAGGATCGTTTTATAGGTGCAATCGCATATTTATTTGTTTGTTTCAGTTGCTTACTTCTGCGAACATGAATTCTAGAATAATTTTGTTTCTTCATCGCATATTTCAAATTGGTATAACGTCGATAGTACAGAAACTTTGGCTTTTTGATTACATTACAAACGATAGTGTTTACGCTCATCAGATATAAGCAAGCAAGCGACTTATGCCCTAATTCTGTTCGACGATTGTGTCGTCTTATTTTTGGATAGAAAAAAGTCACAGTTGTGATTCCTTAAGACAATTATTAGTTATTGTTAATGCCAGAAGGTTTGTGTATATTCCCTAGGCTTTTGTTCCAAACCATTATGTCCAACAGATATTTTTTTATATATTTTTCAAACCATCGTATATTAATTTAATTTAATTTTTAAGTTTTAAAAATTAAATAATTATAGTTTTATATTTTCAATTAAAAACATTCTAAATCTTCCTACTGAATGAAGGCATTATTAATAACACCCTGTTTCTCTAATTCAGACGGTCGACTTGAGTTTAAAATTTATATGGAAAGCACTCATTTTTTTAGTGATTTTCATACAAATTTTCTAGGCGAATCATCTGCCTGACTTGTGAAAACTGCACATAAGAAAACGTGTACAGGAATCACTCAAAAATTTGAGTGTCTTTCATATATTTTTTTTTAGAAAAGTCCCTTCCTTTTATTGTGGAAACTACTCGTAAGATTATTGAAACGGCATACACGTTGGCTAAAGTAGTTAGCACGATGACTACAAAACCGAAGGTGCTGGGTTCGAACCCGGTTCTGACAGTCATTAAATAACAACACCATTCATATTTCTGATATAGGAAAGTTCAATTGATGAAGGCAAAGACACTGGTCACTGAAACTGCACCTGCTGCAATAGTAACTCATTCTTATGTAACATCAGAGAGCCCTCCTTCATCGGCATTGTATAGCAGCATCATTGGCGAAGTAAAATAACTAATAAATCATAACTTTGCAAAACTTAATACGCCTCATTGACACCAGAGGCGCTGCAACACTGCATTATCAAAAACGTGCAAAAACCAGAGTTGTAAAAGAATGAAGCTTTTCTCTACGGCCTCGTTCACCACCTGTATTCTCTACAACTATTCATTTCCTAAAGAAGGTAACATCTAGTAGTGGTAGGAGGCATTCATTGCCTGCATATTACTTCTCTTTAAAAGAAATATATATAAACCCAAAATTATAGTGAAAATTTTCCTTGCGAATGATCGAAAGTATTGGGGAAAGTTTTTTTTTTTAAATATTGTAAAACAAGTCGAGTTATCAATGTCATCTCCTCAATAAAATTTGCTTATAATTTTTTTTTCTAAAGTTAATTTTATTAGTTGCAAAATTTGCCGTGCGTACCTCGTAAAGACGTAATATTATCGTAAGATCTTCTTGGCATACTTTAACATTTAACAATAGCAACACGTATTAGTATGCATTCGAAAGAATATCTTCAAGTGTGTGCAGCTGTGTTTGTTCGAAATGGAAATATGTACATACAACCAAGAAACAAGCAAACAAACATGAAAATGTAAAATTCTTGTTCGGAGATGTGTAAAACATATGTACTCGTATGTGTATTTCATGTGTGTGTGCGTGTGCTAAGTACTTGTTTATAAATTTATTTGTTCACACCTTTTTCTACTTGTTCAAGGTTTTGTACCACTACCAAGAAGCAAGCTGTTCTTCATGACTATTATTCATGTGTATGGATGTATGAAGTTGTTCAAGTTATTTCTTTTTTCTTTTTATTTTTTCTTTCTTTTAAGATGTATGAGTACAATAAACATCATTTTATTTATGAAATTCTTAAGAATTTTAAAGGAAACCGGTGAGTAGAGAACTAAAACAAATCTGCATTTGCTTCAGAAAAGTTTAAGTTTGCCTGGTTCGGTTGCTACAAGTCGGTCTATCTGCCACTCAGCCACCCTGTCAGTCAACTATTAAACACTCAACTTTATGTTGTTCACATACTGAACTTATTTATTTGTCTTGCTGCCAGTTGATTTCAGTACGAGTACAGGCAATACACACGAGTGTTCTAATGTACTAGTTTATGTTGTTATTGTTTGAAAAGTTTACTTTTTTGCTCATTTCATTTTCTATTATACTTGATGATGATGATTATCCATTGAATTGGAAATAAGCACGTGAAACAAGTAAAAATTTAATATGAAAAAAAAAGAAAATAATGGAAAGCAGCAACAATAT
The DNA here is from genome assembly GCA_936439885.1 of Nowickia ferox. Classification (NCBI taxonomy): domain Eukaryota; kingdom Metazoa; phylum Arthropoda; class Insecta; order Diptera; family Tachinidae; genus Nowickia; species Nowickia ferox. The sequence goes on along the minus strand of OW387023.1, from coordinate 2,545,570 downwards.
TAATATAGAGACCCATACAATGATGTGACCAACTGTTGAACTACTTTCAAAAATTGTTTATAAGTGGTACGCGACTTAAATTTTTATTTTTATTCTGGAAAGTAAGACACTTTGTACTTAAAGAAAGACATTTTTGAAAGATAGTAATATCTTGAGACTTATGTTAAATGTAATAAAATTACTTCTATTTGTGAAAACAACTAATTGCACACTTTATTAATCGTGTGTGTTATACTTTACAATTTTTAAGGCTTCCGTTGTTGACCTTCAACTATCCAATGTCCTCATAAAAGGCATCTGAAGTGACAAGTTCCTATTTGTCATCCCTAAAAGCAGACAATACAATTTATTTTACTTACTTCTATGTCAGATGTGGGGTATTCTCGCCAAACATGGCGATTTTTAATTGACTTTGGTTTAGTATTCATTTTGGCGATTTTCGACTGGCGTTCTGGCGCTGCAGCTAAAAAAAAAATCTGACAGGTTTTTGTCACTTCTCAATATCTGGATTTTTTTTTAATTGTGACTGTTTGTGGTTTATGGGTAGATTCCACAATGCAACCAAGCTACTTGTCTAAAAAATATATGAAAAAATTACAAATGAAAAAATTTTAGCTAAAAAAATTGAGTCTTACACCTTTTAAATAAATTCAGTAAAGTGTTTCTTTGACTCTTACAAGAATAGCTTCACATAGCGCTTGTTTTTTTTTTTGCGATTTTTTTTCTGTTTTGGTCAATTATTTTATTATTGACGCTGTTTTAAGTTTTGGCGTTTTTTCGTTTAATCAATTTTTTGTCTTTGACGTTTTTTTTATACAAAACTTTTTAGTTTCAGCGAATTTTTAAGTTTTTATGCTTCTTTTGTTTGGCGATTTTTTCGGTTTTTTGGCTACATTTTTACTCTTAGCGATTTTTAGCATTTCAGCGATTGATTTTATTTTTGGTGATATTTTCATTTAAGCACTTTTTTCATTTTATCTTTTTTTAATTTAACTTTCGGAATGAGCTGGTTGTTTCGTTCTACTCATGTTTGTCAGAATTGTTACAATTAACTTTGGTTTTGTATAACTTTGAAAATTTAAAGTGTCTGTATACAATTGTTTGTATATTACATTAGAATTTTGAAATTTTTCGTTGCTCGTTTGAGAATGCCCTTTGACTTTTAGCTATCATATATTTCTCGTTCTAGGGGCCAGAGTTTTACATATTCTTTGCTCTGACGGTTCTCGAGAAAATAGTCTGTGTTTGGTCAACAGACAGACAGAACATAATAGGGTTGCTTTTTGGCTTTGCTGTACGGAGCTCTAAATATATTTTCAGTTTTAAGATCCAAACGAATGTTGAACGCAAGACTTTCAGTTCAACTCATTACAAGACTATAAATGTTACCAAGTTGGTCATTTTATTGTTTTTAATGCATAAAATAAACTAAATAAAGTAGATGTTGAAGGAAATTATATTACTGATGCTGGTTTCTTTCTGTTCACTTTTTTCTCCCCGGCAACTATTGCCGTGTATGAAAAAAAAAATCTGCAATTGTTACTGTTGCAGCTACTGTTCTACTATTGCAGTTGCTGTTGTTGCTGAATTGTTAAATGGTTTTATAATAAGATCCTTTAGGCTCTAACAACTCAACTTGAGCATGAGTGGATAGAAAAACAGAAATAGCAGGAGAACTGCAAAAGTTTACCTTAATACCTTTATGATGATGCCGCTGTTGCTGCTACTGTTGCTGCTGCTACTGATACTTCAATTGTTGTATTAAATTTTCACAGTATGTGTGTCATACATATATTTGTTAAATATAGATGTATTTGCATACAAAAGCATGAGCAAGCGGGAGCGTAAGTATGTGAGTGTTTTCAACATTTTTAGTTTTGTTTTACTGTTAAACACTCTCTCCCCTCTCTCTCTCTCTCGCCCCTTTTTCACAGTTTTTGCATGCTCCTTTCCTTGTTGCATTAAATCACTTGCACATTCTATTATTCTTTTGCCAGTTTATTATATATTTAGTTGCATAAGATGTAAAATATCAAGAGAAAAAATAAAATTTTTTAAAAATGCAACTCTCTGCAAAGAAATGAAATTCAATTTAAATAGATTTCCGTTATCAGGAAATTTAAAAAAGTGCTGCTAAGTTTTATTGTTCAAAATCAGAAGGAAATAAAAAATAGTTGGCAAAATACCTTCACATACTTACGTACTTTGGCAAAGAATACACAAGAAGGTGCAGCAACAATTGAAAGCATTCCTACACTATGCATATTTAAAATTGCCATACACATGCATAAACACTTATGTATGTGTATATGCATGTATGTCTGCATGCGTTAATGTAATTGTGTAAGTATTATCAATATAATTCCTTTGCAAGCAACACATTCTCTCATACTCACTGTATCACTGCATTACTGCTTGCTTCTCTTCAATGGCGCGTGATTGAATGCGAATCTTTTCCATGCAACAACAACCAATTGGAACAAAACCCTTTCCACTTAAACACACTAGATTTGAAACTCTTGCTTTGTATACTTCTTCTTAAACCATTTAAGAGCTACACAAGTTATAAAAACACTAAGAAACACTAATAAAAAAAAAAATTAAGAAAATAGGAAGAAAAAAAACAGACTGCTGCAATTGAAATCGTATAAAAATCTATGCTTGAGTGAGAATGAAGAAAAGATCTGTTGAATTTTCAGTTGAAAAGGTGTTGTATGTGCTGTAATGTGCTACTTTTGTTCTTTTTGCTGCTTCTGTAATTGAAAAAAAGGATAGAAAATTTCTTAAGCAGCTCCTCACGACCAATTAAATATTCTATCGCACAATTTCAACTAACTTGATGCAACATTTCCACATTAAAACTGCATTTATTGACAGACTGCGGAATGGAAATGAAATTAAAGCTATTCTTAAACAGTAAAGCTTGGCTATAACGAAATCTAATGAAACTGGAAATCTTGTACGTTTTAATCAAGTCAAATATAAACAAAACAATACATTAAATCAGTGAAAAACCAAACAAAATCTTTCATAAAATTTAAGGAATCAGTTAGAAGTTATTTGAAAATTATGTTATTTAATAAATAAATTATTTTTGTTTGTTGTACGAAACATCTGAGTTGTGGTTTGTTTGTCGTAAGTATTAAAATTTCCTTACAGTTTTATTTATATGACTTATAAGCGAAAATTCGCTTTAATCAGAGTTCGCTACAAACTTACTTATTTGTGTGAAATATTAATTGCAATTTATTGCAACCGCAGAAGTTTTAGATTATAAGTAATAATTCATAACACCCACTGTTCTGGATAATCAAACTCCACTGTACCTTAATCTCAAGCAATTAACATACAAAAAGCTTTTTCAATTTATTTTTAATTCTTTTATTTGTTAGCAAACGTTTCTATTATTCCTACTATTTTAATTTCCTGTTGGAAAACAAACTTGATTATTAGCTAACAGATACCAATAAATGGTTCAGTTTAATTCTTTTGTTTAACTTTCAGGAGAACAATATTTAATTTAAAAATAAATTGCAAAGCCTCTTTAAGGAATGTGTTTCCATAGCAAAGGTTAAAATATTTTAGACTTATGCATATAAATATATATATAAAAAGATATAGACAGTTTACTTTTAACAGTTTTCACTGAAACAAGAAATACCAATATGTACGTAGTAAAAAAAAATTGAAGTAATTATTGCGAAACTATTTATTCCCTACTTCCGAAAATGGTATTTTGGAGTTTTTATTAAACGGTTATAAACAGCATACAGGTATCTAATTAATTAAACTTTAAAGAGATCATAGACTCTAAGATCAAGGAAGAAGCGGAGAAATGTTGGCGTGCGAAGAAAACTTGCAAAACTTCTAAGACCGTGTGGAGCTCCTATAATTCCAAATTTACTAAATTCCTTTTATCATTAATTAGAAGCAACTGTAGACTTCTAGTGGGGTTGTGAACTAAACACTGCTGAGCGGCATGGTATGCAATTAAAAAGGATAAATACTTGACGGTACCTGCAGAAAATATAAGGAACGCAAGCTAATTGAGACAGTAAAACATTTCTTAGCCGGACAGTGGCACTGTGTAGACTGCTAAGTCTTGTTAAATTTTTGTGGCAGCCATTCGATACAGGCACCACGAACTTGGCTGGCATTTTTACTGGTTTCTTGTCATCTCTTGATATCATTGACGATCAATCCCAGCCTATGCGAGTTCTTTGAACATCCAGAGTAACCTAACGTAATTATTTTTTTTTTTGCTTCTTCGACTGTGACTGTTTGCGACTTCCAAACACAAGCATACAGACTGCTTTTCTGCTTATACTATCGAAACTAATTAAAAGAAACAGCAAATCAAATTCAAACTTTTGAAATCCTCTACTTTTGAAAGTGCTGCGTAATTGTTCATAAATCGTTTGCTGCTTCTACTTCTGCTTCGACTGCGACTGTTGTTGATTTTCACAAGCACAAGCAAAAGCATTGGTTGATTTTAAACAGCTGGCAAAAGCCAAAGCAGCGAAAAGTAAAAATTTTACGACTTTTGCTTCTTCGACTTAAGGTTTTTAAACACTGATTAAAGAAACTGGAATATCTGCAAAAGTTCATATAAGCAAGTTAGTTGTTGCACGTGTATGTGTACATTCGTGCGAAAATTGTTATTTATTATAAGATACTTCAAGCACACGTACACACACATACATACATATGAATAGTATACAAGCACAAATTGAGGTAACTATTTTTTAATAAAAACACATTAACACACATTAAAACAAAGTATCTTCATTCGAGCTTATTCGCAGTTTTAAGATACGAGTACACATAATGCTCTTACAAACAGACGCACACATATACACATACATATAAACTCCTAGCCTCTAACACAAACACAAACTCAACTCACGAGAAAAACAAAGCCAACAACCTGCTGTTTTATTAAAATTTAAAAACGAAAACAAAAAAATTTTACTGCAGATGGAATCGAGCAAATGTACTCATATGTATGTATATTTATTATGTTTTGCTTTATATATGTTATAACACACATTCCTGTACATATTCTCGGTGAAACGAAGGCTTTTAGTAACTTTAGACTTCAGTTATTTGTTACACTTCCGCTGACAAAATATTCCTAAGTAATTATTTCCGATACAACGGATCACTTATTGTTTTTCTGCTATTGTTTTAGTGGCAAAAATTGTAAGCAGTCAACCATCAATGGCATGCAGAGTATATACACACATACTTCCATTTGTTGTAGATGAAGCCAGATTTTTAAAATCCAACTAATTTCACGTACGAGTACCCACAACGAAAGAAAGGAAAGAATAAAACTTTACATAAAGAATAGAAACGAAATTTGTAGTGAATATAACAACAAATGCCATAAATACTCAGCAGTCATGTAATATTCTATTATTTCGTCTACAAATTTAACCTTTCTTTTAATAAATACAAGTGTTGGGTTGCAACGATGAACCGATTAAGTCAGATGCGACAAGCATAATAATTATATTAATATTTAACAAGCCTTGTTATGCTTTAAGTAGTAAAAATAAAAATTTGTGTTTGTTGATTTAACTAAATTGGCCTTTTTTACACTTGCAAAAAATCTAGCAGATTTTAATTAAAATCTCTATCGTTTACACCAACTTTCTTTTGTGACATTTATCAAGCTTTTTTTTTATCCAAAACAAAACCCATTAACTGAAAAATGTTCAAGGCTACAACCAAAGAACTGCAATGTAGCCAATCCACACACCTCTTTAAGCAGACCGTAGCTAATTACTCATCGGTTTTATAAATATTTTGCACAGGCTAGTAAATATAAATAAAAATATTAGACTTTTTTTAAAGCCGTAATATTCCTTATAAGCAGACTCTAATACTGCATTTACATTGTCTCGAAATCTAGTATATTTGATTAGAAATCTTTAGCGAAATTTATATCGTTTACACTAAGCATTTTTGACATTTTCCAAGATTTTGTATCCGAGACAAAATCCTTTGTCTGAAATTTAGTCTTAAATTGTAACGAAAAAAATGCCGTCCTAGCTTATTTACACACCTTCAATATAAAATTGTGTAGAGCGTAGCTAATTCACTTACCTCCTACATAAATTATGATGTACAGAAATCTATTTAAAAATTAGATTTTGTTTTGTATGGGGAATGTAGTAAAAAGCAACTAGATTTAGCTCGGAATCTCGTAAGTACTAGATATTGAGACAATGTAAATGCCCTATAACGTATAACAAAGTTATTGATATAATGAACTAATTTTAAATGAAAATGTGCTGATCTCTGTTAAAGTCCTCTCCCTCTCTTTCTGTCCTGATCTCTACTAAAGTCTCACTTAAAAATATTTCTTAAATGACGAATGCAGAATAAAATCTTCAACTCTTGCTAATATGGATAGTAAGATCTTTGAAGCGAAGTCTTTAGTCGAGAAATACTCATCAGTCATTATGTGTTGCAATAGAGCGGCAAACAATTGAAACATTTTTCTAAAAAACAAATATATAAGCATGTACTTATATGTGTATACATATGTATACATATACAAGTATACTGCATACGTATATTAATGAAAGGTGAACAAAATTCGGCATGGCTGAATGAAGCACTCTTCCTCACTTCTATTTATATTTTTGTTTTTGCATATCTGTTAGAGGATTAAACCAATTCATATGCGCGTATACTTTGCATGATATTAATCTCATAATTATTTGCCTTAAGCATTAGCTTAAAAGTAATTAAAGCGAAATTAGTAAAAGGATTTATTAACTATTAAGATAAATGATTGTTATGGATATTAATGGGGCTTATGCCAAATAATAACTGAAACATACTCTAAAGTGTTGCTTATGCTACAAAAACAATTTGCATTTCGACTACACACATTTCTCTTATGAATGGCATGTTAGAAATTATGGCCCTAAATTTGTCAAAGTGTTTTTGTAACATACAATTGATGGGGATTAGGGAATTTGTGCAATTAATTTTTTGTTTCATTTATTAAACTTCCACATGGTTGATAACATTCCTTAAATATTGTAGATCATGGCCAACGGTTTTATTTAATCTTTAAGAAGAATAATTGAAAAGCTTTTGATGTGCTTGCGCTTGCAGGTAGACCTCAATTTAAAGAAGTCAAGAAATAATTTTAGAAAATCCAACAGTTTCTCATTAGTCAACAAACATTTTGACTTATATGAAAAGTAAAATGTTAATATTACTGATTAATTATAAAAAATCTTCACGTCGATTTATCTTAATAATGACAATTATATTCTCCAAAATAGTGAAGGTCGGAACGCAAGCATGGCACTTCTAATAAAGAACGATTTTTAAGAGCTTTCAGATTTATTTATAACAAAATTAAAGCTTCAAGTAATCAAACTAACTATTCGTATTTTTTCCTATAAAAGAATGTGAACCAGCGAATTGTAAACATACATACAAGGAGCTGTAAGCCTTATGTCAGGATTTGAGTGGCTTGTTGCTTTTGTAGATGGCGTCAAATATTATTTGATATTTGTGCTGTCGACAAATAAAAAATAAGTTGTCAAAAAGCCACGGAATGTGGAGTTATTCTTACTGCTTATTTTACAAATTTTTAGGCTTTTATTGCAAAGCAGCGTGAGTTTTTTCATCATTTTCCTCATTTTCGTGTTCCATGTGCTCCAAAAATTAAACGGTTGGCTAAATCCCTCGTGCAGACTTCACAAGAAGTGTCTGTAATGCGCAGTGCGATATCACTGGCCATTACTTTTGTGTCACCTTTTGTACATGAAAAAATTAACAACAAGCAAGTAAATATATAATACGTATTACTTTTTATATACCTTACACACATTTATATGTAAAAATACCAATTTTTTGCACAGCCATTGCTTTTTTCACTGTACTGCTGCTGAAGTTATAAACAAAAGTATGCGTGACTTCCCATCAGTGCCATTAAAGTGAAACTTCCGCCTAAACTGCGACTGTAGTTTTCAACATCGACGTTACAACCACAACCTACTGACATTAAATGGAGCTTCATTCGGTGCTTCCTTAACTTGAGTTTATTATGGCATAGTGGTGGTGCTGGTGGTGATGCTGAAGTTAGAGAAACGATGCCAAATTGGGTAAACAAGATGTTAGACCATTTGCCAGGTAGTACATATACTCACTTGTTGTCTGTTAAATTGCGCTCTGTGTCACAATAAAAAAAAATAATAAATGCCAGTCAGCTCTGTAAATATTTTTTTAAATTGTTATTAAGGTTAGGAAGAAAAATGCGCAACAACGCATATAAATTCCTGCCCCCGACCAACAATTTGCTGCTGCTATTGTTATTTTGGAATATTTTTGCACATTTTCTTAATTCGTTACATCTACAAATATTTGACGTGAGTTTCATAAAAATATTTTCATAATAAAACCAACAGACAATACAATTCGTAAAACGCAAATGGGCACACGGCAACTGAACACAAATATTATTATTGAGATTTTAGAACAACAAAAAACGGATCTCAAATTTGTATTGTTCCAAGTCAGGTTGTGTTAAATTATGAACTAATAAAAGAGTTCTACAAAAGTATTGCAAAATCTTTAATAAAAATAAGAAAATGTAAAATATTTTCACTTTAACAGCAAAGAAACTTTTATGTCTTACTTAGATGAATTTTAAAAATTATGAATGTCAAATTAAATGTGAAAGACTGAATATAATTCTCAATTTGGATTCTGACACATAAATTTAACAGATGTAATTGCGTACGCGTTTGAAAGCATTTTTAAAAAAGTGAAAGTAGTTCTCCTTTAGTTTAATCAAAGATATTTTCTAAATATATTTACAAATGTATTTATGTTTAAATTCGCTATACCGGTTTACACCTACTTTCAACTGCACAGTGGGTGGCACGTGCAATAATTTATTTATTTAACTGAAGCTAAATTATTTTTAACCTTTAATTGAATAAAAAAATAACACTCATATACACAGACGAATCAAAAATTGTTAACCGATCGAGCAGCGGCTTTGACGACGTGAATCGAAATGGACATAAATTATTTCATCTGGGGAATGATAATGCAGTCATTCAGACTGAGATGACGGCTGGTGCGGAAGTTAATAAATGTTTAAAGGAAAATGACTTTCAAAACAGAAGCATCTAAATTTTAATTGAATGCATTTTTGAAGCTGGTAGCTACATAAATAAAAATAGAATGAAATTGATAACAGCCTACCAATCTGTATCCTCACGGATATTAGAGAAGTTAACAAAGCCTTAAGGAATCAAAAAATTCTCTCTCAAAACGTCCTTCAATGCAGGAATGAGATTACACCACTTAAATATATCCGATCAAAAAAGGAATACAACTCTCATGTATGGGCAGGTGAATCAAAGCATATTTTGTAGCTACTCGACCTCGTACAAGAGAGAGCGAAGAAACTTATCGCTGACAGTAGGGGATCCAACTCTATTGAGTACATATTCTTCTTCTATCGCTACTACAATGGATTGTGTTCTTATTATGAAATTAGGAAACTTGTTTCTAAAAACGCAAATTTTTAATCTTAACACGTGCTTAATTCAGAGCACATCCTTTTGTGGTCGATTGGCCAATAAATCGCACTACTCATTGCATAGATTTTCCTTTTTTTTAGCCATACTCTGGAAGAAACTACCTGCGGAAGTCTTCCCTGCCACTTTCAACGTAGGAAAGTCTAAATCGAATGTCTAGACACTAATGTACAGCCACTATTTCCCTTATCCTCCTCTCCATAGCATATTTCCTTAGTTCTATTACAATGCGTTGCATGAGTAGTGGCTAGAGCCTGAGCGCTGACCTTATTTTAAAAAAAAACTCATACAGGTCTTATGGAATGGTTTTCCATTCCAAATAAACTTTTTTCAAAACAAATGAACGAAATCATCTAAAGTAAATTGCAGCATAAATGGATTTAAATTAAAATCGTCTTCAGGATTATTTGATGAAAAATATTACTTTAAGGATCCGTTCCACGATGTCGACAGCGCTTGACTTAACACAATTTTAGCATTTACTTTAATTATTATTTATTTTATTATTATTTTGAAATTAGCTTTTGTTTCAAATGTAAGTGGGCGACAAGTCGAACGCTGTCGACATTGTGGGACGGACCCTTAAAGTAATATTTTTCTTCGGCAGCCTTTTGGTTTATTTCTATAAGTATATCATACAATTTTTATACGTAACTTAATATAAAGAATTATTTGTGATTATTTTTGCATAAAAACTGCTACAACAGGTAAAATTTGCAAATTTTATCACCATTTGCTTTGATTTGCGTTTTGCCGTTTTTTATTTCCTACAGAAACAAATATATAATTAAAAATACAGGGTGAGCCAAAAGTTACCATGGGGTTTAAAAGTTTAATAACTTTTTCGTTTATTAATTTTTTTAAATTTTTTTCTCAGATTATATAATATACAAAATGGAAAATTTTTTTACACTAAGTATGAAAAATAATGTCTCTTAAATAACCACCGTTTTCAGCTTCGCACTGATGGGCGATTATGATTATGAGTGATGAAGCTCATTTTCATTTGAATGGCTTTGTTAATAAGCAGAACTGTAGGTTCTGGGGTTCTGAAAATCCAAGAGCCATTCATAAACGCCAATTGCACCCCATTACTACAATATGGTGTGGGATCACATCTGAAAATATCATTGGGTCTTACTTCTTCGAGAATGAAGATGGAAGTGCTGTAACCGTAAATGGAGAGCGGTATCGGTTTACGATAGAAAATTTTTTACGTCTTGCTCTTGAAAATATACCTGGTATGTGGTTTCAGCAGGACGGAGCCACTGCCCGCACTGCCCGAGACACAATGGCACTTTTAAGTCAAATTTTTGGAGAGCGAATAATTTCCAGAAATTCGGAAATAATTTGGCCCAGCGCGATCGCCAGTTTTGACAGCACCCGACTATTTTCTTTGGGGTTATTTGAAGTAGCGTGTGTATGTGAACAAGTCAGAGACAATCCGTGAACTCAAGGCAAACATTGTTGCAGAAATTTTGGAAGATATTATGGAAAATGCTCTAAAACGAGCCCATCAGTGCGAAGCTGAAAACAGTGGTAATTTAAGAGACATTATTTTTCATACTTAGTGCAAAAAATTTTCCATTTTATATATTATATAATCTGAGAAAAAAATAAAAAAAAAATTAATAAACGAAAAAGTTATTAAACTTTTAAACCCCATGGTAACTTTTGGCCCACCCTGTACCACTTTTAGTTTAATTTTCACATATCTACGCAAAATAAATTTTTTTTTTCAAATTTGTGAAAAATTAAAAAATTTTATGGCAAAAATTAAAAACAAATTTTTTAAGAAAATTATTACTTTTATAGAAAACAAAACTTTAAATTACAACTTTATTTCTGAAGTATCAAGATAAGTATATAAATAATTTTTTTTATAAACCTCATTTATTTATTTATTTTTTGCTTAAAGTATCACATCAGTTGTTTTGCATTAGTTTCCTACTTATGAGATTTTCTTTTAACTTTTCGTAATCTGTAACAAACGAATACAATTTTACATACAATTCCTTAAAGTTTAAATATATTTATTGCTTGAGAGAAAGTTAAAGAAATATGTGAATTATAAAGTAACATCCGCCAAATAAGAAAAAGTGCGTGAAAACTCCTCTCGGAATGGAAAAGTAAAATAAAATATTTGTTAGGAAATAAATGATTGTTCTAACCCATATATTTGGCAAAGAAAATACCCTCAAAAGAAACGTTTTTGTAAGGCAGGTTTCCTCTTAAATGGGTGTTTGTGTGTGTATGTGTATTTGTGTGCCTTCGTTTGACTTTTTCAACATGTTTATTTTTGTGTATAAAAAAAATGCCGTAAAGAAAATATGTCTACATTCCATTTCCTTTGTTGGCAACGTTCCTCATCGTCTGCCCTTTTTTACTGCGTTGTTTTTTGGTATTACAGCGGGCTTATGTCGTTGGCTTTCAGGATAAAGTAAACGAGTGTGATGATGTAGTGCTCAATACTCAAGTATGTTTAAGTTTAAACAAGATTCAAAAACTGCCACAATTTGTATGAAATATTCTTAAAGTCACATTTGTGTGTAAGTTAAAAAAAATAATATACTGAGAAGCCGAATTTTATATACTCTTCTTCCTTACATGAAGTACGAAAACATATTATGAAAAAATACTTTTAATAATTCCAGAAAAATAACATTAAACTTTACTTAAGGGAAACATACATACATAATGAATATATTTTTACTGCCTATTCCACTATGTCGAAAGAATGCCTTCATGCGCATTCCAAGCGAAAGAAAACTGGTTATTACTTCTTTATATTACATCTGTACGAACTTTGAGCCCAACCACAGGTCGCAAGAAGACGTCAGAGTTCTCATACAAATTTTGATACCACTAATTCGAACAGATTGTCCACAAAGCGAACGCAATGCCAAAATGAAGCACTTGCACAGTAAAATTTATTTGCAAGCAATCCGATAAAATTTACGAAAATATTGTTTTATCACTTTATTATATTTTTTAATTCAAATTACTTCAATTTATTTTTTATTTGTAGGCAAAAGTCATAAAATATTCACCAAAATATTATCGGCGGGTTTTGTTTAGATTATTGTTCCATATTCGTTATACAAAGTACTCGCACATTTCTAACATAACGAATGTAGTTGTAAAGCAAAACAGTAATAACATGCTGTCGCTTTGCGACTATTTCGTTGAATTATTTTTCATTGTTCAATATGGTTGTATTTATATTCATGTAAATATTAGTAAATTTTCCAAAATCGCTAGAAGTACTTTGAATTACAAACACGTAAAACAAAAACATATGTAATCATAAAAATCATAAAATACAGTGGCATGAAACTTTATTAAAGTTCGAGTGACTAGTTTTTTTTCATGGAAAAGACAGTTAATTAAATATTTTTCAAATATTTCGCTTTGTTTTAAAATTTGAGAGAGAATATTTTGAATTGCTATGAACTTGAAAAGGCTTTGTGAATTTTAAATAAATTAATCAGGGTTATTTTTTTTAATTTGGTAGATAGTTACATTTCTCCATATTATTGTGCTTGGCTTTTGATATTTACAAATTTTAACTACAAACATTTGCATTGGAAGAAAGCCACTGCATTCAATATGAGGGGAAATTTTAAAATATTTCCAAAAAAATTATGAGAGAAAATTTAATTTAAAATTCGTTAAGTATTTAATCCTTCAATTTTATCCTTTCTATTAGTTTTTTTTTTTTTTTTGAAATGCAGTGATTTTTGATCAATTTTAAAGCCTTCACATAAAACATTATGATAAGTTTCTGTTTAACAAATAACTATTTTCAACTGATTATAACTTTTATTATTATTTTTTAATTTTATGATGCATATGGGCAAGTCCACCACCACGTTACGTCAGCAAGAAATTAAGCTTGTGCTTTACAGCCATGCTGTTCAGTTTTTTTACTACTTTCAACATCAATTTGCCAAAAGTATATCAAATATAAGTTTTCCTTAAAAAAAAACTGGCTACGTCAGCAAAAAACGTAGCGTGACAAAAGCTGATATTGATAACACCATTAGAGTTTCAAATATTCAAAACTCATGGCATTTTTCCTTAAAAATTAAACAGTAAAGAAGATATGCTTAAATATTTTTTAAAATTAACTTAATTTTAAGACTTCAATTTCTCTTAATAGACTTTGCGTGGCTCAAAACATGAGCCATCCATCCACACGATTTGGATGGGGCAACAAATGGTGTAAACTATTAAAGGATGAAAAAAAGGATGGAGTGAATCGTATATTGAAAGAATTTTTCACATTTATTTTGAAATATAGATTTCATATTTTCAGCTGAAGGGGTGGGTCTTAATGCGATTGTTGGGTAACTTTTTACATGCCTCTCCTTTGCTGCTTTACTTCGGCTGATGTATCTTATTTTTTATATTTTTCTTTGCCTTACGCCTCTTACAAATGACGATTGTTATCAAAGTCATCAATTCAAAATATTTTATTTTTATTTTATAATGTACATATGTAAGCATTTGTTGATTGATATTTTGGTGTTGATTTGCTTGTTTGTGTATCTTTTTAACATGTTTGCCAAGTATCCTTATTTGCAACACGAGTTTTGCTTATCAATCGGAAATCTTTCAAAACGATTAGGAAATTGATATTAAGACTACTTACAAAATAAGATTTATATGTTTCGCTTTATTTTTATTATAGTGCAAATGAGTATTGGAAAAAAGGCAGCATTTTTTTTTTGGTGAAATGATTTACTCTTTGAAGGAATAAAAAAATGAATGTAGTTTAAAAGCTAAATTGAAAAGCAAATGTGGCGAGTGGCGAAAAAGTAACAGTGTAATTGAGTGATTATATTTGAAATAATGTTTCTGCTTAAAATATAATTTTTTTTTAAAGCAAGTACGGCAATTAATTGAGTTTCAAGACAGTTTGTTTTATTTAATTTAGTGTAAAATATAATTATAATATAAATTTTAATCTATTATTTATATGTAAAGAAAAGATAATGAATTAACATGGTGCATATAAAATGAAATATTAATTAGAAATAATTTCTTAGTCGGGCTTAAGTTCAATTCTTTCAATTCAATTATTGTTGTTATTAATTAATGTGAGCTTCTAGGGAAGAGAAGAAAAATGAAATTGGACTTCATGAGCTGGGATAAAATTTGGTCTCACTAAAATTAAATTAATTTTTATTAAATATTGTGAGTTTATAAAAAAGAAAATAAAAATTAAACTAGACCTTAGCTGATGGAAGTTCCGCATTTTTCTGTGCTGCCACATACTGCATCAACAAACATGTCTATCTACTAATATATTATTGTTAGCATCAGCTATTGAAAAAGAATTTTAAATCAAATGGTATATGAACAATTATTATATATGTAGTGTACATTAGTTTAATTGGGTATCAGTGATACTTATTATTGGCAGAAATCATGCAATTATCATCATCATGATTTAAAAGAGAAAGTATTTTCAGTTTCTCTTTTTGAAGTTTGTTTAAATTGGATAAAACCGGTAACATTATTGACAAAAAATAAATTAGAAAAATGCAATGCATTATTGCTTAACCAGAAGTTGTGACAGTCGCATGAATCTGTAATAATTAATTTGCCAAGCACACAAAATTTTTTTTAAATGAATTTTCCTCTCTCTGTCTTATTGTTACTATTAAAACACTAAATTTAAAACGGAAGAAGCCAAAGGCTTGTTTGCTCTTAAATAAAATGTAAAAATTTATTTTTTTTGTACAATCTAAATCAGGCATTTGCAAAACATCGCACGTGGGAATTCCTCCTAAAAAATTCACCTACAAATTATACGTAAAATTAAGTAGCAATATTGAGATAAGCCTTAAGCGTTAATGTTGGACTTCCTCCTACCCCTCCTCCATTTCCTAGTAAAATCACGGTTTGAACATGGAATAGAAAAAATCATTTGTTAAATTGTTTAGGTTATATTTATATTTAATCCCTCTTTTTCAATTTAACTGCCAGTATATGCAACCAGAAATCAATTTAATTTAAAAAAAAAAAGAAAAATCTGTTATTGTTAACTTTGATTATAAATTTTTAAAACGCTGTTTGGGCAAAAGCTAACAAAACAAATTGGTAAAATAAATCAATTTTACCGCTAAGCGAAAAATATTAATATAAATATTTTTTTCTTATTTTTTAAAACTGGAAGGCAGCAGGATAACAAAGCATTTGTGCTTTTGTAAGGCATGTACACTTCTTTTCAATAAAAATTGTTTACTTTTCATACTGCAAACATAACAATTAATTTAAAAGCTTTGTGAACAATAGACTGTATTCGTTATTGTAAAAAAATAATATATTGTAAAAAAATACTCGCATGAAGTCCAGCTATTTATGCTCCCGCCAGCAACAGAAGAGTTAAAAGAGCTGTGTGTATTTAAAAGAACAATTGCAGGTATATAAATGAAATATTAAAGTAAAGGAAATTTTAGTTTTCTTTTGCTTTAAACACTAGTTTTATTTGTAAGTCTACAATAATGCATTGGGCTGTGGATTCATTATGGAAATATATTTTTTTATATTTACTGCAGTATTTTTACAGTATAAACTTATATTTCTTGTATTTACTTGTAACTCAAGGTCAAAAAATTTAAAGCTTTTGCTTATCAAAAATTTCAATTTAACGGGATGTCTATTACTTTATGCCTCCGAACATCTCCAGAAGGACTCATCATACTTTCCCTATTATTTTTTATTTTATAAGAGTCCATATGCTAACACGAATCCACAGAAGTTTAAAGCCTTAAATACTACACTTGTTAATACTCTTACAATAACACCAGACATTTCTGTTTAATTTCTTTTGTTGTATAAACAATATAAATGCTTGTGGCAGCCATTCCATACTAGTTGCACTAGTCCTACCTCCCGCCCCTTAAGTATGTTGTTGCAAAACCAGCAAATATCGTAATTATTGACTTATGGAAATTTTTTCATATTGTTTTAGTCATGCTTTGACTTTATTATTAATGAATGTTAATGATGAGTTTCATATCTTTTTTTCGTTCTCTGACTCTGTTCTTGGCTTTTATTATTTTTAATTTTTTTTTCAATAGCAAGCAAAAAATAATCTCTTTGCATTGGAATGATTATAATTGGCGTGAACAAAGAATATACTTGTATGAGCATACATGCATATACATACATACATACATATGTTTACTCATGTACGAGTACAAATACGAGTGTGTTTGTTTCCTTTCTTTCGAAGTCACGTCGAACAGCTGGCGCCGGTGCGTATGAGTGTTATTTAATTTCTCAAAGAAGGATTGCGTATACTTTACAGTGCTTGCAACTTTTTTTACTCCAAATGCTACATTAGTTAGAAAAATTCTCATCAAAACTCATTGATGGTTTCTTGTTACTTTTATGTTTTATTATTGATTTTTGCTTGATACCAAATATATTTGTATTTTGATATGAATTTTTTGCAGAAAACTGATACTCTTTACAATAGATGAGAATTTAAGCAAGGTTTTCTTATATTGAAAATAAATAAATAAAAGTTTTAAAATATTAATTTATTTGCTTACTGAATCCAATATTATCCAAGTAAAGCTTTTGTTCACATGCTAAAACTCAGTGTTTCATTGATTAGTGTATTAATGTTCTCGAAACTGTTTAAGAAATTATTCTTTGCAGAAAAATTAATTAATTAAAATAATTAATTATAGTAAATAAAAATTAAGTGTGTAAAGTAAAAACATAAAATAAAACAATTTTGTAACTCACAATATCGCATTATCAGGCCAGGCTGGCCACAGATATCGATCGAATTAAATTTTAATTACGAATATTTTCAATCTAAGTTGTAAAAATGTTGTGCAATTCCAACATATCATACCGCCAAAAAAGCATAAGCAACCTGATTTTCGAACTAAACTTTGATCAACTGCCGTCGAAATAAGGAGTTTAAAAAAAATTAAAAAAAAATTTTTGAAACAATTTTTTTTTCATGAAACATATAATTAACTTAAGATTGCTTTTTTATCTGTATTAATATATTAAAAACTATCTCTACATTATACTCTATTTTCAGTAAATATTTTGCATTTAAAAACTTTCTCTTGTGCTTTGATGTAGAATTTTTGTTACTGTCTACTCTCTGACTCTGTTTGAGTGAAGTTTTGCTTTAAAATGTATAATACAATTGAGTGCTTTAAATTAAACAAAAAATACTGGGATTTTCTTTTAATAAAGCACAACGTTGAGCAAAATTTTGTTACCAGCCAAAGCTTTTATTTATTGGAACACCTTTAAATTCTATTCAGTGTGTCTGCGGTCAACTAACGAGAAAAACCACAGTTTTTGCCATAACTTAATAAAATATATTTTTTTTTGTAAGAACGAAAAGAAAGCGTTTTTTTTGTAATTAAAGTTTTGGTAAAAGCAATGCTACTTCACCTTCAGGTGTTATAGCTGTGGTTGGTAAATTGAAATGTTGCTTATGAGTTTTTTGTTTGAAGAAAGTTCGATTCACAAAGTTGCTTTATACGCAAACTGCATGAGTTTGGAACTGATGCTGGAATATTAATTGTTGTTAACTTTAGCAATATAAAACTATTTCAAGTTCTTAAAACTTAGTAATACAGAGGAACAGAATTTTTTTACAAAAAATCCTCTGACACAGAGTTTAGTAAAACTTTGATATCGATTCTTATATCTTTAAGCATTTGCTTTATAACATGCAAATGACTGCGTTGCAATAATGTGGTCTTACGATTTAGGTTTTATTTCCCGTAAGAATATATTTCAATAACTTTTGCCTAAGGCGATCTTGGTGTACCTCTGTAGTTGTTCCAAACCTGCCATAATGGCAAAGATCTAATGGATTCAGGCTTTTGTGTACATTTTCAACAAATTTCATCTCAATCAATTCAATTCAATATTTTCTTTTATGCATGTCTTAATTATTTCTTTAGTTACTTTTATATAGAAACAAGTTAAAATTTTCTAGCAATGGAGCTGTAGTTTTTATTTTTTCTAATTTTTCATACCAAACGTTACTTTCTAATATCAAAAGATATATTAAATTTATAAAGGAAAGTGTAAATTCTACAACCTTGCAATCATGCTTTTAATTTTTGTCGGACTTTTTATACTAAACTATTTCTTTTAAAATTATAAACTATAATTCAATTCAGAAAAAGAAACAACATGTTTTAAATCGAAAGCAAAATCGCTCGTCGTCATTTTGACAAATGATGACGATGTAGAGTCAAAAATAAACATACATAAATTATAAAGTGGTTTATATGATTTTTCTTAAACTAAAAATTTCCATATTCTCCAAAAAGTTTTTTTCAGTTAATAATTAAAAGTATTTAGTTTTTAGTTATTAAACATATCTTCAAACTAAAATGCAAAATTAAAATAAAGTCCTTGATATAGAATGAAAAACAAAAATTTACGTTCATTTGTGTCCTTGTTATTTTCCTAAATTTTATTACTAGAAACTTTTATAGTTTCAATGTTAAAAACGCACTATCTTGTTTCTTTTAAGATTTTGTACCAAACAAAAGTTAAATGCGACTTTAAACTTAATAAAATATAACCCAAATACAATTGTTCACACACATCCGCATACAAACTTGCCTTCATTTTTATACATTTAAATATTCGCAAAAGTATTTGAGTTTTACTCTTTCGACAGTTTTTGGCAATTGCCTCGAATAATATTACAGTTTTGTTTGTATTTTAGCCAGTAAATATATATTTTTTTTTTTTATTCTGGTCGGTCGTTTGTTGGATAAAAATTTCTTTCTAAATTATATTTAAATATTTAAAGAAAGAAAGGCCTCTTTGGTATATTTTGCATGTTGAATGCCAACTTTCTTTCTTGCTGCAGCCAGAGAGGAAGAGAAGAGGAGATATAGTTTTTTTGGATGTGCATGTGCGTTGAACGTTTGAAGTTTATAAAAATAATGCTGCGAATGTGTGCGTATTGTTAAAAAAAATATAAAAAATAAATGTTTGCATAAAATGTTCTTCTATACAAAAATCTTACACACGCACTGGATAGTCTTTCAGTTGTAAAACTAATGGCCTTTTATGTGCGTACATGCATACATACATATATGTATGTATGAATCTCTATGCATTATGTGTATATATGTATGTATGTAAGTGCTTGTGTGTGTAAGTGCTTACAGATTGCATTTAGTTAAGCTTTTGGGCATTTATGCTCTTTTATGTGTGCATATGACGTTGTATTCTCCGCCTATATGAATTTCTTTATATATATACATATATATAAACATTTATTTCTTGTTCTATTTAAAACTTTATTTACTGTAAAAGAAAATATAATAAGGTAGTTAGAAACTAAAAATATTAGAACCTTGTGCTTAACTAAATTTGCAGTGGAGAGTAAAAATTTATTGACTCCAGTTGGTCCCAGTTTAAGCAGAATGTTAATTGCATAAGCAAATAACTTTAGATTTATATTTTTTAAGGTTATTCAATAATTTATTTTCTAATACAGTCCCAGCAAAAAAGAGCTTCCAAGGAAGTTCTGAGATTAAGTGATGTAAACTGCTAAGACGTCAAGAGGGAGAATCATTCCAATTGCTTCTGCCGTTTGAATGTTACGAGTATTAGTTATGGCCACAAAATGCCTAAAATTTCCCATAATGATATCCGAAAACGTCTGACAATCGATTTTGAGCTAATTGGCTTGCTTTACTTAATGTCATCTGTCGGTTTGCAATTGACATCAGGGGTGTCAGATTTTTTCTGACTTATTTTGTCAAAAAAGAAAAAAACCCAAAAGTCGCCAAAAGCAATTTCATTTAGTTTCATTTCTTTAATATATATTTTATAATAAATTTATTTTTGTGATATTAATTTTTATAAAATAAACGCATAAAAATTTAGCAAAAAATTTCACAAAAGTTGCAATATAATCGCCAAACTTTACTTCTTTTAAATTTTTCTCATCCAAATTCAAATCATAAAAATCAAATTGTTTTAATTTCTTGAAAACGAGTTTTGTTAGGGATTTGTTTTTGCAACCACTCCTTCACAAACTCATTTTTACATTTTGACGCCAAAGAAGTTGAAAAACAGCCACGTTTCTCTAGAAATCGCCATATCTGACAACCCTGACAAAGTTTACATACGCAGAGTAAATATAATCTATTAGACTTAGGTACTGCTTATTTACTTAAGAGAAGCTAGGGCATTACTTTATATCTTTCTTAGTACAGATTAAAAATATAATATAAACTTGCAAGAGATTTCCAGCAATCAATTATAATAACGTAGAATAATTGTTTTGTATATCTATGCAACTTAAAAATATTTCCAAAAATAACTTGAGTCCCTCTAATGAAGTTCACAGATGAATACTTTTCCAGTGGGGCTTGTTAAGTTTTTGCTGGAAAATATAATTATACGAAATTGATAACTTTATTATTATACTTTTTTAACATACGAAAACTTAGAAAAATATAACTTATAATATTATTATAAAAATATCATATCAAATAATAAAAATGTTATAAAAATACTGTAAGTTTTTATAACAAGTATCTAAATTAGATTGATTGAAATTAGTTGCTGCTCTACATTTATTTTTTTTTTGACAACAAAATTGTTGTTGATATATTCTTACAAATTGTTTTTCTTCATTATTAGACTTTTTTTTTGTAATTTTGTGAATTTGCTTGCAGGTCTTTGCTTTGCTGTTGTATGTAGTTGCTGCTCTCCTAATGCAACGAATGGCAACTTGTAAAATTTTAAATAACAACATTTCACTTTAATTTCTTCAGGGCTGGTTTTATGTTTCTTCTTGCTAAAAAGAAAATATGAAATACTGCTTTCGTTCTTATGTATGCACATGGCATTAGTTATTTAAGAGTAACGAAGGACTTTTACAGCAGAAACCTGATGTTGAATTAATGCTTACAATAAATCCCTAATAAAGTTCTAATGGAAGGTAAATGAAATTATAAAATGATTGCCACTTATTTCACAAGGGGTTTTTTCTCTTAAGAAAACGAAAGCTTTTTTATAAAATTTTTTATTAAATTATTTCCATGCAAAAGTTGGAAACTTTTTGTATTCAATATCTGCTGAGGTGTTCAAGGTATAGTTTTGGCTGACTTTCAAAAAGTATATTGTTTTGTCCTTGAATGCCGGCTTTTAAAAACACCGTCAACAAGTATTATGAACGCTGTTCATAAGGGCTATAGGCGGGAATTTCATGTATTAAGTAAAAAAAATTGCAAGTACTGTGAAAACTGAAAGTTTTTGCTTAAAGTGCACACTACTAAGCCAAAAATTAATGTCATGTAAATATTGGAACTTTTGTAATGACGCATTAAAGTTAAAAATATTGAAAGAAAATTCATAAGCCAAAAAAACTAAAAATTTGCGTAGTTAAATCTTATTTAATTCAAGTAATTTGGAAAAAATAATAAATCTAAATATGCAACCAACAAGTTCAGGTATTCCTTCAAATATTTTGGTGGAATTTGTAACATGAATTATGTGTGGAAGTGCTTTTGTTTTCAATGTTTATATTGAAAGTGCAATAAAATAAATAAATTTTCTCAGTTACGGTGGACATGAAGTTATAAACTGGGTTCAATTAGGCAGAGGTTCTTACTTTGTTTTAAAGATTGAACAAATTTGCGTTATTTTAGAAAAAAGTTATGCTGCTCATCGGTGTGCCTCAGAAGTAATACACGAATTAGTAAAAGCCTCAGGCATTGAAATTACCAACAATATATTCTCAGCGACTTCTGCTAACGCTTTTATTGCTGTTGTTGTTGTTGTCGTTGATTTATGTATTTGTATTAGAGATATGCAAATGCCGTGATTTTCTGTGCATGAGTCATGCGTAAGTCACGCCTGATCGTGGTTGTATATATATACATATATATATATAATGATGAAAAAAGTTACGTGTGTGACATTAGCTAACTTTTTTAGGCTTGCTAAATAATCTATTTTTGTATAATTCGTATTCGACGTCATTCACTGGGAGGCAATTCATCAGGAGCGTGAATAAAAAATATCATGAATTTTTGCTTGTTTTGTTGGTAAAGCACCGCTGATATGCATTTCGTTGCTGCTTTGATATTTCTTATATAAAAGACAAGCACTAACAAAAAGTAATTAATAATATTTGTACCACCAAGATTTTGTTGGTACATGTAGTTTGTTCTAAGACTTCTCAGCATCAAATTTATTGTTCGGCAGATATAGGAAAAGGAATAATTGCTTGAAATGGGGTTACCCCTTTCCCCATCCTCAACCACCCAGATTTTGTCAAAGCATGTACTTTTTACTAAGGCGATTGCAAGGTTTCTGCTCTTGATTGCAATGATTGGCATCTTTGTATCTCGACATGATATAACTATTGCTTTGAAAATTTTTACAAACTTTTGTTTTTGATACGTTTTCGTAATCAGTATTTTTTCAATGATTGATTTAATTACTATGGAACAAGTAAAACTATAATTAACCCTCATAACACCAGAAACGCTTATTGCTTTCTGCTTCCCCTTGTTGGTTAAAATAAATCTTTTTGTGTAATACATTGTTATGTGCTTTTGTAAGCATAATAGTAATATTCCAAAATAATGTTCAAAAATTCGCTTTTCTGTTGAAAAAGGCCTAAAGTCATGTTGTTAAATTTATCATAAGTTTATTTTAACAAAAACGATTTATTTCTATAAAGTCTGCAGGCCATGTATTATATTGGAACAAATTTTTTGACTTAAAAAACTGCAACGAATCCCTTAATGAAAGAAGGATAGTGCAGACTTATTAATTATTTACATGCCTTTTAATTACAATTTTGCCCAAGTATTTTGTTTTTACTTCGTTTCATTGTACATTCAGCTTAAGACAAACAAACCTTTTGCAAAAAAAAAGAAGAGAAGCTTTTATATATGTGCGAGTATATATAAAACAAAACATAATGGAAAAACCCAAACAAACAATACAGCAGCTTAAATAAAAGGAAAACAGTGAAAATTAAGGCTCTTAAATGTTCTAGCAAACACAAGTTTTTGGTTTTGCCAACATCACCATATTGTTTGGCTTATAACTTTGACTTACATTGAGGACCAGCGGACACAGAAACCGTCTACTGCAATATTTACATTGAACAATGTGTATTAAAACACAAACGCAAACAAACTCACACACACACACACACACACATACACCCCCCGACATAAATTTTAAAAACACCAACAATAACAACAAACAAACAAAAAACGAAATGTAATAGCAAGCCAAAACAAAACATAAACAAAGCTATAATAAAACTCTTTTGAAACGGTTCATGCTGCCCTATTTTACAACGGCGCTCCAAACTGCGCCCACCGTACGTCTGCCTGCAGACAGTTTTTAGATGCAAATAGCAACCAGCCAGCCAAATAGTGAAACAGAGCATTAGGAAACAGAATCGTACCCTTTCCTTCCTCCACTTTGACGTTCCGATTTTGCCAAGTCATTGGCATCTACCATCAATGTAAGTTTTAAAATATACACTTTGCAATGTTTTGTTTAGCTTCTATTGAGTGAGTTTCTATGTCTACATGCGATTGTGTAATTGTGTTAGTCTAAATGTGAATGTGTATGAGCTTTTAAAAAATTTTTCACTTTAGTTTCTTTTAATAAGCTTTTATTTCTTTTGTGTTGTTACCAAAACGTGTCTTTACTTAAAACTTAATTTTCAGTTTATTTTCATTTGGATCAAAAGAATGTTGCAATAATTACATTAACCCTTTAAAAAAAAATAAACAATTCCTAAGAGTTTGCACAATAGTTATATACGAGTAAAATACGTTATTTATTTGGTACGAAAGGTAACATACTGTGGCTTCTAAGATATTTTCTGTAGTATTTATTATTTATACTTTTTCACTCTTGCTTTAATTACAAATTTATACAAAATTTTAAGATTCTTCATGTTACAGATCTAAATAAATATTTGCTTGTTATAGAAATATCAATGTGAAAAATTCTAGATTTCGTTCAGATAATACAAGGGTTAACATACACACACACACACACACACAGCCAATGAAAATTGCATCTAAACAAAAATATTCTCCAAGAGTTTTTCAACATCCAAACCAAATTGTTTGTATACCTTGTTAGGAGTGCCAAAACACTAATTTACTTTTTTTCTCTACTTTTTCTGTTTTGTTTTCAATTTTATTCTATTACATTGTTGCTGTTGCTTGTTGTGTGTTTATTTGTTGTTATAATCTTCTAATATTTCGTTTTTCAAGATACGGTTTATTTTTCTTTGGGTGTTAGTCAGAGTGTTTGTTTATAAGCATTTGTATCTGCTAAATTTTAGATAGAATTAAAAATTAAGCAGCTTTTTGCAAACAACTACAACAAAAGCGAATTAAAACAGGCAGCCATTCATTCATTCAGTACTGAAGAGATGCCTGCCGTTAAAGGTTTTGATGCGGTAGCAGAAACAGGCAGGAGCCAAGAAACAATGTGACACAGACACACATACGAACACATAAACAGACATTTTTACACCTGCAGATATCAGCGCTGAATATACGAAATACAAACAATCGCACAAAGCATAAAGTTAGAAAAAATGTTTGAAGAATTTCCAGCATGAGAACGACTACACAAATATATGAAATTGTATACGTAGCAATAGAAATATATAAATTCTGGCAAAGCTTTAGATTGTTTTTTTTTTTGTATTTATTTTAAGAAACACGGTATGAAAAACAAAAGCTTATAACAACATGAAAAATGTTAGAGAAGGCAACCAATGTGCATTTAGGGCAACACTTATTTGCTAATGCAATTTCGTATCATATTTAAAATTTTATGAGGTTGTCGAAAAACTAAGTTTGGATAAATATTAAGCAATAATTTAATATCAATAATAATAATAATTATCATCCAGAAAAGGAGACAGTGACTTACTTTTACGTGTTAGAAGAAGATAAGTTTAGTAATTTTTAACTCAAGACCCAATACCAACAGAGGTATGATAACTTTGCTCTGTTAGACATGAAAATCTGGAACTTTTGTACTCAAAGTCGAATTTCAACTATATTTTTCAACTAAATGAATTAACAAAAAATATTTAAAAAGTGTAACGAACTATAACCATTATGATTTCTCTTAAGGACATTCTTGAATTTCAAGAGAACGGCAGTATTTGGGCTGCTAAATATTTTTTGATTTAGGTCTATTGGACGCTATAATAAAATTCTGTGGTAAAAGCGCTCCTACTTGAGTTTTGTCCACATTTTCAAATTTGGAATCGCACTAAAGGACGAATTTTTATAGTCAATCCACTAAAATTTGCTTTTTTGTGTTTTTATTTATACAGACATGGTTTTAATATAAGTTGGCTTTAACGTTAAAACCAACTGTTAAGACCTGGTTTTACCATACAAATTGTTTATGTTAAAACCATGTTTGAATATGTTTTAAGTTGGTTTTATGAAATGCAACCTTGTTTTCTCTATGCCAAATTTAGTGCTGCCAAGTTAAAATGACCGGAAGCAGCTGATACATTTTCAACTTAAAAATAGATGCAGCGGCAATAATAATAAGAAAAATTGCGGAAAAATGAATATTTTGGACGGAAAACAATGGAAATATTTTCATTGACCTCAGGGAAGTGAAAATAGATGATATGACTGACGTCGATCTGATCACTTAACTTCTTTTTAAATATTTACTTGATTAAAAATTTTTTTGAAATATTAACGCTTTGGAAAATTACATTTTAAAAACGTAAATTACCAGAAATAATATTGTTCAACAAAAAGTTAAACCTAAACAAGGAACCACACACCTTTGCTTATGTATGTATGTTTGCATATGAATGTGTGCTTTAAAAATCCCCCTAAAGAAGCACCGGTCTACTATAAAATGTAATGCGACTGTATGTACTCGTATGGCTGCTTTGGTGATTTAAGAATGAACCTTAGAGGCATTCAACAGTCAGTTTAGAATCATTCAGTTCTGTTGTTGTCGAGTGGGTCTATAAAAATGAAATATAAAGGAATTGTTTTCATTCACAAAACACGTCTAGTGTTTACCTTTTGTTGCTGTTGCTGTTGCTGTTGCTGTTGTGTTTGTTTATTTAATACGAGTCAAGTCTATCTTTATAAATTTAGTTATGAATTATGGTTTATTTTATTTCATATTTTTTTCCTCTACAGCTTTTTCCTTTTTGTATCACATGTGTGCAGTGGAATGTCTGCATATGCGAGTGTGAATGTGTGTTTTGCCCGTATGTGGCAGCAGTTAGTGCCAAGTCAAAACAAAAAAAGAAAACATTAGAGGAAATTCAGTATTTAAATTATTTTCGTTCATAGTCGTTTGTATTTAGAATTCATGAGATTTTCTCTTTATATGCACACACACTGGCAGGCACATATACATACAAATTTTTTAAATAATTTTGTTTTTTATGTTTTAATATAAATGAATCTCATATTTTAGACAAAAATATATGAGCTGCTTGTTCATAAACGGATTGTGTTTGAGTTTGCACGTGTGCGAGTATTTATATGTGTATGAATAATTTATATTATTGTAATTCAAACACAACGATTACGTTTTTATTTCGCCTTCGGGCTGTTAAACTGAAATCAGTGCTGAAAAGGATGCATAAAAGGTCTTAAATGAAGAGAAGCATGTGAGTCTAGACTACGGGTTAATGTTCTTTTTTTGGTTTTCTTTTATTTTTAAAAACTTATCTTGATGAATCCATAATTTTCATAATAATAAGCCTTAAGTTACATCAAATTGCATAAACATTATTATGTTTCCAGTAGTAGGTGCTGATATCGTTTGTTTCTGTGCTGATTGATATAAATCAAAATCTAGATCTTTAAAAAAATTTGGAATAATTTTGATGTCAATATTGATTTTTGGGAAGTTTTACAAGTGTTTTTATCATTAAACTCTAAATGGCAATTCAGGACTTCGTTTAGTTCACTTGTATTGTGGGTTTACCTACCGCTTTATTTTTATGAACTTTATTTCCTTAAAACTTAGAAGAAAACATATTTATTTTATTTAATAAAAAAATATTTGTCTCAAGGCAAAGATTTATAGAAAAACCTTTAAATTTACGACAGTTGGGAATTTCTCTTGTGCAACTGCCTGATGTCAAAAGCATCTCTTTGAGTTAGAACTGCGGGAATTTGGAGAGAAAGGTAGTAAATTAACATGAAACTTTAAACAAGCAAAATAATAAGGACACACACTACATTGCCACACAAATAAAACTGAATTCCAAAATCCACTACTAAGGCTTCATATTCAATATTTTTTCCATGAATAACACTCGATCTTAAGATATTTTGTTCTAGAATATTGTCTGCTAATTGCTTTTGAAAACCCTTGTTTTTTCCTTATTAAAATGTATCTTTTATAATTTTCTTTTTCTAATGCCCACTTTGATATTTTGAAAGGGAAATGCAAATAAAACAAAAATTGCATAGAAAATAAATTCATCTGTTTTCCCTACTACTGTTTTTAATAATAAAAAGAACCTTTCTAGTTCATCATTTTTCCACTCATTTAAATAATTTGAAAATATTAAAAGGCCTTCCCACAAAAACCAAATAAATTTGTGTCCCTTCATTAAGCATTTGCTGTGTTTTGTTTCAGCCTTTTTGTGCATTAAAAATGACAAACGCTTTCTCACACTTTTGATAAACCCTTTTGGCATTAACAAAGTTAATGTGGTTGCTAGACTCTTCTTTATCTTCTATTCCCTTCAAAGTAAATAAGTCCTGTTTTTGAAATGCTTCCTTTCCTTTTTATTTTTTTTATTGTATTTATTTTTTTTTGTAAAGGAAATCCCTGAAGGTTAATAGCACACAGAAACCAAACCCTTTCAAGCTCTTGTTATAATATCTAATGAAAAAGGTAAAGAGAATTAAAAAAATTATAAATGAATATTTTTGAGGGAAAATATTTTTGTTGTTAAGGTCTTTTTCGGAAAGTTAACACTCAAAAGCATTTTAAGCGAATTCTTTGATAAGCTTTTAAATAAATGTGGTATTATTTCATAAGTCTGCTTGCAAACAACACGCCAAAGCATTGTCCTATTTTTATATTCTTTACTCAGGTATGTTGTTTGTTTTATATTTTGTTTACGCTTTTTGGAAGCAAAAGAAAACTATTATTTTGTAACACCAAAGCGAGAAACTTATTTAAGCGACACAAAAGCAAATAAACAACAACACCTTTGCAACACACATTTGCACAAACAAAAATCTAACAATACAACAAGCAGTCACAACTTTAGAAAGCATATACGTTTAAAATAAATGTACGTTACACGCTTTAACATACGAGGGGCACATAGTAATTATTTACTGGCAATTGCTTGATGCCTCTTAATAATCAAGATCGTTTATTTTGCTTGCATTGGATGAGTGAATTTATTAAGATGTCACTGTTCCTTTCGAGTATACAGATTTTTGATGCCCCATAATAAATCAAGAATGGAAAATAAGTATTGGGGTTGTTTCTTAAATACAATTATAATAACCCGAAGATGTCCTTTAGCCCTTCAATGAAATCATAGCCTTCAAGCTAGCTTAGCAAGCAATAACATGCCAAGAGTACTTTATTTCTATAATGAAAATGGAAACAAAATTGTCCTCTAACTCTGCTTTATGTGAAAACTTTTTTATGAAGTTAAATATACCAAGATAAGTCAGCCAATAATCTTTGCGATATTTTAAAATTATAAGAATTAATTGCAAAAATGAAGGTCTTAATTATATCAGCGAGCTGGTTCGCTAATCTGATGAAAAATTGTCAGCAATGAATTATTTTAATTGAATTAATTCGTTTTTCTTTTAGAAAAAAAAAAAAAAAATTGTTACATTTTGAACACTTAAAACTTTATCAATTATGCCACTTGTATGTGTTTATGTCTGTATTTAATTATGTCTGTACATCAGGCGAGCAAGTTTCAAACCCTTTGTGGAATAAACCAAACAAGTAGAACATCAAATGAGTACAGCTGTAAAGCAATTGTCCGTTAATAAACACATGTAGACAAGCACCACACATGCACAACAATTTACTCAAACATACACCTGCACGCAATGTATGATTGATACATAAAACCGTTATGTTTTTAGTTTCCACAAGAGGCTAACAAGTATCCCATACACTTGACAAAACATTTGTGGTGCCAAACTCATGCATTGTCTAACAGGCACAACCAAGCATACGCACGCACACTCTTGCACATCGGTGTTTATGGACTTGCGAAATGTTTTGAAATGTGTCGGTATGTCTGCGAGAGTTTGAGTTTGCGTATGTGTGTGTGTGTGTGTAAGAAATGTTTGCGGCCTGGTTAGCTACAAAATTCTTGAATCTCGTTTAATTCAAAATGTCCGCATACGTAGTACGCAAACACACTTGTACAAACACATGTTTGAAACTGTTGCAATAGCAAAAACATTCACCTAAAAACCGCTATAGATATGAATATATGTATGTATGTGTGCATAATTTTTTGTGTTGAGATGCACACACACATATACACGTACTCTAACTTGTACGTCGAAAATGCAAAAAAAAAAAAATTTATATATATTCAACTCACAAAAAGGATAATTCCCCAACTGCTTGGCCTGCTTTATGGAGTATTTTTAACCTAATTAAATCGCTGTTATTATATTTGTTCAATGGCAATTTCTGTTAAGGTTTATGTGCTTGGGCAAGGGGTTTCAATAGGACTGTACGAGTACATATATTTGAAAAAAAAAACGTTTAATTTAAGTTTCCCGTTTTGCAAGTTCAACCACACACAACGGCAGATGTTCTGAAAAGCCTACAAAAAATGTGAGAAGGATTTCATACTTTTTATCGTCAAAGTTTTAAAATGTTGCAGCACGTTCCCTTTTTATATTTAGCTTAATCGTTTATTTCTTCAGTAGGCTGTGCATGATGAAAAAAATCTCGCAGGGGAGTTGATAACACAGTAAAGGAGTGAAAATTATTGGCGAGTAATGTAAATATAAAGTTAGAAGTTGCTGCCAACGAAAGTTCAAACCATGCTTTAACTTCTGCAGTAGCTGACATCGTTTCAAGAGATGTTTACAGTAAGACTGTAGAAAATATTATTTTACTCACAGTGTTTTGTGAAAGTAAATATAATTTTTGCTTAAATTGAAATATAAATTCGGGCCACACGAAATTATAAAGACACACTTTTTAAGGTTTTTTTTTAACTTAAAAAAAATTAAAGGATAAATGGGTTCTATCATAATAAAAATACTTATATAAATATATAAATAAATTTGCGAATTTGTCATGTTTTTTGCCATACAGTGTGCAATTGTCAGTGCTGAAATTGCTAAATATGTATCGTTTTTAAGTAATTGTTTTAAAATTAAATCAATGGAATGCATATGTACCTGCAGTTTTAAATTTTTTAGTTCATAGGCTCATACTTGATTGACTTTTAATACCATTTTTGATTTTCTTGCAAATGCTTGCATTGCAATACCAACCACTTCTGTCGTTTATTTATTCAATCCTTTTAACAACTCGAAGTGAACAGTGGAGCCCGATTTTATTTATTTTCAAGGGCCAAAACATCAATACGCCATTAAATGGTTATTTTCATGTGAACTTTATATACACAATGCAAGTAAAGCCTGGTACTCTGTTCAACATTTCACGTAAAATGCTGTCAAAATACATACGAGTATAAACAAGTAAGAGTGCTATATTCGGCTGTGCCGAATCTTATATACCCTTCACAAATCATGAAATATAAAGAAAAGACATGCGTGCATATGTACGTATGTGTATATATGTAGATACGTAGACATGCGTAATTTTATGAGAAAACTTTCGTATCCATTACCAATTAAACTGCAATATGCAGCGCAAAACTGCATTTTAAATGTATCTTGCGCACAAAAGATTCCTTAACTGACGCTTGCTTTGTTAATATGACTGTGTGTGCTTAACAGCGACCTTGTATAAATACATACTTTCAAATTTATTTGGCCTGTTCTGAAAATCATGGTGATTTCAAATCACGTGATTTCAAAAGTAAACCACTAATAGCTGACTTGATAGTGGGTTTTCATTGTATTTTAAGTTTTTGTCATTTATAATAGAATATTTTCCTCCAACTTCCAACGCTTTCAATCGTGCAATTTAAAAAAGCAATTATTTAGTTTTCATTAATTTTTTTAAATCACCGTGATTTGACATGTCGTGATTTGCAGAACAGGTCCGTGTGAATTAAGTCAAGTGAAACTGAAATATAGGCACTTTGCAGTAATATGCACGGGTATAAGGGTTAAAAAATAAGTGTTTTTATATATATACACACAATATATTTTAGTTTATAAAACTTTTTTCATTTACTCTTCCGGAAAATTTTTTAAAAAATGTACATTGGTGCGACTCACTTCAAAAAAAAGTTTTTGTTACCCCTCAATATAATGTCATAAATATCGCTCGTTTATTAAAAAAACTAGTTTATTTTAATCTTTAAAGTTTTCAATTTACACACAACTTAATCGAAAACAATAATTTTATTTGTCTCTCGATAGTTAAGTATACAAGATATGGTATGAAATTTTTACACAATATGAATAACAATATGAGGATTTTGCATCATTAACCCAAAAATCCCATTTGTTGATATATAATGTTTTTTTTCGAAAATGAGCGATATGTACATATGTAGCTTGTTAAGTTGCAAATAACCTATATAAAAAAATTTTTTCTTTTTTTTGAAAACGCAACGCTTCTCCTTAGGTAAGTTTATTTAGCAATCGAATAATTAAGTTATTTTCGGACCCAGCAAAAAAGACATGCAAAAGAAATAGTTATTGCATGGGTTCAATTCAGGTGCAAAACGCAAGATTTTAACACAGGCGTGTCACTGGCGACCATGGGTTCACATTTAACAAAACTGCTCGTCATTGAAATGAGTGCTTAGAACCCATAAAAGTTCCCTGATTCGATGACGTTTTTCACAAAACAAAAAAATCTTGTCTCAGCCAGGATACGAACCTTGCTGTTAAGACTGTTAAGACACACTCTCTACCACCGAACTATTGCACTCTTATTGTTTGGTGGAGATAAAACTTGTTTTATGACAATGTGTCAAAGCGTTGATTTAATTCTGTTTTTACATACATGCCTATTTCGTGTGGATATTTATTCCAATATTAATTACCCAGTAATATTGCATGCGTTTTTGATGAGTTCAAAAACTATAGATTTATTACGATTTGCGATGATCTTTAGAATGCATTCGAAGACACAAATGCTAAAGAAAGCATGAAACACTATTAAATTTTGAACGCATTAATTTTTTTGCTGGGGAAAACATTAATAAATTTATCATTTGCAATGATAGATATACATACGAGTACTTAGATACAAACATTCATGTAGGTATTACATACATACTTATTTACATATGTATATACATATGTACATAAGCACCTACATAGGTACATATGTATGTATGTACATATGTAATTAAACTAAGTTTTAGATCTTTAAAATAAGTGCAAAATGACAATAAAACAAAATGTGAATCAAACATTCGTTCTGAAAATAGAAGAACGTGAGTTCATATTCTCATCTCAACATTTATGTTTTTTTCCTACATATTAAAAAATATTTCTTTCATATACTACAACATACATACATATATATATGTATCTATTTACATACATACATATGTGTGTAGATATATACTATAAAGGAGTTTTTCTGAAGAATTTTAGAAAATATAAAACAAATAGGTACCTACATACATATGTATATGTACCTATTTGAATCTTTTTTAAAAAATATACCTACCTAGGTATTTATATACATAAGTACCTTCATCATTAATTGAACTAAGCCAGTGAATCAATCCCTGCCGATTGCCTATATACAAACACCATCTTAATTAAGTGAAGCACTTTTTACTAAATTTATTGAAAAAAGAAACAAAAACCTCATGAATGAAAGAAAATACCAACAACAACAAGCACCATCAAACAAACAATCTTGTCCACTTTAAAATATTTATAAGAAATCCATGATCTTTAGCAAGCGATTTACTTTTTTTTAACATACATATAGATACATACACAATACAGACATTAGCAAACGAATTTATATTTACTTGTGCATATTTATATACATATGTATATGTACTCGTATGTATGTATCAACATGTCTTTAAAAAAAAATCCATAAGTTCTCAACATAACAACCAGTGTTGCCAGAAAATGATGGTGAGATAATGCTAAATCGGTCAAAAAATTCTGCTAAAATGTTCTATAGAAGAAAAGTATAATGCTAGATTTAAATGTAGAAAAAATTATTGAAATAGCTTTGAATTTCATGTTTATACAAACTCATTAGTATTTACAGGTATTTTTATAGGAAATGTTGCAATTACGTTTAAAAGTTTTTAACGCACTAATAATCCACAATGACAGCAAAAAGCGTTTGGGATAGTTTCATTGTTGCCATTTTAGCATTTTCACTGCTAGATCTTGCATTTTCATTAGTTAAACAGCATTCAACTTGCAAAAAATTCTGCTAAATGCTTTCTTGCAGAATTTGTTGAAAATATAAAATTTTAATTTCTTAAAAAAATTCTTCTGTATGGAGGATTTTTCTCATAAATGTACATGTATTTATTGCAGGGTAAAGGTTCCCTGATGATCTACAGTGAAATGCGCATATGATCCAGCTGACCATTCAATAATCAATTTCAATGTACATACGTATTTTTAATAAACAAATATTTTACTGAATAAGTAAAATAATAATTTGAGATTATTAGTGCGTTAAAACTTTTTTTAACGTTATTATAACATTTAAAAAAAACCACAATCATTAACTATTTTATGTTTGTATGTGCTATAAAAATACATGTAAATACTAATGAGTTTGTATAAACATGAAGTTCAAAGCTATTTCAATAATTTTTTCTACATTTAAATCTAGCATTATACTTTTCTTCTGTAGAACATTTTAGCAGAATTTTTTGACCGATTTAACATTCTCTCATCAGCATTTTCTGGCAACACTGGATAGTTTGCTACTTCAAGTGTAGAGATGTATATGTATTTATAATTGTATGCAAGTACAATGTGTACGCCAACCACTACTTTGATACAAAGCGAGCACGTTACTACCCAGCGGGAAAACTCAGAATATCTTCTTCAGGCCTTATTAAATCAATTACTATTTTTATCTAACTGCTAAAGAATGCCTTATAGAAGGCCGCGACTCTTTTGCATAAAAGATAAGATACACATTCCACATTCCCTTCTATGAAAAGGGGGAAGAGAAGTAAAATTTTTTGCGTGTATTTTTACCAAACCAAAAGTAAAATCGATTAATTTGAAGACAGAATTGCTGGCAAAAGAGGCGAAATGGAAAGGCAAAAATGATATAAGAGTGGAATGGAGCGAGTAGACCTTGTACATTCAAAAGAAGGAGTACAAAGGCCTTCTAGAAGGTATCCTTGCTCTTTATTTTTCCCGCTGGGTAAAAATCGTACAAGTATAAAATTGGTATTTGCAAACATGTGTATGTATGTACATATGTATACACATATCGAAAGAAAAAATATATACAAACTAGGAGAAGTGTTCATGCAATTTTCTTGCAAATAATCTACGTAAACCAAATGTTGCCGATTTTTTAATTGTAGGGGACGAATACATGCTTTATTGTTGTACAATTGCAAATAGATATATAAGTATATCGATTCACACCGAAGTCGATATTGCGCTAATAAATATCTATACATAAATAATTGCAAGGCTTAATTTTTAAAACAATTGCCTTATTTATAAAAAATAGTTTATATTTTTAAGCGCACAATTTTCATCACATGTAGCATATATTATGTTCATGGAAAAATATATGAAAATGAATCAGACTTTGGAGATTTGTGTGATCCATCTGGCTCATTTCTTGCAGTTTGTAAGGCTGATTTTGCATCTGGCATTTCTTGTGTGCCATGTGCCAAAAAAAAGCGTAACCAGTAATTACTACGGAAAAACTGTTTGATTCAGACATGTACATATTTATTGATTTAAACTGTTTCCAATAATGTTGGATTCCATAAAATTGTCTATTAGGTATGCATGAAACTGTTCAACTTAATAAATATGTACATACGTGTCAAAATAAAAAAAAATTAATAAACTAAAAAGTTATTAAACTTTAAAGCCCCATGGTAACTTTTGGCCCACCCTGTACAAGTGTTGAAATAATTGTTTAATTGTATCGCTGTGTGTACAAAGTACCAAAATTTTATAAATATGTATGTACACACTTTAAAACTTTTGAATTAAATTGGGTGAACCTGGAATACATATATGCATGTGACCAAAATATGCATAAGTAGGTATAAGGGTTAAAAATGTGTATTTGTTTTTAATAAAACAACGCCAGATATCAGTAAATGAGTTCAAATTTTCAGCATGATTCCACCATGATTTTTCCATTGGAAAATCCCTTTCATTTGACAGCCATATCAAAAAAGTGTGAAAAATAGCGGTTCGCAGCTTTGGGCGGCTACCACGTTTTTTGGCTACGGAATATCCACACGTTGATCCTGTCGTAGTAGTTAGGTATATCGTATATGTACCTATAAGTTCAAAGTATGTATGTAAATATGTATGTAGGTATATGTATTTTTTCCCACAATGTAACTTAATTTAATTTCTGTTCGAAAAAGTAGAAATCACAAATTGATTTTTATTTATTCTCGAAAAAATAAAAATCGGAAAATAATTATTTCTATAATTATTATTTCAGTAGGCTATAGTTCGTATCTCTCTTTAAGCCAAATTACATTTGATAATTTTTAAGGAACAAATAACACCAAAGTTAATTGTAAATATTCTGACAAACACTAGCAGAACGAAAGCACTAACAATTATTTCTGCTGGAAAAAAGAAAAATCAGAAAATAACAATTATTTCCAGTTAAAATATAAAAATCAGGAAATAACAATTATTTCTGCCTAAAAAATAAAAATTATAATTTTAAAATTGGAGCTTAGAAAATAGTTTAGAATAATTAAAATGGTGTGATTGTCCACTTTGTTTGATGCTTCCTTGTATGTAGTTTTGCCTTTTTTCTATGAAAATTCAACAATAATTATTATTTTTTGTCCCTGATTAATTTTTTTCCAAAAATATATTTATTGAAAAAAAATTTCATCTAAGTTCGAAACTCAGCATAGAAGTTATGACAAACCGACTTCTTACTTATTAACCACGTTAGCCTTTAAATCTTATGCATTTTGTTACATATACATATATTATATTCAGAAAACAAACAAGCAAATCAAACACAATCCTATCCCCTTTGAAATATTTATAAAAAACTAATGCTCTTTAACAAGCGCTTATTTACATTATACCGACATAGCAAACGAATTTATACATATACATATGCATGTATGTATACTTGGGCACATTGAATATACATACATACGTATTTACATTCATACATACATATGTGCCCTTAATTATGAAAGTGGTCTAAGTCATATGCATATATTTCTGCATCTATATATGAAATAAATCTGTAATAAACTTGAAAAAATATTTAATAAATATTAAATAAACTTCTATTAATCGACACTAGTACAACTATAAGTTAAAATGTTGCATAATATAAAAATATTTTTTTAATTTCTTCAAATGTAATCTATTAAATATCTCGATGAAAGAAATATATGACTTAGACCACTTTCATAATTAAGGGCACATATATTTTATATATTTTATCAACACGCATTCATTAGCACAATACTTTATTTGTATACAAAAAAAAATCCCATTTCTTACCACAAACAACTTAGTATTCTTCCTTCAATACGTTTGCTAGCATATTGTTGCTGTGCGTAGAGTTGACTACATACACACGTACAAACAATTGGATATTCTTCTTTCAATACTATTTGTAGCGTATTGTTGTTGTTGTAGTTGTTCATATGAACACTCTTATGCATATACTTGTGTGTGTATGTACGAGTGAATGGTCTTCATGGTAGCGTATATTTATACATACATCCATATAAACATACAGTTTTTTGCATGACTCTACTGATTGTTATACACATCAATTCATATGCATGCCTACGAAAAAGCATGTGCCAAGCAAAAACACCATAAGGCAATGTCTATGTATTGGTGACAAAAAGGGGTTTAATACGAAATAATGCTTGTTAAAGAAAATGTTTAACTAAAGTAAATATAATGTAAATTCAAGCAAGCTTCAGCGGTGGAGTAGCTAGTGAGGTTAGTAACAGAATTAAATATTGTTGGTTCTACGCACGGCAAATTTTTTGGTAGATTTGTAAAAAATGTGTGATAAAACTTTATATATAGAAAATGCAAGAACCGATTCTTTATTTTTGCTGATTTTCAATACCAATCGTGCCAAGACAAATGCGGTCGATTCAGTCCAATTCCGAGCTCTCTAACTCTTTTAGGAGCTTCATACAATCACTTTCAAGCAACACATAGAAAATCCGTACATGCAGACGGTCAGACGGTCAGACTGTCAGACGGTCAGACGGACAGACGGACATGTCTTTTTTTCATCTCCTATTCATAAGGATCCAGAATAACTAACTTTATTTCGCCGCAAATGAATATTGTAGAAGTTACAAAAATCTGGACAAACCTATATATACCCTTTACCATTTTTGGTGAAGGGTATAAAAAAATTGGCACGAATTGTTCATGAAAAATGTTGCAAAAATAGTACTCTGTTTATCTTGGGAAAAAACGTATAAAGCGTATCTGCAACAATTTAAGTTCTCATGCGAAATAAGATGAGTGGCACTTATTTCGCATGGAATTTAAGGGCCTGTTCCACGATGTTGACAACGTTCGACTTGTCGCACACTTACATTCAAAACAAAACACATTTTAAGATTTTGCTGTTGTTTCAAATGAAACGGCCTGTTCCACGAAGTCACTAGAAATTTTCCGATTGAATACTTAAATTGAAAACAACAACAAATTTTCTAATGTTATTGTTGTTTGCAATACAAGTTGTCGATCGAGCGGTTGCTGGTGACATCGTTGGGCAGGCCGTAAATGTGCGACAAGTCGAACGTTGTCGACGTCGTGGGACAGGCCCTAAAATAAACACATGGGGTGTTTTTTAAAACATAAGAAATTGTAGCATAGTTTCAGGGCTAGTTAATATTGTTAACGCAAATTTTTCGTATGAAATAATCAATAATGCTCAACATTTTTTACAAATATGAACAGAGTAATATGCTTAAGCAACTAGAAAATTTTATAATAATCACTGAAAAATTTTAATTGTTTTTCATATATTTTTTCCAGACAAGTTACCTACAGGCATATTTTTGTTTTAATTTTTCATCAAATGTGTGTAAAAAAATATAACGAATTTCATAAGGATAAAGTTTGTATAGTTATGAAAGTAAACTAATATATAATATTATCAAAAGAATAAAGTTTATTAATGCACATTAAAGCAGTTGGTCTCAGTATCGAAAAGACTAATCAGCTGATTTTTGGTTTACATTACGTCAAACTCCATTATCACGCCATATCGCTTAAACCCAATAAGTACTTGGACAACAGAATCAATAATATGATAAATCCAGCAAAAACTTTCAGGTTTGTAAGGGAATATCAAGCTTCTTAAGTATGAAATTATATTTTTTCGCGATATCCCACTTTAGAGCATTTGTTTCAAGTGCTTATTTTAGTGAAATTAGTGTGTAGTGAATTCATGGAATATGGGAGCTGCCATAAATAATAAATTAAAATACTTTCAGTTCGCGCATTTAATCAGGAGTCCATCCCACCGTCTTCGCATGTCAGGCAAGAACACTACCCAATGACCTACGGAAGCACATAATGCCCTTAATTTTGAAAGTGGTCTAAGTCATATATTTCTTGGGTCGAGATATTTAATAGATTACATTTGAAGAAATTAAAAAATATTTTTATATTATGCAGCCTTTTAATTTAGAGTTGAACTATTAATTAATATTTATTAAATATT
This sequence comes from Nowickia ferox, assembly GCA_936439885.1. Taxonomy (NCBI): domain Eukaryota; kingdom Metazoa; phylum Arthropoda; class Insecta; order Diptera; family Tachinidae; genus Nowickia; species Nowickia ferox. The sequence goes on along the minus strand of OW387023.1, from coordinate 2,505,902 downwards.
TATTAATGTTTTTTAAAGATTTATTTCATATTTCGATGCATATGACTTAGACCACTTTCAGAATTAAGGGCACATATATACTTTCATACACAATTCAATTAAAAAATAAAAATCCAATCACGAAGTAACATGACCAACTTCGTAGTCTTTGTATAACATTTCTTGTAATTCTCTTACCTTAATGCATCCTCGTAAGGCAGAGGGGATGCTGTGTGTGCTTTTTCCGCATCTCGGAAGCTTTTCTTTTTGCATAAGTGCTTACTTGTACCAAAGTTATTTGTGTTGGGATGCTAAATTGTGCAGTGTTGTATTTTTTTGTGTCTAATGCGTTTACCTGTTTAATCTACCCGTAATTACAATATGGAAAATTTTACTTAATCTGACAAACCCTGTTTTTGAAGACCTTTTTAATCAGCGTTCGTTTGTGTGGTATCAGTTAATGGAAATTGCAGCTGCGTATATAAATTTTGTAATCTTAATGGAATACTTGACATGTTTTCGTTCATTGTATCAACTTCTGATAATTTATCCCACTGTACAATGTAAAGATGTATGCGTGTGTAGTCGTATATGTGTGAATGTTTTATCTGCCTGTACGTTGTTTAATTGATTGCGTTTAAAATTTTATGCAGATTTAATAGTGCGAATTGATAAGTTCGGGCTGAATGTTGCGGTTTCATTTCAGGTGCTGTGTATTTTAAACGCATCCACAACTTATATTGCACGATGTGTTATAAAGCGAAGTAAATGTAGCAAATCATTATACATACATATTTTGGGGAAGCAAATAAATAATACAACTCTAAAGTATTGCTTTCACATTCAATGTGGTGGTGGCTGTTTGATTCGCTGTTACAATGAAACGAGTTGTTAATAAATGGCAATAAAAATGCCATAAATGTTGTAGGAATTCAAAATTGTTGTACATTCAAAAATGTAATAGATTAACTGAATGTACTTAGTTGATTTTAGAAGTTTTCGCTAGAGTAAAAAAAATTTGAATTTTATAATGAAGTCATTCAAATTTTTTCTTTTTAATGATCAGAGATAAAGTTAGAACCTCTAGGGAAATAGTTAGATGGCCTTATGTCTGTTATTTTAAATCCTGGGAATTATTTACACCCATTAACAAATGAGTCTATTTGTAAACACTTGTTTATAATTTAAATAGAATATGAATTAAACCTGAACTTTTTATGCACAAATGGGTCGTTTGATGAAAAATATTAACAATACCATTTTATATTTTTATAGCAACGTTATGTTTTGGTATTTATTGTAGTTTGTCTTTTAATGTTCAATTAAATGGAAGGAGATGAATTATGCTTTTATTGAAGCTTAGAAATAAATAATAACAAGTCTTTTTAATTCTTTTAGTTGATCAATGGAAAAAAGTTCCTTTTGTGAAAGTTAAATGTTTCGAAAATAATGATGGCGTTTTGTTATAGATGGAAATGGGGGAGCATTAAAGTTAAAGCAACCGGATATTTGCTATATAATATAAAATTTAAAATTCAATTTGTAAAATGTAACTTTAAACTGAAGCAGTTCATTACATTTATAAGAAGCCAGGTTTAATAAATCAACCATGGCAAGCGATTGATTCTTCTACAGTTTTTTTTCCATCAAGGAGGTAGGCAAAGTATTTAACTCAATAAACTCTTGTCTTAATTTAAAAGTTTTTGATTTGTATTTAATGGCTACGTTTTTGGGCAAATGTTTCCCAATGTGGCCGTACCTTAAGTTAAAGTGTTTGTGAGGAATACTAAAAATATCAATAAGCATTTTCTTTTTATTCCTTTGGAACTTGTTTTTTCTTTGTATTTTGAGGAAGCGAAATTTCAAGTGATAATTTTTTAGCAGAACGGAACAACAACATCAGCGTTTATGTGTTTACTCGACTGCGTGTAGTGTCAGTTAATGCAAACTTTAACCTTTTATATATAACTGCCAGTTTATAAAAGACAATTAAAAATTTTCGTCTGCTTATTTACACACAAAAAAGGAAATATTAATAATTTTGTAATATTAATTAAAATATTTGTAATATCAGTTAAAAAAATAATTAAATTATTAATAATATCAATTAAGTTTTTCCTCTCAAATTAATTAATACAATGAAAATATTAATTGAATTAATTAAAATTTTAATTGAAAACATTAATTGTTGACTACTTTTTCTTTGTATACTCAAAATAAAAACAAAAATTTTTTATTTTTTCAAAATTTCGATTAACCCAATATGTTTTTTTTAAGAAGTGCGAGAATTATTCAATTCCTTAGAACGATGACGAGTTGATGTTGTTGGATGTTCATGCATATTCTCAGCCACAGCAGCAATGTTTTCGATTGAAATCATTGTAGGAAATGCCCACGGTTTGGTTTGACCAATAACTGTCCATTTTCATGAAGTTTTTCAATAAATTGACGCACAAGCTGAATTGAAGGCCGATCTCATTCAAAAATTTCCACTTTAATTTCATACAATTTGCGTTCACACAAAAAAGGAATATGAATAATTTTGTAATATTAAAAAATAATTAAAATTTTCACTTATAATCAATTTGATAATATGAATGAAGTTTTTCCACTCAAAGTAACTAATATAATTAAAAATTTAATTGAATCAATTAAATTCTTAATTGAAAACATTAATTGGTGAATACTTTTTTCTGTGTTAAAGACTCACTACTTTGGAAGTAAGTTTTTAAAATTTTCCAATTCTGTTCGAACGTATAGCATCCCAATTTGCAAATGTCAAACATAAACTTGAAAATAAAAATAAAAATGAATGCTATTCTACCTTTCAAAGTCAAAGTAATCGGTAGTTAAAATTGACTACCGCGTAAAAAGTTCAAGTCCAAATCTCAGCCGGGGAAGCCAACGCACAATTATTTGCGTGGATTCTGTTAAATAATAATTAAAATATAATAATTTTGTATCAACTTCAAATAACTTCGATTCAACATGATTCTTCATTTTGATTGGACAGTACTGGAATGTTAAATCAAGATAAAATAAAGTTATTGCAAAAGGAAAAATTTTCTTTGAAGATTACTATAAGTGATGTTAAATAAACATTAAAAATATATGAATCAAAATAGTTACCGAAAAATTTTAAATAAACCTTGTTTGCGTAGATTTAAATGGGCAATTTCTCTTAAGTTATAAGGATATTTTAGTCCATTAGCGAAATGAGTAAATAAACATCGTCCTGTATATTTGTATGCTTGTAGCTGAATCGTTCTTGTTGTTGACAAATATTTTTAGGAAGACATTTTTTATTAGGTCATTTCACGTATATTTACGGGAACATATTGGGGGCTATTCTGGAAAACGCGTCGAAGAAGTGAAACTTTACATTAAAACAAATACAAATTTTCAAAAATTGTTTTTGTTTGCCATACATTTCTAAAATGAAATAAACGTGAGAATTTCAACCAGTTTCTCTCTCTTTTAAAAACGGTTAATTTTGTATGAGAAACAAAAACAATTTTTTTATATTTACACAGTTTTGTTTTTTTTTTTTGCTTGTAACTTTCACCAAGTCGACGCGTATCTTAGAATAGACACCATTATGACTTTAAAAATATTCAAAATGACAGGTTATATTTGTTATGCCCATGTGCCACTTTTTCATGAGTATTTTATAAAAAAAGTAAATATCAGAAATACTCAAATAATGACTTTCATTTCAAAATAGCTTCATAATTGTAGGTTGTATATCAGTAAAACGCTGATATCAGGTAGAACCAGTAACATTACTAACTTCTTTTTATTGGAGTTAGCAAACTTTGTTTATTTATTTATTTTTTTTGTGTGAAAAATTCCAATGAAAATGCTTGACTTACACATTTAAATATTAAAATTTTTGTTGTATCTTTTTTATCATAATTGTACCATCAGTAGATTAATGTTTTTTTCACTTATCTACATTATATTTATTTAAGGAGATTATTTCTTTAATTATTTTCTTTGGTACTCCCGCTTAACCTTGAAAGTTCTATTAAAAGCCTTAAGGTATTTACGTTATGTTAAAATGTGTTAACATTTACTAAAACAAAACAGATAAAAGCCTTATATAAGCAATTAAAAAATACTTACGAAATATTTGAACCCTTGACGAATAAATGTTGTAAATATTTTTACTGTTTAAAGATAAAAACTTTTACTTCTCCCAACTTTGCAGACAATTCATAACGAATGGTAATTCCTAAATAACAAAAAAAAAAGGAAAAAAGGCAAACAAATAATGGGGAGGACCCAACGCAAAGTGCCCGTCGCACTCGAATACTGGAAATGTAGTTGTGCATGTGTGAATATGCGTGTGTGTGTGTGTGTGACTGGGATACAGTGTTTTAATTCAATTAATTTTATTGTGCCACTAGACAAACAGTCGTGTGAAAGTAAACCAAAAGAGTCAGTGGGACCAAAAATAAAATAATAATAAAATATACCAAAAAAAAAAAAAAAATGCTGAGTGCAAATGTAAACCAACAAAACCAGCCATTACGGAGTAAATAGTTTTGGTTGCTGTGTGTTGGCATGTGTTTGTGTAGAATATATTTACATCATGGTAATTAAAATTAATTTAAATTAAAATTCACATTAAATATTTACATAAATTTCTATTTACACACACAAAAAAGAGCGTTGAAAAAATTGTCTGCTTGGCTGACTTGGTTTTGTCGCCTGATAACACATGTTCATCTGAATTGGCGAACTACGCGAGTACGTATGTAAGCTAATGAATGTATGTGTGTGGGTAAGGGTTTGTCTTTGTGTGTGTATGTGTGAGTGCGTATGCATCGTTTTGTACTCTTAAATAGGATTAAATTTACTAAATTAATGCCAGTGCGTATTTGTGTTTTTTTTTGTAAATTAATGAAATTAAATGCGTAAACTGACGTTTTGTTTGTAGGAATGTGTGCAAGTGCTTTATGTATTTAATCTTTTATTAAACATGTGTGAAAATTAGAATTAATGCTAAATTTAGTTCAGAATTTTGTAAAATAATAAGCTATTAAATATAGAAGCGTTTAATTCCTGTCAATTACAGAAATACTATTTTTTATAAAATGCAAAAAGATAAACTAAAATTCACAGTAAAATAGAAAATTTCATCGCTGATTAAAATGATTTATTAGCTTACAAAGAGAGGCACTTGTGGATTGTTTATTATCTTATTTTATTTACACAAAGCTTGTGTATTAAAAATTCAAATAACTTTATGTTATATTTCTAACATTTATTTACTACTTAATTCAAGAGGAGAAAAAAATATTGAAGTTACTTAACCCCTTGTTTAACCAACAGTATCGGCCCTCAGTCTCTCAGTAGCCATTTTTAAGATCTTCGTATTTGCTTTCGATTAATTTTTACACTACAATTTATTTTCAAACCCATATAATTTTATTTTATTATAAATATTTTTTTAATCCTATTGCATATTTTCTCTCTTTCGGTTTAAAAACAAGCTGGGGCCATCAGCAGTGCACGGGAAAACCATCATCAGCAATATTGAAGCAACAATATGAGGAGTTGTTAGTTTGTGCAACACAAACTATTATTTAGACTTTAAAATTGCAAACGATAAGGACTTCGATGTTGTAGTTATCATTGCTATTGCTATGGTTTGTTGTAAGTTTTTTTTGTTATACATGCTCTTGTCGTTGTTTCTGTTGTTGGTTTTGTCATGGTTATCATTGTCCCTGCTAAAGATAGAGCTATCCACTTGTTAGCCCATAATATGCTTTGTAGCGTTGGTTGTGTTCCTCTACATTTCCATCAAATGCACTTAAAATAGACGTTGTAATCCCCATTCTATGGCTTGTTATATCTGTTATTTTAACTGCTTGTCTTTGTCCTTATGATTCACATACCGTGATAACAGGACAAGTAT